>BLIW01000011.1:16281550-17531550 GCA_016586305.1 Ophiorrhiza pumila
ATTCAAAGTCTATAGAAGAACATTTCAGACATTTGAATATATTTTTTAAAACAATAGTTCAAAATGGTCTAGTAATTTCAGCACTAAAGATGAAGTTATTTCAGACAAAAATAAGATTTTTAGGTCATGATATATATAAAGGAACTATTAAACCAATAACAAGAGCATTAGAATTTGGAGAAAAATTTCCAGATGAAATTAAAGATAAAAATCAATTGCAAAGATTTTTAGGTTGTCTTAATTATGTTGCCGACTTCTTTCCAAAGTTAAGAACATTATGTGCACCATTGTATCAACGATTGCAAAAGAATCCCCCTGCATGGACAAATGCACATACTAAAATAGTTAAAGAAGCAATAGAAAAAATTAAATCACTACCATGTTTAGGTATTCCACATCCTTCTGCATTCATGATAGTTGAAACCGATGCCTCTGAAATAGGATATAGAGGTGTTCTTAAACAAAAATCAGAAGGAAAAGAACAATTAGTTAGATTTACTTCAAAAGTTTGGATAGGTTCACAGAAAAACTATTCCACAGTTAAAAAAGTGATTCTTGCAATTGTATTATGTATTTCAAAATTTCATAATAAGAAATTTTTATTAAAAGTAGATTGTAAATCAGCAAAAGATATATTACAAAAAGATATTTAAAATCTAGTTTCAAAACAAATATTTGCTAGATGGCAAGGGATTTTATCAGTATTCGATTTGATATTAAGTATATTAAAGGAGAAAATAATTCATTACATGATTTTCTTACCCGTGAATTTTTAACATGCAAAATTCAGCAAAATGACGGACAAAGCCGAGTCTTCATTCAAAAACCAGAAAAAGCAAACTCCAAGTGATTATTTATCAAATGTACAAACTCCAAAAGCTTTATCCTCTATCATTCAAACATTCAACAAATTTGCTAATTTAGATGAATATCCGGCACTCCCACTTACATATACTCAAGTCACTCAAACTCTATTTGCTCAACTTAGGAATAAAGCCAGCAGTCCAATAAATAATCCTAGGGCTATGACCCCATTACCAATTACTCAAAATATAGAGTCAGCTACTCATGATAAATCTGCATATAAACTCAAAAAGGCTTTTGAATATTTAATTCTTACTAAGCTTACAGCCACTCCACCTGTTTCAGATTTGAAGCTGCATACTCAACAACTTTTTAAAGAGGATATTTTATGGTTTTCTGATAATTCATTCAAAAATCAAACATTTTATGAATTCATTTTAGTGGATTCAGAATCAGCAGAAATTACTCATCAAAGTGATCATACTAATAAGATTACATATTCAAAATGTGTCATTAAGCATGTTTTAAATTCTGAAGATTGGACTAATCTTTTTTCTCAAAAACAATTTTCTATTCCATTTCAACCCGAGGGTTATTCTTATGAGTACTACAAGCAAGCATGGAAAAAAGCATTCTATTTAAGATCTTTTGACCATTCGTTGTTCTTTACATTTCACAAAGATTGTAAAGTAGATTTCCCAATATGGTTTTATGACTGGTGGGATACTCACGGATGTCAAGAAGATATTTTGCCAACCAAAGCCAAAGAAGGATTGCAATACTGGAAGACACATATTCTTCCTCTTTTCTACTTTAAAGGTTTCAATTACTCTGTTTATTTTGATTTTATTATTAATAATGATCCTGTCTATTTTGGTATCAGAGCCATTTTCAAATTAAATCTCGTTTAAATAAATTAATTCATAAATTTAAAGGTATTATAGTTCTTAGTTCAACATAAAAGATAAAGCTTTGTGAGGTTTGGTAAGCAGAGCGGCCAGTAAATCCATTGGAAAGCCTCTCAGACTAAGGTGTTCCCGGTCTATGCACTCCTGTGTTCCCCACACAAATCTGCATCTTGCATGTTGCATTAAGCAACTAAGGTACGTTTAAAGTTATGAATTTAAGTATTTTTAAGAGATTGTTTGATAATAGCAATAGTACTAATATAGATAGTGATAATTTAGTTAATCAAAGTCATGAAATTCAATTTGATATTAATACAAAGACAATGAGTTCTGTATATCAAATAGAAGCACTTAATTTTCATAATTCTTATTCAGTCAAATTACATCAACAAGATTTAACATTCAAAGAAACTTCAAAAACGATTAGATTAATGTCAGACGTAGCTATTAAAAATTATAAAAAACAAGGATTTAAATATATTCATTATGGATTAGTCAAAGTATTAATAAAACCTATGCATAGAATAGGGATTAATAATCCTATATTTATAGCCTTAAGAGACAAACGCTTAATAGAATATCAAGATTCGATATTATCTTTAATTCAAACTAATATATGTGATGGTTCTATTTCATTCAATTGTACCTAATTTTATAGCTAGTTTACATGATGAATTAATTCTTGATTCATTAATTATGCACATTCAAATAGATCAGAATAAGATAGATTATAGAAGCAGAAGTTTTGTTGTGTTATATAAAGTATGTTTTAAATTACTAAAAACATTAATAGACCCTAAATTAAAATTAGAACAAAGTAACACTGACGAAACTGTTATATTTGAGGAAGATGCAACGAAAACATCTGTATATATTCCCAAAACTTTAAAATTGGATGAAATAACCATTCCAGAAACATTTACTGTTATTCCTCAACATCAATCTAGAAATATTCAACAAACAAATACTTCAAGTATAATTAAACAGTCAGATGGAAGTATTTTAATACAATTTGATAATCCTAGAAATAAAAGATATGGATCTAATCAGAAACAAATTATACAAGATTCTAGACATTCAGTTTCAGATATTCCAACTTTAAGAAGAAGTTTTAGTCAAAATACAAATATCAATAATAATCCAGAAATATACTCTATACCAATATCAGGAAGTCAATGACTTTATTATAAGTCACCATTACCTGAAATAATAGATACTGCTTCTTCTAATAGATCCCCAACCCTTTCAGAAATGAAACCAGATTCAATATTAGTTATTGATAAGGTGATGATTTTCACCTTATTGTATTCGTTTTACTTACCTCTTGTGCGTCCTTGTAACGTGTTTTTATGTCGTTTTTACGTGTTTTTAACGTATTTGTAGGACATTATGGCGTGAGAGGAGCAACGGAGCAAAAGAACAATGAAAAGCATTTTCGGAGGTTGTTAATCATGGAGGCCAAAATGAGAAGAAAAGATTGAGAAGATCAAGAAAGATGTGATTTAGGTCAAAAAGGCGATGAAGAACAAATACTGAAGAAATCTGCCAGGGTTTAGTATTTCGATCATATCTCTCTCAATTTACGTCCGAATGGAATGATTCAGGTACCATTGGAAAGCTAAGATAAACAGCTACAACTTTCATGTTTTGGGGTTTTCTAAATTCGGTCTGGCGCATATTAAAATATGGCTCGCAAACTGCGCCAAAAAATGGAAATTTAATAGTAATGCCTATGGTAGATTAGTGTGTAGGTGATGATTTAGTGGAGCTATCTTAGTCCATTCTTGCCTCCGCCATAAAGGGGGAATTGATTGGGATATTGAAGGGCCAATGTAGGTTTGATGAACTTGGAAGACATGAACTAGTGCAGTCCTTGCCTCCGCCATAAAAGGGGGAGTGAATTAGGGAGTGATTTCCAAGGGAGTGACTAGGTTCGATCCTTGCCTTCGCCATAAAGGAGGGGTTGGATTAGAGTGTTGAATGTTAGAGAGACATTGGACTTTTGGTTGATAGTTAGCTAGTCCTTGCCTCCGCTATAAAGGGGGGATTGGTTAATTGTTCAATTTTCGGTAGGAGACAATGCATTTAGGTCTTTGCCTCCGCCATAAAGTTTGAATTGGCTCAACTTAGTCGTAGTGATTCCATAGGATAAACCACACATAACACTCACATTTGAGATAAACAAATCCAAGGGTATACTTTAATTTCTTGATTTCTCTTCCACACATTTTCAGATTTACTTGGTAGTATTAGCATAGTTTAGGTTATTTTCCTTCTTTGTTTATACTTTCACTACTTCACACACATTTACACTAATTCCATGAACTCATCCCCTCACTGTGGGTTCGACCCCTACTACCTCTAGCTTGGGTGTCTTGATGCACCTTAATTGTCGTGAGGATTAGGGTTATAAATTTATTTGATTCAGTTAAACCTTAGCTTTTAACCCTAGCTCCAAAACCGCTATCAAATTGGTGCCGGGACTTAAGGTTTAATCTTCACGCTTATCAAATTGGCGCCGTTGCTGGGGAGGTAATTGGTTTTAGGATTGGTGTTTTTGTGTGTTGAGTAGTTGTAAATATTTAGGTTATGATGTTGTGTATATTTGTTTCTTGTGTTTTCTTTCCTTTTCAGTTTTATTTTTGTTTTGTGTTAAGGTTTATCCAAATATGTCTAGGTTGTTTGGAGACTTTCTTGATTTTTATCATATTGACCCACCAAATGGGGTGGATGACATTAGACCAACAGCTAGCATGTTTGGGAACCCTTTTTCCCTAGATTTTTGGAACCCTAATGAGTGTATTGATGAAGAACCTTTAAGATTTTCCACCATTTCATGCTTGGATGAAATTAATGATAGACATGCTACACTTGAGGCTCAAATGGTCGAAGTGACCAAAACTTTGAATGACATACAAGTTCAATTGAGTAATGATGCATTTACTTGTAATTGGTGCCATAGAGGCAATCACACCTTCCAATGTTACTCACATAACATGAGAGGAACTGATAACCAATTGGACCAAAATTTTTCACCTTACCCACACTCAAATCTTGTTGGTCAATTGTGCTACAATGAACAATGGTCCGAACAAAGCGATGAACACATCACATCTCCTAAGATTGATCACCTTAGGAATCAGGATACATCGCACATTGATGCATATGATAGCTTATGTGAGGATGATTTGTTAATTTGTCATGAAATAGCTAACATAGTGCATTCATGTGTGATTTTGACATCTTATATGGAATTCAATGATTTGCATGAAATGGAAGATGTCATTAGGTGTATGTGCAATAGGACACCCTTAAATAATTATGACGCTCAATGTAATGTGAATGAGGGTGAGTCTAAAAATGAATTCCAAGTTAGCTTTGATGAGGAAGACATGAATATTTGTTGTGAAATAACTAACTTGGTTGAAAATAGCTTTGTTGATGCATCCATACATGAACTTTCTAATGAGTGGTTTGAGACTCTGGATGCAAGGCCATTAGTTGATTCTTGTAGGTCAAGCATGGTGGAAGTGGAAACCATATTGAAGGATGTGGAGAGACCATTAGTGAGGCCAAACTTCTTAGTGGAAGAAGGAGAGGAGGAGCCTACAATTGGGGAGCAAGAGAGGTACAAAGTCAAATTTGTTAAAGTTGCTTCCCATGAACATGAGCTCAAGCGCCTCCTCAAAGGGTGCCAAAAGACGCCCTATAAACGGCAAAGGAGTGCCGTTGAAAGAGCTTTCTTTTGGTACCGAGATGGTTATTCTGAATCTTGAAGGAATAACCACAAGAATAAAGTCTAGCTAGGGACTAAATAAACCTAGAACTACACTTTCTTTCCATTTCTTTTATTTAAATGTTAATTATTATGTTTTGTTTTATGTGTTTAGTGTAATTAGGTTTGTTTTCCTTGTAGGAGTTCAAAGAGAACAAGAAATATGAAAGAATGAATATGAGAGAATGAAAAATGTGCATAAATGATAAAAAGAGCTAAGTGTGGAGGGGAATGCATACCCCCACACCACTTGCTTAACTTCTTCATCTTTTTCACTATCATGTCAATGGCACACAAACACATGTTTCACTCTAAATCACTTCATGATTTTCAATGTTATATAGCATGAGTTAGTGACAAGTATGTCGTGTACTTGCAATTTTAATCCCTAAACTAGTGTAGTAGCAATGAGTAGGGTATCGTATCCACATGGAAGGGGATGGATTCTTGAATTCAAGTATTGCTCTAATTGAATCACAAAAGTCACAAGAACAAGACAGAATGCTATTATAGAAACAATGAGTAAAAATCACAAGAATAAAGATAGTAAAATGTAAATGGATTTCCTAGGGTCCAGGAGCCGGATAATTGCCTATTAAACACGTATGCTATGCATTCGACACTTATGCGAATAAGGAAGAGATCAAAACTGCCTTGGATCATAGTATGAAGCCAGCATGGCGACCGCACCACCTACTACTCTCCCAATCGTCATTCTTGTCCCATGGCGAGGCCTAAGGATGACGGATAAGAACCGCAGCATCTCAACTCTCAATACTAACTATTCAAGCATGCAAAACTCTAGGTCTCCCATGGCGAGGCCCGACCTAAGTTCCTAGACCTTAGTTAGCATTAAAGAGTCATTCCACACTTTATTCTTGTGAATCAATGATCTCTGATTAGCATGGCGACCACATCTCGGATCATGATCAGACTGTGCAAGTGAAGAAACTCCATACTCATACATTCAAACCTCATTTCATGCAATTCTCACTCAAATTCGTGAACCGAACCTCAACCTAGCATGGCGACTACAATCAAAGTTCAATTCAGGCAATTACAGTGATAACATTATGAAACTTGACAAATTCATGCATTAAAAACTAGTATGATCGCATTCTCGTAAATTATGTCAATTACATCGCATTTTATTGTTCAATTACACAATTATCTTGTCCTAGCCCTAAGACACCCTCAATCTAGCTACAGAACCCCATTTGCAACTCACGATCGTCAATACACAACATCAAGCAATTCATTTTATTAAAATGGAAAGAATTTACCAATTAAAATGGATCAAAGAGCTCCAATTCGTGAGAGAATTGCTCAAAGCCTCCTTAATTGTGAAATAATTTACAATGATCGGTCCAGAAGTTCGATCGGAATCTCAATTGGTGTTCAATTTCTAGAGAGAGAAAATCTAGAGAGAGAAACTTTCTCTCTCTAGTTCAAAAGTCTGTTAACTATCTAGAATGTCTCCCTAAAAATGTTAACTAATCCTCTATATATAGAGGTTACAAAACGTAAATGGTACGTGAACGTAAAATGAATACAATATTACAAGTTTGCCACCACAAGGAATGCCTTAAAATGGTGTAAAATAAAAAACCAAAGTGGAAGACTTCAACTACGCCAGTGCCTTTGAGCCAACGATCCAGCGCCTTCAGCCGCATCTGCACGCTATCACACCAACAGCAACCACGTTTCCTCGCACCTGTGCACCAAAACAGAAAATCCAACACTTAGTCGCATTTCGGCAGCTCAAAATTCCCACAAGCTTGCGATGCATCGCAGCACAAACGTAGCAACACTACAATGCATTGTGGCGATGCATCGTAGTGCATTTGTGTTTCACCACGATGCATCGCGGCGATGCATCATAGTGCAATTGTGTTTGTGTGCAAGTGAAGTGTGTGAATGTTGTGAGTGTTTGTGAGTGAAAGTGCAAGAAGTGTAGGAACAATAAGTGAATGTTGTTATGAGGAAAATGAAGAATGAAATTATAAGAAAGAAATGAAAGATGAATGTTATGAAGAAACTTGTGAGCTCATGTTAAGCGAAGATGGTGTTGTGAAGATTAGGCTATGAGCAAGTGTTGTGCATTTCACAAGAATAGGATGTACAAAGTATGACTGCCAAAGAATATTATGAAGATCAAGTGAAGTTAGTGTTGTGAAAGAAGAAGTAATGAATAATGAGTGAAATGAGTGTTTGTGTAAAATTGGCTTGCGATGAGGTCGCAAGCCAATTGTGAGTGAACTTTTTTTGTGTGATTTTTTTGAGGTGAATTAAGCTGAGATGCAAATGAAGTAAGCTGAATATGTGAATGAAAATTGTGAAAAATGTTATGCAAAGTTTTGTGAAAAATGGATGTGCAAATGTGTAAAAGTGAATGTAAAAATGTGAGTGTGTAAATGTACAAGAGTGAATGAATCAAAAAAACTACGATGCATCATAGCACAAATATGAGCATGTGCAGATTTTGTGCTACGATGAGGTCGTAGGCCAAAATCGTGCTCATGTGTTAAAATGAACAGAAACTTCCAACCGATATTCTGACTTGATGTGTTGTGAATTCGGAGAAACTTAAAACACAAAATCTGTAGCCCCAAGTCTCAGCTTTCCATAGCGTCTTGAATCATGCAATTTGGAGCTCGGACGAGAGATTTACAGCCAAAACACTGAACTGTGGCAGGAGAGTTTTTTTTCACCACGATGCATCGTGGTACAAACCCATTTTCACCACGATGCATCGTGGCGATGCATCGTCGGTTTTAAAATCCGAATCAGGCTTTCCAGTAAACTTCAACGTTGTAGAACATTCTCTTGGCTTTCCATAGGTTCTTGAATCACTCAAATTGGAGCTCGGATGAGAACGTTATGACCAAATTACTGAAGCCTAGCAAGGAATGATTTTAAGCCTACGATGCATCGCGGAGTAAATTGCTCCATCAACATTGCCTGCGATGCATAGTGGGCTTCACCTCCGAATTAGAGTTTGTGATCAACATAAAGGTTTTAGAGCTTCCTCTTAAATTTCCATAGGCTCCAGAATCAACATCATTGGAAGTTCGGAACTCAAGATATCAATAAACTCCCAACCTGTGGCAAAAAAATTCAACGTTGAAAACCCTGAAGAGGCAGTCATAAAGATCCCCCTGTTTCTCATACTTGCGCCCAGAATTAGAAGAAAGTTTCAAAATATGAATTGAAGTACATTCAAAGAGCTTTCCAGAATATCCAAGATCGTATCATTTGGATTAGAATTAAGAGATATACACTCAAATGAAGAACAACCTACATTCTACCAAAACACAAATTAAGCATATGAAAAGAGTTCCAACTTCACCATCATCATTTCAAGTCTTCTTTTGACTCATTTCCTTGTTTTTACATGAACACATACATTTGCTTCACTTGTTCATCATTTTAAGTCTTTTTCACCATTTTAGCACCTCTAAGTTGCATCCCACACAATTGCACAAAATCACACTAATCACCACATAAATGCATGAAAACCAAGACAAAAGCTAAGTGAATTAAGACATATAAGTTGGTATAAAATAAACTTATCAATTTCCCCCACACTTGAACTCTTGCTTGCCCTCAAGCAAGGACACAACATCACACTTACACCACAATACATTTACACAACTCTTGTACAACTCAAGCGCGGTCACAACAAACACTAACACATAACATACAACACCATATATAGGATAAGTCAAATGCACGCCACATTTGCATACACACACAAAGTACTTGATGCACAGCTTTTTCTTAACACATACACCACAAGGCACACCACAATGCATGCATCCTCACATACGCACGACATTGCATAGTGAACTCTCTTGTAAAAAAACCTACCTATCCACTTCAAGCACATTTCACACTATTATTGGATGTGCACATTTATTAGTTAACCAATTGTACTCTAATAGTAAGGATATGCTCAATTCTTCATGGCAATTGATAGCGAGTTGTCGTGTACTCTTCAATTTAACCCTAAAACTACTGTAGAAGTGGAAGAAGGGATCGTATCCTTAGAGAAGGTGTTGGTTGCCAAAATATTAATGCAATGTTCCAGAAAATTCACAAATACAATTTCAGAAGTTCAAAGACAATAGCAGCACTCAAGAACAGTTGAAGAATGAAATATAAAACTAAAAGTAACACAGAAGTGAGATATCAACTATAAGGAAAATGTCCTAGGATTTCTTTCCGGATGATCATGCAAGTTAACTATGTATATGCATTGCAATTGACATCAATGTCAACCAAGAGGGGATCAAACTGCCTAAGAACTTAGATTATGACTGGCATGGCGACCGCTTCATTTTCTATGTCCTCTGACTCCACAATTTCCCATGGCGAGGCCTAGAGTGAAGAATTAAATCCGCAGAGTCCCAACCTTCCGAGATTCACTGCTATTGCATGTAAAATTTAGGTTTTCCCATGGCGAGGCCTAACCTAATTCCGATTATCTTCACAAATCTCAGAAAATCTCTCCTCACTTATTTCTAAACTCTCAACAAACCTCCACTGGCATGTCGACCGCATTTTGGTTCATGATCAAGCAAATCAAGTGAGAAGACTCATTTACCATACTGTATGTTCTCAATTCATGCATTTTAACTCCTATTGTAGAATTAAACTCCGACCTAGCATGACGACCACAATCAAGAGGTGATTCAAACAACAAGAGCTCAAACGAGTGAATTTTAACACGATTCAAACAATATTTACCAGTATGAGTTTATCCTAAATGAATTAATTCAATTGCTATGCCATACGTAGTCTTATCACATTACATCCGGATTGAAACCCTAGAACATAGCAAATTTAGCCACAAAATTCCATTTCCAATCCACAATCTTCACAATTCAACAAATAGCAATTCATATTCATCAATTAGGAAGAATTTACCAAATACTCTGCTTCAATTGCTTCCAATTCAAAAAGAATCCGTAAAAGCTTCCTTGATTGAGAATAGGATTACAATTATCGGTTCAAATTCTTGATCGTGAATGAAAATGGAGATCGAATTCATAGAGAGAGAAAGTGAATCTAGAGAGAGAAAGGTGAGAGAGAATTCCCACTCTTAATTCAAAAGATCAATTCTGAAATCTAGAATATTCTCCTCGCCCTACAAAAGTTAACTAATCCTCTATATATAGAGGTTACAAGAATCGTAAATGGTACGTAAACGTAAAATGATTAAGATATTACAATAGTGCCATTGCAAGAAATTTCTCAAAACGTGCTTGAATTCCCAAGTCAGCAATTTCACGCCTTTAGCTTTGATCTCTGCCGCCTTCATCACAGTTCCAGCGCCTTCCAGCTGGCCAAAACTGCGCCTCTGATTTGCCAAAACAAAACTACCAACTCAACTAAGCTGGCGAGACCACGTGGCGAGGTCTCGCCGTGAAGTGTGTGTGTGTGTGGCGAGACCTCGCCATGTAGTGCTTTTGCCGCCGCGAGGTCTCGCCTTTCAATGTGTAAGTGGCGAGGTCTCGCGGCGAGACCTCGCCGCTTAGGTGCGAGTGCGAGAGTGTTTCGGTGAGCAAAAGTGTGTGAAGTGTTGTGAGTGTTTATGAGATGAGGGTGTAAAATAAAAGTGATATTCTGAGTGTGTGGAATGAGATGAATTGTGAACTGTAATGAAATCAAACCATCGGGAATAAAGTGTGTGAACTGTTGTAACCCAAATATAGCTAAAGTGTTGTGCAGTGAGATGTGAATTGAATGTGAAGTGCTTGTGAGTGATTGACGGTATTGATAATGTTTCAAGAATCAGAAATGAGAATGCCATGAAAATTGAGGTGTTTGTGTATATTGTTGTGAACCAAGTGTGTTATGAGATCAAAGTGAAAGGAATTATGAACATTGCGATGTATGAATGAAAGTTGTTGTGAAAGTTATGAAAATTGAATGATGATAAAATACACCTAAGTATAAAGTATGTGAAGTGATGAGAACTACCTATAGCTAGAAATGTTGTGTGAAGTTAAAAAGTGTAAAATATGCAAGAATGATCTAAAGCAGAATTTCCATGTGTGAAGTGAAATATGCACAAACGTGTTTGAGTGCATGTGTGTATGAGAGCAATAAATGTGTGGAGTTGCATGCGGCGAGGTCACCTCGCCGCATGGTGTGTGCATATGTGCTTGTGCGGCGAGGTGACCTCGCCGCACAGCATGTGCACATGAGTGCTAGCTTGAGTAGTGTGCATGTGTGCGGGTGTGTAGTGCTAGTAGTGTGCGATGAGTGCGAGTGTTGTTGCGTGTGTTCGAGTGATGATGTGCTGCGAGGTGACCTCGCCGCATGAGTGTGTGCGATGAGCTTGTGCGAGTGGAGTGCGGTGAGTGCATAAGTGTGCGAGAGTGATGTGCGTGTAGTGTGCGAGTGATTGTGCGGCGAGGTGTCCTCGCCGCATGAGCATGTGCTTAGTGTTTGTGAGAGTGAAGTGTAGTGAGTGCAAGAATGAAATGTGGTGAATGCTAGAGTGTGCAAGATTTTCTAGGCAAGAACAAACAACCAACTTCCATGCAAGAGTTGTGTAGCCTAGCCTCTGCATTAGCTTTTCCGGTAAACATGAAAGTTGTAGAGCGTTCTTCTGGCTTTCTATAGGTTCAAGAATCATCCTCATTGGGTACTTAAAACTCAAGATATCGTCCAAATACCAAACTGTGGCAGAAAGATGAAACTCTATCAACTCCTAATCCAAACACAACAAAGATGCCTTCGTTTCTCATGTTTGCACACAGAAGTTTGAGAAAGTTAAAACATGGAGATTAAAGTACAAGCAAAGAGCTTTCCAAATCATCCCAGATCTCCTCATTTGGATTAGAATTGAAATAGTTATTCACAAAACCAATTGCACACTCAAAACTGCCAAAAACCTTAAATTGGCCGAAAATGCACTTTTGAGTTCCCTCATTTTCCCTTTACATTTTTCACTTCATTTATCGTCATTTTCACCCTTTTTGCATAATTTCCACATTACAAACTAGTACACCATTTCTATGTACAAACAACACAAATCACCACACATTTTCATCAAACACAAGACAAAAGCCAAGAGATTTAGCATAAAATAGTTGGTATAAAACGAACTCATCAGCAATCGTCAAAACTAAGTTGTACTCATTTAATGCTCTAACATAGATGTGTGAGTAGTGTGCAAAAGCTTACATACAGCTTAAGTCACACTTATGATCGAAGCAATAGTAGAGAATGCAAAGACTTTATTATTACTTCTTTTCCAGTTCTCAACTTGTAAACTTTGTATAGACATAAATGCACCAATTTAGGGATCATTGGTTGCCCTCGTTTCTTACCACTCTTTCCCCCAGGTTGTCATCCTTTAGTGCTTTACCTTCGTCTTGCACATGACATTATTACACTGGGGTACTCCTTGGCCTCTCCAAGTATTGCCTTGGGTTTTATGGCTTTTGAATTCCATCCCCAATCATGCGGATTATTCTCTTAAAATGCACACTTAGTGTGATAGAGCAGTCCCGCAGAGGAGTGGTTCATAATTGTGTGCTCATGGAACATTGTCCATGCACTTAACATGCAACAAATTTCACATTGGCATAACTTGCCTTTTTTCCAAATCATTTCCCCTGGTGCCTAAATATCATTACAAGTTTCCAAGGATTACTCAGCTTAATTCAAGAAAATTTTCTAAAATTCTCTATTTCTCACCTTTTCACATAAGTGCAACCATCCTCGTATGTAATCCATTTTAGTGCTTGAAAACAACTGTGTTAAAGTTCAAACTTTCCCACTAAGTTCTAACTCCTACCACTTAGCATTGAACTATCCTCACCATTGAGCATTTTTATTCAAGTTTAAAACACACATCCAACTCTAGTGTTAGTGCACTTTCCATGGATAGACAAATTCTTCCACACAAATTTCAACTACACATCACTTGTGTTCAACACCATCACTTATTCACAAAAATTTCAAAATTTCACCAAAAATTTAAATTTTTCACAAAAAATGAAAAACACCACATCTTTGGGAAATAAGCTCAAAATGACACAACAAAGCTAACAAGTAACATGCTTTGCATCACATGGCACAAAACACTTCATTCATTCAAGAAAGAAAATATCATTCAAAAAAGAAAAGTAAGCATATAAAGTTCAAAAGACACAAACCGTTCAAAAGACACAAACCATATCAAACATTCCTTCCCCCACACTTAAAACTTACATTGTCCTCAATGTAAAGTAAAGATAGGTTTAGGAACTCCCTGATATTGCATGAATTCCAATGTTTGCTTGGTGGAGTGTCTTTGTCTGTAATTCCCTCTTACATGAAAAATTTCCTGCACATGGTGAAACAAGGCTTATTAGAAGTCACTCACTCAAGTATACTACATGTTGCTACAAGAAAAACATGACATGGAGGTAGTTTACAAGAGAAGTGCCACACTATGATTACGAATCATAGTGGTGTAAAATATATGAAATAAGTAACACTAGGCACATGCACAATTCATGCTTGATATGTAAAATAAAAAAAATTGTGGGCAGTATAGAAGTGGTCCATAGATTCACTTCCCCACACTTAGCCTAATGTATGCATTGCTTATTTCCCTTGCAATTCCCTTTATGTACAAGCTCCTACAACATAAGTGGCCTTAGTGAGCATAACAAAATGCAAGAAACATAAACTTAACCAAAATACTTTATTGACTGTAAACTAAGAAAGAAGTAGTTCTGGATTTAATTAGTCTCCAGCTAGACTTTATTCATGAAACGTTCTTCTTCAAGAATCGGAATAACCCTCTCTATAACAGAAAAAAGATATCTCATAATCACTCTTCTTCATCCTCCTGTAGGGCACTTGTAAAATAGTGGCAAAGGGTGCTTAAGCTCATGCACATGGGGAGCAACCACTACAAATTTAACTTTGAACCACTGAAACTCCCCTATTGTAGGCACCTCCTTTACTTCACCCACCATACTAGACTCTTCAACCATGCACAGCTCAACCCAAGGTTGAGGTTCCCTCATAAGAGGTACCTGGTTCACTTCCTCCACCAGAACAGGCTCTTTTACTTCTTCCACCATACTAGGCTCTGTAACCCTGCAAGGCTCAACCAAGGGTTGTACATCCATGGTCTCAGCACATTCATCAATAAGTTCAAAACCACCAGTAAGTTCAAAAATGGATTCTTCTACAAAGAAATTTTCCACCATGTTAGCAATTTCATTATAAATTCTTATATCTTCATCAACTAGACTAACGTGGGGAAATTCTTGAGTCTTTTCTTTCTCAACAACACAACAAGCATTATCATCAATTAACAAGAGGATCTCATTTTGCCCTTCTTGCGAGTTACCATTTAAACATTTAGATTCATTCACCATTTCAAGCATTGGTGCCTCAACAAGAGTTTCAAGCAATGTGTTAACATTCTCATTAGCCATGGCAATATTATCTTCATTCATGATATCACATTGTTCATCAAGAAGTGTCTCTATACAATTCACAAAGCTATCAAGAGGAGAAACATATAATGAATGGCTATCAACATAATTTGGCTCATGGAACTCCATGAAATTAATGCAAGACTCAGCATTAGACTCACTCCCCATAAATTCCTCAGTATCAAGTTCATCACATGAGGCATCATTCTCAATAGAACAACTACAAATTGACCCATGAAGCAAAGGTTCATCAATGATGCATTTTTGTGAGACAACCTCATCACTTGTAGATCCCACCTCCCAAGGATGCTCTTCACCACATTCAATATTAGCATGCATTCCAAAGTGATATTCCTCAGGAGTTGGTATTCTAGCAATTAGAGGTGTGAGTGGATATTGTTGTGCATATTGAATTGGTAGTTCACTTTGTTCACCCACAAAAGAATCATCCTCATCATAAAAGTTCACATATTCATGCAAAAAAGAATCAGCAACATAGCATTCATGTACATCATCCCCACAACTTATAGACTCCAACCCCCTTGGACACTTGAAACCCCAGTCAATATTTTCATGCATATCAAAATAATTGTCCTCAGGAGTTGGTGTTTTAGTGAAAAGAGAGGTACCTTCAGAGTTACATTGAGCATCTAGAACTGGTGTCTCAACTTGTTCCCATATGTTGCTGATTAACACATTGATTCGATCAAGTCTCTGTTGCTGCCTTTGAACCACCTCTTCTATTTGAGTCAATCGTGCTTCACCAAATGCACTTGCATCAAGTCGCTCCAAAACTTGAGACAACATGTCTTCCATTTTTTCCTCTTCTCTGAGATAACACTCATTGCTTTGTTGTTGGTTATACCATTGCTCTCCCTTTTGTAAGCCTCTGTCACATTTTTCCAGAAGTTGAGAAAACATGTATTCCACAGAGAGTCCTTGTGTTCCAAAGTGATATGAGTTGTTGTTTTGTGCTTGATTTTGCCTTTGCTCTTCATATGGTGGTGGAGAGAAGTCCCCGAATCTCCTAGGCGTTGGCTGTGTGAACTGATAAGAACCAAAAGAGTCCCCATACCAGCTAGACATGCTTGGGTACTTGTGGTATGCAATCTTCTCTTTCAATCGAGTTCTATTGTCCTGCACTTGCCATAAGTAAACCAAAGTAGCAAGAACAAAACACAAAAATAAAGAAAACAACAAAAGCTACCACAATGAAACAGAACAGAACTACTACTCTACACAAAAATATAATAGAGCAAATCAAAATTCAAGAAAACCGTGCCTTTTCCCCGGTAACGGCGCCAAAAATTGACAAGTATGTCATGTACTTGCAATTTTAATCCCTAAACTAGTGTAGTAGCAATGAGTAGGGTATCATATCCACAGGGAAGGGGATGGATTCTTGAATTCAAGTATTGCTCTAATTGAATCACAAAAGTCACAAGAACAAGACAGAATGCTATTATAGGAAGAATGAGTAAAAGTCACAAGAATAAAGATAGTAAAATGTAAATGGATTTCCTATGGTCCAGGAGCCAGATAATTGCCAATTAAACACGTATGCTATGCATTTGAAATTTATACGAATAAGGAAGAGATCAAAACTGCCTAGGATCATAGTATGAAGCCAGCATGGCGACCGCACCACCTACTACTCTCCCAATCGTCATTCTTGTCCCATGGCGAGGCCTAAGGATGACGGATAAGAACCACAGCATCTCAACTCTCAATACTAACTATTCAAGCATGCAAAACTCTAGGTCTCCCATGGCGAGGCCCGACCTAAGTTCCTAGACCTTAGTTAGCATTAAAGAGTCATTCCACACTTAATTCTAGTGAATCAATGATCTCCGATTAGCATGACAACCACATCTCGGATCATGATCAGACTGTGCAAGTAAAGAAACTCCATACTCATACATTCAAACCTCATTTCATGGAATTCTCGCTCAAATTGGTGAACCGAACCTCAACCTAGCATGGCGACTACAATCAAAGTTCAGTTTAGGCAGTTACAGTGATAACATTATGAAACTTGACAAATTCATGCATTCATGCGTATGGTTTGGCAAGCAGTTGTAGCAGCCTTGTAAATCCGTTGGTAAGCCGGCGTCGGCCCAGGTGCTCCCGGTTAGGCACTCCTGTGTTCCCCTACACTCACTCACATTCTGCATGTTGCATTAAGCAACTAAGGTACGTCTTTTATTATGGATTTAAATAAGTTTAAACAATTGTTTGGTTTAGGCTTAAATACTAATTCAGCAATAGATAATACTGTTAATCAAAGTCATGAAATTCAATTTGATATTTCATCAAAAACAATTAACAAAGTTTATCAAATAGGAAAACTTAATTTTAATAATTCATATGCAATAAAATTACATGAACAAGATATAAATTTTAAAGAAACTTCAAAAACTATAAAATTATTATCTTCTGTAGCCATAGAACATTACAGAAGTCAAGGATTTCAATACATTCATTATGGATTAGTAAAGGTTATAATTCAACCTATGCATAGACTAGGAATAGATAATCCAATATTCATAGCCCTTCGAGATAAGAGAATGATAGAATATTCAGATTCAATATTATCTTTAATCCAAACAAATATTTGTGATGGTTCAATTTCATTCAATTGCATTCCCAATTTTGTAGCCAGTTTAAATGATGAATTAATTCGAGACTCGTTAGTTATGGATATTCAAATAGATCAACATAAAGTAGATATTAGAAGTCGTAGTTTTGCTATCAGATATAAAATATGTTATAAACTACTCAAAACTTTGATAGATCCACAATTAAAATTTGAACCAAGTAATAAAGAAGAAACTGTAATTTTTGAAGAAAATTCTACTAAATCAGCAATATATATTCCTAAAACTTTAAAATGGCATGAAATAACGATTCCTGAATCCTTTATAGTAGTTCCTCAAGAGCAATCAAGAACTCTTCATCAATCAAACACATCTCAAATAATTAAACAAGATGATGGTAGTATTAAAATTCATTTCGATAATATACGAAATAGATATGGAGTTAATAGAATGCAATATCTCACTCCTTCTAGATACTCAACATCATATATCCCTTCAGAAGTTCCATTACTAAGAAGAACTTTTAGTCAAAACACTAATATGTCTAGTAATCCTGAAATATATTCCATTCCTATTACAAGAAGTCAACGAATTCATTATAAGTCACCATTACCTGAAATCATAAATGATCCAGGATCTCCAACATTTTCAGATATGAAACCTGATTCAAATATGAAATCAACATCAATACATGTTATTAGTAAAATATTCATTCCTAATTATATATACTTAACACAACAGTTTGAAGATGTAGAAAATGAAAATAAAAGAAGTTGGTATTACAAGTTATCTGAAACATTTCAAAATATACTACAAGAAAAATGGAAAGAAGAAATACAAAAAAGACAATTTAATTTTCCCTTTTTTACATGGTTAGAATTTATCACTCAACAAGAAGATATTAAGGACATTTATTCAATTCCTAGTATTAATGTTCAGACTCAAATGTTTAAAAAATGGAATATTGTAAGTGGAGAAACAGTAAGTTCAATACACCCACCGTTATTAAATATTAAGATTACCACAGACTCAGGTGAAGTTATTGCAACACCTTTTAGATAACCTAGAACAGACAAGGGACAGATAGAAATTGAAGATATAACAAAGGTTACTCAACAATTAAATTATTCAAATCAAATATTATCAACCATCACTAATCAGGTAGATTTGGTTGCAACAAAAGTAGATAATATTCCTAAAATTACAAACCAAAATTATAATACTAAAACAACATTAAAATTTCCAGAAGAAATATCTAAACCACATTTTACAGTAAATGACCCCTTAATTCAGAATAAATTGCAAAACTTTCATATTAATAAACAAACAACCTTACAAAAAATATTAGATAAATTAGAAAATAAACCAAGCACGAGTCAAATACATAATATTCAACAAGTATCTTCAAAACAAGAAGATATTAACTATACTTCCTCAAGTAGTTCACAAGAAACTGATAGTCAAGAAGAAATCGAAGAGAAAATAAATGAGATCGAAGAAGAATTTGGTGAACTCAATAGAATCAAAAGATACAAATGATATCCCAATAAACAAATATCATATGCACCATATGAAAGAAAAATTTTTTATTCAAAATTAACACCTCCTGATCTACAAATAGAAGAGCGAGCAACATTTGTAGCCAAAAGTTATGAAGGAAAAGGAGTTTATGAATGGAACATAGATGGTAAATCTGATTATGACATATTAAGATTATTCCAAGAAATGGGTATGGCTATCACAGCCTATACAGCACAAAGATTTGATCAACCAACTATAGCAGCAGGACTTTTAGCAGGTTTTACAGGTCAACTCAAAAATTGGTGGGATAATCTCTTTACCACAGAAACAAAAACAGAAATTTTAGATCATGAAAATGAAGAAGAAGAAAAAGATGTCAATGGACACGTAGTTAAAGGACCAGATGGTCATCCATTCAAAGTTAAAAAGAAAGATGCAGCAAATTATTTAATATATGTATTATCAACACATTTTGTGGGAAATCCTACTCATGATGAAACTGGTACTCAAATATTCCTTACTAATTTAAGATGTCCAACATTAACTGACTTTAAATGGTATAAAGATATGTTTTTAACTTATTTATTCAAAAGAAAAGATTGCGGAGCTTCTTTTTGGAAAGAAAAATTCATTACAGGATTACCTAATTTATTTTCTCAAAGAATTATGACTAGTCTCAAACATGAAGTAAAAAATGAAGTTATCAATTTTAATGAAATATCTTATGGTCAATTATTTGCCTTTATTAAATTAGAAGGATTAAAATTATGTCAAGAATTAAAAATACAAGCGAAATATGGTTCAGAAAGAAGAGAAGTAGGTTCATTTTGTGAAGCTTTTGGTATAACAGGAGTACGAGCACCTTCATCACAGTATAAAAATATAAAATATTCAAAACCCTATAGAAAGAAATATTCTAGGTATAGGAAGAGAAGATTTGATAATCAACAGATAGAAGCAACCCCTCACAAAAACTTTAGAAAGAAAAAATTCAATAGGAAACGAAGCATTACTTGTTTTAAATGTGGACTAAATGGTCATATAGCACCCAATTGTAGAACTCAGAAAAGAATTAATGAAA
Source organism: Ophiorrhiza pumila (assembly GCA_016586305.1). Taxonomy (NCBI): domain Eukaryota; kingdom Viridiplantae; phylum Streptophyta; class Magnoliopsida; order Gentianales; family Rubiaceae; genus Ophiorrhiza; species Ophiorrhiza pumila. The sequence continues at coordinate 16,301,689 of BLIW01000011.1, forward strand.
TATTTAATGATGACGAAGATTTAAAAAAGAAAATGCTAGCAGTAATGATTAATGATGAAGAAAGTGATCAAAATATTAATAAAATAGACTCAGAAAGTGAAGATTATACTGATTATTCATCACCTTGTAAATGTAAAACAATGAATGTCATATCTAATTCAAAAGATAATAAAGAATTTTTATTTGATATAATAAGTAAAATCCAAGACCCTAATGATCAACAAGAATATTTACTCCGATTAAAAGATTTAATATTAGAAGACAATATAAAGCCACCAATTATAGAACCTTTTAGCATAACTCAACTTTATGATAAATACTCATCAGGAACTAATTCATTTGGAATTCATAAAAATATTCCAAATTATAAAGATGATATTCAAAATTTAAAGGCAGATATCAATAAATTAAAGCAAGAAATAAATGATTTAAAATCCAAAGATTTAGAAATAGAAACTAGACTTTTGTTACAAAACCAAATTCAAAATGTAGAACCTTCAAAAAATAATAAAACAGGTATTCAAATCAATGAACAAAACAAAGATCCCACTCAATATATAAATATTATTGATAAAGTCAACATTGAAAAATGGTATGCATTTATAACAATAGGAGTTCAAGACTTTCAAACTACTTGTGTAGCAATGATAGATAGTGGAGCAGATCAAAGTTGTATTAAATCTGGCATAGTACCACTCAAATATTGTTCAAAAACTAATGAAATATTAGTAACAGCAAATGGCAGTCCCTTAAAAATAAAATATAAAGTATCAAATGGATATATATGCAATCAAGACTATTGTTTCAACCATTCTTTTATAATCATTGATGATATAACTCAAGATGTTATTTTAGGCAATCCCTTTTTATATCAAATTACTCCTTTTGAAAAAACAAATCAAGGAATTAGTGTAAATATAATGGGAAATTTAATAACATTTAAATTTATATCCCCTATTAAGCAAAAAGAATTAGATCTATTACAATCTAACTCAATTTTTACTAAAAATTCTATAAGTAAGATGATTCATAGAAAAGAACACCAAATAAATTTAATAAAAGAAGAAATTAATTACACTCATATTGAAGTACAACTTCAAAAAGAGGGAATAATAAAACGAATTCAAGAATTAGAAAATCAATTCAAAAAAGAAATATGCGCTGATCATCCAGCAGCATTTTGGAATAGAAAAATTCATATAGTACATTTACCCTATGAAGATAATTTTCATGAAAATATTAAGACAAAAGCACGACCTATACAAATGAATTCTGAATTATTAGAACATTGCAAAAAAGAAATTCAAGAATTACTCGATAAAAAATTAATTAGAAAATCAAAATCTAAATGGAGTTGTCCAGCTTTTTATGTCAATAACCAAGCTGAAAAGGAACGAGGAGTTCCTCGATTAGTTATTAATTATAAACCCTTAAATAAAGTAGTTAAATGGATAAGATATCCAATTCCAAATAAAAAAGACTTGCTTGACAGATTATTTGAAGCAAAAATCTATTCAAAATTTGATTTAAAATCTGGATATTGGCAAATTCAAATAGCAGAAGAAGATAAGTATAAAACAGCATTTACAGTTCCATTTGGTCATTATGAATGGAATGTTATGCCTTTTGGTTTAAAGAATGCACCTTCTGAATTTCAAAATATAATGAATGATATTTTTTCTGCTTACACATTCATGATTGTTTATATTGATGATATATTAGTATTTTCAAAAAATTTAGATGAGCATTTTAGACATTTACATATATTCTCAAAAGTAGTTCATAAGCATGCCTTAGTAATTTCTGCACCTAAAATGAAATTATTTCAAACAAAAATTCGATTTTTAGGACATGATATTCATAAAGGAACAATAAGACCTATTACAAGAGCTATAGAATTTGGCGACAAATTCCCAGATGAAATTAAAGATAAAAATCAATTACAAAGATTTCTAGGTTGTCTAAATTATGTAGCTGACTTCTTTCCCCAGTTACGCACCCTCTGTGCGCCCTTGTATGAAAGATTAAAAAAGAATCCACCACCATGGACACAAAAACATACCAATATAGTTAGAGAAGCAAAAATCAAAATAAAAGCTTTACCTTGCTTAGGCCTTCCTCAACCACATGCATTCATGATTGTTGAAACTGATGCATCTGATGTTGGTTATGGAGGAATATTAAAACAACGCATTAATAATAAAGAACAATTAGTAAGATTCACTTCAAAGGTATGGAATGGTTCCCAATAGAATTATTCCACAGTAAAAAAGGAAATATTAGCTATTGTTTTATGTATTTCTAAATTTCAAGATGATCTATATAACAAGGAATTTTTACTCAAAATAGATTGTAAATCAGCAAAAGAAATTTTGCAAAAAGATATTCAAAATCTTGTTTCTAAGCAGATATTTGTTAGATGGCAAGCTATTTTATCAGTCTTTGATTTTGATATAGAATACATTAAAGGAGAAAATAATTCATTACCTGATTTTTTAACACGCGAATTTCTTACAGGAAGACAGAAGAATGTCACGGATTTCAAGAAATGAAGATTGGCAATGGATAAAAGATTATATTGATCATCCTAAAACTAGAAAGAAAATTCTTAAAATATATTCATTACAAGAAAGAGTTATTCAAGATTCTAAATTTCCAAACGTTTATCATATACATAATATTAATGCTTTATCAGTACAACATCAAGTATTTCTGCATCAAATGAATTATTACAGGATGTTAGTATCATATTATACACATAAGTCTACTAGAATCCCAGCAGTAAATAAAGCAATATGGAAAAGAAAAGAAGATTTTAGAAAAGAAATAGCTTTTATATAACTATTTCTAATGTCTTTAATATTATATAGGTACATTCCAAGATGTCAAAGAAACCTCAAGAATCGTCATTCAAGAATTCAAAAGAGCAGAGTCCTAGTGACTATGCATCAAAGGTAATGATTCCTAAACCACTATCACCCATGATTCAACAAAGTAATAAATTTATCACCTTAGGAGAAGACTTTCCGAGTCTTCCCTATGTTCAACTAGCAAGTACACCATTTGCGCAACTTCAACATCACTCAAGTCCTTTGAATGTTGCCAGAAGTATGACTCCTCTTCCAAATACTCAAAATGGCCAGTATACCCTTAAACCTCATTCAGAAACACTTTTTCTCACTAAATACACTGAACCTCAAGATGTGTCAGAACTCAAAAAATTTACTAGTAGATTTTTCAATTCAAATTATAATTGGTTACCTGAAGATCCTTTAAAAAATCAAAATTTTTATGAATGTATTCTAGTAGATTCATCATCTGTGTCTATTACTCATAGAACTAATGAATATAAAACTATTACTTATTCAAAATGTATAATTAAGAATGTTCTTACATTTCAATCTTGGCAAGGACCAGCAGCATTAAAACCTTTTACAGTCAGATTCAATCCTCCTGGTTACACTTATTAGGATTATAAGCATGCCTGGTATAGGGCATTTTATATTCATTCCTTCGATCATTCATGGTTTTTCACATTCCATAAAGATTGCAACATAGACTTTCCTCTTTGGTTTTATGACTGGTGGGATACTCATGGAGCTCAAAATGATATCTTACCACAAATAGCAAGAGATGGTTTTCAACAATTTCAAAAAGATTCAAAAATGACTCCTTATACTCATCAGCTACAATTCTATTGCTTACTCAAAATACCATGGATCTGGTGCTGGAGTTTTCATATCGAACAAATCAAACCTAGACCCAATCCTATGTCTTTAGTCCGACAATTCAAAGTCAAGTGGTGGGACAAATGTGCAACAAACATCTGCTGTCCAGAAGCAGTAAAATTAATGCTCACTACTGGCAAAAGAACTTGGGCTAATTCAACCTCATCTGGCCCTAGCACACCAGCTGCTCAATCCATTCGCCAGCCACTTACAAATCCAATCACACAAAATACTCCTCAACAAAGAACAATCATTCAAGATTCAGATATGGAAGAATTCATGAGATATATGGAGTTCAAAAGAAATCGACAAATTCATCAAGATCCTCAAGCTTCTACAACTTTAACTCCTCATAACACTCAAGAAGATCATTTCGGAGGACCCTTAGCACAGGATCCTTACAACTTTTAAAAAAAAATAAAATAAAAAAAAAATAAAAAATAAAAAATTAAAAAATTATTATGTTTCAGGTTCTTTCAGACAAACAAAACAAGAAGAACTCCAAGGTTTTGAAAGAAGAAGGATCAAAATATGTTACTCAATTAATTCATCTCCGAGAAATTGGAAAAACAAATCCTGCAGTGATTCGAAACTACATACTCATTCAGCCCAATCTATTCTATATCAAAACAAAAGCTATGTATGACAAAAATTTTTGAATTTTAGATTCAAAGATCAAATATTGGCAACTTGTTACATCAGCGAGAAATTGGTGGTGTCACTCCAAAAATCATTAGACAAGAAGGAAGAGACTCTATTCTCTCTTTATCAACTAAAAAGCAGCAAGGAAAGATTCTCTGCCTACAAAGATGGTGGTCCTATTATCATAAAAGACAGATGCAAGAATTATTACAATTTTCTCAACAAATGGATCAATGGATGAGAGTCAAAGAGAAAGCAAGAACACATGAAAAAAGCAATCGTACAAAAAGAAGAAAGAAAAATCAAGAGACATTAGCGTCCCTACTCCACATGGAAGAAAGCAAGACTGAAGATCAGAAGGAATAAAAGCTCATATTCAGCAAGATGTCATGGCTTACGTATCTTTTCATTAAACGCCATTGTTTACGTTTTCTATTCAATGTATTCCTAAAAATAGGTTACTCAATAGCATTGTAAATCAGGAGTTGTTTTATTAGAAATAAAATTCTCTTTTCATTCACTCTTTTGTTCATATCAGCTCTCTGTTTTCAACAAATTTATATCAAGGTATTATTTTTATTAAATTAAATTTTAGTTCTCAGTTTTCAATCGATCCTCTTTTCGTTTTGGTCATTGTTCAATTACACAATTATCTGGTCCTAGCCCTAAGACATCCTCAATCTAGCTACAGAACTCCATTTGCAACTCACGATCGTCAATAAACAACATCAAGCAATTCATTTCATTAAAACGGAAAGAATTTACCAATTAAAATGGATCAAAGAGCTCCAATTTGTGAGAGAATTGCTCAAAGCCTCCTTAATTGTGAAATGATTTACAATGATCGGTCCAGAAGTTCGATCGGAATCTCAATTGGAGTTCAATTTCTAGAGAGAGAAAATCTAGAGAGAGAAAGTTAGAGAGAGAAACTTTCTCTCTCTAGTTCAAAAGTCTGCTAACTATCTAGAATGTCTCCCTAAAAATGTTAACTAATCCTCTATATATAGAGGTTACAAAACGTAAATGGTATGCGAACGTAAAATGAATACAATATTACAAGTTTGCCACCACAAGGAATGCCTTAAAATGGTGTAAAATAAAAAACCAAAGTGGAAGACTTCAACTATGCTAGAGCCTTTGAGCCAACGATCCAGCGCCTTCAGCCGCATCTGCACGCCATCACCCCACCAGGAACCACGTTTCCTCGCACCTGTGCACCAAAACAGAAAATCCAACACTTAGTCGCATTTCGGCAGCTCAAAATTCCCACAAGCTTGCGATGCATCGCTGCGATGCATCGCAGCACAAACGTAGCAACACTACGATGCATCGTGGCGATGCATCGTAGTGCATTTGTGTTTCACCACGATGCATCGCGGCGATGCATCGTAGTGCAATTGTGTTTGTGTGCAATTGAAGTGTGTTAATGTTGTGAGTGTTTGTGAGTGAATGTGCAAGAAGTGTAGGAACAATAAGTGAATGTTGTAATGAGGAAAATGAAGAATGAAATTATAAGAAAGAAATGAAAGATGAATGTTATGAAGAAACTTGTGAGCTCATGTTATGCGAAGATGGTGTTGTGACGAATAGGCTATGAGCAAGTGTTGTGCATTTCACAAGAATAGGATGTAAAAAGTATGACTGCCAAAGAATATTGTGAAGATCAAGTGAAGTTAGTGTTGTGAAAGAAGAAGTAATGAAGAATGAGTGAAATGAGTGTTTGTGTAAAATTGGCTTGCGATGAATTCGCAAGCCAGTTGTGAGTGAACTTTTGTTGTGTGATTTTTTTGAGGTGAATTAAGCTGAGATGCAAATGAAGTAAGCTGAATATGTGAATGAAGTTTGTGAAAAATGTTATGCAAAGTGTTGTGAAAAATGGATGTGCAAATGTGTAAAAGTGAATGTAAAAATGTGAGTGTGTAAATGTACAAGAGTGAATGAATCAACAAAACTACGATGCATCGTAGCACAAATATGAGCATGTGCAGATTTTGTGCTACGATGAGGTCGTAGGCCAAAATCGTGCACAAGTGTTAAAATGAACAGCAACTTCCAACTGATATTCTGACTTGATGTGTTGTGAATTCGGAGAAACGTAAAACACAAAATCTGTAGCCCCAGGTCTCAGCTTTTCATAGCCTCTTGAATAACTCAATTCGGAGCTTGGACGAGAGATTTACAGCCAAAACACGGAACTGTGGCCGGAGATTGTTATTTCACCACGATGCATCGTGGCGATGCATCTTCGGTTTTAACATCCGAATCAGGCTTTGTAGTAAGCATAAAAGTTGTAGAATGTTCTCTTGGCTTTCCGTAGGTTCTTGAATCACTCAAATTGGAGCTAGGATGAGAAAGTTATGACCAAATTACTGAAGCCTGCCAAGGTATGATTTTAAGCCTACGATGCATCGTGGAGTAAATTGCTCCATCAACATTGCCTGCGATGCATAGTGGGCTTCACCTCCGAATTAGAGTCTGTGATCAACATAAAGGTTTTAGAGCTTCGTCTTAACTTTCCATAGGCTCCAGAATCAACATCATTGGAAGTCCGGAACTCAAGATATCAATAAACTCCCAACCTGTGGCAGAAAAACTCAACGTTGAAAACCCTAAAGAGGCAGTCATAAAGATCCCCTCGTTTCTCATAATTGCGCCCAGAATTAGAAGACAATTTCAAAATATGAATTGAAGTACATTCAAAGAGCTTTACAGAACATCCAAGATCGCATCATTTGGATTAGAATTAAGAGATATACACTCAAATGAAGAACAACCTACATTCTGCCAAAACACAAATTAAGCATACGAAAAGAGTTCCAACTTCACCATCATCATTTCAAGTCTTCTTTTGACTCATTTCCTTGTTTTTACATGAACACATACATTTGCTTCATTTGTTCATCATTTTAAGTCTTTTTCACCATTTTAGCACCTCTAAGTTGCATCCCACACAATTGCACAAAATCACACTAATCACCACATAAATGCATGAAAACCAAGACAAAAGCTAAGTGAATTAAGACAAATAAGTTGGTATAAAATCAACTTATCAGTTAGCATATGTTGTGAGCTTCAAATGCTTGATGTGTGCAATTTTCATAAATGTGGTTAATGGCACATTCATGATTTACCTAGCATGAATTCATTAGGACTCAAGTGCACTTGCGTTTAATGAATGAGATTAGGATTTGAAAATGATTGTGATGCACACTTAGCACAAGAGCACTCACATGAGCACAATGTAAGAACTTCTCATGCATGCCATAAAGTGATTGTGAATATTTTTGTTTTGAGTGATTATGTTTGAGTGTCATGTATAGAGCTTAATTGTTTAAATGTTTTCTTCTTGAACTCAAACATAGAATTAGTTTACTTGTTTTCTTTCTTTTATTTTTTTTTCAGGTTTTCCATCCATGTGGAAACAAAAATGAGAGGCATCTTCACAATGGCCAAGTTCACATTTCACATACAGAAATGAAGAGATGGCCACAATGCATACACCTCAGGTGTTTTCTTATCCCTCTCTTGTGTTTTGAAAATAATGTATATTTTAAGTGTGGAGGGGGGAAGATATTGGTGAAGATGCTTGAAATTGTGCTTCAATGAATATTTTGTTATTTGTGGATGTTTAAACTTGAATTTTTAGTTGTTTCTAGTTGTTTAGGTTTTATTTTGTTTTTGGTTGATTCTTGCATACTCTTGAGTGCACATTGAGAATTTCTTGTGTGTTTCGCAATTTTGGAAGTCCCTTGTTGTTGAGGCTTGAAGCCGCCTTGAATAGGAAAATCTGTTGTCCATTTTGGGATATCATAATGTCCATAATTGTTGTGGTAAGTGTTATTTTTCATGTTGTTATGAGTCTTGTGAAACTTTTTATTTTGTGACATTTGGTGAACTTTTGTGGTGAGTGATTTATATATATGTGTTTGATGTTTTAGTGTTTGATGTTGGTGATGGCACCAATATGCACAAATGTGCTATTCTAACTTATATGAGATTAGTGTTGTTGTAGATCCAATGATGTGAATTGCTATAATTTTAGAACTTGGCTTGTGAAAGGAAAAATAACATGTTACATAAGGGAAGGTCGGTCCTTGGTGGAAAGTTTTGACGTGTTGAGTTTATTGTTAATAAGCACAAAGTGGGGAAACACATGGAGATTGACAAGTTTTTGTTAATAAGATAGGTCGGAGTACCTTGGCACTTGGTAGTTTAGTCTCTTGAACTACTAGCTTTCCCTAGAGACATTGTAGATACTCTAAGGTTGGACAAAATGAATTGGGCATTAATAGTGTTGTTTTTTATACTTTGTTGTTTGCATTGAATAAATTCCTCTCCAATGTGAGACCGCTCCTTCACTAACCAAAAAGGTTGAAAAAGGAGAATTCATATTGAGATGGAATGGGGAAAAAAATAGCCACAAACCCCTTGGCATTCCGTTAAAGATATGTGTTTTATAGTAATTTGTTATGAATAAAGTTCCCCTCCAATGGCAGAGGACCTCTCCTTTACTAACCAAAAGGTTGGAGGAGAACTCATAGATGTGGAATACGGGGTATAAAAAGCCATAAAACCCTTGGCATTCATATTGCAAGAATAAAAGTCCAATAATCTTGTAAACCTTTTAGTATCTAACATAATGGTCAAGAGGTTGATTGTAGGAAAAAGTAGAACAAAGCTTATTGTTCGGATCTCTTACTATGGCGTGAACATGAATAAGTCAAGACCCAAGTGGTACCCATTGCACACACAAACACAATATACTCAACGTGTTGAATGTGCACAAAAAGGCACTTTGATGACTCTTGTGGATACATGGAGTGATTACTTATCATTTTAGTTGAGTAAGCTATGAGGCATGTACACAAACACTTTCCGCGTGCTTAAAATGATTAGACACATTGTTGAGTAAAGTAGAATTGCCAATCCTTCATTCTTTGTTGTATATATATATATATATATATATTTTTGCGTGATTTTGTTTTGTTGCTCGAGGACGAGCATATATGTGTTTTGCTTTATTTTGTTTTGTTGCTCGAGGACGAGCAAGGTTTAAGTGTGGAGGGTTTGATAAGGTGATGATTTTCACCTTATTGTATTCGTTTTACTTACCTTTTGTGCATCCTTGTAACGTGTTTTTATGTCGTTTTTACGTGTTTTTAACGTATTTGTAGGACATTATGGTGTGAGAGGAGCAACGGAGCAAAAGAACGATGAAAAGCATTTTCGGAGGTTGTTAATCATGGAGGCGAAAATGAGAAGAAAAGATGGAGAAGATCAAGAAAGATGTCATTTAGGTCAAAAAGGCGATGAAGAACAAATGCTAAAGAAATCTGCCAGGGTTTAGTATTTCGATCATATCTCTCTCAATTTATGTCCGGATGGAATGATTCAGGTACCATTGGAAAGCTAAGAGACAGAGCTACAATTTCATGCTTTGGGTTATTCCAAATTCGGTCTGGATCATATAGAAAAATGGCTCACAAACTCTCCGGCGCACCGAAAAATGGACATTTAAAATTTCCAGAATGCTTGCAGGCTCTCCGTCGCCGGCGCGCCGCTGATGATCGCGATGGGCTGATTTTGGACCATTTTCTCCTCCATTTTGAGAAGACTTCAAGGGCATTTTGGCAACGTCTGAAACACACATTTCAGCCCTAATCCATCCCATATATGAATTGAAGGCTGCAACAAGAGAAAAGGAAGGAAGAGGGGGAAGAAGGAGGAGCTTAAGACCAAGAAGAAAACCATTTTCATAGTTATGTTAGATTAGTTAGATTTTAGGGTTTTCTCTTTAGCTACTCCACAAGAACACACAATTAGTGTGTGTTCTTGGTGTAAATAGACCCCCATTTATGGAAGGAATTCTTGTAATGTCTTTGATAGCAATCCATCCATGTCAATGGTGCCAAAGCCGAGCTTACATGATCCATTGGAGAATCTTGATGGACCAATGACAAGACAAAGGAGCAAAAGGATGAAACAAGCCTTGCAAAGCTTGTTGTCAACACATTGTGAAGATCACTTGGAGGCCGAACTATCTCAACATGGAGTTCTTTGTATATTTCTTCAATCACAATTCATGAAGATTTCCCAAGAAGTTCTTCCCTAGAACTTAAGGAAATCCACTCTGAAGAAATAATGAAGGCCGAATTTGTGAAGTCCAAAGAAGATGACGTGTTTGGGTTTAAGGGAGTCTACGCCATTGGGTCACTTTTTAGGGTTTATTTTTGTGGTTAATTAATAGTCCAACAACAACTTAATGTGGGCTTTAATTAATTGTTGATAATAAATTACTTGGCCCAATTATCTTGCATGATAATTGGCAAGTAAAAGTTTAGGAAACAAGGAAGTCAAAATGTATTTTGGCCACCTTTGAAACCCGTGTGACTAAATCCCTTTTTTGGAAAAGATTAGTTAGTGTTTGTTAGTTATTAGTTTCCAATTCCACTTTGGAAAGTTAGTTAGCTTAGAAGTCAAGTTGTATTTGACTTGAGTTAGGGGTTTCATATTTTTGTGGAGCCTATTTATAGGTGAGTTTTTCACATGAAATACAGAAGTCGAATTTTGAGAATTTTAGCTTGCTAAAAATCGAGATTAACACTTTGTGTTGTCTAAGCCTTGTTAAATTATATAATTCATCATTGTAGAAGCTTTACCTTTAGCGTGACCTTTAGGTAACTTCACCATTGTTCTTGATTTTGAGATATCACCGAATTGACAAAGTTTAATCCATGAATTTTCATGAGTTGAGTTGAGTCCATTCGTATTAAAAATGTGGGGTTGATTTACTTCATCTTTGCGTTTTTCCCTTTGAATTCTGCCCGCCTTGTTTGGTTGTTTGTGTTCGTGGAATAACTTGTTTGTGCAGCACGGTCCTTAAATTGTGGTGATCGAATCTTGGTCCAGGAGTTGGAGCCTCGGCCATACAACATTCGTATCAAATTGGTATCAGAGCATAGGTTGTTGCCGTCAAAATTCAGGTTAATCCGTTCTTTTTGTCTTCTCAATTCTTGCTGTCGTTTGGTTCTGTTTTGCGTCAAAATCAGCTGCAATTTTTGTGTCTTTCTTGCTGCTATTTTGAGTCCTTATTTCTGTACTTGGTCGTCTTAGGTTCACCCATTAAATTCATCAAAATCGCAAGCTACACATTGCACACAATCTGCCCAAAATCGTTCTTAACTCTTGTTCGTGTTTTTGCTTTTTGTTTCTTGCTGTTTTGTTCGTGTTTGCTGCTGTCCTTTTGTTTAAAATTCTGCACTATTTTGTTTGTCTTCATAGTGTTGAATTCTTGGTGTTTCATTGCTGTCCAACACGTCAAAATTGTTAGGAAAAATTTCGTCCAAAACTAGGGTATCATTCTAGGGTTTCTCGGTCCAAAATTCATAACTTCCTTGATTTTGATCCGAATTGATTTCTTTCTTTTGTGTTGTTTTCGTTATTGTCTCTACATCATCTTGAGTTTCGATCAAACTTTTTCACCATCTCAAAAAGATAAGTTCTTGAACACTTTTTTGAACTTCTTGATTTTCTTGAAAATCTAAGTGGTCAAAATTCAATTCTTGAGTTAGATTCTTGATCTTCTTGATAAATCTTGAATCTTTTGTTAAAGTGGCATCTTTAAATTCTTGATATTTGGTGAGTTATTAAGGTTTTAAAATTCTGAAATTTTTAAGGTTAAGACAAGACCAAAACCTAATCCTAGGTTTGTTTGAACAACATAAGACAAACAACCTAAAATCCTAGGATTGTGTCTTGAAACCTAAGACCTTAAACCTTAAACCTTAAATTTTGTTTTGTCCTAGGTTCTTGTCCGAACCTTGTCCTTTTGTTTTGTCCAAGGTTTGTGTTCAAACCTTAAATTTTTTTGTTTTGTACTAGGTTGTTGTCCGAACAAAAAAAAAGAGAAGACCGAATCAAAAAAATATATATATACATACGGTCAAAAAAAAAAGAGAAAAGAGAAAAAAAATATATATATATATATATATTCGGACTTAGTTTTAATTATTTCATTTATTTTAATTTATTTAATTTTTTTTACAAAGGACAAAACTTACTTGTTACTTGAAAACCACCTTATATTGAAAGTGCCATATCTTGCTCAATACAACTCGGAATTAGGTGATTCAAATTGCATTATCTTCGTCTTGAAATCTACTTTCTGATTTTCATAGTTTCTGAAGTTAAATCAGTTTTAATCCACACGTGTTCTTAAATCTCTTGTGACGTGTTTTCTTTGATAATACTCTTGACTTTACTTGTGGAAGTTTATTGTGACGAACTTGTTGATTGAGTCTTGTTATCTTAATCATTGAGCTTGGTAAGTTACGTTAATCCCACACAAATTCTTTACTTGAGAGTATTAGATAGGATAAGCAAGAGAGAACACTACATAAATAGAGTGGAGAGTACCTACTATCCAATATTTAGGAACCCGTGAGGATTGTTATATCTTTTCTTGCGTTTTTCTTTACTAACTTGCAGGTACTAATTGAGGAAAACAAAAGTGATAAACCTATATCACAAGCCGAGAAAAAGTTTACTAATGAAGTACTTTTTGGTATGTTGCAAAAGATCAATCTCCGACTTGATAATTTGGAGTTGGCAACTAAAAGCTCCACATCGAGGAAGCTTAAGTTTGAAGATCATGATGAGACCGATGATGATAATGATGAGGAAGAGGAGGAGGAGACCAAGAGTCTTCCAAGAAAGGTGAAAAGTCAAAAATTTCAATGCTTCTATTAAGCTTACCCTTCTACTTTTCTATGGGCAAGCGCAGATCCCGCGGCCTTATTTTGAATCTGGCGTTAGAGAACTATGAGCACTTCTTGTGATAAGGCCAAGATGGACTACCACCGAGTGAAGGAGAAGTACTGACTTGGCTTCATCACCTCAAGGATTTGCTTATGAGTTTATAATGTGTGGTAGTGATGATTATCCCGTTCGTAGACGCTCAAGATGGTTAGAGCCCAGTCAAATTTGGAGTCAATTGAAAGCACTTATGAGGAAAAAGTGATGTTCCTTCCCATTATAATAGAGAGCTCAACCGCGGAAGTTGCCACTCCTTGTGCACAAGGTAGCCGAACAGTTACAGACATATTATCATGAGATGGAAGCTTTGATAATTAGGCCACTGGTTCTAAAGAGGATCCCGACTCTGCCATAGAGAGGTTCCTTCGAAGGTATGCATTCCAAATTGGCTTATCATGTGGATTTACAAAGCTATGTTGATATTAATGAACTTGTTCACAAAGCTATCAAAATTGAGAAACACATGAAGGGAAAGGGTCGAAATTTGACTCAACCGAATCCACCTTGGAAGAGAGATGTGAAGCCGAGTTTCACACCATTCACTCCGCCTCACAATCCGAAGCAAATCACGCCCCAACAGCCTCAAAACATGTCCTCCAATGCTCCCAAATCAGTCCGACAAGTTGCTGATTCTTCTTCAAAATCGGCGCCTAAACCTAGTGAAAGTTTAAGGGACATTCGATGTTACAAGTGTCAAGGGTATGGCCATTATCAATCCGACTGTCCAACTCGAAAATTGATGATTATTCTTGATAATGGAGAAGTGGAAAGTGATGAAGAATGTGCCGACATGCCACCCCTTGAGGAAAAATATCAAAGTGAAGGTAGTGAAGATCTTGCTTCATATGTTGTTGGTGATGGTAAGTTTTCGTTAGTTTCATGCCAAGTTCTTAGTACACAACCACAAATTGATGACTTGTCACAAAGAGAACATATTTCACACTAGATGCATGGTTCAAGAGAAAATTTGAAGTGTGATTGTTGATAGTGGTAGTTGTACAAATGTGGCTAGTACTTTACTTGTTAAGAAGTTGAAGTTGACTTGCATGAAGCATCCAAAACCGTACAAACTTCAATGGTTGAATAACACTGCTGAAAGTAAAGTGACTAAACAAGTGAAATTTTCGTTTACCATTAGGAAGTATGTTGATGAGATCTTATGTGATGTGGTTCCCATGGAAGCTGGTCATATTCTTCTTGGAAGACCTTGGCAATATGATCGAGATGTTACATATTATGGTAAGAAGAATTACTACTCCTTTGATTTTGAGGGACGAAAATACAATGTTAGAGCATTGAGTCCTTTTCAAGTGTTTGAAGATCAAGCTCGAATTGTTCAAGCAATGCATGAATTGAATGAACAAGAAGCACAGGAGAAAAGCGAAAAAGAGAATAAGAATGATGTAATAGCTAGTCTAGGCCGAAGCATTGTTTCTAGAACATGTAATAGCCGAGATTAAGAGAGCATTAGTTGATAGGCAGTCTTTGTACTTAATGATTCGCAAGGATTTTGTACTTATTATTGATAGTGATCACCTTGCTTCTTTGCCTATTACTATTTACTCTCTTTTGTAGGAATATCAAGATGTGTTTCCCGAGGACTTACCCATTGGATTGCCGCTAATAAGAGGAATTGAACATCAAATTGATTTCATTCCTGGTGCACAAATTCCAAATCGTCCAGCTTATAGAGCGACTCTTGAGTAAACAAAAAAGATTCAACGTCAAGTGGATGAACTCCTTGACAAAGGTATTGTGCGTGAATCTCTTAGTCCATGTTCTGTTCAAGTTATATTAGTCCCTAAAAAGGATGAATCTTGGAGAATGTGTGTTGATTGTAGAGCCATAAATAAAATCATATTTAAGTATACATATCCAATTCCTAGATTAGATGATATGCTTGCTGAGTTGTATGGTTCTTGTATTTTCACCAAGATTGATTTGAAAAGTGGATACTACCAAACTCTCATGAAAGAAAGTGATGAATGGAAAACTGCTTTCAAAACAAAGTATGGGTTGTATGAATGGCTAGTTATGCCTTTTGGTTTATCTAATGCACCTAGTACTTTTATGAGACTCGTGAATCATGTTTTTCGTCATTTTGTTGGAAAATTTGTGGTAGTCTACTTTGATGATATACTTGTGTATAGCAAATCACTTAATGAGCATGTTGAACGTTTAAAATTGGTGTTTGCTGTATTGCGTGAGAACAAGCTTTATGCTAACCTTAAAAAGTGTTCTTTTTGTCTTGAATCAATTATCTTTTTGGGTTATGTTGTGAGTTCTCAAGGTATATCTGTTGATGAGTCAAAAGTCAAGGCAATCATGGATTGGCCAAGACCTCTTAATGCTAGTCAAGTTAGAAGTTTTCATGGTTTGGCAAGTTTTTATAGAAGGTTTGTTAAAGACTTTAGTTCTATAGCTGCACCTTTGAATGAACTTGTTAAAAAGAATGTTGATTTTGAATGGAAATAAGAGCATGAAAACGCCTTTAACAAGCTTAAGTACATGTTGACTCACGCCCCTCTTCCTGCTTTGCCAAATTTTATAAAGCTTTTGAGATACACTGTGATGCCTCCGGGATTGGTATTGGTGCTGTTTTGATGCAGGAATCTAAACCCGTGGCTTATTTTAGTGAAAAGCTCAATGGGGCAGCTTTGAAGTATGCAACTTATGACAAGGAGTTGTATGCTTTGGTAAGGTCATTACAGGTTTGGCAACATTACTTATGGCCTAAAGAATTCATAATTCATTCTGATCATGAAAGCCTTAAATTCTTGAAGACCCAAGGTAAGTTGAATAAGAGGCATGCTAAATGGCTAGAATTCATTGAATCTTTTCTATATGTGATTAAGTATAAGTCTGGTAAAGATAATATTGTAGTTGATGCACTGTCTAGAAAGTATACTTTGTTTACTTACTTGCATGCTAAGTTACTTGGTTTTGATTTGATTAAAGACTTGTACCAGCATGATCATGATTTTAACGCCACCTATAATGCACGTGTTGTGAAGCCGAATGGTGAATTTTATGTGTATGATGGTTTCTTGTTTCAAAAAGATAAATTGTGCATTCCCCAAAGTTCCATTCGTGATTTACTTGTTAAGGAAACCCATGGGGGAGGGTTAATGGGGCACTTTGGTGTTGCTAAAACACTTGCTGTTTTGCATGAGCACTTTTATTGGTCTAACATGATTAAAGATTTTAAAAGTGTTTGTGACAAATGCATTGTGTGTAAACAATCCAAATCTAAAGTAATGCCTCATGGCTTGTATCAACCTTTGCCTGTTCCTAGTCATCATTGGATTGATATTTCTATGGATTTTGAACTTGGATTGCCTAGATCACGCAATGGTCATGATAGTATTTTCGTGGTAGTTGATAGATTTAGTAAGATGGCACACTTTATTTCTTGTTCTAATTCTAATGATGCTACTCGAATTGCTGACTTGTTCTTTAAAGAAATTGTAAGGTTGCATGGAATGCCTAAGAGTATTGTTAGTGATAGAGATGTCAAGTTTTTGTCACACTTTTGGCGTACTCTTTGGAATAAGTTGGGTACTAAATTACTGTTTTCTACTGTTGCACACCCACAAACTGATGGGCAAACTGAAGTAGTTAATAGGACTTTGTCTACCTTACTGCGTGCTCTTATACAGAAAAATTTAAAGAACTGGGAAGGGTGTTTACCACACATTGAGTTTGCTTATAATCGAACTGTGGATAGCTCTACTACTTTTTCGCCTTTTGAGATTGTATATGGTTTCAATCCCTTAACTCCTTTGGATATTTTGCCTTTACCTGTTAATGAGTTTGTTAATGTTGAAGGTGAAAAGAAAGCTGACTTTGTTAGGGGGTTACATGAGAAAGTTCGTGAAAACATAATAAGGCGTAATGAGAAATATGCTAAGCAAGCCAATAAAGGTAGAAGACAAGTGGTTTTCGAACCTGGAGATTGGGTTTGGATTCACTTGAGAAAAGAAAGGTTTCCCGACAAAAGGAAATCTAAACTTCATCCAAGAAGAGATGGTCCTTTTAGAGTCTTGGAAAGGATAGGCGACAATGCTTATAAAATTGAGCTACCAAGTGAGTATGGCAATGTTTCATCTACGTTCAATGTTTCTGATTTATCTTTGTTTGATGTAGGTGATTCGAGGACGAATCCTTTCGAGGAGGGAGGGAATGATAGCAATCCATCCATGTCCATGGTGCCAAAGCCGAGCTTACATGATCCATTGGAGAATCTTGATAGACCAATGACAAGACAAAGGAGCAAAAGGATGAAACAAGCCTTGCAAAGCTTGTTGTCACCACATTGTGAAGATCACTTGGTGGCCGAACCATCTCAACATGGAGTTCTTTGGTATATTTCTTCAATCACAATTCATGAAGATGTTCCCAAGAGTTCTTCCCTAGAACTTAAGGAAATTCCACCTTGAAGAAATAATGAAGGCCGAATTTGTGAAGTCCAAAGAAGATGGCGTGTTTGGGCTTAAGGGAGTCACGCCATTGGGTAATTTTTAGGGTTTATTTTTGTGTTAATTAATTAAGTCCAAAACACTTAATGTGGGCTTTAATTAATTGGTTGATAATAAATTACTTGGCCCAATTATCTTGCATGATAATGGCAAGTAAAAGTTTAGGAAACAAAGGAAGTCAAAATGTATTTGGCCACCTTTGAAACCGTGTGACTAAATCCTTTTTGGAAAAAGATTAGTTAGTTTGTTAGTTATTAGTTTCCAATTCCACTTTGGAAAGTTAGTTAGCTTAGAAGTCAAGTTATATTTGACTTGAGTTAGGGTTTCATGTTTTTGTAGCCTATTTATAGGTGAGTTTTTCACATGAAATAAAGAAGTCGAATTTTGAGAATGTTAGCTTGCTAAAAATCGAGATTATCACTTTGTGTTGTCTAAGCCTTGTTGAATTATTTAATTCATCATTGTAGAAGCTTTACCTTTAGCGTGACCTTTAGGTAACTTCACCATTGTTCTTGATTTCGAGAACTCGCCGAATTGACAAAGTTTAATCCATGAATTTTCATGAGTTGAGTTGAGTCCATTCGTATTAAAAATGTGGGGTTGATTTACTTCATCTTTGCGTTTTTCCCTTTGAATTCTGCCCGCCTTGTTTGGTTGTTTGTGTTCGTGGAATAACTTGTTTGTGCAGCACAGTCCTTAAATTGTGGTGATCGAATCTTGGTCCAGGAGTTAGAGCCTCGGCCATACAACATTCGTATCAGTCTTGGCTCTAAGGACTTGATTTGTAAAGAAAGCTTGGAGCTTTGGCTTGGAACTTCAAATGGGAGTACTACTCTTTGTAATTTCTTTGTTTAATTCCATGCTTTAATCCATTTATTGTGATGTTCTTAGTAGCTTTGATGTGCTAAATTGTTTATTACCCTTGGATTATGGTTATGTGTTGTTGATATATTGTGTTATTGTGTGCTTTTGTGTTATGGTTAGCTAGGAATTAGGAACTACAAACTAGTTATTACCTCACATTAGTAATGCCTATGGTAGATTAGTGTGTAGGTGATGATTTAGTGGAGATATCTTAGTCCATTCTTGCCTCCGCCATAAAGGGGGAATTGATTGGGATATTGAAGGGCCAATGTAGGTTTGATGAATTTGGAAGACATGAACTAGTTTAGTCCTTGCCTCCTCCATAAAGGGGGGAGTGAATTAGGGAGTGATTTCCAAGGGAGTGACTAGGTTCGATCCTTGCCTTCACCATAAAGAAGGGGTTGGATTAGAGTGTTGAACGTTGGAGAGACATTGGACTTTTGGTTGATAGTTAGCTAGTCCTTGCCTCCGCCATAAAGGGGGGATTGGTTAATTGTTCAATTTCCGATAGGAGACAATGCATTTAGGTCTTTGCCTCCGCCATAAAGGGGGGATTTAGTTGAATTGGCTCAATCTTAGTCGTAGTGATTCCATAGGATAAACCACACATAACACTCACATTTGAGATAACCAAATCCAAGGGTATACTTTAATTACTTGATTTCTCTTCCACGCATTTTCATGTTTACTTGGTAGTATTAGCATAGTTTAGGTTATTTTTCTTCTTTGTTTATACTTTCACTACTTCACACACGTTTACACCAATTCCAATAACTCATCCCCTCCCTGTGGGTTCGACCCCTACTTCCTCTAGCTATAAAACGTCGGTGTCTTGATGCACCTTAATTGTCGTGAGGATTAGGGTTATAAATTTATTTGATTCGGTTAAGTCTTAGCTTTTAACCCTAGCTCCAAAACCGCTATCAAATTGGTGGCCGGGACTTAAGGTTTAATCTTCACGCTTATCAGTTATTAATAAAGAATTTAAACCTAATTACAAATATTTAGATGAAATATTTAATGACGAAGAAAATCTAGTAAAAAGAATATGGTATAATAATTTAGATAAAAAAATTTCAAGAAATATTAAATATTGAATGGAAAAAAGAATTAATGAATAGAAAATTTAATTTTCCTTTCTTTTCATGGTTAGAATTTATAACCCAAAATATTGATGATATAAAATTCTATTCAACTCCAAGTATAAATGTTCAAATATCTTTATATAGAAAATGGAATATAGTAGGTGGTGAAGTTCTAAGTTCAGTTCATCCACGATTATTAAACATAAAAATTCAAAAAAATTCAGGAGAAATAATGATTTTCACCTTATTGTATTCATTTTACTTACCTCTTGAGCATCCTTGTTACGTGTTTTCATGTCATTTTTACGTGTTTTTATTGTATTTGTAGGACATTATGGTGTGGGAGGAGCAACGGAGCAAAACATTGATGAAAAGCTTTTTCGGAGGTTGGACAAAGCTCAACGTCTCCGGAGCGCCGAAAAATGCACAAACAAATGCGCCAAAAATTCCATTTTCCAGAGAGTTACGGCGCGCCGTAGAAAACCTCTCCGCCGTGCCGCATGCTCTTCGGCGCGCCGGAGAAATTGTCCAGCGCACCGGAGAGGTTTGTCCGGAGCACTGCTGGTGCCCGCTTCTGCAACACATTTTACGTGTTTTGCCCTCTGTTTTCAAATTCAACAAGGGCATTTTGGGAACTCTGAAACACACATTTTCCAACCCTAATCTCTCCCATATATGGTGATTTCTGTAGCCAAGGAAGAGAGAGAGAAGAGGAGGAGAAGAACAAAAGAGGGAAGAAGAAGAGAAGAAACCTAGCTAGCTTCTTTTTTCTACCTCTTGGGGGTACCATCTTGTAGTAGTAGATGAGAGTAGGTCTTGGTGCCCCCCATTTATGGAAGAACTTCTTGTAATCCTCATGTGCTCAAGAGCTTGGAATTAATGTAAAGCTTGGATATTTGCTTGGAATCAACATTTGGAAAGCTTCCTCTTTGGTTTAATATGGAAGCATTCAAGTTCATCAAGAGGCTTTCAACCATAATTGGTGTGGGCAAAATGATAGATATTTGGGGAGTGGTGAACAAAATGGTACGTACTATAAGTCAAACCTTTCAATGGAGTTTGAATGCCAACCAAGCTATGAAGAGAAATGGTCAAACCAAGAACAAAGCAATGAGTTGCATCCCATGCAAGAAAGAGTACAATCATTGGAGAAGATGCTCTATGAACTAATGGAGAAGGCCAACAAAGGAATTCAAGGGAATGAGAGATGGTGTGCTCGATTGGAAACAACCCTTGAGAAGCAAGACGCTACTTTGGAGGCTCAAGAAGATACTTTAAGAGAGCTTGAAGCTTCAATGAATAGTTTAGAGATGCAATTGGGACAATTAGCTCAAGCTATTCACCATAGACCCCAAGGGTATTCATTTAACGCATTTATAGGCCAAAGTGAGGTACAACTTGACCAATCCCCTCAAACTCTCTCTTATTTTACACAATGTGATTCATTTAATAATAGTTTCACAACTCCTATGGATAATCATTTTGAAATCAATAATGATTGTTGTGCTAGTGCAAAGTATTCCAAGAGTGTGAAAATTCCTTGCATTGTGGATAAGTTTGAGTCATGCATTAATAGCGAACCCTTGTCAAATGAGTTCAAAGTTAATTGTCTTACAAATGAGGATACACCATACATTGATGCATATGATAGCTTATGTGAAGATGATTTGTTAATTTGTCAAGAAATAGCTAACATAGTGCATTCGTGTGTAATTTTGACATCTTATATGGAATTTAATGATTTGTATGAAATGGAAGATGCCATTATGTGTTTGTGCAATTAGACACCCTTAAATGATTATGATGTTCAATGTAATGTGAATAAGGGTGAGTCTAAAAATGAAGTCAATGTTAGCTTTGATGAGGAAGACATGAATATTTTTTGTGAAATAGCTAACTTGGTTGAAAATAGCTTTGTTGACGCATCCATATATGAACTTTCTAATGAGTGTTTTGAGACCATGGATGCAAGGCCATTGGTTGAGTCTTGTAGGTCAAGCATGATGAAACAGGAAATCATCTTGAAGGATGTGGGGAGACCATTGGAGAGGCCAAAGTTCTTGGTGGAAAAAGGAGAGGAGGAGCCTACAATGGGGGAGCAAGAGTGGTACAAAGTAGAATTTGTTGATGTTGCTCCCCACGAACATGAGCTCAAGCGCCTCCTCAAAGGGTGCCAAAAGACGATCAATAAACGGCAAAAGAGTACCATTGAAAGAGAATTCTTTTAGTACTGGGATGGTTATTCCGATCTTGAGGGAATAACCACAAGAATAAAGTCTAGCTAGGGACTAAATAAACATAGAACTACAATTTCTTTCCAAGTTTTTAATTTTTATTTAAATGTTAGTTTTTTTTTGTTTTGTTTGTTTTGTATGTTTAGAGTAACTAGGTTTGTTTTCCTTGTAGGAGTTCAAAGAAAACAATAAATAGGAAAGAATGACTATGAAAGAATGAAAAATGTGCATAAGTGATAAAAAGAGCTAAGTGTGGAGGGGGATTCATACCTCTCACAGACTTGCTTAATGCTTTCTTCTTTTTCACTCTCATGTAAATGGCACACAAACACACTTTTCACTCTAAATCACTTCATGATTTTCAATGTTAAATTGTATGAGTTAGCATATGTGGTGAGGTCTCAAAAGCTTGATGTGTGCAATTTTCATATATGTGGTTAATGACACATTGATGGTTTACCTAGCATGAATTCATTAGGACTCAAGTGCACATGAGCTTAATGAATGAGATTAGGATTTGAACATGATTGTGGTGCACACCTAGAACAAGAGCACTCACATGAGCATATTGTAAAAATTTCTCATGTATGCCAAAGAGTGATTTTGAACATTTTTGTTTTGAGTGACTATGTTTGAGTGTCATGTCAAGTGCTTAATTGTTTAAATATTTTCTTCTTGAACTCATACATGGAATTAGTTTACTTTTTTTCTTTCTTTTATCTTTTTCTCATGTTTTCCATCCATAAGGAAACAAAAAGAAGAGGCATCTTCACAATGGCCAAGTTCACATTTCACATGCATAAATAAAGAGATGGCCATATTACTAACACCTCGGGTGTTTTCTTATCCCACTCTTATCTTTTGAAAATAATGCATATTTTAAGTGTGGAGGGGATGATATTAGTGAAGATGCTTGAAATTGTGCTTCAGAGAATGTTTTGTGATTTATGGATGTTTAACTTGGATTTTTAGTGTTTTCTTGTTTAGATTTGATTTTTGATTGATTCTTGTATCCTCTTGATTGCAGATTGAGAAATCCTTGTGTGTTTTTGAAGTTTTGGAAGCCACTTGTGCTTAGGCTTGAAGCTCTTGGGTAGGAAATCCATTGTTGCTATTTTGGGATCCCATAATGTTCATAATTGTTGTGTTTGAGTGTTAGTTGTCTTGTTGTGATTCTTGTGAATTTTCCCTTTTTGTGTCTTTGTGAACTCTTGTGTGTTTTAGTGATTATTTATATGTATTTGTATTTAGTGTTGGAGTGTAGGTGATGGCAACCAAAATGAGAAAATGTGTCTAGTCTAAATTATATGAGATTAGTGTTGTGTAGCCAATGATGTGAATTGTTTTATCTTAGAAACTACACTTGCGATAAGGAAAATTACATGTTACATAAGGGAAGTCGGGTCCTTGGTGGAAAGTTTTACGTTTTGAGTTTATTGTTAATAAGCACAAGTGGGGAACACATGGAGATTGACAAGTTTGGTTAATAAGATAGGTTGGAGTAGCTTGGCACTTGGTTAGTTTAGCTCTTTGACTAATTTTCCCTAAGAGACATGTGTAGATACTTTCAAGTTTCAAGAAATGAATTGGGCATTATGTGTTGTTTTTAATATTTTGTTGTTTATATTGAATAAATTCCTCTCCAATGTGAGACCGCTCCTTTACTACCCGAAAATTTTGAAAGAGAAATCATATGAGATGGAATGGGAAAAAACAGCCACAAACCCCTTGACATTGTTTAAGTTAAGTGTTTTTTATATGATGTTATGAATAAGTTCCCCTCCAACACGAGGCTGCTCCTTTACTAACCCAAAGGTTGGAGGAGAACTCATATGAGGTGGAATATGGGTATAAAAAGCCGAAAAACCCTTGGTCTATATTGCAAGAATAAAAGTCCCAATGATCTTGTAAACCTTTTAGTATCTACATAATGGTCAAAGAGGTGATTGTAGGAAAAAGAGTAGAACAAAGCTTAGTCGTCGGATCTTTTACCTATGGCATAAATGTGAATAAGTCAAGACCCAAGTGGTACCCATTGCACACACACACACAATATACTCAACATGTTGAATGTGTACAAAAAGGCACTTTGAGGACTCTTGTGGATACATGGAGTGATTATTTGTCATTTTAGTCGAGTAAGCTATGAGGCATGTACACAAACACTTATCAAGTGCTTAAAATGATTAGACACATTGTTGAGTAAAGTAAAATTGCCAATCCTTCATTCTTTGTTGTATATATATATATGTATTTTTGCATGATTTTGTTTTGTTGCTCGAGGACGAGCAAGGTTTAAGTGTGGAGTGTTTGATAAGGTGATGATTTTCACCTTATTGTATTCGTTTTACTTACCTCTTGAGCGTCCTTATAGCGTGTTTTCATGTCATTTTTACGTGTTTTTAACGTATTTGTAGTACATTATGGCGTGGGAGGAGCAACGGAGCAAAATAACGATGAAAAGCATTTTCAGAGGTTGGAAAATGCGCCAAAAATTCCATTTTACAGAGAGTTACGGTGCGCCGGAGAAAACCTTTCCGTCGCGCCATATGCTCTTCGGCGCGCCGGAGAACTTTGTCCTGCGCGCCGGAGAGGTTTATCCGGCCCGCCGCTGGTGCCCGCTTCTGCAACACATTTTACGTGTTTTGCCCTCCGTTTTCAAAGTCAACAAGGGCATTTTGAGAACTCTGAAACACACATTTTCCAACCCTAATCTCTCCCATATATGGTGATTTCTGCAGCCAAGGAAGAGAGAGAGAAGAGGAGGAGGAGAACAAAAGAGGGAAGAAGAAGAAGTGAATAAACCTAGCTAGCTTCTTTTTTCTACCTTTTGGGGGCACCATCTTGTAGTAGTAGATGAGAGTAGGTCTCGGTGCCCCCTATTTGTGGAAGAACTTCTTGTAATCCTCATGTGCTCAAGAGCTTGGAATTAATGTAAAGCTTGGATATTTGCTTGGAATCAACATTTGGAAAACTTCCTCTTTGGTTTAATCAAATGGGTAGTGATAGCAATCCGCCTGAGCCAAATCCAACTCGACTTGTTCATCGATTGGAGAATCTTGATGGTCCATTGATGAGATCAAGGAGTAAAAGGATGAAAGAGGCATTACAAGCATTATTGGCTACTCATTGTGAAGAGTTGGACAGTTTTGAAGACAAACATGTTTCGGTCCAATCATCTTCAATCAATGGAGCTATTTGGAATATCTCTTCAATCACAATTCATGAAGATGTTTCTAAGAGTTCTTCATTAGAGCTTGAAGAAATGCCACCTTGAAGAGTTTCCATGGATCAATCACATTGAAGACGAAGAAGGCGGCTTTATTTTGTTGGATCATGCCATTGCTTAATAATTAGGGTTTACTTTTGAGTTGTAATAATTAAGTCCATTAACATTTAATTGTGGGCTTGAGTTTTGTGTTTAAGTGTCAATTACTTGGATCAATTATCTTGCATGATAATTAGGAAAGTAATCTCCTATTTTTTAGGAAACTTTTGGAAAATAATCTCCTACATTTTAGGAGATAAGCGTGTTTCACTTTTAGAAAGCAAACCCGTGTTTTGCTTCTTTAAACCGTGTTTTAGTTTCCTTTTTGGAAAAGGATTAGTTAGTTAGTTAGTTTTAGAAATCAAGTGGTACTTGATTACCATTAGGGTTTCACGTTTTTGTAGCCTATTTAAGGTGAGTTTTTCACATGAATCAATATAGAAGAATTTCAGATTTTGCTTTGCAAAATAGTTGAACACTTTGTGTTTGAAAACCATGAATGCAATTAAGTTTAATTGTTTTCATTGAGCCGAGATCCTTTAGCTTGACCTTTAGGAGATCTTACAAGTTCTTGATTTCAAGAACACCTCAAACCATCTAGTTTAGTCCATGATTTACATAGATTATTGGTTGATTGATATAAACATGGGGGTTCGATTGGTTTCCTTCCAATCTTCTCGTCTCCCTTTGAATTCAATCTGTGTTGTTTCTGTTTTGTTTGGTGTTTTTCCGCAGCCTTACATTGTCTTGTTCATGTCTTGAAGTTTACAAACGGTCCAAAGATTGTGAGTAAGTGGATGTCCCGGACCATAATCCTCGACGTCCGCATCAAATTGGTATCAAAGCCGCGTTTTTGTTACTTCGAATTTCAGGTTATCCGTTTCTTGTTGTCTTCCGTTCTTGCTATTTTTTTACGTCGTTGTTGCTACTGTTTTCACGTCTATTTTGTTGCTGTTCTTGAGTCAATTGTGCTGCATTAATTCGTGTCATAATTCTGCTCTTTTAATTCATAATTTCGTGTAGAATTCATATAGAATTCATAGCTGATTTTTGCGCCGAAATCCTTACGAATTTGGTTACTGTTTTTCCGTCAACTTGTGTTGTCTTGCTGCCGTTTTAGTTTTCGTTTTTTCTTGCATCTTTTCTTGTTCAAATTTTGCTGTTTTGTGTTATTCTTTGAGCTGAAACCGTGTAGGAAATTGCATCCTAAAAAATCAGAAATCAAATCGCCTCAAACTAGGGTTAGGGTTTCAAAATTTTGGAACTTTCTTGTTTGGTGTCCGATTGACTTCTTTTTTCTTGCTATAGTTCCTAATTTATTTCTACATTCTGCCATCTTCGGTCAAGTTTTAATTTCGGATCAAAAATATTCGTTCTTGGTTGAGTTCTTGAAAATCTTGATTTTCTTGAAAATCTGAATTGCATAAAACCGAGTTCTTGATCCATATTCATACTCTTTGGCAATTTTCTTGCACTTCTTGTTGTTGTGGTATCTTCAAATTCGTTATATTTGGTGAGATATTGAAACTTCTTGATTGCTGAAATTTAATGTTAAGACAAGACAAACAACCTTAAATTTCAGCAATCAAGAACTTGTAAGATCTCCTAAAGGTCATGCTAAAGGATCTCGGCTCAATGAAGACAATTAAACTTAATTGCATTCAACGTTTTCAAACACAGTGTTCAACTATTTTGCAAAGCAAAATCTGAAATTCTTCTATATTGATTCTTCAACATTAATTAAAAAGAAAGATAACACCTTGAATTAAGAATCCTTGGAAGAAATCTTTGTCTCTAAATTAATGAAATCAATACTCAACGATGTTCCCAATCCGTACAGCTTCAATTCTCCGTAAATAGCTAAAAGAATGAAACCCTAGCTATTACAAAGAAGAAAAACCCTTGCTTAATCTTTCTCAAAGTTGTCACACTTTTAAAAGCTGTAACCCTAGCCCTATTTATAGTTATTCTATGAAAATATTCGCACATAAGTCCTTCATGAATGCCTTTTTGTTTTGGAACAGATATTTATATAGATTAGTCAAAAGGCAGTGCCGGCTATACTCGACCACACTGATACAAAAGTTGCAGAAATAAAAGCAGTAAACATGGAGTACTACTCCATTACATCGATGCTGCATATGATAAAAATAAGGAGATACATCGATGCTTCATGAATGCCTTGTCGGAAAAGAAGACTCAAAGTGGGCTAAAATCGTAAATTTCCAAAAATTAGGTCGTAAACCTGCGTATTTCCCGACGTCTTAACGTCCATGATCGCGCGTCAAAACGTCCATGCACGTCACGACATCCAGGGCCTGACATCGCGACGTCGCGGCACGTCGCGACGTGGAAGGGGTCCCGACGTCGGCGACGTAACTCTCTGGAAATTTCTCAAAAATTGTCAAAAAAATCGTCGAAAAATCGATTTTAATTCTTAACACGAACGTCGCGATGTTCATGTACCCACCGTCGCTACGTTCTCGAACGTAGCGACGTTAAGGTACCAACGTCGCGACGTTGAGGATGTCTTCAATATATTCACGAATTTTCATCAATTTTTCCTTCAATTTGCATCATATTTAACACTCGTATTATTCTCCTCTTCCAAACATACACCATGGTCGACAAACCTACAAATAAAATACTAAAACGAATCAAACAGAACAAGAACGACCAAAGAATTAAGTATAAACACTACATAAAAGGTGAATAAATTCACTTTATCAATTTCCCCCACACTTAACCTTTGTTCGTCCTCGAACAAACTAAACTAAAAACAACAAACCTAAACAAAAAAAACGTAACATAAAGATCCTACAAAATACTAACACATAACAACAAAACTCATCCAACTTCATCAATTCAATCTAAGGATAAATGTCATGTAAATGCCTCATACTCTCAAGTATTCAAATGTCAAGTACACATAATATATGTCTCCAAAAGTTATTTAAGTACATTAATATACTCATTTAGACACGTTGAGCCAACCATGTGTGTGTGTGCGATAGGTTCCACCTCAGTTTATAACTCATCTACAATCACGCCATAAATCAGGGTTCGAACAACTAAGTCTTCGTCTCAACTTTTCCTCACTAACATATTAACAATTCATTATTAAGCTCATATTAATGAGGATTCACTCGGAAAACCCTTAGGTTTATAAATAAAACACTCGTTCCCCCAGACTGTCACACATAATTAGGGTATTTCATTGGAAATTCCGTGACATTCACCCGGAGTACTTTCTCACCTTCAGGTTTTAAACCTATTCCCACTAATGCAAGTTCTCAATTAACTATTCGTTTAAGAGCAGTTTCGCAGAGGAGTGGCAATATGAAGCCAGAGTCTTACGGCTTCTATTCTCCGTTACCATCCATATGAGTTCTCTTAGGGTTATTATTATAAGCAATCTCATAGAGGGATGATAGTATGAGCAAAACAAGCTTAAAAATGTAAAAGCATTAAGTGCAAACAATTATGCAAACACATCTATTAAAGAACACAATTTTAAGGGAGTTATATAAGCTTAAAAACACTCCAACCTACTTAATGATTACAAACTCGTCAATCCCCTCAGTAGTTCCCCTAAGTGCACAAAAATGGTTGACTCAAAATGCTAAACTTTCCATCAAAGACCCGACTTCCTCTAGATAGCATATTACTTTCCTATCTCACATTGAATCTTTCGATAAAATCAAATCATTGGCAACATGACACTTATCACACAAAAGATCAAAATTTTAAAAATTGGACACAACACAGAAATACTTAAAACCATGGAGTAACTATGAAAAGGATTATCATTACCTAACCCACTTATTTACGAGCTAAGATTAACGCAAGGGTATAACTAATACGTATGGGACACAAAATAAAAAAAAAATTAATCCAAACTACCAAGAAAAACTAATTAACCATTAAACAAAACATACATCCACACTTCAACTCCTAGGAATTTAAGCTACAAAAACGTCAGTGTTCTTGATGCACCTTAAATGTCGTGAGGATTAGGGTTATAAATTGATAGCGGTTTTGGAGCTAGGGTCAAAAGCTAAGGTTTAATCGAATCAAATAAATTTATAACCCTAATCCTCATGACATTTAAGGTGTATCAAGACACTGACATTTTCTAGCTAGAGGAAGTAGGGGTCGAACCCACAGGGAGGGGATGAGTTTATAGAATTAGTGTAATCGTGTGGGAAGTAGTGGGAGTGAAAATAAGAATGCAAATTACCTAAACTACACTATCACTACCAAATAAATATAAAAGTGTGTGGAAGAGAAATCAAGTAATGAAAGTATAGCCTTGGATTTGGTTATCTCAAATGTTAGTGTTATGTGTGGTTTATCCTATGAAATCACTACGACTAAGGGTGAGCCAATTCAACTAAGTCCCCCCTTTATGGCAGAGGCAAGGACCTAAATGCATTGTCTCCTACCGGACATTGACCAATTAACCAATCCCCCCTTTATGGTGGAGGAAAGGACTAGCTAACTAAATCAACCAAAAATCCAATGTCTCTCCTATCGTTCACTTTCTAATCCAACCCCTGCTTTATGACGAAGGCAAGGGTTAAACCTAGTCACTCCCTTTGAAATCATTCCCTAATTCACTCCCCCAGTTATGGCAAAGGCAAGAACTAAACTATTTCATGTCTACCAAGTTCATCAAACCTACATTGGACTCTCAATATCCCAATCAATTCCCCCTTTATGGTGGAGGCAAGAATGGACTAAGATATCTCCACTAATCTATAACCCACATACTAGTCTACCATTAGCATTACTAATATGGGATAATAATTAGTTTGTAGTTCTTAATTCCTAGTTATTCATAGCATAAAACCACACAACAACATAATATATCAACAACACATAACCATAATCAAAGTACAATAGCAAATTAGCACATCAAAGCTACTAAGAACATCACAATAAATGAATTAAAGCCTGGAATTAAACAAAGAAAACACAAAGAGTAGCACTCCCCTTTGAAGATCTAAGCCCAAAGCTCCAAGCTTTCCAACAAAACAAGTCCTTAGAGCCAAGAGCTTACATGAAATCCTCTCCACAATATGCTATTTACATCAAGAACACACACTAATTGTGTGTTCTTGTGGAGTAGCTAAAGAGAACTGCTCCCTAATCTAACAAAACTAACCTAACTAATAGCTTTCTTGTTTCTCTTGGCTGCAGAATTCTTCATATATATGGGAAGAATTAGGGCTGAATGAGTGTGTCCTGACATGCCCAAAATGCCCTTGAAGTCTTCTCAAAATGGAGGGCAAAATTGACTTGGAGAATCTGCCGCGCTGCTGAACGTCGCGACGTTCGATTGTCAACGCCGCGCCGTTCCTCCTTTTGAACTTGAACGTCGCAACATTCATCCTACAGCGCGACGGAGAAGTTTTCTCTGGCGTGCCGCAACTCTCTGGAAAAATGACTTTTTGGCGCATTTGTTGTGCATTTTTCGGCGCGCCTGAGAACTTTATGCGGCGCACCGGAGGGGCCTATGCAAACCTCCGAATTTGCTTCAAAACTTACTCTTTTCATTTTCCTTTTGCTCCGTTGCTTATCCCATGCCATAATGTCCTACAAATACATTAAAACCTCGTAAAAACGACATAAAAACACGTTACAAGGATGATCAAGAGGCAAGTAAAACGAATACAATAAGGTGAAAATCATCACCTTATCATAAATTTATTTGATTTGGTTAAACCTTAGCTTTTGACCCTAGCTCCAAAACCGCTATAAAAAAATAACAGCAACTCCATTTAGGGATGCAAGAATAGAAAAAGGACCCGTAGAAGTTGAAGATGTCAAAAATATTAATCAACAATTAAATTATTCTAATAAAATATTATCTACTATAGCTTATCAAGTAGATGTAGTAGCAACAAAGATTGATTGAATGCCTAAAGAAAAAGAAACAATAAAAGAAGACGTTAATAAATCTAATAAGTTAAGATTCCCATATGAAATATCTAAACCACATTTTCAATCACATGATATACTATATGATTTTCACTTTCCAAATCATAAACAAGATACATTACAAAAGATATTACAAAAATTAGAAGAAAATAAACCAAGTACTAGTCATATACAACATATTCAACAAACATCTTCCACATTAAAAGAAGAAACAACTGATAGTAGTGATAATGAAGATAATGAAATAATAGAAACTATTAATGAAATAGAAAAAGAATTTACTGATACTAATGAAATCAATAGAATAAGAAGACCTTATAAATCAAAAAACTACTTTAAACCATATTACAAAATAAAAATCGATATGCAATACAAAATTATGTGGCTTACCGAAGAAAAAATTATTATCCAAAAATTACACCCCCCAGATTATCAAATAAAAGAAAGAAAAAAATTTACTGCAAGTCAATATGATGGAAAAGCAGTATATGAATGGAATATAGATGGTAAGTCTGAATATGAAATATTAGGGTTATCGCAAGAAATGGGAATGGCAAAAACTGCATGTAAACAATGTAGATATTATCAAAAATAAATAGCAGCAGGTTTTATATCTGGATTTTACGGCCAATTAAAGAATTGGTGGGATAATTTATTAAATGAATCAATGAAAAATGATATATTAGAGCATGGATGATGCAAACTCATCTAAGAACTGAAGCGTAGGAAACGAAGACCCTTTAAGATGGCACGTCGGCCCTATCACAAGGTCACGAGCAAAGTTGTTCAAAGACACTTTGAATGGATTGGTTTCAACTTGTTAGGAACAATCTCTTCTTTCTTCTTCTAACATCTTAACAAGTCAAGTCCTTTTGATTGAAGTTGAAAATCAAGAATAGTTGGGTTCCGTATGATCCGACGGAACCCAATGATGGAAGTATCTTTTCTATTTTTTTTTCAGTCAAAGTATTTCTGATTTAATGTTATTATTATTTATAGTTTAAGCCCAAGTAGTAATTATGTTTTATTTTATTTCAGCCCAAGGAAAAATTCAGCTTTGAAGACTTCAGCCCAAGTGGAATATTTTGGCCATAACTCTTTCATTTCAAGTCCAAAGGGAGTAAAGTCAAAGCTCACTTAAAGTTCAGACTTCCTAGTATTTCCATGAAAGAAATCAAGCCCAAAAGATCAATAAAAGTCGTCCAAAGGCAGCCTCAAGGTCTCAGTCAAAATCTGTCAAAAAGGGTCCAAATACATTGAATCTTCTCCAAGTCTTCCAAGGTATTAAATGAAGAAGTTTGAAGGTTTTTCTAAATATTAATTTCGTTCAAGGGCTGATTAATTGGTCAAAGAAGTCTTTAAATGAAGTACAATGCATTAAGACAAGTCTTGAAGCTTCTAAGTGGAGAAATGACAAATCTGCCATTGATGACGTCATGGATGACCTATTCTTTGATAAAGAAATGACAAGACTGTCCTTGTGACACCATCCATAACATATGCTCTAGAATTCAAGGAGGCTTAATAAGTAGAATGATTTATCTTTGATAGCTTATTAGATAAGTAGTTTAGCCTATTTTGATAAGTACTTGTTCTTATAATTATGCCTATAAATAGGCCACTTATGTAAGCTTTAAAGCCAAGATTTAGATGAATGAAAATGGTGAGTTTTTCAACTCTTAGTTCTTTGATGAACTTTTAGAACTTATCAAGTTTTCTAACTTGTGGCGTTCAACACTTATCAATCAACTCTTGGTGTGTTGATTGTGGCGTGAGCATACCAAAGTTCCTAGCTCTAGTAAGTTAGTGGGTCGCGGTTACAACATTCCAGCAACCCTTAGAACGATTGGGCAAATAGTGTTCAAACCCAACCTTCTGGGCAAGATCACATCATTTGGTATCAGAGCCAGTTCTACCGGTTGCATATCCTTTTTTTATCTTTTGATTTATCTTTTCTTATTCTTGATTCCTCGAAGTCCAAGAATCACGTATTGGTAACGGGTCTTGTCACAGATTCGGCAAGGTTCTTATTAGTGACTATTGGTACTCCAAGTAGTCGGCTTCTCATTTACATTCTTTTTGTTGGGTTTCTTGAAATTCAAGAGTCACATATTGATCGCGGGTCTTGTCACAGGTTCGGCAAGGTTCTTATCAGTGGGTTTTGGGGTTTAAGGATTCAATACTTTTTTTTATTCATTTGAATTATTCCAAAAAAAATGAAAAAAAGAAATTCGTCCAAAAAAAAGGACGCAAAAAAAAGAGAAAAAAAAAAGATTTAGAAAAAAAAGAAAACGAAAAGTCAAGTTTCATCTCTTTGTACTAACTTGTTTGCATTTGATCCAGGAAGCAAGTTTGGAAGCCAAGCCTTCAAAATTCTCTCGTATTGAATTCTTCTCTATCTCTAATTTTTTTTAAGGTTGTTTGTTAAGTGTGAATTCCTCAACGCCACAAGTAAAGTTTGATGATTGTTTCATTAGTATGATAAGAACTTTGAGACGAAAAAGAGTGGTAAAAGGCAGTGTGGTGAGACTAGTAGAGGGAAAAAGCCTATCTTTGTGATACACGAGGGAAGAGTGACCTCTATTGAGTAAAATTACGCGAGGTAGTGAGTGAGGAACTAACTTTGTTTTGTGCAGATTTGAAAGATGTCTCAAGATCAAGAACATGAAGGAGTTTTTCAAAAACCGAATCTTCAACTCCAAGCCATGATGGATGAAATGAGGCGATTGATGAGA
Source organism: Ophiorrhiza pumila (assembly GCA_016586305.1). NCBI lineage: Eukaryota > Viridiplantae > Streptophyta > Magnoliopsida > Gentianales > Rubiaceae > Ophiorrhiza > Ophiorrhiza pumila. The sequence goes on from BLIW01000011.1 coordinate 16,335,480, forward strand.
AATGAATTTTAGCAGGTCCATGAAAGATTAGATCGAGTGGAAGGCTCACAAAAGTCTCAGTCACATCAAGATCAAGACGACGACGATGATGATGATTGAAGGAGTGAATCAAGGGGTTCTGAAAATGTTAGGAGACCAGCGTGAAGAAGGCCACGAGAGGACAACAATTTGAGTTCCATAAAGATGAAAATTCCATCTTTCCAAGGGAAGTCAGATCCGGAGGCGTACATCGAATGGGAGATAAAGATGGAATTCATCTATGATTGTCATGAGTACTCCGATCTCAAAAAGGTAAAACTCGTTGTCACTGAGTTTTCTGATTATGCACTAACATGGTGGGATCAACTTGTGGTGACTAGGCGAAGATCTGGAGATAGACCTATTCAAACTTGGGAGGAAATGAAAACCACCATGAGAAAGAGGTTTGTACCAAGCCACTATTATCGAGAGCTTCACAGTAAGCTCCAAAGCCTTTAGCAAGGTAGCAAGTGCGTAGATGACTACTTCAAGGAGATGGAGGTCGCTATGATCTGGGCAAATATTGTGGAAGACAGGGAAGCCACCATGGCCAGATTCTTGCATGGCTTGAACTATGAGATTAGAGATCGTATTGAGATGTACCATTATGTTGAACTTGAAGAAATGGTGCATATGGCAGTGAAAATTGAACAACAACTCAAAAGGGGGGGAGGCTCTCGAGCAAGTCCTTGGAAGGCAAGCACGTCAAAAAAGATGGAGAAACCACCTTCTTCCTCTACATCTAATCCACCCAAATTTGGACCTAAGCTTGAAAATGTTCCAAAGGGTAATACTGATTCGTCTACTCCTAAGAATCGTGATATTAAATGTTTTAAGTGTCAAGGCAGGGGACATATTGCAAGTCAATGTCCAAATAAACTTGCAATGGTGGTTCGAGTTGATGGTGAGATCGAGACGGATGGAGATGCTAAATCTTTGCCATCCTTGGAGGGTTCTGATGATGATGAAGAGTTGGCTGTTCAAGGGGAATTGTTGGTTGCAAGGCGAGCCCTTAGTGCACAACACAAAGAAGATGACAATGCCCAACGAGAGAACATCTTTCACACTCGGTGTTTTGTGAATGGAAAGGTATGTGGTGTCATTATTGATGGTGGGAGTTGTGCTATTGTTGCTAGTGCTTCTATGGTTGAAAGATAGGGTTACCCACGATGAAGCATCCAAGGCCATACAAACTTCAATGGCTTAATGACAGTGGCGAGATTCGTGTTGCCATGCAAGTCATGGTGCCTTTTCACATCGGCAAGTATAAGGATGAAGTTCTATGTGATGTTGTGCCCATGCAAGCAAGTCACTTGTTGTTGGGAAGACCTTGGCAGTTCGATCGACAAGGAAAGCATGATGGCTTTACTAACAAGTATTCCTTTATGTATAAAGCTAAACCTATAACTCTTGTTCCTATGTTGCCTAGTCAGGTTTATGCAGATCAAGTGAAGATGCGAGAAGATGCAAAAAAAATGAGAGAGCAAAAGAGTGAAAATGAAAAGGAAGAAGTTGAGAGTGAAAAAAAGGGCGAGTTGAGAAAGAACAAAAATGAGAGAAAAGAAACACTTGTTGTGAGTGAAAAAGATAAAAAAATTTGTGTGTTTGTAAAAAAAAGTGAAATCAAAGAGGCTTTAAATTCTGAAATGCCTTTTGTGCTTCTTTTGTTCAAAGAAGCCCATTTATCCACTAATGATTTGGCCGGTACACTACCGAGCAGTCTTATTTCTCTCTTGCAAGAATTTGAATACATATTTCCAGAAGAAGTACCCGAAGGATTGCCACCCATTCGAGGGATTGAACACCAAATTGACTTTGCTCCAGGGGCGTCAATTCCAAACAAGCCAGCCTACAGGACTAGTCCCGAGGAAGCCAAAGAGTTGTAAAAGCAAGTTGAAGAGTTGCTTGGCAAGGGATGCAGTCGAGAAAGCATGAGTCCTTGTGTTGTGCCTGTTTTGTTGGTTCCGAAGAAGGATAAATCTTGGAGGATGTGTATAGATTGTCGCGCCATCAACAACATAACGGTAAAGAATCGTCATCCTATTCCACGATTGGATGAATTATATGATGAACTCTTTGGGGCAATCATCTTCTCTAAAATAGACCTGAAAAGTGGATATCACCAAATTCGCATGAAAGAGGGTGATGAGTGGAAAACTGCTTTCAAAACAAAACATGGTTTGTATGAGTGGTTAGTAATGCCTTTTGGCCTAACTAACGCTCCAAGTACGTTCATGAGACTTATGCATCATGTTTTGAGGGAGTTTATTGGGAAATTTGTGGTTGTTTACTTTGATGATATTCTTATTTATTCCAAAAATTTGAATGATCATCTTGAACATTTAACGTGTGTTTTGAGTGTTCTAAGGAAGGAAAAGCTTTATGCAAATTTAAAGAAGTGCACCTTTTGTACCAATAGCATAATTTTCCTTAGCTATGTTGTAAGTGCACAAGGAATTTCCGTTGACATGGAAAACGTAAAAGCGATCCAAGATTGGCCTACACCTAGGAGTGTAAGTGAAATAAGGAGTTTTCATGGTCTTGCAAGTTTCTATCGCAGGTTTGTGAAGAATTTTAGCACCTTGGCAGCACCACTCACTGAGTTGATTAAAAAGAGTGTAGGTTTCAAATGGGGTGAAGAACAAGAGCAATCTTTTGACAAATTAAAATTTGAACTAACTCATGCTCCTTTGCTATCTTTGCCTAACTTTGAAAAAAAATTTGAGATTGAGTGTGATGCTTCAGGTGTTGGAATTGGTGCAGTTTTGATGCAGGATGGAAAGCCCTTGGTATACTTTAGTGAGAATTTGAATGGGGCCACTTTGAATTACCCCACATACGACAAAGAATTGTATGCCTTGGTACGAGTATTGAAAACGTGGCAGCACTACTTGTGGGCAAAAAAGTTTGTGATACACACTGAACATAAGTCCTTGAAGTTCTTAAGAGGACAACACAAGTTGAACAAAAGACATGCTAGGTGGATAGAGTTCATTGAGACATTTCCTTACGTCATTCGGTGCAAAAAAGGTAAGGAAAATGTCGTGGCAGATGCACTTTCAAGGAGATACTCTCTTCTCTCTTCTCTTGAATCTAAGTTGCTTGGTTTTAACAACTCAAAGAGTTGTATGCTGATGATGTTGATTTTGGACAGATATTTCAAGCTTGCGAAAAGGGATCATTTGAGAAATTTTTCAAGAATGATGGTTTTCTATTTAAGGAATCTGAACTTTGTGTGCCTAACTCTTCTTTGCGTGAACTTTTGGTTAGGGAATCATATAGTGGTGGCCTTATGGGTCATTTTGGCATAGTCAAAACTTTGGCCATCTTGCAGGAACATTTCTTTTGGCCTAAGATGAAAAGTGATGTTGTTAGAATTTGTGATGCTTGCATTGTTTGCAAACAGGCCAAATCTAAAGTTCAACCTCATGGTTTATACCCTCCTCTTCCTATTCCGAATGAACCATGGGTTGATCTTTCTATGGATTTTGTTTTAAGGTTGCCAAGAACAAAAAGTGGCAAGGATTCTATTTTTGTGGTTGTTGACAGGTTCTCCAAAATGGCACATTTTATTGCATGCAACAAAACAAATTATGCTTCGCATATTTCTAACCTATTTTTCAGGGAAGTTGTTAGGTTGCATGGAATGCCAAGAACCATTGTGTCCGATCGAGACACTAAGTTTTTGAGCTACTTTTGGAAGACTTTGTGGGGAAAGTTGGGAACTAAACTCTTGTTTTCAACAACTTGTCACCCGCAAACTGATGGCCAAACAGAAGTGGTGAATAGGACTTTGTCTACATTGCTTAGATCTATCATTGGAAGAAATGTGAAAACTTGGGAAGAATATTTACCGCATGTTGAGTTTGCATATAATCGTGCTACACATTCTACCACTAAGTTTTCACCTTTTGAAATTGTTTATGGTTTTAATCCCTTATCTCCTTTGGATTTGATACCTTTGCCTTTGAGTGAAAGATTGAATCTGGATGGCAAAAAGAAGGCTGATTTTGTGAAACAGGTTCATGAAAAGGCAAAGCAAAACATTGAGGAGCGCACTAAGAAGTATGAGCAACAAGCAAACAAAGGAAGGCGCAAGGTCACCTTCGAACCCGGGGAATGGATTTGAGGACAAATCACTTTCAAGAGGGGGGGAATGATGCAAACTCATCTAAGAACTCAAGCGTAGGAAACGAAGACCATTTAAGATGGCACGTCGGCCCTATCACAAGGTCACGAGCAAAGTTGTTCAAAGACACTTTGAATGGATTGGTGTCAACTTGTTGGGAACAATCTCTTCTTTCTTCTTCTAACATCTTAACATGTCAAGTCCTTTTGATTGAAGTTGAAAATCAAGAATAGTTGGGTTCCGTATGATCCTACGGAACCCACCGAGGGAAGTATCTTTTCTATTTTTATTTCAGTCTAAGTATTTCTGATTTAATGTTATTATTATTTTTAGTTTCTGCCCAAGTAGTAATTATGTTTTATTTTATTTCAGCCGAAGGAAAAATTCAGCTTTGAAGACTTCAGCCCAAGTGGAATGTTTTGGCCATAACTCTTTCATTTCAAGTCCAAATGGAGTAAAGTCAAAGCTCACTTAAAGTTCAGCCTTTCTAGTATTTCCATGAAAGAAATCAAGCCCAAAAGATCAATAAAAGTTGTCCAAAGGCAGCCTCAAGGTCTCAGCCAAAATCTGTCAAAAAGGGTCCAAATACATTGAATCTTCTCCAAGTCTTCCAAGGTGTTAAATGAAGAAGTTTGAAGGTTTTTCTACATATTAATTTCGTTCAAGGGCTGATTAATTGGTCAAAGAAGTCATTAAATGAAGTACAATGCATAAAGACAAGTCTTGAAGCTTCTAAGTGGAGAAATGACAAATCTGCCATTGATGACGTCATGGATGACCTATTCTTTGATGAAGAAATGACAAGACTGTCCTTGTGACATCATCCATGACATATGCTCTAGAATTCAAGGAGTCTTAATAAGTAGAATGATTTATCTTTGATAGCTTATTAGATAAGTAGTTTAGCCTATTTTGATAAGTACTTGTTCTTATAATTATGCCTATAAATAGGACACTTATGTAAGCTTTAAAGCCAAGATTTAGATGAATGAAAATGGTGAGTTTTTCAATTGTTAGTTCTTTGATGAACTTTTAGAACTTATCAAGTTTTCTAACTTGCGGCGTTCAACACTTATCAATCAACTCTTGGTGTGTTGATTGTGGCGTGAGCATACCAAGGTTCCTAGCTCTAGTAAGTTAGTGGGTCGCGGTTACACCATTCCAGCAACCCTTAGACCGATTGGGCAAACGGTGTTCAAACCCAACCTTCTGGGCGAGATCACATCAATGGATATGAAGAAGATAAAAAAGATGCTAATGGAAATATCATTATGAGTGAAAATAGAAGGTCGAAACAAATTAAAATCTCAAATTTAGCAGATTACTTTCTATTTTATCTGACATATCATTTTTTAGGAAATCCTACTCAAGATACAAGAAGTTCACAAATTTTCCTTACTAATTTAAGATGTCCAACCTTAACTGATTTTTGATGGTATAAAGACATGTTTATGACTTATGTTCTTAAAAGACCAGATTGTATTCAACCATTTTGGAAAGAAATATTTATTACAGGATTACCAAATTAGTTTTCTCAAAGAGTTATTACTAATCTCAAAAAAGAAATGGGATTAGAAACAATAAATTATAATGAATTATCATATGGACAAATATTATGAGATATAAAAGAAAAATGTCTAAAATTATGTCTAGAATTAAAATTACAAGCAAAGTATGGATCAGGAAGAAGAAAATTAGGATCATTTTGCGATGCGTTTGGAATAACGGGAATTAAAGCACCATCAAGTAATCATAAGAGAATTACATATCCTAGATTTAATAGGCAATATAAAAAAAGAAGATCATATAGAAATTCCCAACAAGATAATATAAAAATTAGAAATACTATAGACAATAGACATACAAGAAAAAATAGAAGAAAACGAATTACTTGTTACAAATGTGGTAAACCTGGTCATATAGCACCTAATTGTAGAACTCAAAGACAAATAAATGAAGTATTTGAGGCTGATAAAGAATCTAGGGATAAATTACTAAAAATAATGATAAATGAAGAATCAGAAGAAAGAGATCAAGCTATAAATGAAATAGAATCTGATAGTGAAGAATATTCTTATAATTCATCACCATGTAAATGTATCAATATGATACCTACTGAAAAAACTAATAAATATATTTTATTTGAAATAATAAGTAAAATTGAGAATCTAATTGAGCAAGGAAATTATTTAATTAGACTAAAAGATTTAATTCTATCTGAAGAAAAGAAACCAAAAGTATATGAACCATTTAGCTTATCAAAAATATATGATAGATATACTACAAATACTCCAGGAATATTTAAAAATAATATACAGCAAGAAATTCAAAATTTAAAATCAGAAATTAGACGAATAAAAGAAGAAATAAAAGATTTAAAAACTAAAGATTTAGAAATTGAAGCAAAAATAATATTAGCTGCTCAAAATATCGATATTCCAGAAACTTCAAATAATATCCAAGATTATGGAATTCAAATAAATGAACATATAAAAAATGAAGAATACATCAATGTTATAGAAAAAATTGGTATAGAAAAATGGCATGCATTTGTTACAATAGGAGTTCATGATTTTAATATAACTTGTATAGCAATGATTGATAGCGGAGCAGATCAAAGTTGTATAAAAGCAGGAATTATACCAATTAAATACTTAACAAAAACAAATGAAAGATTATTAACAGCAAATGGAAATCCATAAAAAATAAAAATTAAATTAAAAAATGGTTTTATATGTAACAATAATTATTGTTTTAAACATTCATTTATTATTGTAGAAGATTTAACTAATGATATTATATTAGGCAATCCTCTTTTATACTAAATAACTCCATTTACAAAATCTAAAGAAGGATTACACATCAATGTTATGGGAAACGAAATAATATTTAAATTCATTACACTTATTAGGCAAAAAGAGTTCAATTTCTTACAAACAAATACTATATATATAAAAAAAATTCAACAAAAACAAAATCACATTAATTTAATAAAAGAAGAAATTTCATATAATCAAGTAGAATTACAATTACAACGATCTGAAGTAATTAAAAAATTACAGAATTAGAAACAAAATTTAAAAATGAAATATGTGCATAACACCCATCTGCATTTCGGGCAAGAAAAACACATAAAGTACAATTACCATATGAAGATCATTTTAATGAAAGAAATATTCCAACTAAGGCAAAACCTATTTAGCTGAATTCTGAATTATTAGAACATTGTAAGAAAGAAATAACAAATTTATTAGAAAAACAATTAATAAGGAAATTCAAATCATCATGGAGCTGTTCAGCTTTTTATGTAAATAATCAAGCAGAAAAAGAAAGAGGAGTTCCCAGATTAGTTATTAATTATAAACCATTGAACAAAGTATTAAAATGGATTAGATATCCTATTCCTAATAAAAAAGATTTACTTGATAGATTATTTGATGCTAAAGTATACTCAAAATTTGATTTAAAATCAGGATATTGGCAAATTCAAATTGATGAAAAAGATAAATATAAAAAAGCATTCACAGTTCCTTTTGGTCATTACGAATGGAATGTAATGCCATTCAGATTAAAAAATGCCCCATCCGAATTTCAAAATATAATGAATGAAATATTCTCAGCATACACATTTATGATAGTATATGTTGATGATATATTGATTTATTCAAAGTCGATAGAAGAACATTTTAGACATTTGAATATATTTTTTAAAACAGTAGTTCAAAATGGTCTAGTAATTTCAGCACCAAAGATGAAGTTATTTCAAACAAAAATAAAATTTTTAGGTCATGATATATATAAAGGAACTATTAAACCAATAACAAGAGCATTAGAAATTGGAGAAAACTTTCCAGATGAAATTAAAGATAAAAATCAATTGCAAAGATTTTTAGGTTGTCTTAATTATGTTTCCGACTTCTTTCCAAAGTTAAGAACATTATGTGCACCATTGTATCAATGATTGCAAAAGAACCCCCCTGCATGGACAAATGCACATACTAAAATAGTTAAAGAAGTAAAAGAAAAAATTAAATCACTACCATGTTTAGGTATTCCACATCCTTCTGCATTCATGATAGTTGAAATCGATGCCTCTGAAATACGATATGGAGGTGTTCTTAAACAAAAATTAGAAGGAAAAGAACAATTAGTTAGATTTACTTCAAAAGTTTGGATAGGTTCACAGAAAAACTATTCCACAATTAAAATAGAGATTCTTGCAATTGTATTATGTATTTCAAAATTTCAAGATGATTTATATAATAAGAAATTTTTATTAAAAGTAGATTGTAAATCAGCAAAAGATATATTACAAAAAGATATTCAAAATCTAGTTTCAAAACAAATATTTGCCAGATGGCAAGGGATTTTATCAGTATTCAATTTTGATATTGAGTATATTAAAGGAGAAAATAATTCATTACCTGGTTTTCTTACCCGTGAATTTTTAACAGGCAAAATTCGGCAAAATGACGGACAAATGCAAGTCTTCATTCAAAAACCAGAAAAAGCAAACTCCAAGTAATTATTTATCAAAGGTACAAACTCCAAAACCTTTATCCCCTATCATTCAAACATCCAACAAATTTGCTAATTTAGATGAATATCCGGCACTCCCACTTAAATATACTCAAGTCACTCAAACTACATTTGCTCAACTTAGGAATAAAGCCAGTAGTCCAATAAATACTCCTAGAGCTATGACCCCATTACCAATTACTCAAAATATAGAGTCAACTACTCATGATAAATCTGCATATAAACTCAAAAAGGCTTTTGAATATTGAATTCTTACTAAGTTTACAGCCACTCCACCTGTTCCAAATTTGAAGCTGCATACTCAACAACTTTTTAAAGAGGATATTTTATGGTTTTTTGATAATTCATTGAAAAATCAAACATTTTATGAATTCATTTTAGTGGATGATATCGAGTGTCGCACCTCGTCAATTTATCCTAATTTCACTGAATATAGTAGCAGTGAGCTAGGTTTCGTTCCGCAGGGAAATAGTCGATTCAAGAAGTTTGATATGCTCAATTATGTCACCAAAATAATACAAGAGTAAAAGAACACCGATTACAAAAATTAACAAGAAGTAATCTGGTTTGACTCCGCACAATTACAAATTTAAATGAACACACAAGTAAGACTCAAGGAAGTAAGAACAAAGTTGTCAAGGAAATAAAGCTGATAATCTAGGCTACCTCCGGGTGAATGCAACTTCTCATACATGCAGTATTACTAACATACAAGCAAAGCAGATGAGGAGAATCACAATTGGAAACAGAAATAATAGCTAGCATGGTCACTACACTACAATTTTGGTCTCCCGACACCATCCTATCCTCTGGTCGGGCCTGAGGATGGTGAAGTGTGAATAAGCTGTCTCAATTCCCCACTCAAATTACTCAGGCATGAACACCTAGAATCTCCCATGGTGAGGCCTGATCCTAGCATGTAAATTCATTATTTGAGTTTGAGAATCTCTTATCACCTTGTTCTTAGGATGAAACAAACTCAAAGCTTCCTATGACGAGGTCTAGCCTTAAGATCTGTGCAAATTCAAACAGGTTTAAGAACTCAAGCATTCTCAGGTTCTTATTCATGATTTTCATCCAAATCTTACAAAAGAAGACTCAATTCAGCGTGATGACAACAATCGAATCTCATTTCATCAAATTCAGATCAAAAGCATTTACTCAACAAGTTTTTCCAATTCATAGCTGAGAATTTCCATTTCTTATAACAGATTGTTAGTTCAACTGCACAATTACAATTTCAACCTAGCATTCACCCTCAGTATCCTAGATTATCATACAACTAGCCACGAATCTCCATTTCAGCTTCACAATCAACAAATTGGAAGATTAAGCAGTTAATAATCATTAATTGGAAGAGTTTACCAATTAAGAGTCTTAAAAGCTTCCAAATGCCGAGAGGATTGTTACTTTTCTTCTCAATTTCAAGGAGATGTATATTGATGGAAGCAAATCTTTGATCGGAATCCAAAATGAAGCAACAATCTTAGTGAGAGAAAGTAGAGAGAGAAAGTGGATCTCAAGAACACTTCCCGCTCTTCAAACTCAAAAGTCGGTTACAATATGGAAAATGAGAGTAGTCAAAAGTTGTTTTTACATGTTAGTTACCTTCCCTATATATAGATTTAGGAAAACGTAACTAATACGCAACGTAAAATGTATCAAATATTACACAAGTGTCCTTAAGGGAAGAAACTAAAAATCAGCCAAAAAATGTCAAAAAATCCAAGTTTGAAAAAGTATTCAACACTTCAGCGCCTTTGGTGTTAATTTCCAGCGCCTTCATCATCCTCAGCATCCTACGTCGCGCCTTCAGGCTCAGCTTCGCGCGCCTTTGCTGCTCACAGATCCAGGTGAAGAAATCAGAATTTCACCACGCCTTCAAGCCGCAACTGATCACGCCTTCAGCAACTCAGCGAGCCTTCAAAAATCCAGCGTTTTGAAATTCACGCCTTTCTGCCAAAGCAAACCGTGCCTTCACCTGCCTGGAATTTCAGAAAATCAGAAGTTCAACACTTAGCCAATTTTTTAGAAACTTAAACACAAAGTATTTCATGGCAGCAACTTCCCACCAGTATTTGATCATGATGCACTGTGAATTAAGGAAAACTTAAAACATAAAAGTTGTAACACTTTGTCTTAGCTATCCATAGTGTTACAACTACTCAATTTGTCTTAGCTATCCACATTTTTGCCCACGACAAAATCAACTCTTCAAGAATGGCCTACGACATGTCGTAGGCCATTTTCTGCCTTCTTAAGTTTGGCCTACGACATGTCGTAGGCCAATCTCTTCTTGTTCTCGGTTGCCTAGTTCTTTCTATACCAAGTTGTGTGCCTTGGTTTGTGAAGTTCATTGTACAACATGAGTGGTGTGCCAAGCTGAAAATGTGTGGCATGAGTTTCATGGCAAAGCTATGGCAAGACTAATGCATAAGTGTTGTGCTTAAGTGTTGTCAAATTGGTAAGGCTTGGCAAGTTTGATTGGCAAGGCTTGGCAAGTTCTTGGCAAGGTCATGGTACACTGGTTTTGACACATTGGTTTGGCAAAGCTCGGCAAGGTCTTGGCAAGGTCTTGGCACAATGGTTGGCATAATTGGCAAACAATGTTGGCAAAGTATCCATTCCAGCACAACACCCTACTTTCATGCCAAATACGTGTGTCTTAGCCTCTGATTCTGACTTGGTGGTGAACTTAAAAGTTCTAGATCTTCCTCTTGGCTTTCCAATGGTGCAAGAAACAACACCATTGGATGCCTAAAACTCAAGTTATCATCAAAACACCAAACTGTGGCAAGCAAATAAAACCCTAAAAAACCCTAAAAACCCTAATGAATGGTATTCCAAAAAAAACCTCAGATTTCATAGCCATACACACAATTAGAAAATAGTTAAAACACAAGAAATGTAGTGCATTCAAAGAGCTTTTCAGAACACCAAAGAACTCACCAATTGGGTTAATATCAAGAAAGTTATGCCTAGATGAATTTCACCAACCAAATTTGCCAAACTAATTTTAGCTTACCAATTTCGGTTTCATCCATTTCCTAATTGTTTTTACTTCTCAACCTTACCAATTAACATCAAGCACACAATTGCCTAAGTTCATCATCAATTTTGGGTCTCTTTTAACCATTTTAGTACAACCAATTGCCAACCACATAAATGCACCACAACAAACAAATCATTGCACTAACTCATGAAAAACAAGTAAAAAGCCAAGTGGATTAAGCCATTTAAGTTGGTATAAAACCAACTTATCAAATTAAGCAATATACAAACACTTTGTTCATACATCCACCCTGACTACATCCAAATTCATCAAAACGTTTTTGCACACACACAACTTTATACTTTGATGGTTCATGGTACCTAACTTTCAGATTTCAATACAAATTATCAACTAAGGGAACAATGAATAAAGACCAAAATGTCATGCGTGCAAGTGTGTGCTGAGGAACGTGCACTTCATCTATTCCTTTGTTATACACCCTCTAGCTAGTCTCACATACCATTCAATACATGCTAATCTCTTTGTCCACTCTTATGAACATGCAATCGCAAGATCAATGGTACCTAGGCGTACATTGGTACTCTATGGGACATTGCCCTTATTCTGCGCATTAGTGCTGCACATTGGTGCACATATTGATAACTGAAATAATGCCTGGGTTTTATGGCTTTTTTTTCCAAATTTGATTGCCAGGTTCTTATGGCTTTTTCCTTCCCAGTTTGCCAATATGGCTTTTTCTCCCATATCATTTCTTGTGCAATCACATGTTTATAAGAATCCCAAATTGACTAACCATGCACGAATTCTGAAGACACCAGATAAATGCATAACAAACGGAAACGAATTCATACCCATTACCTCCTATGTAAATTGAGTTTTGCATGGCATATCTATCTTACTTTAACATCGGGCCTTAGTCAGCAAAATATACCAATTTCTTCAAACTTAGTACCAAGAACAAAAAGTTTCACATGCAAGATTCAAAACAAGTATAATGATGAATTTGGAATAAGCCAAAGTGAACTAAGAACAAAGTTTCACATACGGGGTGATAACTCATTTTCTCAATTTGATCTTTCTTATTCACTCTCTTTTTGTACTCTTCTTCCTCTTATCAAGAATATAGGTTCAAAACATTACCAAATCGTTTTCTTCTCACCAACTCACATCATAATTCAAAATGTTGCACACAACCAAACCTGAGAGACATAATACATTAAAACCCTTACAAGTAGCAAACTACATACTGCTTTCTAATCACTCAACAATACAATAAGAAAAACTTCACACTAAGCTCTTAACATTTCCTTCTCCATGGCATTAGCAAATCATCATAGCAACAATCTTCAAAGAGACACTTCAAGTTTTAGCAAGGCACAACTTCACAAGATTCATCAAAGTAGAACAATTCCATTCTTCAACTTCACAACATTCTTCACTTCAAGAAACTTCATATAATCTTCAACTCAGCATATCTCAATCAACATTAAAGTCCAGAAATCTTAAAAATCACTCCCAACTTCAAACCCCCTTTTTTCACAATATAAAGCACTCGCATGCATAAAAAAAAAATTCACAATCAACACAATCAACCCACAAAGTATCAGACAACATAGCAACCACAGCACACATCACACAAAATTCCACCCCCTCCCCCACACTTAAATTAAACATTGTCCTCAATTTGATAAGCTAAGAGGGAGGAAGGACTCCCTGAGAGGACGATGATGGAGCTAAGAAAGAAGGAGATCCAAACGCAACTGGTGTGGAAAGAGATTGTCCAGCCAAAGAGGCCGTAGCAAATGAGGGCACACCAATTGACTGTGGCAGATAATGAAAAGGGCCATGCACAGGTCCTTGAAGAGGTTGGCCTGATGCTATCAATTGAAACCTTGCAACGGGTGCAAACTCTGGATTCGGTATGAATATAGGAGTATGAGGCATAGGAGGTATACGACCAAATGTGGATAACGGATGTAAAGAAGGGCTTGCTGTCACTCCAGGTGGAAGCTCGTGCACTGTACCACTAACCATATCACATGACAGATTTGGGATTCGGTACCCTGCTAACTGTGCCGAAGTTAGAGTTGGCTTCGGGGGTCCTGAATCTGAATGGTAATAAACCGTCATCTTGTTACACTTATCGAGCTCTCGCTGCATGCACACTTGCCTATGATATAACACTTCAAATTGCTGCTGAGCCACCGTGGATAAATCATCAAATCTATGCTCCATGTGTTTAGCTTGTGACGTCCACTCCTGTTTCATATTGTCAAATCCTTCATGCATACGTTCCATCATTTCATCTATGTTTCTCACACCATCCTGCAGCCGATCCATCCTATCCTCTATGCTTGAAAAACGATTTTCAACTGAGATCTAGAAACCCTGAATTACTCCTTGAAGAGATGCAAAATTAAAAGACTGCTTCTCTTGATCTGTAACATAAGTTTGATTTTCACTCTCCACCCGAGATGCCTCTGCACTTGAAATCCTCGCTTGCTCCAATTCCTTGTCCTGTGCCAAGTATTTTAAGTAGAATTGTTCAGGAATAGGAGACTGCATCCTCTCCCAAGCACCGAGCTGATCATCCACACCTTGTGACACACAAAGCTCCTGAATTAGTAAAGGAAAATACAGTGCTTTACTGTTCTGGGCAGTTCCATCTTTGATGCTCGCAAGGATGATTCGTCCCACGTCGATCTTGCGCTTCCTTCGGATTGCAGAAATTAAGAACAACCGATTTCGAATCACCTCGGTTCTTTGCGAACTTGGCATGAGGCGAGACAACACAAATAACAACCATATTTTCACGTCACTCTTCAAGTATTCATTCCGAATATGCTTATGTTCCCCCTTTGAATTAAGCTCCCAAACTGCCCCAGGATGTGCCAACCCTTTTATCAAAGCTTCATCCAATGCCTCATTGGTTGGAAATTTGATCGGATCCTCAGGATAATCAGGTGTGCCCAAATGTGCGTTGATAATTTCGCTCGTGATTTGAACCCAAATGCCTCCCACATAGACAGCTCCATCCTTCGGAGACCCTGCATTTGCGTAGTATTCCCGTGCAGTGCTCACATTGCAAAACTCAGGGGCAACCGTAAGCTTCTCATGGAATTTGTAAAATTTAATCAACTTCTTAAACGGCCCTTTCTCCACACTGAACCAGCGTTCAATGTGTATATATTTAACATTGAACCCTTGTTCCCAACGTCTCATGGCATTCTCATCAACGAACAGAACAACCTCAGGGACTCCTTTCCGTTTCTTAGGTGTCGGAGCAGGCATCGCATATTGCGGAGGTTCCTCAAACATTTGCATATCATCCGGAAAATACTCTGGGTCAGAATCAATTCATCGAGTGCTTGACCTTTCCTTTTCCCTTCTTTGAAGTTGTGGCTTTTCTTGAAGTTGAATCTTTCTGTTGGTGCATTTCTGTTAAGAAAAGTTCAGCTTGTCACATAATACTCAAAGCCAAAACAATTACATTAAGAACATTGCTATAACACTTGCATTTTTCTTTTTATAAACACATTCCCAAAAAGTGAAAACCAGCATTCTAAGATTGTAAAAATTATCTAGGAAGCAAGCGCAGAATTAGTTCACACATAAAAACATCAAAGTTGTAGCTGCACTATTTAATCGAAATTGGTAGGACAAGAATACATCCCATTTGAAGTCAAAATGGCCAATTATGTGCCTAATAATACCGACAGTCCCAAAAAATGTTCAGATTCAGCATTTCCTCAGATTATAATTCATAACGTAAGCACACATTGTCCTCAAAATTAGATCATGCTCCAGGCAGATTATCAAAAGTTCCCAACAGAATAAATGTAGCTCTTCCTCTTAGCTAAATTTCACCACTGGAATCAACACATTGGACATTCCATTTGCAAGTTATACCCAAAATACCGAGACTTGGCAAACCTGGCAGATTCAAAATCTCACATTCTCGATTTCATATGTACTTCACATTCAAAGATTTTTTAGTCTAAGTTCCAGCCACATTAGCAAAAATGTACAACACAAACATTGAAGACCATCATGTTAGCTAGAGATGCAACTGGAATCTCCCTAATTTCATCATTCCTAATCAAGTTATGCTCGAAACACAGAGACACGGCATGCTTGGAAAAATTGAAAATCACAATGGTTGAAATCATTCCCCCACACTTATCATGCATTTGTTCCCTGACAAGATCAAACACCTTAACTCGCTTATTCAGCATTTTCCAATATCTAGGCAACAAAATCGCATTTCCATGCTCTATACATTCACCACCTTAAACATATTTTCACTACTAGCAAATTAAGCTACAAATTCACAAAGCTTTAATAAGAGGTGAACATACCTTTTATGGAGAACAACAAGACAGTGTATGTCCTTGAGAAGATAACTCGAGTTGTGAAATGCTTATGTCCACACTATGCTCTTACTAGTACTCGAATGTTTGTATATCTCACTTGTGTGTGGTTTGAGAATGAAGTGAGCCCGAGCTCGATTGTTCTCATGCATTTAAAACATGAAAGTGCAGGAAATCGGTAAGGCCACAAAGAAAGGTAAACTGCTTCGCACCAAACACTATCAAGACACCTCTAGTCACTCAAAGGTGGACCCCTCTTTTTACTTCAAGCATAGTGCATCTCTTGCAGCCTTTTACCAATTCTTATGTCATTCACTCCTCACAAGACTAAAACATCAACATTATTGCATACACCCAATTCGGTCAACTCACCTTGCACATCATGAATACAAGACAAGACTAAAACATTCACATCATTCAAAGCAACAACCACAAAGCTCTACTTATTCTATTAAAATTCAGCCGTTCACTCCTAAACAATGTTCTCAAACACATGAACATCAAAACAAAACAAACGATTTCTATATTTGCATGTGAACTTATCCTGCAACACATAGAAACGTCCAACAAAATGTCAGCTTTCTTTGTTCCTTCATGTCAATTCCTTATTCACGACTTACTAGCTTTTAAGAAAATTGAATTCAATCATCAAGGCATGTGTGAATAAAATTGATCATCACAACAAAGAAATTATATTAGCATGACAACAACAAACAGTTTACAACAAAAATTTAGACATTACAACCTAACTAATAACAAAATCACAAAATGCTAATACTAGACTCAATTCCAATCATGTCAACTAATCTCCTTAAACATACTCATGGTCACCATACACGTTCCAACCACCACCATAATCAAGATATCTTCGCAAAAATCTTCCCCCCACACTTGAATAAGACACGGTCCCCGTGAGAAAAACATAACAATCAAGACAAAGGAACCTAGTTGTCCTCTTTCTACAAGCCACGAGAAAGTCTCGCAATTCTTTCCTCCTCTTGAAGAGCAAGCCACTGAGGAGGTCCCAGAAGTCCTTTAGGATTTTGAGGATTAGCAACTGAAGTGATATCAACTCCCTTGCTACGAGCCATGGCTGTTATGAGAGCTGGAAAATACATCGGTGCAAACTCACTTCTTTGTGCCCTCCTGATAAACTCTAAGATCAACTTCCCAACATCAATAGAGAAATCATGTAAAATCGCATAAATCAACAGAACTCGTTCCCTAGATGCTATATTGGTACGGTTAGTAGGAAGAATCCTGGAATGGACAAACATTAACCATATTTTGGCCTCGGTTGTGAGTTCACTAGTAGGCACATATAAAGCCTCTTGACGAGCATTCCTCACCCATTTAGCACCAGGTAAAGTTACTGAAGCCAACAAATGATCGGTATTCTCAGCTCTTAACAACCTACAATATGTGTTACGAGAAAAATCATCAAGAAGATAAAGCCTATTAATTCTATGGCGGGTGACCCTCAAATACTTTCCTCTCACGAACACTGAATGAACACCACTAGCTCGGGAATTAGCATAAAATTCCCAAACTATGTCCATATTCACCACAACTGAGGCTCTAGCAAAATGAGACCACGACTGTCTGAAGATCACATCCTCAAATCTCCTAGAAGGCTCCTGAAATGGTCGCTCAATCCTGACTGATCTATTAGTAAAGCCATGATAAAAGTTTTCAGCAGAAGCATTAACAAAATGTGGACAAGTAGCTGGCTCAAAATCAATTACCATCTCCTCATCCAGCTGAAGAAGATGAAGAAGGAGAAGATGTGGTTCCAAAATCTTCACTACAGATAGCATATTAAAAAGGATTCTGGTGGGGAGAATAGAAATCCATATTTTGAAAATGAAAAATGACTAGCAAGGGAAGCACTATAGAGAGAAGAGAAATGAGCATGCAAAACGAAGATGTGCAATTTATATTTATGACACCCTCACTATCCTACAAACACATGTGAATGATAGGTCATAGCTTGATGTCTTTTCTTCTCAATAATTGAAACCATCCAAACCAATCATGCAGGCACGGTCACGGATCAACCAATCATGCATGAATGAACAACAATTCTTACCATCAGAGCTGGTATCTTAGTTGCAAATAATGTAGATTCATTGTACCTCACATGGATGAAAAAAGGAAATTGTACTCCCTGCTTCTATCAATAATGCCCAACATCCTTCTGAGATTCTACAAAAAATATAGCCAAGTGATGTTATGAGATTGTGCCATAAATTGCTACTAAATACTACTCAAACTAGGATTAACAAAGAAAAGAAATCACAACAAATAAAACAAAGGAAGAAAATCAGGGTTGCCTCCCAGGAGCGCTTGGTTTAAAGTCACAGCCCGACCGTGCAACATAGCTCAATTTGAGATGATGGGATCATCTAAGTATAGCTCATGTGGATCTCGTGCCACATTAGTGCTATCCTTGTCCTGAGAAGTTAAGTACGGCTTGAGACGATGGCCATTCACTTTCCACACATTGCCATTCTTGTCATTCTTGATTTTAATTGTCCCCATAAGGTTTTACATCAACCACTCTAAAAGGACCACTCCATCTTGATTTCAATTTTCCAGGAAACAATCGAAGTTTAGAGTTATAAAGCAATACCAATTGTCCTGGAACAAAGATCTTGGATTGAAGCTTTGCATCATGGATTCTTTTAGTCCTTTCTTGTACAACTTGGCACTCATGTAAGCATTGAATCTGAATTCATCCAGTTCATTCAACTCCAACATTCTTTTTGATTGAGCCTCAGACAGATTCATGTTCAAGGTTTGAATTGCCCAATACGCCTTATGTTCAAGTTCCACTGGCAAGTGACATTCTTTACCAAAAACCAATCGAAAAGGAGAAGCTCCAATTGGGGTTTTGTAAGCTGTTCTGTATGCCCACAATGCATCATCTAGCTTCAAAGACCAATCCTTCCTGCATGGATTTACCACTTTTTCAAGAACCCTCTTGATCTACCGATTGGAAATTTCAGTTTGACCAGAAGTCTGTGGATGGTAAGCTGTTGAAACTTTGTGAGTAACACCATATTTTGCCAGCAAGGATTCAAAGAGCTTGTTACAGAAATGAGTCCCTCCATCACTTATTATAGCCCTGGGTGCTCCAAATCTGTTGAAGATGTATTTCTTCAAGAAAGCAGTTACACTTTTGGCATTGTTATGAGCTAAAGCCACAGCTTCCACCCATTTAGAAACATAATCCACTGCCACCAAAATGTACTCCATACCTCTTGATTTAGGGAAAGGCCCCATGAAGTCAATTCCCCAGACATCAAAAGTTTCTACTTCCAAGATGTTGTTCAAGGGCATCTCATTTCTTGAAGAGATGTTGCCCGCTCGTTGACATCGATCACATTTTCCAACCCAAATTCTGGCATCCATGAAGATATGTGGCCAATAGAACCCACATTGCAAGATTTTGAAGCCTGTTCTAGTTGATCCAAAATGACCACCACAGGGTCCTTCATGGCATGCCTTTAAGATGTCCTCATTTTCTTCTTCCTTGACACACTTTCTTATCACTTGGTCACTGCAGATTTTATATAAAGACTTGTCTTCCCAAAAGTAATACTTAGCATCACTTCTCAATCTTTTCTTCTGGTCACTGGAATAATAAGATGGAATCTGGCCAGCAACCACAAAATTGGCAATCTCAGCGTACCAAGGCAGTGTCTGTTCACCCACTTTGAACACCTGCTCATCAGGGAAGTGTTCCTTAACCGAAATGTCAGGTGAATCTTGCTCTTGAGATTCCTGGAGCAACAAAACCCATCTAATCAAACGTGGTTTTGCTTCATTCTTTGCAAGCAGATACTTCAATGCGGCATGGTCCGTATAATCAATGACCTTTGATCCCAAAAGGTAAGCACGGAATTTATCAAATGCGAAGACTACTGCTAGCATTTCCTTTTCAGTAGTTGTATAATTCATTCGGGCCTCATTCATTAGCCTGCTAGCATAATAGATAGTGTGAAACACTTTGTCTCTTCTCTGGCCTAAGACAGCTCCTAAGGCATAATCACTGGCATCGCACATAATTTCAAAGGGTTCACCCCAATGGGGAGTGACTATCATGGGGACTTCCACCAATTTTGTTTTCAAAGTTTCAAATGCCTCAATACATGCTGTTCCAAACTCAAACTTAACATCTTTTTCTAAGAGACTGCACAAGGGTCTGGCTATCTTTGAAAAATCCTTAATAAATCTTCTATATAACCCAGCATGTCCAATAAAGCTTCTGATACCCTTAACATTGGTAGGTGGAGGCAGTTTTGCAATGACATCTACCTTAGCTCGATCTACATCCATCCCAGCATGAGAAATTTTATGGCCTAACACAATTCCTTCTTGAACCATGAATTGACATTTTTTCCAGTTCAACACAAGGTTCGTTTCTTCACACCTCTTCAAAACCTTTGCCAAGTTCTCCAAACAACCATCAAATGTCATACCAAAGACAAAAAAATCATCCATGAATATTTCAATTATTGATTCCACCATGTCATAGAATATTGCCATCATGCATCTCTGAAAGGTAGCTGGGGCGTTGCAAAGACCAAATGGCATTATTTTATAAGCAAATGTTCCAAAAGGACAAGTGAAATTTGTCTTATTCTGGTCCTTGGGATCAATTGCAATCTCATTGTACCCAGAATATCCATCCAGAAAACAATAGAAAAGGTAGCCAGCAATTATATCCAACAATTGTTTCAAGAATGGAAGAGTGAAATGGTCTTTTCTAGTTGCCTTATTTAGCTTCATGTAATCCATGCAAACTCGCCAAACATTCACCACTCTTGTTGCCAGAAGTTCATTAGCCTCATTTCTTATAACCGTCACCCCTCCCTTCTTAGGGACGCACTGGACTGGACTAACCCACTCGCTGTCTGAGATTGGAAAAATCATCCCAAAGTCAAGCAATTTGATAACCTCTTTCTTCACAACTTCCATCATCTGAGGATTTAATCTTCTCTGTCTATCCCGTACTGGCACAGCATTTTCCTCAAGCAAAATCTTGTGCATACATAAACCTGGACTTATGCCTTTTATATCCATCCAATAGCCAACTTATGTTTCTTCAAAACTTCCAAAAGATTCTCCTCTTGCCAACCTTCAAGCTTTGAAGATACAACAACTGGCAATGTCTCATTTTCTCCCAAGAAAGCATATTTGAGATAAGGTGGAAGTGGTTTCAATTCAAGCTTTGGTGACGCCACAATGGAAGGTAAAAGCTTTTCATTCCTGCACAAATTCTCACTAGTCCTCACCTCGGTGGGAGTAAAATTTCCGTTAGCCAAAACAGTAGGTTCATGATAATGTTCCCCTACAGTTTCATGCATTTTAACTTCCCCAACATCATTTTGCAATTCACAAATTGACTCTTCCAAATAACAACATTCAACGAAATCTTCAATTTCAGAAAGAATTTTCTTATCCTCATCATCTAAATCAAGTTCATCAAAAACATCTCATAAACACTTAACTCAATCAACAATAGAAAAACCATGCATGTTGTTCACAATTTTCAGAGAAGAACATCTTATAGCCTTTGATAGCAAAACAAGACTCCATATTAAGAGGTTGCTTCATAGCATAGTTTACATCAAAAACCACTTCCTCATTGTTAATCCTAAACGTGACTGTCTTGTTTTCGCACCAATCAAAGCATCACCAGTGGCTAGAAAAGGTCTATCCAAAAATGAGAGGAACCTCAGGGTCCTCTTCCATATCAAGTATAATGAAATCAACAGGCAAGGTAATTTATCAATACTTACCAACACATCCTCTACCAAGCCTGTAGGAGTCACCAAGGATCTATCTGCCAACTGTAGTGTCACTGCAACTGGTCGAATCCTTCCACTCAAACGCACATTTATTGCAATGGATAATGGCATCAAGTTGATTCCATCTCCAAGGTCACAGAGGGCCTTTGCAAAATATCTGGTTCCAATCTTGCAAGGTGTGGTACAGCTACCTGGATCCTTAAGCTTTGGAGGTAATTTGTGAACCATCCATGCTTGACTGCACTCTGATAGCATCATTGGAACTTCACATCTCAAGATTTGCTCCTTATTGAAATGAGATCCTTTAATATTTAGTATATTTGGCATGGCTGTAACCAAATCCAACAAAGGAACATTGACATTCACTTGTTTATCATATCCAAGAAACGATTGAATTGAGTCGCCTTTTTAGTGGATGGTTTTTTTCCTCTCTGGGAATGGAGCTTTTGGAGCATAATCTGGGAAGCTTATAAGGATTGGAATTTTTGGTGATTTCATTTCCCACCCTTGCTGGTATTTCCTTCTTCTCTGACTTATTTTCTTCCTGCTCACCATTCCTCTCAAGTTCCACATCTATCTCAACTTCATCTTTTTGGTCCTCTTCTACATCATCACTCTTATCTTCTACATGTTTGCTTCCAGGCAACAATTTTCCACTCCTCAAAGTAATAGCATTGCATGCTTCTCTCCCATTGGGATTTGGTACTGTGTCACTAGGAAGAGCTCCTTTTGGCCTCTGGTGTACAACATTTGCCAACTGACCAAGTTGCATCTCGATATTCTTCAGAGTAGCTTCGTGATGCTTCACAGTGGACTCCAAACCTCCAAATCTCTGTTCGTTCTTATCCATCTTTTCCATCAGCTTTTGAAACATATCCTCCATATTTGGCTTCTTTTGTTCTGATGTGCTAGCCTGATTATCAAAACCAGGAGGTGGTTGATTCATTGCTCTCCTTGAGTCATTACCTTGATAGTAATTACCTCCTTGGTTTTGCTGTTGATTCCAGTTGCCTTGGTTTCCACCATATTGTCTGTTGCCTCCATTATAATTGCTCCCCGAATAGTTCCCACTATATCGGGGTTTGTTACTGTAATTGTTCACATACTGAATGGATTCAGTAGTGATTGCACATTCATCCGTATGGTGTTCCCCCTTGCATAGTCCACATGAAAGTACTGGGGCTTTTGTTTGAGTCGCCTTTAAAGTCTGCACTGTTTGGCTAATGCTTCAAACTTAGCACTAAGTGAAGTCTCCTCATCTACATCAAGAACTCCTCTCTGTCTCCTGACATGTGGCTTTCTAGTCTTTGGAAAAAGGTATTCATCCTCAGCTATCTGGTTAAAAAGTTCACGCACTTCAGTCACAGATTTGTCTTTAAGTGCTCCATTAGCACAAGCTTTAACCATTAAAGATGATTCAGGAGTTAGGCCCTTGAAGAAAGTATTTAGCTCCTTAATTTCGCCCAAGTCATGATTGGGGCATTGCCTAATCAAATCGTTGAATCTCTCCCAAGCTTCTCGAAATGACTCACTGTCTTGTTGTTGGAAGTTCATAATTTCCAACCTTCTCTTTTCAAGGGAAGTACTTAGACAAGAACCTTTTCTGTAGATCATCAAATGACATTCCAGCATTTGCTCCCCCAATACACTTCAACCAATGTTTAGCCTTTCCACGCAGAGATAAAGGGAACAAAATTATGTGAACTTCACCCCTGTCAACTCTTGGCAACTTAAAAGTGTTACATAACCCGAGAAACCAATCAAGGTGATCATTAGGATCCTCGTTGTCAAGACCTTGGAAGAATTGGCCCTGGGTAATCATCGAGACTATTTGTGGAGGGATGTGATAACTTTCCACGTCGATATCCTGATGACCAAATCGATTGTCAAAATTTACTGCATAATGGTCCCCGAACCTGGGTGCTTGTACTCCTTGTGCAGCCATAGCTCTTTGCTTTGCTTGATTCCTTAGAGTTCTTTCCAATTCAAGGTCCAATTCAAATTCAGGTTTTGCTCTAGATCTTACAGACCTGGGCATGCACAAACAGGGACAGCAAATGATATCAAGAGAACAACCGGATCAATCTATAAACCCAAACCAATACAAGATGGTAAAAGCAACAGAATCACACAGTAAAGAAACAAGATAACTAAATCAAAGCAATAAAACACACAACTAAAAACAGAACAACAACAAATTCCAAGAATCGTGCCTAGATCCCCGGCAACGGTGCCAAAAATTGATATCGAGTGTCGCACCTCGTCAATTTATCCTAATTTCACTGAATATAGTAGCAGTGAGCTAGGTTTCGTTCCGCAGGGAAATAGTCGATACAAGAAGTTTGATGTGCTCAATTATGTCACCAAAATAATACAAGAGTAAAAGAACACTGATTACAAAAATTAACAAGAAGTAATCTGGTTTGACTCCGAACAATTACAAATTTAAATGAACACACAAGTAAGACTCAAGGAAGTAAGAACAAAGTTGTCAAGGAAATAAAGCTGATAATCTAGGCTACCTCCGGGTGAATGCAACTTCTCATACATGTAGTATTACTAACATACAAGCAAAGCAGATGAGGAGAATCACAATTGGAAACAGAAATAATAGCTAGCATGGTCACTACACTACAATTTTGGTCTCCCGACACTATCCTATCCTCTGGTCGGTCCTGAGGATGGTGAAGTGTGAATAAGCTGTCTCAATTCCCCACTCAAATTACTCAGGCATGAACACCTAGAATCTCCCATGGTGAGGCCTGATCCTAGCATGTAAATTCATCATTTGAGTTTGAGAATCTCTTATCATCTTGTTCTTAGGATGAAACAGACTCAAAGCTTCCTATGACGAGGTCTAGCCTTAAGATCTGTGCAAATTCAAACAGGTTTAAGAACTCAAGCATTCTCAGGTTCTTATTCATGATTTTCATCCAAATCATACAAAAGAAGACTCAATTCAGCGTGATGACCGCAATCGAATCTCATTTCATCAAGTTTAGATCAAAAGCATTTACTCAACAAGTTTTTCCAATTCATAGCTGAGAATTTCCATTTCTTATAATAGATTGTTAGTTCTACTGCACAATTACAATTTGGAAGATTAAGCAGTTAATAATCATTAATTGGAAGAGTTTACCAATTAAGAGTCTTAAAAGCTTCCAACTGCCGAGAGGATTGTTACTTTTCTTCTCAATTTCAAGGAGATGTATATTGATGGAAGCAAATTTTTTATCGGAATCCAAAATGAAGCAACAATCTTAGTGAGAGAAAGTAGAGAGAGAAAGTGGATCTCAAGAACACTTCATGCTCTTCAAACTCAAAAGTCGGTTACAATATGGAAAATAAGAGTAGTCAAAAGTTTTGTTTTACATGTTAGCTACATTCCCTATATATAGAGTTAGGAAAACATAACTAATACGCAACGTAAAATTTATCAAATATTACACAAGTGTCCTTAAGGTAAGAAACTAAAAATTAGCCAAAAAATGTCAAAAAATCCAAGTTTGAAAAAGTATTCAACACTTCAGCGCCTTTGGTGTTAATTTCCAGCGCCTTCATCAACCTCAGCATCCTTCGTCGCACCTTTAGGCTCAGCTTCGCGCGCCTTTGCTGCTCACAGATCCAGGTGAAGAAATCAGAATTTCACCATGCCTTCAAGCCGCAATTGATCACTCCTTCAGCAACTCAGCGAGCCTTCAAGAATCCAGCGTTTTGAAATTCACGCCTTTCCGCCAAAGCAAACCGCGCCTTCAGCTGCCTGGAATTTCAGAAAATCAGAAGTTCAACACTTAGCCAATTTTTTAGAAACTTAAACACATAGTATTTCATGGCAGCAACTTCCCACCAATATTTGATCATGATGCACTGTGAATTAAGGAAACCTTAAAACATGAAAGTTGTAACACTTTGTCTTAGCTATCCATAGCCATCAAAAGCACTCAATTTGGAGCTAAAACGAGAAAGTTATGACAAAACTACTCAAGTGTGACAAAGCTTAAAACCTATGAAGCAACTCTCAACACACTGCCATTTTTTCACACTCTCCAACAATTTAGCCTACGACATGTCGTAGGATAAATATTCATGTTCCAGAATTGGCCTACGATATGTCGTAGGCCAAATTTCCATCTCCACATTTTTGCCCACGACAAAATCAACTCTTCAAGAATGGCCTACGACATGTCGTAGGCCATTTTCTGCCTTCTTAAGTTTGGCCTACGACATGTCGTAGGCCAATCTCTTCTTGTTCTCGGCTGCCTAGTTCTTTCTATACCAAGTTGTGTGCCTTGGTTTGTGAAGTTCATTGTACAACATGAGTGGTGTGCCAAGCTGAAAATGTGTGGCATGAGTTTCATGGCAAAGCTATGGCAAGACTAATGCTTAAGTGTTGTGCTTAAGTGTTGTCAAATTGGTAAGGCTTGGCAAGTTTGATTGGCAAGGCTTGGTAAGTTCTTGGCAAGGTCATGGTACACTGGTTTTGACACATTGGTTTGGCAAAGCTCGGCAAGGTCTTGGCAAGGTCTTGGCACAATGGTTGGCCGAATTGGCAAACAATGTTGGCAAAGTATCCATTCCAACACAACACCCTACTTTCATGCCAAATAAGTGTGTCTTAGCCTCTGATTCTGACTTGGTGGTGAACTTAAAAGTTCTAGATCTTCCTCTTAGCTTTCCAATGGTGCAAGAAACAACACCATTGGATGCCTAAAACTCAAGCTATCATCAAAACACCTAACTGTGGCAAGCAAATAAAACCCTAAAAAACCCTAAAAACCCTAATGAATGGTATTCCGAAAAAACCTCATATTTCATAGCCTTACACACACAATTACAAAATAGTTAAAACACAAGAAATGTAGTGCATTCAAAGAGCTTTTCAGAACACCAAAGAACTTACCAATTAGGTTAATATCAAGAAAGTTATGCCTAGATGAATTTCACCAATCAAATCTGCCAAAACCCTAATTTTAGCTTACCAATTTTGGTTTCATCCATTTCCTAATTGTTTTTACTTCTCAACCTTACCAATTAACATCAAGCACACAATTGCCTAAGTTCATCATCAATTTTGGGTCTCTTTTAACCATTTTAGTACAACCAATTGCCAACCATATAAATGCTCCACAACAAACAAATCATTGCACTAACTCATGAAAAACAAGTAAAAAGCCAAGTGGATTAAGCCATTTAAGTTGGTATAAAACCAACATATCAGTGGATTCAGAATCAGCAGAAATTACTCATCAAAGTGATCATACGAATAAGATTACTTATTCAAAATGTGTCATCAAGTATGTTTTAAATTCTAAAGATTGGATTAATCTTTTATCTCAAAAACAATTTTCTATTCCATTTCAACCTGAGGGTTATTCTTATGAGGACTACAAGCAAGCAAGGAAAAAAGCATTCTATTTAATATCTTTTGACCATTCGTGGTTCTTTACATTTCACAAAGATTGTAAATTAGATTTTCCACTATGGTTTTATGACTGGTGGGATACTCACGAATGTCAAGAAGATATTTTGCCAACCAAAGCTAAAGAAGGATTGCAATACTGGAAGACAAATAGTAAAATGAAAGAATATGTTAAAGAGATCCAATGGCATGTTTCTTTACGAGTACCATGGATTTGGTGTTGGAATTTTCAAATTCTGCAAGTAAGACCTCAGCCAAAGCCTATGTCACTGGTACGTCAATCAAATGCAAGTGGTGGGATTCCTATGCTTTGGATTTATGTTGTTAAAAAGCAGTTGCCACTCTTATGACAACTGGGAAAAGGACATGGATAAACCCCACTATTCAATCAAGTGGATCACCAATAATTACTCCACAGAAAAATCCACAAACTTCAAGACAAGATGCGCCCACTCAACAAGCAAATTTCACTAATGAGGACATGGAAGAATTTCTTCAATTTATGGAATTAAAAGGAATAAAAGACAGCAACAACCTCAGATGTCAATAGATTCTACTCCTAGACCTTCACCACAAGATATGTTCGGAGGACCATTTGCACAGGATCCCTTCGAATAAAATAAAAAAAAGGAAAATTCATGAAATTATTTTGTACTACAGGAAGATCAAGAATTGCAATATCAGTTGCAGATTTTCACAAAAAAGAGATTTTCAATGGATGACAAAGCATGACCTCATAGTAGTAATATTAATATTACTACTTTGATAAATAACAGAGGAATTGGAAAAGATAATTCAAGGATCATTCATCAAAATGGGCCATATACTTTGGATGCAATTGAGGCTCATTAGGGAAGAATTCAACAATTTAGTATTGGTGGAAGTATTACGTCTACAACACAAAAAAGGATTATTTTCAAGTCAAATCAGATGCATTACGAGAGAAAAAGTGAAGATTCCAAAAATGTCTATTCAAACAACCATCAGGAAGACCAACCCATGTGAAGACCATGTGAAGACTAAGACATCTACTCAAAAGAAGATTCCGGATTTCAAAGTTTATGTATTCCAATGTATCTTTTATTTTATATAAGCAGAACATTCAATGTATTATGTACAAGTTTTTCAGAAGATATAAAATTTCTAAATTTTGCATTCTATCCGACTCTCTTATTTTCTTTAATATTTTCAACTTCTATTCTTCCTCTTTTCTACTTTAAAGGTATCAATTAATCTATTTATTTTAATTATATTTTGATTTTATTATTACTAATGATCCAAAATAGACGAGATCGCATGTTTTCTAGTAATGTTGGGTGCAAAATGTCGATATTAATAAATCCATTGGGCAATTTTTTACACTTTTATATTTTTGACCAAAAACTGTGAGTTATAACCTATCGTAAATGGTGATTTTTAAAATTTTTAGATATGTATTTATTTGTGCACAAATAACTAGATTACATACTTTTGATTAAATTGGGGAAAAAATGGACCTACTAGAACTTTTGCAAGTTTTGTTGTGGAATTTTCTATTTTTGTCAAAAAATAGTGAGTTATAACTAACTGAAAGTGGTGATTTTTCAAAATTTTTAATTTTCTAATTTTTTTGAACAAAAATTATTAGATTACACATTTCTCATCAAATTATGTTAAAACATTTATCCAAAAAAATCATTTTCGAACATTGATTTTTTTTATTTTCAAATATTTTAGAAAAAATCTTGAGGAATATCTCACCGAAAATTGTCATTTTGAAATGTTTTACTTTTTTCATACACGTCATTAGATTACTTGTGTTTTTATAGAGTTTAATACAAAAAGTAGACAAAAAATAAAGTCCGTGGGCTACATCACGTGATTTTCTTTACTTGTTTTTCAAAGATTGTGAGTTGTAATATCTTCATAAAGGAAAATGATGATTTTTCTATAATTTTTTATTTTTTAATATTTGTTTACAAATAATGAGATCACATTTTTCTAGTAATGTTGGGTGCAAAATGTTGATATTAATAAATACATTGGGCAATTTTTTACACTTTTATATTTTTGACTAAAACCTGTGAGTTATAACCTATCGTAAATGGTAAATTTTAAAAAAATTTAGATATGTATTTATTTGTACACAAATAACTAGATTACATACTTTTGATTAAATTGGGGAAAAAATGGACCTACTATAACTTTTACAAATTTTGTTGTGGAATTTTCTATTTTTGTCAAAAAAATAGTGAGTTATAACTAACAAAAACTCTGGATTTTTGAAAAATTTTAATTTTCTTATTTTTTTTACACAAATCACTATATTACATATTTCTCATCAAATTATGTGAAAATATTGATCCAAAATGAGCATTTTCGAACATTATTTTTTTTATTTTGAATTTTTTTAGAAAAAATCAGGAGCTATATCTCACAGAAAATTGTCATTTTGAAATATTTTACTTTTTTCATACACGTCATTTGATTAT
Organism: Ophiorrhiza pumila; assembly: GCA_016586305.1. Classification (NCBI taxonomy): domain Eukaryota; kingdom Viridiplantae; phylum Streptophyta; class Magnoliopsida; order Gentianales; family Rubiaceae; genus Ophiorrhiza; species Ophiorrhiza pumila. The sequence continues at coordinate 16,365,255 of BLIW01000011.1, forward strand.
TTGTGTTCTTATTAAGTTTAATAAAAAAGCAAACAAAAAATAAAGTGCGTGGGCTACAGTACGCGATTTTCTTTACTTTTTTTCAAAGATTGTGAATTGTAATATCTGTAAATGAAAATGATGATTTTTCTATAATTTTTTATTTTTAAATATTTTTTTACAAATAATGAGATCACATGTTTTCTAGTAATTTTGGGTGCAAAATGTAGATATTAATAAATCCATTGGGCAATTTTTTACACTTATATTTTAGACAAAAAACTGTGAGTTATAACCTATCGTAAATGGTGATTTTTAAAAAATTTTAGATATGTATTTATTTGTGCACAAATAACTAGATTACATACTTTTGATTAAATTGGGGAAAAAATGGACCTACTAGAACTTTTACAAATTTTGTTGTGGAATTTTCTATTTTTGTCAGAAAATAGTGAGTTATAACTAACCGAAAGTGGGGATTTTTGAAAAATTTTAATTTTCTTATTTGTTTTTGTACACAATTCACTATATTAAATATTTCTCATCTAATTATGTGAAAATATTGATCCAAAATGAGCATTTTCGAATATTGTTTTTTTTATTTTCAATTTGTTTAGAAAAAATCATGGGTTATATCTCACCGAAAATTGTCATTTTGAAATATTTTACTTTTTTTATACACGTCATTAGATTACTTGTGTTCTTATTAAGTTTGATACAAAAAGCAAACAAAAAATAAAGTCCGTGGGCTACATTACGCGATTTTCTTTACTTTTTTTCAAAGATTGTGAGTTATATATATCTCCATAAAGGAAAATGATGATTTTTCTATAATTTTTAATTTTTAATATTTTTCTACAAATAATGAGATCACATGCTTTCTAGTTATGTTGGGTGCAAAATGTGGATATTAATAAATCCCTTGGACAATTTTTCACACTTTTCTATTTTTGACCAAACACTGTGATTTATAACCTATCATAAATGGTGATTTTTAAAAATTTTTTGGTATCTATTTTTTTTGTGCACAAATAACTAGATTACATACTTTTAAATAAATTGGGAAAAATGGAACAACAAGAAGTTTTGTGAATTTTGTTTCGGAATTTTCTATTTTTGTCAAAACAATAGTTAGTTATAACTAACTGAAAGTGGAGATTTTTGAAAATTTTTAATTTTCTGAATTTTTTTGTACACAAATTATTATATTACATATTTCTGATGAGAATGAGCCCGTGTTCACGTCCATGGTGTTAAGTCAATTTTTCATCCTGAAAGTTTCAGTCACGTTTTGGTATTTTTGGCATAACTCTTTCGATATTACTCGGACGTGCACCATTCAAGAAGCCCTGGAACGATAAGAGATTGAGCTACAACTTTCATGTTTTAAGTTTTCCAAGATTCTGCTTTTATCACCGTCGAAAATGCCTTCCAAAGTTGATGACGGGATTCTGGCCGAATTTTCATCTCGAATTTCATGGATTACATTCAAGACCAAGATTGCGTGCTTGGGCTTTGCCATTAATGGATCACGCCATTGATTAATCATTAGGATTTATTTTGTAATAATTAAGGTCCATTAACATTAATTAATTGGGCTTTAAGTCTTGGTTTAATTTCGGTTTTTAATAAGTTACTTGGTCCAATTATCTTGCATGATAATTGCAAGTAATGGATTTAGGAAACTAAATTCGTTTAGGAAAGTAATCTCCTACTTTTTAGGAGATGTAATTCTTTTAGGAAATTAAGTTAGTTATTAGTTTCCTATTCCAATTTGGAAAGTTTCCTAAAGTTGGAGTTGGTTAGGGAAGTCCAATCCAATTCGGAATTGACTTCTTGTTAGGGTTTGTTTTAGTTTCCTTTTGGCCAAATTATTTCCAATAAAAGGAGGGCCATTGTAAAAACGTTTTCAGAAGTTGATGAATGAGAATTTCGAGATTTTTAGCTTGCTAAAAATTGTGATTAACACTTTGTGTTGTCCAAGCCTTGGAAAATTATTTAATTGTCCATTGTAGAAGCATTGCCTTTAGCGTGACCTTTAGGTGACTTCACCATTGTTCTTTATTTATAGAGCAGGCCAAATTAACTTGTTTAACTGATTGAATTTTCATAGGTTAAATTGAGTTCGTTAGTAATAAAACGTTGGGTTTGATTTACTCAATTCTTGGCGTTTTTCCTTTCATTGCTTTTCCGCCCGGTTTGTTTTGTGTTGCTTGTTCGTGATTTTGGTTCAACAACGATCCGAAGTTGTGGTGATTGTTTGGTCCAGGAGATAGAGCCTCGATCATTCATATCAATTTCTCATCAAATTATGTTAAAACATCTATCCAAAAAAATCATTTTCGAACATTGATTTTTTTTTATTTGCAATTTTTTAGATAAAATCTTGAGGAATACTCACTGAAAATTGTCATTTAGAAATATTTTACTTTTTTCATACACGTCATTAGATTACTTGTGTTCTTATTAAGTTTGATACAAAAATCAGACAAAAAATAAAGTCCGTGGGCTACATTATGTGAATTGCTTTACTTTTTTTCAAAGATTGTGAGTTGTATATCTCCATAAAGAAAAATGTTGATTTTTCTGTAATTTTTTATTTTTTAATATTTTTCTACAAATAATGAGATCAAATGTTTTCTAGTTGTGTGATGGGTTGGTTTTATACCAACCTGTATTTGCTTAAATTGATTAGCTTTTGCCTTGTTTCCCTTGCAATTGTGTGGTATTTTGTGTAAGATTGTGTTTTTATGTGATATACAAGTTGGTGTGTTAAAATGGAGGAAAGGACCCAAATTGATGACTAAATGAAGTAAGCATGTGTTTAGGTTGGAAACCATGTAAATAGCCAACTTCGATGGAATGGTGTTTATATATGCTTGAATATGCTTCTTCTATGCTTGGGCAGAATGTGCAATGCTAAGCTATTTGGGTGTAACTTTCTCAGTATAAGACACGTATGTTTTGCATAAAAGTGGTTTGTTAGGTTGAGAGGTTGCATCGCACACACTAGCCTCGCATTCTTGCACACATGCACTCATCTCGCCACACTCATGCACCAAGCTCGCCACACACACCCACACTCGGCGCACAGCGCACATGCACTCATCACACAACACACTTCGGCTAGTGCCAGCCCACACCACTTGTGCACAACACTAGTGACACTTGCACATGGCTTGCGCACACACTTGTACTCATACGGCACACAACATGCATTAGTCTTGGCAGTATACATGCACACAATTGTTACACATTTCATGCACCATTCTTGCAACATTGTTTGATTCATTAATTGTTGTTGCATTTTGCCAATCAAGGAAGAGTTAGGAAGAGATTAAATGAGGTATGAAGAATTTGAGGGAAACCTTAAACGTGCCTATCTTGCTTCATTTGGTTTTTGGGCAAAACTGGTTGTGCAACTTGTTTTGAGTGTACCGCCTTCAATACTAATCCAAATGTGGAGATCTTGGATGTTCTGGAAATCTCTTTTAGTGTACTTCAATTCATATGTTTTAACTTTCTTCTAATTCTGTGTTCAAGGCGGAGAAACGGGAGCCTTTTTGTAATTGCTACTTCAGATTTTCTTCTTTGACTTCTTATTGCCACAATTTGGTAGAATAAGTATATCTTGAGCTACAGACCTCCAATGATGCTGCTTCTTGAACCCAGGGAAAGCCAAGAGAAAGATCTAAAACTGTTATGTTTACCATGAAGTCTGATTCAGAGTCGAAGACACACTAATTGTGAATAGACGTAAAAAGTTTTGCTGAAGCAAGAAATTAGCCTGCGAGACCTCGCAAGCTTGCAAGGAATGGCCTGCGAGACTTCGCAGGCTTGTAAAAAATGGCCTGCGATACCTCGAAGGCATGTGAAAGCATGACAAAAAATGGCCTGCGGGATATCGCAGGCCATAAGAACTTGGCCGGCGAGACCTCGCAGGCTAGTACATTTTTGTCTTGCGAGGTCTCGCCATGGAAATCGTCTTCTCGCCACACTTCAGTATTTTGGACATAACGTTCTCGTCCTAGCTCCGATTTGGGTGATTCAAAATGCTGTGGAAAGCTAAGACCTGTGGCTACAACGTTCATGTTTTAGGGTTTCCAAATTCACAATGAATCAGGGACAGAATTGGGTTGCAAGTTGACGGTTTGTAAGTTTTCAGAATTTGATGAGGTTCGTGAAGGCGTGATTGGTCTGGGCTCAAAGGCGTGCTGCTGGAGATGAAGGCACTGCGACCAAGGCTCAAAGGCGTGATTGGACATGTGCAACAGCTAGTGTTGAACTTGATGACATTCATAGTGGCAGTTTTGTAATATTTTAGTCATTTTACGTTTACGTATCATTTACGTTTTTTCTGTAACCTCTTTATATAGAGGATTTAGTAGGACTTTTGGAGGGAGATCATTCTAGAATAGATTTAGAACTTAGACTAGATTTTAGAATTGGGGGGAGCGGGAAATACTTCCTCTCTCTAGCTTTCTCTCACTAGGATTTTCTCTCTCTAGAAATCATCCTCCATTTTGAATTCCGAACGCACCTTTGCGCTGAGGATTGCATTTTGATTCTCAATTGAAGAAGCATTTGACAATTCTACGTTCTTTAATCGGTAAATTTGTCCAATTTGATGAGAATGAATTGTTCAATGTTGTTTTTTGATGAATATGAGATGAAAATGGAAGTCCTCGGCTAACTCGTGTGATGTCTTAGGGTAAGGATCGGATGAATGCATGATTAAACGATGAAATGCTACGCAATTGACATAAATTATGATAATGAAATCATACTTGTTCTTAATGCTTGGAGATGTCAGGTTTCATAATGTTCTTCTTTGTTAAGATAAATTAATAAGTGGCCTAAATGGTCGTCCAATTCACGTGACCCAGGCTGCCATCACGTGCTTGGCATCAGTTTATCATGAGAAGCTCATCACGTCCAATTCAATTTCCCTGAGCTTCTCATCAGTTTTTTTTTTTTTTGTTTTCATATGGCTGACATTAACTCTTCAGTTATCATGTCTTTTATGCTTTTTTTTCCCAAGTTCTTGCTGATGATTCCATCTCTTGAAAGATTTCTCAGTATTATGTGGGTCATCCAAAGAGCTGTACTCAAAGGCCAACTGTATTTTCTACACACAGCATCACCATCTGCTCGAGGGACACTGTTCCTGAAGAAGAAAGTAAGATTCATTTGCCTTTTGGCATAAATTACAGTCATAATTATTCATTGCACAAAAGATGGTTTCATAATTTTTTTTCTTTTTCAGGAAATTGCAGGAGAAGGCCACTTCTAGTGGGAGTAGGAGCGATATCTTTGAATTTGTTCTCATCTGCTACTTCCCTTTTGGCTCAAGGTTTTGTTGTCTATTACTGCATTGCAAATGATGAACCTTAAGATTCATAAAAAAATAAAAAAAATTGAATTTTGAGTAAGTATTTCATCTCATCATATTTTTTGGTTATTTCTGAAGGGATCCCAAACAACTATGATGCCTTCGTTGACAAGGTAGATGGATATTCTTACTACTATCCATCGGATTGGAGGGTACATACAATGCACAGAAAATATAATCTTTAAAATCCAACAACTGTTCAAATTTCCCTTCAAATTAGTACTAACAAAAATTTCCTAAACAGGATTTCGATTTTATGGGACATGATTATGCATTTAAGGACCGATATCTGTAGATGCAGAATGTGAGGTTGAGTTTTATTCCAACTGAAAAACCTGACATTCGTGATTTGGGTCCAATTGAAGAGGTAATAATATTCCAACCTAATCTCTGGCTAACTTTTGAATTTTGATTGGTTGGTAGAGAAAGGATTTCAATGTTGAATGTTGTCTCACAATCAAATGTAATTTTGATATTTCTTGTTAAAGGTAGTGTCCCATCTGGTTAATCACATATACTCTGTAATGGACATGCAAGAGGTTTTTGTCCCTCTTTCTCCTACCAGTTTCTGCATTTTGTTTTGGATATTTATACCAATGAGAATGAACTCATGTCTGATTTTGATATAAAATGCAGAAGAACATTGACAGAAGAAATTATTACACCTTTGAATATGTGTTGACAAATCGAAATTTTTCTCTAGCTGCTTTTGCAACCATAGCTATTTGGAATGGTATGAATCTCATTAACTGCTCTAATCTTCTAGCTGCAAGTAAAATAGTATTGAAAATACTTTTACAATGCCTTACTGGGATTGAGCAATCATCAAACGAAAGTAGAAAAACAATATATGCAAATGTTAGTTCTATAATTTTTTCTTGATTCTGTTCTCTTTCTGCCAACAATTTGAGGGTATCTTTTGTTTTTTTTTCTTTTCAGTATAATTTTGAGGGCAGAGGCGATATTGTTAAATTCGTCAAACGAATAAAAGCTGCAGGCCTTTATGTTTATCTCTGAATTGGCCCCTATATTTGTGCCGAGTAGAATTTTGGGTAATGCAGATAGACAACATTTAAACATACAATTTGCATTAATGTTTTACTAATGGAAGTAAAACAAAAATATCCTGCAACAACTTGTATTGACTTCCTCTGTTTTTGATCAGACAGGGGCTTCCCTGTTTGGCTAAAATATGTGCCAGACATTGAATTTAGAATAGACAACGAGCCTTTTAAGGTAACATATGATCGTCCCTTTTGTTTTCAACATAGGCAATTGCAGCAATTTATCAGTTTCAACTTTGATTGTGAAAATTTCCCTATTTGTTTGACTGGTATGAAGGTCACAATGGAAGGATTTGTGACAAACATTGTCAGTTTGATGAAGTCCGAAGGTTTGTTTGAGCCGCAGGGTGGACCAATTATTATGTCCTATGTTGGGAAAATATGATGTTTGATGTCCTTACCTTTTTTCTAGAAATGGGTTCCATTAATTTTGTGGTTTTTCAATTATTATTATAAATATAAGTTGTAAATCGAGTTTTGACATTTATGTTTCCTCTGCAGATAGAGAATGAGTATGGCCAATTCAGTGGGATATTGGAGCTCCTGGGAAAGCGTATACAGCATGGGCGGCGAAAATGGCTGTGGCTCAAAATACTGGTGTTCCATGAGTGATGTGCAAACAAGATGATGTCCCTGAACCTATTGTAAACAATTCTTTCTACCTTTTTGAATTGATTTATTTATCCTTCCTGCAAACATAAGGTGTTAGTTCACGTGGGATGATATTGAATAGTAGAAAATTTATCTTTTGCTCATAGAAATACAAGTAAATCTACCTCAACAGTTGAAGAAGTTTGGATTTTGGGTGTGTTCTTGAAACTTTGATCGATTAGGTTGGTTCAGTTCTTTTTTAGGGGAAAACAAATGATGTCACAAAAAAATGTGGGAGGATTTTCCTTTTAGCTATTGAATTCAATTTCTTTCTGTCCAGCTCTATTCTTCAAGATGGATGAGCAAATGTCTTCCTTTTTGTGTTCTGACTTTCATTATGCTCATTTAATCATATTACAGATAGACGCTTGCAATGGTCTTTATTGTAAAGGTTTCTATCATAAGAATCCCTATAAACCAAAAATGTTTACTGAAACTAGACTCTGGCTGGTAGGTTTAAATCAAAGAGTGGAGCTTGTGCTGCAATTCTTTCGAACTACGATCCAACGCATTCAACAAAAGTGACCTTCCAAAATTTGCAATACAATCTACCACGTTGGTCCATCAGCATACTTCTAGACTGCAAGACTGTACTTTACAACACTGAAACAGTAAGGAAAAACTCTCCCAACTGTTTAATTTTTATATAATAATAAGGTATCCTTGGGCATGAAATACTTCTAAGCATGAGTTTCACCAAATAAAAAAATGACTGTTTGCAGGTTACTTATCCAATCACACAGCAGAAGATGAATCCCGTAGGAGGGACAATATCATGGCAGTCATACATTGATGAGACACCCTCTTTTGATGACCGAGACACACTTACAATAAATGGATTGTGGGAGCAAATAAATGTAACCAGAGATTCCTCCAACTATCTATGCTACCTCAAAGAGTAAGCATTAGTGAAATCTGTTACCTTCTCTTACCCATTTTTGTAGTTGCATTTTAGACTTTTCAAAACTGATCCCTTTTTGCATCTCTTGATTATTTTCTACAGGGTAAATATTGCATCCAATGAAGGATTCCTGAAGACTGGACAGTACCCTCTTCTTAATGTTATGTCAGCTGGCCATGCCTTGCATGTTTTTATTAGTGGTCAACTTTCAGGTACTTAGAATTGCAAAGTTCTTCCCTATGATTCGTATATGCCTATTTATTGCTCTTTTTATTTTTATGTCTTTGATTGACACTTAACTGGTTGGTCTATTGCCAGGAACAGTATATAGGGCACTGAATAATCCAAAACTCAATTTCAATGGAAATGTGAAACTGAATGCTGGCATCAACAAGATATCTTTGCTTAGTGTTGCTGTGGGTCTTGTGGTTAGTTTGTGCTTTGATCATTGTTTAAATTCTTTTCAAATTTTATCACCATGCAAGATTCATATCAAGCTTAGTAAATTATGGTCAAATTTCATGATGTCGGCTTGCATTTTGAGCAGTGGAATACAGGCATTCTTGGTCCAATAACATTGAAGGGTCTAAACAGGGGGACAAGAGACTTGACAAAGTTGAAATGGAGTTCCAAGGTTAAAACTTCTGCAAAATGGCAAGCTTTTGAATTGAAAAAGGACAGGACCAATAAATGAGAAAAAAAAGAACCACATCTGTCATAATAATAAAGTTTTAATCCATTTCTTTTGGCTTTCTTTCATGAGGTTGCCACAAGAGTGTTGCAACTAGCGTAACAGTTGTTTGGTTGTTCATTGGCAGGTTGGTTTAGCTGGTGAAGCTCTAAATCTCAATACTCTCACTGGCAGTGCTTCAGTCGAATGGCTGGAAGGATCAGTACTGGCTAAAAAGCAGCCCCTAACATGGTACAAGGTAATTTTCTTTTTGTTGTTTTTTTTTGGGTTCAACTTGTACAAGTTAAATGTTCCACTAATCCTTTTCCTGAAAACCATAATAAACCAATTTCCTGCTACAATTCTGATAAATTATCAAACTCAAACAATGTGCTTTTCCTTCAGGCCACTTTCAGCACCCCAGCAGGAAATGATCTATTATCTCTAGATATGGACAGTACTTTTTGTTCTTAATAGCTTCTGTTTCTTTTAGTTTTATGCCTTTTGCTCTCCCGGCTTTACTTCATTATTTCTGTTGTGTTTCATACTCTAATAGGTTATCTTTAGTGCGTGTTTTGTTCTTAGTTCATGGAGAATTTCATAGACCATAGTTTATTTATTTGACACATTTTTTGGATTTTTATATTTTTTACGGTCAGATGTGATATTTTGGGGATTTGGTTTTGGTGATTTGCCTATTTTTAGTTTTGTGAGTTGTTGTTTTGGAAGCCGATGATTACAATGCATGTATACTTCTTTTGTTTATTTAGCAGGGTGATACATCATTTTTTAAAAATGTTAAAAAAAATCACTTATTTTTTTTGGAGAAGGTTTGTTTCTGAACTGTGATGCACACGTGGTTATTGTGTAGTAATTTATTATTGTGTTATTTAGTGTTGAAGGCTTGAGATAAAATTCAAGGACAAATGGCTGGCTTGTATTACACATGGAGAAAAGTCGGGTTTGTACCGACTTATTTGCTTCACATTGTTGACCTTTTGTATGATCTTTTCATGAAAAGGATGACAGATGAACAAGTATGTGTTGACATGTTTACAATCTGGTGAAATGCTGAGAATTGGCTAAGTGTTGTGTTTTTGTGAAGAAAGTAATGATTTTTGAGCTATGAAATACTCTTGGTCGTGCATCACATTAAATCCCAAGCACTTAGACACAAGTCCACTACATAACACTTACATGTACACCAAGCACAGCCCGCACAGCACACACGCACACACGCCTGTGCGGGCGCCTGGCGCCCCCACAAGCCACACACCGTGCACACATGCGCCCACACAGTACCCATCACTCACGCACGCGCGCGGGTGCCAATTCGCCAGCACCCTCACCCGCACACACGCACATTTCATGCACACGTTTTCACCCACGCACTTGTACATATTTTCGTATTTACATTCGCACACTTAGTAGATAACACGACATATGTCCAACCACACTCATGTCCCCAGCTACACTAGCATAGGCGGTATATTTAAATCAAGCATACACAGTCCATTTGAAGGCACCAACTGTTTTATTAATTGAGCACTTAACATCTATCAGTTGTCCTCACTGCTTTTGTTGACCGACATTCTGCAGATACGTGGCACTCTTCCCGCCAAAGGAGAAAATTTACAGGAAATATCATCAATGCCTCCACAGGGAAAAAAGTATAAAAGGCAGGTGAAAATCAGAAGAAGGGGCTTTTTTGGAGACTTTCGGTGGGCAAGGAAAAGAAAAAAGCCACGAGAGAGAGAAGAGATTAGGGTTTCAAGAGTAGAGAAGGAGATCAAGGTGGCAATTGTTAGCTATAATCTCTCTGTAATCGCTATGTTTGATCAGGCTTTGTTAAACGCATTTTCAAAGCCGATCAACATGATCGTCTAAACATTATTGATGTTGCCTTGAGGGATTAAGTGTAATGACTTTGAGAAACCGATTTGAGACATTTGAATTGCTCATTATGTGTTTGATTTTCGTTCAATGTCTTTTGATGTTTTATTTCAATGTTTACTCACACACGCTTATGATCTTAATTTGATTTGCGGTACCCACTGGAATCAGTTTAGCGCTGTAAAAGGAAATTGGAATATCATCACTTGAATATTGAACAAACATGTGTGAGTCCTAGGATCTATGTGTAATTGAGATGTAGATTGTGTGGTACCCACTGAGAATCGAGGTCAACCAAATTGGAAGAAACTTAGGATTGCTTGAGTATGAAAACTTTAACTTCCAATTTGGTCAACTGTCCTACTAAGGAAGGGAACCAGAGAGGGAGTTAGGGTTTTAAGTACTAAGTAGGGATACGTGATTAGGAAGCGGAGCCTAGGTCCTGCCCTACCAATGGAGGATAGAGGAGAATTGTGAATTAGATCAGTGAGAACTACCAAGTTGATCAGTTCTAAGCCACTAGTAGGTCAATCCCCTCATACATGCATTTACACAAGTCTAGGATGGTCGGGAAAAGTCATTAACACTAAACCCCCTCAAGGCAACATCATTTTATCTCTCTACTGATTTAATCATTTGCTTCATAGTTGTTTAGTGTCTACACCTAATTCCACTACTATCACTCACTCACATCTTGATAACAATCCTCTCCCTATTGGATATGATCCCACTTACCACTTCTGCATTCTTAGGTGATTTGGGTAAAATTGCAGGGTAGTGACAACACCTCTCAATTTTTGGTGCCGCTGCCGTGGAGAGGCAGAGTGTCAAGTTTGATTTTTGTGATAGTTTGGCTTAGTTAGACTTTTTCATTCGTTGTTTGCTGTCAAGTATTGTTGTTTTGATCTGTGAATTGTCAATATGTGAATCTCTGATTATACATTGTTGGAGTTGATTTGGTCTATTTCTGTTGATATATTTGGTATTATTGACCTCTTGCTAGTGGTGTCTTGATATCTAGTAGACATCCTGGTTTATGCAAATAAGAGCTAGGCTACGTGGTGAAGCTCCAGAATTTGCACTTGACCTGGAATTGTAGAGGACTTTAAGACAAAGCAGAAGGACATTGGAAATGGCCGAACAGAACGAGGAGAGACCTCGGCCCCAACCACCTCGGTTTGGGGACCATTTTGCGGTAAACTTTGAGAGGAGGAATAATCACCAAGGAATAGACGTTGAGAGCTATCAGATTCCGGCACAAATCGTAGCCATGATTACTCAAGGGCAAATTTTTCAAGGCTTGAGCCATGAAGATCCTAACGAGCATTTGGACTGGTTCTTGGGACTTTGTAACACTTTCAAACTGAAGAGAGTCACTCCAGATGACATGAGAAGAGTTCTGTTCCCATTGTCTCTCAAGGGGAAAGTGAAACACTGGTTCAACTCAATTAGGGGACCGTCCATAGCCACTTTTAAGGAATTAGAAAGAAAGTTTTTGGCTAAGTACTTCCCTCCAGCCAAATTGGAGAGGATGAGGATGGAAATTCGCAGTTTCCAACAGCAAGATGACGAGACATTCAAGGAATCATAGGATCGGTTCAATGACCTAATTCGCCAGTGTCCAAACAATGACCTTGGGGAGGTCAGAGAGCTAAACACCTTCTTTAATTGTTTATCACCGGAATCCTCACTAATGGTAAAGGCTTGTGCCAACGGGGCCTTAAAAGACAAAAGTGTGTCTGAGGTCAGAGAACTCTTCGACTCCATTGCGGATGACGACTATTTGTTTCCGGAAGCTAGAAAGATGCCTATGAGGAAGCAACGAGGGGTGTTGGATTTGGACGAAGAAACTTCTGGCAAAAATTGAGGCTCTCACAAGACAAGTCCAAAATCTTAAGACTGCTAAGATTGCTCCCGTGTTGATGTGCGGGTTGTGTAAAGGGGAGCACCACACTGATGAGTGTGAACTTACCCAGGAATCGGTACAGTACGTGAATAACTACAACAACCGCCAACAATATGGAGGATACAGGAATCAGTCTGGTCAAGGAAATTTGGGACAAAACAACCAGGGAAATCAGCAAAGGCAGTACTACCAAAGTGGTGAGTCGAGCAACAGGGAACCAAGAAAAACCACCGATGATTTGCTCCATGAAATTTTGGGAAAAATAGACTTGTATGAGAAAAGAAATTCTACACTGGAAAGTCAAGCGAAGAACATGGAGGCCTCCATCAAGAACATTGATATACAATTGGGACAGTTGGCCAAGGCGAGCCATCAGCGACCTCAAGGCACCCTCCCAAGTCATACAGAGCTGAATCCAAAAGGAAAGGAGGTGTGCAACGCCATAACGTTGAGGTGTGGCAAGGAGCTTAGTGGGAACAAGAGAAGAGAGGAAAAGGAAGCCTCTGAGGAAGAAGTCATAGAGGAAACTACACTTGTAGGAGAGGAACCCCAAGACAAGGATGGGAGTGTGAAGGCTCAGGAGGGTAAAAGGAAGAAGGGAGCTACAAGCCCCTGCGATGATTCACCATATACACCACCCCCTCCTTTTCCCCAACGACTTCAGCCTCTAGCCACGAACGGAGCTCAATTTACGAGATTCCTGGATATGGTGAAAAATGTAAATGTAAATGTTCCTGTGCTGGATTTGGTCATAGCTGTGCCTCAGTATGCAAAATTTTTGAAAGACTTGATTGCGAACAAGGATCAGATTCTACGATGTGAGGTACCAATCCCGCTCACCAAGGAAAGTCAAGCGTAGATCAACAATGAATTACCGCCCAAACTCAAAGACCCTTGTAGCTGTACGGTGCCCTGCACAATTGGTGGAAGAATTTTTAGCAAGGCTCTGTGTGACCTTGGAGCTGGAATAAATCTTATGCCTTTATCCATTGCTTAGAGTATAGGATTGGGAAAACGAATTAGGCCTGTGGCAGTTATGCTCCAATTGGTGGATAGATCATTGGTACAGCCAACTGGATGGTAGAAGATGTTCTGGTCTCTGTGGATAAATTTGTACTTCCAGTGGACTTTATAGTGTTGGATATGGAAGAAGATCCGGAAGTGCCAATTATTTTCGGCAGGCCATTCCTAGCTACAGGGGATGCTCTTATTGGGGTAAAAGGAAAACCATAACATTCAGAGTCAATGGTGAGGAGGTAGTATTCAATGTGGACTACGCCATGAAACACCCTCAGTCCATAGAGCAGTGTTGCTTGGCAAGATTGGTGGAAGGTAATCTCCAACCTTTGAGTTTTGAGCATAAATGTAAGTCTTCTCTTGCACTATGTGATTCCTGTGATGCTGACATATATGAAAATTTTGAGACTGTATTGACTATTGAAGAAGATGATATTTTGCATGAGTTGGATCCTTGGGATGCTGGAACTGAAATTGATTCACCTGTGAATAAAATGAACATTGCCTGTGAGCTTGATGAAAATTGTGAAAATAATGAGAATTTGAGCAAAAGAAAAAATGTGCTTGAAAATCATGAAATGCATGATCACAGTGGAAAACTGGTGTTGAAAGTGAAAACCAACGAAAATGATGAAAATCTTGCATTGTGTGAAAAGTTGTCAAATACCATTGTTGATACTAATGAATGTGTGGAAATTGCGCCCACCGAGGTGAGTCCTGAGAATATCCCTGACAGAGACAACACTTTGAAACTTCCAAGTAAAAAGCAGCCCAAGAAGAAGCAACCACCCTTACTCAGATATCTCCAGCGCGTGGTTTGGAGAGAAAAATGAAAAAAACCAGAAGGCCCACCACCCAAAGAGGTGGGAGTAGGGACCTCGGGTGCAAAGTGGGGAGCCAAGAGGCCTGAGGCGAAGATTGCCCAATCAGCTTGGGAAAACACGGGGCACACTCAGTTCCTGGACCTCCCAATCCTTTGATAGCAACACTGCTATGTCTGGCTGAAGACGTTAAACCAAGCGCTGTGTTGGGAGGCAACCCAACATTTCTAGATTTTGTCTTGCTTTATCTTGTTTTTAGTAGTTACGTTAGTTCCAATAAATAATTGAAACTCGTCTCTCGAATCTCTCAGGTGTAAAAAGGGGAACCGATGGGCCAAGAAGAAACTGAAGAAAATCGACAAGGTGCACAATCAGATAGATGGAACTTCACGTAAGCAGCTGGGATGCATACCCGGATGTCACGGGACACATCAGGTAATAGTGTAGAATATTCCCTGCACTGACAAAAAGGTGAGAATAAAATCCGAAATATAGCACCCAAAGCATTGTGAGAATATGTGATTCTGCAAAACGCTTTTAAGTCGAATCTTGCACTGTACTTGTAAATTCCAATGGTGAGAAACAACCGTAGGCCTGACTTGGCCGAATGGAGCATGACGAGATTTATGCATGATTGATAGGACATATGCATGTTGCGGTTGGTAGGCAAAAAGCATGATGGGAATTGATAAAACAGTGATGACTTGTGATAATGTGGGGCCAAGAACTTCATGTTATGGTAAATTTACTTCAAATGGCCAAAACAAGCTAACAAAAGCTTGATATGATTTCACAATTTTTCTGTTGCTACCTTCTTGTCATGTAGTGAATTGTCATTTAGTGAAGTCACATGTTATGGTAAATTTACTTCAAATGGCCGAAACAAGCAAACAAAAACTTGATGTGATTTCGCAATTTTTTGTTGCTACCTTCTTGTCATGTAGTGAATTGTCATTTAGTAAAGTCACATGTTAGTATTTGCTGGCCTGGAGACAACAGATTCATGCATAAGAAATCTTCTCTATAAAGGTCATGAGTCATGCATTAACATGAGAAACATCCATTGCATGCATTCCCAGCGAGTTCGGCCGAGTGGGAAGAGTAAGAATAGAAAATCAACTTTAAGAGTCCGGAAGCCATTCAAAATTCTTCTCTCGTGTTTTGCATTTTAGGCTTTCCATATCCATATCAGGTATCACAACATGGCACCCAAGAAACCAGTTAATGCCTCCGCCTCCAACAAAAAAAGACAGAGATCAAAAGGAAAAGGCAAAGCTGCTGTGCCAGCCCCACCATCAGATGACTCCGGATCAGATGAGGAATACATGCCGGAGGACCGCAAAATCTAGGAGGCAGGGTTGCCCAACCAAAAGAAGAGGAAGGGGCCACCACAAGCTGCAGGGTAGCGGCGGTTTCTAAATGATAAGACCCTCCAGAAATTCTGTGAGTTCGCAATTCAGCCAATCCATGTGGAGCGGCAATTCCACATCACGGAAAAATTTTATTGCGACGTGATCGAATTCTACAAATTGGAAGTCCTCACGGTAGGCCCAGAGACTTGCAATATGGCCATCGCGACAGAATTCTACGCAAACGCAGCCGCAACCGATGCAGAGAAACTTAATGCCAAAGGAGTATACGTGAGGGGGAAATACTTGAAAATCACAAGTCAAGCTATTAACGAGCATTACGGTCTCCCATATTTCAAAGTGGATGCGTACACGGAATTTTCCAAAGTGGGGAACCCTGATACAATATTACAGTCATTGGAGCTCCCAGGAGAAGAGTGGACAAGGAATTCTTGGGGAAACCCGATTCATATGTTCATTAAACAGTTAACTGCAGAAACAAAGACATGGCTTTTATTCCTGAACTCTAAGCTGATGCCCACCACCCACGACACCAAGATTCTGAAGGAAAGGCTATTCTTAGTTTACGCTGTAAAGAACCGATTGAAAGTGGATGTGGGTAGATTGATCACCACGTATATTAATCAAGCCATAAATGAGGAGCACTTGACCATATATTTCCCCCACTTTTTAATGGAGTTTGCAATCCAAGAAGGGGTCAAGGTATCAATGGGAGAAGAGAGTCGAACCTCCGTGGGACCCATCCATGAAGGTCAGCTACGGAAGTACAAGAGGCAAGAACACACCGTTCGATAGCGCCTAGAGCAAGAGGCACGAGCAAATGCTGCAAGGGTACAACAAGCTGAAGAAGGATTGAATCAGAATGATCCCCATCCGGAAATGGCGCAACCACAGGGAGCAAACCAGCCAGTAGAACCCCAAGCACTCAATAATCTCAACAACATGCAGCATGTGTTGGAAAACATTCAAGCATCATTTCAAAATCAACACAACTCCCTTACACAACATATGAACGAAATGGAGGGGATATGGACCGGGCTGCAAGACTGCATAGGAATCATCGGGGACTGGCTAGATTCTATGGTACAGGAACAGACCACTCGTTGGACAGCAATTGATGATCGGCTGAACCAATGTCAATCGGAGGTCCACAATCTGAGCTTAATGATGGTCTACCACCACCAGTCTAGAGGACCAAACTCGATCTTCCCCCCAATGGAAGAGATGGCCACTCAGACACAACAAATGATCGTAGACACCTCCAGCCGAAGAGTGGTCTTGCAGCAAGGGATGAATACCCACCCTAGTTCCAGTACAACAACATTCAGAGGAGCTAATCCAAGTTTTCCTGGATTCTCTTGATTCTCCCCTCAGTCGCCTCTAACGTAATGCCTAAATTGGGTAGTCTCTTTCCTTTACCACAATGGGGACCATTGTTTAATTAATGTGTGGGGGGAGATTCGTATGGTGCTGATTTGTTGCCTATGTGAATTGCTTTTGCTCTTCATAGTTATGCTTGTGTTTGTAAGGCCTAGGGCCTTCGCTTTGAAAATTCTGTTCTGCTAGTGTGTTATATGTGCGGGGAATGGAGGTGGTGTTTAGTATATTAGTAGTAGGCGGTGTAATTTTTTTTATTTTTTTTTTCTGGTGTTGCTGTGTGGAAATGAAAAAAAAACAAGGCAGTGACTAGCACTGACCTTGTAGCGTGCTTTTTATTCTCAGTTGTGATGTAGTGTGCTTTAAGTTTCAAGCATAAAATGTGAAAGTTGTTGTTGTGTTGTGCAAAGATTGCCACTATCCATATAACACATTTGCATATCCAATACACTCGCACTCCCAGTCTCATCAACAAGTCCATAAATTGTTTGATGTATGCGAAATTTTTTTTTGTAAGTTTCACAGCACTCATGTGATGCATACGAATTGCTGGGTAAAGTACGATGTCAAAGTAAGATAGGAACGCCAGCACTATATTTGACATAGGAGAGGGCTTATGTTTCATTGCCCGTATGTGCACTCTACTTGTACACACTTATTCTCGCATTTTGAGTATATAGTCTATTGAAGACACACACGAACACGAATGTATGAGAAGTGATACAAATACAAAGAAAAAGCCAGTTGGCGAAGAAAGGGAAAAAATAGCCACAAAACCCTGGCAGCCAAGCACAAAGTGCGGAATGGAGTTTAAAAGAAAATAATAAGCACCAATTTGCATGATAAGCTCAGTTATGTCTTGAAATATTTAAAGGGTTCGTGTGTGTAGACAAAAGGATTGTAGTGCGAGAATTTTTGATTAAGTGTCTACTTAAGTATTTTACATAGACAATGTGAAGGAACATAAGACACTCTCAACACACACTACACACTGACGGTTTGGTCTTTATTCATGGTACCTTGCTTGACAGCTTGTATAAATTAGATGGACTGTGGACTTACCTATTTAAACATTGATTGCATGCGAAAATTTTGGAAATGGATGGTTGATGATGTTGAGAGTGTTGAATGTGGACTGGATAATTGGCTTTACTTTGCTCGGGACTAGCAAAGGTTTAAGTGTGGGGGGATGATAAGTTGGGTTTGTACCGACTTATTTGCTTCACTTTGTTGACGTTTTGTATGATCTCTTCATGAAAAGGATGACAGATGAACAAGCATGTGTTGAAATGTTTACAATCTGGTGAAATGCTGAGAATTGGCTAAGTGTTGTGTTTTTGTGAAGAAAGTAATGATTTTTGAGCTATGAAACACTCTTGGTCGTGCATCACATTAAATCCCAAGCACTTAGACACAAGTCCACTACACAACACTTACATGTACACCAAGCCCAGCCCACACAGCACACACGCACACACGCCTGTGCGGGCGCTTGGCGCCCGCACAAGCCACACACCGTGCACACTGTGTGGGCGCCTGGCGCCCGTACAGCACACATCACTCATGCACGCGCGCGGGCGCCTATACGCCTGCACCCTCACCCGCACACATGCACATTTCATGCACACGTTTTCACCCACGCACTTGAACATATTTTCATATTTACATTCGCACAGTTAGTAGATAACACGACACATGTCTCACCACACTCATGTCCCCAGCTACACTAGCATAGGCGGCATATTTAAATCAAGCATACACATTCCATTTGAAGGCACCAACTGTTTGATGAATTGAGCACTTAACATCTATCAGTTGACCTCACTGCTTTTGTTGACCGACATTCTGCATATACGTGGCACTCTCCCCACGAAAGGAGAAAATTTCCAGGAAACATCATCAACGCCTCCACAGGGAAAAAAGTATAAAAGGCAGAGGAAAATCAGAATAAGGGCTTTTTTGGAGACTTTCGGTGGGCAAGGAAAAGAAAAAAGCCACGAGAGAGAGAAGAGATTAGGGTTTCAAGAGGAGAGAAAGAGATCAAGGTGGCAATTGTTAGCTATAATCTCTCTGTAATAGCTATGTTTGATCAGGCTTTGTTAAACCCATTTTCAAAGCCGATCAACATGATCGGCTAAACATTTGGATGTTGCCTTGAGGGATTAAGTGTAATGACTTTGAGAAACCGATTTGAGACATTTGAATTGCTCTTTATGTGTTTGATTTTTGTTCAATGTCTTTTATTGTTTCATTTCAATGTTTACTTGATATCGAGTGTCGCATCTCGTCAATTTTACCCTAACAACTACTGTAGAAGTGGAAGCAGGGATCGTAATCCACACGGAAAGCGTAGGTCAAGAAAATTGAGCAAACTGTTCTAAAAGTCTTACTGAATCTAAGTACTATAAAGAATGTAATTTCACACAAAAGAACGAGGACAGAAATACAAAAGAAAATGACAAGCAAGGATGAAACAGATATCTCAGGATTCTTAAATTGGATGAACACAGGATTAGTAAATCTATGCTATGCAATCAGTAAACGATTAAATGCATTGGAGACCTAAATTGCCTAGAAGTTCAAGCTGTGGTTAACATGGCGACCACACCACTTCTTGTACCCCCCAAATCACCATCCTCTCCCATGGCGAGGCCCAAGAATGGTGGAACAAGCTCCGCAAAGTCTCAACTCTCCCAGCTAACTACTCTAACATGCAAAGTCCTAAGAACTCCCATGGCGAGGCCTGAGTCTCATAATAGATTTGATTACAGAAAACAAGTGCAAAGACTTAAACAATCACAATTTAGTTCTCAATTCATGCATCTTCGCTAACTTTGATTAATCACTCCTCAATTTAGCATGTCGACCACAATTGAAGTTTGATCTATTCAAGATTAGCTTGGAATTATGAAATTCAACATATGTTTATGCATAATTCCAATGTGATTTCAAGATTGAA
The DNA here is from genome assembly GCA_016586305.1 of Ophiorrhiza pumila. Lineage (NCBI taxonomy): Eukaryota > Viridiplantae > Streptophyta > Magnoliopsida > Gentianales > Rubiaceae > Ophiorrhiza > Ophiorrhiza pumila. The sequence continues at coordinate 16,385,255 of BLIW01000011.1, forward strand.
CAATTAGATCGATTGCATAGCATATAATCTACTAATTCATGTATTCATCCATCTTGAATCCTAAGATATCATAGATTTAGCCAGAAAACATCTTTCTCATTTCAAAATCAACAAATTGCAACGTTGATAAGCTCATTCTCACTTAATTGGAAGAGTTTACCGATTTAATTCGAGAGAATTGTCGATTCCTTTGTCAATTGAGAATAAGCAAGATAAATCCAGTCTAAATTCACAATCGGAGTTGAGATCGGAGAAGAAATGTTTAGTGAGAGAAAATAGATCTAGAGAGAGAAAATGAGAGGGAGAAAAGCTCCCGCTAAAATTCAAACGATAGTTCTAATATCTAGAATTCTCTCTAAAAATCTCTCTTTACATGATAGCTACCTTCCCTATATATAGAGTTGGGAAAACGTAACTAATACGCAACATAAAATGTATAAAGTGTTACACAAGTGGCCTTAAGTGAAAGAACTAAAAATCAGCCTAAAATGTGAAAAATCCAAAATTGTAGAACTCCTCCAGCATTTCAGCGCCTTCAGTCTTCTGCTGAACACGCCATCTGTGTGTCTTCATCCTCCAGCACGCCTTCAGGCTTCTGAGTGTCACGCCTTCACTGCTCAGCACTCCAGGTAGAAGGATCAGAGTCGAATCATGCCTTCAAGCTTGGCCTCTTCACGTCTTCAGCATCGTCGCGAGCTTCCAAGTAGAACAACCTTCAGGAATTCACGCTTTCAGCCTTCGGAGCACCACGCCTTCATCTGCCAGGAAATTCAGAAAATCAGAAGTTAAACACTTAGACATTTTCTGGAAACTCAAAAACAACATGCTTTATGGCAGCAACTTTCAGCCAAGATTTGACCATGACGCACTGTGAATTAGGGAAATCTTAAAGCATGAATGTTAAAGCCCTATATCTTATCTTACCATAGCCGTTCGAAACACCCACTTTGGAGCTAAGATGAGAGAGTTATGACCCAATCACTTTAGTGCACAAAGCTGAAGATTTCATGGAACAAACGTTCCTCACTTTACCATTTTTTCCACTTTGTCCAAACATAAAACCCAAAGCAAATTTAGTGGCGAGACCTCTCGGTGAGGTCTCGCCGTGAAGTGTGTGTGTGTGGCGAGACCTCGCGGCGAGGTCTCGCCGTGCGTGCGTTTTGCTGGCGAGACCTCGCGGCGAGGTCTCGCCATGCAATGTGTTTAATGGCGCGAGGTCTCGCAGCGAGACCTCGTCGTGCATGTGCGAGTATGAGAGTGGGTGTTTGAGTGATCATAGAGTGAAGTGAGTGTGCTGGTGAGGAAGTAACATGACGAAATTAAATGGGTTATGTGCAAACTGAATACCAACTTGAGTGAGTGTTCATGAATGTGTGAAGTGAATGGATGAATAATGAAATGCATTCAAACAACCAAGAATGAAGTGTGTGAGATGGGTATTGGCCTTCTGAAGCAAGAATGGAAATATGTTGTGAGAGTTGTGAAATTTTGAATGAAGAACGCAAGAATAAAATGTAAAGTGTAGTGTGCATAAGTGTGAGTGAAATGAATGTGGAATATGTTGGTGAGCATGAGTGTGATAACGTGATAATGTGCAGTGTAGATGTGAGTGAATTGAATTGTGAACTTATGGAGTGACATGAGAATGATGTTGTGAACATGAATGTGAAGTGGAGTGAGAGGTGTTTTGAGTGTTTGTAAAACTGATTCATGAAATGCAAACTTGTGTCATGCATTAAGGATGTAAAGCTTTGAGTGATTTCAAGTGTTGAGGATGAAAAGCAAGTGGAGAGCTTTGTGCAAACGTGTGAGAACTGAGAAGAGTGGTGTGAATGTTTATTGCGGCGAGGTGACCTCGCCGCATGTGAGGTGTGTGCTGAGTGCTTGAGAGTAGTGTGCATGTGTGCAAGTGTTGGTGAGGTGTGTGCGAGTGATGTGTGCGACGAGGCCTGCGATGAGCTAAGCTCGTGGCCTGAAGTGCGTGCGAGTGTACAGGTGAGCTTGTGCGGCGAGGTGACCTCACCGCATGAGTGTGTGCGAATGTACAGCTGTGAGGTTGTGCGAGAGTGGATTGCTTGTGAGGTGTTTGTGAAAATGCACGCTAGAGTTTTGTGAGTGCATAGTGTGTGATGACACCATTTCAGTACAACAAACAACTTCCAAGCAAGTTTCGTGTGTCTTAACATCTGAATTGGACTCGATGGTAAGCATAAGAGTTCTAGTTCTATCTCTTGGCTTTCCAATGGATCAAGAATCACTGAAATTAGAGGTATAAAGATCAAGTTATTAACAATCTACCAAACTGTGGCATTATGAATTCAATAGCTAAATCCTGAAGTGGCAATCATAACGATGCACCTGTTTCTCATAGTTACTCACAGAATTGGAAGAAAGTTAAAACATCCGAATTGAAGACAACTCAAAGATCTTTCCAAAACATCCAAGAACTCATTATTTGGACTAGTATTGAAGACGTTATGATCAAATGAATTTGCACAACCAAGCTGCCTAAAACCCTAAAATGGCCAAATATGCATTATTGGTTCCTTCATTTGCCTTTTAACATTTTTCACTTCATTTACCATCATTTTTGCTCGTTTTACACCATTTGATCATTTTCACATTGTAAACATATAAATGCATAAAACCTCTCAAAATCTCACATATGTACATAAAACACACAACAAAAGCCAAGTTATTTAACACATATTAGTTGGTATAAAACCAACTTATCAAATTCCCCCACACTTGAACTTTTGCTTGTCCTCAAGCAAACACACAAAACGAAACCATTCAACTCAATCACAAAACCATGCCACACACACACCATGCTCTAAACTCGTGATAGGGAAAAGAACACTTCCCTATCCATTTCAACACCATTCACAATAGTTTGGCCTCAAGCAAATGGTACACTCGAAACTCATTTTTTATCACCCGTATTTAACACATTTGTTCATTCATCCACAATTACCACATCCAAGTCCATCAAAACATTTTCCACACAAAATTTTATTTCAAAGTTCCTGGCACCCAGCTTTTAGATTTCAGCACAAATTATCAACTAAAGCACAATGAATAAAGACCAAAATGTCATACGTGCCAGTGTGTGCTGAGGAACATGAACTTCATTTATTCTCTTGCTATACACCATCTAGCTGGTTTCACAACCCATTCACTACATGCCAATCTCTTTGTCCACTTTTATGAACTTGCAATCACAAGATCAATGGTACCTATACGTACATTGGTACTCTATGGGACATTGCCCTTATTCTGCACATTGGTGCATATTTGTTTCACACATTGGTGACTGAAATAATGCCTGGGTTTTATGGCTTTTTTCTCCAAATTTGAATGCCAGGTTCTTATGGCTTTTTCCTTCCCAGTTGCCAAATGGCTTTTTCTCCATATCATTTCTTGTGCAAGCACATGTTCATAAGAATCCCAAATTGACTAAACATGCACGAATTCTGGAAACACCAGATAAATGCATAACAAAAAGAACGAAAAAATCCATCCACATTACCTCCTATGCTTTTGAATTTTTGCATGGCATATCTATCTTACCTTAACATCGTGCTTTAGCCAGCAAAATATGCCAATTTCTTCAAACTTAGTACCAAGAACAAAAATTTTCACATGCAAGATCAAAAAGTTTATTTGTGATGAACTTGGAATAAGCCATAATGAACTAGGAACAAAGTTTCAAATACGTGTGCGCTATTCACTTTCCAGTCAAACACTCAAGCTCTTAACACCTTTTCCACAACAACACTCACCAATACTAACACCATAGTTCATTGAAACACATCAACTCCATCACTTATTCAAAAAGTTCAAAATTTTTTTTATCAAAAACTTTAAAATTTTGCACAACAATGAAAAACACAACATGTAACGGGAAATAATATGCAAACGACACAACTTTACCCAACAAACTAGAAAAATAGCATACTTGTTCACAAAAAATTTCGTCACAAAAAATTTCATCCCCCATGCAAGTCATGCAAGTAAACATACACTCCCCCACACTTAAAACATATATTGTCCTCAATGTAAAGAAAAGATAGGTTCAAGAGCTCCCTGGTATTGATTTTGTCATGAATTCCATTGTTGCTTTGTGGAGATGTCCTGGTCCAACTTCCTCATATGAAAAATTCCATGGCATCACTCCCCCACACTTTGCCTTTTGAGTGCATGGCTAATCTCTTGCAATGTCCTTCCAGGGCAAACACCTTTAACATGAGTGGTATTGATTAATGAATTCCAAAATGAAAGAAACGCAAAGACAAAACAAAAAGAAGAAAACAAACTACTTATTAAAGCTAAATGAGAAGAAGTAGTTCTGGATTTAGATAGTCTCCAGCTAGACTTTATTCATCCACACGTATGTCTTGGTCATGAAAAGAACTCAGTAAATCCATCTCTGCACCACACAAAAGATGAACTCTCATAGGAATGCTCCTTCTTCCCAGAAGACACTGGAGTGTCGAGGAGATGTGTAAGCACAGGATCATGAGAAAAAATTTCTCCAAATTTCACATTCATTCGAACCACATCATAGCCCTCTTCTACCACACTATCCACAGTAGTCCTGCAAGGCTCAACCAAGGAATGCACATCCATGGTCTCAATCAACTCATCAGAAAGTTCAAAAACAAATGCCTCAAATTCACAATTGTTCACCATATTATCATTGTCATTCAAAATGTTAACATTTTTATCATCAAAACTAACATTATTGACTCCACAAATTTTCTCAAAATTATCATCACAATCTATATTGTCATTTCGTAACAAAAATCTCTCATTATGCACTGGATGTGAAGTACCAATTGCACACTCAGATTCCTTCTCAGTTTCAAAAGTACCAATTTCCACATTATCTTGATTTATGGTATCACAATGTCCTTCCAGATGTGTCTCTATGCAATTTATCAAAGTATCAAGAAAATAACAGTCATCATCATCATCAAGTAAAACATGTTCATCACTATCAATCGAGCAATTCTTAACACATGCTTCCTGTGAGGTATGATCTACCAAAGATTGACTTGGCATTTCAAAGTTTGATATATCTATGTAACCACATTCTTCTATGCGTGCACTCTCTAATGAAAACATGCAATCTTCTACATCAAGCTCATCACAATCAATTTCTTCATCATCCACAATTTCATCAACAGAAATATAGTCATGCTTAACACCCTCATCAACGAAAGTAGGAGAACATTCAACAACCTGAATGGAACAACAAGATTCTAAATGCCTAGGTTGCTTCATTGCATAATTCACGTCAAAAACTACTTCCTCATTATTAATTCAAAATGTGACAGTTTTGTCTCGAACACCAATCAAAGCATCGCCCGTAGCTAAAAATGGCCTACCAAAAATTAAAGGTACCTCAGGGTCCTCCTCCATATCAAGAACAATGAAATCAACAGGCAAAGTAAATTTATCAACTCTTACTAGAACATCTTCAACCAAACCTGTAGGAGACACCAATGACCTGTCTGCCAATTGTAAAGTTACCGCAACTGGGCGAATCCGGCTTTCCAATCCAACACTGATAGCTATGGACAATGGCATTAAATTGATCCCAGCACCCAAATCACATAAAGCCTTTGCAAAATGCCTTGTGCCTATTTTGCATGAAATAGTACAGCTCCGAGGATCCTTAAGCTTCGGAGGAAGATCATGAACCATCCAAGCTTGAGTGCACTAAGAAACCATCATGGGAACCTCACATCTCAAGATTTGCTCTTTGTTGGAGATGAGATCCTTGAGATACTTAGCATACTTTGGCATTGAAGTCACTAAATCCACCAGGGGAAGATTCACATTCACTTGCTTGAGTACTTCCAGAAACCTCTTGAACTGAGGGCCTTTTTGAGGAGATGGTTTCTTCCTCTCTGGAAAAGGAGGTTTAGGAGCATACTCAGGATAGTTGTAAGGATTGGAGTTCTTGGTGATCTCATTTCCTACCGTAGCTGGTATGTCCTTCTTCACAGTCTTACCATCCTCTTGCTCATTATCCTTCTTAAGTTCCAAAACTTCCTCAGCTTCCTCTTTCTGGTATTCTTCTGCACAATCACTCTTAACTTCTGACGGTTTATTTCCTGGAAAAAGTTTTCCACTCCTCAAAGTGATGGCATTGCATGCTTCCCTTCCTTTTGGATTCGGAACAGTGTCACTTGGTAGTGCTCCTGTTTGCCTCTTATGCACATCATTAGCCAATTGACCAATCTGCATCTCAATATTCTTCAACATGGCTTCATGATGTTTAACACTTGATTCCAAGCTTCCAAACCTTTGCTCAGACCTCTGCTCATTCTTGTCCAACCTCTCCAACAACTTTTGAAACATACCTTCCACAGATGGCTTCCCTTGTTCTTGCGCTGATGTACTAGCTTGGTGATCAAAACCTGGTAGAGGATTGGTATTTCTCCTTTGCTCATTCCCTTGAGTATATTGGCTTTCCTGGCTTTGGTTTTGTTGTCCCCAAGTTCCTTGATTGCCTCCATATCCTCTGTTGTTCCCTCCTGAGTAATTTCCAGAGTACTGTGGCCTGTTGCCATAATTATTCACATATTGAATGGATTCAGTATTGACAGAGCACTCATCAGTATAGTGTTCACCCTTGCATAATCCACAAGACAACACAGGTGTCTTGGCTTGAGTTGCCTTTAGAGTTTGCACTTGCTTAGCCAATGCTTCAAATTTTGCACTGAGTGATGTTTCCTCATCTACATCAAGTACTCCTCTTTGTCTTCCGGCATGTAGCTTTCGGATCTCTGGGAAGATATACTCGTCCTCCGCAATTTGATTAAATGGCTCCCGTACTTCAGGCACAGACTTGTCTTTGAGTGCCCCGTTAGCACATGCCTTAACCATCAAAGAGGATTTAGCAGTTAGGCCTTTGAAGAAAGTGTTTAGTTCCCTGATCTCTCCCAAGTCATGATTGGGGCATTGTCTGATTAGGTCGTTGAATCTCTCCCAAGATTCTCTAAATGTCTCACCTTTTTGTTGCTGAAAGTTCATAATTTCCAGCCTTCTCTTTTCAAGCTTAGCTGGAGGGAAGTATTTGGACAAGAACCTCTTCTGTAGATCATCAAATGACATTCCAGCATTTGTTCCCTCAATGCTCTTGAACCAATGTTTAGCCTTTACACGCAAAGATAAAGGAAACAAAATCCTGTGAACTTCACCCCTGTCAACTCTTGGCAACTTAAAAGTGCTACATAACCCGAGAAACCAATCAAGGTGGTCATTAGGATCCTCATTGTCAAGACCTTGGAAGAATTGGCCCTGGGTAATCATGGAAACAATTTGTGGAGGAATGTGGTAACTTTCCACATCGATGTCCTGATGCCCAAATCGGTTATCGAAATTTACTGCGTAATGATCTCCAAACCTAGGTGCTTGTGCTCCTTGTGCAGCCATTTCTCTCTGTTGCCTTAGCTGTGCTCTCAAAGTTTTCTCCAACTCAAGATCCAATAGGAATTGTGGTTCTCCTGCAAACCTGCTAGACCTTGGCATACACAACACACCGTAGTGAAGTGTAATAACAAAGAAACAAGTACTTCAAATATGCAACACAGAAACAGATCACAATTCTCAACACGAACAGTAAACAACATAAAATGAAAACTAAGGTAAATGCCACAAACAAAAACACAAGTAGAACAAGTAAAAATCTAGAACAATTCAACAAATTCCAGAACCGATTGCCTTCCCCGGCAACGGCGCCAAAAATTGATATCGAGTGTCACACCTCGTCAATTTTACCCTCACAACTACTGTAGAAGTGGAAGCAGGGATCGTAATCCACAAGGAAGGCGTAGGTCAAGAAAATTGAGCAAACTGTTCTAAAAGTCTTGTTATTGAATCTAAGTACTAGAAAGAATGTAATTTCACACAAAAGAACGAGGACAGAAATACAAAAGAAAATGACAAGCAAGGATGAAACAGATATCTCAAGATTCTTAAATTGGATGAACACAGGCTTAGTAAATCTATGCAATGCAATCAGTAAACGATTAAATGCATTGGAGACCTAAATTGCCTAGAAGTTCAAGCTGTGATTAGCATGGCAACCACACCACTTCTTGTATCCCCCAAATCACCATCCTCTCCCATGGCGAAGCCCGAGAATGGTGGAACAAGCTCCCATGGCGAGGCCCATCCTAGGGTTCATATATCATTGTTGTTAACACAGAAAGCTCCTTTAACACTTTTCCTAATGTTTCAATTCATTAACACTTCCTATGGCGAGGCCTGAGTCTCAGAATTGATTTGATTACAGAAAACAAGTGCAAAGACTTAAACAATCACAATTTAGTTATCAATTCATGCATCTTCGCTAACTTGATTAATCACTCCTCAATTTAGCATGTCGACCACAATTGAAGTTTGATCTATTCAAGAATAGCTAGGAATTATGAAATTCAACATATGTTTATGCATAATTCCAATGTGATTTCAAGATTCAACAATTAGATCGATTGCATAGCATATAATCTACTAATTCATGTATTCATCCATCTTGAATCCTAAGATATCATAGATTTAGCCAGAAAACATCTTTCTCATTTCAAAATCAACAAATTACAACGTTGATAAGCTCATTCTCACTTAATTGGAAGAGTTTACCAATTTAATTCGAGAGAATTGTCGATTCCTTTGTCAATTGAGAATAAGCAAGATGAATCCAATCTAAATTCACAATCGGAGTTGAGATCGGCGAAGCAATGTTTAGTGAGAGAAAATAGATCTAGAAAGAGAAAATGAGAGGGAGAAAAGCTCCCGCTAAAATTCAAACGATACTTCTAAAATCTACAATCCTCTCTAAAAATCTCACTTTACATGCTAGCTACCTTCCCTATATATAGAGTTGGGAAAATGTAACTAATACGCAACATAAAACGTATAAAGTGTTACACAAGTGGCCTTAAGTGAAAGAACTAAAAATCAGCCTAAAATGTAAAAAATCCGAAATTGTTGAACTCCTCCAGCATTTCAGCGCCTTCAGTCTTCTGCTGAACACGCCTTCTGTGTGTCTTCATCCTCCAGCACGCCTTCAGGCTTCTGAGTGTCACGCCTTCACTGCTCAGCACTCCAGGTAGAAGGATCTGAGTCGAATCACGCCTTCAAGCTTGGCCTCTTCACGTCTTCAGCATCCTCGCGAGCTTCCAAGCAGAACAACCTTCAAGAATTCACGCTTTCAGCCTTCAGAGCACCACGCCTTCATCTGCCTTGAAATTCAGAAAATCTTAAGTTAAACACTTTGCCATTTTCTGGAAACTCAAAAACAACATGCTTTATGGCAGAAACTTCCAGCCAAGATTTGACCATGATGCACTGTGAATTAGGGAAATCTTAAAGCATGAATGTTAAAGCCCTATATCTTATCTTACCATAGCCGTTCGAAACACCCATTTTGGAGCTAAGATGAGAGAGTTATGACCCAATCACTTTAGTGCACAAAGCTGGAGATTTCATGGAACAAACCTTCCTCACTTTACCATTTTTTCCACTTTGTCCAAACATAAAACCCAAAGCAAATATAGTGGCGAGACCTCTCGACGAGGTCTTGCCGTGAAGTGTGTGTGTGTGGCCAGACCTCGCTGCGAGTTCTCGCCGTGTGTGCGTCTTGCTGGCGAGACCTCTCGGCGAGGTCTCGCCATGTAATGTGTTTAATGGCGAGGTCTCGCGCCGAGACCTCGCCGTGCATGTGCGAGTGTGAGAGTGGGTGTTTGAGTGATCATAGAGTGAAGTGAGTGTGCTGGTGAGGAAGTAACATGACGAAATAAAATTGGTTATGTGCAAAATGAATACCAACTTGAGTGAGTGTTCATGAATGTGTGAAGTGAATGGATGAATAATGAAATGCATTCAAACATCATACATGCATTTACACAAGTCTAGGATGGTCAGGAAAAGTCATTAACACTAAACCCCCTCAAGGGAACACCATTTCATCTCTCTACTGATTTAATCATTTGCTTCATAGTTGTTTAGTGTCTACACCTAATTCCACTGCAATCACTCACTCACATCTTGATAACAATCCTCTCCCTATTGGATACGATCCCACTTACCACTTCTGCATTCTTAGGTGATTTGGGTAAAATTGCAGGGTAGCGACAACACCTGTCAAGAAGAGACTTTTAGAACTCATGTTCTGATCAGTTAAGTACAGTACCAAGTGTATTTGTGAGAAGCATATTTTCCTATTAGTATGGTGTATTGACTATGTTTTGTGGATGGATTGTGCAGGACTGACAAGCCATATTGGAATTCTGTGAGTAACTTCATTAATGCATTATAGCTTCTCAACTTCTCTTCACTTCATTTTTTAGGTTTCTTTTTTCATTTTTTTAGTTTGAGTATATAAATGCTTTGAGCTTATCTATTCTACTTGCTAAACATAAGTCCTCCTTAATCAAGAAGAGTGATGCAGGCCATTCTGCTTCTAGAAGACAACGACCATTCTATTTTTCATCATTTCATGTTTCACTTTTTTGGTTAAGGTGTTGAATGGTCTCCTCTGGTTTAAAACTAAAGTATAAAAGGATTTGATGCTCTCGCCTCTCTCTAAACATTTCCTAGCCAAATCCTAATTATACACAATTTCAGCCATTCAAACATTATCCTCCTCTAATCGGTATTTCCTTCACCCATCTCCCACACAAAACATCAGATTCTAAATTGGTCCTGAAACCTCGGTGCCCTCGTTGTAGATCGACACCAGCCCCGTCTGTCCTGGCTTCGGCCTCCTGGCCGGAGCCACCAACGGCAGGTTTTGGTCAAGGAAGGTGGCATAATCACTACAACATATGGATTGTGCTACGAAGGTAGCAGCACCAAAGGTTACTGCCACCACGATGTTAGGTCTAAGCCATCACAGAAATGGCCCATTAATGACCTACAATCGGAAAAATGTCTTCTCTCTACAAGCTTGTTCCTTTTCACCCCTGCTCCCTTAGCTTACTTTGAGGAAGAGTCCAAAGGCCTCGACTATCTTCAATCACCTACAGGACCGTTCATTCCACGAAGAGCTAAATCGATGGAGCTTTCCCAAACCGTCCCTTCGAGAATTAGGGTTTCTCCAGAATATGGCAATCTGCCGATGATGGGAGCTTCATCGGAGGCAGGCCCTAAGCAAAATCTCCCTCCCTCTGACACATCGGAACCTGGCCATATTCAGACCACACGGCCTAAAACCTACCGGGAGGCAATTACAGGTGTAGTGAGGCGAGAATCTGCTGCTTCCATACCCAACGGTTCAGTCAATCTATCCTTTTCATCAGTGGTCTCATGGAAATTGTCCACTCACGATAGAGAACCTGCTGTGTTGTTCTCTAAGGAAGAAGAAGACACCCTTGCCCTAACCTTAAAACACACACTGGTTGGGAAATTCAGCAGCGGTAAACCTTCCATGGCCACCCTCTGAAAAGATATTCAGGAGGCATCTTTTGCAGGACAGGTATACCTTGGCCTTCTTGATTTTCGGCATGTGTTCTTTAAATTTGAAAAGGAGGAAGATTTTCTTAGAATGTGGACAAATCGCATTTGGAATTTCTCTGGCTTCCCAGCGAGAATTTTCCGGTGGTCTACGGATTTCAGAATAGATATTAAGTCTTCGGTGGCTCCGGTGTGGCTCTCTCTTCCACAGCTGCCATTACACTTTTATAACAAAGATGCATTGTTTGCCATTGCATCGACTGTGGGCACTCCAATGAAAGTGGATATAGCTACAAAATCAGCCAATAAACTTCTGAGACCGAGTGAAGCTAGGGTCCTAGTTGAATTGGATGTCCTAAAAGAAAGGCCTGATCGTGTGTGGATTGGTACTCAGGAAAGGGGACAGTGGCAATCCATTGTTATGGAGACCATTCCTAATTACTGCACGAACTGTCGGAAGTTGGGACACTTGAATTCTCAATGCAATCCCCAACATACCAGCAAGAATGCAAGGTCAGAGAGGCCAAGAAAAGGGAAGGAAAAAGTATGGATGCCCAAGAAGATTGATCCGGGTAAAGGTAAAATGGATGGGTCGCAGCCAATACTTGAGGAATCTGTCTTAATTGAGACGAACAGAAATGAGGGGGATACGATTGAAATGTCCTGCCTTGGTAGTAAATGGAGATCTAAAACAGAGATTAGTGATTCGGATGGCGTGTACAAGGAGTTACAAGGTGGTAAGGAGATTAATGCTGTGTCTATAGCAGTCTTAGACCATCAAAAGATGGATGTTTCGAGAGGGAATCCTGTGCTTAGTGCAGAAACCAATTTAGGCCAATTTTTAGCCAGTCTAGGACAATTCTTGGAACTCATCGATAAGGAAGAAGTGAAAGCTGATGTCTTAGATACAAAGCCCCTAGCAATTGAATATCATACTGAAACCTTGAAGTTCTCTGAATTGGGCACCAACAAAAGTTCCAACATGGAGGATAATAGTGTGCAGCTAAGTTGGGAAGAGGGGGAATCCTCGGGCTTATATAAATCCAGTTCCAAAACGGACTTAGAAATCCTACAAGGCATAGAAACATTGGTTTGGAACGATGGGAAATTCTCAAACATTCAGAATATAAGTTCACCATCGGGCCTTGCTCTTCTTCAAGCTTTATCCATGAACACGGAAGGGGAGGAAGAAAGAGAAGACAGCTGGACAGAGAATAGCTTCGAGGAGGATCACCAAGATAAGCTGGATGAATTTCTCGATAAGATGGACAGACATTACAAGCCACCCAAACAGTCAAAGAATATCGAAGCCTTACTCAGTCCTAAAGCGGGTGCTGTTTCGGGGAGTAAAATTAGGGACCGTAATCCCTCCATCTGTTACTCAGAAGGGAAGAGGTGGAATCTAAGGTGAGACATCTGTCTTTAAACTTACGTATGGCCCCTGATTACTGGCGTTAAAATCAGCTTGGCCTTGTCAACTTTTAAATGCTTACGGTTCTCCAAACCTGGATTGATTGCTTTATTTTGAGTACTTGGACTGGGAGAGCAGTGGTGTTACCACCTTAGCTGTATGGGTTATTTAAAGGTGATTCTATTGAAGTGACATTGATCATCCTTTACTTATGGTTTGATCATTTGTCGCTGCTGAGCATTGTGTTCTTGATGGTATGTGGGCGGGCCTTCTGACTGATCCCGTTAGGTGTTTGGAAAGAGGACGAGCACAAGGGGAATGCTACACAATTCCTTGCTAATTTTTCGGATGAATTGTTGATAGAACTTGGTGGTGGGCGGTTGCTGATTGGTGTAATTATTATCTCGAATAGGATTGATACAAGTACCTTAATTGGGAAGCAAATATTTTGGATATCTTAATTTCAATGCATATTGACACCTTTAAGAGTTATTAGAATTTGTTTGTCTTGTTGCACTCAAATTTTATTGGACTCTTATTTGCTATACACCCTCCTAGCTTGTTAGTGACATATATATGTATTGGAGTTTTTTGGCGGCGAAATGTAAAGGAGTAGTACTCCCTTTATGGTTTCCTTTTGTAACGGGGTGTCGGGTATATCCGGCCTTGGCTTATTTTGCTTATTTTATAATAAAGTTGGTATTGTTAAAAAAAAAAAAGAAATCCAGCTTTTGAAAAAAAGTAACTTTCTCTTATGTCTTAAATTGAAAGGTTAAAAGTTTAGGTTGGAATTTGTTCTTCTTCCCATAGTTACTGGATATAAATATCAGTGTCTGCTTCCTTTACCGGAGAAGAAGCTTCTTTTGGAAAGAAATAGGGCGCATTTTGTAAGAATATCCATATTTGAGATGGGTACAATTATGCTTTGAAATGGTAGTGGTATGTCTCTACTTCTATATATACAAATGAAATATCTGCTCGCGTTTATAGTTTTGATATGAATTCTCTATATTTGGAACTTTGGATTATGAAATCATTAACTATACCAGCTATTTTGTTTTTCATTCTTCTTGACTTGTAAATCTTCTATCTTATTTTAGCTTTAATTTCATGGAAAATAAATATTTTCCTATTTGAATTTTGTATTTAAGTAGTGCTCTTGTTACAAGACTTATTATTTTAGATATTCATATTTTCTTTCTGTACATTAAAATAAAGCATTTTTTTTGTTATCAAAACCTTTTAAAAATACATTTCTGATTCTAATTTAACCATTGTTTTTCTTCCTTTACTGTTTATAAACTTGGAGATGTATAAATTAGTTTGCTTAGACTTTTTGGGTGAATTATCATTATTCACGTTTTGACTCTCCATTTTGCTTTCATAAGCCTATTGATCTTTCTCCATTTTGTTTTTTCTTCCATTTAGCTTTCATTTGCTTTTGTCTTATAGTTGTATTCTTGTGCATTATAAGAGGACTCTATCACATTATTTGACCAGAGTTTGAATTGGGCAACCTCTTGGATCTAGGGGTTCTCTTATATGAAGGGGATATAGAAGTATTTGTAGCTTACCTTTTACTTATTCTTCCCTTTGCAGCGTGTTTGCCTCCGGTTCTGGGTAGCAATTTAGCAATTCAATGATTCTGAACAATTCAAAAGTTTCAGTTTTATTTGCTATTTGTTTGGTGAAGTCTGCCATAAAAAATTTCATATGTACTTTTTCTCTGTGTGAAAGCACAAAATGACATCACTAGCTTTTAGCCATTTACAATAGTAATTTTAGATGCAAACAGACAAGGGGTTTACATCCTAAAGTTATTTACTTATGCATTTAACTTATGCACCTTTGGAGTCTTTGTCTGTTATAGTCCATGATTTAAAAAAGAAAAAGGAAAGCATTAAGTTTGTATAATTTGAAGGTCTGCAGTGGGTTTACCAATCCTTCATCACTGATGGTGAATTGTCTTTCAAACAGGTTATTGTACATATCTTGATGTGTAAAATGCAATGGATCCTTCCCTTGCTGAGTCAATGGGTGTAGATACAGAAAATCTCCTTATATCACAACCTATTTTTGCAGAAAATTTGCTCAGTATAGTTGATACGCTGACAAAAAGTGGGTCGATAGATGTGGTTGTGGTTGACAGTGTATGTTCCTTTCTCATCCCAAGAAACCAACAAGCAAAACAAAAAAATACGCTTTATTGCGAAAGATTCTTTAAGGAAAATACTTGATGAATTTAAATCGTAATAGCTAATGTGTTAGTAAAGGGTAATAACCTTGTGGTACAGATAACCCTTTTCCATTTACTGAGAGGAGATCGAAGCTCATCCCCTTCACTATAATGTGATGGAAAAACCGAAAAAAATTAGACTATAATAATGTGTAATCTTCTTTAGGGAAAACATTAAATATTGTGTTGTGTGCCCTCTTTTCTCGAGGATGCTTATGAAACTCTCAAAGAGCATTTTGAATTAGCTTTCTTTAATCATAGCAGCTAAGTCTTTCAATTATTATCTTCAGTGGTTATGTTCTGAGCACCTTTTTTGACAAAGAATGAAGGTTAGAGATGATAGTACTTCTGTTTTATAGATCCATAGTGTGTGGTTCTATGTATAAACATTGTTGTTTTATTCCTACTCCCTTGCTAGGTCTTATCTCTACAATTTATTTTTCTTTACTGTTCTTATTTGTTGAATATAGATGCTTAGCTGCAGTTCAGGATTACTTCCTCCCTTCCCCGACTTCTTTAGCCTTTTTTTATGCCTGTTCATTGCATTATGACTTTACCTGTATTACTCTGCATGTGGCTGCTCTTGTTCCGCAACTTGAAATTGACTGTGGTGGTTGGCTCCACCAGGGACATACAATCTCAAATAATGACACAAGCACTTCTAAAAATTTATTATTCATTATCTATTTCTCGCACTCTTATCATTTTTGTTAACCAGTTCAGAGCCTCATTCTAAAATGTATCAGATATTATTTAATCTGTTGATTGACATCTGTCCTTAAAACATAGCCGGATTCTTTCCCTCTAGGTAAGGGCAAACTTGAAGTCAGGCCAACGCTATTGTCCGGCAGATGAGGTAACTTGTGGTGGGACTGCTTTACCATTTTATGCTATTGTGCATTTGAAACTTATCAGGAAACAATTGCTTAAGATTCAGGGTAAGGTAAGTTCTTCTATTAACAAAAGGAGTGTTGTGAAGAAAAATGTTCCACGTATTGCAATTTTACTGGCTAGGTTTGAGTGCTTTCTCTGGCCGTCGCTTCTCTGAAAAGTTAAAGTTTTCTACTATTTTTCACAATTCAGTATCGAATTTTCAATCAAATTCTTGCGCAGAAAAGGATATGAATGTGGTGATATTTACTGCTGAACTTAATGTTGAGAGAAACTGTGTTGGTCTCGATATTCTTTCTTTGTTTTGGTTCATTTCATTTAATTTGAAGTACTTTCTTTGAAATTTGCCATTTGCATTGACACATTCCAAAATGAATTTGTATGGAAAGCACTCTTTAGTTATGACTAATGTTTAGACAAGCTGATTTATTATATTTGTGCTAGCCAAAAGCTTGATTCATGCCAACATTGAGTTTTTTAACCTCAGTCTACCGGTCTTGCTATCTGTGTGAAAGTAATTAAAAATAAACTGGCTCCTGCGATGAAAACACTGAATTGATGATAAAGTTTGGCCGGGGTATCTGTTGTGTATAAGAAAATTTGAAATTGGCTTGTGAACATTAAACTATTTTGCACGAAGGTGGCAGCTACTTCATAGAAGGTGAAACTTTGAACACCAAAGAGGAAGCTGAATATTATCTTGTTGCAAATATTGGTGTATTGGATTATGTAGTTAAAAATTTAAGATGTCAGTTGTTTCAGAGGAAATCATAACCAGAGTAGGAGACCCTTGATAGCATTTTACTTGAATTGAAACATTGGAGAGTGGCCATCTCCTGGAACATTGAATTTCTAGCTTGTAATTCACTGCAGAAGCATATTTCGTAGCATATATAAAGTGCCAAGCATATGAGATTTTGTATAGTGGATTGGTAACTTCTTCCAGACTCACGGCAGGCTTGAAAGAATAGAGCCAGAGGGATAGCTCAAGTTTTATCCTTTTTCCTTCCCCTCTTTCTCTCTGTATAGTGTGAAACCAAAAGTTGGAAGGGTGAGGATCCTAGAGAATTTGGATTCATTAGTGAGTTGGAATATTGTTGTTGCACAATTGCTTCTCCTAAATGGAGATTCTTTTCTAAAATGTTGAACATGTCAATTACAAGGTCTATTGCCTCAACAAGACAGCTTTTCTCTGTAGTTAGTCATTATTTTTATCATTGTTGTTTAGTATCTGGGCTTTTGAGGTTTTGTTTCTTTTTGCCATATTTATTGATAGCGAGTTGTCGTGGCTCGTCAATTTATCCTATTCCACTAACTGTAGTAGCAGTGAGCTAGGTTTCGTTCCACAGGGAAGAAGGAAAATTCAAGAATTTGATATTGCTCTAGCAGTAGTCACAATGGTAATCTCAAGTAATGAAATAAAAAGAACTCACAAGAATAAGGAATTAAACTATTGAAGACTCACAATAACAAGAAACAAACTAACAAACACCAAAAGCAAAGAACTTCAAGAAAGATTACAAATGTTCAACCAGGATAACCTAGGTCTTCTTCCGGGTGAATGCATTTTGCATTTATATGACTAATGCAGTGCCATTTACATGTTATTCAAGCAAAAAGAGGAGAAGAGCAACCAGGAGACCTAATCACAGTTGGCATGGCCACCACACTGTAACCCTAGCCTCCCATCACCATCCTAACCTATGGTAGGGCCTAAGGATGGTGAATAGAACCTAAAGTCTTCTCAATTCCCTACCCGAATTACTCAAGCAATATTCTCCTAGAATCTCCCAAGGCGAGGCCTGATCCTAGCTGGTAAGTGCATCATTCAAGTAAGAGAATCTCTCCACACAACCTTGATCTAAGGAATTCACAATTTGAGCTTCCTATGGTGTGGCCTAGCAGTATATTGTGATCAATTGCACACAGGTTAGAGAACTCAAGCAACATCTAGTTCTTATTCATGCAATTTTTATCCTAAAGTAGTGAAATGAAATTCAACTCAGCATGATGACTGCAATTGAACTCATATCAACCAATCCAGTTCGAATTCATGAAATTTAGCAAGTTTATAGGATTAAAATAAAGGATATTGAATTACTTTCTTAAACATGTCAATTGCACCACACATTATCATATAAACTTAGCATTCACCCATCAGAAGCCTAGATTATCACACACTAGCCAGACTTTGCCATAATCAGCTCAATCTTAACGATTTCCATCATTATGCAACTTACATCCATCGAATTGGAGAGTTTTACCGTTCAGAATCAAAAGGATTGTATTAAGTTCCTTCGATTGAGAAGATTAAGTAAAGCCGAGCTTCCAAGCAATCAAAGATCGAATTTGAAGATGAAAACCTAGAGTGAGAGAATAGAGAGAGAAAGTAGATCTCAAATATGAACACTTCCCGCTCTCAAATCAAAAGTCGGTTACACAATGGAAATGTGAATAGTCAATAATCAATCGGATCCCCTGGGATATTAGCTACACTTCCTATATATAGAGTAGTAGAAATGTAACTAACACGCTCACTAAAAAAAATATCTAAAGATATTACAAAAGTGTCCTTGAATAGAAAGACCAAAAATTATCCTAAGATATGAAAATTCGAAGATGAAGAACAATTCCAGCAATCCAGCGCCTTCAGTCTTGCAGTAATCGCGTCGTCCTTGTCACCCACAGCACGCCTTCAGGCCCAGCTCCTGGCGCCTTCGTCGTCCAAGAATTCAAGTGAAGATTCAGACCAAATTCACGCCTTTGTGCCTACGCTCCTCACCCCTTCAGCTTCCCTGTGAGCTTCCAAGCAGATCAGCTTCTGATGGTTCATGCCTTCATGCCACAGAACTCCACGCCTTCAGCTGCCTGGAAATTCAGAAGTCAACACTTGGCCATTTTTCTGAAACCGAAGACAAAACCCAAAACTTCATACAACACAAAACATAATCCGAACCAATACAAAACGAAAGATGAAATCTGGACAAAGTTGCAAATGAACACAAAATCTGGACAAAGCTAACTATGATGAACAAGGCATACTAGAAAATTTCCAGCACAACACCTATTCGCACACCAAGAACTCAGCCGACCCAACACTTTGCCATTTTCTTTGCACAAAATTTCACAAAGGCTTGTGGTGCATCGCCACGATACATCGCAGCACAAACTGAAAAGCCCTACGATGCATCGCCACGATGCATCATCTGCTTAACACAACAAAATGGCTATGCATCATGGCGATGCATCGCCGTGTAATGTGAACTTCACCACGATGCATCGCTACGATGCATCTTGGTGTTGGTGTGTGTGTGTGTGATGTTTATGTAGTTTGTAGTGAAATGTGTTAGTGATGAAATGAGTGAAAGGTGAGGTGAAAAAAATGAGAAGAAATGAATTGAAAACAATGAAGGATGCAAAAGAATATTGAATGAATGAAATGAAAAAAACTTATGAACTTAAGCTAAATGCCATGAATGGAACCTAACGAAATCAAAGCAAGTAAATATGTGTATCCAAACTATTGTGAAGTGAGTGTGAAGTGTTGTGAACAAATGGTTTGAGATTGAAATAAGCAAAGCAAAGATGCAAAATGAAAGAGTTTGGAGAAATGAAACCGAAATGCATGAAATGTACTTTGAAGTTTAAGTGTAGCAAGCATAAGTGTTGTGAATTTGAAAATTGACACTTGCAATGCTTCGCAGTCTTAAAATGTGTGTGTATAAACTTGCACTATGATTCATCGTGGTGCAAATATGTGTTGAGCCGAATTGCACTACGATGCATCGTAGTGCAATTTGTATAGATGTGCAAATAATTCAGCAATTTCCAACCACTATTCGACTGTGATTTGTTGGGAATGTGGAAAACCTTAAAACACAATGTTGTAGCTCTTGATCTCAGCTTTCCATAACCTTTTGAATCATCCAATTCGGAGCTCAAGTGAGAGAGTTATGACCAATTTACTGAAGCCTCGCAGGTGGTGACTTTTAAGCCTACGATGCATCGTAGGCTTAAAACCCTAAACAAGTTCTTCCTCTATTCACACACTGTTTTGCCTGCTTTTCTTATAGAATTGGGTTATGCCTTAAACACCAACATTGTAGATATCTCTCTTGGCTTTCCATAGGCTTTAGAATCACCAAAATTGGATGTCTACAGCTCAAGATATTGTCGAAATACCAAACTGTGGCAACATGAATCCAATGAAATCCTAATTACATATTTCACAAAGAAGCTCCTATTCCTTAACTTTGCACACAGAATTGGGAAATAATCAAAGCATAAGAACTGAAATGCATTCAAAGAGCTTTTCATAGCAACCAAAATCACATCATTCGGATTAATATTGAAAGAATTACACTCAAATGAAATTACACTACAAATCTGCCCAGAACCCTAATTCAAACCTATTAACATGTTTAGGTTTCTTCAAAACACCACTTCCATCTTTTCCAGTTCTTGAACTTCACATGCACACTTGACTCTTTTGAACATTATTTGTGATCTTTTTCACCATTTTAGCATATTACAATATAAACCACATAAACACACAAAATAACACATAACAACACACGTTTACATGAAAATCAAGCCAAAAGCCAAGTGAAATAAGGTATAAAAGTTGGTATAAAACCCACTTATCATTTATCTTCTTGCTGGATAGCAGCATTAGGCATCATGTAATAATATGTAGCCTTTTATGGATTTGATCCTGATCCAGATCCAGTCCAGATCCATCATCACATCTTAAAAGGACACAATGAAAATATAAAGAGAATACAGAGATGATGATGTTAAGCTAATTGCACAAGTAAACATATCACAGTCATCATGAGATTGGATGTTAAAATCAATTTCACAATTACCAAGTACTAACTCTGTGATTTAATCATGGTTTTAATGACATCGTTCTGAGTTTTTAAGAGAAATACATTTTAAGCTGTTTTGGAGACTTGTTGCACCAGAAATATTAGAGTTAGGAGATTTATACATTGGCTGCTGATTGGTTGCTATATCTTTTGCCTTTGGAAGCTAATTGTACTCCGACGTTTAAGGAAGAAACTATCAAGAGTCTTCACATCTATATTCTGATACTTTTATTTGGGCTAAATATATTCAAATATCAATATATATTATTAATTAAAAATTAAATAAAATAATGAGTCAATTCATTAATTTTTAAAATTTCGTGAAACCTTGGGATGGTTGCTCTATATCTGTGTGTGTGTGTGTATCACGTTATCCTTTAATTTTGTTTGACCTATTAGCTACGTGTCCTGGACTTGTGACTAGGGATATCATGGCTAACTATGCGGACATAGTTTTCTCAAACAGAGATGAGGCCAATGCATTCTGTCATTTTTCCTTCAAGGAAAGCCCTGTTTCCGCTACAAGGTATCCAAGCCACTTTGTTCCTCTGGTTTCTGTCACGGATGGAGTTAGAGGATCTTATATTGGGGTGAAAGGGGAGGCCGTGTATATTTCTCTCTCGCTGTGCGTGCCGGTAGATACTTGCTGTGCCGGGGATGCTTATGCATCTGGTATCCTATATGGGGTACTGCGAGGAGTGTCTGATTTGAGAGGTATGGGTGGCTTGGCAGCTAAGGTGGCCTCTGTAGTTGTTGGGCAGCAAAGAACCCGGCTTAGAGTACAAGATGCAGTCGAAATTGCCAGGACTTTTACATTTTGTTCCCAGAGCTCCTCCTGCATTAGGTTTGATGATGTAGGTTCTGATCAAATCTCAAGTTTGTAGTACATTACAATTTACAGGCATGTTGTTGTAATATTGCATTTCATAGAGCACAACACATCAATTCATTATATGAATTCCTTTTGTTTCTTTCTAATTTCTAATTTTTTGTTTGAAGATTTTAAGCATTGTAATATTGTATATAGCCGCCGATCTCACTCACATTAGTGGGATATATAAAAGGCAGGCTGGATAAGTGGTCGTTGTTGTTGTTTTTGTTTTAAACAACAAACATTGTATATCTGAAAATTTGTTGTAATTGTATGGAACCTTACCTTACCTAATAGATACCATCAATTTTTTTCATGCAAGGAAAGGAGTAAGAACCGATTCTCTCCCTCACTTCTCCTTTTGTTTCTAATAACAACGTTATATAACCGGATTTATGTTTTGACATTTGTTTGTTTTAGATAGCCAAACAATATTTACTGGGAAGATGTTGGGAGTTGGGATCTTCTGTTCAAAATTATCTTTATTTTATCATGTCTAAAATTAAAATTAAACTACGTTGCAGATTTCACTTATTCTTTGAAAAGCAGCATAGCATTAGGGCCTAGGGAAACTGATGTTTAAATGTGCAATTATGTGCAAGATTGATTCAAGTTTTATGATGTTTGAGTGGTTACTGGAGACTGATGTTTGAATGGTGGTTGGAGACTGATGTCTTGGTACTAATATTGATTCAATTGGGTAGTTTCTTTTGAATGTTCAGTTATGCGTCCCTTGAGGCTTGGGTGAATTCCAAACTTCTATTTCTTTCTCCCTGATCTTCTATTAATCCTTATTTGATGATGTTTAAATATTAAAATTTTATGCATTAGTGCATTTTATGAAAAGGATAGTTTCCAATTTTTCAAAACTATACCATTTGGTTTTCATTTGTGGTAATTTCTTGATCAAAAACTTGCTTGTGGGAACCTTTATTTCATGTGAACACTATTATTGATTTGTGCTTGTTGCTGGCTGTCATATTGTGTCCTTACTTCCTTTTAAAAAATTTTCACGTTGTTGCAACATGTGGGGTTGATTTCCAAGAACAGTATGGATATGCTACTTGGATTTCGGTAGACGACTCTCATCATATCCCTTGGTACACTTGTGTGGATAGAAGATTTTAAGACATTGTATTCTGTTTAATCCATTGAATTTGAATGGATGTTTCATAAATTCTCACTGGACTGACTGATGAATTCAACATTGATAAGCTCTTGATTGTCCTTGAACTCCCTTCTCAAGAACATTTCGAGGAGTTTTGTGAATATATTTATGCATTCTTAAATGCATATACCTTTTAATATTTCTAATTTTAAATAAATTTATAAATTACCCAATTCTGCTGCCATAGTCAGGATAAGATGAACCTTTCACCCTGTATAAGCCATATTAAGGGTAGGGGTAGAGCTTAATTTTTGCTTAAAAATTAGCTGTTGTACAAATTGAAAAATCTCTTGAAGTTGTATGATAAAAATTGGGACATCATTGAAGAGAAAAATTATGGAATTCTTGTTGATGCTATATTCGAGAATGAGGAAGCAGAGGGGTAGCTCTTTGTTCATTCTGTCTTTGAATGGTGCTTATTGGAATAAGATTTATTTATTTATTTTATTGTTCATTTGTGTTTTTCTTCTCACCAGCTCTATATTCTTTCATTTAAATTTTTAATCTATTGTGGCTGAACTTACCTTTCAGGTTCAGAAAGTATGAAGAAGATTAAGAATACTGAGGTTTGGAGACTTTTTAATAATGTCTCTGACTTTACTTTGTCTATATAGCAAGTGTTCTTTTCTTGACTCTCTCTCTCTCTCTCCCCCTCTCTCTCTCTTGCTCATGTGCGTGAGAGCACCCATGTTTCTCAGCCTGTTAGTGTTGGCAAAAGCCAGACAACTATGTCATTAATAATAGAATTGGTTTCTATTCCCCATCAAATGAATCTCAGAAACAGAGGGGAGGATGTATATAAAATTAAATGTTAGTTTTTTCATTTTATTTTAAAAAATAAAAGTTCCTTTAACAATTGTAATAAATTAGCTATTAAAAGTTGTTTATGCTCTTATACACAATAAAGAGGGAAAAAAAATTAGAAGATAAGGATTTTTAACGCAAAATTTTTTTTTCTCCATTCAATTAAGGCGTGGCAAAAATAATGATGAATTAACGAAGTGAAATAAATTATACTTACTATACACATTTTCACCCGCTACATATATTTATACATAATAGAGGGTTATGCCAAAAAGAAATTAAATATGAAAATATGTTTAGTGTGTGTGTATATATATATATGCGTAATATGTATAAGTGTCTGTACATGTATGTATATTATGTGTAATATGAAAATTTGGAGTAAACCCAATAACATGTGTATGGACGTAATAAGATGATGACATATTATCCATGTAACTGATCCCGTAATAGTGGATAAAGGTTTAATTGTAACAACAGTAGAGTATGAAAATGTATATAATACGAAATTTAAAAAATATATTACGATAATATAATTAGAATAATTATAGAAAGTGAATTAATGAATAAAGTTTTGATATAAAGAGAATTAAGAATTAATAAATGATTGAAAAAGAAAGATATGAAAATTGTTTTGAAAATGTGTGAAATATTTGTAAATATGTATTGTTTGTGGAAATGTATGTAGTGTTGGTAAATAGATTACATGTGCATAAATGTGTGTAATATGTATAAAAATGTATAACGAGTGTAATATGTGAAAATATATATAGTGGGTGAAAATATGTGTAGTATGTATAAATATGTATAGTGTGTGAAAACATGTGTAGTATGTATAAATATATATAGCATGTATAAATATTTATAGTATGTGAAAATATGTGTATTATGTGTAAATAAATATGTGTAGTATGTATAAATATGTATAGTGTGTGAAAACATGTGTAGTATGTATAAATATATATAGCATGTATAAATATTTATAGTATGTGAAAATATGTATATTATGTGTAAATAAATATCGTGTATGAAATGTGTGCATATATGTATAGTGTGTGAAAATATATGTAGTATGTATAAATATGTATAATGTGTGAAAATATATATACTATGTGTAAATATGTAGTGTTTGAAAACGTTTGAAGTATTTGTAAAAATGTATAGTGGTTAATAATGTGTGTATATATATATATATATATATATTTTTTAAGGCAATCAATCCCTCTCAACGGGTTGGGAGTGCCAATCCCGTAATTTTATTAATAATATAACCATTACAAATAAACGATTACAGACAACTTAAAAGCAATCTATTGCCGCAGTATGCGAAAATTAGGGACTTGGCACCTATCAAACTGTACGAAACACTTAACCCTTTCGGGAAGCATATGAAAATGCCTAAACTCTATCCTGGACCCCCAAACCAAACCTAACTCCGCCAAGAAATGCGCCGGCTGATTCCCCTTCATGTCGATATGTGAAAACCCTCGACGATCCATACCTAAGCATACATCCACAGCTCCCCGAATACCCCATGGTATTTTGGTCCTACCTTCCAAAATTTGACATAATTCATATGAGCTCCCTTCCACATCAACACCATCCGATGCCCACTGTGTACTAAACCGAATACCCTCCACCAACGATTCTGCCTCCACCTCCAAAGTAGATCTGCCACTACAACCAAACGCCATCGCACCTAAAAAACCCCCCCAGAGAATTCCGAACAATCACACCACCACCCCCTTGACCACCACCTTGCCTCCAGCATCCCCGAAAATTAACCTTAATCCGTCCAGATGCTGGCGGCTGCCATTGAACCAATATCGACCGATATATTGGCTTCCATGCCCCACACAAATCCACAATGAACTGCCATGCGCATCGGTCTACCCTCAACTGAAACCTAACCAAAAGGATATCTTGAAGCTGACGCAGTATGGATTGCACCACCATCTCAAAGTCAATCCGCCCATCATCAAACATCCATGAGTTCCGCATCTTTCATATTGACCAACAGATGAGGAGGGGGACAACCCTAGCAACAAAATGACCAATTCTAGACTGTCGAGAATTCCACCACTGTAGGCACCACACCCTCCAATCCCTATTACCCCCAAAACTCCCATACCCTGCGAGAAAAAATTCCAGACACGAGAAGTAAATGAGCACCCCCCAAACAGATGACTCACCGATTCTTCCTCCACCTTACACAACGAACACCGAAATGGTCCATAAACCCCAATCAACTGCAACCACGACACCAATGGCAGACGCCCATACCACAGTCGAGTCATGAGAATCGAAATTTTATACGGTACTCGCTTACCCTAAACATGCGACAGAAAAGGATGACTAGCTGAAGGCCCACTAAAGCATTCATAGGCCGATGAAACCGTGAAGTGTCCTCCAGGTTCTAGATCCCAGAAAGCCTCTGTCCGCTCGTGGAATTTATGTAGTAAAATCCGGCTCACCTTATCCGAAGGCATGATCTGCATCAGTTTTCCCACCCACCAGGACGCACCTGTCCTAAAACACGTCAATGGGCAATACCCCGAAGTTAAAGAAAACTCCGCCAACGATCCACTCTGGAGCCACCCTGAGCAACCGTCTCCACAACTCTATCCCGCACCCTGAGCAACCGTCTCCACACTCCCGAATTATATGGTTGCAACGAAACCACCACAGGATGTCTCTTTGTACAATACTTCTGCATTAGACATTGTGACCATAGTGATCTCCCCGTCCTAAAATTCCACCATAACTTTGCCGTGAAAGCCTCAACAACCATTTCCAGACGCCGTACCCCCAGCCCTCCACTTTTCTCCGGGCTACAAACCTTCTCCCAAGATAATCATCTCGTACCCTTTTGATCAACACAACCCCATAGGAATGCCGAGAACAGTCTCTTGAAATCCTGGATTATCGATTTTGGAGGGTCGCAAGCAGCAATAATATGTATATATAAATATAAATAATGTGCGAAAATATAGGTAATATATATAAATAGGTGCAATGTGTGAAAGTACATTAAATAGAAAAAATGTTTGAAGTTTTTATAAATATGTATAGTATGTGAAAATATGTGTAATACGTGTATATATATGTATATGAAAAAATCTATAGTTTGTATAAATTATTATAGCAGTTGAAAATATTTGTAGTATGTGTAAATATGTACAATATATGAAAATGTATAAATTATGTGCAAATATGTATCGTGTGTGAAAATATCTGTAGTATGTGTAAATATGTAGTGTAAAAAAATATGTAAAGTATGTATTAGAACGTATAGTGTGTGAAAATGTGTGTTATATGTGTAGATATGTGTAAATATGTATAGTGTATGAGAAATATGTGTAATATGTATATGTATGTGTAGTGAGTAAAATATGTATACAATGTGTAAACATGTATAGTGTGTGCAAATATGTGCAGTATGTGTACATGTGTTCATATGCATAGTGTATTAAAATGTATGAATTATGTATAAATATATGTAGCATATGAAAATATGCGAGTATGTGTACAAATATAGTGTTTCAAAAAATGTATATTATGTGTAAATATTTATATTGTGGAAAATGTGCATAAATGTATAGTATATGAAAATATGTGTAGTATGTATAAATTTGTCAAGTTTATGAAATTGTGTGTAGTATGTATTAATATATGTAGCGCGTAAAAATATATAGTGTGTGAAAATATGTGTAGTATATATAAATATGTATAGTGTGTAAAAATGTGTAAAATACGTGTATGAGAAATATGTATAAAATGTGTGGAAGTATGTATAGTGTATAAATATATGTGGATTATGAATAAGTTTGTGTACTAGTATGTGTAAATATGTGCACACATGAAATGTGTTAAAATGTGAGAAAAAGTGCAAATATTTAAAGTGTGTGCAAATGTAAATATTATGTGCAATATATGTAGCGTCAAAAATATGTGAAAAATAAGTAAAAAATTATAGTGTGATAAATAATTAAATATATGCTAATATATGAAAATATGTTTAGTGTCTACATATATGCATAGTATGTATAAGTGTGTGTATAAGTACGTATAATATGTTTAGTATGTAACACATGTACATTGTAATGTGTGCAGATGTAAGAAGAATTTGCAAATATTTATTATGTGTGAGAATGTATATATTATATGTATATACGTAGTATGCACTTTATGTGCAAAATGTGTACAAATCTATAGTGTAAAAATAAGTCTAATATATGCAAATATACGAAAGTGCATATAGTGTATATGTATATATGTATGTGTATAAGTATAAGTGTGTGTACAAGTATTGGAAACCATGTATTTTATAGAAATGTTTAAATATGTATAGACATGTATAGCGAATGAAGTTATAGGTAAGTTTGTAGAAATATTAACCGTACATATTAGTACATGTTGATAGCGAGTTGTCACGACTCGTCAATTTATCCTATTTCACTAACTATAGTAGCAGTGAGCAAGGTATCATATCCTCAGGGAAAAGAAAGATTCAAGAATTTCGATTTGCACAATTATGTCACCAAAGTAAGATCAAGAATCAAAAGAACTAGTCGGAAATCAATTGTAATTACACAAACAGGAAATGAAACTATCACAAGGTAAACACTAAGAAGTAACAAAAGAAATCACAAATGATTGAGATGGATAATCTAGAGCTTCTTCCGGGTGAATGCAACTTATCAGCACAGTACTACTAACTTACAATCAAATCAAATGAGGAGAAGGCAACTAGAGACCGAAATTGCAGTTGGCATGGCGACCACACTTCAATTCTAGTCTCCCAACACCATCCTATCCTATGACGGCCTAAGGATGGTGAAGTAGAACCTTAGCCTTTTTCAATTCTCTACTCAAATTACTCAAGCGTTATCCTCTAGAATCTCCCATGGCGAGGCCCGATTCTAGCTTGTAAGTTCATCATTCAAGTTGGAGAATCTCTTATCACCTTGTTCTACTAACTTCACAGTCTAAGAGCCTCCTATGGCGAGGCCTAGCTCTAAGACATGTACAAATGCAAACAGGTTTAAGAACTCTTGCATTCTCTGGTTCTCATTCATGAATTCTTAGCTGAATCTTATGAATTAAGATTCAACTCAGCATGACGACCGCAATCAAATCTCATTTCAACAAATTCGGATCAAAAGCATGAACTTAATAAGTTTTACAAATTCAATACAGAGAATGTTGTATTTCTCTTCTTAGATTGTTAATTATACTACACATTATCAATTCAATCAAGCATTCACCCATTAGAAACCTAGATTATCACTCACTAGCCAGAAAACTCCATTTCCAATTCACGATCAACAAATTGGAAGATTACACAGTTCATTTCATCAATTGGAAAGAGTTTACCAATTAAGATGTCTCAAAGCTTCCAATTCTCAAAAGGATTGTGGAATACCTTCTCAAATGCAAGGAGATTTACAATAATCGGAACAAATTCTCAATCGGAACCCAAAATGAGTTCAAAAGCTAGAGAGAGAAACTAGAGAGAGAAAGTAGATCTTGCAAATTTATTCCCGCTCTCTCTAGATCAAAAGTTGGTTACAAGTTCAAATCCTAACTAATGGATGAATAATAATCTCTCTCGGATCTCCAATGGGATCCTTTACATATTAGCTACATTTCCTATATATAGAGAATCATAAAAACGTAGCTAATACACAACTAAAAATATCTACAAAGTTACAAGAGTGCCCTTGAATGGAGGGACTTAAAACAGCCTAATTTGTGAAAAATCCGAAATTGAAGAAAACATTCAGCAATCCAGCGCCTTCAAGCCGTCAGCCACGCGCCTTCAGTCCAAATCCTGCGCCTTCAAGCTTTCGCTGGTCACGCCTTCACCGCTCAGAGTTTAAGTGAAGAATCAGACTTTTGCAGTGCCTTTGAGCTTGAGTCCCGCACGCCTCCGTTAGCCTCACAAGCTTCCTGGCTGACTAGCCTCCACGAGACCACGCCTCCGAGCCTCAGAGCTGCACGCCTTGATCATCCTCACAACACCTGAAAATTCAGACCCAACATTTAGCCAGAAATTTTGGCAATCAAACTACACAAATTGCCCACGAGATCTCGTGGAGAAAATTTTTCCACTTTTGTTTTGCCCACAAGACCTCGTGGGCAAAATTTTGCTACTTTTGTTTTGTCCACGAGACCTCGTGGAGAAAATTTTGACACTTTTTTTTTGTCCACGAGATCTCGTGGAGAAAATATACATGGCTGCCCGTTTTGTTCCCTATGCCGAGATGTGTGCTTGAGTGTGAAGTTCGTTATGCCAACATGGTGTGTGTGTGTGATGTGAGTCGGTATGAAGCAACGTCGTTATGACAACATGGTGTGTGTGTGTGTGATGTGAGTCGGTATGAAGCAAGGTGTGCTGAGATGTGTGAAACCATGTTAAGAGTGTGCAAGTGTTGTGCCAAGAATGCACGAGTGGTGTGCCAAGATTGATGTGCTTAGTGAACTCGTGCACAAGTGGCATGCCAAGTGATGTGCCAATTAGAGTATGCTAGTGTAATGAGTTGTGAAGTGATGGTGGTGCATGAGTTGTGTGTTGTGCATTTGTGGCAAGACGAGTGCAATGTGTGTGGCACGGCTAGTGCACGTTGTGTGCTATATGTGAACAAGTGTGTGCAACAAGTGCACAATTGGTGCAAATGTGCAAGTGTTCTGCACCAGTTGCTTGGCAAGGTTGGTGAACGATTGTGGAAAAGTAAGTGCATGTGTGTGCATCAACTTTTGTAATATACACGACAAATGTGTGCATCAAATCCAACTCAAAGATGCAAGGAAAACGCAAGCATATATACTTGGAACTTTTTACTTCTCAAATTCTGAAAACTTACAAACCGTCACATTTCAACCAATATTTGGCCCTGATGCATTGCGAACTGGGCGAAACCGAAAACAAAACAGTTGTAGCCCCAGGTCTAAGCTTTCCATAGCCTTTTGAATCACCCAAATCGGAGCTAGAACGAGAGAGTTATGGCCAAAATACAGAAGTGTGGCAGAGACTGAAATTAGCACTACGATGAGATCGTAGTGTTAATTTACAAGTCCTTTATGCATACTAGTTTTCTTCCCTTTTTGACACAAAATCATCAGTTTCTATTTCGAAACAGAACCCGGGGTCAACATAACAATTATAGTACTTCCTCTTATCTTTCCAATGGTTTAAGAAACAACACCATTGGATGCCTGGAACTCAAGTTATTAACAATTAACCAAACTGTGGCAGCATAAAACTCATAAAACCCTAATATGGCATTTCGCAAAGAAACTCCTATTTCATAGTCTTGCACACAGAATTGGCTAATAGTTAAAACATAAGAATTATAATGCATTCAAAGAGCTTTTCAGAACATCAAAGAACTCACCAATTGGACTAGTATAGAGGACGTTATGCTCTAATAAATTATAAACACAATTTCTGCCCAACTTTCATACCAAGCCAATTTAGCACATTTAAGATTTCCCCAAACTCACAACCAAGTCTCTTGAACTCTTTCTTACCATTTGACACCAATCACATATTCACCTCACTTTCCCAACATTTTTGGGTATTTTTCTTCATTTAAGCCCATCAATTTGCATATCACAATAATGCACCAAATAGCATATAAACACACATAAATGCAAGCATCACAAGTCAAAAGCTAAGTAAAATAAGATATATAAGTTGGTATAAAACCTACTTATCAAATTCCCCCACACTTGAACTTTTGCTTGTCTTCAAGCAAAGACACAAATCATCATTTAAACTCAATCACACAACACATCCTGCTTTAAACTTTTGGTAGACAAACCTTCCTATCTACTTCAAACACAATTCACACTATTGTAGGATGTGCACATTTCTTTTGTAACCGATTAGACTCTAATGGTAATAACATACTCAACTCTTCATAGTAATCACCAAAACTAAGTTGTACTCATTTAACATTTTAACATGGATGTGTGAGTTGTGTGCAAAGGCTTTCATACTTCTCAAGTCTTATATGTTCAAAGCAATGGTAGAGAATGCAAATAATTTAATTAGTAGCTCTTCAAAGTCCTCAACTTGTAAACATTGTATAAACATAAATGCACCATAATAAGGATCATTGGCCGCCCTCGTTTCTTACCACTCTTTCCCCCAGGTTGTCATCCTTTAGTACTTTACCTTCGTTTGCACATGACATTATTACTCTGGGGTACTCATTGCCTCACCAAATATTGCCTTGGGTTTTAGGGCTTTTGATTTCCATCCCCACTCATACGGATTATTCTCAACAATTGCACACTTTGTGTGATAGAGCAGTCCCGTAGAGGAGTGGTTCATATTGTGTACTTTTGGAACATTGTCCACGCACTTAGCATCCAGTACAATTAAATTTGGCATAACCTGCCTTTTCCAACCAAATCATTTCCTCTAGTGCAAAAATGTCTCTACAAGTTCTCAAGGAGTACTTAATTTGATAAATGAAAATTTTTTCAAACAAATTCTCTACTTCTCACCTTTTCACATAAGTTTAACCATCCAAGTATGTATGCCTTTTGAAGTGCTTAAAAACAACCATGTTAAAGTGCAAACTTTCCTACTAGGTTTTAACTCTTACCACTTAGTATTGAGCTATCCTCACCACTTTGAGCCCTTTATTCAAGCCTTTTCAAATTGACAACCAACTCTAGTGTTAATGTGTTTTCCATAGATAGTCAAGTTTTTCCACAACAAAGGTCAAATCGTGCTCTTTAAGCATTTCATCTTTTTAAAAGTTCAAAATTTCACATCAAATTCTCTAAATGCAACTCTCACTGTAAACATCTTCAAAAAGTTTTACACACAATTTCCCGACTCAACTTATGTTCAACACCATCACTTATTCACAAATTTAAAATTCGCACAAAAAATGAAAAACACAACATATACGAAGTTTAATATGCAAAAGCTCAAAATAACACAACAAAACTTCAAAGTAACATACTTTGCATCACATAGCACACAAGAACTCTCATGATAGAAAATAAGCATTGAGAGTCCAAGAAACACAAACCATAGCTAACATTCCCTCCCCCACACTTAAAACTTACATTGTCCTCAATGTAAAGTAAAGATAGGTTTAGGAGCTCCCTGGTATTGATAAGTCATGAATTCCAATGTTTGCTTTGTGTAGTGTCCTTGTTTGAAGTTCTTTCTTGCATGAAAAATCCTGCACAAGGTGAAACAAAGCTTATTAAAAATCACTCACTCAAGTACACAACATATTAATGCAAGGTAAACATGTCATGGAGGTAGCATGCAAGCAAAGTATCGGACCATGACTAAGATTCATGGTGGTGTAAAATTATACAACTATTAACACTAAAATGGCACATGCACAATCATACATTGAAATGTAAGACAAAATGATTATGTGCATTGTGGGAGTGGTTCATGACTCCACTCCCCCACACTTAGCCTCATGTGTGCACGTCATATTTCCCTTGCAACTTCCTTCATGTTCATGCCTCTATAACATGAGTGGCCTTGGTGAGTATAAGCAAAAATGCAAAATAACATAACAATTAATTGAACCAAAAACTGAAGTAAAGGTAAATGAAAAGAAGTAGTTCTGGGTTTTGTAGTCTCCAACTAGACTTTATTTATGAAACTTTCTTCTTCAAGAATCGGAATAACCCTCTCTGTACCAGAAAAATGATATTTCATAAGAACTCATTATCCTCCTGTAGGGCACTTGAAGAATAGGTCTGAAGAAGTGCTTAAGCTCATGCATATGGGGAGCAACCTCTACAAACTCCACTTTGAACCACTGAGGCTTCCCCATTGTAGGCACCTCCTTTAATTCTTCTACCATTGGAAGCACATCATTTACTTCTCCCACCACACTAACCATTTCAATCCTGCAAGGTTCAACCAAGAGTTCTAAATCCATGGTCTCAACAAAACCATTAGTAAGTTCAAAACCACCATTAAGTTCAAAAATGGATTCATCAATAAAACAATTCTCCACAATGTTAGCTATGTCATTAAAAATTTGCACATCTTCATCATCTAGGCTAACATGGGGAATTTCTAAAGTCTCTTCTTTGTTAACAACACAGGAAGCATTATCATCAATTAACAAGAGTATCTCATTTTGCATTTCTTATGAATCACCATTTAGACACTTAGATTCATTGATCATTTCAAATATTGGTGCCTCAACAAGAGCTTCAAACAATGTGTTAACACTCTCATTCACAAATGCAACATTATCTTCCTTTATGATATCACATTGATCCTCAAGTAGTGACTCTGTACAATTCACAAAGGAGGAGAAGCAACTAAAGAAAGGCAATCAATATCATATGACTCATTAAATTCCATGAACTTAATGAAAGATTCAGCTTTAGACACACTTTCCAGCTTAGTAACATGGCAACTTAGAACACTAGAGTCATCACTATCAAGATCACTAAAGAAGCCATCATCCTCAACATCAAAGTGCACATATTCATGCGCAAAAGAATCAGCAACATAACATCCATGTACATCATCCCCAAAACATGTAGACTCCCCCTCCCTTAGACAATTGAAACCCCAGTCAACATTTTCATTCATATCTAAATGATTTTCCTTAGGAGTGAGTGTTTTAGTAAAGAGAGATGTATCTTCTGAGTTGCATTAAGCTTCTAGAACTGGTGTCTCAATTTGTTCCCATATGTTGTTGATTAACTCATTGATTCGATCAAGTTTTTGTTGTCGCCCTTGAAGCTCCTCTTCTAATTGAGACAACCTTGTTTCACTTCTATATGCACTTGCATCAAGTCTATCCAAAACTTAAGACAACATGTTTTCCATTTTTGCCTCTTCTCTGAGATGATACTCATTGCTTTGTTGTTGATTATGCCATTGCTCTCCCTTTTGTACGCCTCTGTCAAATTTTTCCAAAAGCTGAAAAAACATGTCCTCCACAGCAAGTCCTTGTGTTCCAACGAGATATGTCTTGTCGCTTTGTGATTGATTGCACCATTGCTCCTTATATGATGGTGGAGGGAAGTCCCCAAATCCTGAAGATGTTGGCTGTGTGTAATGATAAGAGCCAAAAGAGTCTCCATTCCACCTAGATACGCTTAAGTATTTGTGGTGTGCAATACTCAATTTCAATTGAATTCCAGGATCCTACACTTGCCACAAATAAACCAAAGTAGACAAAGCAAAACACAAAAACAAAAACGACAAAATTGCACAAAAGAAAACATAACAAATCTACTAAGCAACACAAAAACAAAATAGAGCAACTCAAAATTCAAGAAAACCAAGCCTTTTCCCCGGCAACGGCGCCAAAAATTGATAGCGAGTTGTCGCGACTCGTCAATTTATCCTATTTCACTAACTATAGTAGCAGTGAGCAAGGTATCGTATCCACAGGGAAAAGGAAGATTCAAGAATTTCGATTTGCACAATTATGTCCCCAAAGTAAGATCAAGACTCAAAAGAACTAGTAGGAAATCAATTGTAATTACACAAACAGAAAATGAAACTAGCACAAGGTAAACACTAAGAAGTAACAAAGGAAATCACAAATGATTGAGATGGATAATCTAGAGCTTCTTCCGGGTGAATGCAACTTATCAGCACAGTACTACTAACTTACAATCAAATCAAATGAGGAGAAGGCAACTGGAGACCGAAATTGCAGTTGGCATGGCGACCACACTTCAATTCTAGTCTCCCAACACCATTCTATCCTATGACGGGGCCTAAGGATGGTGAAGTAGAACCTTAGCCTTTCTCAATTCTCTACTCAAATTACTCAAGCGTTATCCTCTAGAATCTCCCATGGCGAGGCCCGATTCTATCTTGTAAGTTCATCATTCAAGTTGGATAATCTCTTATCACCTTGTTCTACTAACTTCACAGTCTAAGAGCCTCCTATGGCGAGGCCTAGCTCTAAGACATGTACAAATGCAAATAGGTTTAAGAACTCTTGCATTCTCTGGTTCTCATTCATGAATTCTTAGCTGAATCTTATGAATTAAGATTCAACTCAGCATGACGACCGCAATCAAATCTCATTTCAACAAATTCAGATCAAAAGCATTTACTTAATAAGTTTTACAAATTCAATACAGAGAATGTTGTATTTCTCTTCTTAGATTGTTAATTATATTGCACATTATCAATTCAACCAAGCATTCACCCATTAGAAACCTAGATTATCACTCACTAGCCAGAACACTCCATTTCCAATTCACGATCAACAATTTGGAAGATTACACAGTTCATTTCATCAATTGGAAAGAGTTTACCAATTAAGATGTCTCAAAGCTTCCAATTCTCAAAAGGATTGTGGAATACCTTCTCAAATGCAAGGAGATTTACAATAATTGGAACAAATCCTCAATCGGAATCCAAAATGAAGTTCAAAAGCTAGAGAGAGAAATTAGAGAGAGAAAGTAGATCTTGCAAATTTATTCCCGCTCTCTCTAGATCAAAAGTTTGTTACAAGTTCAAATCCTAACTAATGGATGAATAATAGTCTCTCTCGGATCTCAAATGGGATCCTTTACATATTAGCTACATTTCCTATATATAGAGAATCATAAAAACGTAGCTAATACGCAACTAAAAATATCTACAAAGTTACAAGAGTGCCCTTGAATGGAGGGACTTAAAACAGCCTAAATTGTGAAAAATCCGAAACTGAAGAAAACATTCAGCAATCCAGCGCCTTCAAGCCGTCAGCCGCGCGCCTTCAGTCCAAATCCTGCGCCTTCAAGCTTTCGCTGGTCACGCCTTCACCGCTTAGAGTTTAAGTGAAGAATCAGACTTTTGCAGCGTCTTTGAGCTTGAGTTCCGCTCGCCTCCGTTAGCCTCACAAGCTTCCAGGCTGACCAGCCTCCACGAGACCACGCCTCCGAACCTCAGAGCTGCACGCCTTCATCATCCTCGCAACACCTGAAAATTCAGACCCAACACTTAGCCAGAAATTTTAGCAATCAAACTACACAAATTGCCCACAAGATCTCGTGGAGAAAATTTTTCCACGTCTGTTTTTGCAACTTTTGTTTTGTCCATGCGACCTCATGGAGAAAATTTTGACACTTTTTCTTTGTCCACGAGATCTCGTGGAGAAAATATACATGGCTGCCCGTTTTGTTCCCTATGACGAGATGTGTGCTTGAGTGTGAAGTTCGTTATGCCAACATGGTGTGTGTGTGTGATGTGAGTCGGTATGAAGCACGGTGTGCTGAGATGTGTTAAACCATCTTAAGAGTGTGCAAGTGTTGTGCCAAGAATGCACGAGTGGTGTGCCAAGATTGATGTGCTTAGTGAACTCGTGCACAAGTGGCATGCCAAGTGATGTGCCAATGAGAGTATGCTAGTGTAATGAGTTGTGAAGTGATGGTGGTGCATGAGTTGTGTGTTGTGCGTTTGTGGCAAGACGAGTGCAATGTGTGTGGCAAGGCTAGTGCACGTTGTGTGCTATATGTGAACAAGTGTGTGCAACAAGTGCACAATTGGTGCAAATGTGCAAGTGTTCTGCACCAGTTGCTTGGCAAGGTTGGTGAACGATTGTGGCAAAGTAAGTGCATGTGTGTGCATCAACTTGTGTAATATACACGACAAATGTGTGCATCAAATCCAACTCAAAGATGCAAGGAAAACGCAAGCATATATACTTGGAACTTTTTACATCTCAAATTCTGAAAACTTACAAACCGTCACTTTCCAACCAAGATTTGGCCCTGATGCAATGCGACCTGGGCGAAACCTAAAACACAAACGTTGTAGCCCCACGTCTAAGCTTTCCAAATCTTTTTGAGTCACCCAAATCGGAGCTAGAACGAGAGAGTTATGGCCAAAATACAGAAGTGTGGCAGAGACTAAAATTAACACTACGATGAGATCGTAGTGTTAATTTACAAGTCCTTTATGCATACTAGTTTTCGTCCCTTTTTGGCACAAAATCATCAGTTTCTATTCCGAACCAGAACCCGGGGTCAACATAACCATTATAGAAAATCCTCGTATCTTTCCAATGGTTCAAGAAACAACACCATTGGATGCCTAGAACTCAAGTTATTAACAATTAACCAAACTATGGCAGCATAAAACTCATAAAACCCTAATATGGCATTTCGCAAAGAAACTCCTATTTCATAGTCTTGCACACCGAATTAGCTAATAGTTAAAACATAAGAATTATAATGCATTCAAAGAGCTTTTCAGAACATCAAAGAACTTACCAATTGGACTAGTATAGAGGAAGTTATGATCTAATGAAGTATAAAAACAATTTCTGCCCAACTTTCATACCAAGCCAATTTAGCACATTTAAGATTTCCCCAAACTCACAACCAAGTCTCTTGAACTCTTTCTTACCATTTGACACAAATCACATATTCACCTCACTTTCCCAACATTTTTGGGTATTTTTCTTCATTTAATCCCATCAAGTTGCATATCACAATAATGCACCAAATAGCATATAAACACACATAAATGCAAGCATCACAAGTCAAAAGCTAAGTAAAATAAGTTATATAAGTAGGTATAAAACCTACTTATCACATGTATTGTGCAATAAATATTATATTACTTATACATGTTATACTGAATTAAAATTATAATGAGAAATAACATATAATAACACCGCGCTGGCGCAGTTTTGCCAACTAGTTTGAATTGCACCTTGATTGTGGTCGCCATGCTAGGTTGAGGCTCGGTTCATAAATTAAAGTGAGAATTGCATGAGATGAGGACTGAACATATGATAGTGGAGTTTCTACACTTGTTAAGTATTGTTCATGATCCGAGATGTGGTTGCCATGCCAATCGAAGGTCATTGAGTCACTAGAATAGAGTGTAGAAGGATTCTTTGATGCTAACTAAGGTTTAGGAACTCAGGTCGGGCCTCGCCATGGGAGACTTGAGGTTTTGTATATTCATTAGCTAGTATCTTGAAGTTGAAACGTTGCGGTGTTCACTCGTCTTGCTTAGGCCTCGAAATGGGAAAGTAAGATGTTAAGGAGTGTAGAAGGCATTGCGGTCGACATGCCGGGTGTTAACTAGACTCCTAGGCAACCTTTGTCTCCTCCTGATATGATTTGCATGAGTGTCAAAAGCGGAGCATAAGTTGTTTAATTTGCAAATTAACCGACTCCTGGACCCTAGGACATCCAATTCATACTTGATTCTATACCTTACTCTCTGTTCTTGTGATTTTCATTTGTTACTGTAGTAGCGTTTTATCTCTATTTATTCTCTGTTTGTGACATTTGTTAGAACAATACTCGAACTCAAGAATCCACTCCCTTCCCTGAGGATTCGATCCCTCTCACCTCGACTACATTAGTGGGTAGGGTAAAATTGTGCAAGTACGCGGCACGCTTGTCACTGTGTTGGGTGCAAAATTTGAACATTAATAAATCCCTTGGGAAAATTTTCAAACTTTTCTATTTTTGACCAAAAAATGTGAGTTATTACCTATCATAAATGGTGATTTTTAAATATTTTTAGGTGTCTATATTTTTTGTGCACAAATAACTAGATTACATACTTTTGATTAAATTGGGAAAAAAATGGACCAACTATAACTTTTGCAAATTTTGTTTTGGAATTTTCTATTTTTGTGAAAAAATAGTGAGTTATAACTAACCGAAAGTGGTGATTTTTGAAAATTTTAAATTTTCTTATTTTTTTGTACACAAATCACTATATTACATATTTCTCATCAAATTATGTGAAAACATTTATCCAAAAAAAGCATTTTCGAATGTTGATTTTTTTTTTATTTTCAATTTTTTTAGAAACAATCTTGAGGAATATCTCACCGAAAATTGTCATTTTGAAATTTTTTACTTTTTTCATACACGTCATTTGATTACATGTGTTCTTATTAAGTTTAATAAAAAAGCAGACAAAAAATAAAGTGCGTGGGCTACAGTACACGATTTTCTTTAATTTTTTTCAAAGATTGTGAGTTGTAATATTTGTAAATGAAAATGATGATTTTTCTATAATTTTTTATTTTTAAATATTTTTTTACAAATAATGAGATCACATGTTTTCTAGTAATTTTGGTTGCAAAATGTGGATATTAATAAATCCATTGGGCAATTTTTTACACTTTTATATTTTTGACAAAAAACTGTGAGTTATAACCTATCGTAAATGGTGATTTTTAAAAATTTTTAGATATGTATTTATTTGTGCACAAATAACTATATTACATACTTTTGATTAAATTGGGGAAAAAATGGACCTACTAGAATTTTTGCAAATTTTGTTGTGGAATTTTCTATTTTTGTCAGAAAATAGTGAGTTATAACTAACCGAAAGTGGGGATTTTTGAAAATTTTTAATTTTCTTATTTTTTTTGGTACACAAATCAGTATATTACATATTTCTCATCAAATTATGTGAAAATATTGATCCAAAATGAGCCTTTTCGAATATTGTTTTTTTTATTTTCAATTTGTTTAGAACAAATCAGGAGTTATATCTCACCAAAAATTGTCATTTTGAAATATTTTACTTTTTTCATACACGTCATTAGATTACTTGTGTTCTTATTAAGTTTGATACAAAAAGCAAACAAAAAATAAAGTCTGTGGGCTACATTACGCGATTTTCTTTACTTTTTTTCAAAGATTGTGAGTTGTATATATCTCCATAA
Source organism: Ophiorrhiza pumila (assembly GCA_016586305.1). Taxonomy (NCBI): domain Eukaryota; kingdom Viridiplantae; phylum Streptophyta; class Magnoliopsida; order Gentianales; family Rubiaceae; genus Ophiorrhiza; species Ophiorrhiza pumila. The sequence continues at coordinate 16,425,640 of BLIW01000011.1, forward strand.
AGGAAAATGATGATTTTTCTATAATTTTTAATTTTTTAATATTTTTCTACAAATAATGAGATCACATGCTTTCTAGTTATGTTGGGTGCAAAATGTGGATATTAATAAATCCCTTGGACAATTTTTCACACTTTTCTATTTTTGACCAAAAACTGTTATTTGTAACCTATCATAAATGGTGATTTTTAAAAAATTTTTGGTGTCTTTTTTTTTTTTGTGCATAAATAACTAGATTACATACTTTTAAATAAATTGGGAAAAAATGGAACAACGAGAACTTTTGTGAATTTTTTTCGGAATTTTCTATTTTTTCCAAAAAATAGTGAGTTCTAACTAACTAAAAGTGGTGATTTTTGAAATTTTTTAATTTTATGATTTTTTTTGTACACAAATTATTATATCACATATTTCTCATCAAATTATGTGAAAACATTTATCCAAAAAAAATCATTTTCGAACATTGATTTTTTTTTATTTGCAATCTTTTTAGAAAAAATTTTGAGGAATATCTCAACGAAAATTTTCATTTTGAAATATTTTAGTTTTTTCATACACGTCATTAGATTACTCGTGTTCTTATTAAGTTTGATACAAAAAGCAGACAAAAGATAAAGTGCGTGGGCTACATTATGTGAATTTCTTTACTTTTTTTCAAAGATTGTGAGTTCTATATCTCTATAAAGGAAAATGTTGATTTTTCTATAATTTTTTATTTTTAAATATTTTTCTACGAATAATGAAATCACATGTTTTCTAGTTATGTTGGGTGCAAAATTTAGACATTAATAAATCCCTTGTGCAATTTTTAAAACTTTTCTGTTTTTGACCAAAAAATGTGAGTTATAACATATCGTAAATGGTGATTTTTAAATATTTTTAGGTGTCTATATTTTTTGTGCACAAATAACTAGATTACATACATTTGATTGAATTGGGAAAAAAATGGACCAACTATAACTTTTGTGAATTTTGTTTTGGAATTTTCTATTTTTTGTCTAGTTATAACTCACTATTTTTTGTCAACTAACCGAAAGTGGTGATTTTTGAAAAATTTAAATTTTCTTATTTTTTTGTACACAAATCACTATATTACATATTTCGCATCAAATTATGTGAAAACATTTATCCAAAAAAAGCATTTTCAATTATTGAATTTTTTTTTTAATTTTTTTAGAAAAAATCTTGAAGAATATCTCACCGAAAATTGTCATTTTGAAATATTTTACATTTTTTATACACTTCATTTGATTACTTGTGTTCTTATTAAGTTTAATAAAAAAAGCCGACAAAAAATAAACTCCGTGGGCTACATTATGCGATTTTCTTTACTTTTTTTCAACGATTGTGAGTTGCAATATTTGTAAAGAAAAATGATGATTTTTCTATAATTTTCTATTTTTAAATATATTTTTACAAATAATGAGATGATAAGGTGACGATTTTTCACCTTATTGTATTCGTTTTACTTACCTCTTGAGCGTCCTTGTAATGTGTTTTTATGTCATTTTTACGTGTTTTTAATGTAATTGTAGGATATTATGGCATGGGAGGAGCAAAAGGACAATGAAAAGAGCAAGTTTTAAGCAAATTCGAAGGTTTTCATAGGCCCCTCCGGCACGCTGCACAAAGTTCTCTGGCGCGATGAAAAATGCACAACAAATGCGCCAAAAAGTCAGTTTTCCAGAGTGTTGCGGCGTGCCGCATAAAACTTCTCCGTTCCGCCGCAGGCTGAACGTCGCGACGTGCACAACTAATGTCGCGACGTTCAGGTTCAAATGGAGGAATGTCGCGACGTTCACAATCGACTAGTATGTGGGTGATGGATTAGTGGACTAGTATGTGGGTGATGGATTAAGAACTACAAACTAAGTATTATCCCATATTAGTAATGCTAATGGTAGACTAGTATGTGGGTGATGGATTAGTGGAGTGAAAGGTTTATCGCATACTCTTCAATTTAACCCTAGAAACTACTGTAGTAGTGGCGGTAGGGATCTTATCCACAGGGAAGGAATTGGTTTCAATAATTCAGATAATTGTTCTAATATCGAAAATGAGTGCTAACTCAACAAACAGAGAACGAGAAATGATGTAACCAACAAGAATAGTATAAGAAACAAACAACAAGAACAAACACACACTAGAACAAAGAACAATTAAGATAAATGCACAGAAATGTGGTATCAAGTCTTTGTAAGATGTCCTAGGGTTTACACCGGATGAATATGCAAATAGACTACTTACATGCAAGACACTTGACATACTCTGGGAACAAAGAGGAGAACCAATTGCCTGAGAACCTAGACTATGATCAGTATGGCAACCACATCATAGTCTACGCTCCCTGACTTCACTCTTTCCCATGGCGAGGCCTAGAGTGAAGGTTGTAACCCGCAGGTCTCAACTTCTCAGAATTTACTACTATAGCATGTAAAATATAAGGTTTTCCCTTGTCGAGGCCTAACCTAGGTTTGTCTGTCTTTGTAAAGCTTGAGAAATCTCTTCTCACTCAATTCTTAGGTTTCAATGAACTTCCACAGGCATGACGACTGCATCTCGGTTCATGATCAAGCAATACGAGTGAAAATACTCATTTATCATACTGTGTGTTCTCGATTCAAGCATTTCTACTTCTATTGATGAATTAAACCCCAACCTAGCATAACGACCACAATCTAAGCATAATTCAATCAACAAAAGCTCAAATGAGTGAAACTTAATAAGTTTTAAGCAATATTTCTCAGTATGAGTTCATTCTTAAAGATTTATGTCAAGTGTGAGGCATTAAATAGTCTAATTGCACTTCATCTGAATCAAAACCATAGAACATAGCAAATTTAGCCACAAAATTCCATTTCCCATTCACGATCGTCAATAGATAACAATGAGCAAATCATATTCATCAATTGGGAAGAATTTACCCAATGATAAGCTTCAATTGCTTCCAATTCACAACGAAACCGTGAATTCCTCTTTAATTGAGTAGAGAGTTACAATGTTCGGAACGAATTCTCGATCGGAATCGAGAACGGAGCTAAAATGCTAGAGAGAGAAAGTAGAGAGAGAAAGTAAATCTCTAGAGAAAATTTCCCGCTCTAAAAATCAAGTCTGGTAAGAAACTAGAATGACAATTTTTCCGGATCCTCTCAAATTCTAACTAAATTCTTTATTTATAGAGGTTACAAAACGTAAATAATACGCTAACGTGAAATGACTAAGATATTACAAGTATGCCACTACTCAATATCCCAGTCCAACAACCAACATAAACGTAAGTCCAAAGTAGAAAAACTCAAGCCAGCTCCAGCGCCTTTGAACCAACATCTCTGCGCCTTCATCACAGTTCCATCGCCTTTGAGCCCCTGAGAATCACGCCTCCAAAATGTTATTCCAATCCCTTGTGTGCCTAGCCTCAATCACGCCTTTAATTTGTATGCCCTTCACGCTTTCAGGCTTCCAGCTTCAACGCTCCTTTTGTACTCAGTAACCTTGCGCCTTTGAGCCTAATATTAGCATGCCTTTCCTGCTTTCTGCACAAGAACAGACCTTCCAACACTTAGCCAATTCTTTCAAAACCATCACAAGCATAAAAAGCTTCTAAGGCGAGGTCTCTCGGCAAGACCTCGCCGTGAAACCTACTTGTGTGGCGAGACCTCGCCGTGCAAGCGTGTGCATGGCGAGGTCTCTCAGCGAGACCTTGCCATGTATTGTGTATGAATGGCGAGACCTCGCCGAGAGGTCTCACTGTGTGTGCGAGAGTGAAGTGCGAGATATGTGTTGTTTGTGATGAAATTCAAATGTGTGAAATATTGTGAATGTTGTGGAATGAGTGTGAGTGTGAGTGTGAAGTGAGGATGTAAAATGTGAGTGAAATTGGTGTTGTGAATGCTTGCAAGGATGAAGAATGAAATGAAATGAAGAGTGAAGTGTGTGTAAAAGTGTTGTGTGTAATTGAAATGAAATGGAGAGTAGAAGTGTGTGAGTTGAATGATATATTGTGTGAGTTATTAAGAATGAAGAATATTGTGAAGTGAATGTTATGATGAGAGTGAAGTCTTGAATGTTAACATGAATGAGAAATGGTGAACGAAATGGACAAAATAATTGTGAGCAAATATTGTAAAGAAACTTCAACCTGGATAGCCTATAAAATGTCTTGCATGCGTATGATTGTAATACAATTACATGTCACTTGTGCATGTGCTGTGTGCATCGTGCTAGAGTGCGTACGGCGAGGTGACCTCCCATGAGCACTTGGTTTACGGTCTACAGCTCCACCATGCGTAGTGTCACTGGGAGATTATAGGATCATCTAGGAACAACTCATGTGGAGGTCCTTCCAAACCTGTAGTACCCTTGTCGTCAACTGTCAAATATGGTTTTAGTAAGTGACCATTCACTTTCCATATGTTGCCATTTTTGTCATTTTGAATCTCCACAACACCATATGGCTTTACATCAACGACACGGAAAGGACCACTCCATCTTGACCTTATTTCCCAGGGAAAAGTCTAAGCCGAGAGCTGTATAACAACACCAACTGTCCTGGAGCAAAACTCTTAGATTGGATTCTTGTATCATGAAGCCTCTTTGTTTTCTCCTTGTAAAGCTTAGAAATCATATAAGCATTGAATCTAAATTCATCCAATTGATTCAACTTAAGCATCCTTTTTTATTGAGCTTCAGATAAATCCATATTCAATTTTTGAATTGCCCAATAAGCTCTATGTTCCAACTCTACTGGTAGATGACACTCCTTACGAAACACAAGCCGAAATGGGGAAGCACCTATAGGAGTCTTATAGGCTGTCCTGTATGCCCATAATGCATTATCCAGTTTCATGGACCAATCTTTCCTTCCTGGACTAACCACTTTTTCAAGCACCCTCTTAATTTCACGATTTGAAATCTCAACTTGGCCAGATGTTTGAGGATGATAAGCTGTGGAAACCTTGTGTTTCACTCCATATTTGGCCAATAAAGCTTCAAAAATCTTGTTATAAAAATGAGTTCCGCCATCACTTATGATTGCTCTGGGGGCTCCAAACGGATTAAAAATGTGTTTCTTCACGAAAGCAATCACACTTTTTGCATCATAATGAGCCAGAGGCACAGCTTCAACCCATTTGGACACATAATCAACTGCAACCAAAATGTATTCCATGCCCCTGGATTTCGGAAATGGACCCATGAAGTCAATTCCCCATACATCAAATATTTCCACTTCTAGGATGCTATTCAAAGGCATTTCATTTCTGGAAGAAATGTTCCCTGTTCTTTGACATCGATCACAATTACCAACCCAAATTCTTGCATCCAAGAAAATATGAGGCCAATAGAAACCACATTGTAATACTTTGAATCCTGTTCATGTTGAGCCAAAGTGTCCACCATATGGTCCTTCATGACATGCCCTCAAAATGTCTTCCTTTTCTTCCTCTTTGATGCACTTGCGTATGATTTGATCACTACAGATTTTATATAATGCATTGTCCTCCCAAAAATAGTACTTGGCATCACTTCGCAATTTCTTCTTCTGCTCAGATGAATAATAGGAAGGGATTTGCCCAGCTACAACAATATTGGCAATCTCCGCATACCAAGGCAATCCTTATTTTTCTACCTTAAAGATTTGCTCATCAGGGAAATATTCCTTGACAAGTAAGCTAGAAGAGTCTTGCTTCCGAGACTCCAATCTTGACAGATGGTCAGCAACCACATTTTCTGAGCCCTTCCTGTCTTTGATCTCCACATCAAACTCTTGGAGTAACAACACCCATCGAATGAGTCTCGGCTTGGCTTCCTTCTTTGTTATCAAGTACTTCAGTGTAGCAAGGTCTTTGTGTACAATTACTTTTGATCCCGACAAATAAGCTCTAAATTGGCCGAAGGCGAACACAACAGCCAACATTTCCTTCTCAGTAGTAGTATAGTTCATTTGAGCTTCATTTAACAACTTACTGGCATAATCAATTGTGTGAAAAATTTTATCCCTTCTCTGGCCATGAACAGCTACCAATGCATAATCACCTGCATCGCACATAATTTCAAAGGGCTCACACCAATGAGGAATAACTATCACAGGAGCTTCCACCAATTTAGCTTTCAACGTCTCAAATGCTTCAATGCATTATGTGCCAAATTCAAATTTTACATCCTTCTCCAAAAGGCTACACAATGGCCTAGCAATTTTAGAGAAATCTTTGATGAAACGTCTATAGAAGCCAGCATGCCCAAGAAAGCTTCTTATGCCTTTAACATTAGTTGGAAGAGTGACAGGTTTATCGCGTACCTCTCAATAATACCCTAACACTACTGTAGTAGCAGTGAGAGGGATCGTTCCCACAGAGATGGGTTAGTTTAGCAGAGACTAGTTGTTTTCTCAACACTACAAATGCATGAAACAAACGGAAGAAAATGAGACAAATGCATGCTAAGTATAAAGAATGCAAAATAAGAATGAATGGGTTACTATGCAAAACACTGCCTTGAGGGATTTCATCACATACGGAATTCTCCCTATTATTATCGACTCGTGTGGTTGTGTGAGGGGACTACTGCTAGTGTCATGAAATTGATTAACCTGTTGGTTCTCACAATCACACTCCACTTACTCCTCAAACTTCCCTTGGTAGGGCAAGCTCTTGGCACAAATTAAGAACTCAGATCCCTACCCTCGTGTAATAATTCTAGTTCAATCATTGACTATCTCCCTTGGTAGGGCAGCTACCCAATTCAAGCATTCAATTTGTTCTACAAGAATAATTCTAAGTCTCTTCCAAAGGGTTTATCCCAAATGTCAGTGGGTACCGCACACTTGGAATCACAAATAGACCAGATCCTAGAACTCACAAAAGTTTGTTCATAATTCAATTCATATCCAGTTCAATTGCCTTTGGTAGATCCATACTAATCTCAGTGGGTACCACAGATCCGAAGTTGATTTAAGTAAGAACATGCAAAATATTGAATTCAAACATGTAAAGAACTATGAACAATAATGACATAGATAAATTCAATTCAAATGTCTCAAATAGGTTGAGATCCATACATAGAACCCTCAAGACAGTCAAATGTGAGAAAAGGAAAAGAGAGAGAAAATCCTAATCTAAACTAAGGACTAAGAACCCTAATCTCTTGACTCTATTGTGTCTCGCTCCAATTCTCCTGATCGATCCCCTTTTAGGGCAGCTTTCTTTTCCTTTTATACCTTCCTCTCCTCCTATAGCTTGATCTTTATCGCTCAGCTCTTTCTCTCACTCTGTGATTCCTCCACATGTCCCTGGAAAGTGGAATTCAGATAATAAGTGGAACAAGTGAGGCACGTGTTCTACCCATGACTTAAGCATTAAGATTTAGCAATGCAAAACTACGAACACCTTGTGGCCATATGAATTAGCCGTGTCTTTGCCTTGGGTGTGCGAAGAAGTGTATGAATTGTTAATGCATTTGTACATAAGTGTGTGTTTCATGGTTGAGCCTTGTGTTTGGGCTTGGCGCCTGCCAAGCTCTTTTAGTGTTTGTGTGTGCTGTGTAGTGTTTATGTGTTGTGAGGTGAAAGTGTGTTTGTGAGGTGAGTGCAATGCTTGAGTGATGAATTTAGTGCAAGTGTATGCATGTGTGATATAGAATGCATGAGTGAGTGAGTGATGTTAGTGTAGTGCGTGTTTTGTGAGGTGTGTTAGTGTGTGAAGTGGCGGGCACCATGGGGTTTTTGTATTTAGCCTTGGCGGGCTTTTTGTGTTTGTGTGTGTGTAAATGAGTGAGTGCATGAGTATTTGGTTAAGGATGCATATGTGAAGTGAGTGTAAGTGTATGCAAGGGATGGATATGTGAAGTGGGTGTAAGTGTATGCAAAGGATGGATATGTAAAGTGGGTGCAAGTGTAGTGTGAGACGTGTGTGTGTTTGAGTATGTGTTAGTGTGTGTTGTGGCGGGCGCCAAGGTTGCCCGCCTTCTGAGCTTAATGTCTTGTGTGTGCAAGTGTTGAGTTGAGTGTGCAAGTGTTGTGTTTGTGTGTGCTAATGAGTTTGTGTGCAAATGAGTATGTGTTGGTGCGGGCTGATGTGTGTGTAAGTGAAGGTGTGTGAATGGATGAATGTGTATGCAAGTGGGTGTGTGAATGGATGAATATGTATGCAAGTGGGAATGAATGAATAAATGTGAGTGAGAGAATAAGAGTGTAGTGAGTGTGTTACATGTGATGTGTGTGTCTTTGAGTTGGTGCTGATGTGTGTTGTGGCGCCAGCCACAAGTGTGTGTTTGTGAGGTGTGTGAGTGTGTGTTGTGGCTGGCGCCATGTTGTTTTTGTGTGAGTGTTGAGTGAATGGAGTGAATGTGTGTGAAGTGTGGCGAGCTTGAGGGTCTCCAGCCCGCCATGAGTGATTGTTGTGGGGTTTGAAGGCGTTCGGCTGAGAACTGGACTTTGTGGTAACCATACGAATTGTAGATCTATCTCTTAGCATTCAATAGGTGCAAGAATCATCAATTTTGGAGGTCTGTATCTCAGGATATGGACAATCTACCAAACTATGGCAATATGAAGTCAAATATGAAAACCTGAAGGAGCAATTGGACAGATGCCCCGTTTCCCCTACTTGCACACAGAATTAGAAGAAAATTAAAACATACGAAATAACGTACACGCAAAGAGCTTTCCGGAACATCCGAGCTCTCCTCATTTGGATTACTATTGAGAAAGTTACACTCAAATGAAATAGCACTACCAATTCTGCCCAACTTCAAACTGAGCAAAATAGGTATATTTAGGTTTCCCTCAATTTCTCACACACCAATTAAGCCCTTTTAAACGCTTTCCTTGTCATTTAACATCAAACACACATTTGCCTCATTTTAACATCATTTTTGGTCTTTTTCACCATTTTAGCACATCAAGTTACAAACCACATAAATGCACAAAATAACACATAACACCACATAAATTCATGACAAACAAGTCAAAAGCTAAGTGAAATAAGACATATAAGTTGGTATAAAACAACCTTATCAAACTCCCTCACACTTAAACTTTTGCTCGTCTCGAGCAAAATAGATCATTATAAGCTTTTCTACCATTTGCAACACACAGCATTTGTAACATCACTATCCTGTCCAATCCTGAATGTTTTTGCATGCACAAAATCATTTTCATTTTTTCCAGTTCCAAAATTTCACCCAAGTTCATACTAATTGTCAATCAAGGGACAATGAATAAAGACCAAGTTGTCAACGTGATGTGTGTGCTGAGAGTTTTCATGGTCATCTTCTCTATTTACGCAAAGTACTCAAGCAAACACTTTATTAGAAATTCTTGCACTACAGTCTGTTGTCCACACACATTAACGCTTAGCACATAGAGATCAATGGTATTTATTCCCATAACTCTTTAAGGTTTTCCCCTTTTCTTTTTGTGTGCACATTGGTGCATAAATTTTTCTTTTTGAACTTTGCCGCACTTTGGTGCTTGGCTACCAGGGTTTTATTGCTCTTTTTTCCCTTTATTAGCCACAGGCTTTTTCTTTTGCCCACATCTTTTCTACAACACTTCATGTCCATGTGTGTCTTCAATAGACTATACACTCAAATGCAAGAACAAATGTTTACGAGTAGAATGCACAAATAAGATCAAATAACACATAAATTCTCTCCTATGTCAAAGGATTTGTTGGCATCTCTATCTTACCGTAACACTATGCCTTGACCAACAATATGTATTAATCGAATGAGTTCTGAAACGAGCTAATACAAAATTTCGTATGCAGAATGGATAAAAGGTGAGGACCGAACAATGGCATTGTAATTGCTGGTGTTGCAAATGGACTAAGACAGCTTTTGCTCAACACACAATACATCACTTTCACATTTATTGCATTATTCCACACTAGACACAAAATCACACAACCTATATGAATACTACTATAAACCACACCACCACTAACTTGCCTTAACACATACACAGGCAACACATCAAATTAAGTTCAAAGGTATACCGTGCCTAGCACAACTACAAACATCACCAGTAGAAGAGCTAACCAAGCTAGCATAAAATATAAAATATTTCATGAAGGGAAATAAGCGTATGAATCATCAAAGGCATAAACCATAGCAAATATCTCCTCCCCCACACTCGAAATTTACATTATTCCCAATGTAAAATAAAAGAATAGGTTCAGGAACTCCCTTATATTTGTAGACTGTAACATCCAATGTTTGCTGGGTTGAGTGCCTTTGTCCCTAACTTTTCTTTCATGACTATAGTCCTTTAAATTTCATATGCACCATGCTCAACAACCTTGGTTCTCCTTTGGTCAGCCCTTTGCACTTGCAGACCCCCACACTTGGACTCATGAATCCTTGCATCAAAAGCACACAACTCACTATATGTATAAATCATACATTCATGTAGCACTCTACCCATGTTTTCCATTTTATAGTATAACTCCATGCAATAAAGGCGTCCCAATAATGCACTATGTTCATGGCTCGTTTAAACCTCACACATGGTTATCTCTTCAGATTTTCTTCAATATGCATGAGAGCCCAACCAACTAGACAACATTCATCTCATATAAGACCATGAAAGTTCAAGAAGGTATTTCCCATAAAGACTAGAATTCAATAAATCACAAGGGAATGAGCTCATACCTTCTACTGTACAAATATGAAAGAATAGTGACTTGTTGGACACTTGGTGTTAAAGTTGTAGTGCTACATAAATAGACCGTGCGTGTGTGAGTTGTGACTTGTGATGTACAAGATAGTAGAGAAAAAGTGTGGTGTGCAAGTGAGTGCCACATCAAGACCTTGGTCTTGGTGGTGTATAATATGTTCTGTTAATAACACTTTGACACCTCCCCCACTCTTAGCATTTGAGAGGCTTTTGCGTGGAGCTCCTGCACACAAGAGACAACATGAACTACTTAAGACAAAACAAAAACAACCTAAAAATTCAAACAACAATTTATTCAAGAAAAGTAGAATAAGCAAAGTAGAATGAGTAGTTCTGGATTTATTCAGTCTCCAGCTGGACTTTATTCATGAAGCCTTTTTCTCAAGATTCAGAGTATCCATCTCTGTACCAGAAAAATGCTCTTTCACAAGAGCTCTTTTTCCTCCAGTAGGGCACTGGACAAATATTTTTAAGAAAGAGGTGTTGGAGCTCATGCACATGGGGAACAATCTCAACAAATTCTAATTTAAACCACGTATGATCCCCTATAGGAAACTCCCCTTTCACTTCTTCCACCACCTTTGGCTCTAAACCCCTACAAGGCTCAACCACAGATTGTGCATCCATAGTCTCAACAAATTCATCAGTAATTTCAAAAATGGATGCATCAACAAAGCAATTGTCCACCATGTCAGCTATTTCCTTACAAAGAATTAAATCATCATCATACGAACTAACATGGTTGCCATTTTGGGTCTTTTCTTTGTTAACAAAATGTGATTCACTCTGCACATTTAACAAAGGTATCTCATTCTTCTCTATTTGTTGGGCACCAGTTATAATTTTAGATTCATGCACAATTTCAAGAGTTGGTGTCTCAACAAAGTTCTCAATGATCATGTTGTCATTTTCATTAGCAAGCGTAGTGTCATTTTCATTCATACTCACACAAGGATTTATGAAATGTGTCTCTGTACAATTCACAGGGCATTCAAGGGAAGAAGCATCTAAAGTAAGTCCAACAATATCATTGTTCTCATGGAATTCCATGGATTCAAAATACGACCTAGCATTAGATAACCCCCCAATTTGACAGTAAGAAACCAAAAGGCCCTAAATTCATCATATGTAAGCTCATCACAAGAGACATCATTCTCATCAGAAGGACTCAAACATTCATGCACGAGAGATTCATCAACAGAGCATTCAGGTATAACATCTCCCACATTTGTAGACTCCAACTCATTAGAACATTTTAGACCACAATCAACATTTTCATTCATATTAAAAAAAATTTCCTCAAGAGTTGGTGTTTCAGTAAGGAGAAATATACCTTCTGAGTGGCCTTGAGCAACTGGAACTGGTGTCTCAAGTTGTTCCATTTTGTCGCTCATTGAGGTACTTATGTGATCATATGTCTGTTTTTGTTTTTGAGTCTCGTCCTCTATTCGAGCCCACCTTGTTTCACTGTTCTCAAGTCTTTCTAAAATCAGAGACAACATGTCTTCTAGTGTTCGCTCTTCTTCTTGATAAGTCACATTACCTTGCTGTTGGTCATGCCCTGGTTCATAATATCTCGGTGGGGAGAAGTTGTCAAATACTCCAGGTGTTGGTCGAGTGTCATCCATCCAATCTGGTGGGTAATCATAATAAGGCTCAACAGAGTCCCCAAACCACCTAGACATATTTGATCTCTTGTGGTGTGCATAGTTCAATCTCAATGAAATTCAATTGATCCTGTACTTACCACAACATGAACACAGTAGACTAGAACACAGAACAACAAAAAATGAAATTGACTAACACAAAAACTAACACACAAGAATAACAAATGGGACAAAGAAAATCACCACAAAACAGAATGACAAAAACACAAAAACAAACGAAGAGAACAAATAGTCTCTAACAACCGTGCCTTCCCCAGCAACGGCACCAAAAATTGACAAGTTTATCGCGTACCTCTCAATAATACCCTAACACTACTGTAATAGCGGTAAGAGGGATCGTTCCCACAGAGATGGGTTGGTTTATCAGAGACTAAGTGTTTTCTCAACACTACAAATGCATGAAACGAACGAAAGAAAATGAGACAAATGCATGCTAAGTATAAAGAATGCAAAATATGAATGAATGGGTTACTATGCAAAACACTGCCTTGAGGAATTTCATCACATACGGAACTCTCCCTATTATCATCGACTCGTGTGGTTGTATGAGGGGACTACTGCTAGTGTCATGAAATTGATTAATCTGGTGGTTCTCACAATCACACTCCACTTACTCCTCAAACTTCCCTTGGTAGGGCAAGCTCTTGGCACAAATTAAGAACCCAGATCCCTACCCTCGTGTAACAATTCTAGTTCAATCATTGACTATCTCCCTTGGTAGGGCAGCTACCCAATTCAAGCATTCAATTTGTTTTGCAAGAATAATCCTAAGTCTCTTCCAAAGGGTTTATCCCAAATGTCAGTGGGTACCGCACACTTGGAATCACAAATAGACCAGATCTTAGAACTCACACAAGTTTGTTCATAATTCAATTCATATCCAATTCAATTGCCGTTGGTAGATCCACACTAATCTCAGTGGGTACCGCAAATCCGATGTGGATTTAAGTAAGAATATGAAAAATATTGAATTCAAACATGTAAAGAACTATGAACAATAATGACACAGATAAATTCAATTCAGATGTCTCAAATAGGTTGAGATCCATACATAGAACCCTCAAGACAGTCAAATGTGAGAAAAGAAAAAGAGAGAGAAAATCCTAATCTAAACTAAGGACTAAGAACACTAATCTCTTGACTCTATTGTGTCTCGCTCCAATTCTCCTGATCGATCCCCTTTTAGGGCAGCTTTCTTTTCCTTTTATAACTTCCTCTCCTCTTGTAACTTGATCTTGACCGCTCATCCCTTTCTCTCACTCTGTGATTCCTCTACGTGTCCCTAGAAAGTGGCATTCAGATAATAAGTGGAACAAGTGAGGCACGTGTTCTACCCATGACTTAAGCATTAAGATTTATCAATGCAAAAATACGAACACCTTGTGGCCATATGAATTAGCCGTTTCTATGCCTTGTGTGTGTGAAGAAGTGTATGAATTGTTAATGCATTTGTGCATGAGTGTGTGTTTCGTGGTGTGTGAGTGAGTGTATTGGCAGGCGCTAAGGTGATTTGGTGTTTGGGCTTGGCGCCCGCCAAGCTCTTTTCGTGTTTGTGTGTGTTGTGTAGTGTTTATGTGTTGTGAGGTGAAAGTGTGCAAGTGTGTGAGGTGAGTGCAATGCGTGAGTGATGAATTTAGTGCAAGTGTATGCTTGTGTGATACAAAATGCTTGAGTGAGTGAGTGATGTTAGTGTAGTGCGTGTTTTGTGAGGTGTGTTAGTGTGTGAGGTGACGGGCGCCATAGGGTTTTTATATTTAGGCTTGGCGCCCGCCAAGCCCTTTTTGCGTTTGTGTGTGTGTAAATGAGTGAGTGCATGAGTATTTGGTTGAGGATGCATATGTGAAGTGAGTGTAAGTGTATGCAAGGGATGGATATTTGAAGTGGGTGTAAGTGTATGCAAGGGATGGATATGTGAAGTGGGTGTAAGTGTAGTGTGAGATGTGTGTGTGTTTGAGTGTGTGTTAGTGTGTGTTGTGGCGGGCGCCAAGGGTGCCCGCCTTGTGAGCTTAATGTCTTCTGTGTGCAAGTGTTGAGTTGAGTGTGCAAGTGTTGTGTTTGTGTGTGCAAATGAGTGTGTGTTGGTGCGGGCTGAGCTGTGTGTAAGTGAAAGTGTGTGAATGGATGAATATGTATGCAAGTGGGTGTGTGAATGGATGAATATGTATGCAAGTGGGAATGAATGAATAAATGTGAGTGAGAAAATAAGAGTGTAGTGAGGATGTTGCATGTGATGTGTGTGAGTGTGTGCTGGTGTGCGTTGTGGCGCCAGCCACAAGTGTGTGTTTGTGAGGTGTGTGAGTTTGTATTGTGGTTGGCGCCATGTTGTTTTTGTGTGAGTGTTGAGTGAATGGAGTGAATGTGTGTGAAGTGTGGCGAGCTTGAGGGTCTCTAGCCCGCCATGAGTGATTGTTGTGGGGTTTTGAAGGCTTTCGGCTGAGAACAGGACTTTGTGGTAAACATAATAATTGTAGATCTCTCTCTTAGCTTTCCATAGGTTCATGAATCATCAAATTTGGAGGACTGTATCTCAAGATATGGACAATCTACAAACTGTGGTAATATGAAGTCAAATATGAAAATCTGAAGGAGCAATTGGAAACATGCCCCCGTTTCCCCTACTTGCACAAGGAATTAGAAGACAGTTAAAACATAAGAATTAAGGTACACTCAAAGAGCTTTCCGGAACATCCCATATCTCCTCATTTGGATTACTATTGAGAAGGTTACACTCAAATGAAATAGCACTACCAATTCTGCCCAACTTCAAACTAAGCAAAATAGGCATATTTAGGTTTCCCTCAATTTCTCACACACCATTTAAGCCCTTTTAAACTCTTTCCTTGTCATTTAACATCAAACACACATTTGCCTCGTTTTATCATCATTTTTGGTCTTTTTCACCATTTTAGCACATCAAGTTGCAAACCGCATAAATGCACAAAATAACACATAACACCACATAAATTCATGACAAACAAGTCAAAAGTTAAGTGAAATAAGACATATAAGTTGGTATAAAACCAACTTATCAAAGAGGAAGCTTAGAAATGACATCTATTTTAGCTCTGTCAACCTCAATCCCAGCATAAGAAATCTTATGCCCCAACACAATCCCTTCTTGAACCATATACTGACATTTTCCCCAATTCAACACAAGATTTGTCTCTTCACATCTCTTTAACACTTTATCTATGTTCTCCAAGCATCCATCAAATGTCATCCCAAAAACTGAGAAGTCATCCATGAAAATTTCAATTATCGACTCAACCATGTCATGAAAGATTGCGATCATACATCTCTGGAAAGTTGCGGGAGCGTTGCACAAGCCAAATGGCATCCTTTTGTAAGCAAATATGCCAAAGGGACAGGTGAAAGTTGTCTTGTCCTGGTCTTTGGGATCAATTGCAATTTGATTATAGCCAGAATAACCATCCAAGAAGCAATAGAACAAGTAGCCAGCAATTCGGTCCAACAACTGCTCCAAAAAGGGAAGTGGAAAATGATCCTTCCTTATAGCCTTGTTAAGCTTTCTGTAATCCATACAAACCCCTCCAAGCACTAACCACTCTTGTTGCAAGAAGTTCATTTGCATCATTCTTTATAACTGTAACTCCTCCCTTTTTCGGAACACACTGAACAGGACTCACCCACTCACTGTCTGAGATGGGAAAAATCATTCTAAAATCAAGCAATTTAATAACTTCTTTCTTGACAACTTCCATCATTTGAGGATTCAATCTCTTTTGTCTATCTCTCACTGGTACTGAATTATCCTCCAAAAGAATTTTATGCATGCACAAGCTAGGACTTATGCCCTTTATATCCGCAATGGTCTATCCTAGAGCCAATTTATGTTGCCTCAATACTCCCAGCAATTTCTCCTCTTGCCAATCTTCAAGTTTAGAAGAGATCGCAACAGGTAATGTTTCACTCTCTCCCGGGAAAGCATACTTGAGATATGGAGGTAAAGGTTTCAACTCCAGCTTTGGAGGAACCAAGATAGATGGCATGAGCTTTTCCTGCAAAAACTTTCGTCGCTTCTCACCTCAGTGGATGCATTCATTTCATTAGTTGGAAGCTTAAACTCAACATTTTCGTTCAATTCATCAGAACATGCTTCTTCCAAAATTCCTTTCATTTCACATTCATTTGCTACTTCAACAATTTCACTTTAATTTCAAAAATGGATTCATCAATCACACAACATTCAATATCATTTTCAATTTCATCCAAAATGTTCTTATCCTCATCATCTAAATCGATTTCATCAAAATCACCTTCACAATCATGTAACTTACCAACAACAGAATAATCATGCTTAACATTCAATTCATGCAAAGAAGAGGATGCTACAGCCTTTATGGCAAAACAAGATTCAACATGTAATGGATGTTTCATGGCATAATTCACATCAAAAACAACTTCTTCATTGTTGATTCTAAAAGTAACGGTTTCGTTTCTTACCCCAATCACAGCATTACCTGTTGCTAAAAAGGGTCGACCAAAAATCAAAGGAACTTCTGGATCCTCTTCCATATCCAGAACAATAAAATCAACCGGGAGTGTAAATTTATCGATCCCCACCAAGACATCCTCAACCATTCCAGTAGGCTTGACCAAAGATCTGTCAGCCAATTGAAGAGTCACAGCTACTGGACGAATTCTGCCTTTAAGACCAACATTAGTGGCAATAGATAGAGGCATGAGATTAATGCCCGCACAAATCACACAAAGCTTTTTCAAAAAGTCTTGTTCCAATTTTACACAGGATAGTGCAACTCCCAGGGTCTTTCAACTTTGGTGGCAATTTGTGCCCAATCCATGCTCCACCATATTCCGTGAGTGTCAAAGGTACCTCACATCTCAAAATCTGCTCCTTGTTGGATATCAAATCCTTGAGAAATTTTGCATATTTGGGAACTGCCGTCACCAAATCCAACAAGGTAAGCTCACATTTACTTGTCTGACCATATCCAAGAATCTATCAAACTGAGGTCCCTTCTTTTGTTCTGGTTTCACTCTCTCTGGAAATGGAGGTTTAGGTGCAAATTCAGGATAATTATAAGGACTAGGAGGTCCTCTAACTTTCTTGGTTCCTTCCTTCTCTCCATTATCTTGCAGCCCCTCCTTCTTTGGTGCCATGTCCTCATTGGCACACTCTTGCTCACAATCAAGATTGTTTTCCTCTTTGTCTTCAGAAGTTTCATCTCCAAGTTTGTTCGGTTTGTGCACTTCTTTTCCACTTCTCAATGTAATTGCATTACACGTCTCCTTTCCTTTTGTATTTGGAATTGTATCACTTGGAAGTGTTCCTCTTGGTCTTTGATGCATAGCATTTGCAAGTTGTCTAAGTTGCATCTCAATCTTCTTTAAAGTAGCTTCATGGTGTTTCACAGTTGATTCCAAACCTCCAAACCTTTGTTCATTTTTGTCCATCTTCTCCATAAACTTTGAAACATGTCTTCAACCGATGGCTTCCTTTGCTCTGAAGTACCAGCTTGATGATTAAAACTAGGAGGTGCATTTGTTGATCTTCTTTGGTCATTTCCTTGATAGTATTAGCCTCCATTGATTTTGTTGTTGTCTCCATTACATTGTCTACCATTGTATGGTCTATTTCCCCCAGAATAATTTCCACTATATTGAGGTTTGTTGTTGTAATTGTTCACGTACTGAAGAGACTCAGTTGTGATGGCACACTCATCGGTGTGGTGTTCACCTTTACACAAACCACAAGAAAGAACTGGAGCCTTGGTCTTAGCAGCTTTCAAAGTTTGCACTTGCTTGGCAAGGGCTTCAAACTTGGCACTCAACGAAGTTTCCTCATCAAGATCTAGAACTCCTCGTTGTTTTCTACCATGAGGTTTACGGGTCTTAGGAAAGAGATACTCATTCTCAGCAATCTGGTTAAACAACTCTCGAACCTCCGGCACACTCTTATCCTTTAATGCACCATTGGCACAAGCTTTTACCATCATGGAAGACTCAGGTGTGAGACCTTTGAAAAACGTATTCAATTCTCTGATTTCACCAAGGTCATGATTGGGACATTGACGGATTAGACCATTAATACGTTCCCATGCTTCTCTGAATGATTCACTATCTTGCTGTTGAAAATTCATGATCTCCATTCTCCTCTTCTTAAGCTTAGCTGGTGGAAAATATTTTGCCAAGAATTTCTTCTGAAGTTCCTCAATAGAAATCGTTGCATCTGCTCTCCCAATGGTCTTAAACCAATGCTTTGCCTTACCTCTCAAGGAAAAAGGAAAAAGGATTCTGTGCACTTCACTTCACTCCACCCTTGGAAGTTTAAACGTACTACACAAGCGTAAGAACCAGTCCAGATGATCATTAGGGTCTTCATTGTCTACTCCTTGGAAAAATTGACCTTGCGTAATCATTGATATAATCTGAGTAGGGATGTGGTAACTTTCAACATCTATGTCTTGCTGCCCAAATCCATTGTCAAAATTCACAGCGTAATGATCACCAAAACGCGGTGCTCTCACTCCAGGATTAGCCATTTTTCTTTGTCTAGCTTGAACTCTCAAAGTCTTTGGCAGTTCAAGGTCCAATTCAAACTCAGGATCTCCAGAGGATCGTAGCCTGGGCATACAACAACACCAAGAGTGAAGTATAACCGAAATATTTCAGAACACAAAAGCACGAAAACTCGAAATGTAAACAACAAACAACAAATCAAAAACGACAAGCGACAACAATAACAAAAAAAATAGAACAAAATGTAAAGACCTAGGGTCTTAATCTTACTTATTTTGATGTTTAACAAACAATTATGTTTATGCTAATTGTTCGAATAAGTGTCTCAATGTGATACATATTCAAGAGAAGCCAAGCATGGAACTTTAGTGCATGAAGAAAGAATTGGAAGTGCAAAAGATACAAAGTTGGTAAATTAAGTCATTCCCCAACTCCTAAACCCTAATTATGTAAATAGCTCAAGAAATTGTTTTACTCCTTTAAGGCTCAAGTAAAAATGATTTCCAAATATTAGTAATCTTCAAATACATTTCGAAATGTGAAAAACATACTTGCACAAAGTCACACAAAGTTGCACAAATGATTTGGAAAACGAAAATTGAAAACAAGTTTGAGAAAAATAGGATCGGACACTGAGGGCAGAGTTTCGGACGTCCGAAACTTTGGTTCGGACGCCTCTCATTGGTCATCTGACCGTCCGAAACTCTAGTGAAAAATCAAGCTCTCAGTAGTTTAGGTTCGGACGCCTCAGGGAAGTTTTGCCCGTCCGAAACTCAGATTTTCAAATAACGGCTAGTTTTTTAAAAGTCAAACATATACGTTTTTTTGTCATATTTTGAGAGTTTTAAATACAAGCCAACACATGAACGTTCAAGAAGAGACAACACTTGATTCCCTTTGCTTTACATCTGAAAAAAACTCTCTACAACTCTCATATTTCGTTTTGATTTCAAAAGAAACAAAAGATCAAAAGTTTCTTGAGCTTTCTTTGAGTTCTTCATTTTATTCTTGAGCTTTATAGTTTGATTTGTAATTTTCTTAATAGGAATCATACTTTGAGCTTCACTTCATCTTATTCACCCTAATTGAGGGTTGTAATTTCATTATCAAACATCTATAATGAGTGATTGTAAAAGGTTTCTCAAGTGAGAGTAAAAACCTTGAGCACATAGCTTGGGATAGCTAGTGAAAAGGTTGAACCTTGGTTAAAATCCTAAGTTAAGGTACTTGGGTTGTAAAAGTGGTTAGTTTGATCTCACCACAAAAAGAAGATCAATTCATAGTGAAGAGGTTTGAAATCCTAAGTTGAGAAACTTAGGTAGTGGATGCAGAGTACTCCAAGGAGGAGACTTGAACCACCCTAAATTGATTGTGTCTTTGCGCTTCATTGATTTCATTTCTGCACTTATTTTGTTTCGCTTATGCTTTGATTTATTGATATTGAAGTGTTGAATTTAGTTATTACATTTCTGAAATATAAAGATTAATCTTACACTTGTTGTGACTTATACTTCTCACTCATTTCTGTTGAATTTAGTTTGATTAGTACACTTAAATTTTTAGAAACCTAATTCACCTCCCCCCCTCTTAGGTTGCCTTTAGAGCTTACAATTGGTATTAGAGCTTGGTCTCTATTTGCTTAAGCTTAAAAACCTTAAAGTAAAGATTATGGCAACAAACAATGCCATGTTTATGGAGGGACAATCTATCTCTAGGCCTCCAATGTTTAATGGAACAAACTACAGCAGTTTGAGAGATGGAATGGAAATCTATCTCAAATATATTGAGATTGAGATGTGGTATATTGTACAATAAGGGCTTTATAAGGCTGAGATAACTATAGGGGATGAAACTAGAGAAAAGAAAAGGAGTGAACTCACTGAAACCGATAGGAGATAGCTCACCCTAAATGCTAAAGCCACAAATGCCTTATATAACTCACTAGATGTCAATGAATCAAGTAGAGTTAAAGGATGTGAAAATGCACATGATATTTTGAAGAAACTTAGGGAAATTCATGAGGGAACCGAAGATGTAAAAGAGGAAAAGAAATCATTTCTAGTAACACAATATGAAAGCTTTAAAATGGATAGTAATGAATCCATAGATAAGATGTTTTGTAGATTCAATAGCATAATCAAAGATTTGGAAAGTCTAGGAAAAATCTATCCCTTAGGTGAGCAAAATAGAAAGATTTTAAATTCATTACCTAAGGAATGGGAGTCAAAAGCCATAGCAATTGAAGAAGCTAAAAATCTGAGAGAACTACCCATAGATCAACTAATTAGTTCACTAATGTCATATGAGTTAAAGATAAAATGTAAAACTCAAAAAGAAGAAGACACTGAGGCTAGGAATAACATAGCACTTAAAGTGTCAAAGAATGAGAATGATGATGATGAAGATGAGGAAGATATAAATGAACAAGATGATAATGATCTTGTTTTTCTAACTAGAAAGCTATCTAGGATGATTCAAAGTAGGAAAAACAAGTTTAATAAATGAAGGAACTTCAAGAGCAAATATTGGATGAAAGAAAATGGGGAAACATCAAAAGTCCATAAATGTTATGAATGTAATCAACCTGGACATTTTATTGATTGCCCAAGAATGAAGAAGGAGTTCAAACAAGACAAAAAGGGCAAAGGAAGAAGCTTCAAGGTCACATGGGATGATGACCAATCCGAAGAGGAAACCGAAGGAGAAGAAGAAGGAGTTGCTAACATGTGCTTTATGGGATTTGAAGATCATGAGATAAGTCTTTCTTCTAGTGATGATGATGATGATAATTGTAATGATCAAGATGAACTTGAGCTGTACATTGCTAGACTAGTAGATGAGTTAAAGAAAACCAAAACTCAAAACAAGAAGCTTAAGGCCAAAGTGGAAGAAATCACTTCATGTAATCAAGAGTTAATCACTAAGTATGATTGTATAGTAATAGAAAATTGTACATTAAAAATAGAAAATAAAAAATTAACAATAGATAGTAACAAGGCTAGAGAAGAGGTTAAAAAGTATGATGAAGTTAAGAAAGAACATGTAGGATTAAAGAAGAGAATTGAAGACCTTAGTGATTGTTTAGCTAAATTCACTCAAGGTAAGAACAACTTAGAAATACTTTTAGGAAATCAAAGAATGGGAAATAGTAAATATGGATTATGATATTCACATGAGATAGGTCAAAGCTCCACATCCAAACCTGTAAAAATTACTCACACATTACATAATCATGAAAGAGGAGTAGAAAATTTTAAAAATAGACCTCACCAACTTCATGGATATGGAATGCATAACACTCATAACCAACACCATAGAATGCATAATACTCATTATGGACATAAGAAGTATTACTTTGAGCCTAGGTATAACAATGTTAGACCTTACTACAAGACTTCACACTCTTTCAAATACAATGTGATATGCGATTATTGTTGTAAAAAGGGGCATACCTCAAGGAAATGCTTTGCAAGAATGGAAGTTGAAAATGGATCAAAAACATGGATAAGAAAAGATATCAATGATGTAAGAACTTAATGCTTAAAGTCACACATTGATTCTTGAATGTAGGTATGTTTAAAAAATACAATTTTGGATACAAAATGGTTCCTTGATAGTGGATGCTCAAGACACATGACCGGTAATCCCCCATTGCTTAATAACTTGGAAACAAGAAATAAAGGTCATGTTACTTTTGGCAATGATAAAAAGGGGAAGGTTATTGGTATTGGTGATGTAGCCAATAATAATAGCAATGTGATTGAAAATGCGGTTTTGATTGATGACTTGAAATTCAATTTGATTAGCATAAGTCAAATATGTGATAAAGATCTTGATGTGTTGTTTAAACGTGAAAAATGTGTTGTTATTGATCCAATAGATGGTAAAATAGTTCTTACCGGATCTAGGCATAACAATGTGTATACACTTCATTTGTGTGATATTATGGAACTAGAAATGTAATGTCTTAGTGTGGTACATGACACAACTTGGTTGTGGCATAGGAGGCTAGCTCATGTGGGAATAGATCACATAAATAATCTAGTAGCAAAAGAACTAGTTAGAGGCTTACCTAAACAAAAATATGAAAAAGATAAAGTGTGTGATTCATGTCAATTTGGAAAACAAACTAAAAGTACATTGAAACCTAAAAACATGGTAACAACTTCAAAACCCGTAGAGTTAATACATATGGATTTGTTTGGACCTTCACAAACTACAAGTTTAGGTGGCAAAAGATATGTTTTTGTAATAGTAGATGACTATTCTAGGTAAACTTGGGTAATATTCTTGGCACATAAAAGTGATACATTTAAAGAATATGCTAGACTATTTAAAAAGGTTCAAAATGAGTTAAATTTAAATGTGGTGAAAATTAGAAGTGATAGTGGAACCGAATTTGTAAATGAAAGCTTTATAAATCATTGTGATGAAAATGGTATTACACACAATTTTTCAGTAGTAAAATCACCACAACAAAATGGAGTAGTTGAAAGAAAGAATAGAACACTTCAAGAAATGGCTAGAACTATGCTTTGTGAAAATGACTTGCCTAAATACTTTTGGGCCGAAGCGGTTAACACCGCATGTTATGTCATGAACCGTGCTTTAATGAGACCATTATTGAAGAAAACTCCATATGAATTAGTATATAAGAAAACTCCAAATGTTTGATATTTTAAAGTCTTTGGTTGTAAATGCTTCATTCTTAATGTAAAAGATACCTTGGGAAAAGTTGATAAGAAATCGGATGAAGGAGTATTTTTAGGATATTTCGAAATTAGAAAAGCATATAGAGTGTATAACAAAAGAACCATGATAATAGAAAAGGCAATTCATGTAAACTTTGATGAAGGTGACACAAGTAAAAATCATGAAGAAAGTGATGAAGAAATAGGAATAGAAGAAAATCCATCTAATGAGCAAGATAAAATTGAACTTGACAACAATTCATCTTCACAAATTGATCCTAAAGAAAATATTCAAAACGTAGATAATAATCCACAAAAGACTGATCTTCCAAGAGCTTGGAAATTCATCCAAAGTCATCCTAAAGACTTAATCATAGGAAGTCCATCTAGAGGAGTCAATACTAGGTCATCTTTGCATCTAGATAATAATTTGGTATTCCTCTCACAAATTGAGCCAAAAGACATATATGAAGCCTTAAAAGATGGCAATTGGATCATTGCTATGCAAGAAGAATTAAATCAATTTGAAAGAAGTAAAGTATGGAATCTAGTAGAAAGGCCTAAAGACACTTCAATTACAGGAACTAAATGGATTTTTATGAATAAACTAAATGAAGTAGGAAATATAGTAAGAAACAAAGCTAAATTGGTGGCTCAAGTGTATAGGCAAGAGGAAGGTATAGACTATGATGAAACCTTTGCTCCCGTTGCAAGGAATGAGTTTCCTAATCCGCATGTTACTTGCATATGCTTGTTTTAAAGGATTCAAACTCTTTCAAATGGATGTTAAAAGTGCATTTTTAAATGGATTCATTCAAGAGGAAGTATATGTAGAACAACCTCCCGGTTTTGAAAACAATAAGTTTCCTAATCATGTATATAAATTGGTCAAAGCACTATATGGATTAAAACAAGCTCCTAGAGCTTGGTATGAAAGACTTAGTGGATTTCTAATAGAAAAGAACTTTCACAAGGGAATAATAGATACTACATTGTTTACAAAGCATTGTGACGATAAATTACTTATTGTTCAAATATATGTTGATGATATTATTTTTGGTGCTTCAAATGAATCATTACGTGAAGAATTTTCAAATTTAATGAAAGATGAATTTGAGATCAGTATGATGGGAGAAATAAAATTCTTTCTTGGGTTACAAATAAAACAAATGGATGATGGAATTTTCATAAGTCAAGAAAAGTACACTAAAGAGTTACTTAAAAAATTTGGTATGGAAGAATCAAAACCAAATGGAACCCCTATGAGTACTTCAACTAAGTTAGATAAAGATGAAAATGGTGTGAAAGTTGATGAAACACAATATAGGGGAATGATAGGAAGCTTGCTATACTTGACTGATAGTAGACCGGATATTATGTATGCTGTGTGCTTATGTTCTAGATTTCAATCGTGTGCTTAACAATCTCAGGCTGTAAAAAGAATACTAAGATACCTTAAAGGAACAATACAACATGGATTATGGTATCCTAGGACAAAAACATTTGAATTAGTAGGGTTCACCGATGCTGACTTTGCCGGGTGTAGAGTTGATAGGAAAAGTACGAGTGGAGCATGTCAATTCTTAGGAAAATCTCTTGTTTCATGGTCTAGTAGGAAACAATCTTCCGTATCACTATCAACGGCAGAAGCCGAATACATAGCTGCCGGAAGTTGTTATTCACAAATTCTTTGGATGAAACACACTCTCCTTGATTTTGGTTTAGATTTTGGGTGTGTATCCATTAAACGTGATAACACCAGTGCCATTAATCTAACCAAGAATCCCATTCAACACTCTAGATCAAAACATATTGACATAAAAAACCACTTCATTCGTGATCTTGTTCAAAAAAAGGAAATCCATATAGAATATGTTTCCACTAGAGAACAATTGGCGTATATCTTTACCAAACCACTCCCGGAGGACCAATTTTCTATCTTAAGAGATAGCATTGGTGTAATACAATTAAAGTGATCCGAAAACATCGATTTTATCTCTTAAAAATGAATTTTAAAAATTTATAAAAGTTTCGGACGCCAGTTTCGGACGCTTAGGACCGTCTGAACCTAAATTTCAGAGACGAGTAAAATTGTTCAGAAGTTTCGGACGCCAGTTCCGGACGCCTATAACCGTCCGAACCTAAACTTCTGAGAGGGTGCATTTTTGCTGGAGTTTCGGACGCCAGTTCTTAACGCCCTCCATAGTTTCGGCCGTCCAAAACTATCGCGTCATTCTTAAAAACCCTGATTTCGGAACAGTTTTTCAAGAACTTTCAAAAGGCCTCCAAACATTTTTTCGCGCCTCTTACACCCATATTGCGTTTTAACCATTTAATTTCCAAATTGTTCCAATACAATCTTTCCCTTTCATCCAGAGAACATCTTCACCGATTCAAAACACAAAATTCTACATCCAAATTCTTCACATTGATTTAAACCCTAGCTTTTGGGTTAAATATCAATTATTCACATTTGCAGTGATTTGATTGAAATTTTCAATCAAAATGAGTTCATAAAGGGGAAGAAAGCGGACGAAGGTTACGGCACCTCCACACGTTCAACATGGACAAACAACGACCAACAATCCTCCTTCTTCATTTATCAATGGTGAGTGCGCCTCTAAATACAATAGTTATGTTACCAATCAGAAGAAAATTATTGTCCCCAGGATTGTAAGGAATGAAGATTTTGTTGGTGCCTTAGACATCGTAGAGTTGTTTGACTATCAGGATTGGAATGAAATTTGTTTACAAATGAGCCTATTCCTACATTGTTAGTGTATGAGTTATTTACTAATTTGCATTCGCCAAAAGATGCCGCTGGGGTTGATAAGTTATGTACTAGAGTCAATTCTGAGGATATCACCCTAACACCTGAAAGCCTTAATAATTTATTCAAAACTGGTCATACAAATGCCGTAGCTAAAGATGGCAAACCTATCATGAAATACTTTAGGCTTCATTATTGGTCGGATGCTTCTCACAGCTTTAATTTCAATGATTTGGTGGCAAGTGCTTTCAATGGTGAGACATTTAGTAGGGCAAGTGAAGCACCAATCAAGAATATGAGTCCTAAACACCGCATTCTTTTTCACATTATTACCAAAGTCGTTCTTCCAAATCATGGCCATAAGATCGATCCCAACACTATGAACCTTTGTCTCCTATATGCTCTTCTTAAGCAAATTCCCGTAAATTTTGGATATTTAATGCTTAAGTATCTTGATGTTCATATTAAGGATCAACGTCGTAATTTACCATATGGCATGCTTATCACAAAAATCCTTAGGCATCATGGCATAACTGTGGATAATGTCGCTGAGTACCCCGTGTCTTCCCGTAATTTTTATGATTCGATATTTCTTAAGTCCATGGGAATATATGTGGTGAATAAGGTTTGGACATTTGACAAGCCAATTGAAGGCCAAGAAGAGGATGAAGACATGATGGAAGGTGATGATGAGGAGACAGAAAATCAAGGTCAAGATGCACCGGAGCCTGCCCAAGCAAATAACATAGATGAAGATTTCAAAACCCTTATTCAAGGGTATTTTGACTCTTTAACTGATCGCATTGATAGTGGCATTGCCGACGTGCATTCTAGTTTGAATAATAGCATGATGGAGATAAGGGAACAATTGGATGCATTAACCGTTAGGGTGGATGACTTGGGTAGTGAGATTCACTATGGACATGAAGTGCTTATGACGGATGGGCAACGTGAAGCCTTGGCGCAAGCTCGCCTCAAGTGGAAGGCACCGGCGCGTGACTAGCTATTCATGTAATAGACTAGGAATTCTTTTCATGTGCTTCATTATTTGGATGCTCTTACTATATGTGGATGACTCATGATGATCTTTGATATTTTGAAAGTTTATTTGACTGTTTTGTTTTTGGTTAATTTTCATGATCTTGACTTTGATTATATTGATGCTCTTGGATATTTGAAAGTGACTTTGATATTCTTGATGATCTTGACTTTAATGATAATAAAGATTAATTCATGCATTCATTTCAAAGTGATTATGATACATTGTGTAAATTGATGTTGAGAATCATGAAAATATTATATGTTGTGTATCTCTTGTGGTTTGTTTGGGTTGTTGACAGGTGGAACCAATCCATGTACAAAGGAAACTCTGTCAAAATTTATACAAAATTATTGCATTTAACCATTTTATCTTCTTCCTAGCCACCCATTAGGTTGCAAGGAGTGGAAAGGTATTCCTAAGATATGATGTTGTTTCCATAACACTATATCTCTCAACAACAAATGGAAACAAGGTACATCAAAGTTAATGTTGTTTATGTTTTTGTTGTGTATTATTTTGATGATATCAAAAGGGGGAGAAGAAAAGAGAAAAATAAAAGGAAGAAAAGAGAAAAATAAAAGGGGAATTATATTGATGATAAAAGGGGGAGAAGGAAAGAGAACAATATTGCATCTTGGTATTATGTAATGAATATAATGGATAAAGAACAAAAAGGGGGGAGAAAATTAAAAAGGGAGAAAAATATTAGAAAAGAGAAAACTAAAGCATACAATGAAATGGAAGTATACACATAGGGGGAGCATATATCATCTCTTTGATTAAAAAGTAACTTATTGCACTTGTTATTTATTCTCTTACATAATTGGTTTGTCATCATCAAAAAGGGTGAGAATGTAAAGACCTAGGGTCATAATCTTACTTATTTTGATGTTTAACAAACAATTATGTTTATGCTAATGGTTCGAATAAGTGTCTCAATGTGATACATATTCAAGAGAAGCCAAGCATGGAACTTTAGTGCATGAAGAAAGAAATGGAAGTGCAAAAGATACAAAGTTGGTAAATTAGGTCATTTCCCAACGCCTAGACCCTAATTATGTAAATAGCTCAAGAAATTGTTTTACTCCTTTAAGGCTCAAGTAAAAATGATTTCCAAATATTAGTAGTCTTCAAATACATTTCAAAATGTGAAAAACATACTTGCACAAAGTCACACAAAGTTGCACAAATGATTTGGAAAACGAAAATTGAAAAGAACTTTGAGAAAAATAGGATCGGACGCTGAGGGCAGAGTTTCGGATGTTCGAAACTTTGGTTCCGACATCTCTCATTGGTCATCTGACCGTTCGAAACTCTGGTGAAAAATCAAGCTATCAGTAGTTTAGGTTCGGACGCCTCAAGGAAGTTTCGGTCATCCGAAACTTAGGATCGAACACCTGCCAGGTCCGAAACTAGCGTCTGAAACTTGGATTTTCAAATAACGGCTAGTTTTTTAAAAGTCAAACATATATACGTTTTTTTTGTCATCTTTTGAGAGTTTTAAGTACAAGCCAACACATGAACGTTCAAGAAGACACAACACTTGATTCCCTTTTCTTTATATCTGAAAAACACTCTCTACAACTCTCACATTTTATTTTGATTTCAAAAGAAACAAAAGATCAAAAGTTTCTTGAGCCTTCTTTGAGTTCTTCATTTTATTCTTGAGCTTTATAGTTTGAGTTGTAATTTTCTTTATAGGAATCATACTTTGAGCTTCACTTCATCTTATTCACCCTAATTGAGGGTTGTAATTTCATTATCAAACATCTATTGTGAGTGATTGTAAAAGGTTTCTCAAGTGAGAGTAAAAACCTTGAGCACATAGCTTAGGATAGCTAGTTAAAAGGTTGAACCTTGGTTGATCTCACCACAAGAAGAAGATCAATTCATAGTGAAGAGGTTTGAAATCCTAAGTTGAGAAACTTAGGTAGTGGATACAGAGTACTCCAAGGAGGAGACTTGAACCACTTTAAATTGATTGTGTCTTTGCTCTTTATTGATTTCATTTCTGCACTTATTTTGATTTCCTTATGCTTTGATTTATTGATATTGAAGTGTTGAATTTAGTTATTACATTTCTGAAATATCAAAATTAATCTTACACTTGTTGTGACTTATACTTCTCACTCATTTCTGTTGAATTTAATTTGATTAGTACACTTAAATTTTTAGAAACCTAATTCACCCCCCCTCTTATGTTGCCTTTAGAGCTTACACAAAATATAAAAACAAGAACAGAGTAAACATACAAAACAGAACAACACAAAATTTAAATGATGAAACTCAAGAAACACTTAATCAAACTCTAGAAACCGTGCCTTCCCCGGCAACGGCGCAAAAAATTGAAAGGTTTATCGCGTACTCTTCAATTTAACCCTAGAAACTACTGTAGTAGTGGCGGTAGGGATCGTATCCACAGGGAAGGAATTGGTTTCTAGAATTCAGATAATTGTTCTAATATCGAAAATGAGTGCTAACTCAACAAACAGAGAACGAGAAATGCCGTAACCAACAAGAATAGTACAAGAAACAAACAACAAGAACAAACACACACTAGAACAAAGAACAATTAAGATAAATGCACAGAAATGTGGTATCAAGTCTTAGTAAGATGTCCTAGGGTTTACACCAGATGAATATGCAAATAGACTAATTACATGCAAGACACTTGACATACTCTGGGAACAAATAGGAGAACCAACTACCTGAGAACCTAGACTATGATCAGCATGGCAACCACATCATATTCTACGCTCCCTGACTTCACTCTTTCCCATGGCGAGGACTAGAGTGAAGGTTGTAACCCGCAGAGTCTCAACTTCTCAGAATTTACTACTATAGCATGTAAAATCTAATATTTTCCCTTGATGAGGCCTAACCTAGGTTCGTCTGTCTTCGTAAAGCTCGAGAAATCTCTTCTCACTCAATTCTTAGGTTTCAATGAACTTCCACCGGCATGACGACCGCATCTCGGTTCATGATCAAGCAATACGAGTGAAAAGACTCATTTATCATACTGTGTGTTCTTAGTTCAAGCATTTCTACTTCTATTGATGAATTAAACCCCAACCTAGCATGACGACCACAATCGAAGCATAATTCAATCAACAAAAGCTCAAATGAGTGAAACTTAACGAGTTTGAAACAATATTTCTTAGTATGAGTTCATTCTTAATTATTTATGCCAAGTGTGAGGCATTAAATAGTCTAATTACACTTCATCCAGATCAAAATCCTAGAACATAGCAAATTTAGCCACAAAATTCCATTTCCAGTTCACGATCGTCAATAGATAACAATGAGCAAATCATATTCATCAATTAGGAAGAATTTACCAAATCATAAGCTTCAATTGCTTCCAATTACAAACGAACCGTGAATTCCTCCTTAATTGAGTAGAGAGAGTTACAATGTTCGGAACGAATTCTCGATCGGAATCGAGAATGGAGCTAAAATGCTAGAGAGTGAAAGTAGAGAGAGAAAGTAAATCTCTAGAGAAAATTTCCCGCTCTAAAAATCAAAAGTCTGGTAAGAAACTAGAATGACATTTTTTCCTGATCCTCTCCAATTCTAACTAAATTCTCTATTTATAGAGGTTACAAAACGTAAATAATACGCTAACGTGAAATGAATAAGATATTACAAGTATGCCACTGATCCATATCCCAGTCCAACAACCAACATAAATGTGAGTCCAAAGTAGGAACAACTCAAGCCAGCTCCAGCGCCTTTGAACCAACATCTCTGCGCCTTCATCACAGTTCCAGCGCCTTTGAGCCCCTGAGAATCACGCCTCCAAAATGTTATTCCAATCCCTTGGGTGCCCAGCCTCAATCACGCCTTTAATTCGTATGTCCTTCACGCTTTCAGGCTTCCAGCTTCAACGCTCCTTTTGTACTCAGCAACCTTGCGCCTTTGAGACTAATATTAGCATTCCTTTCCTGCTTTCTGCACCAGAACAAACCTTTCAACACTTAGCCAATTCTTTCAAAACCATCACAAGCATAGAAAGCTCCTAAGGCGAGGTCTCTCAGCGAGACCTCGCCGTGAAACCTACTTGTGTGGCGAGACCTCTCGGCGAGGTCTTGCCGTATAAGTGTGTGCAGGGCGAGGTCTCTCGGTGAGACCTCGCCATGTATTATGTATGAATGGCGAGACCTCGCCGAGAGGTCTCGCCGTGTGTGCGAGAGTGAAGTGAGAGATATGTGTTGTTTGTGATGAAATTCAAATGTGTGAAATGGTTTGAATGTTGTGGAATGAGTGTGAGTGTGAGTGTGAAGTGAGGATGTAAAATGTGAGTGAAATTGGTGTTGTGAAAGTTTGCAAGGATGAAGAATGAAATGAAATGAAGAGTGAAGTATGTGTAAAAGTGTTGTGTGTAATTGAAATGAAATGGAGAGTAAAAGTGTGTGAGTTGAATGATATATTGTGTGAGTTATGAATAATGAAGAACATTGTGAAGTGAATGTTATGATGAGAGTGAAGTCTTGAATGTTAACATGAATGAGAAATGGTGAACGAAATGGACAAAATAATTGTGAGCAAATATTGTAAAGAAACTTCAACCTGGATAGCCTATAACATGTCTTGCATGCGTATGATTGTAATACAATTACATGTCGCTTGTGCATGTGGTGTGTGCATCATGCTAGAGTGCGTGCGGCGAGGTGACCTCGCCGCACGGTGTGTGCAGGAGAGTGTGTGACAAGATGAGTGTTTGTGTGCAACATGTGTGTGAAATGCTTGTGCGGCGAGGTGGTGAGTGCCGGAGTGTGTTGCAAGAGTGTGGCGGCGAGGCCAACGTGAATGCTTGTGTGTGTGGCGGCGAGATCAACTAGTGTGAGTGCATGTGCTTGAGTTAAGTGCATGCATTTGTGCAACAATGTATGTGTGGAGTGAGTGAGTGTATGTGAGTGAAGGTGCCATACAAACATGAAGTGTGAGGTGAGTGCAAATATGAGAACAACTATATAGCTAAGTTTCCATTTTCAACATAATGCTCTAATTCCACGCCAACTAAATGTGCCTTAGCCCCGGAATTAGACTTGGTGGTAAACATAAAAGTTCTAGATCTTCCCCTAAACGTTCCACTGGTTCGAGAATCAGCATCATTAGATACCTGTAGCTCAAGATATATCCATTTTACCAAACTGTGGCCGAAATTAAAAACCCTAAACAAAACCCTAATCCAAGCTCAACAAAGAATCCTCAGTTTCTCATGCTTTCACACGGAATTTGGAGAAGGTTAAAACAAGACAATTGAAGTACACACAAAGTGCTTTCCATAGCCACCAAGATCTCCTTATTTGGATTAGAATTGAGAGAGTTACACTCAAAACACGTTGCACCACCAAACTGCCAAAACCCTAATCTAGCTGAGCAAGCACCTTTAAGTTTCTTCATTTTCAACCTAGACACATATCACTTCATTCACCATCATTTTTACCCTTTTTGCACCACTTAAACATTACCAAATAGCAAACCACATATATTCACAAAGCAGCATAAAAAACCACACATTTGCATAAAACACAAGACAAAAGCTAAGATATTCATACGTATCAGTTGGTATGAAACCAACTCATCATGGAGATATCTTAGTCCATTATTGCCTCTTCCATAAAGGGGGAATTGATTGAGATATTGAGAGTCCAATGTCGGTTTGATGAACTTGATAGACATGAACTAGTTTAGTCCTTGTATCCGCTATAAAGGGGGGAGTGAATTAGGGAATGATTTCTAAGGGAGTGACTAGGTTCAACCCTTGCCTCCGCCATAAAGGAGGGGTTGGATTAGAGAGTGAACGATTGGAGAGACATTAGAATTTTGGTTGACATTAGTTAGCTAGTCATTGCCTCCGCCATAAAGGGGGGATTGGTTAATTGGTCAATTTTCGGTAGGATACAATGCATTTAGGTCCTTGCCTCTGCCATAAAGGAGGGACGTAGTTGAATTGGCTCATTCTTAGTCATAGTAATTCCATAAGATAAACCACACGTAACACTAACATTTGAGATAACCAAATGCAAGGGTATATTTTAATTTCTTGATTTCTCTTCCACACATTTTCATGTTTATTTGGTAGTATTAGCATAGTTTAGGTTATTTTCCTTCCTTGTTTATACTTTCACTACTACACACACGTTTATACTAATCACATAAACTCATCCCCTCCCTGTGGGTTCGACCCCTACTTTCTCTCGCTATAAACTGTCGGTGTCTTGGTGCACCTTAAATGTCGTGAGGATTAGAGTTATAAATTTATTTGATTCGGTTAAACCTTAGCTTTTGACCCTAGCTCCAAAACCGCTATCAAATTGGCGCCGTTGCCAGGGAGGGCAATTGGTTTTAGGATTGGTGTTTTTGTGTGTTGAGTAGTTGTAAATTTTTAGCTTTAATGTTGTGCATATTTGTTTCTTGTGTTTTCTTTCATTTTTTGTTTTTTTTAGTTGTGTTGAGGTTTTTCAAAATATGCCTAAGTTGTTTGGGGACTTCTTTGAACTAGATCATGATGGCCTACCAATTGTGGTGGATGATACAATACCAGAACCTAGGATGTTTGGAGACTTCTCTCCATTGGAGTATTGGGACACCAATGAATGGGGACAAAATGAACCACTAAGACATTCCCCTTTTCCATGCTTTGTGAATGATGAACTTGAGGTTAGACATGCTAGGCTTGAGGCTCAAATGGCCAAAATGACCAAAACATTGAATGATATACAAGTTCAATTGAGTAGGGATGCCCAAGCTTGTAATTGGTGCCAAGGAGGCAATCACACCTTTCAATGTTACTCACATGACATAAGAGGAAGTGATAACCAGTGGGACCAAAATTTTTTATCTTTCCCTCACTCGAATCTTGTAGGTCACTTTGGCTACAATGAACAATGGTTTAGCCATGGACAAAAGCTTGAGTATACCCCCCTCCTAAGCTTGTTCACCTTAGGAATGAGGAGACATCACATATTGATGCATATGATGGCTTGGATGAAAATGATTTGTTAATTTGTCAAGAGCTAGCTAACATAGTGCATTCATGTGTGACGTTGACATCTTACGTGGAATTTAATGATTGGCATGAAATGGTAGATGTCATTAGGTGTATGTACAATGAGAAACCCTTAAATGATTATGATGCTCAATGTGATGTAAATAAGGGTGAATCTCAAATTGAACTCCATGTTAGCTTTGATGAGGAAGATATGAATATTTTTTGTGAAATAGCTAACATGGTTGAAAATAGCTTTGTCGATGCATCCATATTTGAAATGTCTTGTGATGGTGTAGAGACCTTTGATGTAAAGCCTTTAGACAAGCCATGTAGAGAGTCATTACTTAGCATGGTAAGTGAGGTAGTCTTAGGGAAGGTTAATTCATTGTTGACCCCAATAGACAATGTGGAAGAGAAGAATGAGGTACCTACAATAGAGGAGCAACAATGGTATAAGATAGAATTTATTGACGATGCTCCTCATGTACTTGAGCTCAAGTACCTCCTTAAAAGCTTTAAAAGGTGCTTTATAGAAGGCAAAGGAGTGCCTATGAAATGGCATTCATTTGGTACCGAGATGGTTATTTCGAATCTTGAGGGAGTAACCACAAGAATAAAGTCTAGCTAGTGACTAAATAAACCTAGAACTACAATTTCTTTCCATTTTTTTTATTTTTATTTAAATGTTAGTTTTTGTGTTAGTTTTATGTGTTTAGAGTACTTAGGCTAGTTTTTCTTGTAGGAGTTCAAAGAAAACAATAAATTTGAAAGAATGACTATGAGAGAATGAAAAATGTGTATAAGTGATAAAAAGAGCTAAGTGTGGAGGGAGATGCATACCTCTCACACCACTTGCTTAACTCCTTCATCTTTTTCACTCTCATGTCAATGGCACATAAATACATTTTTTACTCTAAATCACTTCATGATTTTCAATGTTAAATTGCATGAGTTAACATATGTTTTGAGGTTTCAGAAGCTTGATGTGTGCAATTTTCAAATATGTGGTTAATGGCACATTCATGGTTTACCTAGCATGAATTTATTAGGACTCAAGTGCACATGAGCTGAATGAATGAGATTAGGATTTGAACATTATTGTGATGCACACCTAACACAAGAGCACTCACATAAGCACAATGTAAAATCTTCTCATGCATGCCATAGAGTGATTGTGAACATTTTTGTTTTGAGTGATTACGTTTTAGTATCATTTGTAGGAGCTTATTTGTTTAAATGCTTCCTTCTTGAACTCATACATGGAATTAATTTACTTTTTTCCTTTCTTTTATCTTTTTTTTCAGGTTTTCCATCCATGAGAAAACAAAAATGAGAGGCATCTTCACAATGGCCAAGTTCACATTTTACATGCACAAATGAAGAGATGGCCATAATGCATACACCTATGGTGTTTTCTTATCCCTCTCTTACCATTTGAAAATAGCGCATATTTTAAGTGTGGAGGGGAAGATATTGGTGAAGATGCTTGAAATTGTGCTTCAATGAATATTTTGTTATTTATGGATGTTTAACTTGGATTTTTAGTGTTTTTCTTGTTTAGTTTTTATTTTTGGTTGATTCTTACATACTCTTGATTGCACATTGAGAATTCCTTGTGTGTTTTGAAATTTTGGAAGTCCCTTGTGATAAGGTGATGATTCAGTTTTGTAATGACTTGTTTTGATGGTTTTTGCTTGACTTTTGTGGATTATAGTGTGTTTTAATGAGGGAATGTGGTAATAATTTGTGTGACTGCGTAAAGAGAATGTGAAGCATTATGTTATGAAAAATGAAAATGGAGAGATATGAGTTTTATGTGATTGAGTGAGATGTGGTAGTGTGGAAATGAAAGATTTTTAGTGACTTATGTTGTATGCGTAGTTTGATTGATACGGAGATTGTGTGTGAGATATGTTTAGGTTGGGTACATGAGGGAATTTCACAACACACATCTCACTTGTACCGCACACGAGCACTCACTTCGTTGAGCTAAGTGCTCACTTCGTCGCACACACTCGTACGCCTCATCGCATGGACATGCGACGAGCTCACACTCTCGCCTACACCTCGCCGCATGCACATGCAGCAAGCTCTCGTGCACACATCACTTATCTTGCCGCACGGATGTGCGGCGAGCTCTCTTGCATCGCACACCTCGCCGTATGCACATGCGGCGTGTTCACACGCTTCGCCGCATGGACATGCGGCAAGATCACACACCTCGCCGGACGCATATGCAGCGAGATCACACACCTCGCCGCACGGATGTGGGCGAGCTCTCACTTTCTACACACTCGTTTTTTCATTCATGTTTTGTTTTCACCTTACTTAATCTTGATGCAAGTTTGTGTTCTTTGTTGTCTCTATAACATTTTCAACTTCATGTTAGTATTCACTTTACACTCATTGTCTTGAGAATGATTTACAGACATTACATCTTCCATTCTTGGGTGTGAATTGCATATTGGTCTTACAATGTTTGAAATTTAAGTTTGTGATTGTCAACAATCCATACTTAACATTTCATTCAATTGCCGAAATTCCTTCTACTTGTAATCACTCTCGTTCTCACTTCACAACACTTAGCTCGCAACACTCTTCACACACATCACTCAACACTTACATCCATCTTCAGCACAACACTTGACAACACTTCACAACATAATTTCATTCACACACTCGCGTAAATGCATGGCGAGGTCTCGCAGCGAGACCTCACCACGCACATGCATACACGGCGAGGTCTGGCTGCGAGACCTCGCCAAGTACACTAACACACGGCGAGGTCTCGTAGCTAGACCTTGCCACGCACACAAACACAGGGCTAGGTCTCGCTACGAGACCTCGCCACACACGCACATGCACATGGAGGTCTCGCAGCCAGACCTCGCCACACACACGGAAGCACGGCGAGGTCTCGCTGCGAGACCTCGCCATGAAAGCATTTTTTTATGCCGCCATGAAGAAATATATTTTTGGTTGTATTATTTTCTAAGTGTTGGCTGTTGGATATTTTGTGCAGGGAGTGATGAAGGCGCGGTGAACAGTGGCTCAAAGGTGTGTAGAGGCTAATAAAGGCGTGTGAGCTGATGTCTTGAAGGCGTGGAAAGGCTAATAAAGGCGCGCGAAGTTTCAAGGCTCAGAGGCGTGGTTCTCACTTGTGCACAAGTTATCGTTGAACATCTTGTTTGATATGCGTAGTGGCATTCTTGTAATTTTGTAATCATTTTATGGTTGTGTATTATTTACGTTTTGTAACCTCTATATATAGAGGAATTAATCAACACATTTAAAAAAATCATTCTAGAATAAAAAATAGACTTTTGATTTTAAGCGGGAATTTCTTTCTCTCTCTTCACTTTCTCTCTCTACTTTCTCTCACTAGAAATCGAACTCTGTTTCTGATTCCGATAGTGAACTTGATCCGATCATTGTAAGACACTATTTAATTGAGGAGG
Organism: Ophiorrhiza pumila; assembly: GCA_016586305.1. Taxonomy (NCBI): domain Eukaryota; kingdom Viridiplantae; phylum Streptophyta; class Magnoliopsida; order Gentianales; family Rubiaceae; genus Ophiorrhiza; species Ophiorrhiza pumila. The sequence goes on from BLIW01000011.1 coordinate 16,463,435, forward strand.
TCTACCATAATTCCTTTGTGAATTACAAGTAATTGAGGCATTTTATTTGGTAAACTCTTCCGATTTATTGATAATGAATTGCTTTACATTGCGAACTGTTGATCGAGAATTGGAAATGAAGTTGTGTGGCTAATTCGATGATGTCCTAGGGTTTTGATCGGACAACTGTGTAATTGAACCGTGAAATGCTATGCAATTGACCCAATCTTTACGAATGAGATAATACATGCTTTTAACTGCTTGAATTTGTGAAGTTTCATAACAATTACACTTGAATTGACTGAATTGAACCTAGATTGTGGTCGCCATGCTAGGTCGAGGCTTGATTCACCGAATTTGCATAAAATGAGGACTAGTTGTATGAATACGGAGTTCCTTCACTTGCTTGGCGTAGTTCTGCTCAGGCCTCGCCATTGGAAAAGCAGGATGTTAGGGAGTATAGAGAACATTGCAGTCGACATGCTGAGTGTTCGCTAGCCTCCTAGGCAACAATTGTCCCCTCCTAACGTAATTTGCATGAGGTCAAATGCGTAGCAGACGTGTTTAGTTCACAGTTGTCTGGATCTTAAACCCTAGGACGTCTGTCTCAAACTTTCACTACCTTCTGCTCGTATTCTTCTTTCATTTGTTCTGTTTCTTGTATTTTGTTAGTCTTGTTACCATTTTCACTTGTCTCCATATTGCACATTTTACAACACAATTTTAAGGAACGCTTAGTGAATTCTTGGAACCAAATATCCCTTCCCTGTGGATACGATACCTCTCATCACATCTACATTAGTGAGTAGGGTTAAATTGTACAAGTACGCGATACGCTTGTCAATTTTTGGCACCGTTGCTGGGGAAGGCACAGTTTCTTGAAATTTGCTTAATTGTTTCTTGTATTTGTCTTGTTCAGTTTTGTGTTGTGTGAATTCTCTTACTTCGATTTCTTGAAATTTCTTGTGTGTCTGTTTCTCTTGTTTGCATTGGATACTTTTGTTTCTGTGATCTATCGTTTCTTCCCTATCATACTTCACTTGTGTTGTCTTGTGTATGTCTAGGTCTCTAAGGTCTTCTAGAGAGCCTGAATTTCCACTTGATCTCGAGTTACCAAAAACCTTGAGAAGCAGACGGAAAGAAAAGAAAATGGCCAACCAAGGAGTACGAGCACCACGTTTTGATGACCATTATGCAATCAATTTTGGGAGTGGATTTGATCAACAGGACATAGATGTTGAGAGCTACCATATCCCCACTCAGATAGTGTCAATGATAACTCAAGGCCAGTTCTTTCAAGGATTAGACAATGAAGATCCTAACAAACATTTGGACTGGTTCTTAGGCCTCTGTAGTACTTTCAAACTTCTGAGAGTGGATCGAGGTGAAGTCCATAGAATTTTATTTCCTTTATCTTTAAGAGGTAGAGCTAAGCATTGGTTCAAGAGTATTGGGGGAGAAAATGCAGAAATATCCTTTGATGAATTGCAAAAGAAATTTTTAGCCAAGTATTTCCGTCCTGAGAAATTTGAATAAAGGAGAATGGAAATAATGAACTTTCAACAACATGATGGCGAGTCATTCAGAGAAGCATGGGAGCATATTAATGATTTAATCCGTCAATGTCCTAACCATGACTTTGGTGAAATCAGGGAGTTGAACACATTTTTCAAAGGCCTCACAGCTGAGTCTTCCATGATGGTAAAAACTTGTGCTAACGGTGCATTGAAAGATAAGAGTTGCTGGAGGTTAGAGAGTTGTTTAACCAAATTGCCGAAGATGAATATCTTTTTCCTGAGACACGGAAACCCCAAGGCAGGAGGCAGAGAGGAGTGTTGGACCTTGATGAGGAAACTTCTTTGTGTGCCAAGTTTGAAGCCTTAGCAAAGCAAGTGCAAACTCTTAAAGCTACACATGCTAAAGCTCCTATGTTATCATGTGGATTGTGTAAATGTGAGCATCACACTGATGAGTGTGCCATTACAACTGAGTCTCTTCAATCGTGAATAACTATAAAAAGCCAGAATATCCTAACAACTATTCTGGAGGCAATAATAGACAGTATGGCAGTGGTGGCAAAAATAGTTGGGGAAATCAAAATCAGACTCAAGGAGGAGTCAAGTACTATGGAAATGAGCAAAGAAGATCTACCTAACCACCTCCAGGTTTAGATCATCAACAAATTTCTTCAGAGCAAAGGAAGCCATCAGTAGAGCACATGTTCCATAAACTTATGGAAAAGATAGACAAGAATGAACAAAGGCTTGGTGGATTGGAAACTACAGTGAGACATCATGAAGCTACTTTGAAGAATATTGAGATGCAATTGGGTCAATTAGCCAATGCTATGCATCACAGGCCTAATGGATCACTTCCAAATGACACCATTCCGAATCCAAAAGAGAAGGAAACATGTAATGCAATTATACTGAGAAGTGGTAAGGAAGGGCATAAGACCTCTAAGCCTGAAGATGAGGGGTGTGTTATTGAGAAAGCAGTTGTTCAATCTGAGAAAAACTGTGCCAATGAGGACATGGCACCAGAGAAGGAGGAGGTGCAAGACAATGGAGAGAAGAAAGTGATGAAGAACATGACAGGGCCTTCAAGTCCTTATAATTTTCCAAAATACACTCCTAAATCTCCATTCACTGAAAGAGTAAGACCAAAGCAAAAGAGAGGACCACAATTTGATAGATTCTTGAATGTAGTCAAACAAGTGAATATGAGTCTCCCTCTTCTTGATTTGGTAAGTGCTGTGCCAAAGTATGCAAAGTTCCTTCAAGACCTCATCTCCAACAAGGAACAGATTCTTTAGTGCAAATTCCCATGATGTTAACTGAGTGTAGTTGAGCTTGGGTTGTAAAAAGTTTACCACCTAAGTTGAAGGACCCTAGTAGCTATACAATTCCATGCACAATAGGCAAAAGATATTTTTAGAAGGCCCTCTGTGACCTGGGAGCTGGGATCAACCTTATGCCTCTCTCAATAGCTGGGGATGTTGGCCTGGGCATGAAGATTCGTCCTGTAGCTGTCAAACTGCAATTGGCTGACAGATCTCTCGTAAAGCCAACTGGTATTGTGGAGGATGTATTGGTAAGAATTGATAAATTTACCTTGCCTGTAGACTTTATTGTTCTTGATATGGAAGAGGACCCGAAGGTTCCTCTCATTTTTGGTCGCCCTTTTTTCGCAACAGGAGATGCCTTAATTGGAGTAAGAAATAAAACTGTTACATTTCGAATTAACAATGAGCAAGTAGTTTTTGATGTGAATTATTCCATGAAACATCCTATGAATGTGGAGTCTTGCATTGCGATTCAAGCTGTTACATGTTCTGTGATTGCAAATGATGAAAATGTAAAACATGACTTTGTGTTGGTTGATGAATTAAATTGATGTAAGGAAGAGTTTGAGAATGTTGAGTTGAATGAAGAGGATAGAAGAATTGTGGCTGAAATTGAAAACCTTGTTGAGTTCTGTTTGTTAGATGAGTCCATATTTGAGTTGCAAAATGAGGTAGTTGAAGTTAAAATGCATGATTGTGTTGTGGAAGATTTGTTACAGGAAGTATGTGTTAGTGAGTTAGGAAAAGATGATGAATGCAATTTGTTGACTAACGAGTCTTGTGTTCCCATTGAGGTAAGGAAGGATGAATTTTCATGCAGGAATAAAAAGCTTATGCCTTCCATTTTGGTGGCACCAAAGCTGGAGCTCAAGCCTTTGCCTCCTTATTCGAAATATGCATTTCTGGGTGACAATGAGACATTATCAGTAGTGATCTCGTCCAAAATTGAAGCATGGCAAGAGGAGAAATTGTTGAGTGTGCTAAGGCAATACAAACAAGCTATAAGATGGACTATCGCAGACATAAAAGAAATAAGTTCGAGCTTAGGCATGCATAAAATCCTCCTAGAGGAGAACTCAATTCCCGTAAGAGATACACAACAGAGATTAAATCCTCAAATAATGGAGGTTGTGAAGAAGGAAGTGATTAAGTTGCTAGACTTTGGAATGATTTTTCCCATCTCAGATAGTGAGTGGGTAAGCCCAGTGCAATGTGTCCCAAAGAAGGGAGGAGTTACAGTCGTGAAGAATGATGCAAACGAGCTTCTTGCAGCAAGAATTGTTAATGCATGGAGGGTTTGTATGGACTACACGAAGTTAAACAAAGCCACTAGGAATGATCATTTCCCACTCCCATTTTTGGAACAACTGTTGGATTGAATTGCTGGTTTTCTTTTTTATTGCTTTCTAGATGGATATTCAGGTTATAATCAAATCGCAATTGATCCCAAGGACCAAGAGAATACGGCTTTCACTTGTCCCATTGGTATATTCGCTTACAAATGTATGCCTTTTGGCTTGTGCAATGCTCCTGCAATTTTTAAGCGTTGTATGATGGCTATATTCCATGACATGATTGAGTTGACTATAGAAATCTTTATGGACGATTTTTCAGTGTTTGGAATGACATTTGAAGATTGCTTGGGAAACTTAGCCAAGGAACTGAAAAGGTGTGAGGAGACAAACTTGGTGCTTAACTGGGAAAAGTGCCAGTTTGGCGAGAGCGTCGTCTCCCTCGCAATTTTACCCAAAACAACTAACTAGAAGCAAGCGGTAAGTGGGATCGAATCCTCAGGAAAAGGGTAGAATTAAGAATTGTACAGTGATAGAATAAGCAATTAAGCGATGTGTAGACTAAATAGAGAACAAAAGAGAAATCAACCAAAAGGAGAAAGGTGTGCTGCCTTGAGGGAGGTCAGTGGTAATAACTTCAATCGGTTATCCTTGACTTAGTGTTGACACATGTATGAGGGGGTCGGTTTTCTAGTGAACTTAAGATTGATCTCCTTGATAGGTCTCACAATCCTAACCCACCATGCTCCTCTATCTTCCCTTGCTAGGGCAAGATTTAGGCTCGCTTCCTAATTCCAGATCCCTATCTGACACTACACTAAGACAAGTACTAGTGTGCAAATGATCCTAAGTCTTTTCATTCCTTGACTTCCACTGTCAGTGGATACCGCATAGTAGAAAATCGCTTCCTCACCCAGATCTTAGGACTCATACATAGGTTGTTCTATGTTCTGTGGTTTCATTCCAATTTCCTTTAATTGCACTGAATTGATTTCAGTGGATACCGCAAATCATATAAAGGCATAATCGTGAGTGAATAAATATTGAAATGGAACACTAACTGACATGGAACTTTAACCAAACACAAAATATGCAATTCAAATGTCTCAAAACGATATTAAGTCATTACACTTAATCCCTCAAAGCAGCACTGAAAATCTAGCCGATCATGTTGATCGGTTTTGAAAATGAGTTTAACAAAGCTAGATCAAACATTGCTATTACAAAAGGATAGAGTTGAATGATCTCTACTCTAATCTCTAAAACCCTAGACTCTCAGACCTCCTCTCTCTTTTCTCACTTGATTTCTCCCGTCTCCAATTTTTTTCTCTTTGATCAATCTCTCCAGCTTTTATAGTTTCTCATTGTCGACTTAGCTTGGTGAGCTTCCTGGAAATTTCCTTTGTGTAGCCAGATGTTGACACGTGCTCCTGCATTTACAACAGATCATTTGGTGAAGACACGTGTACTTAAGAAATGACAATAATCAGTACACAATATTGGAAACCTTAACTACTAAGTTTGCTAAATAAGTTACACAGAATGCGGAGTTGGTGTCTACGAAATGCATGAGGAAATGACTAACTAAAATGATGAAATAACAATGCATGAAAGACTTCCTAACTTAAAACATGACAATCAATAAAATAGGCTAAAAACAGCAAAGGAAAAATGCAATTGGAGTGCAAGTGATGCAAGTGATGCAAGTGGGGTGGCGGCCGCACGATGCGGCCGCCGTGTATGTGTGTGTGAGAGGGCGGCCGCAACCGTGAGGGGTGGCGGCCGCATCGTGCTTGTGTGTGTGTGTGGGCGGTCGCATCGTGCGACCGCCGTGTGTGCGTGGCGGTCGCATCGTGCGACCGCCGTGTGTGTGTGTCTTGTGTGTGTGCTGAATGAGTTGTGCGTTTGTGTGCTTGTGTTGAGAGTTTGTGTAGTGTGAACAGTTGTGGACTTTCAAAAAGAGTTGGAGGTCAGTGGCATACATGACTAAGTATTTTTGCACAAACTCACAAAATATTCACATTATCACACGATACTTAGCCATTTATCAATGTTTCCAAATACTGCACATTTTGCATACCATTGACACACCAAGCATCATTTTCACTCATAACTCACAACAAAGAATAAGGAAAGCGGAGCAAATAAGTTGACTAAACATCGACTTATCATCCCCCCACACTTAAGTCTTTGCTAGTCCCAAGCAAAGTAAGTCCAACTACCAACTTCACAAACAACTCTCTCAACCTCATCAACCATCCATTGTAAAACTTTCGCATGCATAACATCGCTTTAATACGCAAATCCACAGTTTCTTCGATTTACACAAAGTTGCCAAGCAAGGTATTACGAATAAAGACCAAGGCGCCCGCGTGAAGTGTGTGATGAGAATTACTTATGCCTACAACGTTGTCTATGCAAAGTACTCAAACAGTCCCTTTGTCCACACACACGAACACTTTGCGAATTTAACAAACATAAAACTTAATATGCACATTGGTGCTTATTCATGCCGCACTTTTGTGCTTGGCTGCCAGGGTTTTGTGGCTATTTTTTCCCTTTATTTGCCTATTTGGCTTTTCTCAGCATAAACATCATAACTCAATCATTCGTGTTCGTGCGTGTCTTCAATGGACTATATATTAAAAATGCAAGAACCAGTGTGTACAAGTAGAGTGCACATACAAGTTATGAAGCATAATCATTCTCCTATGTCAAAGATGTTGCTGGCACTTCTATCTTACTTTAACGTTATACTTTACTTAGCACTCTGTATGCATCGATTGAATACCGCGAACTTGTGAAAGAAAATTTTTCGCATGCATCAAACATCGAACACTTGGTAGATTGTTGATGAAATTGGAAGTGCATTTGTTAAATGAATAGTGGTGGACCTCTTGCACAATCATAACATCAACTTTCACATTCATACATTTAAAGCCACACAATACATCACATTTGGAATGGAAAAATCACAACACCACATTTCAAGGTCAGTGCTAATCACTGCCTTGTTTTGATTCCAACACCACACCACGTGAAAGGAAATAAGATAAAAGAAAAGGAAAATAATAATTCACACCACCTATTACTAATATAGTACACACCACCTCTGATCCCCTGCACACTTAGCAATCACAGCATAAAGATTGAGATTTTTCAAAGGCCCTAGGCCTCACAAACATCAGCATAATAGGAAGCAAGCATCATTCACACAAGCATAAACCATCAAGCTCACACAAACATAATTCACAGCCACCACCATAAACCAAAACTCTCCCCCCCACACTTAAAATGAAGCAATGGTCCCCATTGTGAGAAAGGAAAGAGTCTACCCAAAATCAATCGTCGCGCAGAGCTCGTTGGTTATGCTCTATATCCTGATATATTTCCCATTGTGATCTTCCTATGCTGCCAAGAGATTCTTCGGATTCTTCAGCAGGCAATATTCCAATTCCTTGACTCATGACCATTTGTGATAATAGGAAAGGGAAATATATGGGCGCGCCTGTGCAATTTTGTGCTCGTGTTATGGATTTCATGATCACCTTTCCTGCGTCGATTGTCATCCGATGTTGTATGGCATAAATCAGTAGTACTTTTTCCCTGGTCGCTTTTGCGTGGCTGTTTGTGGGTATGAGCTTGGCGTTTATGAACATCAGCCACATACGAGCTTCCGTCGTCAAATCTTCGACTTTAACATATACGGCTTCAGATCGGCCATTACGTATCCAAGTGGCTCCTGGTAGTCCAGCGGATTCAATCAAGAAATCTACGTTGGGAGCTCCTACCAATTGTTCATACTCATCTTCTGGGTAGTCTGGCAGCTGATAATGGGCATTGATAGTTTGGCTTGTCACCTTGAGATTGGTCCCGCGGAGTTAAACCACTTCATCATTGCTTTGTCTATAGCTTGCGTTGGAGTTGGCATAAAATTCCCTAGCAAAACCCACATAGGACATTTCTGGCGCAAAGGCGAGAGATTCCCATTTATAGAACCGAATGGCTTCGTCGAACACGCGAGCAGGGGCGTCGAAGTTTCGTTCTACTATAACATGTCTGTGGTTGGATGCATGGAAACGCCTCTCTGCCCGCTCATTCACAAATCGTGGGGGTGTGTTCAGGGTATACTCCTCATCGTCGTCAAAGTCCACGTCGTCGGGTTCTGGGATGCCCATCATCCCCCGGAGAAATAGTCTGTAGTCACTGTCGTCGTTTGCCATCTGCACTGGGTGATGATTTGCAGTACAAATGTGGATTGATGTTTAATGCAATGTGTATGAAGCTATAACTCAGTAAAGGACTCTTGTTTTGAAAACTTGGTGTGCCACTACATCATGCAAGAGGAATGGTATTTATAGGGACTTGAATTCACGAGCGGACAACATGCACAATAACCGAGCAGGTGCAAACAAAGTCTGTGAAGAGTCTATCTTAACATGATGTATCAATGCATCACTTTTTGAAAATAATGCAACTGGACGACACTCTAGCAATGGGTCCCCTATTGCATGCATTTGGCTTGTCACTTTCACCCCAACCACACACTTGCGATATCAGCTCAGGCCTGATCCGGAATCGCGTGTGTCTTACTCATGATAATGTAGAGATGTCTTTAGATCTGTGTACTTCCTCCGCCCGTGACTCCTCGATATGCAAATTTCGCTTTTGATTCTCTGTGCGCACCATGAGGATTCCTGAGAAAAGAGAGTACCATTATTGGGCTGGTGTAATCTAATTACTATATAAAACGAAACAGCTAAATTTAAATTGGTGGGTTGCCTCCCAACACAGCGCTTGGTTTATTGTCCTCAGCCAGACAGAATAGCCTTTTCTCTTATCAGGTGGAGGGGTCATCAAGGCGCTGGGCGTGCCCCTTGCTGGTTGTGGAAGAATTGAAAACTTTCACCCTGTGCCCATTTACCTTCCAACTTTTCCCTGATGCCTCATTGTATACCTCAAGAGTTCCATATGGCAAGACTTTTGTGATGACATGGGGTCCAACCCATCTCGATTTCAATTTCCCAGGAAAGAGCCTCATCCTTGCGTCATACACCAACACTCGTTGTCCCACCTCAAACTCCTTTACCTTAATCTTCGCATCGTGCCATCTCTTTGTCCGTTCCTTGTAAAGACTTGCACTGATGTATGAGTTCCACCTGAATTCATCCAATTCGTTGAGCATCATCATTCTTTTCTCTTGAGCTAAGTTGAGGTCCATGTTCAACTTTTGTACAGCCCAGTAAGCTCTATGCTCCAACTCGACTGGGAGATGACATTCCTTCCCGAACACCAGTCTAAACGGTGAGGCTCCAATCGGCGTTTTGTATGCTGTCCTATATGCCCACAGTGCGTCGTCCAACTTAAGTGCCCAGTCCTTTCTCCCCGGGTTCACAACCTTTTCCAGTATACTTTTGATCTCCCTATTGGATGCCTCCGCCTGTCCATTTGCTTGTGGGTGATACGGTGTGGAGGTCTTGTGCTGAACTCCATTCCGAGCCAAGAGTGTGTTGAAAATCTTGTTGCAAAAATGGCTTCCCCCATCACTGATAATGGCCCTCGGGGTCCCAAAACGGTTAAAAATATTCCTCTTAACAGACCCCATAACGCTCCTACTGTCATCGTGTGGCAATGCCACGACTTCAACCCATTTTGATACGTAGTCGACCCCAACCAGTATGTACTCTTTTCCGCATGACCTCGGGAATGGCCCCATAAAATCCAAACCCCAAACATCAAACAAGTCTACCTCCAATATGTTGTTGCGAGGCATTTCATCTCTAGCGGAGATGTTACCGACCCGTTGGCACCTATCACATTGGCTTACCCAAAGCTTAGAGTCCTTGAATATATGTGGCCAGTAAAATCCTGTTTGAAGGACCTTGTGCCCAGTTCTCGCTACTCCAAAATGCCCGCCAAATGGTGACTCATGACACGCCTTGAGGATGCTCTCCACCTCTTCGTCTGGTATGTACCTCCTGATGATCTGGTCGCTACACCTTTTATATAGACATCCATCATCCCAAAAATAAAATTGGGCATCATGCTTGAGTCTTTTCCTCTGATCACTAGATAGGCGTTGTGGCAATTGCCCTGTGACCACATAGTTGGCGATGTCTGAGTACCATGGTAAGTGTTGCGCGTGGATCTTGAAAATTTGCTCATCAGGGAAGCTCTCATTGATCCACAATTGCAATTGCTCTTCACTAAGTGACCCCAGCTCTAGCCTTGATAAGTGGTCCTTGATCTCAACGTCAAATTCCTGTAGCAAGAGTACCCATCTGATGAGCCTTAGCTTAGCTTCTTTTTTCGCCATCAGGTATTTGAGGGCCGCGTGATCGGTGTGAACTATGACCTTGGATCCCAGAACTTAGGCCCTGAATTTGTCAAAGGCGAAGACTACTGCCAGCATCTCTTTTTCCGTGGTGGTATAATTCACTTGCGCCCCATTCAGTAACTTGCTAGCGTAGTATATCGCATGGAATATGTTATCCCTTTTCTGCCCCAGTACCGCTCCTACCGCATAGTCACTTGCGGCGCACATGATTTCAAAGGGTTCCCCCCACATTGGTGCGATGATGACTGGGGCCTCCACAAGCCTTGTCCTCAAGCTTTCAAATGCTTCCTCACACTTCTCATCGAAGACGAATGGGGTGTCTTTTTCTAGCAGAGAACATAGTGGTTTTGCTATCTTTGAAAAATCCTTAATGAATCTCCGATAAAACCCGGAGTGGCCCATGAAGCTTCTCACTTCCTCTACATCGTTGGGCACAGGCAGCTTGGCTATCACCTCCACCTTGGCCTTATCCACCTCCAACCCTTCCTTTGAGATTTTGTGGCCGAGCACAATGCCTTCATTTACCATGAACTGACACTTCTCCCAATTCAAGACCAAATTGGTCTCCACACATCTCTTCAACACAAGGGACAAGTTTTCCAAACAGCTTTCAAAGGTCATCCCGAATACCGAGAAATCGTCCATGAACACCTCTATAATATGCTCCACCATGTCTTGGAAAATGGCCATCATACAACGTTGGAAAGTGGCTGGGGCGTTACAAAACCCGAAGGGCATTCTTCTGTAAGCATAAGTGCCGAAAGGACAGGTGAAGGTTGTCTTCTCTTGGTCCTTGGGGTCGATGGCTATCTGATTATAACCGGAATACCCGTCCAAGAAACAGTAAAATAGAAAGCCCGCTATTCTATCCAGGAGTTGCTCCAAGAACGGCAGGGGAAAATGGTCCTTGCGAGTGGCTTTGTTCAGCTTCCTATAATCCATACACACTCTCCAAGCGTTGATAATTCTGGTTGCTAACAACTCATTGGCTTCATTTGTTACCACCGTCACGCCTCCCTTTTTCGGTACACACTGTACCGGGCTGACCCATTCACTGTCCGAGATGGGGAAGATCATCCCAAAATCCAGCAACTTGATCACCTCTTTTTTTACTACCTCCATCATTTGCGGGTTCAGTCTCTTTTGTCTCTCCCGCGTAGGAACTGCTCCTTCTTCCAGGAAGATTTTGTGCATGCACACGCTGGGGCTGTATGTCCTTAAAACATCCAAAAGTTTATCTTCTTGCCACCTCTCCAATCTAGATGATACCACAACAGGTAGGGTCTCATTTTCCCCCAAATAGGCATATTTTAAATGGGGCGGCAAGGGCTTCATCTCCACCTTGGGTGCTCTCAAGATGGAGGGCATGAGCTTCTCATTCCTGCACTCAAGATTTTTAAGTCTCACCTCAGTGGGCACAACTTTCGTCTTTTCGTCAGTCTCATCAATGGCATCAGACAATTTTTCACATAATGTAAATTTTTCTTCTCGTTTATCATTTTCAACACTTAACTTCAACTTTTCCCCGAAATTTTGCATTTCTTGAATTTCATGCACATTTGCCATTTTATTCAAACTTTCACCATTTTCATGACTTTCATCAAAATCACATGCAAGATACATTTCTGTAGCAGACGAATCACTTTCAACTTTTTCACCCCAAGGGTTCAATTCATGCAATGTATCAGACTCTTCAATGACCAAAACAGTTTCAAAATTTTCACATGGGTCATCATCCCAAAAATCATTTTCAGCAAGAGAAGATTTACGTTTATGCTTAAACTCCAGGGGTTGAGGATTACCTTCTACCAAGCTCGCTAGGCAACATTGTTCTATGGAATGAGGGTGTTTCATGGCATAGTCGACATTGAAGATGACCTCCTCACCATTGACCCTAAAGGTTATGGTCTTTCCCTTTAATCCAGTGAGAGCATCACCTGTAGCTAAGAATGGCCTTCCGAAGATGAGTGGCACTTCAGAGTCTTCTTCCATGTCCAACACTATGAAGTCCACGGGGAGTACAAATTTATCCACAGATACCAGAACATCCTCCACCATCCCAGTTGGTTGAACCAATGATCTATCCGCTAATTGGAGCATGATTGCTACCGGTTTAATTCGTGATCCCAATCCTATGCTCTCTGCTATGGATAAAGGCATGAGGTTGATGCCTGCTCCAAGGTCACACAAGGCCTTGCTGAAAAATCTCTCACCAATGGAGCATGGAACTGTACAGCTTCCAGGGTCCTTGAGTTTGGGTGGCAGCTCATTGTTGATCCATGCTTGGCTCTCCTTAGTGAGTGGAATTGGTAATTCACAGCGCAAAATCTGCTCCTTGTCGGCGATTAGGTCCTTTAAGAATTTCGCATATCTTGGCACGGCTGTGACCAAATCCAGCAATGGGACATTCACATTTACATTTTTCACCATGTCCAAAAATCTTGTAAATTGGACCCCCTTCTTTGGTGGAGGTCGAAGTCTCTGGGGGAAAGGAGGGGGTGGTGCATATGGCGACTCATCGCATGGATGTTGATCTCCCCTTTTCCTTTTACCTTCAGGGACCTTCACACACTCCCTTTTGTTCCCTTCCAGGATCTTCTCTTCTATAATGATTTCTTCGTCCAAGACTTCCTTTTCAGGCTCATCTTTTTGTTCTTCAGGTGAAACTTTCTCTTCCTCTTGTCTCTTGGTTCCACTAAGCTCCTTTCCACACCTCAAAGTTATGGCATTGCACATCTCCCTTTCCTTTCCTTTGGGATTTGGCTCCGTATCACTTGGAAAGGCATCTTGAGGTCTTTGGTGGTTGGCTTTAGCCAGCTGGCCTACTTGCATCTCGAGGTTTTTGATGGCGGCCTCCGTGCTTTTCGCTTGAGCTTCCACAGTGGAGGTTCTTTTCTCAAACATGTCCATTCTACCCAGAATTTTATAGAGTAAATCATCCGTGGACTTTTTCTGTTCCCTATTGCTTGACTCCCCACTTTGGTAGTACTGCCTTTGCTGATTTCCCTGATTATTCTGTCCCCAATTGCCTTGGCTCGACTGATTTCGGCAGTCTCCATACTGCTGTCGGTTGTTGTAGTTGGCCACATACTGCACTGACTCTTGGGTGAGCTCACACTCATCCGTGTGGTGCTCCCCTTTACATAATCCGCACATCAATACAGGTGCCACCTTAGCAGTCTTTAGGTTTTGAACTTGCTTTGTGAGAGCCTCAAATTTTGCTTCCAAGGATGTCTCTTCATCCAGCTCTAGCACTCCTCGCTGCTTCCGCACCGGCATCTTCCTAGTTTCTGGAAAGAGGTATTCGTCGTCTGCTATCGAATCAAAGAGTTCTCTGACCTCAGAAATACTTTTATCCTTCAAGGCCCCATTTGCGCTGGCCTTGACCATCAGTGAGGATTCAGGTGATAGCCCTTTGAAGAAAATGTTGAGTTCCCTGACCTCTCCAAGGTCATTGTTTGGGCATTGGCGGAGCAAATCGTTGAATCGATCCCATGCTTCCTTGAAGGTCTCGCCATCTTGCTCTTGGAAGTTTCAGATCTCCAACCTCATTCGCTCCAACTTTGCTGGAGGAAAATACTTGGCTAAAAACTTCCGCTCAAGTTCCTCGAATGTAGATATAGCTGGACCACCAATTGAGTTAAACCAGTGCTTGGCCTTCCCTTTCAAGGACAGTGGGAAGAGCACCCTTCTCACATCATCAGGGGTCACTCTCTGCAGCTTGAAGGTATTACAGAGTCCTACAAACCAATCTAAATGCTCATTAGGGTCTTCGTTGCTTAAGCTTTGAAAGATCTGCCCTTGGGTGATCATGGACACAATTTGTGTCGGAATTTGATAGCTCTCAACGTCAATTCCCTGATGATTATTTCTTCTCTCGAAATTTACCGCAAAATGGTCCCCAAACCGAGCTGGTTGGGGCTGAGGTCTCTCTTCATTTTGTTCTGCCATTTCAATTTTCCTTATTCTCTGCCTTAAAGTTCTTTGCAATTCTAAGTCAAGTGCAAACTCTGGAGCTTCACCACGTAGACTTGCTCTAGGTAGCATAAACTGTGAATTATCACAAGGAAGAAAACACCACTGGAACAACAGATTAGTAGAACAAAATCAACAGAAACTAATAATGAACTAGAATTTTAACAAAAAGGCAAACAACAATTTCAAACAAGAATTCGTACAGTAACACTAAGTAAAACTATCACAAAATCAACTCTCAACGCTATGCCTGTCCCTGGCAACGGCACCAAAAATTGGCAAGAGCGTCGTCTCCCTCGCAATTTTACCCAAAACAACTAACTAGAAGCAAGCGGTAAGTGGGATCGAATCCTCAGGGAAAGTGTAGAATTAAGAATTGTACAGTGATAGAATAAGCAATTAAGCGATGTGTAGACTAAATAGAGAACAAAAGAGAAATCAACCAAAAGGAGAAAGGTGTGCTGCCTTGAGGGAGGTCAGTGGTAATGACTTCAATCGGTTATCCTTGACTTAGTGTTGACACATGTATGAGGGGGTCGGTTTTCTAGTGAACTTAAGATTGATCTCCTTGATAGGTCTCACAATCCTAACCCACCATGCTCCTCTATCTTCCCTTGCTAGGGCAAGATTTAGGCTCGCTTCCTAATTCCAGATCCCTATCTGACACTACACTAAGACAAGTACTAGTGTGCAAATGATCCTAAGTATTTTCATTCCTTGACTTCCACTGTCAGTGGATACTGCACAGTAGAAAATCGCTTCCTCACCCAGATCTTAGGACTCATACATAGGTTGTTCTATGTTCTGTGGTTTCATTCCAATTTCTTTTAATTGCACTGAATTGATTTCAGTGGATACCGCAAATCATATAAAGGCATAATCGTGAGTGAATAAATATTGAAATGGAACACTAACTGACATGGAACTTTAACCAAACACAAAATATGCAATTCAAATGTCTCAAAACGATATTAAGTCATTACAATTAATCCCTCAAAGCAGCACTGAAAATCTAGCTGATCATGTTGATCGGCTTTGAAAATGAGTTTAACAAAGCCAGATCAAACATTGCTATTACAAAAGGATAGAGTTGAATGATCTCTACTCTAATCACTAAAACCCTAGACTCTCAGACCTCCTCTCTCTTTTCTCACTTGATTCCTCCCGTCTCCAATTTTTTTCTCTTTGATCAATCTCTCCAGCTTTTATAGTTTCTCATTGCCGACTTAGCTTAACTACTAAGTTTGCTAAATAAGTTACACAGAATGCGGAGTTGGTGTCTACGAAATGCATGAGGAAATGACTAACTAAAAGGATGAAATAACAATGCATGAAAGACTTCCTAACTTAAAACATGACAATCAATAAAATAGGCTAAAAACAGCAAAGGAAAAATGCAATTGGAGTGCAAGTGATGCAAGTGGGGTGGCGGCCGCACGATGCGGCCGCCGTGTGTGTGTGTGTGAAAGGGCGGCCGCACCGTGAGGGGTTACGGCCGCACGATGCGGCCGCCGTGCTTGTGTGTGTGTGTGGGCGGTCGCATCGTGCGACCGCCGTGTGTGCGTGGCGGTCGCATCGTGCGACCGCCGTGTGTGTGTGTCTTGTGTGTGTGCTGAATGAGTTGTGCGTTTGTGTGCTTGTGTTGAGAGTTTGTGTAGTGTGAACAGTTGTGGACTTCCAAAAAGAGTTGGAGGTCAGTGGCATACATGACTAAGTATTTTTGCACAAACTCACAAAATATTCACATTATCACACGATACTTAGCCATTTATCAATGTTTCCAAATACTGAACATTTTGCATACCATTGACACACCAAGCATCATTTTCACTCATAACTCACAACAAAGAATAAGGAAAGCGGAGCAAATAAGTCGACTAAACATCGACTTATCACAGTTCATGGTCCAAGAGGGTATTGTGCTAGGCCATAAGATTTCACACAAAGGGATTGAAGTTGACAGGGCCAAAATTGATGTTATTGCCAAGCTTCCTCCACCCTCAAATGTGAAGGGAATTAGAAGTTTTCTGGGACATGCTGGATTCTACAGAAGATTTATCAAGGACTTTTCAAAGATAGCCCGACCCTTGTGTAGTCTCTTGGAAAAAGATGTCGAGTTTGAGTTTGGGACAGAGTGTGTTGAAGCATTTGAAACATTGAAAGCTAAATTGGTGGAAGCTCCAATTATAGTTACTCCTCACTGGGGGGAACCTTTTGAAATTATGCGTGATGCGAGTGACTACGCATTAGGTGCTGTACTTGGACAGAGAAGGGACAAGGTGTTTCACACAATATACTATGCCAGCAAGTTATTGAACGAGGCACAAATGAATTATACAACCACAGAGAAAGAGATGTTGGCAGTAGTCTTCGCTTTTGATAAATGTCCTGCCTATCTTTTGGCGTCGAAGGTTATTGTACATACGGACCATGCTGCATTAAGTACTTGCTAGCAAAGAGAGAGGCTAAGATGTGTCTAATTCGATGGGTGTTGTTGCTCCTGGAATTTGATGTTGAAATCAAGGATAGGAAGGGCTCAGAGAATGTGGTAGCCGATTATCTTTCAAGGTTGGAGTCAGAGGCACAAAAGGGATCAACAATTCTGGTAAAAGAATATTTTCCTGATGAACAAGTGTTCCAAGTGGACAAGGGATGATTACCTTGGTATGCTGAACTAACTAATTTCGTGGTAGTTGGGCAAATCCCTTCCTATTTTCACATGAACGAAAGAAGAAATTGAGAAGTGATGCGAAGCACTATTTTTGGGAGGATAATACATTGTACAAAATTTGTAGTGATCAAATCATAAGAAAGTGCATCAAAGAGGAAGAGAAGGATGACATTCTGAGAGCATGCCATGAAGGTCCCTGCGGAGGGCATTTTGGTTCCACCAGAGCAGGATTGAAAGTGCTACAATGTGGTTTCTATTGGCCTCATATTTTCTTGGATGCAAGAATTTTGGTAGGAAACTGTGATAGATGTCAGCGAACAGGAAACATCTCTTCAAGGAATGAGATGCCTTTGAACAACATTCTTGAAGTGGATATATTTGATGTCTGGGGTGTTGATTTCATGGGTCCCTTCCCGAAGTCGTGTGGCATGCAATACATTCTTGTAGCAGTAGACTATGTCGAAGTGGATCGAGGCTATTGCATCGCCGCACAATGATGCTAAGACTGTTACAACATTTCTTAAAAGACACATTTTTAATAGATTTGGAGCCCCTCGTGCAATCATCAGTGATGGAGGATCACACTTCTGTAATAAGATTTTTGAAGCTCTTTTGGCCAAGTATGGGGTGAAACACAAGGTTTCAACAGCATATCATCCCCAGACAAGTGGTCAGGTTGAAATCTCAAATCGAGAGATTAAGAGGATCTTGGAGAAAGTTGTTAATCTAGGCAGAAAGGATTGGGCATTGAAGTTAGACAAGGCTCTGTGGGCATACAGTACAGTGTACAAGACACCAATCGGGGCTTCTCCTTTTAGACTGGTGTTTGGCAAAGAATGCCACTTGCCAGTAGAGTTGGAACATAAGGCATATTGGGCAATCCAGAAGCTCAACATGGACTTAAATGGGGCTCAATCAAAACTGATATTAGACTTGTACGCCTTAGATGTGTTTCGATTCAATGCATATATGAGTTCAAAGCTTTACAAAGAGATGACCAAGAAGCTACATGATGATAAAATCCAATCAAAGAGTTTTGCTCCAGGACAACTGGTTTTATTGTATAACTCTCGGCTGAGACTATTTCCTGGCAAATTAAAGTCACGATGGACTGGACGTTTTAAAGTTATCAATGTTATGCCTTATGGTGTTGTGAAGATCCAGAATGAAACGAATGGCAACGTATGGCAAGTGAATGGTCATAGACTTAAGCCATATTTGACAGTTCAAGAGATGGCCACCACAGATTTGGTGCAAGCTCCACATAAGTTATTTTTGGATGATCCATGGAGTTCCGAATGAACCGAAGCAATGTCGGGCTGTCGACTTAAAAACAAGTGCTCCTAGGAGGCAACCTAGTTTTCTTTTCTTTTTTTTATTCATCTTTCATAGTTAGTTTGTTGAAATGTAGTTTGAATCTCATTCTGTTGATCACATGCGCACTTAACTTCTTTCTGTTGTTAGGTACACATATACTTTATGAAGGAGGATGGATAGACACCTTCTACAGAAGACAACCAAGAAGGGGGTAAGCTCAATTTGGAGTATAGCGCAATAGCGGTAAGCAAATAACATCTCGTGAGGTTGCCTTATACAATACTCAATTAATTGTTAGTTAGGCACTTGCAGGGATGATATGTACATGATTGCATGAATGTGTCCAAAGTGGATGAAGTTTGTGTCCATTACTTTCATTCACATGTAGTTGTTTGTTTGCTGCATCCCTCCCATGTCTTTGTTGTATATTTCATTTTACACTAGAGTATTTTCCTTATAAATTTCATATTGTGGTCTTTGGAATTGTGCAAGTCGTTAGTGCACCATGGATTATCCAGAGAATCCTTACCACATGAACCCATGCGAGTATGAGATTTTCAGCGAATTCCCAGGCAGCTCAGAATCTTCTTCCTCTTCTGATGAAGAGATCGACATGGATAGGGAGCCAGCAACATCTCCAAGATTCGTTAATGCCATGGCCGAAAGACAATTCCATTGGTCGGTTCATCGATTTTGCTACATTGAACGAGAATTCGAAGCACCTTCCTAGAGATTCCAAGACACTATTCGATTCCACAATTGGACTTACTTGACTTTGGCTCCTCCTGCTGTTAATATAGAGATAGCCAGAGAATTTTATGCGAATGTCAATGTGAGCAACACTGGACGTAACAATGCTGTGTTTGTGAGAGGGAAATTTCTTGAGGTGAACCGCCATAGCATCAATTCTCATTATTCTCTTGATAACATTCCAAAAGATTCCTACAGCCGGTTGTTGAGGGCTGAGGACACAGATCGACTATTAGCAGTTGTGGGCTTGCCGGGAGCTGTATGGGTGATAAATGCACAAAATTAGGCAGTCCGTGTCCTCACGAGTGATTTAACAGTGGATTCACGAATGTGGTTGCTCTTTAACAATTCTAGGCTTATGCCTGCTGAGCAAACCACAACGGCCACACGAGAGAAAGTCCTTTTGATCTATGCTATTCACCACAGGATGACAGTGGATGGGGGACGAGTAATATTGAGATACATAAAGCATGCCCAAAATTCAGAAGTTTGAACAATGTTTTTCCCTCATCTTCTCTTAGAAATGGCCAATCGGCAAGGAGTGGTCATCGATTCAACAGAATATTGCCAACCATCTTTGGGAGTTATGGGCCATTCTCAGTGGATTAGCTATCTATAAGACGAAAGAGAGACAAGATTCCGAAGAAGCTGTTAGCCAGGGCAGTTCCTTTCCCTCTCTTCTCAATGGGGATCATTGCTTGTGCGAAGTATGAGGCAGGGTGCATTTTTGTTTGGTAGTTTGGTTCATGATAGGGAGTTTTTGTTTGGTTGTTTGGTTCATGATAGGGAGTTTATGTTTGGTTGTTTGGTTCATGATAGGGAGGTTATGGTGGGTTTGTTTGTTTTTTTCTTTCATTTGATTAATAGTATGTTAAGCACGTGTGTACGTAAGTAATGATTAACGAAGATTTTACGTTGGATGGTGAAGTAGTTTAATTTCATGATAAGGATTTTTTTTTCTGTGGTTGTTCTTTATTGTATGTGCGTTAATGCAATAATGAGACAATTCCAACGCATACATTTATGATGACCTGAGCTACCAATCTGTTCATAATTGAAATCGATTCAAAAGATGAAATGTATTAAAAGTTACAGTTTATTCGTATATCGGTTGAGCTTTGAATGGTACATGGAATGACTTAAGGCTGTGGAGATGTTCTGTTTTGGATATCATGTGAAAGTAGTTTGTCGTGTGGTAATGGAGGAGGTAAGATATGTTATGAATTGAATAAAGTGAGGTGGTGGTGAGGTAAGTCACACATGAATTTTGATGTTGAAATCTACCACTCTGAGTTGTTTGATTGTTCTGTTTTAATTCTTTTGAACAGCTAAAATTGGATTAAAAGCTGATGTTTGGAATAGTAAAAAGATAGTTGAAGTAGACAAGGAAAGACATAAAGCTGATGGTTTTTTTTATTGAATTCTTGAAGACATGTGAGCGTATTATGTCGTTTGGAAAGTGGGAAGATGGGATAGTTCACAAGAATTGAATGACTATGACTTTTGTCTTGAAGTTAATAAATTTTTGTACAGTGGGAACATTATTGCTATGCCTTGACTGAATGGTATTGGACTAAGCAATCTTTGATTCTATAAATGCACACTATTTCTCATCTTTCAAGTCATCACAAGTGCGTAATCACGATCGGCGTTGGCAAGACAACATTGATAACAATTTTCTTCACATTTCTATTTCCTTCGAGCTCTTAAGTTGCGATCTCTACCAAAGGTATGCTCTAACTTTCTTGTATCTGGATTTGTGTTGAAGTGTTGGTAAATATATGAGCATGATTGCACTTTTATGAAGCGGTAATGGTTGTGAAGTTTGAATGAGAAGATACATTGTTTGTGGGTATGAGAGATAAGTGCATGCTAAGTGTGGGGGAATTGTTCCATGTTCAAATTGGCTATTTCAGCGTTGCCACTGTTCTGTAAATCTTGCATAACTTGAGTTTGGAAGGTCGAAAATGTATGATTCTAGTTGCAGAATTTAGCTGACATGATGACCTACAATGTTTATGTTTGACACTTTTGTTAATTGTGATTGGAACATAGACTAATGTGGAGAAGAATGTTTAGTTTGTGCTGCCGTGCTATTGTGCAGAGTGCTGAATCTGCCCAGTTTGGTACCTTTCAGTATTTTGGCCATAATTTGCTCATTATAAATCTGAATTGGGTGTGTATTACGTGGTGTTTGTTGCGTTTCGGATTATGTGAGCTCTCTTGCATTGCACACCTCGCCGCATGCACATGTGGCGAGATCGCACACCTCGCCGCATGCACATGCGGTGAGATCACACACCACGCCGCACACATATGCGGCGAGATCACACACTCTCACTTTCCACACACTCGTTGTTTTCATTCATGTTTTGTTTTCACCTTACTTAATCTTGATGCAAGTTTGTGTTCTTTGTTGTCTCTATAACATTTTCAACTTCATGTTAGTATTCACTTTACACTCATTGTCTTGAGAATGATTTACAGACATTACATCTTCCATTCTTGGGTGTGAATTGCATATTGGTCTTACAATGTTCGAAATTTACGTTTATGCATGTCAACAATCCATACTTAACATTTCATTCAATTGCCAAAATTCCTTCTACTTGTAATCACTCTCGTTCTCACTTCACAACACTTAGCTCGCAACCCTTTTCACACACTTCACTCAACACTTACATCCATCTTCAGCACAACACTTCACAAAACTTCACAACATAATTTCATTCACACACTCGCCACGCACACAAACATACGGCGAGGTCTCGCAGCGAGACCTCACCACACTGGCACATACACGGCGAGGTCTCGCACGGAAGCACGACAAGGTCTCGCTACGAGACCTCACCATGAAAGCATTTTTTATGCTGCCATGAAGAAATATGTTTTTGGTTAGAATATTTTCTAAGTGTTGGCTGTTGGATATTTTGTGCAGGGAGTGGTGAAGGCGTGGTGGACAGTGGCTGAAATGTGTGTAGAGGCTAATGAAGGCGTGTGAACTGATGGCTTGAAGGCGTGGAAAGGTTGATGAAGGCGCGAAGTTTCAAGGCTTAGAGGTGTGGTTCACACTTATGCACAAGTTATCGTTGAACATCTTGTTTGATACGCGTAGTAGCATTCTTGTAATTTTGTAATCATTTTACAGTTGCGTATTATTTTTGTTTTGTAACCTCTATATATAGAGGAATTAATCAACACATTTAAAAAAAATCATTCTAGAATAAAAAAACAGGCTTTTGATTTTAAGCGAAAAATTCTTTCTCTCTCTTCACTTTCTCTCTCTACTTTCTTTCACTGGAAATCGAACTCCGTTTCCGATTCTGATCACGAACTTGATCCGATCATTGTAAGACACTATTCAATTGAGGAGGTCTACCATAATTCCTTTGTGAATTATAAGCAATTGAGGCATTTTATTTGGTAAACTGTTCCAATTTATTGATAATGAATTGTTTTACATTGCAAACTATTGATCGAGAATTGGAAATGAAGTCGTGTGGCTAATTCGATGATGTCCTAGGGTTTTGACCGGACAACTTTGTAATTGAACCGTGAAATGCTATGCAATTGACCCAATCTTTATGAATGAGATAATACATGCTTTTAACTGCTTGAATTTGTGAAGTTTCATAACAATTACGCTTGAATTGACTGAATTGAACCTAGATTGTGGTCGCCATGCTAGGTCGAGGCTTGATTCACCAATAATAGTGGAATTTGCATGAAATGAGGACTATTTGTATGAATACGGAGTTCCTTTACTTGCTTGGCATAGTTCATGATTCGAGATGTGGTCCCCATGCCAGTCGGAGGATGTTGAGTCTTAAGAACTGAGTAGGGTTAAATTGTGACTAGGGTTAAATTGTGCAAGTACGCGACACGCTTGTCATAAGGCTTGAAGCTCTTGGGTAGGAAATCCATTGTTGCTATTTTGGGATCCCATACTGTTCATAATTGTTGTGTTTGAGTGTTAGTTGTCTTGTTGTGATTCTTGTGAATTTTCCCTTTTTGTGTCTTTGTGAACTCTTGTGGGTTTTAGTGATTATATATATGTATTTGTATTTAGTGTTGGAGTGTTGTTATTGGCAACCAAAATGAGAAAATGTGTCTAGTGTAAATTATATGAGATTAGTGTTGTGTAGCCAATGATGTGAATTGTTTTATCTTAGGAACTTGACTTGTGATAAGGAAAATAACATGTTACATAAGGAGAGTCGGGTCCTTGATGGAAAGTTTGACGTTTTGAGTTTATTATTAATACGCACAAGTGGGGAACACATGGAGATTGACAAATTTGGTTAATTAGATAGGTCGGAGTACCTTGGCACTTGGTTAGTTTACCTCTTTGGACTAATTTTCCCTAAGAGACATGTGTAGATACTTTCAAGTTTCAAGAAAGGAATTGGGCATTATGTGTTGTTTTTAATATTTCGTTGTTTATATTGAATAAATTCCTCTCCAATGTGAGACTGCTCCTTCACTAACCAAAAAGTTTGAAGGAGAATTCATATGAGATGGAATGGGAAAAAACAGCCACAACACCCTTAGCATTTGTTTAAATTATGTGTTTTATGTATTTTGATATGAATAAGTTCCCCTCCTGATGGAAATCAATCCAAGTCCATCTTGCCGAAACCAACTTCACAAGATTCTTTGTCTAATCTTGATGGTCCAATGACGAGAACAAGGAGTTCATAAATGAAGGCAACTTTGCAATCATTGATGGCAACAACTTGTGAAGGTCTTGAGGAAGCTCTTGTGTTACAATCTCAAGATGAAGTTGTTTGGAATGTTTCTTCAATAACAATTCATGATCCACCTTGAAGAAAGTCCATGAAATCTGAGAATACCAAAGAATGGCGTTTTGGGCTTCATAATGTGATCACGCCATTTTCGGATAATTTTAGGATTTATTTTTGATTTGTAATAATTAAGTCCATTAAACAATTAATTATGGGCTTAAGTCTTTGTGTTTTTAGTTATGGGCTAAGTAATTACTTGAACCAATTATCTTGTATGATAATGGCAAGTATAAGTTTAGGAAACTTAAGAAATCAAATTGGTTTTTGCTTCTTAAGAGTTTGTTAGGAAAGTTAGTTATTGAAGGAAGCAAAAACGTGTTTTGCTTTCCTCCTTTTAAACGTTTTTTTAGAATCCTTTTCCAATAAGGATTTAGTTAGGGTTTCATGTTTTTGTAGCCTATTTATAGGTGAGTTTTTCACATGAAATAATAAGATGAATTTTGATAAATTAAGCATTGCTTAACAACCTCTTGCAGCCGTGAAAAGCAGTAGGAAAAACGTGAGCTATTCAATTGATTTCAGTTGAATATTCATAAGAACCGTGATTCTTAAGCTAAGACCTTAGGAAGAACTTACCCGCTCTTGATTTAAAGAACAAGCCGAACTGAAAACTTTTCAACTCTTGATTTACATAAGTTGGATTGGATTCATTTTGTTATAACGTGTTGGGTTTGATTGTCTTCAATCAAGAACATCCGTTCAATACCTTGTGTTTCTTTGTTGTCTTCCGCATTGTTTGTTGTCTTCTTGTTTGTTCGAGTTCTTGCTGTCCAACAACGATCCAAAGGTGAGGGTTTCGTGTGGTTGAGGATCTCCATCCGAAGGCCATTCGTATCACCTCCAATGCAAGACCGCTCCTTTACTAACCAAAAGGTTGGAGGAGAACTCATATGAGGTGAAATATGGGTATAAAAGTCCAAAAAAACCCTTGGCCTATATTGCAAGAATAAAAGTCCCAATGATCTTGTAAACCTTTTAGTATCTACATAATGGTCAAAGAGGTGATTATAAGAAAAAGAGTAGAACAAAGCTTAGTCGTCGGATCTCTTACCTATGGCCTAAACATGAATAAGTCAAGACCCAAGTGGTACCCATTGCACACACACACACAATATACTCAACGTGTTGAATGTGTACAAAAAGGCACTTTGATGACTCTTGTGGACACATGAAGTGATTACTTGTCATTTTAGTCGTGTAAGATAAGGGGCGTGTACACAAACACTTATTAAATGGTTGAAATTATTAGACATGTCATTGAGTAAAGTGAAGTTGCCAATCCTTCATTCTTTATTGTATATATATGTGTTTTGTTTAATTTTGTCTTGTTGCTCGAGGAAGAGCAAGGTTTAAGTGTGGAGGGTTGATAAGGTGACGATTTTCACCTTATTGTATTCGTTTTACTTACCTCTTGAGCGTCCTTGTAATGTGTTTTCATGTCGTTTTTACGTGTTTTTAATGTATTTGTAGGACATTATGGCATGGGAGGAGCAACAGAGCAAAAGGACAATGAAAAGAGCAAGTTTTGAAGAAAATTCGGAGGTTTGCACAGGCCCCTCCGACGCGCCGCACAAAGTTCTTCGGTGCGCCGAAAAATGCACTACAAATGCGCCAAAAAGTTAGTTTTCCAGAGAGTTGCGGCGCGCTGGAGAAAACTTCTCCATAACGCCACAGGCTGAACATTGCGATGTTCACAACTAACATCACGACGTTCGGGTTCAAATGGAGGACCGTCGCGACGTTCACAATCGAACGTCGCGACGTTCAGCAGAGCGGCAGATTCTCCAAGTCAATTTTGCCCTCCATTTTGAGAAAACTTCAAGGGCATTTTGAGAACGTCTGAAACACACATTTTCCAACCCTAATCTCTTCCATATATTGTGAGGTCTTGCAGCCAAGAAAGGGGGCAAGAAGGAGGAGAAGAAGAATAACAATAAGGAGGCACAAAATAGTTAGTTTAGGAGTAGATTAGATTAGAGTAGATTTTGTTGCCTCCATTTTGTGGAAGAAATTCATGTAATACTCATGTGCTTCAAGAGCTTTGAATCATTGTAAGGCTTGGATATTTGCTTTGAATCAACAATTGGAAAGCTTCCTCTTTGGTTTAATCAAATGGGTAGTTTCTTTTTTTTGCACTTGTTTGCTTATTTCCTTGCTTATTCATATATAACTGTGAAGTTCTTGTGTGCCATGAGAGGCTAAATTGCTATTACCCTTGGATTGTGGTTATGTGTTGTTGATTTATTGTGTTAATGTGTTGTTTAAGGCTATGGATAGCTATGAATTATGAACTGCAAACTAATTATTATCCCATATTAGTACTGCTAATGGTAGACTAGTATGTGGGTGATGGATTAGTGGAGATATCTTAGTCCATTCTTGCCTCTGCCTTAAAGGGGGAATTGATTGGGATATCGAGAGTCCAATGTAGGTTTAATGAACTTGGTAGACATGAACTAATTTAGTCCTTGCCTCCGCCATAAAGGAGGGGTTGGATTAGAGAGTGAACGATTGGAGAGACATTGGAATTTCGGTTGACATTAGTTAGCTAGTTCTTGCCTCCGCCATAAAGGGGGGATTGGTGAATTGGTCAATTTCCGGTAGGATACAATGCATTTAGGTCCTTGCCTTCGCGCGGGGGACTTAGTTGAATTGGCTCATTCATAGTCGTAGTAATTCCATAGGATAAACCACACATAACATTAACATTTGAGATAACCAAATCCAAGGGTATACTTTAATTACTTGATTTCTCTTCCACACATTTTCATGTTTATTTGGTAGTATTAGCATAGTTTAGGTTATTTTCCTTCCTTGTATATACTTTCACTACTACACACACGTTTACACTAATCGCATAAACTCATCCCCTCCCTGTGGGTTCGACCCCTACTTCCTCTCGCCATAAAAGTTCTGTGTCTTGATGAAACTTAAATGTCGTGAGGATTAGGGTTACAAATTTATTTGATTCGGTTAAACCTTATCTTTTGTCCCTAGCTCCAAAACCGCTATCATGAGATCACATGTTTCTAGTAATGTTGGGTGCAAAATGTGGATATTAATAAATCCATTGGGCAATTTTTTACATTTTTGACCAAAATCTGTGAGTTATAACCTATTGTAAATGGTGAATTTTAAAAATTTTTAGATTTGTATTTATTTGTGCACAAATAACTAGATTACATACTTTTTATTAAATTGGGGAAAAATGGTCCTACTGGAACCTTTGCAAATTTTGTTGTGGAATTTTCTATTTTTGTCAAAATATAGTGAGTTATAACTAACCGAAAGTGGTGATTTTTGAAAAATTTTAATTTTCATATTTTTTTTACACAAATAACTATATTACATATTTCTCATGAAATTATGTGAAAATATTGATCCAAATGAGCAGTTTCGAACATTGTTTTTTTATTTTCAATTTTTTTAGAAAAAATCAGGAGTTATATCTCACCGAAAATTGTCATTTTCAAATATTTTACTGTTTTCATACACGTCATTAGATTACTTGTGTTCTTATTAAGTTTGATACAAAAAGAAAACAAAAAATAATGTCCGTGGGCTATATTACGCGATTTTCATTACTTTTCTCCAAAGTTTGCGAGTTGTATATATCTCCATAAAGGAAAATGATGATTTTTCTATATTTTTTAATTTTTTAATATTTTTCGACAAATAATAAGATCACATGCTTTCTAGTTTTGTTGGGGAAAATGTGGATATTGATAAATCTCTTGGGCAATTTTTCACACTTTTCTATATTTGGCCAAAAACTGCGAGTTATAACCTATCATAAATGGTGATTTTTAAAAAAAATTTGGTGTCTATTTTTTTGTGCACAAATAACTATATTACATACTTTTAAATAAATTGGGAAAAAATGGAATAACTAGAACTTTTGTTAATTTTGTTTTGGAATTTTCTACTTTTCTCAAAAAATAGTGAATAACTAGAACTAACTGAAAGTGGTGATTTTTGAAAATTTTTAATTTTTTGATTTTTTTATACACAAATTATTATATTACATATTTCTCATCAAATTATGTGAAAACATTTATCCAAAAAAATCATATTCGAACATTGATTTATTTTTTATTTTCAATTTTTTTAGAAAAAATATTAAGGAATATTTCACCAAAATTGTCATTTTGAAATATTTTACTTTTTTCATACACGTCATTAGATTACTTGTTTTCTTATTAAGTTTAGTACAAAAAGCAGACAAAAAATAAAGTCCGTGGGCTACATTATGCGATTTTCTTTACTTTTTTTCAAAGATTGTTAGTTGTAATCTCTGTAAAGGAAAATGATGATTTTTCTATAATTTCTTATTTTTAAATATTTTTTTACAAATAATGAGATCACATGTTTTCTAGTAATGTTGGGTGCAAATTGTAGATATTAATAAATCAATTGGGCAATTTTTTACACTTTTATATTTTTGACAAAAAACTATGAGTTATAACCTATCGTAAATGGTGATTTTTGAAAATTTTTAGATATGTATTTATTTGTGCACAAATAACTAGATTACATACTTTTGATTAAATTGGGGAAAAATGGACTTACTAGAAGTTTTGCAAATTTTGTTGTGGAATTTTCTATTGTTGTAAAAAAATAGTGAGTTATAACTAACCGAAAGTGGTGATTTTTGAAAAATTTTAATTTTCTTATTTTTTTTCTACACAAATCACTATATTACATATTTCTCATCAGATTATGTGAAAACATTTATCCAAAAAAAGCATTTTCAAACATTGATTTTTTTAAAAAAATTTTTTAGAAAAAATCTTGATTAATATCTAACCGAAAATTGTCATTTTGAAATATTTTATTTTTTTCATACACGTCATTAGATTACTTGTGTTCTTATTAAGTTTAATAAAAAAAACAGATATAAATAAAGTCCGTGCGCTACATTATGTGAATTTCTTTACTTTTTTTCAATGATTGTGAGTTGAATCTCTGTAAAGAAAAATGATGATTTTTTTAAAATTTTTATTTTTAAATATTTTTTTTTACAAATAATGAGATCACATGTTTTGTAGTACTTTTGGGTAAAAAAAATGTTGATTTTAATAAATCCATTGGGCAATTTTTCACACTTTTCTATTTTTTACCAAAAATTGTGAGTTATAACCTATCGTAAATTGTGATTCTTAAAATTTTTCAGATATCTATTTTTTTTGTGCACAAATAAATAGATTACATACTTTTGATTAAATTAGGGAAAAAATGGACTAACTAGAACTTTTGCGAATTTTGTTTTGGAATTTTCTATTTTTGTCGAAAAATAGTGAGTTATAACTTACCGAAAGTGGTGATTTTTGAAAAATTTAGATTTTCTTATTTTTTTTGTACACAAATCACTATGTTACATATTTCTCATCAAATTATGTGAAAATATTTATCCAAAAAAAGCATTTTCGAACATATATTTTTTTTCTTTTAAATTTTTTTGGAAAAAATCTTGAGGAATATCTCACCGAAAGTTATCATTTTGAAATATTTTACTTTTTTCATACACGTCATTAGATTACTTGTGTTCTTATTAAGTTTAATACAAAAAGCAGACAAAAAATAGAGCCCGTGGGCTACATTACGCGATTTTCTTTACTTTTTTTCAAAGATTGTGAGTTATATATCTCCGTAAAGGAAAATGATGATTTTTCTATAATTTATAATTTTTTATTATTTTTTTACAAACAATGAGATCACGTGTTTTCTAGTAATGTTGGGTGCAAAATGTGTATATTAATAAATCCTTTGGGTAATTTTTCACACTTTTATATTTTTTACCAAAAACTGTGAGTTATAACCTATCGTAAATGGTGATTTTTAAAAATTTTTAGTTTTGTATTTTTTTGTGCACAAATAACTAGATTACACACTTTTGATTAAATTGGGGTAAAAATGGACCTACCAAAACTTTTGCACATTTTGTTGTGGATTTTTCTATTTTTGTCAAAAACTAGTGCTTTATATCTAACCGAAAGTAGTGATTTTTGAAAAATTTTAATTTTCTTATTTGTTTTTGTACACAAATCACTATATTACATATTTCTCATCATATTATGTGAAAATATTGTTCCAAAATGTGCATTTTCGAACATTTTTTTTTTCAATTTTTTTAGAGAAAATCAGGAGTTATATCTCTCCCAAAATTGTCATTTTGAAATATTTTACTTTTTTCATACACATCATTAGATTAGTTGTGTTCTTATTAAGTTTGATACAAAAAGCAAACAAAAAATAAAGTTCGTGGGCTACATTACGCAATTTTCTTTACTTTTTTTCAAAGATTGTGAGTTGTATATATCTCCATAAAGGAAAATGATTATTTTTCTATAATTTTTAATTTTTTTATATTTTTATACAAATAATGAGATCACATTCTTTCTAGTTATGTTGGGTGCAAAATGTGGATATTAATAAATCCCTTGGGCAATTTTTCACACTTTTCTATTTTTGACCAAAAATAGTGAGTTATAACCTATCATAAATAGTGATTTTTAAAACTTTTTTGGTGTCTATTTTTTTGTGCACAAATAACTAGATTACATACTTTTAAATAAATTGGGAAAAAATGGAACAAATAGAACTTTTGTGAATTTTGTTTTGGAATTTTCAATTTTTGTCAAAAAATAGTGAGTTATAACTAATTCAAAGTGGTGACTTTTTAAAATTTTAAATTTTCTAATTTTTTTGTACTCAAATTATTATATTACATATTTCTCATCAAATTATGTGAAAACATTTATCCAAAAAAACCATTTTTGAACATTGTTTTTTTTATTTTCAATTTTTTTAGAAAAAATCTTGAGGAATATCTCACCGAAAATTGTCATTTTGAAATATTTTACTTTTTTCATACACGTCATTAGATTACTTGTGTTCTTATTAAGTTTAATACAAAAGGCAAACAAAAAAATAATGTCTGTTGGCTACATTACGCGAGTTTCTTTACTTTTTTCAAATTTTGTGAGTTGTAATCTCTGTAAAGGAAAATGATGATTTTTCTATATTTTTTTATTTTTAAATATTTTTTACAAATAATGAGATAACATGTTTTCTAGTAATGTTGGGTGCAAAATGTGGCTGAAGGGCCTCCATAGAACTCTAGCAAGCAACATCTATAAAAGGAAAGAAGAAACGAGAGAGACGAGAGAGCTTAAAAAAAACCTATCTCGTCTCTCTTGTTTCTTCTTTACTTTTATAGAAGTTGCTTGCTAGGGTTCTATGGAGGCCCTTCAGCCAAGGGTTTAAGTGCTACTGCCCAAACGGCTACCACCACCGGACTTCTCAAAAAAATCATTTGCTCAGATATTCTCCAAGGATTCTCACCCGCTGCTAGACTTTCCTCTCTCGTCGCATAAAGGGGAGGTCGCAATCAAGATTTCTTCTTCCGATATTGATCGACTCACTGCTCCGTTCAGGAATGCACTGGTTGGTAAATTCTCTCATGGCCGTCTGTCGTTGGAGGAAACACGGAAAGCTTTCTCTAAACTGGATCTTAAGGGCTCGCTTGAAGTTAGTCTGATTGATTATCGACATGTACTCCTAAGGTTTCATAAGAAGGCGGATTTCCATCGTGTATGGACTAGGGGGATTTGGCAGATTGGAAAATTCCCAGTGAGGGTGTTCAAGTTGTCTCACTCCTTCCAAACATCCAAAGAAACATCTATGGTTCCAGTCTGGTTTGAATTGCCGAATTTACCTTGTCATCTATTCGATAAGAGTGTCATTTTCTCCATAATGAAAGCTGTGGGTGTTCCCATATCAATTGATTCTGCGACTCTTAATCTGATAAGATTGAGTATGGCCAGGATGAATGTGGAAATTGATTTGCTACGAGTTATTCCCTCAAGAATCTAGATTGAACATGGTGATGAAGGAGACAGTTTCTGGCAGCGTATTGTTCCAGAAAATTTGCCCACGTATTGTTCCACATGCTTTTGGCAAGGCCATTCACAGGAAAGTTGTAACAAGAATGAACAACGGATGTAGAAACAATGGAAGATGAAACCTGATGTCAAAGGGAATTCTTTGCAGATGTCACTGCCGGGGAAGGACTTGAATACGGCATTGTGGTCTGAGACGCCAGTTACGATTCTGAAAAGTGACCATGTTGCTGTTACGAGCTCACATGATCCGAACCTTGAGCATGAAACAAATCCTAAGACGGTGCTGTCGACTCCTATTAGTGAGGGGTTGGTAGGGGTGGATAAGGCGATGGACAAGGGGGGGCAATTGGAGAAATCAGGGAACGAACTGAATAATAACATTGTTGCTGCAGACAATATAACTTCAACAAACCTGGTACCTGCGACGGTGAATGAGGTTGGTAATTCTGCTCAGAATGTTTCTGGAAATGTGTTTAATATTGTTACTGATAATTCTTCAAATATTATTGTTGGGGGTGCGAATGGTCATCTGAATTTTATTACAAATTTAAATGCGCTTATAATGTCTGATATATCACACGGATGTGATGAGAATATCTCTAAATTGGATGGGACTTCTGGAAAGGTTTTGAATGAATTTGTTAGCACAACACTTGACGTTCAAGGGAGCGGTTTGGTACTTGCTGTACTGGGACAAGAAAGTGATAGAAGGAGTCCTGGTTTAACAGATGCATGGCAAATTTTAGTGGGTTTATCGCGAATTATGCCGAGAACTACTGCCGGGGCCAAGAATGGTGTGGAGGAGAAGGTTTCAAATGATGAGCTTGTCCTTGGGTAATCCGGGCAGGGGGAGTTGGTTCTTCATTCGTTCCAGCTGGACCCTTCGGAGGATAACAGGATACGGAAATATGGTATGTCGGATCGGGTACTTCGATCTATGCTTCGTGAATCCAAAAATGACCTCATTCGAACTGTTTCCTTATGAATTCCCTATTTTGGAATGCGCGGGGAGTTGGCAATAGTGATACCATCAGGCGATTACAAAGAATTAAGAAGAAACGTCGTATTATGCTATTGTGTATAGAGGAACTGAAATTGCAAATTGATGAAGCTGAATCCGTTCGGAAAAAATTGAAGTTTGATAATGTTATTGTTAGTGATGCAAACCGGCTGTGGTTGTTTTCCTCGGACTGTTTTCAAGTTTCTGTGGTTGCACAAGGTATTCAACACCTTACAGTATCAATTTCTTGTTAGGGAAAGCTTGATAATGTGATAATCTCATGTGTGTATGGTCTAACGACTATTCCAGATAGATGTGAGCTCTGTCTGACTTGAGAAGGGGGTCAAGGGGTTGGCTTGTATGGGGTGATTTCAATGCAATCATATCCTCGGATGAGAAGAAGGGGGGTAGACGGTTTAACTATAGGGAGGCACAGGATTTTGTCCAATTTATTGAGGATAATAAGTTATTTGATGCTGGTTTTGTGGGCTCTTGTTATACTTGGTGTAATAACTGGAGTCGGCCTCCCCGTATTTGGAAGTGTTTGGACCGTGCTCTATTAAATGAAGTATGGTCAGATCTTTTCATTTCATCAGTACAACATCTCAGTAGATCGGGGTCTGATCATGCCACTTTACTTCTATCTCTGAGGCCTAAGGTGGTGGATTTCCACAAGGCATTTCGATTTCAAAACTTTTGGGTACTACGGGCTGATTTTCTGCAGGGGATGCATGATATATGGTGTGTCCCTATTTCAACTCGGCCATTGGTACGTTTCTGTAAGAAATTACAAAATCTAAAAAAGGCCTTGATTGAGTGGAATGTCAATATGGTAGGTAATGTATTTGACCGGGTTAAGGTTGCTGAGGAGAATGTGTAGATAGTGGAGATGGGTCTGGAAGTTCAAGATAATGTTCATGCACGAGTCGCTCTAAGTCAAGCTCGGTCTCTACTCCAGATTGCCTTGCGGGATAAGGAATATTACTGGAGACAGAAATCTCATATGAAGTGGCTTGATTGTGGTGATCAGAACACGAAATTCTTCCATGCATCTGTTACAGCTTGGAAGGCAAGAACGGGGATTAAGGTTATTCGAGGGGTGGATGGGGAATGGATCCGTTAAGAGAGTGATATTCGTACTGTTGCGGGGAACTTCTTTAGGGATTTATTGAGTGGAAATTCTCCTGGGATGGACTATGGAAAGTTGGGAGTGATTCCTCGTTTATTAGGTGAACAGGATCATAGTGCCCTAGAAGCAAACCCAATTATGGAGGAAATCCGGGAATCTTTGGATGCTATTGATGAGTAGAGTGCTCCTGGTGCCGATGGTTTCTCTAGTTGCTTCTTTATGGTGGCGTGGGAGATTATTAAGGGTGATCTTTTTGAGGCCGTTATAGAGTTTTTCTGTGATGGTGAGCTACCTAGGGGAGTTACGGTGACGACGTTGGTATTAATTCCCAGAGCTTTTCGGAGTTTAGACCGATTAGTTTGTGCAATGTCATTAATATGATCATCAGCAAGATTCTTGCTAATCGGCTACGGGCCTATCTTCCACGGCTGATTTCTCTGCAGCAGAGTGTCTTTGTAAAAGATTTGGCTCTTTTGGATAATGTCTTGTTGGCACAGGAGATGGCAAGTTCGATGGCTTTTAAATCTCGTCATGGTAAAGTGATTTTTAAGCTTGACATGATGAAAGCTTATGATAGGGTTTAATGGGTTTTTCTATGTGGTATCCTACGGCGGTTTAGTTTCGGTGAATGGTGGATCGATATGGTGTGGAGATGTGTATTTAAATGCTGGTTTTCAGTTATGGTTAATGGTCGCCATTCCGGTTTTTTCCACTATGCCAGGGGATTGCGACAAGGAGACACACTGTCTCCCTCTTTATTTATTTTGGTGGCAAAATTTCTATCTAAGCGGCTGAATGGCCTACTGGACTTGGGGGTTTTCTCTCCTTTTCGGGGTCCTAGAAATGCTCTTCCAGTTACACATCTGGCATATGCGGATGATATTTTGATTTTTTCATCTGGAGACCGGGCTTCACTCACGGCGGTTTGTAAGGTTATTGGTGACTATGAGGAGATTTCTGGGCAAAAACTAAATGTCTCGAAAACTAATTTTCTTATGGATTCTAAATCATCTCTTGTAGTTCTTAGAAGAGTTGCTAGAATCACCGGCTTTGTTCAATCTGAATTCCCATTTAAGTATATAGGCTGCCCAATATATATTGGAAGGAAGAGATCTAGCTTCTTTCAAGATATGGTGTCTTCGGTTCAGCGGCGTTTATTGGGATGGCAACATAAGTTTTTATCATTTGGGGGATGAATTATACTGGTTAATCATGTGCTTACGTCTCTGGATTTGCATATACTGGTGGTTTCATTGCCTCCACGGAGTGTCCTTTATCAAGTTACTCAAATTTGTGCTCGTTTTTTCTGGGATGGTCCTTCCATGGGTCGAAAACAACACTGGATTTCATGGGATACGCTATGTCATCCCCAGGATGAGGGTGGTGTTGGTTTTTGTACATTTGAGGATATTGCAAAGTCTTTTGCTGCTAAATTATGGTGGGGTTTTTGTTTTTAAAAATCGTTCTGGGCTCAGTACATGTATGCTCGATATTGCCACTCGGAACACCCGGTAGTGGTTGGGCCCTCGTGAGGGATTTATTGGTTGGTTTGTGGGAGATGGTGCACTTGATCATTTTCATGATAATTGGTGAAAGGTGGGAGCGTTGTCGAATATTGCTCCGGGGAATGGAAATTCATGTATCAAGGATTTTGTATAAATGGTGAGTGGGAGCTTGCTAATTTTTGTCTTCCAGTTGATATTATAAATACGGTGTCTGTATTATCCTTATCGTCCCAGAGAGCACATCTGTTGTGGATGTGTGATGCTAATGGGTTCTTCTCGGTGGCATCGGTACATAATCTCTTTCGGTCTAAGATACCCCAGTTTAATTTTTTTAAACGAATTTGGCAGCCGGGAATTTCGTATAACTTTTCCTTTCTTCTTCTTCGCGCATGCTACGGGCGGGTCCCCCTAGCTCATTGGTTGGTGAAGATGGGGATGCATGGCCCTTTCCTATGTTATGTTGTGATATACCGCTTGAGGAAACACTGGAGCATGTGTTTGGATGGGGTAGATTCACCAGTAAGGTCTGGAGTTATTTTGGTAGGGTTGTGGGTGTCCGCCTCCCGCCTTGGAATTAGAGGGACAATTGTCTGTTGTGGTGGAACTTGAAAGGGAATGAGTACTATAGAGTGTTGTTCGGTTGGGTACCGTGTCTTATATCTTGGCACTTATGGAAAAGGCGGAATTCTGAGTTCTTTGAGGGTCAAGGGGCGTCTTGGGATTGTGTATGTTGGTTGGTGGTGAAGGATTTGACGATGTTGTGGAATTTGCGGTTCACTAAGTGCTTTATATCTAGGAATTGGAATAACATTGTTGATGTGGTATCGGGGCTCTCTGTCCCTATTTCGTTTACTCGGGTATGCTGGTTGCGACCCTCTCAAGGCTTTGTGAAACTGAATGTTGATGGTTGTTCCATGGGTAATCCGGGACCTGGAAGTGGTGGGGAACTGATTAGAGATTGTTTGGGAAGGTTGGTTGTGGTTAGAGCTATGGGGTTTGAATTTGTCACGAGCCTGGAAGTTGAGGCACTTGCATTATTAGTAGGGCTGGAGTTGTGTGAACGCTTTGATTGCACCAC
Source organism: Ophiorrhiza pumila (assembly GCA_016586305.1). Lineage (NCBI taxonomy): Eukaryota > Viridiplantae > Streptophyta > Magnoliopsida > Gentianales > Rubiaceae > Ophiorrhiza > Ophiorrhiza pumila. The sequence goes on from BLIW01000011.1 coordinate 16,500,022, forward strand.
TGTTATTGTCGAATCAGATTCAAATTTGCTGGTGTCACTTATGTCTGGAGAGGGGCATGTTCCATGGAAGCTTACGGCCATTGTGGACAGAATGAAACAATTCTCTTGTGTGATGTCGATGCATCATATTTTTAGAGAGGCCAATCAGCCAGCAGATGGTCTTGCGAAGGAGGGTTGTCGTAGTCAGATGGACTTGGAATATACTAGTTTTGGTGATCTTCCATGGCAGGTTAGGGGCTGCACTAATATGGATCGTTTAATTGTCCCGAACTTTCGAGTGCGTAGGAATTCTGTGTAACTTCATGAGTTCTATAATTGTCTATCTCTATCAGCTGTATCTTTGGTTTTATTAATAATATTTAGGAGTGGCGTCCCTAATTGATTAGCCAAAAAAAAAAGTAAATGGTCATTTTAAAAAAATTTTAGATTTGTATATATTTGTGCACAAATAACTAGATTACATACTTTTGATTAAATTGGGGAAAAAATGAACCTACTATAACTTTTGCAAATTTTCTTGTGGAATTTTCTATTTTTGTCCAAAAATTAGTGAGTTATAACTAACCGAAAGTAGTGATTTTTGAAAAATTTTAATTTTCTTATTTTTTTCGTACACAAATCACTATATTACATATTTCTCATCAAATTATGTGAAATCATTTATCCAAAAAAAGCATTTTCGAACACTGATTTTTTTTTGTTTTCAATTTTTTTTGAAAAAATCTTGAGTAATATCTCACCGAAAATTGTCATTTTAAAATATTTTACTTTTTTCATACACGTCATTAAATTACTTGTGTTCTTACAAACTTTGATACAAAAATCAAACAAAAAATAAAGTCCTTGGGCTACATTACGCGATTTTCTTAACTTTTTTTCAAAGATTGTGAGTTGCATATCTCCATAAAGGAAAATGATGATTTTTCTATAATTTTTAATTTTTTAATATTTTTCTACAAATAATGAGATCACATGTTTTCTAGTTATGTTGGGTGCAAAATGTGGATATTAATAAATCCCTTGGGCAATTTTTCATGCTTTTCTATTTTTGACCAAAAACTATAAGTTATAACATATCATAATTGGTGATTTTTAAAAAATTTTAGGTGTCTATTTTTTTGGGCACAAATCACTAGATTACATACTTTTGATTAAATTGGGAAAAAAAGGAACTACTAGATCTTTTGTGAATTATTTTTTTTGAATTTTCTATTTCTGTCAAAAAATAGTGAGTTATAACAAACCGAAAATGGTGATTTTTGAAAAATTTTAATCTTCTGATTTTTTGTATACAAATCACTATATTACATATTTCTCAACAAATTAGGTGAAAACATTTATCCCAAAAAAGCATTTTTGAACATTTATTTTATTTTATTTTCAATTTTTTAAGAAAAAGTCATGAGGTATATCTCACCAAAAATTGTCATTTTGAAATATTTTATTTTTTCATACACCGCAATGGATTACTTGTATTCTTATTAAGTTTGATACAAAAAGAAGACAAAAAATAAAGTCTGTGGGCTACATTATGTGAATTTCTTTACTGTTTTTCAAAGATTGTGAGTTGTATATCTCCATAAAGAAAAATGATGATTTTTTTTATAATTTATAATTTTTTAATATTTTCTACAAATAATGACATCCCATGTTTTCTAGTTATGTTGGGTGCAAAATGTGGATATTAATAAATCCTTTGTACAATTTTTCACACTTTTCTATTTTTGACAAAAAAACTATGAGTTACATAACCTATCGTAAATTGTGATTTTTAAAAATTTTTAGGTGTCTATTTTTTTCTGCACAAATAACTAGATTACATACTTTTGATTAAATTGGGAAAAAATGGACCAACTAGAACTTTTGGGAATTCTGTTTTGGAATTTTCAGTTTTTGTCAAAAAAATAGTGAGTTATAACTAACCGAAAGTGGTGATTTTTGAAAATTTGAAAATTTCTTATTTTTTTTACACAAATCACTTTGTTACATATTTCTCATCAAATTATGTGAAAAAAGTGATCCAAAAAGAGCATTTTTGAACATTGTTTTTTTTATTTTCAATTTTTTTAGAAAAAATCATGAGTTATATCTCACCGAATTTTGTCATTTTGAAATATTTTACTTTTTTCATACACGTTATTAGGTTACTTGTGTTTTTATTAAGTTTGATACAAAAAGCGAACAAAAAAAAAAGTCCGTGGGCTACATTACGCGATTTTCTTTCATTTTTTTCAAAGATTGTGAGTTGTATATATCTCAATAAAGGAAAATGATGATTTTTCTATAATTTTTAATTTTTTAATATTTTTGTACAAATAATGAGTTCACATGCTTTCTAGTTATGTTGGGTGCAAAATGCGAATATTAATAAATCCCTTGGGCAATTTTTTTCACTTTTCTGTTTTTGACCAAAAACTGTGAGTTATAACCTATTATAAATGGTGATTTTTAAAAATTTTTTATGTCTATTTTTTTGTGCACAAATAACTAGATTACATACTTTTAAATAAATTGGGAAAAATGGAACAACTAGAACTTTTGTGAATTTTGTTTTGGAATTTTCTATTTTTGTCAAAAAATAGTGAGTTATAACTAACACAAAGTGTTGATTTTTGAAAATTTTTAATTTTCTTATTTTTTTTAAACACAAATTATTATATTAAATATTTCTAATCAAATTATGTGAAGATATTTAACCAAAAAATCATTTTCCAACATTTATTTTTTTATTTTCATTTTTTTAGAAAAAAAATTTGTGGTACATCTCACCGAAAATTGTCATTTTGAAATATATTACTTTTTTCATACACGTCATTAGATTGCTTGTTTTCTTATTAAGTTTGTTACAAAAAGTGAACAAAAAATAAAGTCCGTGGGCTACATTATGTGAATTTCTTTACTTTTTTCAAAGATTGTGAGTTGTATATCTCCATAAAGGAAAATGTTGATTTTTCTATTATATTTTATTTTTTAATATTTTTCTACAAATAATGAGATCACATGTTTTCTACTTATGTTGGGTGAAAAATTTGGACATTAATAAATCCCTTGGGCAATTTTTAACACACTTCAATTTTTGACAAAAAATGTGAGTTATAACCTTTCGTAAATGGTGATTTTTAAAAGTTTTTAGGTGCATTTTTTTTGTGCGCAAATATCTAGATTACATACTTTTGATTAAATTGGGAAAAAATGAACCAACTATAACTTTTGCGAATTTTTTTTTGGAATTTTCTATTTTTGTCAAAAAATAGTGAGTTATAATTAACCGAAAGTGCTATTTTTACAAATTTTAAATTTTCTTATTATTTTGTACACAAATCACTATATAAAATATTTCTCATCAAATTATGTGAAAACATTTATCCAAAAAAAGCATTTTCAGACATTGATTTTTTTTGTTTTCAATTTTTTTTAGAAAAAATCTTGAGGAAGATCTCACCGAAAATTATCATTTTGAAATATTTTACTTTTTTCATATAGGTCATTAGATTACTTGTGTTCTTATTAAGTTTAACAAAAAAAGCACACAAAAAATAAAGTTCGTGGGCTACATTACGCGATTTTCTTTACTTTTTTCAAAGATTGTGATTTGTATATCTCCGTAAAGGAAAATGATGATTTTTATATATTTTTTAATTTTATAATTTTTTTTTACAAATAATGAGATCACATGATTTCTAGTAATGTTGGGTGCAAAATGTGGATATTAATAAATCACTTGGGCAATTTTTCACACTTTTATATTTTGACCAAAAACTCTGAGTTATAACCTATCGTAAATGGCGATTTTTAAAAATTTTTAGATTTGTATTTTTCTGTGCACAAATAACAAGATTACATACATTTGATTAAATTGGGGAAAAAATGGACCTACTAGAACTTTTGCAAATTTTTTTGTGGATTTTTCTATTTTGGTCAAAAATAGTGAGTTATAACTAACCGAAAGTGGTGATTTTTGAAACATTTTAATTTTTTAAATTTTTTTTTACACAAATCACTATTTTACATATTTATCATCAAATTATGTGAAAACATTAATCCAAAATGAGCATTTTCGAACATTGTTTTTTTATTTTCAATTTTTTTAGAAAAAAATCTGGAGTTATATCTCACCAAAAATTGTCATTTTGAAATATTTTACCCTTTTCATACACGTCATTAGATTACTTGCGTTCTTATTGAGTTTGATACAAAAAGCAAACAAAAAATAAAGTCCGTGGGCTACATTACGCGATTTTCTTTACTTTTTTTCAAAGATTGTGAGTTGCATATATCTCCGTAAAGGAAATAATGATTTTTCTATAATTTTTAATTTTTTAATATTTTTCTACAAATAATGAGATCACATGCTTTCTAGTTATGTTGGGTGCAAAAAGTGGATATTAATAAATCCCTTGGGCAATTTTTCACACTTTTCTATTTTTGACCAAAAACTGTGAGTTATAACCTATCATAAATGGTGATTTTTAAAAATTTTTTGTTGTCTATTTTTTTGTGCACAAATAACTAGATTACGTACTTTTAAATAAATTGGGAAAAAAATGGAACAACTAGAACTTTTGTGAATTTTGTTTTGGAATTTTCAATTTTTTGTCAAAAACTAGTGAGTTATAACTAACTTAAAGTGGTGATTTTTTAAAATTTTGAATTTTCTGATTTTTAGTACACAAATTATTATATTACATATTTCTCATTAAATTATGTGAAAATATTTATCCAAAAAAAGCATTTTCGAACATTGATTTTTTTATTTCCAATTTTTTTAGAAAAAATATCGAGGAATATCTCACTGAAAATTGTTATTTTGAAATATTTTACTTTTTTCGTACACGTCATTAGATTACTTGTGTTTTTATTAAGTTTAATACAAAAAGTAGACAAAAAATTAAGTCCATGGGTGACATTACACGATTTTCTATACTGTTTTTCAAAGATTGTGGGTTGTAATCTCTTTTTTTTTGGTTGGCTAATCATCCCGTGTGTGGGGGGGCGCCACTCCCAATTTTATTCATAGAAAAAAGTTACAGAGTTAATGGCGGAAGTATTCACACCATTAGTACAAATGTAAAGCTATAAATAAGGAGGACTCCTCCCTTACAGTGAAGCTCCTATCTTTGCTTATATGAAAGTGACATATGAGTGTTTTCTACTTATTAAATCAAGAGGACTCCTCCTTTACACTGTTTGGTACAGAAGAAAACACGTATGCCAACATAACAAACAACAAACTCCAAGCTTGATAAATGACATGAATGAAATACTTGTTCAATGATGTACCAAGTTCAAGACATAAACACACATGAGTGAAAAAGAAATGAGAGCAGCTGAAATTCGAAAGTGGTCAATAAGCTTAACATCGGCAGCTTATGACCTTTATGAATGATAAATGGCCTAACATCAGCAGCCAACAACTATTAAAAAATTTCATACCTGATGTACTTATGGTTTTACCTTGGATGAGATGATGTAAGGAAGGCCGAGTCTTTCAGCTCTTACAATGTTCTGAATTTTCTGGTGGAGTAGGTTTTCCGCATTGACTGCCATTTGGGGATGAGTTTCTGTGCATTTTGCCAAAAATATTGCTACTGAATTTGACTTTTTAGGGCATAGAAACCATCGAGGTTGAGGAAGTATCTCAGTTAAACTTTGAAGCTGTTCACTTATCCACCAAGGGACCTTTGCTTTGTTTTGTAGCCATGAAATTAGGTTTATGGAGCTTGACTCCACACATAGATTTGAGGAGATTCCTTTTTTGTGACATTCTTGAATTCCAAACAAGGCTGCCTCAATCATGACCTTTTCATTACAATCAATAACAGAAGCACTTGATTTGAAGTGAAAAGAAAAAATCATTTTGCTTTGATCATCTCTTACAATTCCACCTCCAAGCCCTTCTCTTCTTACATTAACTAAACCATGGATGTTTAGTTTGAAATGCATATCATTGGGGGGTGCCATTTAATATACGAGATGTGAATTTTATCTGTAGCATGTAGTATCGAGTCCCAAAATTCATTTCATGGCATATTTGTCCATTTTAGATCATGATAGTAATTGGTTATCAGATCCTTTAATTCTTTGAAGGATGATTTTAACATGTGCTCTAAATTCCATTCTTCATCTTCGTAGAGCCATTTGTTTCTAGCTTTCCATAATTGCCAACAAATGATGAATGGGATTACACGTATGATAAAATTACATAATCTGCCTTTCCTTGAATTATTCCACCAATAATGTAAAAAATGATTTAATCTTTGAGCATTTGGTGAAATGTAGATTCCTAACTCACTCCCAAATGTTTTCCATAGTTTTGCTGCATTGTCACAGGATAGAAAGATATGGTCTATTGTGTCTAAACCTGATTGGCAACAAAGACATTTGAATGGGCCGTGTATGTTAAATCTGAACAGGATTTCTCCAATGGGAAGTTGAGATTTGCGCAGCAGGAGCATAAAAAAGGATTGTTTAATTGGAATGCTTGGATGCCATAAAAAAGTTCCAAAACACCATTGGCATTGGGGAGTATGTGTAGCTAATTTGAAAGCTAACTTAAAAGAAAAGGAACCTGAATTAGTTAAGAGTCCAAATGTAGGAATCATTAACAGTAGAACCTTGAGGTAAGATAAAAGGATCAATGGTGGCTGCTACTGCTTTCATTTTTTTCCAGGTTCTAGACAAACTCTTTGTTAGAGATTGGGTGTGATGGGAATATTTATTCTTTAAAAAATTAGCCCAAAGATATTTCTGTTCTCTATATCTCCACCAAAGTTTGTGCGTGCAGGCCGTTTGAATATCTGAAAGTGCTCTGGTGTTTATTCCCCCCTCTTGGTGTGATAGACATAGTTTGCTCCAGGAGATCCAATGATGTTTTGCTTTTAGATTTGATGTACCCCACAGAAATTTTGCAAAAACAGATTCTAGTTTTTGTAGGATTTTCTTTGGGGGATTGGCACCAAGAAGAGAGTGGATAGGCATAGTAGAAAGGACAGATTTTATGAGGGAAATTCTGCCCCCTTTGGATAGAAGTTTGGAGCTCCATGAGTTTGTTTTCAAAAGAGTTTTTTGAATTAAAGGCTCATAGTGCTTGAATTTGTTCTTACCATAGTACAAAGGGAGGCCTAAGTATTTGACAGGAATTTTTTCAGATTGAAATTTGGTGATTCTTGAAATCACATGTTTCTTAGCTCTATTACATAAGTGATGGATTAAGAAGGAGCTTTTTTATGCATTGATTTTTTGTCCAGAAACATCTTCATAATGTTTAAGAGTTTTCATTAAACTCTTTAGTGTGTTCTGATGAGACGATGTGAAAATCATTAGATCATCGGCATATGCAAGATGTGATATATTTGTACAGTTTCTTGGAAAATTGAAACTAGTGTTTTGGGCAGATTGAGTGTTTAAAGCTCTCAAAATGTATTCTGCCCCTAAAATGAATAAGTAAGGAGATAGTGGATCGCCTTGTCTTAAGCCTCGAGACGAGTTGAAATAACCTACTGGCGATCCATTAATGAGTATAAAAAAGTAGACATTGGAGATTAGTCTCCAAATGGTGTTAATAAAGATCTCACTAAAGCCAAAATTACGAAGGACTTGAAGGAGAAATAACCAATCTACCCGATCATATGCTTTTTCCATATCTAATTTCAGAATAACATTACTCACTTTATTTTTCTCAGGCAGGCATTGAACTAGTTCAGATGCTAAAAGAAAGTTATCCATAAGCTGTCTACCTTTAACATATCCACTTTGATTGGGACTGATCAATGTGGGAAGCAAGTGAGATAGTCTAATGGCTAAAATCTTAGAAATAACTTTGTTGATGAAGTTACACAGGCTGATTCGGCGAAATTGACTAAAGTGCTTAGGACTTTGAATTTTAGGGATAAGGAGAATATGGGTGGCTGTTATAGCTTGCGGGCGAGTCCCTCCGTTGCAGAAATGTTGAATGGCAGCTAATATGTCATTTTTAACTATTTCCCAGGTAAAAGTGAAAAACTTGGCATTGAATCCATCTGGGCCTGGTGCGCTGTTGGCATCCGTTGAAAAAGCGCAGTTTGTGAGTTCCTCTATAGTGGGTATGGCCTCTAACAACTGATTATCTTGATCTAGCACTAGCTTAGGAATTATACCATTTTGTGAAAATGGACTAGTTGGACATTTGGTGAAAGTATTTTGAAAGTATTAGGTAGCTTCTTCACCGATTTGTTGAGGGTTTTCTAAGAGTTCATCAGTTTTAGCATAAATGGAGTGAATGTGTACTCTCCTTCTTTTCTGATTTACATAAGAGTGAAACAATTTCGAATTCCTATCTCCATCTTTTAACCATTTTAGATTAGCTTTCTGAGCCCAAAAGTCTTCTATATTAGCAGTAATTTTTCTTAGATTGGCCTTAGCTAAGTTGATCTCCTCTCTCGTGACTATATCACTAGTTTCTTCGTCTTTTATTTCTAATTGTTGAAGCGTAGCTTCTGCATTCTTAAGCGAGGAGAATAAATTACCAAAGTGAATTTTATTCCATTCCATTAGAACCTGTTTGGTGTGCTGAAGTTTGAGCACGAGAATTCTGATGGGATTTCCTTCTACATTTATGCTCCAAGCTTCTTTGACAGTTTCTAGAAAACTGTGGTGTTTAGTCCAAAAGTTTTGGAATTTAAAGCCAGATTTACCTTAGTGTTCTATCATGTTAATATTGACTAAAATGGGGGACTGGTCTGACGGATCTTTAGGTAGATGTTTTACTACGTACATATCGAAAGCCTAGGCTTAGCGCTGAGTTATTAACTAGCATACGATCTAAACGCTTCCAAATCCTATGTCTACCTTTTCTATTGTTACACCAAGTGAATTTTGATCCTACAAAGTCTACATCTTCTAGATCATAAAGATTGGTGAATTGTAGAAGTTCTCTAGTATCTTCTAATCTAAAATATTTGCCACCTCTTTTTTCATTTTCTCTCAAAGTGCAATTAAAGTCTCCTAGTATCCACCAGGGCTTATTTTGAGAGCTGATTGTAGCAAGATCATTCCACATACTAGATCTAGAGTATTCAGTGCAGGCAGCATGTACAGAGGATAAGATAATCGAGCTAGAAGAGCTAGGGTGGTCCAAGATTATAGACAATTGTTGTTTATTTTCACTTATAATATGACAGGATTTTGGATCATTAAAAAACATCCAAATAGAGCCGTCCGTGTTAGGAAGACAATGATCAAATTTGAGTTTTAGCATAAAACGATGTAATTTGGTTACGGGGGCTAACGTTTCACATAAGACCAATAATTGAACCTTTTTGTTTCTAATCATGCTTTTAAGTCTTTTAAAATTTGGTGGTCTGGCTATGCTTCTAATATTCCAAAAAAGACAGTTATTCATCGTTACCATCAATATTATCAACATAATTAACTGATTTGTTAATTCTTGGTCTAAGAGTGCGAGATGAGGGAAACTTAGCTCTTATGCCTTTTTCTTTCAGTGTTCAATCAGGTTCCTCAGGTTCTTCTTCAGCGTCTTCTTGAGAGACATCAACTGTTTCCAGGAGTAAGTTTGCTGCACTCTGATGAATTCTTCATGTATGAAATTGGTGTCTTGATCATGCTTATCTTCATCTTCTGACTGATCTTCCACCATTTGATTCATGTGTGACTCAGAGTTCACCCTGATAATACATAGACAGAGTTGGGAATGTGAGGATTCATTACAAGTGGAATTAACAGAAATTGAATTAGACACTTCCTGATGTGAAGGTATTGGAGAGTAAGCTGAAGAATCCTCAATGTTGGAGATTGAGGGGTTTTGTCTTGCAGTAGCCCTTTCATCTCTATTTTCCTGAGTGCTTACATCTGATGGATGGTCTGTATTCTTGAGTTTATTGACCTCTGATTTAGCGTTGTTGATAGTAGGATATGTTGGGGTTTTATTTGTAACTGACAGGTCTTTTGCAGGAATCACACTGACTTGTTGAGTAGATGTTGATGTTGGAGTTTCAATGATCAATTGGACAGGAGAGTTGATGTGTGTGGAGTTCAGAATTTTTTCCTTTCCTTTTGCTTGGTACGACTGCAGATTTTTGTTGACAATCTGGTTACGGACTGATTCTTTTCCCTTTGGAATCCATGTCTGATTTTTAGAGTTCTTTGATTCGGTAGGGATCGGCATCACTTCTGGATCTTGATGTTTGCACTGTGTTGATTGATGACCCATTTTTTTACAATTTGTGCAATATTGAGGCCTGTTTTCCTCCAGAACTGGCTGCCATCTTCCAGAATCACCTTGACTGATCCAAATACGTTCTGGGATTCTTTTTAGTACATCTAATTCAATGCACACTCTGGCTACGCTGGGTCTAATTACTCTTAATGCCGTAGCAGTGGCAGTATCAGTTCTAAGAGGATTGCCTATTATGCTAGCTAATGAGAATAAGGATTTTTTGTTAAACATGTTCAATGGTAACATGGGGAAGCTGACCCAAATAGGTTCAATGGAGGGTTCTATGTCAGGATTAAATGTGGATGACCACTTAAAAATTCTTGCGTTGTAACCTTTGAAAGACCACGATTGCTTAAGCCACATTCTGTGGTAATCTTCCTCGATTTCAAATCGAAAAATGACATGTCTAGGATCTAGTAATCCAAGGAAGAAGTTACCTCGAAATCCTGTGTTTAGAATCTCTTGTTTGATGATGGCCATAGCAGGTCTGCCCCAGGAAAATTTTTCGATGAGTATGTACTTGAATGGCTCAGAAAGTTCTGCATCTTCTTCACTTGATAGAACCAGGGAAGGTTCTCCTTTGTAGGTGCTTACCCTATTGTGGAAAGCGTGACTTTTGATTTTATCTGAGAAGAGAGTGGAAACATTTTCTAATGGAACGCTGTTCTGCGTCTTTGATTTAGAGATTGAATTAGATACTGCGTCTTTGAAGGTTGGGAAAGGTTGAGGATTTGGAGGTGAGATTTCCGTCGTTGGCGGTGAAGCTATTGCCATTACTCAGCAAGAAACCTAATTGACATAGGGCAAATAGATTTTTTTTTAACAAATGAAAGAGATGATGAACACTGTTCTAGAGAGAAGGCAGAGTGTTTGACTTAGAGAGAGAAAGAGCCGTTTTAGCTGAATGTGGGTTGTAATCTCTGTAAAGGAAAATGATGATTTTTCTATAACTTTTTATTTTTAAATATTTTTTTTTAAATAATGAGATCACATGTTTTCTAGTAATGTTGGGTGCAAAATGTGCAATTTTTTGGACTTTTATATTTTTTACAAAAAACTGTGAGTTATTTTTTTTTATAAAACTCGGGTTGTTTTTTTGTCATAAAGCAACAAAAAAAGTGCCGAATATACCCATCGAACCGTTACAAAAGTAATTAAATATAAAATTAGAGTACTACTCCATTACAAGCGGTTTGAATATTAAAAAGAGATTTAGAGGATCACTACTAGAGACCGGCCCCAGTAGAAATGCTCTTAATCCCGATCATGATAAGCCTGAGCAAAAGAGGCAAAATGCGGGTAGGCAAACATTTACCTGTACAGATTTAGTCATCTATGTACATGCTTTTATAATGTATGTATTTTAGCAAAAGAAGATGAGCAATAAACATCTTTATACTATTTTACTTAATCACCGAACTCAGTCCTCCTATGCTCCTCCATCAGCTAGGTGAATTAGTATTGACCACTGGTTTTAATGTTGATGCTGTGTTGTGGTTTTAATGTTGATACTATGTTGTGGATTGAATATGGTGTGTTGCGTGGTTGTGCTGATTGTTTTGTGATATTATTGTGTTGTGGTGGTTGATTGACAGTTGGAGTTTGGAGTGGGGTGCCTTATAAATATTATAAATTTTTTCTTGTCTATTGCTGAAGTCTTCGTGTTGCAAACGTAAAATGTCTAAAGTATTACAAGAATGCTCTCAGAAAAATGTCATAGATGAAATCCCAAATACTACACATTGTTCAGCAATCCAGCGCCTTCCCTTTGCAGTGATCGCGCCTCTGAAATGTCTCCAGTGCCTTTGTGCCTAGATCATTGCGCCTTCAGTTCAGCTCCAGCGCCTTTGTGCCACGGAACTCCATGCCTTCGTCCACCTGCTGCAACCTGAGAAAGAAACAAACACTTAGTCGAATTTCAGCAACTTCATTTCTTCATGGCGATGCATCGCATCGATGCATCGCCGTGAAAACTTCTCTATGGCGACACATTGCTGCGATGTGTCGCCATGTAATGTGTGTGACCTGTGAGAGTTAGTGAAATGTGAGAAAATCTGGAAAGAAAGTGAGACAAGAATGATGCTAATGGAAATGCATCTAGCTGCAAGTGCAAGAATGAAATGGAATAAACCAAGAGAATGGTGAAGAAACAACAATACTGGAAATAATGAAATCAGAAGCCTAGATCGTGTCTTCAAACTCTCAAAATGATGTACACTTGAGACTCACTGAAACGAAATGAAAGAGCATGAAATGGTGGCACTTTTAATCATGCAATCGTGTGTTTCAAATGCAGTAAAATGAGAAGGAGAATTGAGAGTGAGTGTTTGTTTCTTGTATCAACAACGTGAGTGTAAATTATGTGAGTAATCGTGAGAGTGGAATGAATTGAGATACGCTCAGAACTCACAAGTGAGCTGCTGGAGAAAGGGGGTGTAACAGTGGTGACTAATGAAGCCAATGAGCTGTTGGCCACCAGAATTATCAATTCCTGGAGAGTGTGCATAGATTACCGAAAGCTGAACAAAGCCACTCGTAAGGACCACTTTCCCCTACCCTTCTTGGAACAGCTTTTGGATAGAATCGCCGAGTATTTCTTTTACTGCTTCCTAGATGGTTATTCAGGCTACAACCAAATAGTCATTGACCCCAGAGATCAGGAGAAGACCACGTTCACCTGCCCCTTTGGCACGTATGCTTACAAAAGAATGCCTTTTGGGCTGTGCAATGCGCCAGCAACATTCCAGCGCTGCATGATTGCCATCTTCCAGGACATGGTGGAACACATTATAGAAATCTTCATGGACGATTTTTCGGTGTTTGGGATGACTTTCGACATTTGCTTGGAAAATTTGGCTCTGGTGCTGCAAAGATGTGTGGAAGCCAATTTGGTCCCAAATTGGGAAAAGTGTCAGTTCATGGTCAATTAAGGCATTGTGCTCGGCCACAAAATTTCAAAGGAGGGTCTGGAGGTGGACAAAGATAAGGTCGAAGTGATAGCCAAGCTGCCAGAGCCCACCAGTGTCAGAGGGGTGAGAAGCTTCATGGGCCACGCGGGTTTCTACAGAAGGTTCATTAAGGACTTTTCCAAGATAGCCAAGCCACTTTGCTCCTTATTGGAGAAAGATACCCCGTTTGTCTTTGATGAGAAATGCAAGGAGTCATTTGAGATTTTGAGAAAAAGGCTTGTGGAGGCACCTGTTATTATCACCCCAGACTGGGGAGAACCCTTCGAGATCATGTGCGACGCAAGCGACTTTGCCGTGGGAGCTGTACTGGGGCAAACGAAAGATAACATTTTTCGTGCCATCTACTACGCCAGTAAAATCTTGAATGGGGCACAATTGAATTATACCACAACGGAAAAGGAGATGTTGGCCGTGGTCTTTGCCTTCGACAAGTTCCGAGCATACATCCTGGGGTCCAAGGTGGTAGTTCACACCGACCACGCAGCTCTCAAGTACCTCATGGCAAAGAAGGAGGCCAAGCCGAGGCTCATCAGATGGGTGCTCTTATTACAGGAGTTTGATGTTGAGATAAAGGATGGGAAATGGTGTGAGAATGTGGTGGCAGACCACTTGTCAAGACTTGAGCTTGGGGGACTCAGCGAGGAGCAACTGCAGTTGTGGATTAAGGAAAGTTTCCCAGATGAGCAGATCTTCAAGGTCAACCCGCGGGAGGTGCCTTGGTACTCAGACATCGCCAACTATGTGGTCACTGGTCAAATGCCCCAACATCTTTCGAGCGACCGACGAAAGAGACTCAAGCATGATGCTCAATATTATTTCTGAGAGAGCGAATGTCTCTATAAAAGGTGCAGCGACCAAATTGTTAGGAGATGTATACCGGATGAAGAGATAGAGGATATTCTCAGGGCTTCTCATGAATCGCCATTTGGAGGGCATTTTGGAGTGGCAAGGACTGGGCACAAAGTCTTACAAACTGGATTCTACTGGCCGCATGTATTTAAGGACTCCAAGCTTTGGGTAAGTAAGTGCGACAAATGCCAACGCATAGGTAACATCTCCAGTAGAGATGAGATGCCCCGCAACAACATACTGGAGGTGGACTTATTTGATGTCTAGGGCCTGCATTTCATGGGAGCCTTTCCGAGATCGTGTGGAAACGAGTACATACTAATGGGGGTCGACTACGTATCAAAGTGGGTAGAAGCAGTGGCACTACCCATAATGACAGCCGGAGTGTAATGGGATTTGTGAAGAGGAACATTTTCAACAGGTTTGGAACCCCGAGAGCCATTATCAGTGATGGAGGGAGCCATTTTTACAATAAAGTCTTCAATGCACTCTTAGCCAGATATGGAATCCAGCATAGAGTCTCCACGCCCTACCACCCCCAAGCAAATGGACAGGCTGAAGTGTCAAACCGAGAGATCAAAGGCATCCTAGAAAAAGTCGTGAACCCGGGGAGAAAGGATTGGGCCCTCAAATTGGACGATGCACTCTGGGCGTACAGGACAGCATATAAGACACCGATCGGAGCCTCACCATTTAGGCTAGTGTTTGGGAAAGAGTGTCATCTCCCAGTCGAATTAGAGCACAAGGCATACTGGGTGATACAAGAATTGAACATGGACCTCGACTTAGCCCAGGAAGCCCGCATGATGATGTTGAATGAGTTGGATGAATTCAGGTGGAATTCATACATCAGTGCAAGCCTTACAAGGAAAGGAAGAAGAAATTGCATGATGCCAAGATTAAGGTGAAGGAATTCGAAGTGGGGCAACAAGTGTTGGTGTACGATGCTAAGATGAGGCTTTTTCCATGCAAATTAAGGTCCAGGTGGATTGGACATTTTGTCATCACGAAAGTCTCCCCATATGGAACTCTTGAGGTCCACAATGAGGCAACAGGGGAAAATTGGAAGGTGAACGGTCAAAGGTTAAAGGCTTTCAACTCCCCCATAGATGACAAGGGTCAAGCTCAACGACTTGATCACCCACCTCCTCGATAAAACAATTTCATGTCTGGCTGAGGACAATAAACCAAGCGCTGTATTGGGAGGCAACCCAACCATTTAGTTTTTAATTTCTGTCTGTCTTTTTCAATTAAAATTGACCCTCAATAAAACTTCTGAATCTAAGCCCATTATACGTGCATATGTGCAGGGACCACCAGGAGCTGGATCTTTAAAGGGTTGATCAGACTCCCTAACTTCTCAGGACTCCTTCTCACGAACTGGCAACTAGAGCAAGAGGTGGGCACATAGAGACAAGAATGTGGTAAGTGTATGTTGGAGTCACGGGCAAGAGCAGGTAATCACGCTAAGAATCATTCCTGCATTGTCACGGGTAAAATATAAAAGATTCTTTGAGCCTACCTGACAAGTGCATAATTGGATTGTGAGTGACAAGCTAAATGCATGCAAATAGCGGACCCATAAAGGGTTGTCACCCAGCCCAATTATTTAAGAATGACCTTTCACTACATCTAAGTGTTGTCACATTGTACCAATGTCTGTCAACTAGATCACATGTCCTGTCGTCTAGCTCAAAGCCGCTCAAATCATGCATGAAAAAGCACTATAAATACCATTCACTTTGCATGATAAGATTCACATCGAATTCAGTTCAGATACATGGCAGGAACAGATGATGACAACAGGAGGTATCTCCAGGGAGTCCTACACGTTCACGATCCCTCCGACTATGACTCCGAAGATGACGAAGAGTATACCCCAGGCTCACCCCCGAGGTTCGTGAACGAAAGGGTGGTGAGGCGATTTGACAGATCCGTCTACCGACATGTACTGGTAGAACGAAAATTTGTCGCTCCGGAACAAACATTTACGGAGGCAATCCACTTCTACAAATGGGAAACCCTCACCTTTGCCCCGGAAGCATCCAATGTAGAATTAGCTCGGGAGTATTACGCCAATGCCAATACAAGCTACACAAACCAGAACAACCACGATGAAGTCTATCTACGGGGGACCTATCTCAAAGTGACAAGTCACACAGTCAACGAACATTATCAACTACCAGACTTTCCAGATGATGAATTTGGACAGTTAGCTGGAGCAGCCAATGTGGACTTTTTAATTGAATCTGTTGGGCTACCTGGAGCTTTTTGGGTGCGTAACAACAAATCCGAAGCCATTTATATATGCACACCAACGATATGACTGCAGAGGCCCGCATGTGGCTGATGTTCATAAATTCAAAGCTGATGCCCACGAACCAACATGCCAGAGCAACCAGAAAGAGAGTGCTTCTGATTTATGCTATTCAGCACAGAATGACGATCGATGTGGGAAAGGTGATCATGCAATCCATTGAGCAAGCCAAAAGATGCACTGGCACACCTATATTCTTCCCCTTCCTTCTATCACAAATGGCTAGAAGCCGAGGAATTGAGGTGTCCCCCTCAGAAGACTCCCAACAATCCATGGGAACCATAGGCGGGCCACAGTGGGAGAGTTATCTGGAAATGGAACGTCTAGAACGCCTTCATCGAAGCGCTTAAACTCGGTAGTGTCCTTCCTTTTTCACAATGGGGACCATTGTTGATTTCAAGTGTGGGGGGAGACATGCATGTCTTGGTGGATATTGGCTGTTGACCTTTGCTTTATGCCTGTGTCTGTGAGGCTTAGTGCCTTTGCTTTGAAATTTCATTTATGTGTGTGTTATATGTTGCGGGGACAGGAGGTGGTGTTTATTATATTAGTAGCTTTTTAGGTGGTGTGTTCTTGTTTTCTTTGTGATTGTTGTGTGGAGGGATGAAACAAGTCAGTGAGTAGCACTGACATTGTAAGTGTGCGTTAAATTTTCATGCTGCGGTAAATGTGTATTGTTTGTTGTTGTGTTGTGAAATTTTCCATGGCTTACTCCAATAAGCACACCCGCACGTCCAAAATGCATTCAAGCACTCCAAACCTCATCATCAAGTCCATAAACTCTACCTTTGTGATGTATGCAAAATTTTTTGTGAAGTTTTACAGTATACATTTGATGCATACAAATTGCTGTGCAAAGTGCGATGTTAAAGTAAGATAGAAACGCCAGCACCAATGTTGACACAGGAGAGAGCTTGTGATTCTTCACTTGTATGTGCTTTCTACTCGTAAACACTTATTCTTGCATTGTGAATATATAGTCTATTGAAGACACACATGAACACGTTGTGCGTAATTATGCAAATAAAGGGAAAAAAAGAGCCACAAAACCCTGGCATCAATAATAAGCACCAATGTGCATTGAATAAGGGGGAAACCCCAGGGGAAGAAAAACCCCAGTAAGCTTAGCATAGACAACTCATAGCTATTATCTTTTAAGGTTTAAAGTGTTCTTGTGTGTGGACAAAAAGACTGTAGTGCAAGAATTTTGTTAAGTGTCTACTTGAGTACTTTGCATAGCTAATGTGAGGGACCACGAGAAACTCTCAGCACACACCCGACGCTGACGATTTGGTCTTTATTCATTTCACCTTACCCGACAATTTGTATAAGTTGGATGGACTGTAAACTCACTGCTCATGACTTTATTGTTGCATGCGAAAATCTTGGAAATGGACTGCCGATGAGGTTGTGAGTGTTTGGATGTGGGATGGACAAAAGCTTTCTTATATCTTTACTTTGCTCGGGACGAGCAAAGATTCAAGTGTGGGGGGATGATAAGTTGGTATTATGCCGACTTATTTGCTCTGTTTTGTTAATCTCTTGCCTGGAATAACTTGTGAATCGATGCTTGATTTCGTGACTTGTGTGTTATATTGATTAAAATTGATTGTTATGGAGATTGACTTGAGTGCTTCGAATTTAGTTACAAAGTGCTGCACTTATTCACTCAAGTCACAATTCAATCCTCACGAAAGTCACGAGTCATGAAAGTCACGCACACAAGTCACTCACATGACCTCACAACTCTTGCACCTCACAAACTCTCAACACACACCTCACAAACACACACTAACACACCAAACTTGCACACACCCACTTTACACGGTGCGGCCGCACCATGCGGCCGCAACTCACACACACTACACGGTGCGGCTGCACCATGCCGCCGCACCACACACCCAATTACACGGTGCTGCCGCACCGTGCGGCCGCACCATGCATTCACACACACGGCGGCCGCACCATACGACCGCCACACACACTTGCACAATTTCTTGTTTTCATTTTTATACATTTTCATTCATTAACGTTTTGTATAGTTCTTCTCATTTCTCACTTGCACACTTGCACAAACACCACTCACTCAATCTTGTTCCCACAGCAGCATTTAGCATACACATATTAAGCTCACAAGCAAAAGCATTTAACACGTCCTTGTCACGTGCTCTAAGTGTTTGATGAAACGTGATGAATTTCCTTACTTGTTAAGTCTTTCATTAAACACGTGTCCTCACTTCTGCTTTGATTTACATTTGTAGATACACGTGGCAAAATCTCCGCAAACAAAGGAAGGTTCCTGGAAACTTGCGCGGTGAAGCAAATCTATAAAAGGAGCTGGAGACAAGGAGAAAGGGAGCTTGGAGGAGGGGAACGAGAGAGCGGAATCAGGAAGAGAAATCAATTCACTGAGAGGAATTCTGAGAGTCCTAGGGCATAATTTCCATTCTGTAATTATGGGATATTAGCCGATCAATATGATCGGCTAAGTTCTTAGTGTTGCTTTGAGGGGTCAATTGTATGGATTCAATCTTGCTTGAGACATTTGTTGAGAATTTATGTTTTGAGTGTGTATTTCATGTTTGCATTTCTGCATTAGTTGTGTTTGATGATTTGCAATCTAAATTAACTTCACATTTAGGTCTGCGGTACCCACTGAGGTCGGTGTGAATATTCCATTGGCAATCAACCATGACATAATCTGATTGTAAACATGCATATATGAGTTCTTAGATCCTGTGAGACGTTGCGATTTTGATTGTGCGGTACCCACTGACAGTCAATGTCAATATTTAGCGAAGGTCTAAGATTGTTCTTGTCTTAGAATAGGGATCTGGGAGAGCCTGACTCGTGCCCAGAGCTTGCCCTACCAAGGGAAGTTCGGGGAGTATTGTGAGTCTGGGTTGTGAGAACTACCAAGTTGATCAATCCCAGTTCACTAGCAGTGTAAAGTCCCGTCACATATGTCTACACGAGTCCGTCAGTGATAGCAAGAGAAAGGTCCATACACATTATCCCCCTTAAGGCAACACATTCCTCTCTATTGATTTTCCCGTATCTCATTCCCTGCGCTTACTTGTACTGTTTTATCACTTTTATATTCTATCACTGCAATAGTTCTTGACAAACATCCTCTCCCTGTTGGATACGATCCCACTTGCCGCTACTACATTAGCTTGGTAAATTTGTGTTAAATTGGAGAGCCGCGACAGCTCGTCACCAGTTATATGTTTACAATATGAAAATGATCAAATTGTGTAAAACGAGCAAAAATGATGGTAAATGCAAAGTAAAGTGTAGAGGTTGAGAATTGAGAAACCAAGAATGCATATTTAGCAATTTTAGGGTTTTGGGCAGCATAGTTGCGCAAAGTCATTTGAGCATAACTTCTTCAATACTAGTCCAAATGATAAGTTCTTGGTTGTTCTGGAAAGATCTTTGAGTTGTCTTCAATTCTTATGTTTTAACTTTCTTCTAATTCTGTGAGTAAATATGAGAAACGAAAGCATATTGATGATTGCTACTTCATGATTTAGTTATTGAGTTCATATTGCCACAGTTTGGTAGATTGTTAATAACTTGAGCTACAGACATCCAATTAAGGTGATGCTTGATCCATTTTAAAGCCATGAGATAGCCCTAGAACTCTTATGTTTACCATTGAGCCCAATTAAGATGTTAAGATACACGAATGTTGCTTGGAATTTGCTTGTTGTTCTGAAATGGTGTCATCACACACTAAGCACTCACAAAGACTTCAAGAGCATATTCACAAACACCTCACGGGCACTCATCTCACACTACACTCTCGCACAGTTGCACACTCTCCCTCGCACACTCTCGCACACACCTCACATACGGCGAGGTGATCTCGCCGCAACACTCATGCGCACACTCGCACAAGACTCTCGCACACACCTCACTACACTCATGCGCACACGGACACTTCACTCTCGCACATCTAGCGCACATGCACATGCACACACAAATGCGGCGAGGTCACCTCGCCGCAACACTCTCACAGCACACACGCACAACACCACTCATTTCACTTCTCACACATTTGCACACAACCCATCATTTGCATTTCATACGCAACATTTGAATTCACTCACAGACTTACATCTTTGATTCATAACACAAGTTTGCATTTCATCATTCAGTTTTGCAAACATCCACAACACCCATAATCATTCATATCTCGCATTCGGATTTAACACATCACATAACAATCACTCATATATACAACATTTCACAAAATTCACATTTCGGAATTCATTTCACAAATTCACAATTCACTTCAACTTGTTATTTCTTCACCATTTCATTCACTTCGTCTACTTTCATTTCATCAACATCACATCTTACTTGCATTTTGTTGGAAGGAAGCTCACAACACAACACTCTTGGTTTTCATTCATCATTCACCCCATTTCATATAGTCACGTCACTCCATAATATTCACACAATTCTCACATTCACCACACTAGAATCACTCTCACACACTCGCACATGCACGGCGAGGTCTCGCCGCGAGACCTCGCCATTAAACACATTGCATGGCGAGACCTCGCCGCGAGGTCTCGCCAGCAAAACGCACACACGGCGAGACCTCGCCGCGAGGTCTCGCCACACACACACACTCCACGGCGAGACCTCGCCGAGAGGTCTTGCCACTATATTTGCTTTGGATTTTATGTTTGGACAAAGTGGAAAAAATGGCAAAGTGTTGGGAGTTTTGTTTCATGAGTTTCAGTTTTGTTGCACTGTTTTGAGTTGGTCATAACTCTCTCATCTTAGCTCCAAATTGGGTGATCCATATGGCTATGGAAAGCTAAAATAACGAGTTACAATTTTCATGTTTTAAGCTTTCCTTGATTCACAGGTTTCATGGTCAAATTTTTGTTTGAAGCTGCAGCTTTGAGGTTTCGTATATTGAGTTTTCTGGAAATTTGACTAAGTGTTGAAGTACTAAGTTTCTGATTTTCAGGGCAGAAGAAGGCGTGAAGTCCAATAGCCAGAAGGCGTGATTTCGTGAATGCTGTTCTATTTTGAAGCCCGCGAGGAGGCTGAAGGCACGATTTGAAATAGCAAGAAGGCGTGGTTTGGCTCTGATTCTTCAGCTGGATTTCGAAGCGGTGAAGTCGTGTAGCAAGGAAGCATGAAGGCGTGCTGTGGACGTCGAGGGCGCTGAAGGCGTGTTCCGAGGAAGACTAAAAGCGCTGGGTTGCTGAAGGAAGTTTTCAAGCTTCAAATTTTCATAACTTGGGCTGATTTTTAGTCATTCTCTTTGGAAGACACTTTTGTAACACTTGATACATTTTATGTTGCGTATTAGTTACGTTTTCCCAACTCCATATATAGGGAAGGTAGCTAGCATGTAAAAGGGGATTTTTGGAGGATTCTAGATTTTAGAACCATCGTTTGAATTTTAGCGGGAGCTTTTCTCCCTCTCATTTTCTCTCTCTAGATCTATTTTCTCTCACTAAACATTTCTTCTCAGATCAACTCCGATTGTGAATTTAGACTGGATTCATCTTGCTTGTTCTCAATTGACAAAGGAATCGACAATTCTCTCGAATTAAATCGGTAAACTCTTCCAATTAAGTGAGAATGAGCTTATCAATGTTGCAATTTGTTGATTTTGAAATGAGAAAGATGTTTTCTGGCTAAATCTATGATATCTTAGGATTCAAGATGGATGAATACATGAATTAGTAGATTATATGCTATGAAATCGATCTAATTGTTGAATCTTGAAATCACAATGGAATTATGCATAAATATATGTTGAATTTCATAATTCCTAGCTAATCTTGAATAGATCAAACTTCAATTGTGGTTGACATGCTAAATTGAAGAGTGATTAATCAAAGTTAGCGAAGATGCATGAATTGAGAACTAAATTGCGATTGTTTAAGTCTTTGCACTTGTTTTCTGTAATCAAATCAATTCTGAGACTCAGGCCTCGCCAATTGAAGTGTTAATGAATTGAAGCATTAGGAAAAGTGTTAAAGGAGCTTTCTGTGTTGACAACAATGATATGTGAACCCTAGGATGGGTCTCGCCATGGGAGTTCTTAGGACTTTGCACGTTAGAGTAGTTAGCTGGGAGAGTTGAGACTTTGCGGAGCTTGTTCCACCATTCTCGGGCCTCGCCATGGGAGAGGATGGTGATTTGGGGGGTACAAGGAGTGGTGTGGTCGCCATGCTAACCACAGCTTGAACTTCTAGGCAATTTAGGTCTCCAACGCATTTATATGTTTATTGATTGCATAGCGTAGATCTACTAAGCTTGTGTTCGTCCAATTCAAGAATCCTGAGATATCTGTTTCATCCTTGCTTGGCATTTTCTTTTGTATTTCTGTCCTCGTTCTTTTGTGTTGACATTTCGTTCTTTCTAGTACTTAGATTCTGTGACAAGACTTTTAGAACAATTTGCACAATATTCTTGACCTACACCTTCCCTGTGGATTACGATCCCTACTTACGCTTCTACATTAGTGTTTAGGGTAAAATTGACGAGGTACGACACTTGATATCAGGTGCAAAAAGTGGATATTAATAAATCCCTTGGGGAATTTTTCACACTTTTCTATTTTTGACCATAAATGGTGATTTTTAAAACTTTTTTGGTGTCTATTTTTTTGTACACAAATAACTAGATTACATACTTTTAAATAAATTGGGAAAAAAATGGAACAACTAGAACTTTTGTGAATTTTGTTTTGGAATTTTCAATTTTTGTCAAAAACTAGTGAGTTATAACTAACACAAAGTGGTGATTTTTGAAAATTTTTAATTTTCTTATTTTTTGTACACAAATTATTATATTACATATTTCTCATTAAATAATGTGAAAATATTTATCCAAAAAAAGCATTTTCGAACATTGATTTTTTTATTTCCAATATTTTTAGAAAAAATATCGAGGAATATCTCACCGAAAATTGTTATTTTGAAATATTTTACTTTTTTCATACACGTCATTAGATTACTTGTGTTCTTATTAAGTTTAACACAAAAAGCAAACAAAAAATAAAGTCCGTGGGCTACATTACGCGATTTTCTTTACTTTTTTTCAAATATTGTGATTTGTATATCTCTGTAAAGGAAAATGATGATTTTTCTATAATGTTTTATTGTTAAATATTTTTTTACAAATAATGAGATCACATGTTTTCTAGTAATGTAGGGTGCAAAATGTGGATATTAAAAAATCCATTGAGCAATTTTTTACACTTTTATATTTTTGGCCAAAAACTATGAGTTGTAAACTATCGTAAATGGTGATTTTTAAAAAATTTTAGATGTGTATTTATTTGTGCGCAAATAACTAGATTACATACTTTTGATTAAATTTGGGAAAAAATGGACCTACTAGAACTTTTGCAAATTTTGTTGTGGAATTTTCTATTTTTGTCAAACAATAGTGAGTTATAACTAACCGAAAGTGGTGATTTTTGAAACATTTTAATTTTTTTATTTTTTTGTACACAAATCACTATTTTACATATTTATCATCAAATTATGTGAAAATATTGATAAAAAATGAGCATTTTCGAACATTGTTTTTTTTATTTTCAATTTTTTTAGAAAACAATCTGGAGTTATATCTCACCAAAAATTGTCATTTTGAAATATTTTACCCTTTTCATACACGTCATTAGATTACTTGTGTTCTTATTGGGTTTGATACAAAAACCAAACAAAAAATAAAGTCTGTGGGCTACATTATGCGATTTTCTTTACTTTTTTTCAAAGATTGTGAGTTGCATATATCTCCGTAAAGGAAAATAATGATTTTTCTATAATTTTTAATTTTTTAATATTTTTCTACAAATAATGAGATAACATGCTTTCTAGTTATGTCGGGTGCAAAAAGTGGATATTAATAAATCCCTTGGGCAATTTTTCACACTTTTCTATTTTTGACCAAAAACTGTGAGTTATAACCTATCATAAATGGTGATTTTTAAAAAAAATTTTGTGTCTATTTTTTGTGCACAAATAACTAGATTACATACTTTTAAATAAATTGGGAAAAAAATGGAAAAACTAGAACTTTTATGAATTTTGTTTTCGAATTTTCAATTTTTGTCAAAAATTAGTGAGTTATAACTAACACAAAGTGGTGATTTTTGAAAATTTTTAATTTTCTTATTTTTTGTACACAAATTATTATATTACATATTTCTCATTAAATTATGTGAAAATATTTATCCAAAAAAAGCATTTTCGAACATTGATTTTTTTATTTCCAATTTTTTTAGAAAAAATATCGGGGAATATATCACCGAAAATTGTTATTTTGAAATATTTTACTTTTTTCATACACGTCATTAGATTACTTGTGTTCTTATTAAGTTTAACACAAAAAGCAGACAAAAAATAAAGTCCGTGGGCAACATTACGCGATTTTCTTTACTTTTTTTCAAAGATTGTGATTTGTATATCTCTATAAAGGAAAATGATGAATTTTCTATAATTTTTAATTTTTTAATATTTTTTTTGCAAATATTGAGATCACATGTTTTCTAGTAATGTTGGGTGCAAAATGTGGATATTAATAAATCCCTTGGGCAATTTTTCTCACTTTTATATTTTGACCAAAAACTCTGAGTTATAACCTATCGTAAATGGCGATTTTTAAAACTTTTTAGATTTGTATTTTTCTGTGCACAAATAACAAGATTACATACTTTTGATTAAATTGGGGAAAAAAATGGACCTACTAGAACTTTTGCAAATTTTTTTGTGGATTTTTCTATTTTTGTCAAAAATAGTGAGTTAGAACTAACCGAAAGTGGTGATTTTTGAAACATTTTTATTTTTTTATTTTTTTTGTACACAAATCACTATTTTACATATTTATCATCAAATTATGTGAAAATATTGATCCAAAATGATCATTTTAGAACATTGTTTTTTTTATTTTCAATTTTTTTAGAAAACAATCTGGAGTTATAACTCACAAAAATTTGTCATTTTGAAATATTTTACCCTTTTCATACACGTCATTAGATTACTTATGTTCATATTGAGTTTGATACAAAAAGCAAACAAAAAATAAAGTCCGTGGGCTACATTACGCGATTTTCTTTACTTTTTTTCAAAGATTGTGAGTTGCATATATCTCCGTAAAGGAAAAATAATGATTTTTCTATAATTTTTAATTTTTTAATATTTTCTACAAATAATGAGATCACATGCTTTCTAGTTATGTTGGGTGCAAAAAGTGGATATTAATAAATCCCTTGGTCAATTTTTCACACTTTTCTATTTTTTACCAAAAACTGTGAGTTATAACCTATTATAAATGGTGATTTTTAAAACTTTTTTGGTGTCTATTTTTTTGTATACAAATAACTAGATTATATACTTTTAAATAAATTGGGAAAAAAATGGAACAACTAGAACTTTTATGAATTTTGTTTTGGAATTTTCAATTTTTGTCAAAAACTAGTGAGTTATAACTAACACAAAGTGGTGATTTTTGAAAATTTTTAATTTTCTTATTTTTTGTACACAAATTATTATATTACATATTTCTCATTAAATTATGTGAAAATATTTATCCAAAAAAGCATTTTCGAACATTGATTTTTTTTATTTCCAATTTTTTTAGAAAAAATATCGAGGAATATCTCACCGAAAATTGTCATTTTGAAATATTTTATTTTTTCATACACCGCAATAGATTACTTGTATTCTTATTAAGTTTGATACAAAAAGAAGACAAAAAATAAAGTCTGTGGGCTACATTATGTGAATTTCTTTACTGTTTTTCAAAGATTGTGAGTTGTATATCTCCATAAAGAAAAATGATGATTTTTTTTTTATAATTTATAATTTTTTAATATTTTTCCACAAATAATGACATCCCATGTTTTCTAGTTTTGTTGGGTGCAAAATGTGGATATTAATAAATCCCTTGTACAATTTTTCACACTTTTCTATTTTTGACAAAAAAACTATGAGTTACATAACCTATCGTAAATTGTGATTTTTAAAAATTTTTAGGTGTCTATTTTTTGTGCACAAATAACTAGATTACATACTTTTGATTAAATTGGGAAAAAATGGACCAACTAGAACTTTTGGGAATTCTGTTTTGGAATTTTCAATTTTTGTCAAAAAAATAGTGAGTTATAACTAACCGAAAGTGGTGATTTTTGAAAATTTGAAAATTTCTTATTTTTTTTGTACACAAATCACTTTATTACATATTTCTCTTCAAATTATGTGAAAAAATTGATCAAAAAATAGCATTTTTTAACATTGTTTTTTTTATTTTCAATTTTTTTTGAAAAAATCATGAGTTATATCTCACCGAATATTGTCATTTTGAAATATTTTACTTTTTTATACACGTTATAAGGTTACTTGTGTTTTTATTAAGTTTGATACAAAAACCGAACAAAAAATAAAGTCCGTGGGCTACATTACGCGATTTTCTTTCATTTTTTTCAAAGATTGTGAGTTGTATATACCTCAATAAAGGAAAATGATGATTTTTCTATAATTTTTAATTTTTTAATATTTTTCTACAAGTAATGAGATCACATGCTTTCTAGTTATGTTGGGTGCAAAATGTGGATATTAATAAATCCCTTGGGCAATTTTTTACACTTTTCTATTTTTGACAAAAAACTGTGAGTTATAACCTATTATAAATGGTGATTTTTAAAAAAAATTTTATGTCTATTTTTTTGTGCACAAATAACTAGATTACATACTTTTTAATAAATTGGGAAAAATGGAACAACTAGAACTTTTGTGAATTTTGTTTTTGAATTTTCTATTTTTGTCAAAAAATAGTGAGTTATAACGAACACAAAGTGGTGATTTTTGAAAATTTTTAATTTTCTTATTTTTTTTAAACACAAATTATTATATTAAATATTTCTAATCAAATTATGTGAAGATATTTAACTAAAAAATCATTTTCCAACATTTATTTTTTTATTTTCATTTTTTTAGAAAAAAGTTTGTGGTATATCTCACCGAAAATTGTCATTTTGAAATATATTACTTTTTTCATACACGTCATTAGATTATTTGTTTTCTTATTAAGTTTGTTACAACAAGTAGACAAAAAATAAAGTCCGTTGGCTACATTATGTGAATTTCTTTACTTTTTTCAAAGATTGTGAGTTGTATATCTCCATAAAGGAAAATGTTTATTTTTCTATTATATTTTATTTTTTAATATTTTTCTACAAATAATGAGATAACATGTTTTCTACTTATGTTGGATGCAAAATTTGGACATTAATAAATCCCTTGGGCAATTTTTAATACACTTCTATTTTTGACAAAAAAATGTGAGTTATAACCTTTCGTAAATGGTGATTTTTAAATGTTTTTAGCTGTATTTTATTTTGTGCGCAAATATCTAGATTACATACTTTTGATTAAATTGGGAAAAAAACGAACCAACTATAACTTTTGCGATTTTTTTTTGGAATTTTCTATTTTTGTCAAAAATTAGTGAGTTTAAACTAGCCGAAAGTGGTATTTTTGAAAATTTTAAATTTTCTTATTATTTTTTACACAAATCACAATATAACATATTTCTCATCAAATTATGTGAAAACATTTATCCAAAAAAAGCATTTTCAGACATTGATTTTTTTTATTTTCAATTTTTTAAAGAAAAAATCTTGAGGAATATCTCACCGAAAATTATCATTTTGAAATATTTTACTTTTTTCATACAGGTCATTAGATTACTTGTGTTCTTATTAAGTTTAACTCAAAAAGCAGACAAAAAATAAAGTCTGTGGGCTACATTACGTGATTTTCTTTAATTTTTTTCAAAGATTGTGATTTGTACATCACAGTAAAGGAAAATGATGATTTTTCTATAATTTTTAAATTTTTAATATTTTTTTACAAATAATGAGATCACATGTTTTCTAGTAATGTTGGGTGCAAAATGTGGATATTAATAAATCCCTTGGGCAATTTTTCACACTTTTATATTTTGACCAAAAACTCTGAGTTATAACCAATCGTAATTGGCGATTTTTAAAAATTTTTAGATTTGTATTTTTCTGTGCACAAATAACAAGATTACATACTTTTGATTAAATTGGGGAAAACAATGGACCTACTAGAACTTTTGCAAAATTTTTTGTGGATTTTTCTATTTTGGTAAAAAATAGTGAGTTATAACTAACCGAAAGTGGTGATTTTTGAAACATTTTAATTTTTTTAATTTTTTTTGTACACAAATCACTATTTTACAAATTTATCATCAAATTATCTGAAAATATTAATCCAAAATGAGCATTTTCGAACATTGTTTTTTTTTATTTTCAATTTTTTTAGAAAAAAATCTGGAGTTATATCTCACCAAAAATTGTCATTTTGAAATATTTTACCCTTTTCATACACGTCATTAGATTACTTGTGTTCTTATTGAGTTTGATACAAAAACCAAACAAAAAATAAAGTCCGTGGGCTACATTACGCGATTTTCTTTACTTTTTTTCAAAGATTGTGAGTTGCATATATCTCCGTAAAGGAAAATAATGAATTTTCTATAATTTTTAATTTTTTAATATTTTTCTACAAATAATGAGATCACATGCTTTCTAGTTATGTTGGGTGCAAAAAGTGGATATTAATAAATCCCTTGGGCAATTTTTCACACTTTTCTATTTTTGACCAAAAACTGTGAGTTATAACCTATCATAAATGGTGATTTTTAAAACTTTTTTCGTGACTATTTTTTTGTGCACAAATTACTAGATTACATACTTTTAAATAAATTGGGAAAAAAATGGAACAACTAGAACTTTTGGAATTTTCAATTTTTGACAAAAACTAGTGAGTTATAACTAACTTAAAGTGGTGATTTTTTAAAATTTTGAATTTTCTGATTTTTAGTACACAAATAATTATATTACATATTTCTCATTAAATTATGTGAAAATATTTATCCAAAAAAAGCATTTTCGAACATTGATTTTTTTATTTCCAATTTTTTTTGAAAAAATATCGAGGAATATCTCACCGAAAATTGTTATTTTGAAATATTTTACTTTTTCATACACGTTGATAAGTAGGTTTTATACCTACTTGTATAAACTAATTCACTTAGCTTTTGGCTTGAATTGCATAGATTTATGTGGTGAAATGTGCTATTTTGTGCATTTATGTGGTTCGCAACTTGATGTGCTAAAATGGTGAAAAAGACCACAAATGTTGTTAAAATGAGGTAAATGTGTGTTTGATGCTAAATGATAAGAGGAGAGTTAGAAAGAGCTAGAATGGTGAGTGAGAGTTTTGAAGAAAACCCTAAAATGTGCTTAAATTCTTGGACTTTGACTTGTGTTAGTGCAAATGTGTGGTGTTTTAGGTGTTTTTATGCATATATGTGTTGTGTTAATTGGTAATGTTGAAATGGTGGAAAATGGAGTTAAAAGTGTTAAGGAAAGTGGAGGAACCGAAAATGCACAATTGGCCTAATTAGGGTTTTGGCAGCTTTGAGTGTGAAATTCATTTGAGTGTATCTCTTTCAATACTAATCCAATTGGTGAGTTCTTTGGTGTTCTAAAACGCTCTTTGAATGCACTATATTTCTTATGTTGTAACTATTTTCTAATTGTGTGTTCAAGACTATGAAATGTGAGTTTCTTTTCGGAATACCATTCATTAGGGTTTTAGGGTTTTTTAGGGTTTTATTTGCTTACCACGGTTTGGTGTTTTGATGATAACGTGAGTTTTAGGCATCCAATGGTATTGTTTCTTGCACCATTGGAAAGCTAAGAGGAAGATCTAGAACTTTTAAGTTCACCACCAAATCAGAATCAGAGGCTAAGACACACTTATTTGGCATGAACGTAGGGTGTTGTGTTGGAATGGATACTTTGCCAATATTTGTTGCCAATTCGTCCAACCATCGTGCCAAGTCCTTGCCAAGACCTTGCCGAGCTTTGCCAAACCAATGTGCCAAAACAATTGTGTCATGACCTTGCCAAGAACTTGCCAAGCCTTGCCAATCAATCTTGCCAAACCATGCCAACTTGACAACACTTATGCACAACACTTATGCATTAGTCTTGCCATAACTTTGCCATGAAACTCATGTCACACATTTGCACCTTGGCACACCACTCATGTTGCAAAATGAACTTCACAAACCAATGCACACAACTTGGTATAGGAAGAGCTAAGCAGCCAAGAACAAGAAGGATTTGGCCTATGACATGTCGTAGGCCAAACTCAAGAAGACAAAAAATGGCCTACGACATGTCGTAGGCCATTCTTGAGGAGTTGAATTTTTGCCCACGACAAAAATGTGGACATGAAGTTTTGGCCTACGACATGTCGTAGGCCAATTTTGGAACATGAAATTTTAGCCTACGACATGTCGTAGGCTAAATTGTTGGAGGAGTTGTGAAAACAAATGGCAAAGTGTTGAGTGTGTTTCATAGGATTTTGAGTTTTGTCACACTGTAGTAGTTTGGTCATAACTTTCACGTTTTAGCTCCAAATTGGGTGATTTTGATGGCTATGGATAGCTAAGACATGGTGTTACAACTTTTATGTTTTAAGTTTTGCTTAATTCACAGTGCATCATGATCAAATATTGGTGGGAAGTTGCTGCCATGAAATACTTTGTGTTTAAGTTTCTAAAAAATTGGCTAAGTGTTTAACTCCTAATTTTCTGAAATTCCAGGTTGATGAAGGCGCGGTTTGCTTTGGCGGAAAGGCGTGAATTTCAAAGCGCTGGATTCTTGAAGGCTCGCTGAGTTGCTGAAGGCGTGAAGAGTCCAGGCTTGAAGGCGTGGTTCGACTCTGATTTCTTCACTTGGACGTCTGGGCAACGAAAGCCCTACATCCAATGACTGAAGGCGTGTGGCTCGTGGCTGAGGTTGATGAAGGCGCTGGAAATTAACACCAAAGGCGCTGAAGTGTTGAATACTTTTTCAAACTTGGAATTTTTCGCATTTTAAGCTGATTTTTAGTTCCCTCCCTTAAGGACACTTTTGTAATATTTGATACATTTTACGTTGTGTATTAGTTTCGTTTTCCCAACTCTATATATGGAAGGTAGCTAACATGTAAAAGGGGAGAATATTCACTACTCACATTTTCCAGATTGTAACCGACTTTTGATTTTAAAAAGAGCGAGAATTCTCATTTTCTCTCTCTAGATCTACTTTCTCTCACTAAACATTTTTTATCCAATCTCAATTCCGATTGTGAAATTTGGAATGGATTCTTCTTTCTTATTCTCAATTGACAAAGGAATCGACAATTCTCTCGATTTAATCGGTAAATTCTTCCAATTAAGTGAGAATGAGCTTATCAATGTTGGAATTTGTTGATTTTGAAATGAGAAAGATGTTTTCTGGCTAAATTTACGATATCTCAGGATTCTTAATGGATGAATACGTGTTTTAGTAGATTGTATGCTATGCAATTGATCTAATTGTTTAGTATTGAAATCACATTTAAATTGCGCATAAACATATGTTGAATTTCATAATTCCTCGCTATTTTTGAATGGATCAAGCTTCAATTGTGGTCGACATGCTAAATTGAGGAGTGATTCATCAAAGTTAGCGAAGTTGCATGAATTGAGAACTAAATTGTGATTGTTTAAGTCTTTGCACTCGTTTTCTGTAATCAAATCAATTCTGAGACTCAGGCCTCGCTATAGGAAGTGTTAATGAATTGAACATTAAGAAAAGTGTTAAAGAAGCTTTCTGTATTAACATCGATGATATGTAAACCCTAGGATGGACCTCGCCATGGGAGTTCTTAGGACTTTGCATGTTAGAGTAGTTAGCTTGGAAAGTTGAGACTTTGCGGAGCTTATACCACCATTCTCAGACCTCGCCATGGGAGAGGATGGTGATATGGAGGTACAAGCAGTGGTGTGGTCCCCATGCTGGCCGCAGCTTGGACTTCTAGGCAATTTAGGTCTCCATTGCATTTAATCGTTTACTGATTGCATAGCATAGATTTACTAAGCCTGTGTTCATCCAATACAAGAATCCTGAGATAAATGTTTCATCCTTGCTTGTTGCTATATTTTGCATCTTTGTTTTCGTTCTTTTGTGTTGAATTTTCCTTTTTCTAGTACTTAAATTCCGAGATTAAGACTTTAAGAACAATTTTGTTCAATTTTCTTGACCTAAGCCTTCCCTGTGGATTACGATCCCTACTTACGCTTCTACATTAGTGTTTAGGGTAAAATTGAGCTGATACGACTTTAAGCTGTCAATTTTTGGCGCCGTTGCCGGGGAAGGCAATCGGTTCTGGAATTTGTTGACTGTGTTGTTCTATTCTTAGTTGTGTGTTTTATTGCTTTGATTTAGTTATCTTGTTTCTTTACTGTGTGTGATTCCGTTGTTTTTACCATCTTGTATTGGTTTGGTTTACAGATTGATCCATTTGTTCTCTTGATATCATTTGCTGTTCCTGTTTCTGTATGCCCAGGTCTGTAAGATCTAGAGGAAAACCTGAATTTGAATTGGACCTTGAATTGGAAAGAACTTTAAGGAATCAAGCAAAGCAAAGAGCTATGGCTGCACAAGGAGTACAAGCACCCAAGTTGGGAGACCATTATGCAGTGAATTTTGACAATCGATTTGGTCATCAGGACATCGACGTGGAAAGTTACCACATTCCTCCACAAATAGTCTCGATGATTACCCAGGGCCAATTCTTCCAAGGTCTTGACAATGAGGATTCTAATGATCATCTTGATTGGTTTCACGGGTTATGTAGCACTTTCAAGTTGCCAAGGGTCGACAGGGGTGAGGTTCACAGAATTTTGTTTCCATTATCTCTTCGTGGAAAGGCTAAACATTGGTTCAAGAGTATTGGGGGAGCAAATGCTGGAATGTCATTTGATGATCTACAGAAAAGGTTCTTGTCTAAGTACTTCCCTCCAGCTAAGCTTGAAAAGAGAAGGTTGGAAATTATGAACTTCCAACAACAAGACAGTGAGTCATTTCGAGAAGCTTGGGAGAGATTCAACGATTTGATTAGGCAATGCCCCAATCATGACTTAGGCGAAATTAGGGAGCTAAATACTTTCTTCAAAGGCCTAACTCCTGAATCATCTTTAATGGTTAAAGCTTGTGCTAATGGAGCACTTAAAGACAAATCTGTGACTGAAGTGCGTGGACTTTTTAACCAGATAGCTGAGGATGAATACCTTTTTCCAGAGACTAGAAAGCCACATGTCAGGAGACAGAGAGGAGTTCTTGATGTGGATGAGGAGACTTCACTTAATGCTAAGTTTGAAGCATTGGCTAAGCAGGTGCAGACTTTAAAGGCTACTCAAACAAAAGCCCAGTACTTTCATGTGGACTATGCAAGGGAGAACACCACACGGATGAATGTGCAATCACTACTGAATCCATTCAGTATGTGAACAATTACAGTAACAAACCCCAATATGGTGGGAACTATTCTGGGAGCAATTATAATGGAGGTAACAGACAATATGGTGGAAACCAAGGCAATTGGAATCAACAGCAGAACCAAGGAGGAAATTACTATCAAGGTAATGACTCAAGGAGAGCAATCAATCAACCACCTCTTGGTTTTGATAATCAGGCTAGCACATCAGAACAAAAGAAGCCAAATGTGGAGGATATGTTTCAAAAGCTGATGGAAAATATGGATAAGAAAGAGCAGAGATTTGGAGGTTTGGAGTCCACTGTGAAGCATCACGATGCCACTTTAAAGAATATCGAGATGCAACTTGGCCAGCTTGCTAATGCTGTACAGCAGAGGCCAAAATGAGCTCTTCCTAGTGACACAGTACCAAATCCCAAGGGGAGAGAACCATGCAATGCTATTACTTTGAGGAGTGGAAAATTGTTGCCTGGAAGCAAACCTGTAGAAGACAAGAATGATGATGTAGAAGAGGACCAAAAAGATGAAATTGAGATAGATGTGGAACTTGAGAAGAATGGTGAGCAGGAAGAAAATAAGTCTGAGAATAAGGAAATACCAGCAAGGGTGGGAAATGAAATCACGAAAAATTCCAATCCTTATAACTTCCCAAATTATGCTCCAAAAGCTCCATTCCCAGAGAGGAAGAAACCTCTACCTAAAAAGGGACCTCAATTCAATCATTTCTTGGATATGATCAAACAAGTGAATGTCAATGTCCCTTTGTTGGATTTGGTTACAGCCATGCCTAAATATGCTAAATATTTAAAGTATCTCATTTCAAACAAGGAGCAAATCTTGAGATGTGAAGTTCCAATGATGCTGTCAGAATGCAGTCAAGCATGGATGGTTCACAAATTACCTCCAAAGTTTAAGGATCCAGGTAGCTGTACCATACCTTGCAAGATTGGAACCAGATATTTTGCAAAGGCTCTCTGTGACCTTGGAGCTGGAATCAACTTGATGCCATTATCCATTGCAATAAATGTGGGTTTGAGTAGAAGGATTCGACCAGTTGCAGTGACATTACAGTTGGCAGATAGATCCTTGGTGACTCCTACAGGCTTGGTGGAGGATGTGTTGGTAAGAATTGATAAATTTACCTTGCCTGTTGATTTCATTATACTTGATATGGAGGAGGACCCTGAGGTTCCTCTCATTTTTGGTAGACCTTTTCTAGCCACTGGTGATGCTTTAATTGGTGTGAAAAACAAGACAGTCACGTTTAGGATTAACAATGAGGAAGTGGTTTTTGATGTAAACTATGCTATGAAGCAACCTCTAAATATGGAGTCTTGTTTTGCTATCAAAGCTATAACTTGTTCTTCTTTGAGTAATATGAACAACATGCATGATTTTTCTATTGTTGATGAGTTAAGTGTTTATGAGGATGTTTTTGATGAACTTGATTTAGATGATGAGGATTAGAGAATTCTTGCTGAAATTGAAGATTTCATTGAATGTTGTTATTTGGAAGAGTCAATTTGTGAATTGCAAAATGATGTTGTGGAAGTTAAAATGCATGAAACTGTAGGGGAACATGATCATGAACCTACTGTTTTGGCTAACGAAAATTTTACTCCCATTGAGGTGAGGACTAGTGAGAATTTGTGCAGGAATGAAAAGCTTTTACCTTCCATTGTGGTGGCACCAAAGTTGGAATTGAAACCACTTCCACCTTATCTCAAATATGCTTTCTAGGCAGAAAATGAGACATTGCCAGTTGTTATATCTTCAAAGCTTGAAGATTGGCAAGAGGAGAAGCTTTTGGAAGTTTTGAGGAAACATAAGTTGGCTATTAGATGGACAATTGCAGATATAAAAGGCATAAGTCCAGGTTTATGTATGCACAAGATTTTGCTTGAGGAAAATGTTGTGCCAGTACGGGATAGACAGATAAGATTAAATCCTCAGATGATGGAAGTTGTGAAGAAAGAGGTTATCAAATTGCTTGACTTTGGGATGATTTTTCCAATTTCAGACAGCGAGTGGGTTAGTCCAGTCCAGTGCGTCCCTAAGAAATGAGGGGTGACGGTTATAAAAAATGAGGCTAATGAACTCCTGGCAACAAGAGTGGTAAATGCCTGGCGAGTTTGCATGGATTATAGGAAGCTAAATAAGACAACTAGAAAGGACCATTTCCCTCTTCCATTCTTGGAACAATTGTTGGATAGAATTGCTGGATACCTTTTCTATTGTTTTCTGGATGGATATTCTGGGTATAATCAGATTGCAATTGATCCCAAGGACCAGGATAAGACAACTTTCACTTGCCCTTTTGGCACATTTGCTTATATAAAAGAATGCCATTTGGTCTTTGCAACGCCCCAGCTACCTTTCAGAGGTGTATGATGGCAATATTCCACGACATGGTGTAATCAATAATTGAAATATTCATGGATGATTTTTCTGTTTTTGGTATGACATTCGATGGTTGTTTAGAGAACTTGGCAAAGGTTTTGAAGAGGTGTGAAGAAACGAACCTTGTGTTGAAGTGGGAAAAATGTCAATTCATGGTTCAAGAACGAATTGTGTTAGGCCATAAAATTTTTCATGCTGGAATGGAGGTAGATCGAGCTAAGGTAGATGTCATTGCAAAACTTCCTCCACCGACCAATGTTAAGGGTATCAGAGGCTTTCTTAGACATGCTGGGTTTTATAGAAGGTTTATTAAGGATTTTTCAAAGATAGCCAGACCTTTGTGCAGTCTCTTAGAAAAAGATATTAAGTTTGAGTTTGGAACAGAATGTGTTGAGGCATTTGAAACTTTGAAAACGAAATTGGTGGAGGCCCCCGTGATAGTCACTCCCCATTGGGGTGAACCCTTTGAAATTATGTGCGATGCCAGTGATTATGCATTAGGGGCTGTCTTAGGCCAGAGAAGAGACAAAGTGTTTCACACTATCTATTATGCTAGCAGGCTAATGAATGAGGCCCAAATGAATTATACAACTACTGAAAAGGAAATGCTAGCAGTAGTCTTCGCATTTGATAAATTCCGTGCTTACCTTTTGGGATCAAAAGTCATTGTTCATACGGACCATGCCGCATTGAAGTATCTGCTTGCAAAGAAGGAAGCAAAACCACGTTTGATTAGATGGGTTTTGTTGCTCCAGGAATTCGATGTGGAGATTAAAGATAGGAAAGGCTCAAAAAATATTGTGGCAGATCACTTGTCAAGATTGGAATCTCAAGAGCAAGATTCACCTGACATTTCGGTTAAGGAACACTTCCCTGATGAGCAGGTGTTCAAAGTGGGTGAACAGGCACTGCCTTGGTACGCTGAGATTGCCAATTTTGTGGTTGCTGGCCAGATTCCATCTTATTATTCCAGTGATCAGAAGAAAAGATTGCGAAGTGATGCAAAATACTACTTTTGGGAAGACAAGTCTTTATATAAAATCTGCAGTGATCAAGTGATAAGAAAGTGTGTCAAGGAAGAAGAAAATGAGGACATCTAAAAGCATGCCATGAGGGGCCATATGGTGGTCATTTTGGATCAACTAGGACAGGCTTCAAAATCTTGCAATGTGGGTTCTATTGGCCACATATCTTCATAGATGCCAGAATTTGGGTTGGAAAATGTGATCGATGTCAACTAACTGGCAACATCTCTTCCAGAAATGAGATGCCGTTGAACAACATCTTGGAAGTAAAAATTTTTTATGTCTGGGGAATTGATTTCATGGGGCCTTTCCCTAAATCAAGAGGTATGGAGTACATTCTGGTGGCAGTGGATTATGTTTCTAAATGGGTGGAAGCTGTGGCTTTAGCTCATAACGATGCCAAGAGTGTAACTGCTTTCTTGAAGAAATACATCTTTAACAGGTTTGGAGCACCCAGTGCTATAATAAGTGATGGAGGGACTCATTTCTGTAACAAACTCTTTGAATCTT
Source organism: Ophiorrhiza pumila (assembly GCA_016586305.1). Classification (NCBI taxonomy): domain Eukaryota; kingdom Viridiplantae; phylum Streptophyta; class Magnoliopsida; order Gentianales; family Rubiaceae; genus Ophiorrhiza; species Ophiorrhiza pumila. The sequence goes on from BLIW01000011.1 coordinate 16,537,695, forward strand.
TGTTGGCTAGATATGGTGTTACACACAAGGTTTCAACAGCTTACCATCCACAAACTTCTGGTCAAGCTGAAATTTCCAATCGGGAGATCAAGAGGGTTCTTGAAAAAGTGGTAAATCCAGGAAGGAAAGATTGGTCTTTGAAGCTAGATGATGCCTTGTCGGCATACAGAACAGCTTACAAAACCCCAATTGGAGCTTCTCATTTTCGATTGGTTTTTGGTAAAGAATGTCACTTGCCGGTGGAACTTGAACATAAGGCGTATTGGGCAATTCAAACCTTGAACATGAATCTGTCTGAGGCTCAATCAAAAAGAATGTTGGAGTTGAATGAACTGGATGAATTCAGATTCAATGTTTACATGAGTGCCAAGTTGTACAAGGAAAGGACTAAAAGAATCCATGATGCAAAGCTTCAATCCAAGATCTTTGTTCCAGGACAATTGGTATTGCTTTATAACTCTAAACTTCGATTGATTCCGGGCAAATTGAAATCAAGGTGGAGTGGTCCTTTTAGAGTGGTTGATGTGAAACCTTATGGGACAATTGAAATCAAGAATGACAAGAATGGCAATGTGTGGAAAGTGAATGGGCATCGTCTAAAGCCATACTTAACTTCTCAGGACAAGGATAGCACTAATGTGGCACGAGATCCACATGAGCTATACTTAGATGATCCCATTATCTCAAATTGAGCTATGTTGCACGGTCGGGCTGTGACTTTAAACCAAGCGCTCCTGGGAGGCAACCCTGATTTTCTTCCTTTGTTTTATTTGTTGTGATTTCTTTTCTTTGTTAATCCTAGTTTGAGTAGTATTGAGTAGTAAAATTTATGGCACAATCTCATAACATCACTTGGTTATATTTTTTTTGTAGAATCTCAGAAGGATGTTGGGCATTATTGATAGAAGCAGGGAGTACAATTTCACTTTTCCATCCATGTGAGGTAAAATGAGTCTACGTTATTTACACTTAAGATACCAGTTCTGATGGTAAGAATTGTTGTTCATTCATGCATGATTGGTTAATCTGTGAACATGCCTGCATGACTGGTTTGGATGGTTTCAATTATAGAGAAGAAAGGACATCAAGCTATGACCTGTCATTCACATGTATTTGTTGGATAGTGAGGGTGTCATAAATATAAATTGCACATCTTCGTTTTGAATGCTCATTCATTTTCTCTCTATAGTGCTTCCCTTGCTAGTCATTTTTCATTTTCAAAGCATGGATTTCTATTCTCCCCACGAGAATCCTTTTGAATATGCTATCTTTAGTGAAGATTCTGGAACCACATCTTCTCCTTCTTCATCTTCTTCAGCTGATGAGGATATGGTAATTGATTTTGAGCCAGCTACTTGTCCACATTTTGTTAATGCTTCTGCTGAAAACTTTTATCATGGCTTTACTAATAGATAAGTCAGGATTGAGCGACCATTTCAGGAGCCTTCTAGGAGATTTCAGGATGTGATATTCAGACAGTCGTGGTCTCATTTTGCTAGAGCCTCAATTGTGGTGAATATGGACATAGTTAGGAAATTTTATGCTAATTCCCGAGCTAGTGGTGTTCATTTAGTGTTCGTGAGAGGAAAGTATTTGAGGGTCACCAGTCATAGTATTAATAGGCTTTATCTTCTTGAAGACTTTTCTCGTAACACATATTGTAGGTTGTTGAGAGCTGAGAATACCGATCATTTGTTGGCTTCAGTAACTTTACCTGGTGCTACATGGGTGAGGAATGATCGACAAGAGGCTTTATATGTGCCTACTAGTGAACTCACAGCCGAGGCCAAAATGTGGTTAATGTTTATCAATTCCAGGATTCTTCCTACTAACCGTACCAATATAGCATCTAGGGAACGAGTTCTGTTGATTTATGCTATTTTACATGATTTCTCTATTGATGTTGGGAAATTGATCTTAGAGTTTATCAGGCGGGCACAAAGAAATGAGTTTGCACCCATGTATTTTCCAGCTCTGATAACAGCCATGGCTCGTAGCAAGGGAGTTGATATCACGTCAAATGCTAATCCTCAAAATCCTGAAGGACTTCTGGGACCTCCTCAATGGCTTGAATTACAAGAAGAGGAAAGACTTGCCCGACTTTCTCGTAGTTTGTGAAACGTGGATGGCCAGGTTCCTTTGTTCTTGATTGTTTCATTTTGTTTCAAGGGGACCGTGTCATAGGCAAGTGTGGGGGAAGGCTTCGCCAAGATGTCTTGATTTTTAGTTACATTCTGAATATGTATGGTTACTATGATGATGGTTAAGGAGATTGTTTGTCATGATGGAGTTGAGAATAGTATTATAGTGTAGTATTTTGTTATTAGGTTTAGCATGTTACATTTGGCTCCTATAAGGTTTGAATATTGTGTGCGATTGTGTGTTTAGTATTAAACTAAAAAGGATTGTGTGCTAGTTTTAGTGTGAATTTTGATGAGTTGTTGGTGTAAATAATTTTGTGTGATTGTTACAAATTTTGAATCATGGTTTTCGATTTCAACTTCACACACTTGCATTGATGATAAGGATATCTGCAATTCTGAATATATCTGATCATGACTTTAATTTTCTGAAAAGCTGACAATTTGAGAGCATGATTGAGAAGCGTTCGGCAGAAGAAATAGTTGCAAGCATTAAAGTAAAATGGTTCCATTGAAATCGTAAAGCTTTTAGGTGATGGGGTTGTTGCTTTGAATGATATGAATGCTTTAGACTTGTCTTGTATTCATGTTGTGCAAGGTGAGTTGACCGAATTGAGTGCATGCAATAATGTTGATGATGTAGTCTTGTGAGGAGTGAATGGCATAAGAATTGGTAAAAGATGAGAAGTTCACATGACTTGGATTATCAATGGGGTCCCACATGTTGAATGACTTGCTTGTTTGTAGTGTTTGGTGGGGAATGTAAATGTGGATGGTTCACATGACCGAAGTGTTTGCTTGTCTAGGAGTGGCAAGTTGTCTTCACTTTACATTTTGGTGGGTTTCATTGTTGGCTTGGTCTATAAATTCCATCTACCATTTGTATAATATGTAAGGCCGAGAGTGAGCAAAACCACTCTTGTTGAGCTAAGTATCATTTGTGGAAGCTTGTGCTGTATCCTATCAAGGTATGTTTCAAATTCTCCTTTAAGCTGCGTGAATCTTTGTTGTTAAAGTGAGATGTTAAAGTCATGAAAGTGAAGGCATGAGTTTGAAAATACGGAAAACATGATGTTGATAGCCAAATGACAAATGCATGATAAGTGTGGGGGTGATTTAACATTTCGATTTCCAAGTTTTCCAGCACTGCCATGTTTCTGTTTTCCAAGCATAACTTGAGTTAGGAATGATGAAATGAGGAGATTCCAATTGCATCTTTTAGCTAACATGATGGTCATCAATGTTTATGTTGTACATTTTTGCTAATTATGGCTGGAACCGGGACTAAACAATCGTTGAATGTGAAGTACAATGTGAAATCAAGAATGTGAGATTTTGAATCTGCCAGGTTTGTCAAGTCTCGGTATTTTGGGTATAACTTACAAATGGAATGTCCAAATGTGTTGATTCCAGTGGTGCAATTTAGCTAAGAGGAAGAGCTATATTTCTTCTGTTGGGCACTTTTGATAATTATGCCTGGAGCATGATCTAATTTTGAGGACAATGTGTGCTTACGTTATGAATTATAATCTGAGAAAATGCTGAATCTGAATATTTTTGGGACTGTCGGTATTTAAGCCATAACTTGGCCATTTTGACTTCAAATGGGATGATTCTTATCCCCAAATTTCGATTAAAGAGTGCATTACAACTTTGATGTTTTATGTGTGAACTAATTCTGCTTGCTTCCTAGATGATTTTCACAATCTTATAATGCTGGTTTTCAGTTTTTGGGAATGTGTTTATAAGAGAAAATGCAAGTGTTTGGCAATGTTATCAATGTAATTGTTTTGCTTTGAGTATTATGTGACAAGCTGAACTTCTCTTCACAGAAATGGCACCAAAGAAAGATCCAACTTCAAGAAAAACCACAATTTCAAAGAAGGGAAAAGGAAAAGCTCAAGCACACGATGAAACTGATTCTGACCCAAAATATTTTTCGGATGATATGCAAATGTTTGAGGAGCCTCCGCAATATGCGATGCCAGCTCCGACACCTAAGAAACGGAAAGGAGTCCCTGAGATTGCTCTGTTTGTTGATGAGGATGCCATGAGACGTTGGGAACAAGGGTTCAATGTGAAATATATACACATAGAACGCGGGTTCAGTGTGGAGAAAGGGCCGTTTAAGAAGTTGATAAAATTTTACAAATTCCATGAGAAGCTTACGGTTGCCCCTGAGTTTTGCAATGTGAGCATTGCACGGGAATACTACGCAAATGCAGGGTCTCCGAGGGATGGAGCTGTCTATGTGAGAGGCATTTGGGTTCAAATCACGAGTGAGATCATCAATGCACATTTGGGCACATCTGATTATCCTGAGGATCCGATCAAATTTCCAACCAATGAGGCATTGGATGAAGCTTTCCTAAAAGAGTTGGCACATCCTGGGGCAGTTTGGGAGCTTAATTCAGAGGGGTAACATAAGCATATTCGGAATGAATACTTGAAGAGTGACGTGAAAATATGGTTGTTATTTGTGTTGTCTCGTCTCATGCCAAGTTCACAAAGAACCGAGGTGATTCAGAATCGGTTATTCTTAATTTCTGCAATCCGAAGGAAGCGCAAGATCGACGTGGGACGAATCATCCTTGCGAGCATCAAAGATGGAACTGCCCAGAACAGTAAAGCACTGTATTTTCCTTTACTAATTCAGGAGCTTTGTGTGTCACAAGGTGTTGATGATCAGCTTGGTGCTTGGGAAAGGATGCAGTCTCCCATTCCTGAACAACTCTACTTAAAATACTTGGCACAGGATAAGGAATTGGAGCAAGCGAGGATTTCAAGTGCAGAGGCATCTCGGGTGGAGAGTGAAAATCCAACTTATGTTACAGATCAAGGGCAGCAGTCTTTTGATTTTGCATCTCTCCAAGGAGTAATTTAGAGTTTCCAGCTCTCAATTGAAAATCGTTTTTCAGGTATAGAGGATAGGATGGATCGGCTGCAGGATGGTGTGAGAAACATAGATGAAAGGATGGAACGTATGCATGAAGGTTTTGACAATATGCAACAGGATTGGACATCGCAAGCTGAACACATGGAGCATAGATTTGATGATTTATCCACGGTGGCTCAGCAGTAATTTGAAGTGTTATATCATAGGCAAGTGTACATGCAGCGAGAGCTCGATAGGTGTAACAAGATGACGGTTTATTACCACACAAATTCAGGACCCCCGAAGCCAACTCCAACTTTGGCACAATTAGCAGGGTACCGAATCCCAAATCTGTCATGTGATATGGTTAGTGGTATAGTGCACGAGCTTCCACCTGGAGTGACAGCAAGCCCTTCTTTACATCCGTTACCCACATTTGGTCGTATACCTCCTATGCCTCATACTCCTACATTCATACCAAATTCAGAGTTTGCACCCGCTGCAAGGTTTCCATTGATAGCATCAGGCTAACCTCTTCAAGGACTTGTGCATGGCCCTTTTCATTATGTGCCACAGTCAATTGGTGTGCCCTCATTTGCTACTGCCTCTTTGGATGGACAATCTCTTTCCACACCAGTTGCTTTTGGATCTCCTTCTTCCTTAGCTCCATCATCGTCCTCTCAGGGAGTCCCTCGTAGCTTATCACATTGAGGACAATGTTTAATTTAAGTGTGGGGGAGGGGGTGGAATTTTGTGTGATGTGTGCTGTGTCTGCTATGCTTTGTGTGTTGATTGTGTTGATTGAAAAAAAATATTTTTATGCATGCGGGTGCGCTATATTGTGAGAAGGAGGGTTTGAAGTTGGGAGTGATTTTGAAGATTTCTGGACTTTCATGTTGATTGAGATATGCTGAGTTGAAGATTATGTGAAGTTTCCTGAAGTGAGGAATTTTGTGAAGTTGAAGAATGAAATGGTTCTACTTTGATGAATCTTGTGAAGTGGTGCTTTGTAAAATTTGAAGTGTCTCTTTGAAGATTGTTGCTATGATGATTTGCTAATGCCATGGAGGAGAAAATGTTAAGAGCTTAGTGTGAAATTTTTCTTATTGTATTGTTGAGTGATTAGAAAGCAGTATGTAGTTTGCTACTTGCAAGGGTTTTAATGTATTATGTCTCTCGGGTTTGGTTGTGTGCTACATTTTGAATCAATGAAATTAAAGTGAGTAGTGTTGTGTGCAAGGGTTTGAATTATGATATGAGTGGTGAGAAGAAAACGATTTGGTAATGTTTTGAACCTTTAGTCTTGATAAGAGGAAGAAGAATACAAAAAAGAGTGAATAAGAAAGATCAAATTGAGAAAATGAATTATCACCCTGTATGTGAAACTTTATTCTTAGTTCACTTTGGCTTATTCCAAATTCATCATTAAACTTGTTTTGAATCTTGCATGTGAAATTTTTTATTCTTGGTACTAAGTTTGAAGAAATTGGTATATTTTGCTGACTAAGGCCCGATGTTAAAGTAAGATAGATATGCCATGCAAAACTCAATTGACATAGGAGGTAATGTGTATGAATTCGTTTCCGTTTGTTATGCATTTATTTGGTGTCTCCAAAATTCGTGCATGGTTAGTCAATTTGGGATTTTTATGAACATGTGCTTGCACAAGAAATGATATGGGAGAAAAAGCCATATTGGCGAACTGGGAAGGAAAAAGCCATAAGAACCTGGCAATCAAATTTGGAGGAAAAAGCCATAAAACCCAGGCATTATTTAAGTCATCAATATGTGCACCAATGTGCAGCACTAATGTGCAGAATAAGGGCAATGTCCCATAGAGTACCAATGTACGCATAGGTACCATTGATCTTGTGATTGCATGTTCATAAGAGTGGACAAAGAGATTGGCATGTATTGAATGGTGTGTGAGACTAGCTAGATGGTGTATAACGAAGGAATAGATGAAGTGCTTGTTCCTCAGCACACACTTGCACGCATGACATTTTGGTCTTTATTCATTGTGCCTTAGTTGATAATTGTATTGAAATCTGAGAGCTAGGTACCATGAACCATCAAAGTATAAGGTTGTGTGTGTGAAAAAACGTTTTGATGAATTTGGATGTAGTCAGTGTGGATGAATAAACAAAGTGTTTGCATACGGGTGATGAAAAGGGTTAAATTTTGTGTGTCTTTACTTGAGGGCAAGCAAAAGTTCAAGTGTGGGGGAATTTGATAAGTAGGTTTTATACCTACTTGTATAAACTAATTCACTTAGCTTTTGGCTTGAATTGCATACATTTATGTGGTGAAATGTGCTATTTTGTGCATTTATGTGGTTCGCAACTAGATGTGCTAAAATGGTGAAAAAGACCACAAATGTTGTTAAAATGAGGTAAATGTGTGTTTGATGCTAAATGATAAGAGGAGAGTTAGAAAGAGCTAGAATGGTGAGTGAGAGTTTTAAAGAAAACCCTAAAATGTGCTTAAATTCTTGGACTTTGACTTGTGTTAGTGCAAATGTGTGGTGTTTTAGGTGTTTTTATGCATATGTGTGTTGTGTTAATTGGTAATGTTGAAATGGTGAAAAGATAGTAAAAATGGTGGAAAATGGAGTTAAAAGTGTTAAGGAAAGTGGAGGAACCGAAAATGCACAATTGGCCTATTTAGGGTTTTGGCAGCTTTGAGTGTGAAATTCATTTGAGTGTATCTCTTTCAATACTAATCCAATTGGTGAGTTCTTTGGTGTTCTGAAAAGCTCTTTGAATGCACTATATTTCATATGTTGTAACTAGTTTCTAATTGTGTGTGCAAGACTATGAAATGTGAGTTTCGTTTCGGAATACCATTCATTAGGGTTTTAGGGTTTTTTAGGGTTTTATTTGCTTACCACGGTTTGGTGTTTTGATGATAACTTGAGTTTTAAGCATCCAATGGTGTTGTTTCTTGCACCATTGGAAATCTAAGAGGAAGATCTAGAACTTTTAAGTTCACCACCAAATCAGTATCAGAGGCTAAGACACACTTATTTGGCATGAAAGTAGGGTGTTGTGTTGGAATGGATACTTTGCCAATATTTGTTGCCAATTCGGCCAACCATCGTGCCAAGTCATTGCCAAGACCTTGCCGAGCTTTGCCAAACTAATGTGCCAAAACCATTGTGTCATGACCTTGCCAAGAACATGCCAAGCCTTGCCAATCAATCTTGCCAAACCATGCCAACTTGACAACACTTATGCACAACACTTATGCATTAGTCTTGCCATAACTTTGCCATGAAACTCATGTCACACATTTGCACCTTGGCACACCACTCATGTTGCAAAATGAACTTCACAAACCAATGCACACAACTTGGTATAGGAAGAGCTAAGCAGCCGAGAACAAGAAGGATTTGGCCTACGACATGTCGTAGGCCAAACTCAAGAAGACAAAAAATGGCCTACGACATGTCGTAGGCCATTCTTGAGGAGTTGAATTTTGCAAAAATGTGGACATGAAGTTTTGGCCTACGACATGTCGTAGGCCAATTCTGGAACATGAAATTTTAGCCTACGACATGTCGTATGCTAAATTGTTGGAGGAGTTGTGAAAAAATGGCAAAGTGTTGTGTGTGTTTCATAGGATTTTAAGCTTTGTCACACTGTAGTAGTTTGGTCATAACGTTCTCGTTTTAGCTCCAAATTGGGTGATTTTGATGGCTATGGATAGCTAAGACATGGTGTTACAACGTTCATGTTTTAAGTTTTACTTAATTCACAGTGCATCATGATCAAATATTGGTGGGAAGTTGTTGCCATGAAATACTTTGTGTTTAAGTTTCTAAAAAATTGGCTAAGTGTTTAACTCCTGATTTTCTGAAATTCCAGGTTGATGACGGCGCGGTTTGCTTTGGCGGAAAGGCGTGAATTTCAAAGCGCTGGATTCTTGAAGGCGTGGTTCGACTCTGATTTCTTCACTTGGACGTCTGGGCAACGAAAGCGCTAGATCCAATGGCTGAAGGCGTGTGCCTCGTGGCTGAGGTTGATGAAGGCGCTGGAAATTAACACCAAAGGCGCTGAAGTGTTGAATACTTTTTCAAACTTGGAATTTTTGACATTTTTAGCTGATTTTTAGTTCCCTCCTTTAAGGACACTTTTGTAATATTTGATACCTTTTACGTTGCGTATTAGTTACGTTTTCCCAACTCTATATATAGGGAAGGTAGCTAACATGTAAAAGGGGAGACTATTCACTACTCACATTTTCCAGATTGTAACCGACTTTTGATTTTAAAAAGAGCGAGAATTCTCATTTTCTCTCTCTAGATCTACTTTCTCTCACTAAACATTTCTTCTCCAATCTCAATTCCGATTGTGAATTTTGGACTGGATTCTTCTTTCTTATTCACAATTGACAAAGGAATCGACAATTCTCTCGATTTAATCGGTAAATTCTTCCAATTAAGTGAGAATGAGCTTATCAATGTTGGAATTTGTTGATTTTGAAATGAGAAAGATGTTTTCTGGCTAAATTTACGATATCTCAGGATTCTTAATGGATGAATACGTGTTTTAGTAGATTGTATGCTATGCAATTGATCTAATTGTTGAGTATTGAAATCACATTTAAATTGAGCATAAACATATGTTGAATTTCATAATTCCTCGCTATTTTTGAATGGATCAAGCTTCAATTGTGGTCGACATGCTAAATTGAGGAGTGATTCATCAAAGTTAGCGAAGTTGCATGAATTGAGAACTAAATTGTGATTGTTTAAGTCTTTGCACTCGTTTTCTGTAATCAAATCAATTCTGAGACTCAGGCCTCGCCATAGGAAGTGTTAATGAATTGAACATTAAGAAAAGTGTTAAAGAAGCTTTCTGTGTTAACATCGATGATATGTAAACCCTAGGATGGACCTCGCCATGGGAGTTCTTAGGACTTTGCATGTTAGAGTAGTTAGCTTGGAAAGTTGAGACTTTGCGGAGCTTATACCACCATTCTCAGACCTCGCCATGGGAGAGGATGGTGATATGGGGGTACAAGCAGTGGTGTGGTCGCCATGCTGGCCGCAGCTTGGACTTCTAGGCAATTTATGTCTCCATTGCATTTAATCGTTTACTGATTGCATAGCATAGATTTACTAAGCCTGTGTTCATCCAATACAAGAATCCTGAGATATTTGTTTCATCCTTGCTTGTTGCTATATTTTGCATCTTTGTTTTCGTTCTTTTGTGTTGAATTTTCCTTTTTCTAGTACTTAAATTCCGAGACTAAGACTTTAAGAACAATTTTGTTCAATTTTCTTGACCTAAGCCTTCCCTGTGGATTACGATCCCTACTTACGCTTCTACATTAGTGTTTAGGGTAAAATTGAGCTGATACGACTTTAAGCTGTCACACGTCATTAGATTACTTGTGTTCTTATTAAGTTTAATACAAAAAGTAGACAAAAAATTAAGTCCATGGGTGACATTACACGATTTTCTATACTGTTTTTCAAAGATTGTGGGTTGTAATCTCTGTAAAGGAAAATGATGATTTTTCTATAACTTTTTATTTTTAAATATTTTTTTTCAAATAATGAGATCACATGTTTTCTAGTAATTTTGGGTGCAAAATGTGCAATTTTTTTGAACTTTTATATTTTTTACCAAAAACTGTGAGTTAATTTTTTTTTATAAAACCCGGGTAGTTTTTTTATCATAAAGCAACAAAAGAGGTGCCGGATATACCCGTCGAACCGTTACAAAAGTAATTAAATGTAAAATTAGAGTACTACTCCATTACAAGCAGTTTGAATATTAAAAAGAGATTTAGAGGATCACTACTAGAGGCCGGCCCCAGTAGCAATGCCCTTAATCCCGATCAAGATAAGCCTGAGCAAAAGAGACAAAATGCGGGTAGGCAAACATTTACCTGTACAGATTTAGTCATCTATGTACATGCTTTTATAATGTATATATTTTAGCAAAAGAAGATGAGTAATAAACATCTTTATACTATTTTACTTAATCACCGAACTCAGTCCTCCTATGCTCCTCCATCAGCTAGGTGAATTAGTATTGACCACTGGTTTTAATGTTGATGCTGTGTTGTGGTTTTAATGTTGATGCTATGTTGTGGATTGAATATGGTGTGTTGCGTGGTTGTGCTGATTCTTTTGTGATATTATTGTGTTGGGGTGGTTGATTGACAGTTGGAGTTTTGAGTGGGGTACCTTGTAAATATTATAAAATTTTTCTTGTCTATTGCTGAAGTCTTGGTGTTGCAAACGTAAAATGTCTAAAGTATTACAAGAATGCTCTCAGAAAAATATCATAGATGAAATCACAAACTACACATTGTTCAGCAATCCAGCGCCTTCCCTTTGCAGTGATCGCGCCTCTGAAATGTCTCCAGCGCCTTTGTGCCTAGAGCATCGCGCCTTCAGTTCAGCACCAGTGCCTTTGTGCCACGGAACTCCACACCTTCGTCCACCTGCTGCAACCTGAGAAAGAAACAAACACTTAGTCGAATTTCAGAAACTTCATTTCTTCATGGCGATGCATCGCAGCGATGCATCGCCGTGAAAACTTCTCTATGGCGACACATCGCTGAGATGTGTCGCCATGTAACAAAATTCATGGCGATGCATCGCCGTGTAATGTGTGTGACCTGTGAGAGTGAGTGAAATGTGAGAAAATCTGGAAAGAAAGTGAGACAAGAATGATGCAAATGGAAATGCATCTAGCTGCAAGTGCAAGAATGAAATGGAATAAACCCAGAGAATGGTGAAGAAACAACAATACTAGAAATAATGAAATCAAAAGCCTAGATCGTGTCTTCAAACTCTCAAAATGATGTACACTTGAGACTCACTGAAACGAAATGAAAGAGCATGAAATGGTGGCACTTTAATCATGCAATCGTGTGTTTCAAATGTAGTAAAATGAGAAGGAGAATTGAGAGTGAGTGTTTGTTTCTTGTTTCAACAATGTGAGTGTAAATTATGTGAGTAATCGTGAGAGTGGAATGAATTGAGATACGCTCAGAACTCACAAGTGAGCTGCTGGAGAAATCCAAAGTCGTCGTACGAATGTGTGACGATGCAGTTGAGATCGCCGCATGGTCATGCGGCGATGTGCAAGAAATCGTCGCGAGTGGTGCGGCGATGTGCGGCGATGGTGCGTGCGAGTGTGCTAAAGGTTTGTGCATGTGTGCAGCAATGCATGCGCATCTCAATACAAATCAAAACAGCATCAAACAAATAACACAACATTCCCATGCGACTCATCAAATTATCACACGAGATTGATAAAGCCTCATTACAAACCATCTTGACTCTCTACTTGCTCATTCTTCAATCACTCTTTCACCTCATTTATGCAAAATCTATGGTCTTTTCCTTCATTCTTATACTAGCAATTGTAAAAGTCCAACAATGCACAATTTACCCATATCACCACACAAATGAACATAAAAGCATGAAGGACAAGACAAAAGTCGAGTTATTTACGACATATAAGTTGGTATAAAACCCACTTATCAACCACCTTGGATGTACCCAAGACAGCCCAGCAAATGACACAAGACACGACAAATAAATACTTGAGAGAGTTACCCAATCTGAAAACCAACTCCACCATTTGTTTAAGACATATCCAGCCAAGCAAAAACAAGCATGCAATTCCATCACCTAAAATCCAGACCATTTCCAATCAAGGAAATGTCTGTTCATCAACAATCACGAACTAGGGATCCATTAATCTGTTAGTCATTCAACAGCCACCCAGGGCACCAAGGCAGTTGACAAATACAAGATAGTCCAGGCGGTACCACTGCCAAAATCAATCACCATGATGTATAAAGTCTGCCACAAATCAATGGCATCCAACATCATGATTTACTAAGAATGTGTTCAAGGTTTTACCAAAGGCAATTCAGAGGGCAAATAGAAATGGCATTGTCAAATGGTTATAACTTATTGTAAATGGTGATTTTTAAAAATTTTTAGATGTGTATTTATTTGTGCACAAATAACTAGATTACATACTTTTGATTAAATTGAGGAAAAAATGGACCTACTACAACTTTTGCAAATTTTGTTGTGGAATATTCTATTTTTGTCAAAAAATAGTGAGTTATAACTAACCGAAAGTGGTGATTTTTGAAAAATTTTAATTTTCTTATTTTTTTACACAAATCACTATATTACATATTTCTCATCAAATTATGTGAAAACATTTATCCAAAAAAAGCATTTTTGATCATTGATTTTTTTTTATTTTCAATTTTTTAGAAAAAAATCTTGAGGAATATCTCACCGGAAATTGTCATTTTGAAATATTTTACTTTTTTCATACACGTCATTTGATTACATATGTTCTTATTAAGTTTAATACAAAAAGCAGACAAAAAATAAGTTTGTAGGCTACATTACGCAATTTTCTTTAATTTTTTTTTAAAGATTGTGAGTTGTAATCTCTGTAAAGGAAAATGATGATTTTTCTATAATTTTTTATTGTTAAATATTTTTTTACAAATAATGAGATCACATGTTTTCTAGTAATATAGGGTGCAAAATGTGGATATTAAAAAATCCATTGAGCAATTTTTTACACCTTTATATTTTTGGCCAAAAACTATGAGTTATAAACTATCGTAAATGGTGATTTTTAAAAATTTTTAGATGTGTATTTATTTGTGCGCAAATAACTAGATTACATACTTTTGATTAAATTTCGGAAAAAATGGACCTACTAGAACTTTTGCAAATTTTGTTGTGGAATTTTCTATTTTTGTCAAACAATAGTGAGATATAACTAACCGAAAGTGGTGATTTTTGAAACATTTTAATTTTTTTATTTTTTTTGTACACAATTCACTATTTTACATATTTATCATCAAATTATGTGAAAATATTGATCCAAAATGAGCATTTTCGAACATTGTTTTTTTTATTTTAAATTTTTTTAGAAATAAATCCGGAGTTATATCTCACCAAAAATTGTCATTTTTAAATATTTTACCATTTTCATACACGTCATTAGATTACTTGTGTTCTTATTGAGTTTGATACAAGAAGCAAACAAAAAATAAAGTCTGTGGGATACATTACGCGATTTTCTTTACTTTTTTTTTAAAGATTGTGAGTTGCATATATCTCCGTAAAAGAAAATAATGATTTTTCTATAATTTTTAATTTTTTAATATTTTTCTACAAATAATGAGATCACATGTTTTCTAGTTATGTTGGGTGCAAAAAGTGGATATTAATAAATCCCTTGGGCAATTTTTCACACTTTTCTATTTTTGACCAAAAACTGTGAGTTATAACCTATCATAAACGGTGATTTTTAAAACTTTTTTGGTGTCTATTTTTTTGTGCACAAATAACTAGATTACATACTTTTAAATAAATTGGGAAAAAAATGGAACAACTAGAACTTTTGTGAATTTTGTTTTGGAATTTTCAATTTTTGTCAAAAACTATTGAGTTATAACTAACTTAAAGTGGTGATTTTTAAAAATTTTGAATTTTCTGATTTTTTGTACACAAATTATTATATTACATATTTCTCATTAAATTATGTGAAAATATTTATCCAAAAAAAGCATTTTCGAACATTGATTTTTTTATTTCCAATTTTTTAAGAAAAAATATCGAGGAATATCTCACCAAAAATTGTTATTTTGAAATATTTTACTTTTTTCATACACGTCATTAGATTACTTGTGTTCTTATTAAGTTTAATACAAAAATTAGACAAAAAATTAAGTCCGTGGGTGACATTACACGATTTTTCTATACTGTTTTTCAAAGATTGTGGGTTGTAATCTCTGTAAAGGAAAATGATGATTTTTCTATAACTTTTTATTTTTAAATTTTTTTTTTCAAATAATGAGATCACATGTTTTCTAGTAATGTTGGGTGCAAAATGTGGATATTATTAAATCCATTTGGCAATTTTTGGACTTTTATATTTTTTACCAAAAACTGTGAGTTATTTTTTTTTTATAAAACCCGGGTAGTTTTTTATCATAAAGCAACAAAAGAGGTGCCGGATATACCCGTCGAACCGTTACAAAAGTAATTAAATGTAAAATTAGAGTACTACTCCATTACAAGCGGTTTGAATATTAAAAAGAGAATTAGAAGATCACTACTAGAGGCCGGCCCCAGTAGCAATGCTCTTAATCCCGATCATGATAAGCCTGAGCAAACGAGGCAAAATGAGGGTAGGCAAACATTTACCTGTACAGATTTTGTCATCTATGTACATGCTTTTATAATGTATGTATTTTAGCAAAAGAAGATGAGCAATAAACATCTTTATACTATTTTACTTAATCACCGAACTCAGTCCTCCTATGTGATAGCGAGTTGTCGCGACTCGTCAATTTATCCTATTTCACTAACTATAGTAGTAGTGAGCAAGGTATCGTATCCACAGGGAAAAGGAAGATTCAAGAATTTCGATTTGCACAATTATGTCACCAAAGTAAGATCAAGACTCAAAAGAACTAGTAGGAAATCAATTGTAATTACACAAACAGGAAATGAAACTATCACAAGGTAAACACTAAGAAGTAACAAAGGAAATCACAAATGATTGAGATAGATAATCTAGAGATTCTTCCGGGTGAATGCAACTTATCAGCACAGTACTACTAACTTACAATCAAATAAAATGAGGAGAAGGCAACTGGAGACCGAAATTGCAGTTGGCATGGCGACCACACTTCAATTCTAGTCTCCCAACACCATCCTATCCTATGACTGGGCCTAAGGATGGTGAAGTAGAACCTTAGCCTTTCTCAATTCTCTACTCAAATTACTCAAGCATTATCCTCTAGAATCTCCCATGGCGAGGCCCGATTCTAGCTTCTAAGTTCATCATTCAAGTTGGAGAATCTCTTATCACCTTGTTCGACTAACTTCACAGTCTAAGAGCTTCCTATGGCGAGGCCTAGCTCTAAGACATGTACAAATGCCAACAGGTTTAAGAGCTCTTGCATTCTCTGGTTCTCATTCATGAATTCTTAGCTGAATCTTATGAATTAAGATTCAACTCAGCATGACGACCGCAATCAAATCTCATTTCAACAAATTCAGATCAAAAGCATGAACTTAATAAGTTTTACAAATTCAATACAGAGAATGTTGTATTTCTCTTCTTAGATTGTCAATTATACTGTACATTATCAATTCAACCAAGCATTCACCCATTAGAAACCTAGATTATCACTCACTAGCCAGAAAACTCCATTTCCAATTCACGATCAACAAATTGGAAGATTACACAGTTCATTTCATCAATTGGAAAGAGTTTACCAATTAAGATGTCTCAAAGCTTCCAATTTCTCAAAAGGATTGTGGAATGCCTTCTCAAATGCAAGGAGATTTACAATAATCGGAACAAATCCTCAATCGGAATCCAAAATGAAGTTCAAAAGCTAGAGAGAGAAACTAGAGAGAGAAAGTAGATCTTGCAAATTTATTTCCGCTCTCTCTAGATCAAAAGTTGGTTACAAACCAAAATCCTAACTAATGGATGAATAATAGTCTCCGGGATCTCCCTTCATATTAGCTACATTTCCTATATATAGAGTTAGGAAAATGTAACTAATATGCAACTGTAAAATATCTACATTATTACAAGAGTGTCCTCAAAAGAAATGACTAAAACAGCCCAAAAAATGAAAATCCAAGTTTGAAGAACTCCTTCAGCAATCCAGCGCCTTCAGTACCATATTTCGGCGCCTTCAGTATCCTCGCCGTCCTATCTCGTGCCTTCAGGCCTCAGTGTCTGCGCCTTCACTGCTCAGAACTCCATGTGAAGAAATCAGAGTCGCTCCGCGCCTTCAAGCCTGGACTCTTCACGCCTTCATCAACTCCGCGAAACTCCATGCAGACCAGCCTTTGAGGATTCACGCCTCCGAGCCACAGCACACCACGCCTTCACTTGCCAGCCACAACCTGAAATTTCAGAGCTCCAACACTTAGCCAATTTCTGCTCACTCAAGCGCGTAACGCTTTATGGCAGCAACTTCCAGCCAAAATCTGACCATGATGCACTGTGAATTAGAGAAATCTTAAAACATGAATGTTATAGCCCTATGTCTTACTTTCCATAGCCGTTTGAATCACTCATTTTAGAGCTAAGACGAGAGAGTTATGGCCAACTTACTGAAGTGCGACACAACTAGAAATTTCATGGCAAAATTGCATGGCGATACCTCGTCCCGAGGTCTCGCCGTGAAGTGTGTGTGTGTGGCGAGACCTCGTGGCGAGGTCTCGCCGTGTTGTGCATTTACTGGCGAGGTCTCGCGGCGAGACCTCACCGTGCAATGTGTTGGTGGGCGAGACCTCGCGGCGAGGTCTCGCCACCTTGTGCGAGTGTGTGACATTTTGTGTGGTGTGAGTGAATAAAAGTGTGTGTAGTGTTGTGAGTTTTCAGTGAAGTGAGTGTGAGTGAATATTGATTTATTGTGGAAATGTTGGTGAGCTTGAGTGTAATAATGTGTAGTGTAGATGTGAGTGAGTGTGAAAATGGTGAAGAAGTGTGTAAGAAGTGTTAAATCAAGAATGATTTAAAGAGTGGAAAATGGAATGAAAGTATGAATGTGATGTTCATAATGAAATGAAGATGGACGAAATGAAAATGCATGATATGAATATATGCTTTTAATGAAGCTTATGTGATGTAGTGTGTTAGTGAAATGAAATGAAGTTTGTTATGAATGTTGTGAATGTTGTGAATTTTGAATGGAAATAGACGTTGAGTTGAATGTGTGTTGAGTGAATTTCTTTGTTTTTGCAAACATGAGAATGAAGTGTTGTGTGAAATGAAATGAAATGAATTGAGCAAATTTCATGGCTATTCCCAACTATGTAAAGCTTATACGAAATGCATGAAAGTATAATTGTAGTGTGCAAATGAAGTGAGAAAAATTATGTATGTGAATGTGCATAGTGTGTTCAGTGAGTGAGTGTTCATGTGAGGTGTGTGTGTTGGGGCGAGGTGGCCTCGCTGCAACGTGTGTGCGAGTGTGTATGTGCGGCGAGGTGGCCTCGCCGCACAAGGTGTGTGCATAGTTCTTGCGAGTTGTGCGAGTGTTGATGTGCGGTGAGTGCATGAGTATGCGAGGGCTAGTGTGCGAGTGCGTGAGGTTGTTGTGCGGGTGATTCATGCGACGAAGTGAGTTCGCCGCAAGAAGTGTGCAAGTGCTAGTGTGATGTGCGATGAGAGTGTAGTGCTAATGCTAGTGTGCGATGCTAGTGGTGTGCGAGGTGCAAGTGCGAGAGTGAAGTGTGGTGAGTGCTAAGGTTGTTAAGCCAGAAAAACAACCAACTCCCATGCCAGATTTATGTATCTTAGTTTCTGAATTAGATTTTTCAGTAAACATGAAAGTTGTAGAGCTTTCTTTTGGCTTTCTATGGGTTCAAGAATCAGCCTCATCAGGTACCTGAAACTCAAGATATTATCAAAATTCCAAGCTGTGGCAATAAAGAGAATCAAGAAGAACCCTAATTAGGCAGTTACAAAGAAGCCCCCGATTCTCCTATTTACACACTGAATTAGAGAAAAGTTCAAACATAAGAATTAAAGTTTACCCAAAGAGCTTTCCAGAACATCATAGAACAAATCAATCGGATTAGAATTGCGAAAGATACACTCAAGTGAAGTTCAGGTACCAAATCTGCCCAAACACCTAAATCAAGCATATAAAGGAATTCGCGAATAGTACATTTCAACTCAATAAATCCTTTCCTTGATTCCACACTTCAAATCACACATTTGTACCAATAGTACCACATTCTTGCCAATTTTTCTTCATTTTAGCACCCTAGCCTTCACACCACATAATTATACAAGTTGGCACCAAACATAGCAAAATTGTATGAAAACAAGTCAAAAAGCTAAGTGATTTAAGTTATATAAGTTGGTACAAAACCAACTTATCAAATTCCCCCACACTTGAGCTTTTGCTTGTCCTCAAGCAAAGACACAAAATATCATTTAAACTCATTCACAACATCATGCCACACACACACCATGCTTTAAACTTTTGGTAGATAAACCTTTCTATCTACTTCAAACACAATTCACACTATTGTTGGATGTGCACATTTCTTTTGTAACCGATTAGACTCTAATGGTAATAACATACTCAACTCTTTATGGTAATCACCAAAACTAAGTTGTACTCATTTAACACTTTAACATGGATGTGTGAGTTGTGTGCGAAGGCTTTCATACTTCTCAAGTCTTACTTATGTTCAAAGCAATGGTAGAGAATGCAAATAATTTAATTAGTAGCTCTTCAAGTCCTCAACTTGTAAACATTGTATAAACATAAATGCACCATAATAAGGATCATTGGCCGCCCTCGTTTCTTACCACTCGTTCCCCCAGGTTGTCATCCTTTAGTACTTTACCTTCGTTTGCACATGACGTTATCACTCCGGGGTACTCATTGCCTCACCAAATATTGCCTTGGGTTTTAGGGCTTTTGATTTCCATCCCCACTCATACGGATTATTCTCAACAATGCACACTTTGTGTGATAAAGCAGTCCCGTTGAGGAGTGGTTCATTTTGTGTACTTTTGGAACATTGTCCACGCACTCAGCATCCAGTACATTTAAAATTGGCATAAGCTGCCTTTTCCCAACCAAATCATTTCCTTAATGCATAAATGTCTCTACAAGTTCTCAAGGAGTACTTAACTTGATTTCACATAAAATTTTTCAAACAAATTCTCTACTTCTCACCTTTTCACATAAGTTTAACAATCCAAGTATGTATGCCTTTTAAGTGCTTAAAATCAACCATGTTAAAGTGCAAACTTTCCTACTAGGTTTTAACTCTTACCACTTAGTATTGAGCTATCCTCATCACTTTGAGCCCTTTATTCAAGCCTTTTCAAATTCACAACCAACTCTAGTGTTAATGTGTTTTTCCATAGATAGTTATGTTTTTCTACAAGAAAGATTCAAATTGTGTTCTTTACCATCATATCTTTTTAAGAGTTCAAAATTTCGCATCAAAGTTGCTCAAAAGGTCAAAAATTTCATGGCTCTCTAAATGTAACTCAACTGTAAAAACTTATGCACAAAAAGTTTCACAACACAATTTCACAACTCAACTTATGTTCGACAACATCACTTATTCACAAAACTCTCAAAATTTTTTAAAAATTTGCACAAAATTTAAAATTCGCAACATATAACAGGAAATAATATGCAAACACTCAAATTCAACACAACAAAACTAGAAAATAGCATGCTTTGCCTGACATAGCACAGAAAATTTCATTCATGCAAGAAGAGTAAGCATATAAGCTTCAAGAGACACACACCATAACATATAACATAGCACAAAAAATTTCATTCATGCAAGAAGAGTAAGCATATAAGCTTCAAGAGACACACACCATAACAACCATTCACTCCCCCACACTTAAAATTTACATTGTTCTCAATGTAAAGTAAAGAGTGGGTTAGGATCTCCCTGGATTGATATGTCATGAATTCCAATGTTTGCTTTGTGGAGTGTCCTTGTTTGAAGTTCTTTCTTGCATAAACAATTTGCTGCACATGGTGAAACAAAACTTATTAGAGATCACTCACTCAAGAACACTACATTGGTGCAAGGTAGGCATAACATGGAGGTAGCATGCAAGCAAGGGTCGCACCATGATTTGGAATCATAGTTGTTTAAAATTATACAACTATTAACACTAAATGGCACATGCACAATCATGCTTGAAATGTAAGACAAAATGAATATGTGCATTGTGGGAACGGTTCATGACTCCACTCCCCCACACTTAGCCTCATGTGTGCATGGCATATTTCCCTTGCAACTTCCTTCATATGTAAGCCCTGACAACATGAGTAGCTCAATGAGCAAAGCAACATATAAGAAAATGTAAATACTAGTTTAACTAAAACACTTATTAAAGCTAAGAGAGAAAAGAAATAGTTCTGGGTTTTGTAGTCTCCAGCTAGACTTTATTCATGAAACATTCTTCCTCAAGAATCAGAATACCCCTCTCTATACCAGAAAAACGCTCTCTCATAAATGCTCTTCCTTCTCTTGTAAGGCACTTGATGAATGTTTTTAAAGTGGTGCTTATGCGCTTGTACATGGGAAGCCACCTTTACAAATTCCACCTTGAACCACTGAGTCTCCTCCATTGAAGGCATCTCATTAAACTCTTTCACCATTGGAGGTAAATCATTCAACTCTTCCACCTTACTAGGCCTATCGATTACTTCTTCCACCACATTAAGCTCTCCAACCCTGCAAGGCTGAACCAAGGCTTGTACATCCATGGTCTCAACAAACAAATCAGCAAACTCAAAACCACCAGTAAGTTCAAAAACAAATGTCTCAAACTCACAGTTGTTCACCATGTTATCACTGTCATTCAAAATGTTAACATCTTTATCATCAAAACTAACATTGGGAAATTCTTGAGGCTTTTCTTTCTCAACAACACAACAAGCATTATCATCAATTAACAAGAGTATCTCACTTTGCACTTCTTGTGAGTCACCATTTAGACACTTAGATTCATTGACCATTTCAAAAATTGGTACCTCAACTAGAGTTTCAAACAATGTGTTAACACTCTCATTAACAAATGCAACATTATCTTCCTTTAGGAAATCACATTGATCTTCAAGAAGTGACTCTATACAATTCACAAAGCTATCAAGAGGAAAAACATCTAATGCTAGGCAATCAACATCATTCGACTCATTGAATTCCATGAAATTATTGCACGACTCCACTTTAGACACATTTTCTAGCTTAATAACATGACAACTTAGAACACGAGAGTCATCACTATCAAGATCACTAAAGAAGCCATCATCCTCAACATCAAAGTGCACATATTCATGCTCAAAAGAATCAGTAACAAAGCACTCATGTACACTATCCCCAAAACATGTAGACTCCTCCTCCCTCAGACACTTTAAGCCACAATCAACATTAGCATGCATATCAAAATGATTGTCCTCAGGAGGTGGTACGCTAGAAATGAGAGGTGTACCTTGTGAGTGGTATTGTGCATCTAGAGTTGGTGTCTCAATTTGTTCCCATAGGTTGCTTATTAAAGCGTTGATTCGATCAAACCTTTCTTGTCGCCCTTGAAGCTCTTCTTCCAGTTGAGCGAACCTTGTTTCATTTCTATCAATTCTTTCCAAAATTTGAGACAACATGTTTTCCAATTTTGCCTCTTCTCTCAGATAACACTCATTGCTTTGTTGTTGGTTATGCCATTTCTCTTCCTTTTGCACGCCTCTGTCAAGTTTTTCCATAAGTTGAGAAAACATGTCCTCCACAGGAAGCTCTTGTGTCCCAATGTGATGTGAGTTGTTGCTTTGTGCTTGATTTTGCCATTGCCCTTCATATGGTGGTGGAGAGAAGTCCTTGTACCATCTAGACATGCTTGGGTACTTGTGCAATACTCAATTACAGTGAACTGCAATGTCCTGCACTTGACACAAATACACCAAAGCAGACAACAGAACACGAAAACTACAAAATGCAACAAAAGTTATCAAAATGAAACATAACAAGACTACTAAACTACACAAAGGACAAGAAAACAAAACAGAGCAAATCCAAATTCAAGAACACCAAGCCTTTTCCCCGGCAGCGGCGCCAAAAATTGATAGCGAGTTGTCGCGACTCGTCAATTTATCCTATTTCACTAACTCTAGTAGCAGTGAGCAAGGTATCGTATCCACAGAGAAAAGAAAGATTCAAGAATTTTGATTTGCACAATTATGTCACCAAAGTAAGATCAAGACGCAAAAGAACTAGTAGGAAGTCAATTGTAATTACACAAACAGGAAATGAAACTTTCACAAGGTAAACACTAAGAAGTAACAAAGGAAATCACAAATGATTGAGATGGATAATCTAGAGCTTCTTCCGGGTGAATGCAACTTATCAGCACAGTACTACTAACTTACAATCAAATCAAATGAGGAGAAGTTAACTGGAGACCGAAATTGCAGTTGGCATAGCGACCACACTTCAATTATAGTCTCCCAACACCATCTTATCCTATGACGGGGCCTAAGGATGGTGAAGTAGAACCTTAGCCTTTCTCAATTCTCTACTCAAATTACTCAAGCATTATCCTCTAGTGTGTGTGTGCTTGAGCATATGGATTGAGACAATTTGTCACACAACACAACAATACATTTCACATTTATCGCAACTTGAAAAACGAAGCACACAACAGAGCTAGTGCTAGTCACTGCCTGTTTTCTTCCTAATACTCAGAACTCAACAACACCACCTACATGAAAATACTAATATACTACACCACCACCAATTTGCCTCAACACACACACAGGAAACATATAAAATTAAATTCAAAGGCACACCATGCCCATCGCAGCTATGACACAACACAACTATTTTAGGCATCACCACAACACATCATCATATAAAGCATAACCAGCCGAAGGCATCCTCTAAGCATCACAAAAAAAATTTCATTCATGATAGAGAATAAACATGTTAATTTCAAAAGGCACAAACCATAGCAAACATTCCCTTCCCCGCACTTAAAATTTATATTGTCCCCAATGTAAAGTAAATGAACAGGTTCAGGAACTCCCTTATGTTTGTAGACTATGACATCCAATGTTTGCTGGTTTGATTTCCCTTGTCCTCAACTTTCTTATTCATAACTGTAATCCTTTAAACTCTATTTGCATCATGCTCAACAGCTTTGGGTCTCCTTTGGTCAGTAATACGAATGGAGTAGGATGAAGTCCAATCCACACGAATTTTCCACATTTTTGGATCGTTATGCACCAAAACTCACGAACAAGTTTCAAACAACAAATTGCGGAATAGAGATATGAAATGAAAAGGCAAGATTAAAATTAACCAAACTCCTACGTTATAACAAATTGAATCAGCTTAACAATTGTAAATCAATTAATTAAACCTATCAGTTTGGCCTGTTCTATAAATCTAGAACTTGTAACCTTCACTTAAAGCTCCTCACTTAAGGTTTGGCAGATCTTATGAACAATCAACTAAAATTAGAAGATTCAATTCACGTTTTTTCTTGAAGCTTTTCACGGCTGCAAAAAGGGTTTTAGCAAAGCTAAATTTTATCAAAATTCTTCATATCTAAAAACGTTTAAGGCCTTTCCCTTTTATAGGAAATAATTCGGCCATAACCCTAAATCAATTCCAATGTGGGATTGATTGCTAACCAATGAGAAAAGACTTTCCTAAACTTAAACTAACCAATAAGAAAAGACTTTCCTAAACACTTAAGAAGAAAAAACTAATTTGACTTCTTAAGTTTCCTAAACTTTTACTTGCCATTATCATGCAAGATAATTGGGCCAAGTAATGCATTATTTAAAACGGAATTAAAGCCCAATTAATTAATGTTAATGGACCTTAATTATTACAACTTAATGTAAACCCTAAATTACTCCAAAATGGCGTGAACACATAAGTGAAGCCCAACACGCCAATGCTTGGTCTTCTCAGGCTCATGATATTTCTTCAAGGTGGATCATGAATTGATATTGAAGAAATATGCCAAAGTACTTCATCTTGAGATGGTGGTGTCGAACTCCTTTGAACATTGTCAAATGCCTCACAATGTGTTGATAACAATGCTTGCAAAGCTTCCTTCATTCTCTTGCTCCTTGATCTTGTCATTGGACCACCAAGATTTGTTAATGGATCATGAGAAGCTGGATTCGGCAATGTGGACTCGTGCTTATTCCTATCATTCCCTTCCTCCTCGAAAGGATTCGTCCTCGAATCACCTACATCATATAAACTCAAATCACAAACATTGAAAGTAGATGAAACATTACCATACTCACTAGGCAGTTCGATTCTATATGCACTGTCTCCAATCCTTTCCAAGACTTGAAAAGGACCATCTCCTCTTGGATGAAGCTTAAATTCCTCTTTTCATGAAACCTTTCTTTTCTTAAGTGAATCCAAACCCAATCGCATGGTTTGAAATTCACTTGTCTTCTGCCCTTATTGGCTTGTTTTGCATATTGCTCATTACGCCTTTGAATATTACTGTAAACCTTTTCATGTAACTCCTTTACAAAATCAGCTTTAGATTTACCTTCCACATTAACAAACTCATTAGTAGGAAGAGGCAAAATATCAAATGGAGTTATAGGATTAAACCCATACACAACTTCAAAAGGCGAATAACAAGTAGAACTATGAACAGTTCGGTTATATGCAAATTCAATGTGTGGCAAACAATTCTCCCAATTCTTTAAGTTTTTCTGAATAATAGCACGAAGCAAATTAGATAATGTACGATTTACTACCTCTGTTTATCCATCAATCAGTGGATGTGTAACAGTAGAAAGCAGTAATTTTGTGCCTAACTTATTCCAAAGTGTACGCCAAAAATGTGACAAAAACTTTACATCTCTATCACTAACAATACTCTTAGGAATTCCATGCAAATGTACAATATCCTTAAAGAAGAGATCAGCAATTTTGGTAGCATCATTAGACTGAGAACATGCAATAAAGTGAGCCATTTTACTAAATCTATCAACTACAACAAAAATGCTATCATGACCAGTGCGTGACCTAGGTAGCCCTAACACAAAATCCATTGATATGTCAATCCAAGGGTGGCTAGGAACAGGCAAAGGTTGAGACAAACCATGAGGCATTACTTTGGATTTAGCATGTGATTGGGGCTAAAAATACCTATTTTTACCCTCTCATTTACTTAAGTTTATGCTTGTCTTTGAGGATTTTATTGTTGTTTATGTGTTGTTTTTGGAATGAATGCAGGATTTGAAGTTCAGTGGAGATAAAAGGAACAAAATCCAGATTTGATGTGAAATAGTGGGAAAAAGAACCAAAAATCACTCAATTCGGATTACCAAAGACAAGATGGCACAAAGGAGCAAAGGTGGGAATGCAAGGCAAAACGGGGCAGAACACAAAGCAAACTTCAAACGAGCTTATCTTAGCTTTTACTTAACGAACAGAAGCGTTATTGGATGTTTTGGAAAGATCTATGAGAGTACTAAAACTCTTATGTTTGCAATTACTCCAAAATCGGCTGGCACAGTGGTTGAAATTGAGGCTCAAGTCAATATATACCAAAGAATTCGGAAAATCAGAAGCCTATGTCATAGTTTCGGAGAATATTCATAACTTTCATTCCAGACCTCCAAATTCAATGCTTCTTGATGCATTTGAAAGCCGGGAGGCAGGGCTACAATTCTTATGAAGACCAAAACGCCCAGTTCTGCACGGACGACATTTAAAATCCCATCCCAATATCATCAAAGTGTGCTGTCTGAAATCCTGAAAAAGTGGCTGCGGGACCAATACTTTGGGAAATTGCATTTCGGCCCCTATTTTAGAATAAGCGGGGTACTTTATGTAATTATTGATTTTTAGTCATTTTACTAACTATTTAAGATTTCTTAAAGACTAAGATAGGTATCTAGGACACAATTAGTAATAGCTCAAAAGAACACATCTTTTAGTGGGTGTTCTTGGTGTTTTCATTTATTGGGAGAGAATTCTTGTAACTCTTGGCTAATTGGAGTGGAAATTAAAGGGAAGCTTGAACCTTTAGCTTGGAATCAACATTTGGGAAGTCTCATCATCTTGGGTTGTCTCTTCCTTTGCACTTTCTTGCTAAATTCATTGCTTAATTTACCATTTGGGTTTGCTCTAATTAGCCATAATGGGCTAAATTGTGTGGTGTCTTTGGAATTAGGCTATGGGCTTTTGATAATTTGTTTGTATGGTGATGAAATGTTATGGGCTTGATTATATGTTTCATATACTTGATTTTAAGGTCACATTTCTTGTGCAATATCCTTGACTTGAAAGTGAGAATTGGGTCATGTTGTGAGTAGAATATTAATCCATTGCATGTTGTGATGAAGAGACCTCTTTGTCTATGATAATGTTGATTGAGTCTATTCCATGAATTAGCCCTAAGCATATGAAAACTAAGTCTACACTAGCTTGACAACCTAGTTGGGGGCTTGGCTTGGAAGTTATAGATTTGCAATGACATAGAATCAATTGGCTTTGATTGATCTATTAATTGTGGTTGAGTTTGGTCCTGTTATAGTCTTAGCCACCAAATTTCCACTAAACAACATTAAACCACATTCTTCAAGCTATCACATGAATCACCAATGCAACAAATGATTGAGAAACCTAGTCCTCAATTCCAATGATACACTTATATACTTGATCTCTACTCCCTAATTTTGAAGCTAAGTCCTAGATCAATTAGTTTGACTTTAGTGTAGGTTTAGTCTTGTTGCATTTTTTCTTGTTTTCTTTCCTTAGTTGCATTTTTCATTACTCTACATACTAGACACGAACTCTTAACAAGACCCCCCTCTCCGTGGAATTTGACCCCTTGTTTCCAAGTGCTACATATTTAGAGTTAGGGTATTTGTTTGTTTGGGTTGCACGACAAACTCACTCATCAGCATGCTTACACACAATACATTTTTCACAAACACTTTTAACATCTTTAATCATGTTAGGCCAATAAAAGTGCTTATTCAAAATAGAAAGTGTTTTGACAATACCAAAATGCCCCATTAACCCTCCCCTATGGGTTTTTTTAACAAGTAATTCACGAATGGAACATGATGGGATGCACAATTTATCTTTTCGAAATAAGAATCCATCATGCACAAAGAAATCTCCATTCGGCTTAACTAAACAAAGATCATAAGATTCGGCAAAATCAACATCTTCCTTATACAAGTCATTAATCAATTCAAATCCAAGTAGCTTAGTATGTAAATAGGTAAATAAAGCATATCGCCTAGATAAAGCATCAGCTACAACATTCTCATGATAAGATTTATATTTAATCACATAAGGAAAAGTTTCAATGAATTCCAACCATTTTGCATGTGTCTTATTCAACTTACCTTGAGTCTTTAAAAACTTGAGACTTTCATGATCAGAATGGATTATGAATTCTTTTGGCCATAAATAATGTTGCCAAACTTGTAATGACCTTACCAATGCATACAACTCCTTGTCATCAGTTGCATACTTCAAAGCTGCCCCATTAAACTTTTCATTGAAATAAGCTACGGGCCTTGATTCCTGCATAAGAACAGCACCAATACCAATCCTGGAGGCATCACAGTGTATCTCAAAAGCTTTATTAAAATTTGGTAATGCTAGTAAAGGGGCATGAGTCAATTTTTGCTTCAAAGTGTTAAAGGCGTTTTCATGTTCTTTATTCCATGCAAAGGTGACATTCTTTTTAACAAGTTCATTTAAGGGAGCAACAACGGAACTAAAGTCTTTAACAAATCTCCTATAAAAAT
Source organism: Ophiorrhiza pumila (assembly GCA_016586305.1). Lineage (NCBI taxonomy): Eukaryota > Viridiplantae > Streptophyta > Magnoliopsida > Gentianales > Rubiaceae > Ophiorrhiza > Ophiorrhiza pumila. Next base: position 16,566,054 of record BLIW01000011.1, read on the forward strand.
TTGCTAAGCCATGAAAACTTCTTACATCACTAGCATTTTGTGGTCTCGGCCAATCAATGATTGCCTTGACTTTTGACTTATCAACAGCAATGCCTTGAGAACTTACAACATAACCCAAAAAGATAACAGATTCTAAACAGAAAGAACACTTTTTAAGGTTAGCAAATAATTGGTTCTCACATAATATAGCAAACACAACTTTTAAATGTTCAATATGCTCATTGAGTGATTTGCTATATATCAAGATATCATCAAAGTAGACTACCACAAACTTTCCAATGAAATGACGAAAAACATGGTTCATAAGCCTCACGAAAGTACTAGGTGCATTAGATAAACCAAAAGGCATAACTAACCATTCATACAACCCATACTTTGTTTTAAAAGCAGTTTTCCATTCATCTCCTTCTTTCATACGAATTTGGTAGTATCCTCTTTTCAAATCAATTTTGGTAAATATGGAAGACCCATGCAATTTCATAGCGCAAGTCGTATTCGCTCAATTTTACTCTAAACACTAATGTAGTAGCGTAAGCAGAGATCGTATCCACAGGGAAGGCTTAGGTCAAGAATATTGAGCAAATTGTTCTAAAAGTCTTGTCACAGAATTTAAGTATTAGAAAGAATGTAAATTCAACACAAAAGAACGAGAACAAAAATACAAAAGGAAGCAACAAGCAAGGTTGAACAGATATCTCAGGATTCTTGTAATGGATGAACATGGATTTAGCAAATCTATGCTACGCAATCAACAAGCAAGCAAATTAAATCTCAAGGAGACCTAAGTTGTCTAGAAGCTCAAGTTATGGTTAGCATGGCGACTACACCACTTCCTGTACTCCTTGACACCATCCTCTCCCATGGCGAGGCCTGCGAATGGTGAAATTCACTCCACAACGTCTCAACTCTCCGAGCTAATTACTCTAACACGCAAAACCTAGGAAATCCCATGGCGAGGCCCGACCTAAGCTTGAATGTCTTCGTTAATTAACACAGGGAGTTTCTTTGACACTTTTTCTAATGTTCAATTCATCGAAACTTCCCATGGCGAGGCCTGATTCTCAGAAATGAAATAATCGTAGAAAGCAAGTGTAAAGACTCAGATTATCAGACTTTAGTTCTCATCTCACGCATCTTCACTAACATTGGTGAATCGATCCTCAACTTAGCATGGCGACCACAATTGAAGCTTGATCCATTCAAAATAATTGAAGAAATATGAAATTTAACAGATTTCTATGAATAATTCACATGTGATTTCAATCTAAAAGAGTTAAATCAATTGCATAGCATATAATCTACTAAATCATGTATTCATCCGTTTAGAATCCTAAGATATCACACGATTAGCTAGAAATTATCTTCCTCATCTCACAATCAACAAATTGCAACATTGATAAGCTCCTTCTCATTTAATTGGAAGAATTTACCGAATTAATCGAGAGAATTGTCGATTCCTTTGTCAATTGAGTATAAGAAAGATAAATCCAGTCAAAATCCACAATTGGAATTGAGATCGGAGAAGAAATGTTTAGTGAGAGAAAATAGATCTAGAGAGAGAAAATGAGAATTCCCGCTTTAGTTAAAAAGATAGTCTAAAATCTAGGATCCCCCCTACATGTTAGCTACTTTCCCTATATATAGCCAGAAATCTAGGATCCCCCCACTTTCGATCGTGCGCCTTCAGCAGCTTCACCAACCAGCAACACGCCTTCAAGCCTTAGGTGTCGCACCTTCAGCAACTCTGACTTCCAGTAATCCAGCGTTTCAAAATCCACGCCTTTCCGCCAAAGCAAACCGCGCCTTCAGCTGTTTGAAATTTCAGAAATTCAGAAGTTAAAGACTTAGCCATTTTTCTGGAAACTCAAGCACAAAACACTTCATGGCAGCAACTTCCCACCAAGATTTGATCATGATGCACTGTGAATTAGGGAAAACTTAAAACATGAAAGTCGTAACCCTTTGTCTTAACTTTCCATAGCCGTTTCAAACACCCAATTCGGACTTAAGACGAAAGAGTTATGACCCAAATAATTAAGTGTGACAAAGCTGGAAAACTTCATAGAACAAACCTTTAAACACTTAGTCGATTTCCTGTGATCAGAATACACAAACTTTGCCCACGAGACCTCGTGGGCAATTTTTCTTCTGTTTTTTACTCCACGAGATCTCATGGAGTAAATTTTGGTGTTTTTGTTTTCTCCACGAGATTTCGTGGAGAAAAGTTTTGCATTTTTCTTCTCCACGAGATCTCGTGGAGAAAATGTGTGAATTTGGCCGTTTGTTTCCTTAGCCAGTGTGTGTGCAACCATGTTTAAAGTGTGCAAATGTTGTGCCAAGAATGTATGAGTAGTGTGCCAAGATTGGTGCCAAGTGAGCTCGTGCACAAATGTTCATTCTAGCGCGCAGCTCTACTTCCCTGCCAAATACATGTGTCTTAGCCTCTGAATTAGACCCATTGGTAAACATACAAGTTCTGGCTAATCCTCTTGGCTTTCCACCAGTTCAAGAATCAGTATCATTGGATACCTGTAGCTTGAGTTATACACATTTTATCAAATTGTGGCAATAAACCCAAACATGAAAATCCTGAACGTAGCAATTATGAAAATCCCCCCGTTTCTCATGCTTGCACACAGAATTGGAAAACAGTTAAAACATAAGAAATGTAATACACTCAAAGGGATTTCCAGAACATGCAAGATCTCATCATTTGGATAAGTATTGAAAGAGGTACACTCAAATGAATTTGCACAACAAATCTGCCCAAACCCTCCTTTCTAATCCTAACAAGCTCATTTCGGTTCTTCTTAAATTCCTACTCACCATTCTCATTGTTTCAAACTCTAAACCTTGTCATTTGACACCAAGCCTATATTTTCCTCATTTTAACAACATTTTTTATCTCTTTTCACCATTTAAACACTATGAGTTGCAAACCACATAAACACACAATATAGCACATTGCACCACACATTTGCGTGAAAATCTAGGCAAAAGCCAAGTGAAATAATACATTTAAGTTAGTATAAAACCAACTTATCAAATTCCCCCACACTTGAACTTTTGCTTGTCCTCAAGCAAAAACACAAAACAAAACCATTTAACTTAACCACAAAACCATGCCACACACACACCATGCTTTAACTCCTGATAGGGAAAACAACACTTCCCTATCCATTTCAACACCATTCACAATAGCTTGGCCTCAAGCAAATTGTACACTCAAAACTCATTTTTATCACCCGTATCTAACACATTTGTTCATTCATCCACAATAGCCACATCCAAGTCCATCAAAACATTTTCCACACAAGAATTTATTCCAAAGTTCCTGGCACCCAGCTTTTAGATTTCAGCACAAATTACAAACTAAGGCACAATGAATAAAGACCAAAATGTCATGCGTGCAAGTGTGTGCTGAGGAACGTGAACTTCATTTATTCTCTTGCTATACACCATCTAGCTGGTTTCACAACCCATTCAATACATGCCAATCTCTTTGTCCACTCTTATGAACATGCAATCACAAGATCAATGGTACCTATGCGTACATTGGTACTCTATGGGACATTGCCCGTATTCTGCACGTTAGTGCTGCACATTGGTGCACATTTGCTTCACACATTGGAGACTAAAAGTAAAGCCTGGGTTTTATGGCTGTTTTCTCCATATTTGATTGCCAGGTTCTTATGGCTTTTTCCTTTCCAGTTGCCATAAGGCTTTTTCTCCATATCATTTCTTGTGCAAGCACATGTTCATAAGAATCCCAAATTGACTCAACATGCACGAATTCTGGAAACACCAGATAAATGCATAACAAAAAGAACGAAAAAAATCCATCCACATTACCTCCTATGTCATTTGGGTTCTTGCATGGCATATCTATCTTACCTTAACATCGGGCTTTAGCCAGCAAAATATGCCTATTTCTTCAAACTTAGTACCAAGAACAAAAATTTCCACATGCAAGATCAAAAAGATTATTTGTGATGAACTTGGAATAAGCCATAGTGAACTAGGAACAAAGTTTCAAATACGTGTGTGCCATTCACTTTCCAGTCCAACACTCAAGCTCTTGACACCTTTTCCACAACAACACTCACCAATACTAACACCATATTTCACTGAAACACATCAACTCCATCACTTATTCAAAAAATTCAAAAAGTTCAAATTTTTCACCAAAAACTTTAAAATTTTGCACAACAATGAAAAACACAACATGTAACGGGAAATAATATGCAAACGACACCATTTTACCCAACAAACTAGACATGCAAAGCACAACTTTTCATTCAAGATTCATTCAAGCAATTTTCATTCAAGCAAGATTTCATTCCAGCAAGAGAGTTAGCATACAAACACAAAAGACACAAACCAAAGCAAACATTCCCTGCCCCACACGTAAAACTTACATTGTCCTCAATGTAAAGTAAAGATAGGTTTAGGAGCTCCATGGTTTTGATATTGACATGAATTCCAATGTTGCTTTGTGGAGATGTCTTGGTCCCTCTTCCTCTTATGAAAAATTCCATGGCATCATTCCCCCATACTTAGCCTTTTGAGTGCATGGTTAATCTCTTGCAATGTCCTCCTTGGGCAAACACGTTTAACATGAGTGATTTTGATGAATGAATTCCAAAATGAAAGAAACGTGAAGACAAAACGAAAAGAAGAAAACAAACTACTTATTAAAGCTAAAGGAAAAAAAAGTAGTTCTGGATTTAAATAGTCTCCAGCTGGACTTTATTCATCCACAACATATGTCTTGATCATGAAAAGAACTCAGTGAATCCATCTCTGCACCACACAAAAGATGAACTCTCATAAGCATGCTCCTTCTTCCCAGAAGACACTGGAGTGTCTAGGAGATGTATAAGCACAGGATCATGAGAAGAACTCTCTCCAAATATCACATTCATTTGAAGCACATCATAGCCCTCTTTTACCACACTATCCATAGTAGTCCTGCAGGGCTCAACCAAGGAATGCAAATCCATGGTCTCAACAAGTTCATCAGAAAGTTCAAAAGTAAAAGTCTCAATTTCACATTTATTCACCATGTTATCTTTATCATTCAAAATGTCTTTATCATCAAAACTGACAACATGGAGTTTCTTATTTAGCAATTGTTGTGTGTTCCCAGTGACATTCACAGTTTCACAAATTGATGCTTCACAAAGAGTCCCGGCAAATTCCGCATTACTTTGATTCATGGTATTATAATATTCTTCCAGATGAGATTCTATGCAATCTATCAAGACATCAAGAAAAGAACAACCTTCTTCATCACCAAATAAAACATGACTCTCGCTATCATTTGAACAATTCTTAACACATGCTTCATGTGATGTATAGTCTACCAAAGTTTGGCTTGACAATTCAAAGTTTGATTCTTTTATTGGACAAATTGAACAACAATTTACCACAGATGCATTGTTAGATAAATTCATGCAATCTTCCACATCAAGCTCATTACAATCAATTTCTTCATCATCAACAATGCTATCAACAGAAATGTATTCATGCTTAACACCCTCATCAACGAAAGTTGGACAACATTCAACAACCTGAATGGAACAACAAGACTCTAAATGCATAAGTTGTTTCATTGCATAATTCACGTCAAAAACTACTTCCTTATTATTAATCCTGAAGGTGACAGTTTTATTTTGAACACCAATTAATGCATCACCAGTGGCTAAGAAGGGACGACCAAAAATGAGAGGAACCTCAGGGTCCTCTTCCATGTCAAGCACAATAAAATCAACAGGTAATGTAAATTTATCTATTCTTACCAAAACATCTTTTACCAAGCCAGTGGGAGTTACCAATGATCTATCTGCCAATTGGAGAGTTACTGCAACTGGGCGAATCCAGCTTTCCAATCCAACATTGATAGCAATGGATAATGGCATTAAGTTGATTCCAGCACCCAAGTCACACAATGCCTTTGCAAAATGCCTTGTGCCTATTTTGCATGGGATAGTGCAACTTCCAGGATCCTTGAGCTTTGGAGGCAAATTATGAACCATCCATGCTTGAGTGCACTCAGAAACCATTATGGGAATCTCACATCTCAAGATTTGCTCTTTGTTGGAGATGAGATCCTTGAGATACTTAGCATACTTTGGCATTGAAGTCACTAAATCCATCAGGGGAAGATTCACATTTACTTGCTTGAGTACTTCTAGAAATCTATTGAACTGAGGGCCCTTTGTTGGTGGTGGTTTATTTCTTTCTGGAAAAGGAGGTTTGGGGGCATACTCAGGGTAGTTGTAAGGATTGGAGTTTTTAGTGATCTCATTTCCTACCCTTGCTGGTATTTTCTTCTTCTCAGATTTATTACCCTCTTGCTCACCATCCTTTTCAGGTTCAAGTATTTCCTCAGCTTCATCTTTTTGGTCCTCTTCCAAGCAATCACTCTTAACTTCTGAAGGTTTGTTCCCAGGAAAAAATTTTCCACTCCTCAAGGTTATGGCCTTACTTCCAATATTGTTTTTAGGATTTGGCACCGTATCATTAGGAAGAGATCCACTAGGTCTCTGATGTATAGCATTCGCGAGTTGACCTAATTGCATCTCAATGTTTTTGAATGTGCCATCATGATGTCTTAAAGATGTCTCCAAAGCAACAAATCTCTCTTCATTTTTATCCATCTTTTCTATAAAACTCCGGAGCATTTCTTCCACTGATGAGTTCCTCGGTTCTGAGGTACTAGCTTGCTGATCAAACCCTGGTGGAGGATTGGAAGTTCTCATTTGATCATTCCCTTGAGTATATTGACCTCTCTGGCTTTGGCTCTGTTGTCCCCAAGTTCCTTGATTGCCTCCATATCCTCTGTTGTTTCCTCCTGAGTAATTCCCAGAGTACTGTGGCCTGTTGCCATAGTTATTCACGTATTGAATGGATTCAGTAGTGATAGAGCACTCATCAGTATAATGTTCACCCTGCATAGTCCACAAGAAAACACAGGTGTCTTGGCTTGAGTTGCCTTTAGAGTTTGCACTTGCTTAGCCAATGCTTCAAATTTTGCACTGAGTGATGTTTCCTCATCTACATCAAGTACTCCTCTTTGTCTTCTAACATGTGGATTTCGAGTCTCCGGGAAGATATACTCATCCTCAGCAATTTGATTAAATAGCTCCCGTACTTCAGGCACAGACTTGTCTTTGAGTGCCCCGTTAGCACATGTCTTAACCATCAAAGAGGATTCAGGAGTTAGGCCTTTGAAGAAAGTGTTTAGTTGCCTGATCTCTCCCAAGTCATGATTGGGGCATTGTCTGATTAGGTCGTTGAATCTCTCCCAAGCTTCTCTAAATGTCTCACCTTCTTGTTGCTGAAAGTTCATAATTTCCAACCTTCTCTTTTCAAGCTTAGCTGGAGGGAAGTATTTGGACAAGAACCTCTTCTGTAGATCATCAAATGACATAGCTGCGTTGGCTCCTCCAATGCTCTTCAACCAATGTTTAGCCTTTCCACGCAAAGATAAAGGAAACAAAATTCTGTGAACCTCACCTCTATTAACTCTTGGCAACTTGAAAGTGCTACATAGGCCGAGAAACTAATCGAGGTGGTCGTTGGGATCCTCATTGTCAAGGCCTTGGAAGAATTGGCCCTGGGTGATCATGGATACAATTTGTGGAGGAATGTGGTAACTTTCCACGTCTATGTCCTGCTGCCCAAATCGGTTGTCGAAATTTACTGCGTAATGATCTCCAAACCTAGGTGCTTGTGCTCCTTGTGCAGCTATTTCTCTCTGTTGCCTTAGCTGTGCTCTCAAAGTTTTCTCCAACTCAAGATCTAATAGAAATTGTGGTTCTCCTGCAAACCTGCTCGACCTTGGCATACACAACACACCGTAGTGAAGTGTAATAACAAAGAAACAAGTACTTCAAATATGCAACAAAGAAATAGACCACAAATCTCAACACGTACTAAAAACACAACGCAAAATGAAAACTAAAGTAAATGTCACACACGAAAACACAAAGTAAAACAAGTAAAAATCAAGAACAATTCAACAAGTTCCAGAACCGATTACCTTCCCCAGCGACGGCGCCAAAAATTGATAGCATAAGTCGTATTCGCTCAATTTTACTCTAAACACTAATGTAGTAGCGTAAGCAGAGATCGTATCCACAGGGAAGGCTTAGGTCAAGAATATTGAGCAAATTGTTCTAAAAGTCTTGTCACAGAATCTAAGTATTAGAAAGAATGTAAATTCAACACAAAAGAACGAGAACAAAAATACAAAAGGAAGCAACAAGCAAGGTTGAACAGATATCTCAGGATTCTTGTACCGGATGAACACGGATTTAGCAAATCTATGATACGCAATCAATAAGCAAGCAAATTAAATCTCAAGGAGACCTAAGTTGTCTAGAAGCTCAAGTTATGGTTAGCATGGCGACCACACCACTTCATGTACTCCTTGACACCATCCTCTCCCATGGCGAGGCCTGAGAATGGTGAAATTCAATCCACAACGTCTCAACTCTCCGAGCTATTTACTCTAACACCCAAAACCTAGGAAATCCCATAGCGAGGCCCGACCTAAGCTTGAATGTTTTCGTTAATTAACACAGGGAGTTTCTTTGACACTTTTCCTAATGTTCAATTCATCGAAACTTCCCATGGCGAGGCCTGATTCTCATACATGAAATAATCGTTGAAAGCAAGTGTAAAGACTCAGATTATCACACTTTAGTTCTCATCTCACGCATCTTCACTAACATTGGTGAATCGATCCTCAACTTAGCATGGCGACCACAATTGAAGCTTGATCCATTCAAAATAAGTTAAGAAATATGAAATTTAACAGATTTCTATGAATAATTCAAATGTGATTTCAATCTAAAAGAGTTAAATCAATTGCATAGCATATAATCTACTAAATCATGTATTCATCCATTTAGAATCCTAAGATATCACACGATTAGTCAGAAATAATCTTCCTCATCTCACAATCAACAAATTGCAACATTGATAAGCTCCTTCTCATTTAATTGGAAGAATTTACCGAATTAATCGAGAGAATTGTCGATTCCTTTGTCAATTGAGTATAAGAAAGATAAATCCAGTCCAAATCCACAATTGGAATTGAGATCGGAAAAGAAATGTTTAGTGAGAGAAAATAGATCTAGAGAGAGAAAATGAGAATTCCCGCTTTAATTCAAAAGATAGTCTAAAATCTAGGATCCCCCCCTACATGTTAGCTACTTTCCCTATATATAGAGTTGGGAAAACGTAACTAATACGCAACATAAAATGTCTAAAGTATTACAAAAGTGTCTTCCAAAGAGAATGACTACAAATCAGCCCAAGTTGTGAAAATTCCAAGTGTGAAGAAATGTTCAGCACTCCAGCGCCTTTAGGCTTTCGATCGTGCGCCTTCAGCAGCTTCACCAACCAGCAACACGCCTTCAAGCCTTAGGTGTCGCGCCTTCAGCAACTCTGACTTCCAGGTGAAGAAATCAGAGTCGAACCACGCTTTCAGGCCTCATCCAGTCACGCCTTCAGCAACTCAGCGAGCCTTCAAGAATCCAGCGTTTCAAAATCCACGCCTTTCCGCCAAAGCAAACCGCGCCTTCGGCTGTCTGAAATTTCAGAAATTCAGAAGTTAAACACTTAGCCATTTTTCTGGAAACTCAAGCACAAAACACTTCATGGCTGCAACTTCCCACCAAGATTTGATAATGATGCACTGTGAATTAGGGAAAACTTAAAACATGAAAGTCGTAACCCTTTGTCTTAAAATTCCATAGCCGTTTGAAACACCCAGTTCGGACCTAAGACGAAAGAGTTATGACCCAACTAATTAAGTGTGACAAAGCTGAAAAACTTCATGGAACAAACCTTTAAACACTTAGTCGATTTCCTGTGATCAGAATACACAAACTTTGCCCACGAGACCTCGTGGGCAATTTTTTTTCTGTTTTTTACTCCACGAGATCTCGTGGAGTAAATTTTGGTGTTTTTGTTTTCTTCACGAGATTTCGTGGAGAAAATTTTTGCATTTTTCTTCTCCACGAGATCTCGTGGAGAAAATGTGTGAATTTGGCCGTTTGTTTCCTTAGCCAGTGTGTGTGCAACCATGTTTAAAGTGTGAAAATGTTGTGCCAAGAATGCATGAGTAGTGTGCCAAGATTGGTGCCAAGTGAGCTCGTGCACAAATGTTCATTCCAGCGCGCCGCTCTACTTCCCTGCCAAATATATGTGTCGTAGCCTCTGAATTACACCTAGTGGTAAACATAAAAGTTCTGGCTAATCCTCTTGGCTTTCCACCAGTTCAATAATCAGCATCATTGGATACCTGTACCTTGAGTTATACACATTTTATCAAATTGTGGCAATAAACCCAAACATGAAAATTCTGAACGTAGCAATCATGAAAATCCCCCCGTTTCTCATGCTTGCACACAGAATTGGAAAATAGTTAAAACATAAGAAATGTAATACACTCAAAGGGCTTTCCAGAACATGCAAGATCTTGTCATTTGGATAAGTATTGAAAGAGTTACACGCAAATGAATTTGCACAACAAATCTGCCCAAACCCTCATTTCTAATCCTCACAAGCTCATTTCGGTTCTTCTTAAATTCCCACTCACCATTCTCATTGTTTCAAACTCTAAACCTTGTCATTTGATACCAAGCCTATATTTTCCTCATTTTAACAACATTTTTTATCTCTTTTCACCATTTAAACACTATGAGTTGCAAACCACATAAACACACAATATAGCACGTTGCACCACACATTTGCATGAAAATCTAGGCAAAAGGCAAGTGAAATAATACATTTAAGTTGGTATAAAACCAACTTATCACAATTCATCAAGCATATCATCTAATTTAGGAATTGGATGTCTATACTTAATGGTAATCTTATTAATAGCACGGCAATCAATACACATTCGCCAAGACTTGTCCTTTTTAGGCACCAAAATAACAGGAACTGAGTATGGACTAAGAGACTCACGTACAATACCTTTGTCAAGGAGTTCATCCACTTGATGTTGAATCTCTTTTGTTTCCTCCGGATTTGCTCTATAAGCTGGTCGGTTTGGAATTTGAGATCCTGGGATGAAATCAATTTGGTGCTCAATGCCACGAATAGGTGGTAAACCTATTGGTAACTCCTCGGGAAACACATCACTATATTCCTGTAAAAGAGAGTAAACGGCACTAGGCAAAGAAGCAATGTTATCACTGTCAATAACAAGTATAATTTCCTTGCGAAACATTAAGTACAAAGCCTGCCTATCAATCAATGCTCTATTAATCTCATTAGAAGAACCAAAACAACAAGACTTCTTAGTAGCTAACTCTCGGCCTTTACTAGATAAAACATCATGCTCTCGGCCTAAATTAGTCTTAACTTTTTGTTGTTTTTCTTGTTCATTCTTCTTCTTTGAATCATTCATATCTTTACAAGCTTGTGCAATTCGAGTTTGATTTTCAAAAACTTGAGTGGGAGTTAAAGCATGAAGACTATACTTTTTACCGTTATGCACAAAATTGTAAAAATTTTTCTTGGCATGATAAAGCACATCACAATCATATTGCCAAGGTCTACCAAGTAAAATATGACTAGCTTCCATTGGAACAACATCACATAAAACAGTATCAACATATTTGCCAATGGTAAAGAAAAATTTTACTTGTTTAGTGATAGCTTAAAGTCGTATCAGCTAAATTTTACCCTAAACACTAATGTAGAAGCGTAAGTAGGGATCGTAATCCACAGGGAAGGCGTAGGTCAAGAAAATTGAACAAAATTGTTCTTAAAGTCTTAGTCTCGGAATTTAAGTACTAGAAAGATGAAAAATTCAACACAAAAGAACGAAGACACAGATGCAAAATATATCAACAAGCAAGGTTGAAACAAATATCTCAGGATTCTTGTATTGGATGAACACAGGCTTAGTACATTTATGCTATGCAATCAGTAAACAATTAGATGCAATGGGGACCTAAATTGCCTAGAAGTCCAAGCTGTGGCCAGCATGGCGACCACGCCACTGCTTGTACCCCCAAATCACCATCCTCTCCCATGGCGAGGCCTGAGAATGGTGGTATAAGCTCCGCAAAGTCTCAATTTTCCAAGTCAACTACTCTAACATGCAAAGTCCTAAGAACTCCCATGGCGAGGTCCATCCTAGGGTTTACATATCATCGTTGTTAACACAAAAAGCTTCTTTAACACTTTTCCTAATGTTTCAATTCATTAACACTTCTTATGGCGAAGCCTGAGTCTCATAATTGATTTGATTACAAAAAACGAGTGCAAAGACTTAAATAATCACAATTTAGTTCTCAATTCAGGCAACTTCGCTAACTTTGATGAATCACTCCTCAATTTAGCATGTTCACCACAACTGCAGCTTGATCCATGCAAAAATAGCTAGGAATTATGAAATTCAACATATGTTTATGCTCAATTCAAATGTGATTTCAATACTCAACAATTAGATCAATTGCATAGCATACAAAATACTAAAACACGTATTCATCCATTAAGAATCCTAAGATATCGTAGATTTAGCCAGAAAACATCTTTCTCATTTCAAAATCACAAATTCCAACATTGATAAGCTCATTCTCACTTAATTGGAAGAATTTACTGATTAAATTGAGAGAATTGTCGATTCCTTTGTCAATTGAGAACAAGAAAGAAGAATCCAGTCCAAAATTCACAATCGGAATTGAGATTGGAGAAGAAATGTTTAGTGAGAGAAAGTAGATCTAGAGAGAGAAAATGAGAATTCTCCTATTTAAAATCAAAAGTCGGTTACAATATGTAAAAATGTGAGTAGTGAATAGTCCTTTACATATTAGCTACCTTCCCTATATATAGAGTTGGGAAAAGGTAACTAATACGCAACGTAGAATGTATCAAATATTACAAAAGTGTCCTTAAGGGAAGGAACTAAAAATCAGCCAAAAATGTCAAAAATTCCAAGTTTGAAAAAGTATTCAACACTCCAGCGCCTTTGGTGTTAATTTCCAGTGCCTTCATCGACCTCAACATCCTACATCCCGCCTTCAGGCTCAGCTTCGCGCGCCTTTGCTGCTCAAGACCCAGGTGAAGAAATCAGAATTACACCACGCCTTGAAGCCTTAACGAATCACGCCTTCAGCAACTCAGCGAGCATTCAAGAATCCAGCACTTTGAAATTCACGCCTTTCCGCCAAAGAGAACCGCGCCTCCATCAACCTGGAATTTCAGAAAATCAGTAGTTCAACACTTAGCCAATTTTTTAGAAACTCAAACACAAAGTATTTCATGGCAGCAACTTCCCACCAATATTTGATCATGATACGCTGTGAGTTAAGGAAAACTTAAAACATGAAAGTTGTCACCATGTCTTAGCTATCCATAGCCATCACAATCACCCAATTCGGAGCTAAAACGAGAAAGTTATGACCAAACTACTAAAGTGTGACAATGCTTAAAATCCTATGAAACACACTCAACACTTTGCCATTTTTTTCACAACTCCTCCAACAATTTAGCCTACGACATGTCGTAGGCTAAAATTTCATGTTCCAGAATTGGCCTACGACATGACTTCATGTCCACATTGTCGTGGGCAAAAATTCAACTCCTCAAGAATGGCCTACGACATGTCGTTGGCCATTTTTTGTCTTCTTGAGCATGTCGTAGGCCAAATCCTTCTTGTTCTCGGCTGCTTAGCTCTTCCTATACCAAGTTGTGTGCATTGGTTTGTGAAGTTCATTTTGCAACATGAGTGGTGTGCCAAGGTGCAAATGTGTGACTTGAGTTTCATGGCAAAGTTATGGCAAGACTAATGCATAAGTGTTGTGCATAAGTGTCGTCGAGTTGGCATGGTTTGGCAAGATTGATTGGCAAGGCTTGGCAAGTTCTTTGCAAGGTCATGACATAATGGTTTTGGCACATTGGTTTGGCAAAGCTCGTCAAGGTCTTGGCAAGGACTTGGCACGATGGTTGGCCGAATTGGCAACAAATATTGGCAAAGTATCCATTCCAACACAACACCCTACGTTCATGCCAAATAAGTGTGTCTTAGCCTCTGATTCTGACTTTGTGTTGAACTTAAAAGTTCTAGATCTTCCTCTTAGCTTTCCAATGGTGTAAGAAACAACACCATTGCATGCCTAAAACTCAAGTTATCATCAAAACACCAAACCATGGCAGGCAAATAAAACCCTAAACAAAACCTAAAACCCTAATGAATGGTATTCCGAAAAGAAACTCACATTGCATAGTCTTGCACACACAATTAGAAAATAGTTACAACATAAGAAATGTAGTGCATTCAAAGAGCTTTTCCGAACACCAAAGAACTCACCAATTGGATTAGTATTGAAAGAGATACACTCAAATGAATTTCACACTCAAAGCTGCCAAAACCCTAATTATGCCAATTGTGCATTTTCGGTTCCTCCACTTTTCCTTAACACTTTTAACTCCATTTTCCACCATTTTTTTACTATCTTTTCACCATTTCAACATTACTAATTAACACAACACATATATGCATAAAAACACCTAAAACAACACACATTTGCACTAACACAAGTCAAAGTCCAAGAATTTAAGCACATTTTAGGGTTTTCTTCAAAACTCTCACTCACCATTCTAGCTCTTTCTAACTCTCCTCTTATCATTTAGCATCAAACACACATTTACCTCATTTTTACAACATTTGTGGTCTTTTTTCACCATTTTAGCACATCAAGTTGCGAACCACATAAATGCACAAAATAGCACATTTCACCACATAAATGTATGCAATTCAAGCCAAAAGCTAAGTGAATTAGTCTATACAAGTAGGTATAAAACCTACTTATCAAATTCCCCCATACTTGAACTTTTGCTTGCCCTCAAGCAAAGATACACACAATTTAACCCTTTTCAACACCCGTATGCAGACACTTTGTTCATTCATCCACACTGACTACATCCAAATTCATCAAAGCGTTTTTTCACACACAACCTTATACTTTGATGGTTCATGGTACCCAGCTCTCAGATTTCAATACAATTATCAACTAAGGCACAATGAATAAAGACCAAAATGTCATGCGTGCAAGTGTGTGCTGAGGAACATGCACTTCATCTATTCCTTCGTTATACACCCTCTAGCTAGTCTCTCATACCATTCAATACATGCCAATCTCTTTGTCACATGCAATCACAAGATCAATGGTACCTATGCGTACATTGGTACTCTATGGGACATTGCCCTTATTCTGCACATTAGTGCTGCACATTGGTGCACATATTAATGACTGAAATAATGCCTGGGTTTTATGGCCTTTTTCTCCATATTTGATTGCCAGGTTCTTATGGCTTTTTCCTTCCCAGTTTGGCAATATGGCTTTTTCTCCCATATCATTTCTTGTGCAAGCACATGTTCATAAGAATCCCAAATTGACTAACCATGCACGAATTCTGGAGACACCAGATAAATGCATAACAAACGGAAACGAATTCATACACATTACCTCCTATGTCAATTGAGTTTTGCATGGCATATCTATCTTACTTTAACATCGGGCCTTAGTTAGCAAAATATACCAATTTCTTCAAACTTAGTACCAAGAACAATAAATTTCACATGCAAGATTCAAAACAAGTTTAATGATGAATTTGGAATAAGCCAAAGTGAACTAAGAATAAAGTTTCACATACAGGGTGATAATTCATTTTCTCAATTTGATCTTTCTTATTCACTCTCTTTTTGTATTCTTCTTCCTCTTATCAAGACTAAAGGTTCAAAACATTACCAAATCGTTTTTTTCTCACCACTCATATCATAATTCAAACCCTTGCACACAACACTACTCACTTTAATTTCATTGATTCAAAATATAGCACACAAACAAACCCGAGAGACATAATACATTAAAACCTACATTAAAACCCTTACAAGTAGCAAACTACATACTGCTTTCTAATCACTCAACAATACACTAAGAAAAACTTCACACTAAGCTCTTAACATTTTCTCCTCCATGGCATTGGCAAATCATCATAGCAACAATCTTCAAAGAGACACTTCAAATTTTACAAAGCACCACTTCACAAGATTCATCAAAGTAGAACCATTCATTCTTCAACTTCACAAAATTCCTCACTTCAAGAAACTTCACATAATCTTTAACTCAGCATATCTCAATCAACATGAAAGTCCAAAAATCTTCAAAATCACTCCCAACTTCAAACCCCCCTTCTCACAATATAAAACACCCGCATGCATAAAAAAAAATTTTCAGTCAACACAATCAACACACAAAATATCAGATAGCATAGCAACCACAGCACACATCACACAAAATTCCACCTCCTCCCCCACACTTAAATTAAACATTGTCCTCAATGTGATAAGCTACAAGGGAGGAAGGACTCCCTAAGAGGACGATGATGGAGCTGAGGAAGAAGAAGATCCAAACGCAACTGGTGTGGAAAGAGATTGTCCATCAAAAAAGGCCGTAGCAAATGAGGGCACACCAATTGACTGTGGCACATAATGAAAAGGGCCATGCACAGGTCCTTGAAGAGGTTGGCCTGATGCTATCAATGGAAATCTTGCAGCGGGTGCAAACTCTGGATTTGGTATGAATGTAGGAGTATGAGGCATAGGAGGTATACGACCAAATGTGGGTAATGGATGTAAAGAAGGGCTTGCTGTCACTCCAGGTGGAAGCTCGTGCACTGTACCACTAACCATATCACATGACAGATTTGGGATTCGGTACCCTGCTAACTGTGCCGAAGTTAGAGTTGGCTTCGGGGGTCCTGAATCCGAGTGGTAATAAACCGTCATCTTGTTACACCTATCGAGCTCTCGCTGCATGCACACTTGCCTATGATATAACACTTCAAATTGCTACTGAGCCACCGTGGATAAATCATCAAATCTATGCTCCATGTGTTCAGCTTGTGAGGTCCACTCCTGTTGCATATTGTCAAAACCTTCATGCATACGTTCCATCCTTTCATCTATGTTTCTCACACCATCCTGCAGCCGATCCATCCTATCCTCTATGCCTGAAAAGCGATTTTCAACTGAGAGCTGAAAACCCTGAATTACTCCTTGGAGAGATGCAAAATCAAAAAACTGCTGCCCTTGATCTGTAACATAAGTTGGATTTTCACTCTCCACCCGAGATGCCTCTGCACTTGAAATTCTCGCTTGCTCCAATTCCTTGTCTTGTGCCAAGTATTTTAAGTAGAGTTGTTCAGGAATGGGAGACTGCATCCTCTCCGAAGCACCAAGCTGAACATCAACACCATGTGACACACAAAGCTCCTGAATTAGTAAAGGAAAATACAGTGCTTTACTGTTCTGGGCAGTTCCATCTTTGATGCTCGCAAGGATGATTCGTCCCACGTCAATCTTGCGCTTCCTTCGGATTGCAGAAATTAAGAACAACCGATTCCGAATCACCTCGGTTCTTTGTGAACTTGGCATGAGGCGAGACAACACAAATAACAACCATATTTTCACATCACTCTTCAAGTATTCATTCCGAATATGCTTATGCTCCCCCTTTGAATTAAGCTCCCAAACTGCCCCAGGATGTGCCAACTCTTTTATCAAAGCTTCATCCAATGCCTCATTGGTTGGAAATTTGATCGGATCCTAAGGATAATCAGGTGTGTCCAAATGTGCATTGATAATCTCGCTCGTGATTTGAACCCAAATGCCTCTCACATAGACAGCTCCATCCCTCGGAGACCCTGCATTTGCGTAGTATTCCCTTGCAATGCTCACATTGCAAAACTCAGGGGCCACCGTAAGCTTCTCATGGAATTTGTAAAATTTAATCAACTTCTTAAACGGCCCTTTCTCCACACTAAACCCGCGTTCAATTTGTATATATTTCATATTGAATCCCTGTTCCCAACGTCTCATGGCATCCTCATCAACAAACAGAGCAACCTCAGGGACTCCTTTCCGTTTCTTAGGTGTCGGAGCTGGCATCGCATATTGCGGGGGCTCCTCAAACATTTGCATATCATCTGGAAAATACTCTGGATCAGAATCAGTTTCATCATGTGCTTGAGCTCTTCCTTTGCCTTTCTTTGAAGTTGTGGCTTTTCTTGAAGTTGGATCTTTCTTTGGTGCCATTTCTGTGAAGAGAAGTTCAGCTTGTCACATAATACTCAAAGCAAAACAATTTCATTAAGAACATTGCTAAACACTTGCATTTTCTTTTATAAACACATTCTCAAAAATTGAAAACCAGCATTATAAGATTGTAAAAATCATCTAGGAAGCAAGCATAATTAGTTCACACATAAAACATCAAATTTGTAGTGCACTCTTTAATCATAATTTAAGGATAAGAATCATCCCATTTGAAGTCAAAATGGCCAAGTTATGGCTAAAATACCGACAGTTCCAAAAATGTTCAGATTCAGCATTTTCTCAGATTATAATTCATAACGTAAGCACACATTGTCCTCAAAATTAGATCATGCTCCAGGCAGAATTATCAAAAGCGCCCAACATAAGAAATATAGCCCTTCCTCTTAGCTAAATTTCACCACTGGAATCAACACATTTGGACATTTCATTTGCAAGTTATACCCAAAATACCGTGACTTGGCAATCCTGGCAGATTCAAAATCTCACATTTCTTGATCTCACATGTACTTCACATTCAAAGATATTTTTTGTCTAGATTCCAGCCACATTTAGCAAAAATGTACAACATAAACATTGAAGATCATCATGTTAGCTAAAAGATGCAACTGGAATCTCCTCATTTCATCATTCCTAACTCAAGTTATGCTTGAAAAACAGAAATATGGCAAAGCTGGAGTAATCAAAAAAATCCGATTTTGTGATCATGCTTACCCACACTTCACATGCATTTGTCATTTGGCTATCAACATCATGTTTTCCATATTTTCAAACTCATGCCTTCACTTTCATGACTTTAACATCTCACTTGAACAACAAAGATTCACACAGCTTAAAGGAGGATTTGAAACTTACCTTGATAGGATACAGCACAAGCTTCCACAAATGATACTTAGCTCAACAAAAGTAGTTTTGTTCACTCTTGGCCTTACATATTATACAAATGGTAGATAGCATTTATAGACCAAGCCAACAATGAAACCCACCAAAATGTAAAGTGAAGACAACTTGCCACTCCTAGACAAGCAAACACGTCGGTCATGTGAACCATCCACATTTACATTCCCCACCAAACACTACAAACAAGCAAGTCATTCAACATGTGGGACCCCATTGATAATCCAAGTCATGTGAACTTCTCAGCTTTTACCAATTCTTATGCCATTCACTCCTCACAAGTCTACAACATCAACATTATTGCATGCACTCAATTCGGTCAACTCACCTTGCACAACATGAATACAAGACAAGTATAAAGCATTCATATCATTCAAAGCAACAACCCCATCAACTAAAAGCTTTACGATTTAAATGGAACCATTTTACTTTAATGCTTGCAACTATTTCTTCTGCCGAACGCTTCTCAATCATGCTCTCAAATTGTCAGCTTTTCAGAAAATTAAAGTCATGATCAGATATATTCAGAATTGCAGATATCCTTATCATCAATGCAAGTGTGTGAAGTTGAAATCGAAAACCATGAATCAAAAATTGTAACAATCACACAAAAACATTTACACCAACAACTCATCAAAATTCACACTCAAACTAGCACACAATCCTTTTCACTTTAATACTAAACACACAATCGCACACAATATTCAAACCTTACAGGAGCCAAATGTAACATGCTAAACATAATAACAAAATACTACACTATAACACTATACTCGGCTTCATTATGGCAAACAATATCCTTAAACAGCATCATGGTAACCACACTTGCCAATCAAGATATCTTGGCAAAGCTTTCCCCCACCCTTGCCTATGACACGGTCCCCGTGAAACAAAATGAAACAATCAAGAACAAAGGAACATGGCTAACCACGTTTCACAAACCACGAGACAATCTTGCTTTTCTCTCCTCCTCTTGAAGAGCAAGCCACTGAGGAGGTCCCAGAAGTCCTTCAGGGTTTTGAGGATTAGCATTTGACGTGATATCAACTCCCTTGCTATGAGCCATGGCTGTTATCAGAGCTGAAAAATACATGGGTGCAAACTCACTTCTTTGTGCCCGCCTGATAAACTCTAAGATCAATTTCCCAACATCAATAGAGAAATCATGTAAAATAGTATAAATCAACAGAACTCTTTCCCTAGATGCTATATTGGTACGGTTAGTAGGAAGAATCTTGGAATTGATAAACATTAACCATATTTTGGCCTCGGCTGTGAGTTCACTAGTAGACACATATAAAGCCTCTTGTCGAGCATTCCTCACCCATGTAACACCAGGTAAAGTTACTGAAGCCAACAAATGATCGGTATTCTCAGCTCTTAACAACCTACAATATGTGTTACGAGAAAAATCTTCAAGAAGATAAAGCCTATTAATACTATGGCGGGTGACCCTCAAATACTTCCCTCTCACGAACACTGAATGAACACCACTAGCTCGGGAATTAGCATAAAATTTCCTAACTATGTCCATATTCACCACAACTGAGGCTCTAGGAAAATGAGACCACGACTGTCTGAATATCACATCTTGAAATCTCCTAGAAGGCTCCTGAAATGGTCGCTCAATCCTGACTGATCTATGAGTAAAGGCATGATAAAAGTTTTTAGCAGAAGCATTAACAAAATGTGGACAAGTAGCTGGCTCAAAATCAATTACCATCTCCTCATCAGCTGAAGAAGATGAAGATGAAGAAGATGTGGTTCCAGAATCTTCACTAAAGATAGCATATTCAAAAGGATTCTGGTGGGGAGAATAGAAATCCATGCTTTGAAAATGAAAAATGATTGGCAAGGGAAGTACTATAAAGAGAAAAGGAATGAACATGCAAAACGATGATGTGCAATTTATATGTATGACACCCTCACTACCCAACAAACACATGTGAATGACAGGTCATAGCTTGATGTCCTCTCTTCTCCATAATTGAAACCATCCAAACCAGTCATGCAGGCATGGTCACGGATTAACCAATCATGCATGAATGAACAACAATTCTTACCATCAGAGCTGGTATCTTAGTTGTAAATAATGTAGACTTATTGTACCTCACATGGATGGAAAAGTGAAATTGTACTCCCTACTTCTATCAATAATGCCCAACATCCTTCTGAGATTCTACAAAAAATATATCCAAGTGATGTTATGAGATTGTGCCATAAATTGCTACTCAATACTACTCAAACTAGGATTAACAAAAAAAAAAAGAAATCACAACAAATAAAACAAAGGAAGAAAATCAGGGTTGCCTCCCAGGAGCGCTTGATTTAAAGTCACAGCCCGACCGTGCAACATAGCTCAATTTGAGATGATGGGGTCATCCAAGTATAGCTCATGTGGATCTCGTGCCACATTAGTGCTATCCTTGTCCTGAGAAGTTAAGTATGGCTTGAGACGATGGCCATTCACTTTCCACACATTGCCATTCTTATCATTCTTGATTTCAATTGTCCCATAAGGTTTCACATCAACCACTCTAAAAGGACCACTCCACCTTGATTTCAATTTGCCCGGAAACAATCGAAGTTTAGAGTTATAAAGTAATACCAATTGTCCTGGAACAAAGATCTTAGATTGAAGCTTTGCATCATGGATGCTTTTAGTCCTTCCTTGTACAACTTGGCACTCATGTAAGCATTGAATCTGAATTCATCAAGTTCATTCAACTCCAACATTCTTTTTGATTGAGCCTCAGACAGATTCATGTTCAAGGTTTGAATTGCCCAATACGCCTTATGTTCAAGTTCTACTGGCAAGTGACATTCTTAACCAAAAACCAATCGAAAAGTAGAAGCTCCAATTAGGGTTTTGTAAGCTGTTCTGTATGCCCACAATGCATCATCTAGCTTCAAAGACCAATCCTTCCTCCCTGGATTTACCACTTTTTCAAGAACCCTCTTGATCTCCCGATTGGAAATTTCAGCTTGACCAGAAGTTTGTGGATGGTAAGCTGTTGAAACCTTGTGAGTAACACCATATCTGGCCAACAACGATTCAAAGAGCTTGTTACAGAAATGAGTCCCTCCATCACTTATTATAGCCCTGGGTGCTCCAAACCTGTTAAAGATGTATTACTTCAAGAAAGCAGTTACACTCTTGGCATCGTTATCCACCCATTTAGAAACATAATCCACTGCCACCATAATGTACTCCATACCTCTTGATTTAGGGAAAGGCCCCATGAAATCAATTCCCCAGACATAAAAAATTTCTACTTCCAAGATGTTGTTCAAGTGTATCTCATTTCTGGAAGAGATGTTGCCAGTCCGTTGACATCGATCACATTTTCCAACCCAAATTCTGGCATCCATGAAGATATGTGGCCAATAGAACCCACATTGCAAGATTTTGAAGCCTGTCCTAGTTGATCCAAAATGACCACCACAGGGTCCTTCATGGCATGCCTTCAAGATGTCCTCCTTTTCTTCTTCCTTGACACACTTTCTTATCATTTGATCACTGCAGATTTTATATAAAGACTTGTCTTCCCAAAAGTAGTATTTAGCATCACTTCGCAATCTTTTCTTCTGATCACTGGAATAATAAGATGGAATCTGGCCAGCAACCACAAAATTGGCAATCTCAGCGTACCAAGGCAGTGCCTGTTCACCTACTTTGAACACCTGCTCATCAGGGAAGTGCTCCTTAACCGAAATGTCAGGTGAATCTTGCTCTTGATATTCCAATATTGACAAGTGATCTGCCACAACATTTTTTGAACCTTTCCTATCTTTAATCTCCACATCGAATTCCAGGAGCAACAAAACCCATCTAATCAAATATGGTTTTGCTTCATTCTTTGCAAGCAGATACTTCATTGCGGCATGGTCAGTATGAACAATAACCTTTGACCACAAAAGGTAAGCACGGAATTTATCAAATGCGAAGACTACTGCTAGCATTTCCTTTTCCGTAGTTGTATAATTCATTTGGGCCTCATTCATTAGCCTGCTAGCATAATAGATAGTGTGAAACATTTTGTCCCTTCTCTGGCCTAAGACAGCCCCTAAGGTATAATCACTGGCATCGCACATAATTTCAAAGGGTTCGCCCCAATGGGGAGTGACTATCACGGGGGCTTCCACCAATTTCGTTTTCAATGTTTCAAATGCCTCAACACATTCCGTTCCAAACTCAAACTTAACATCTTTTTCTAAGAGACTGCACAAGGGTCTGGCTATCTTTGAGAAATCTTTAATAAACCTTCTATAAAACCCAGCATGTCCAAGAAAACTTCTGATACCCTTAACATTGGTCGGTGGAGGAAGTTTTGCAATGACATCTACCTTAGCTCGATCTACCTCCATCCCAGCATGAGAAATTTTATGGCCTAACACAATTCATTCTTGAACCACGAATTGACATTTTTCCCAGTTCAACACAAGGTTCGTTTCTTCACACCTCTTCAAAACCTTTGCCAAGTTCTCCAAACAACCATCAAATGTCATACCAAAGACAGAAAAGTCATCCATGAATATTTCAATTATTGATTCCACCATGTCGTGGAATATTGCCATCATGCACCTCTGAAATGTAGCTGGGGCATTGCAAAGACCAAATGGCATTCTTTTATAAGCAAATGTGCCAAAAGGGCAAGTGAAAGTTGTCTTATCCTGGTCCTTGGGATCAATTGCAATCTGATTATACCCAGAATATACATCCAGAAAACAGTAGAAGAGGTGGCCAGCAATTCTATCCAACAATTGTTCCAAGAATGGAAGAGGGAAATGGTCCTTTCTAGTTGCCTTATTTAGCTTTCTATAATCCATGCAAACTTTTACCACTCTTGTTGCCAGGAGTTCATTAGCCTCATTTTTTATAACCGTCACCCCTCCTTTCTTAGGGACGCACTGGACTGGACTAACCCACTCGCTGTCTGAAATTGGAAAAATCATCCCAAAGTCAATCAATTTGATAACCTCTTTCTTCACAACTTTCATCATCTTGGGATTTAATCTTCTCTGTCTATCCCGTACTGGCACAGCATTTTCCTCAAACAAAATCTTGTACATACATAAACCTGGACTTATGCCTTTTATATCAGCAATTGTCCATCCAATAGCCAACTTATGTTTCCTCAAAACTTCCAAAAGCTTCTCCTCTTGCAAACCTTCAAGCTTTGAAGATATTACAACTGGCAATGTCTCATTTTCTCCCAAGAAAGCATATTTGGGATAAGGTGGAAGTGGTTTCAATTCCAACTTTGGTGCCACCCAAATGGAAGGTAAAAGCTTTTCATTCCTGCACAAATTCTCACTAGTCCTCACCTCAATGGGAGTAAAATTTTCGTTAGTCAAAACAGTAGGTTCATGATCATGTTCCCCTACAGTTTCATGCATTTTAACTTCCACCACATCATTTTGCAATTCACAAATTGATTCTTCCAAGTAACAACATTCAATGAAATCTTCAATTTCAGCAAGAATTCTCTTATCCTCATCATCTAAATCAAGTTCATCAAAAACATCCTCATAAACACTTAACTCATCAACAATAGAAAAATCATGCATGTTGTTCACATTACTCAAAGAAGAACATGTTATAGCTTTGATAGCAAAACAAGACTCCATATTTAGAGGTTGCTTCATAGCATAGTTTACATCAAAAACCACTTCCTCATTGTTAATCCTAAACGTGACTGTCTTGTTTTTCACACCAATCAAAGCATCACCAGTGGCTAGAAACGGTCTACCAAAAATGAGAGGAACCTCAGGGTCCTCTTCCATATCAAGTATAATGAAATCAACAGGCAATGTGAATTTGTCTATACTTACCAACACATCCTCCACCAAGCTTGTAGCAGTCACCAAGGATCTATCTGCCAACTGTAGTGTCCCGGCAACTGGTCGAAT
This sequence comes from Ophiorrhiza pumila, assembly GCA_016586305.1. NCBI lineage: Eukaryota > Viridiplantae > Streptophyta > Magnoliopsida > Gentianales > Rubiaceae > Ophiorrhiza > Ophiorrhiza pumila. Next base: position 16,591,012 of record BLIW01000011.1, read on the forward strand.
CCTTCCACTCAAACCCACATTTATTGCAATGGATAATGGCATGAAGTTGATTCCAGCTCTAAGGTCACAGAGAGCCTTTCTAAAATATCTGGTTCCAATCTTACAAGGTATGGTACAGCTACCTGGATCCTTAAGCTTTGGAGATAATTTGTGAACCATCCATACTTGACTGCACTCTGATAGCATCATTGGAACTTCATATCTCAAGATTTGTTCCTTGTTTAAAATGAGATCCTTTAAATACTTAGCATATTTAGGCATGGCTATAACCAAATCCAACAAAGGAACATTGACATTCACTTGTTTGATCATATCCAAGAAACGATTGAATTCAGGTCCCTTTTTAGGTGGAGGTTTCTTCCTCTCTGGGAATGGAGCTTTTGGAGCATAATCTGGGAAGTTATAAGGATTAGAATTTTTCGTGATTTCATTTCCCACCCTTGCTGGTATTTCCTTCTTCTCAGACTTATTTTCTTCTTGCTCACCATTCTTCTCAAGTTCCACATCTATCTCAATTTCATCTTTTTGGTCCTCTTCTACATCATCATTCTTGTCTTCTACAGGTTTGCTTCCAGGCAGCAATTTTTCACTCCTCAAAGTAATAGTATTGCATGCTTCTCTTCCCTTGGGATTTGGTACTGTGTCACTAGGAATAGCTCCTTTTGGCCTCTGGTGTACAGCATTAGCAAGCTGACCAAGTTGCATCTCGATATTCTTCAAGGTGGCTTCGTGATGCTTCACAGTGGACTCCAAACCTCCAAATCTCTGCTCGTTCTTATCCATCTTTTCCATCAGCTTTTGAAACATATCCTCCTCATTTGGCTTCTTTTGTTCTGATGTGCTAGCCTGATTATCAAAACCAGGAGGTGGTTGATTCATTGCTCTCCTTGAGTCATTACATTGATAGTAATTTCCTCCTTGGTTCTGCTGTTGATTCCAATTGCCTTGGTTTCCACCATATTGTCTGTTACCTCCATTATAATTGCTCCCAGAATAGTTCCCACCATATTGGGGTTTGTTACTGTAATTGTTCACATACTGAATGGATTCAGTAGTGATTGCACATTCATCCGTGTGGTGTTCTCCCTTGTATAGTCCACATGAAAGTACTGGGGCTTTTGTTTGAGTAGCCTTTAAAGTCTGCACCTGCTTGGCCAATGCTTCAAACTTAGCATTAAGTGAAGTCTCGTCATCCACATCAAGAACTCCTCTCTGTCTCCTGACATGTGGCTTTCTAGTCCCTGGAAAAAGGTATTCATCCTCAGCTATCTGGTTAAAAAGTTCACGCACTTCCGTCACAGAGTTGTCTTTAAGTGCTCCATTAGTACAAGCTTTAACCATTAAAGATGACTCAGGAGTTAGGCCTTTGAAGAAAGTATTTAGCTCCCTAATTTCGCCCAAGTCATGATTGGGGCATTGCCTAATCAAATCATTAAATCTCTCCCAAGCTTCTCGAAATGACTCACTGTCTTGTTGTTGGAAGTTCATAATTTCCAACCGTCTCTTTTCAAGCTTAGCTGGAGGGAAGTACTTAGACAATAACCTTTTCTGTAGATCATCAAATGACATTCCAGCATTTGCTCCCCCAATACTCTTGAACCAATGTTTAGCCTTTCCACTCAGAGATAATGGGAACAAAATTCTGTGAACCTCACCCCTGTCAACTCTTGGCAATTTAAAAGTGCTACATAACCCAAGAAACCAATCAAAATGATCATTAGGATCCTCGTTGTCAAGACCTTGGAAGAATTGGCCCTGGGTAATCATCGAGACTATTTGTGGAGGAATGTGGTAACTTTCCACATCGATGTCCTGGTGACCAAATCGATTGTCAAAATTTACTGCATAATGGTCCCCAAACCTGGGTGCTTGTACTCCTTGTGCAGCCATAGCTCTTTGCTTTGCTTGATTCCTTAGAGTTCTTTCCAATTCAAGGTTCAATTCAAATTCAGGTTTTCCTCTAGATCTTACAGACCTGGTCATACACAAACAGGAACAGCAAATGATATCAAGAGAACAACCGGATCAATCTATCAACCAAACCAATACAAGATGGTAAAAGCAACAGAATCACACACAGTAATGAAACAAAGTATCTAAATCAAAACAATAACACACACAATCTAAGAACAGAACAACACAGTCAACAAATTCCAGAACCGATTGCCTTCCCCGGCAACGGCGCCAAAAATTGATAGCTTAAAGTCGTATCAGCTCAATTTTACCCTAAACACTAATGTAGAAGCGTAAGTAGGGATCGTAATCCACAGGGAAGGCGTAGGTCAAGAAAATTGAACAAAATTGTTCTTAAAGTCTTAGTCTCGGAATTTAAGTACTAGAAAGAAGGAAAATTCAACACAAAAGAACGAAGACACAGATGCAAAATATATCAACAAGCAAGGATGAAACAAATATCTCAGGATTCTTGTATTGGATGAACACAGGCTTAGTACATTTATGCTATGCAATCAGTAAACAATTAGATGCAATGGGGACCTAAATTGCCTAGAAGTCCAAGCTGTGGCCAGCATGGCGACCACACCACTGTTTGTACCCCCAAATCACCATCCTCTCCCATGGCGAGGCCTGAGAATGGTGGTATCAGCTCCGCAAAGTCTCAATTTTCCAAGTCAACTACTCTAACATGCAAAGTCCTAAGAACTCCCATGGCGAGATCCATCCTAGGGTTTACATATCATCGTTGTTAACACAGAAAGCTTCTTTAACACTTTTCCTAATGTTTCAATTCATTAACACTTCTTATGGCGAAGCCTGAGTCTCAGAATTGATTTGATTACAAAAAACGAGTGCAAAGACTTAAATAATCACAATTTAGTTCTCAATTCAGGCAACTTCGCTAACTTTGATGAATCACTCCTCAATTTAGCATGTCGACCACAATTGAAGCTTGATCCATGCAAAAATAGCTAGGAATTATGAAATTCAACATATGTTTATGCTCAATTCAAATGTGATTTCAATACTCAACAATTAGATCAATTGCATAGCATACAAACTACTAAAACACGTATTCATCCATTAAGAATCCTAAGATATCGTAGATTTAGCCAGAAAACATTTTTCTCATTTCAAAATCACAAATTCCAACATTGATAAGCTCATTCTCACTTAATTGGAAGAATTTACCGATTAAATTGAGAGAATTGTCGATTCCTTTGTCAATTGAGAACAAGAAAGAAGAATCTAGTCCAAAATTCACAATCGGAATTGAGATTGGAGAAGAAATGTTTTGTGAGAGAAAGTAGATCTAGAGAGAGAAAATGAGAATTCTCCTCTTTAAAATCAAAAGTCGGTTACAATATGTAAAAATGTGAGTAGTGAATAGTCCTTTACATATTAGCTACCTTCCCTATATATAGAGTTGGGAAAACGTAACTAATACGCAACGTAGAATGTATCAAATATTACAAAAGTGTCCTTAAGGGAAGGAACTAAAAATCAGCCAAAAATGTCAAAAATTTCAAGTTTGAAAAAGTATTCAACACTCCAGCGCCTTTGGTGTTAATTTCCAGCACCTTCATCGACCTCAGCATCCTACATCGCGCCTTCAGGCTCAGCTTCGCGCGCCTTTGCTGCTCAAGACCCAGGTGAAGAAATCAGAATTACACCACGCCTTCAAGCCTTAACGGATCACACCTTCAGCAACTCAGCGAGCATTCAAGAATCCAGCGCTTTGAAATTCACACCTTTCCGCCAAAGCCAACTGCGCCTCCATCAACCTGGAATTTCAGAAAATCAGTAGTTCAACACTTAGCCAATTTTTTAGAAACTCAAACACAAAGTATTTCATGGCAGAAAAGTTCCACCAATATTTGATCATGATACACTGTGAATTAAGGAAAACTTAAAACACGAAAGTTGTAACACCATGTCTTTGCTATCCATAGCCATCAAAATCACCCAATTTGGAGCTAAAACGAGAAATTTATGTCCAAACTACAAAAGTGTGACAATGCTTAAAATCCTATGAAACACACTCAACACTTTGCCATTTGTTTCACAACTCCTCCAACAATTTAGCCTACGACATGTCGTAGGCTAAAATTTCATGTTCCAGAATTGGCCTACGACATGTCGTAGGCCAAAACTTCATGTCCACATTTTTGCCCACGACATGTCGAGGGCAAAAATTCAACTCCTCAAGAATGTCCTACGACATGTCGTTGGCCATTTTTTGTCTTCTTGCATGTCGTAGGCCAAATCCTTCTTGTTCTCGGCTGCTTAGCTCTTCCTATACCAAGTTGTGTGCATTGGTTTGTGAAGTTCATTTTGCAACATGAGTGGTGTGCCAAGGTGCAAATGTGTGACATGAGTTTCATGGCAAAGTTATGGCAAGACTAATGCATAAGTGTTGTGCATAAGTGTTGTCGAGTTGGCATGGTTTGGCAAGATTGATTGGCATGGCTTGGCAAGTTCCTGGCAAGGTCATGACACAATGGTTTTGGCATATTGGTTTGGCAAAGCTCGTCAAGGTCTTGGCACGATGGTTGGCCGAATTGGCAACAAATATTGGCAAAGTATCCATTCCAACACAACACCCTACTTTCATGCCAAATAAGTGTGTCTTAGCCTCTGATTCTGACTTGGTGGGGAACTTAAATTCTAGATCTTCCTCTTAGCTTTCCAATGGTGCAAGAAACAACACCATTGGATGCCTAAAACTCATGTTATCATCAAAACACCAAACCGTGGCAGGCGAATAAAACCCAAAAAAAAAACCTAAAACCCTAATTAATGGTATTCCGAAAAGAAACTCACATTTCATAGTCTTGCACACACAATTAGAAACTTGTTACAACATAAGAAATGTAGTGCATTCAAAGAGCTTTTCAGAACACCAAAGAAATCACCAATTGGATTAGTATTGAAAGAGATACACTCAAATGAATTTCACACTCAAAGCTGCCAAAACCCTAATTATGCCAATTGTGCATTTTCGGTTCCTCCACTTTTCCTTAACACTTTTAACTACATTTTCCACCATTTTTTTACTATCTTTTCACCATTTCAACATTACCAATTAACACAACACATATATACATAAAAACACCTAAAACACCACACATTTGCACTAACACAAGTCAAAGTCCAAGAATTTAAGCATATTTTAGGGTTTTCTTCTAAACTCTCACTCACCATTCTAGCTCTTTCTAACTCTCCTCTTATCATTTAGCATCAAACACACATTTACCTCATTTTAACAACCTTTGTGGTCTTTTTTCACCATTTTAGCACATCAAGTTGCGAACCACATAAATGTATGCAATTCAAGCCAAAAGCTAAGTGAATTAGTCTATACAAGTAGGTATAAAACCTACTTATCATTTAGTCATACGAGTTTCAACTGAATTATTTAACCATTGAAGTCTATATGGTTTTGGATGTTTCATGCAAGTCAAATTCAGTTTATTAACAAGTAAAGTGCTTGCCAAATTGGTGCAACTACTACTATCAATAATCACACTACAAATCTTATTTTTGAACTAAGCATCGTGTGTGAAATATGTTATCTCGTTGCATCAAATCATTATCTTCTAATGGTTGAACATTAAGAACACGGCAAGAAACTAAAGAAAAATTACCAACATCATATGAATATGAATCAAGCCTTTTATCTTCATCAATTTGATCACTTTGGTATTTTTCTTCAAGAGCTGGCATGTCGGCACACTCATCTTCACTTACCACTTCTCCATTATTAAGAACAGTCATGATTCGGGCAGTAGGGCAGTTTGATTGCATGTGTCCATAGCCTTGACATTTATAGCATCTAATATTCCTCAATCTTTGTCCTGAAGTTGACACCGGTTTAGGGACAGAATCAGTAGCTTTGGGGACTAATTTTGGGACGTTGGGAGGTGCACTTGATTTCTGGTTTGAGGTGAATTACCTAGACTTTGTTGGTGGAGTGAAAGGGGCCGATTTCGGCTTTGAATCTCTTTGCCATGGTGGATTTGGTGGGGTGAACCTATGCTTACCTTTCATGTGCCTTTCAATTCTAATAGCTTTATGAACAAGTTCATTAATACCAACATAAGATTGTAAATCAACATGATAAGACAATTTCAGAATTCATACCTCTATGAAATCTCTCAATAGTTGAATCCGGATCTTCACGAACATTGGCCTTGATCATGAGAGCTTCCATCTCATGGTAATACTCCTCCACGGTTTTGTCTCCTTGCACAAGGGAGTGCAATTTTCTATTGAGTTCCCGGCTATAGTGTGAAGGAACATACTTCTTCCTCATAAGCACTTTCATTTGCTTCCAAATTTGAATAGGTGGTTCGTCATCTTGACGTCTAGATCTCATTACCTCATCCCACCACAAACTTGCATAATCCTTGAGGTGCATGAAGGCTAGGTGGTACCTCTTTTGTTCCGAATAGCAATTGCCTTCAAAGAAGTGTTCAAGCTCTCGAACCCAATCAAAATAAGCTTCTGGATCTACTTTACCATGGAAAGTAGGCAATGTTAGTTTAACTCCACTAATTTATAAATCAGATTTCTTACCATCTTTAGGCGAATACATAAACTCCTCATCCACCTCATGAAATTTGGATTCTTTGAATTTTCCTTTTTGGGACGTTGAACCTTTTGTGGGTGAAGGATTGTTGGATAAGTTATCAATTTTGAGGGTGAGTTTGCGGATCATGTCAAATAGTACATCATTAACATACTTTTGATCCTTTTGAGGTTGTTCTTGAGGTGTTTTACCATCTCCCTCCATTGTTCCTGCAAGTTAGTAAAAACAACAAGAGATAGCAAAATAAAAGACCTCTCGGGTTCTCACTTTTTGGTGAGTAATGCACTCCTCTCTAGTGTAATGGTTTTTCTCGTGTATACCCTATCTATCCTCTCAACAATGAATCTCTCAAACTAATTGAAGCTTACTGTTTGTCGATTTTAAGAACAAGTCTCAACCAATTAGTTCAAACAAATCAACTCACACAAGCAAAGCCAATGAAGTTTAAAGAAAAACTCACGTCACAAGAAGATCACGTATGGGGTATAAACTGATTAACTTCAGAAAGCTACAAAAACAGAAACTAGAGGAAATAACAAGAAAATTTGTTTTTGAATAACTCAATTCCGATTAAAAATGAGCAAGATATAGAACTTTTAATATTCGTGATTTTCAAAGAAAACAAACAAGAAATAGGTTCGGACGGTGTAGGGCGTCCGAAACTTTTAGATCAAAGTTGGCCTCTCTGTAGTTTAGGTTCGGACGGTCTGGGAGTCCGAAAGTGAGGTTCAGACGGTCTGGGAGTCCGAAAGTGGCGTCCGAAAGTTTGAGTTCAAAATTGTCCTCTCTGTAGTTTTGGTTAGGACGGTATAGGTCGTCCGAAAATGGCGTCCGAAACTTTTTAAAATTTTTTTCTCCTTTTTTTTTGAATTTGGCCTCTTCTTTTTTTTAATTTGGCCTCTTCTTTTTTTTTTTAATTTGGCCTCTCTTTTTTTTTTCTTTTGTTCGGACAAGAACCTTGGACAATTTGAAAACTTTAAGGTTTTAAGACAAGAACCTAGTACAAGTACTTAGGTTTAAGGTTGTTGTCTTGTCTTATGTTGTTCAAACCTTATTTTCCACAAAACTTTAAGCCAACAATAATTTCAAATATTTCACCAAATATAAGGAATTTCAATATGCTTCTTTAACAAGATAATCAAGATTTGCAACAAGAAGCAAGAATCAAGCTCAAGATTCAAATTTTGACACTTTTGGATTTTCAAGAAAATCAAGATTTTCATGAAAGTGGTCAAGAACTCGTCTTTTTGAATTGGTGAAAAAGTTTGGTCAAAACACACTTTAATGGCAATAGAATGACGAAGCTAACACAAAAGAAAGATCAAGAAATGGATAAAAAACAAGGAAGTTATGAAATTTCTACCAAGAAACCCTAATTTCTCAAACCCTAGTTGAACAAAACCCTAATGTTTTGGACGTGAACCAGCAATGAAAACTCGAGAAATCCACACTATGATGATGAACAAAATAATGCAGAATAGACACGAAACAATGCAGCAGAAGACAAAACGGAAAAACAGCAAGAAGACGCAAACAACAAACATGCAAGACCCGAAAACAAGAAACAAGAACAAGAACAAGACTCAATGAAAAGATGAAAACCTGAAATTTGATGAACAACCTGGATTGCTCTGATACCAATTGATACGAATGGAGTAGGATGAAGTCCAATCCACACGAATTTTCCACACTTTTAGATCGTTGTGCACCAAAACTCACGAACAAGTTTCAAACAACAAATTGCGGAATAGAGATATGAAACGAAAAGGCTAGATTAAAATTAACCAAACCCCTAAGTTATAACAAATTGAATCAGCTTAACAATTGTAAATCAATTAGTTAAACCAATCAGTTTGGCCTATTCTATAAATCTAGAACTTGTAAGCTTTACCTAAAGTTCCTTACTTAAGGTTTGGCAGATCTTATGAAAAACAACTAAAATTAGAAGATTCAATTCACGTTTTTTCTTGAAGCTTTTCACGGCTGCAAAAATGGTTTTAGCAAAGCTAAATTTTATCAAAATTCTTCATATCTAAAAACGTTTAAGGCCTTTCCCTATTATAGGAAATAATTCGGCCATAACCCTAAATGAATTCCAATGTGGGATTGATTGCTAACCAATGAGAAAAGACTTTCCTAAACTTAAACTAACCAATAAGAAAAGACTTTCCTAAACTCTTAAGAAGCAAAAACCAATTTGACTTCTTAAGTTTCCTAAACTTTTACTTGCCATTATCATGCAAGATAATTGGGCCAAGTAATGCATTATTTAAAACGGAATTAAAGCCCAATTAGTTAATGTTAATGGACCTTAATTATTACAACTTAATGTAAACCATAAATTACTCCAAAATGGCGTGAACACATAAGTGAAGCCCAACACGCCAATGCTTGGTCTTCTCGTGCTCATGATATTTCTTCAAGGTGAATCATTAATTGATATTGAAAAAATATGCCAAAGTACTTCATCTTGAGATGGTGGTGTCGAACTCCTTTGAACATTGTCCAACGCCTCACAATGTGTTGATAACAATGTTTGCAAGGCTTCCTTCATTCTTTTGCTCCTTGATCTTGTCATTGGACCACCAAGATTTATTAATGGGTCATGAGAAGCTGGATTCGGCAATGTGGACACGGGCTCATTCCTATCAGTCAGTCTTTGCACTTGTAGACCCCTACACTTGGACTCGTGAATCCTTGGGTCTTGGTAGTGTATAATAGATCTTGTTAATAGCACTTTGTCAACACCCCCACACTTAGCGTTTGAGTGGCTTTTACTTGAAGCTCCTGCACACAAGAGATAACCTTCTACGTAAACCAAAACAATAATGAAAACGGACTAAGAATTCAAACAACAATTTATTCAAGCAAAGTAGAGTAAGTAGTTTTGGATTTATTCAGTCTCCAGCTAGACTTTATTTATGAAGACTCTTCCTTCAAGATTCAGAGTACCCATCTCTGTACCAAAAGAATGCTCTTTCATAAGCACTCATTTTCCTCCAGTAGAGGACTGGACGAATATTTTTTGGAAATAGGTGTTGGAGCTCATGCACGTGGGGAACAATTTCAATAAACTCCACTTTAAACCATGTATGCTCCCCCATAGGAAACACGTCCTTCACTTCTTCCACCAAGTTTGGCTCTAAAACTCTGCAAGGCTCAACCATAGTTTGTGCATCAATGGTCTCAAAAAACTCATCAGTAATTTCAAAAATAGATGCATCAACAAAGCAATTCACCACTAAGTTAGTTATTTCATTATAAAGCATTAAATCTTCATCACACAAACTAACATGGGAACCATTTTGGGTCTTTCCTTTTTTAACAAAATTGGGTTCACTCTGCACATCTAACAAAGATATGTCATTGTTCTCTATTTGTTGGGCACCGTTCATAGTTTAAGATTCATGCACAATTTCAGGAGTTGGTACCTCAACAAGTGCTCAATGATCATGTTGTCATTTTCATTAACCAGTGCATTAGTGGTTTCATTCATGCTCACAACTAGTTCAATAAGAGGTGCCTCTATACATTTCACGGGGCATTCAAGAGAAGGAGAAGTATCTAAAGCAAGTCTACCAATATCATCATTCTCATGGAATTTCATAGAGTTAATATAAGACTCAACATTAGACACACCCCCGATTTTGACAGTAAGAAATCAAAAGGCCCTAAATTCATCATAGGTAAGCCCATCACAAGAGACATCATTCTCATCAGAAGAACTTAAATGTTTATGCACAGAAGAATCATCAACAGAGCATTTATGTATAACATCCCCAACACGTATAGACTCCAACTCTCTTGGACACTCTAAACCACAATCAATATTTGCATTCATATCAAAATTAGTTTTCTCAAGAGTTGGTGTTTCAGTAAGGAGAGATATACCTTCTGAGTTGCCTTGAGCATGTTGAACTGGTGTCTCAAGTTGTTCCTACATGTTGCTCATTAAGGCATTGATTCGATCAAGTCTCTGTTGTTGTCCTTGAAGCTCCTTTTCCATTTGAGCCAATCTTGTTTCATCGTATGCACCTCTATCAAGTTTGTCCAAAATCTAAGACAACAAGTCTTCCAATTTTTCTTCTTCTCTGAGATAATCCCCATTGCTTTGCTGTTGGTCATGCCATGGTTTATGGTCTATTGGTGGGGAGAAGTTGCCAAATACTCCACGTGTTGGTCGTGTGTCAACCACCCTATTTGGTGGGAAATCATAATAAGGCTCAACAAAGTCCCCAACCACCTAGACATACTTGGTCTATTATGGTGTGCACAATTCAATATAAACGAAGCTCCAAATTCTTTGCATTTTTCACAAACAACCCTAGTAGACAAAACCCAAAACAAAAAATATGAAACTAACACACACACAAAACTAACAAACAAGAAAGAAAAAAACACCACAAAAATAGAATAAAAAAACACAAACTAACAACTTAAGAAAACAAACAATCTCTAACAATCGTGCCTTTCCTGGTAGCGGCGCCAAAAATTGAAAGGCTTATCGCGTACCTCTGCAATTTTACCCTAACACTACTGCAGTAGCCGTGAGAGGGATCGTTTCACAGAAAAGGGTTGGTTGTCCAAAGACCATTTGTTCACTTGGCTTGTAATGCATGAAATGCAAGGTAAAAGATAAATGCAGGCTAAATAAGAATGAATGTAAAATAAGAATGAATGCAAAATGTTAGTGTTCTAAGTACTGCCTTGAGGGGTTCTACATGCACAGATCTCTTCTTAGTGTCATTGACTAGTGTGTATGCATGAGAGGACTTCTGCTAGTTTCATGAGATTAATCAACTGGGTGGTTCTTTCAATCTCAATTCATTGACTACTCAAACTTCCCCAGGTGGGGCAAGTTGTTGGCACGAATTAAGAACCCAGATCCCTACTCTATATAACAATTCTAGTTCAATTCTTGACTATCTCCCTTGGTTGGGTAGCTACTCAATTCATACGTTCAAATTGTTCTACAAGAATAATCCTAGATCTTTTCTACAAATTTGGCTTCCACAAGATGGTTCTCAAATTCAACTCATGTTAAGTTCAATTTCCTTTAGTAGATCTGAGCAATCTTACTGGGTACTGCATATTAACTCTAGATTTGAACGTTGTCATGCAAACCCATTGAAATCAAACACTCAATGAATTAAGAACACATAAAACACAGATAAATAGCAATTCAAATGTTTCAACCAGATGAGATCTATACAAAGTCGAACTCTCAAAGCAGATGTTAGAGAGAGAGAAGAGCAAGCAGAGAGAGAAAGTCCTAAAACTAGCCTAACTCTAAGGACTCTAATCTATCAAGAGTGTTCTTTGTAGTGCGGCCGCTTCCTTCTCCTCCGTTCTCATGGACATCTCTTCCTCTTTAAACCTTTCATTCCTTGTTGTGTAACAATCCGGAGGGTTGAGTGTTCTCCTTTCTGCTGAGATTTCTCCATGTGTCCTGTAACCATTTATGGATAATAGTGAGGTCATCATGAGTCATGGTGTTAAGTGGCTTACTTAAGAATTACACTTGGTGTACTACAAAATGGCTATGTTTGTGCTTTGACTTGTGTGTCCTAAGGTTGTGCCTTGTGCTTATGTAGGTTGTGTTGTCGTGCATGTTAAGTGTAAAATGAGTGGGAAGTGAAATACATGAATAGTGAACATGTGCATGTGTAGTGAGTGAGTGAGTGAGTGAGTGAATAAAGTTAAGTGTGAGTGAATGAAGTTATGTGCGAGTGTATGCAAGTTAGTGCGTGAACGTGTGTGAGTTAATGCGTGAGTGTGGCGGGCGCGTGGTGCACCCGCCTAGTGTGCTGAATGTGCATGGGTTGTATGCTATGTGTGTGGACGAGCACCATGTGTGTTTGTGCGGGAGGCAGGGCTGGCACCCTGCCTCATGTGTTTGCATACAAGTGGGCGCGCGCCCATGTGAAGTGTGTTTTTGTGTGTGCTGAGTGCACGAAGTGTGAGCGTGAGAAGTGTTTAATTGTGCTTGTGTTTGCTATTGGGCTCTTGCGTGTGTGTGCTTGAGCATTGTGAAACAACTGTGTCAAGTGTGTTCTTGCTTTTAATACACTCGATAATCACATCAATTTGTACAACATTTCCACAGCTCTTGACAATTTCCACAATTATCAGTTTATGAACATTTTTGCACATAAGTCATTGCTCAAGCACAATTTTCCCAATAAATTCATACAAAAGCTCAAGTATTCGTAGCATATAAGTCGGAATAAACCCGACTTATCAACAATTCACATCATTGGCAACACAACACTCATCTCATATAATTTAGACTACTCACATTTTGTCATTTTGGTTGCCAACACCAACACTCAAACACTAAATACAAACACTCATATATATATAATCACTAAAATACACAAAAGTTCACAAAGACACAAAAATGAAAAATTTACAAGAATCAAAACAAGACAACTAACACTCAAACACAACAATTATGGATATTATGGGGATCCAAAATAGCAATAATGGATTTTCTATCTAAGAGCTTCAAGCCTAAGCACAAGGTACTTTCAAAACTCCAAAACACACAAGCAACTTTCAATGTGCATTCAAGAGGATACAAGAATCAGCCTAAAATTTAATACAGACGAGAAAAACACTAAAAATTCAAGTTAAATATCCACAAGTCACAAAGGTTCACTTGAGCACAATATCAAGCATCATCAATAAAATTATCAACCCTCCGCACTTAGAATATGCATTATTTTTCAATAGGTGAGAGAGGGATAAGAAAACACCTTTTGAACATGTATTGCTTTGTATCTCCGTGGTGTATGTATTATGGCCATCTCTTCATTGAACTTGGCCATTGTGAAGATACCTCTTATTTTTGTTTTCTTATGGATGGAAAACCTGAGAAAATGATAAAAGAAAGAAAACAAGTAAACTAATTCCATTTATGAGTTCAAGAAGAAAACATTTAAACAAATAAGCTCTATACATGACATTCAAACATAATCACTCAAAACAAAAATGTTCACAATTACTCTATGGCAGGCATGGAAAATTTTAACAATGTGCTCATGTGAGTGCTCTTGTACTCGGTGTGCATCACAATCATGTTCAAATCCTAATCTCATTCATTAAGCTCATGTCCACTTGAGTCCTAATGAATTCATGCTAAGAAAATCACGAATGTGCCGTTAACCACATATATGAAAATTGGACACATCAAGCTTTTGAAACCTCACAACATATGCTAACTCATGCAATTTAACATTTAAATTCATGAAGTGATTTAGAATGAAAAGTGTGTTTCTGTGCCATTGACATAAGAGTGAAAAGAAGAAAGAATTAAGCAAGTGTTGTGAGAGGTATGCATCCCCCTCTACACTTATCTCTTTTTATCACTTATGTTCATTTTCATTCTCTCATAGTCATTCTTTCAAATTTCTTGTTCTCTTTGAACTCCTACAAGAAAAACAAGCCTAATTACTCTAAACACACGAAACAAACACAAAGACTAACATTTAAATTTTAAAAAAATGGAAAGAAATTGTAGTTCTAGGTTTATTTAGTCCCTAGCTAGACTTTATTCTTGTGGCTATTCCTTCAAGATTCGAAATAACCATTTCGGTACCAAAAGAATGCCATTTCATAGGCACTCTTATGCCTTCTATAAGGCACCCTTTTAAATCTTTTAAAGAGGTGCTTAAGCTCAAGTACATGAGAAGCAACGTCAATAAATTCTATCTTGTACCATTGTTGCTCCTCCATTGTAGGTACCTCCTTTTTCTATTCCACATTGTCTATTGGGATCACCAATGACTTAACCTTCCCTAAGACTACCTCAAATTTTACCATGTTAAGTAATGACTCTCTACATGGCTTGTCTAAAGGCTCTACATCCAAGGTCTGTTCACCATCATAAGACATTTCAAATATGGATGCATCAACAAATCTATTTTCAACCAAGTTAGCTATTTCACAAAAAATATTCATATCTTCCTCATCAAAGCTAACATGGAGTTTATTTTGAGATTCACCCTCATTTACATCACATTGAGCATCATAATCATTTAAGGGTGTCTTATTTTACATACACCTAATGACATCTACCATTTTATGCAAGTCATTAAATTCCATATAAGATGTCAAAATCACACACGAGTGCACTATGTTAGCTAGCTCTTGACAAATTAACAAATAATTTTCATCCAAGATATCATATGCATCAATACGTGATGTCTCCTTATTCCTAAGGTGATCAAGCTGAGGAGGGAGGGTATGCTTAAAGCTTTGTCTATGGCTAAACCATTGTACATTGTAGCCCAATGGACCTACAAGATTTGAGTGAGAGAAAGGTAAAAAATTTTGGTCCTATTGGTCATCACTTCCTCTCATGTCATGTGAGTAACATTGGAAGGTGTGATTGCCTCCTTGGCACCAATTACAAGAATGTAAATCCCTACTCAATTGAACTTGTATATCATTCAAAGTTTTGGTCATTTCGGTCATTTGAGCCTCAAGCCTAGCATGTCTATCCTCAAGTTTATCATTCACAAAGCATGTAAAGGGGAATATCCTAGTGGTTCATTTTGTCCCCATTCATTTGCATCCCAATATTCTGATAAAGAGAAGTCTCCAAACATCCTAGGTTGTGGTCTTCTATCACCCACCCCATTTAGTGGGTCAATATGATAAGAATCAAGAAAGTCCCCAAACAACCTAGGCATATTTGGACAAACTAACCCTAAATATAAAAAATAACAAAAACAACACAACTATAAAAAACAAGAAAAGAAGCTATTTACAACTACCAAACACACAAAAACACCAATCTTAAAACCAATTACCTGAGTGGAAGTTGTCGATACTTCCCAATTTTACCCAAACTCACTCAATTAATGCAGAAGTAGCGAGTGGGATCGTATCCACTGGGAGAGGATTATGACCAAATGTTGATCTAGTGACAGAATAAATAACAAAAGTAAACAATAATGGAATCACACAAACGATATGCAACAACGGAGAAAGCAATAGAGATAATGGTGTTGCCTTGAGGGTGATACAATCTGTATGGATCCTTCTCCTATTATCCCAGACTTGTGTGAATGCGTGAGGGGATTACTCTGCTAGTGACGTAGAACTGATCAACTTAGCAGTTCTCGCAATTCTAGTTCACAAATCTCCTCGAACTTCCCTTGGCAGGTCAAATTCTTGGCACTAATGGAAATCTCAGATCCCTTTTCTACTAGAACAAATCTAATGCAGTCTCTGAATATCTCCCTTGGCAGGGCCGCTACTCAGTTCATGTCTTTGATCTATAATACGAGCACAATCTTAAATCTTTCCTAAGGTTTGATTATAACTATTAGTGGGCACCGCACAATTAGAACCACAAGAATTGCAGAATTTAAGACTCACACATGCATGTTCACAACTCAATTCATGTTATGTTCAATCGTTTACGATAGATTCACACAAGTCTTAGTGGGCACCACAGATTTGATGTGAATTTGAACTAATAGTGCAGAACATTGAATCTAAACAAGTAAGGAAATATGAACATGAACAACACAGACAGATTTCTACTCAGATGTCTAAAATAAGATTAGATCCATACATATAACCCCTCAAAGCAACACTCTAATTTTAGCTAATCATCTTGATCGGCTCAGAATTTGCTATTACAAAAAGTAGAGTAAATGGCTAGGCTATAATCTTCTCCTCTATCTCTGCAATTTATTCCCTTTTTTGCCCTAAATGTTTCTCTCTCATGATTGCTCCCTATCCCGTCGTCCTTCTTCTTTGATCTCTTCCTTTCCTTTTATACCTTTTCCTCGCTGAGGTGTTTCTGTCGGGGTTCTTAGAAGTTTCCTTTCTTTGCGATGAGGATGCCACGTGTCCTACAATATGTCAATTACAGATAGAAGTGAGGCCACATTATTAGTTCACAACTTAATGAGTAAGGATTGACAGTGCAAATCTTCAAACACTTGGTGCACGTATGAACGTTGTATCTCATGCTTGCTTGTGAGCTTCACAGCTTGTGCGGGTTTGCTATTGTGTGTGCTAAGTGTGAGTGTGGATGCGGATGTACAGTGTATGAAGCTAGTGTGAGTGTGTAAATATGTATGCATGAAATGTGCAAAAGTGTGCAAGTGAAATGAATGAAAATGTGTGTGTGTGGTGCGTCTGCTGTGTGTGCGTGAAGTATGTGTAGCGGGCGCACCATGGCACCCGCCGTGTGTGTGTGTGTGTGCATGGCGGGTGCCTCATGGCACCCGCTGTGTGTGCGTGAGTGAATGGTGCGGGCGACATGGTGCGCCCGCTACACACACTTCACGCACACACGGCGGGCGCACCACACACACACATTTTCATTCATTTCACTTGCACACTTTTGCACATTTTCATGGTGAGTGTGCGTGAATGAGGCGGGCTACGTGGTGCGCCCGCCGTGTGTGTGTGTGTGTTTGGTGTGCGTTGTGTTGTGTTTCCTGTGCGTTGTTGCGTGTTTGAATGTTGTGCGTGAGTAATGTGCTTGCTATGCTGGGACTCTAATATACTGCTTGAGATTTTGTGAGGACAAAATGTTTAAGTGCGTGCTTGTTCTCATTCATGTGCAAACATAACACTTTATATGGTATTCACACAACACTTCACCAATTCTCACAATTTCTAAATCATAAACATATTAGCATGCAAGTCATTCATCGAGCAACATTTCTTCTATTATTCCATGCAAAAGACTAAGAAAGTAGATCAAATAAGTATGTACAAGTCTGACTTATCAACACCCACAATTGAATCTTTGCTAGTCCCGAGCAAAGTAAGGCAACTATCAAGTTTGTATCCATCTTCATATTCAACACTCACAACATCATCATCTATCCCTTAAAATGTTTCACACACAGAAACACTTAACTTAGCGTAAGGTTAATAGCTCATCTAAGTCATACCATTTGCCAACCAAGGTGCAGTAAATAAAGACCAAACCGCCAACGTGCAGTGTGCTGAGAGTTTCTCATGCTCCCTCACCCTGTCTATGCAAAGTACTGAAACAAACACTTAAACAAAAATTCTTACACTACAATCCTTTTGTCCACACACACGAACACTTCTACATTACAAAACCTTACTGAGCTTAGCATCCACATTGGTGCTTGATATTTTTTTTTCAGATTCATGCCGCACTTTGGTGCTTAGCTGCCAAGGTTTTATGGCTATTTTTTCTCTTTATTCGCCACTGGCTTTTTCTTCTCATTTACATCTTTTCTCATTCAAGCCATGTTCATGTGTGTCTTCAATAGACTATATATTCAAAATGCAAGAATAAGTGTTTCAAAGTAGAGGGCACATACAAGTAAATGATTCATAAGCTCTCTCCTATGTCAAATAGAGTGTTGGCGTTTCTATCTTACTTTAGCATCGCATTTTACCCAGCAACCTTGTATGAATCAAATGGGTACTGTAACCTACTAAAAAAATTCTTTTTCCGCATGCATCATAGTTGAACACGATTTATGGATTTGATGATGATATTGAAAGTGTTGGTGTATTGGAAGTGCTAGTGTGCTAGATGGTAATGACAACATTTGCACAACACAACAAACACTTAACATTTATCGCAGCTGAAAATTAAAACAAACTACAAGGCCAGTGCTAGTCACTGCCTTATTTTTTTTCCAACAAAACAACACGAATCACACCACCTAAATGCTACTAATATAACACACATACACCACCTCCGTTCCCCAAAACAAATAGCAACACCCAAATAAAATCTCAAGGCAAAGGCACAAGGTCTATCAAACTACAGCACACACGCATACACTTTAAACAGCATCAACCAAAGCAACCAAGCATAGCATCACTACTTCAAGCAACAACAAATCCTAACAACCCCAGAGCATGTCTCCCCTCCACACTTGAATATCGCAATGGTCCCCATTGTGGAAGAAAGGAAATTGACTGCCCTGTTTATGCCTCGTGGTGGAGTCTCTCCTGCCTCTCGGTCTCAAGATAACTCTGCCATTGAGGTTTTCCCATTGGACCTAAAGATTGTCGACAGTGCTCTGTGGGTGCGATTGCTACCCCCTGCTCTCTCGCCATTTCTGAGAGTAGATGAGAGAATATTATTGGATGGGTCTCCGATTCTTGTGCATGGTGAATGTACCACATGATTATACATCCCACATCAATCGTCATTCTGTGTTGAATAGCATAGATTAACAGGATTATCTCTCTTGTGGCCTTGGTAGCGTGGTTGGTGGGCATGAGTCTTGAGTCAATGAAAATAAGCCACATTCTTGCCTCTGCTGTCAAGTCACTTGTACTCACGTAATTAGCTTCGGATCTTGCATTGCGCACCCACACGGCTCCTGGTAGCCCTACTAATTCGATCAAATAATACATTGCCCGCTCCCACCAATTGTCTGAATTCATCTTCTGGGTAATCAGGCAACTTGTAGTTTTGGTTAATTGTGTGGCTTGTCACTTGTAAGTATATTCCTCTCAGGTACACTCCTTGGTGCTCTGTTTTGGCTGAGCCACTCACGTTGGCGTTGGCATAAAACTCCCTTGCAACATCTACATTTGATATGGTAGGGGCTCACATTAGAAGTTCCCATTTGTAAAAGCGAGTCGCCTCTTCAAAAGTGTATGATGGTGCGTGGAACTTTCGTTCCACGAAGGTCTGCCTGAAGATGGATTTGTCGAATTTTTTCTTCGCCTCCTCGTTCACAAATCGTGGGGATGTGGTTGGAGTGTAGTCTTTAGAGCCCAAGTTAGAGGAATCTGAGCTGTTTGAGGGCTCTTGAAAGAACATCGCGTAGTCATCGTCGCCATGTGCTATAGACTCGGTTTGAGGAATGTCGTAAACGCAACATAGAATTGTGCTTACAATGAAGAACTTGGAATTCCTTCTGGAAATCTCTCACTGGACAACGGATTACACATTTAAGCATAAAGCGCATTTTGTTCATGCAAGGTTTATGGTATTTATAAGGAAATTTCCCTGCAAGATTCAGCCATCAAGAGCTAGGTGACAAGGCCATGTGACTTGGCTAGAAGATAAAACACATATCAATCAAAAATGCTAGCAAACAAGTTGTGTCTAGTCTCATCACTACAAAGGTGCACATTCGGCCATCACCAAAATAATTTAGGCAGAAAACAATTATTTTTGTGGGCCTACACTTTCATTCGTTTGTCTTGTCACACATTATATCATGCATGTTTGCTTGCAAGTTTTGACATTATCAGCCTTGGAACGATTTCACCTGGCTTCCTTATCCTTGGTTTTTCGCCGTTTTTGTCCTCCCTGTGCAACTCAAGTCAGATATTTTAATCACATGCCTCGAAATTCACAAATACATATGTAAATCAAACCGTGAGAGCTCCAGCAGAATCAAAATTTCACTGGTTGTCAAATCGTAGATTTTATTCTCACCTTTTGTCAGTGCAGAGAATATTCTCTTGCTTACCTTTTTAGCTCGTGACTTCCGGATAATGCTTACCAACTTCTTGTAGTGATCCGTGCTCAGTTTCTGTGCATTCCCCACTCTAGTTGCTTCTGGTTCTTTTCTTTATTGCTTTTATTCCATACGGCCTCTGCAATTAACACATGCCAGAGGGGTTAATACTCGATCATTTTATTGGGGCCAAGTAATTATTAACAGAAATGAACAACGAAATTGAATGGTCGGGTTGCCTCTCAACACAGCGCTTGGTTTATTGTCCTTAACCAGACATGAAGACTTTTTGTCAAGGGGGTCGTCTATCAAAGAATTGAGTGTGTCCGTTGTCCTCTAGAGTAGTTTTAAAGACTTTCGTTTTGTCCCCATTGACGTTCAACCTGCTCCTGTGGTCTCAACTTTCACTTCTCTTCCTGGTGTATCCTCTTGGTGTATCTTGTTTTCTCCCTAGAATGCATGCTTTAGATGAGTGAGTAGTGGCTGCAGCTCCAACTTGGGTGGCTTCACGATTGAAGGCATCAACCCTTCATTCCTGTACTCAATATTCTCAAGCCTCACCTCTGTGGGCACAAAATCCACATTCCCATCAATATCATTAATAGCATTTGTCAGCATTCACACGATTCAGCATTTTCATTATTTTTGTTAATTTCCCTCTCAGACTTCATTTCTGTGTTAGACTTGTCCATTACAAAACTTTCAATTGAATTGCTCATTTCATTCAAAATCACATTATCTTCCTCATGTAAAGCAAATTCATTTTGTTCAATTTCTTTTGAAGTCTCAAGTAAAGCAAGAGAGAATTTGTGCTTATGCTCAAGTTCAAGGATGTGATGGTTACCTTCTACAGGTTGTGCAAAATAGCATTATTCTATTGAGTGAGGGTGTTTCATTGCATAATCCACGTTGAATATCACCTCCTCTCCATTAACCCTGAATGTAATGGTCTTGCCTTTCACGCCTATAAGAGCATATCCAGTAGCTAGGAAGGGTCTACCAAAAATAAGAGGGACCTCTGGATCCTCCTCCATGTCTAAGATGATAAAGTCAACTGGGAGTACAAATTTGTCTACCAAGACCAAAACTTCTTCAACCATCCTTGTAGGTTGCACGAGGGATCTATTCGCTAATTGGAGGAGCACAGCCACGGGTTTAATCTTTTCACCCAATCCCACAAACTCTGCATGGACAGTGGCATCAAATTAATCCGTGCCCTGATATCACATAATGCCTTGTTGAAGAATCTGCCTCCAATTGTGCATGGTACCGTGCCCTGATATCACTTCCAGGGTCTTTTACCTTTGATGGTAGTTCATTGTTCATCCAGGCTTGACTTTCCTTTGTGAGCGGAATTGGTACTTCACACTGCAGTATCTATTCCTTGTTTGCAATCAAACCCTTCAAAAACTTTGCATATCTGGGACAGCTGTGACCAAATCTAACAGGGGTACACTGATATTTACGTTTTTACCATGTCCAAAAATCTTGTGAACTAAGCTCCGTTCTTGACTGGAGGGGGGGAACTCTTTGAGGAAAAGGAGGGAGTGGTGCATACTAAGGATAGTTATATGGACTTGGAGGTCCTTTCTTCCTTTTAGGCTCGGGTGCCTTCGCACTTTCTTCCTTATCCTCCTTCTATAGTTCCTCTTCCACAACAATGGTTTCCTGCATGAACACCTCCACTGGGGTATCGTCCTCCTCTTTTTTTCTTCCACTAAGCTCCTTACCACATCTCAGAGTTATGGCATTACACACTTTTTTTCCCTTTGGATTCGGGTCAGTGTCACTTGGGAGGGTTCCCGGGTAGCGCTCTAGCCATTTGACCCATTTGCATTTCCAGATTCTTTATAGCTGCTTCATTACTTTTTGCTTGAGCTCTCGACTCTGCTTGATCCGTCTCATACATTTCCATCTTGTCCAAAATCTTATGAAGCATATTCTCCTCATTTGTCCTCCTGGGCTCTCTGTTACTGGTTTCACCCCCTTGGAAGTATTATATGTTCTGGTTGCCTTGCCCCCAAGTGGCTTGCCCATTCTGATTCTTGTATCCTCCATACTGCTGTCTATTGTTGTAATTATTAACATACTGGACAAATTATTGAGTGAGTTCACATTCGTCAGTATGGTGTTCCCCTTTGCATAGGCCACACATTAAAACTTGGGTGGTTTTAGCCATTTTCAAGGTCTGAACCTGCCTAGTTAAGGCCTCTATTTTAGCTTCTAATAAACTTTCCTCATCTAGATCCAGTACTCCTCTTTGTTTCCTCATGGGGGTTTTCCTTGCTTCTAGGAACAAGTATTTATCATCTGCGATTGAGTCGAACAACTCCCTAACTTCTGGAACACTTTTATCCTTTAGAGCTCCGTTGGCACAAGCTTTCACCATCATAGAGGATTCAGGTGATAAACCCTTGAAAAAGATATTCAACTCTCTAACTTCTCCTAGGTCATTGTTGGGACACTGTCTGAGTAAGTCGTTGAACCTATCGCAAGCTTCCTTCAAGGTTTCTCCGTCTTACTGTTGGAAGCTCCTTATCTCTAACCTTATTCTCTCCAGTTTGGCAGGGGGAAAATACTTTGCCAGAAATTTCCTTTCTAATTCCTCAAATGTAGCGATGGAAGGTCCTCCTATTCAATTAAACTAATGTTTGGCTTTCCCTTTTAGAGACAATGGGAACAGAACTCTTTGCACTTCGTCGTGTGACACCCTCTGGAGTTTGAATGTATTGCATAATCCCAGAAACCAATCGAGGTGTTCATTAAGGTTGTCATTACTTAATCTCTGGAATATTTGACCTTCTGTAATCATCGACACTATTTGGGTTGGGATTTGTTAACTTTCGAGGCCTAATTCCTCTTTTCAAAATTCACAGAGAAATGGTCCCCAAACCTGGGAGGTTGCGGTGCGGCCCTTTCTACCTCCTGGTCTGCCATTTCTGCTTGTCTTCTTCTCTGCATCAAAGTTCTCTGAAGTTCCAAATTAATGAGTTGGTTTTATACCAACTATTTTGTGCTAAATCTCTTGGCTTTTGTCTTGTGTTTGATGCAAGTATGTGGTGATTTAGGTTGTTTTGTGTATATAGATGGTGTACTAGTTGGTGATATTGAAATGGTGCAAAAAGAGTAAAAATGATGGTATATGATGAGAAAGTGTCAAAGGAAAAATGAAGAAACTCAAAATGCATTTTCGGCCAATTTAGGGTTTTTGGCAGAATTGAGTGTGCAATTTGTTTTGTGTATAACGCTTTCAATCCTTATCCGAATGGTGAGATTTTGGTAGCTATGGAAAGCTCTTTGTTTGTAATTCAATTTTCATGTTTAACTTTCTCCAAATTCTGTGTGCAAACATGAAAAATGAAGGCATCTTTGTTGTGTTTGGATTAGGATTTGATAGAGTTTTATCTTTCTGCCACAGTTTGGTAAATTGTGTATATCTTGAGCTATAGGTATCCTATGATGCTGATTCTTGAACTAGTGCAAAGCTAAAAGGAAGATCTAGAAATTCTAAGTTTACCACCAAGACCAATGCAAGGGCTAAGGCATATCAATTTGGCATGGAAGTAGAGAATTGAACGGAAATAGATACTTAGCTACATAGTGCCCTTATATGTGCACTCACTTCACCACTCTTGCACACTTATGCACTCTCCACACTACACTATCGCACACTCTCGCAAAATCACCGCACAACACTCACACACTAGCACTTGCACACTTCATGTGGCGAGGTCACCTCGCCGCATGCATCACTCGCACACACATTGACCTCGCCGCACAACAACCTCACGCACATGAACATTACACTCGCACACAAGCACTCGCACACTCATGCACTCACCACACTCCACTCGCACGAGTTCACCGTACACAAGCACTCACTTCTCGCAACACTCTAGCACTCACCATTAGCACTACTCTCGCACACCACCCACACACATTATGCGGCGAGGCAAGCACTCACGCACACACATTGCGGCGAGGTCACCTTGCCGCAACACTTTTGTACACATCCACCTCACCGCATGCACACACATCTTTCACACAAAGTTCTCGCACACACCATTCACTCCATTTGCACTTATGCACTGATTCACCCACAGCTCACTTTAAGCTTCACAACATGCCATTTTATAACTTCATTTCAACTAGCTTTCTCACACTCTAGCATCACTGTATAAGTATCTAGCACTTACTCATTCACTTAGCACACTCGTGCACATTTTATTTCACACTATATTTCACGATTCACTCACATTTCACAACACCACACTTGGTCTCACTACACAACACTTCTTCACAAACATTTCAATCTTTAGCAATTCCATTCACATCCAGCTTGCATACAACACTTTAGCTATATTTGGTTTACAACAATTCACACATTTCATTCCTGATTGTTTGATTTCATTACACTTCACAATTCATTTCACTTCACATATTCACAATATCACTCTCATTTTACACCCTCATTTCATAAACACTCACAACACTTCACACACTTTTGTTCACTCAAAACTCACACACTCGCACCTGTGTTGCGAGACCTCGCCACGAGGTCTCGCCAGCAACCACCTTGCACGGCGAGGTCTCGCCGCGAGACCTCGCCAGCAAAGGCACTACACGGCGAGAGCTCTCCACGAGGTCTCGCCACACACTCACACTTCACGGCGAGACCTCGCAGCGAGGTCTCGCCAGCATAATTGGCTTCAGGGTTTGGTTTTGGTGAACTGCAAAAATCCTTCTAAGTGTTGAGATTGTATACTCTTGGTATATGTAGAGATGAAGGCGTGGAGGCAGATGGCCTAAAGGTGCACGATTGCTGAGTTCAAAAGGAGGAGTGGAAGCTGGCGGATTGAAGGCGTGACTTATGCAGGAGGTAAATGCGTGAAGAAGCTGAGCACACGATGGTTTTGAGAGAGGGTTGGAGGCGTGATTTTCAGAAGATAGAAGGCGCAGAAATGAACTGGAGGCGTGATTCCTTGGGGCTCAAAAGCGCTGGAGCTAAGTTGAAAGCGCGCGATGCTTTTGGCTTGAAGGCGCTGAGACAGACTTGAAGGCTACTATGTGGCATTTCATTTGTGCTGATTTTGTCATTCCTTATGAGGGTACTTTTGTAATAATCCAGTTATTTTACTTTCGCGTATAATTTACGTTTTATAACCTCTATATATAGAGGATTAGTTAGCTTTTACAAAAAAACGAATATTCTAGATTCAGAACCGACTTTCGAGTTTTTGAGCAGAAATTTTCTCTCGTTTGAGCTTTCTCTCTCTACTTTCTCTCTCTACTTTCTCTCTCTACGGATTCTTTTTGAATTGGAAGCAATTGAAGTAGAGTATTTGGTAAATTCTTCCTAATTGATGAATATGATTTGCTATTTGTTGAATTTTGAAGATCGTGGACTGGAAATGGAACTATGTGGCTAAATTCGCTATGTTCTAGGGTTTAGATCCGGATATAGTGTAATTAGACTACGTATTGCCTTGCAATTGCATAAATTCATTAAGAATTATCTCATACTGGTAAATATTGCTCAAATCTGGTTAAAATTCACTCATTTGAGCTCTTGTTGTTTGAATCACCTCTTGATTGTGGTCGCCATGCTAGGTCGGAGTTTAATTCTACAACAGGAGTTAAAATGCTTGAATTGAGAACGCAGAGTATGAAAAATAAGTCTTCTCACTTGAATTGCTTGACCATGAACCGAAATGCAGTCGTCATGCCGGTGGAGGTTTGTTGAGATTTTAGAACTAAGTGAGGAGAGATCTTCTGAGATTTGTGAAGACAATCGGAATTAGGTTAGGCCTCGCCATAGGAAAACCTAGAAATTTGCTTGCAATAGTAGTAAATCTCGTAAGGTTGGGACTCTGCGGGTTTAATTCTTCACTCTAGGCCTCGCCATGGGAAATTGTGGTGTTAGAGAACATAGAAAATGAAGCGGTCGCCATGCCAGTCATAATCTAGGTTCTCAGGCAGTTTGATCCCTTTTTCGTTGACATTTATGTCAATTGCAATGCATATACATAGCTAACTTGCATGATCATTCGGAAAGAAACCCTAGGACATTTTCCTTATAGTTGATATCTCATTTTTGTGTTTACTTTTAGTTTTATATATTTCATTCTTCAACTGTTCTTGAGTGTTATTATGGTCTTTAAACTCGTGAAATTGAACTTGTGAATTTCCTAGAGCATTTCATTAATATTTTGGTACCAACTCCTTCCCTGAGGATACGATCCCTACTTCCACTTCTACAGTAGTTATAGGGTTAAATTGTGCGAATACGACTACACGCATCAATTTTTGGCGCCGTTGCCGGGGAAGGCACGGTTCTAGGATTTGAATAAGTGTTCCTTGAATTTCACTGATTCATTTTGTTTTGTGTTGAATTGTTTTTGATTTTTACTTGTTCCATTTTGTGTTTCTGTTTGTGTCATTTACTTTAGTTTTCACTCTGTTGTTGTGTTCTGTTCTTTGCATTTTCAAGTACGTGTTGAAAGTTGTGGTCTATTTCTTTGCTGAACATTTGAAGTTCTTGATTCTTTGCTATTATACTCCACAACGGTTTGTTGTGTATGCCAAGGTCTAGCAGGTGTGCAGGAGAACCACAATTTCCATTGGATCTTGAATTGGAAAACACTTTGAGGGCACAATTAAGACAGCAAAGAGAAATGGCTGCCCAAGGAGCACAAGCACCTAGGTTTGGTGACCATTATGCAATGAACTTCAACAACAGATTTGGGCAACAGGACATCGACGTTGAAAGCTACCACATTCCTCCACAGATAGTCTCCATGATCACTCAGGGCCAGTTTTTCCAAGGGCTTGACAATGAGGATCCTAACTACCACCTCGATTGGTTCCTAGGATTATATAGCACTTTCAAGCTGCCGAGAATTGATAGGGGTGAGGTTCACATGATTTTGTTCCCTTTATCTTTGAGAGGTAAAGCGAAGCATTGGTTTAAAACAATTGGGGGAGCGGATGCAACAGTTTCATTTGAAGAACTTCAGAGGAAATTTTTGGCTAAATACTTCCCACCTGCCAAGCTTGAGAAAAGAAGAATGGAAATTATGAATTTCCAACAACAAGATAGTGAATCATTTAGGGAAGCTTGGGAGAGATTCAATGATTTAATTCGGCAATGTCCAAATCATTATTTGGGTGAGATTAGGGAACTAAATACCTTCTTCAAAGGCCTTACTCCTGAAGCATCTATGATGGTCAAGGTATGTGCCAATGGTGCACTTAAAGACAAATCTGTGCCAGAAGTGCGTGAGTTGTTTAATCAGATTGCTGAGGATGAATATTTGTTCCCTGAAGCTCGTAAACCTCACAATAGAAGGCAAAGAGGAATCCTGGAGTTAGATGAGGAAACTTCACTCAATGCAAAAGTCGAAGCCTTAGCAAAGTAAATGCAATCCCTAAAGGCATCTCAAGCCAAGGCACATGTGTTGTCTTGTGGAATATGCAAGGGTGAACATTATACTGATGAGTGCTCTGTCACCACTGAATCTATTCAATACGTGAATAATTATGGCAACAGACCACAGTACTCTGAAATTACTCAGGAGGGAACAATAGAGGCTATGGAGGTAATCAAGGAAGTTAGGGGCAACAGAACCAAAACCAGGGAGGACAATATACTCAAGGGAATGATCAAAGGAGAACTTCCAATCCTCCACCAGGTTTTGAGCAACAACCAAGTGCTCAAGAACAAAGGAATCCATCAGTGGAAGACATGCTCCAGAGTCTTATGGAAAGGATAGATAAAAATGAGGACAGATTTGTTGCTTTGGAGACAACTGCGAGACATCATATTGCCACACTCAAAAACATTGAGATGCAATTGGGACAACTAGCTAATACTATACATCATAGGCCTAGTGGATCTCTTCCCAGTGATACCGTGCCAAATCCCAAGAACAAGGTTGGGTGTAATGCCATTACGTTGAGAAGCGGTAAGAAAGTGCATAAGTCATCTAAGCCTGAGGATGAGGAATGTGTTAATGAGGAGGAAAGTGTTCAAATTGAGAAAGAGTGTATCAATGAGGACATGGCACCAAAGAAGGTGGTGAACAGGAAGCTCTTGCATTTGAGAAGAAGAGTGAGCAAATAGATACAAAAACTGAGAGGAAGGAAATACTAGCTAGGGTAGGAAATGAGATCACCAAGAACTCCAATCCTTACAACTACTCTGAGTATGCCCCCAAACCTCCTTTTCCAGAGAGAAAGAAACCACCTCCAAAGAAAGGCCCTTAGTTCAATAAGTTTCTAGATGTGCTCAAGCAAGTAAATATGAATCTTCCTTTGATGGATTTAGTGACAGCAGTGCCCAAGTATGCCAAGTACCTCAAAGACCTCATTTCAAACAAGGAGCAAATTTTGAGGTGTGAAGTTCCTATGATGTTATCTGAATATAGCCAAGCTTGGATGGTGCACAACTTGCCTCCAAAGCTCAAGGATCCGGGCAGCTGTACAATTCCTTGCAAGATAGGCACAAGACATTTTGCAAAGGCTCTTTGTGATCTTGGTGCTGGGATCAACTTGGTGCCACTTTCCATAGCTATCAATGTTGGATTGGAAAGCCGGATTCGCCCAGTGGCAGTAACTCTCCAATTGGCAGATAGGTCCTTGGTGACTCCTACAGGTTTGGTGGAAGATGTTCTGGTAAGAGTTGATAAATTTACTTTGCCTGTTGATTTCATTATACTTGATATGGAGAAAGACCCGGAGGTACCTTTAATTTTTGGTAGGCCTTTCCTAGCTACTGGTGATGCTTTGATTGGAGTTCGAAATAAAACAGTCACCTTTAGAATTAATAATGAGGAAGTAGTTTTTGATGTGAATTATGCCATGAAACAACCCATGTGCACAGAGTCTTGTTTTTCAGTTCAAGTTGCCGAATGTTCTACAGCTTTAGTTGATGAGGGTGTTAAGCATGACTACATTTCTGTTGATAGAATTGTTGATGATGAAGAAATTGGTTGTAATGAGCTCGATGTAGAAGATTGCATGATTTCATTAGAGAGTGCACACATAGCAGAATGTGGTTTCATAGATGTATCAAACTTTGAAGTGCCAAGTCAATCTTTGGTAGAACATACCTCACAGGAAGCATGTGTTAAGAATTGTTCAAATGATAGTGAGGGCCATGCTATACTTGATAATGCTGATGACTGTTCTTTTCTTGATGTCTTGATAAATTGCATAGAGTCACATCTGGAAGAACATTGTGATACCATGAATCAAGATAATGTGGAAATTGCTGGGACTCTTTATGAAGCATCAACTCTTGAAACTGTGAATGTTACTGGAAACACACAACAAGTGCTAAATGAGATAGACAATAATGTTAGTTTTGATGTTAAAGATGTTAACATTTTGAATGACAATGAAAACATGGTGAAAAACTGTGAGTTTGAGACATTTATTTTTTGAACTTTTTGATGAGTTTGTTGAGACCATGGATGTGCATTCCTTGGTTGAGCCTTGCAGGATTACTATGGATAGTGTGGTAGAAGGGGGCGATGATGTGCTTCAAATGAAAGTGAAATTTGGAGAAAGTTCTTCTAATGTTCATGTGCTTACACATCTCCTTGATGATGCCACTCAAGTGTCCTCTAAGAAGAAGAAGAGTGCTTATCAGATTTCATCTTTTTTTTTGGTGCAGAGATGGATTTACCGAGTCCTATTCATGACCACAACCTAATTCGTGGTTGAATAAAGTCTAGCTGGAGACTATCCAAATCCAGAACTACTTCTTTTCCTTTGGCTTTAATAAAGTAGTTTGGTTCAATTAGTCTTTACGTTTTCAATATCAATTTTGATGTCATTCACTAAGGCCACTCATGATACAG
Source organism: Ophiorrhiza pumila (assembly GCA_016586305.1). NCBI lineage: Eukaryota > Viridiplantae > Streptophyta > Magnoliopsida > Gentianales > Rubiaceae > Ophiorrhiza > Ophiorrhiza pumila. Next base: position 16,620,861 of record BLIW01000011.1, read on the forward strand.
GTGTATGCCCAGGAAGGAAGTTGCAAGAGAAATTAGTCATGCAACAAAGGGAATTTTGAACAAAGACATTCCACCAAGCAAACATTGGACTTCATGACTTACCAATACCAGGGAGCTCCTAAACCTATCTCTAGTTTACATTGAGGACAATGTAAGTTTTAAGTGTGGGGGAGGGACTGTTTGCTATGATTTGTGTTTCTTGGACTCTATATGCTTACTTTCTGTCATGAAATTTTTTTTGTGCTATGTAATGCAATTTTTAGTGTAAATGTGTGTTGTTTTGAGACTTTTGCCTGTTATTTTAGTTTTGTTGTGTCATTTTGAGTTTATTACCCGTATGTGTGGTGTTTTTCATGTTTTGTGCAAAATTTAAATTATTGGTGAAATTTTAAAATTTTGTGAATAAGTGATATTAAGAACACAAGTTTTGGCAAAATGTTCTTAACCATGGAAAGTTTTGGTGTTGAGTGGTGCTGTTTTGGTGGGTTGATGTTTTTAAGTGTTAAGGAGTGTGAGTGTGCTAATAAAGTGTCAAATGTGTAATGAAAGAAACAGTGGTGTGGTGCTAGTGAGGCAATGGAATGAAGTAACACTTTGCACTAGGCTTTGGCTCCTTTGGAAATCTATGTTCGAAATTTGTGGTTTATCAAGCTCTATTTTCATTTTTGCATATGAAAATTGTTTTGTGATCTTTGATTCCAATCTTGATGAAATCAGTACATTTTGTTAATCAAGGCATCGTGTTAAAGTAAGATAGATATGCCATGCAAACTTGTTCTTGGACATAGGAGGAAAATGATTCAATACGTTCTTATTGTTGTGCATTATTTCGGTTGTTTTGGATGCTCTAGCATACATAGTCCTTTAGAGACATTCAAGAACTTTTGGTCACACAAGAAGGGATATGGAGAAAAAGCATTTGGCAATTAGGAATGAAAAGCCGAAATACCCTTGGCAATCATAATTGGGAAAAAGTAGCCATAAAACCCAGGCAGCTAAAGCGAAAAATAAGCCAAAAGACCCAGGGCAAGCACACCAATGTGTGTAAAAAGCAAAAGCATCAAAGTGCAAAAGCAATTGAATTGTGAAATCAATTAAGTGAAGCACCAATGTGCAACCATTGATCTTGTGTGATTTTGAGTTTTTGAGTGTGGACATTGTGATTGTCTGTGCTAAGAGATGTTTTGGAACAGAAGGAATAATACATGCATAAAGAATGGATGAATTGGTATTCCTCAGCACACACTTGCACGCATGACATTTTGGTCTTTATTCGTCGTGCCTTGGTTGATAACTTTTGTTGAAATTTGATAGATTGGGGTTAAGGACAAGTAATGAGTTTGTTTCATGAAAGAGTTGTTTTGATGAACTCAAAGGAGAACGAGTTTGAAAGAGAAGTGGAGTCTAGTGTTAAGTGGTTGTGAAGTGTGAGTTTGCTTGAGGACCAGCAAAAGCTCAAGTGTGGGGGAATTTGATGAGTTGGTTTTATACCAACTATTTTATGCTAAATCTCTTGGCTTTTGTCTTGTGTTTGATGCAAGTATGTGGTGATTTAGGATGTTTTGTGTATATAGATGGTTTACTAGTTGGTGATATTGAAATGGTGCAAAAAGAGTAAAAATGATGGTATATGATGTGAAAAGTGTTAAAGGAAAAATGAAGAAACTCAAAATGCATTTTCGGCCAATTTAGGGTTTTTGGCAGAATTGAGTGGGCAATTTATTTTGTGTATAACTCTTTCAATCCTTAACCGATTGGTACGATTTTGGTAGCTATGGAAAGCCCTTTGTTTGTACTTCAATTGCCATGTTTTAACTTTCTCCAAATTCGGTGTGCAAACATGAAAAACGAAGGCATCTTTGTTTTGTTTGGATTAGGATTTGATAGAGTTTTATCTTTCTGCCACAGTTTGGTAAATTGTGTATATCTTGAGCTACAGGTATCCTATGATGCTGATTCTTGAACTAGTGCAAACTAAAAGGAAGCTCTAGAACTTCTAAGTTTACCACCAAGACCAATTCAGGGGCTAAGGTACATCAATGTGGCATGGAAGTAGAGAATTGAGCGGAAATAGATACTTAGCTACATAGTGCCCTTATATGTGCACTGACTTCACCACTCTTGCACACTTATGCACTCACCACACTTCACTATCGCACACTCTTGCACACTCACCGCACCACACTCGCACAATAGCACTTGCACACTTCATGCGGCGAGGTCACCTCGCCGCATGTATCACTCGCGCACACATTGACCTCGCCGCACAACAATCTCACGCACATGCACATTACACTCGCACACAAGCACTCGCACACTCATGCACTCACCGCACTCCACTCGCACGAGTTCACCGCACACAAGCACTCACTTCTTGCAACACTCTAGCACTCACCATTAGCACTACTCTCGCACACCACCCACACACATTGGCTTCAGGGTTTGATTTTGGTGAACTGCAAAAATCCTTCTAAGTGTTGAGATTGTATACTCTTTGTATATGTAGAGATGAAGGCGTGGAGGCAGATGGCCCAAAGGCGCACGATTGTTGAGTTGAAAAGGAGGAATGGAAGCTGGCGGATTGAAGGCGTGACTTGTCCAGGAGGTAAAGGTGTGAAGAAGCTGAGCACACGAGGGTTTTGAGAGAGGGTTGGAGGCGTGATTTTCAGAAGATAGAAGGCTCAGAAAGGAACTGGAGGCTTGATTCCTTGGGGCTCAAAAGCGCTGGAGCTGTGCTAAAGGCGCGATGCTTTTGGCTTGAAGGCTCTGGGACAGACTTGAAGGCTACTATGTGGAATTTCATTGTGCTGATTTTGTCATTCCTTACGAGGGTACTTTTGTAATAATCTAGTTATTTTACGTTCGCGTACATTTTACGTTTTATAACCTCTATATATAGAGGATTAGTTAGCTTTTACAAAAAAACGAATATTCTAGATTCAGAACCGACTTTCGAGTTTTAGAGCGGGAATTTTCTCTCGTTTGAGCTTTCTCTCTCTACGAATTCGATCTCCATTTTCACTTCCGATCAAGAATTTGAACCGATAATTGTAATTCTATTCTCAATCAAGGAAGCTTTTACGGAGTCTTTTTGAATTGGAAGCAATTGAAGCAGAGTATTTGGTAAATTCTTCCTAATTGATGAATATGATTTGCTATTTGTTGAATTTTGAAGATGGAAATGGAACTCTGTGGCTAAATTCGCTATGTTCTAGGGTTTAGATCCGGATGTAGTGTAATTAGACTTCGTATTGCCTTGCAATTGTTTAAATTCATTAAGAATGATCTCATACTAGTAAATATTGCTCAAATCTGGTTAAAATTCACTCATTTAAGCTCTTGTTGTTTGAATCACCTCTTGATTGTGGTAACCATGCTAGGTCGGAGTTTAATTCTACAATAGGAGTTAAAATGCTTGAATTGAGAACGTACAGTATGGAAAATGAGTCTCCTCACTTGAATTGCTTGACCATGAACCGAAATGCGATCGTCATGCCGGTGGAGGTTTGTTGAGATTTTAGAACTAAGTGAGGAGAGATCTTCTGAGATTTGTGAAGACAATCGGAATTAGGTTAGACCTCGCCATAGGAAAACCTAGGAATTTGCTTGCAATAGTAGTGAAGCTCGGAAGGTTGGGACGCTGCGTGTTTAATTGTTCACTGTAGGCCTCGCCATTGGAAATTGTGGAGTTAGAGAACATAGAAAATGAAGCGGTCTCCATGCCAGTCATAATCTAGGTTCTCAGGTAGTTTGATCCCCTTTTCGTTGACATTTATGTCAATTGCAATGCATATACATAGCTAACTTGCATGATCATCTGGAAAGAAACCCTAGGACATTTTCCTTATAGTTGATATCTAATTTCTGTGTTTACTTTTAGTTTTATATATTACATTCTTCAACTGTTCTTGAGCGTTATTATTGTCTTTAAACTCGTGAAATTGAACTTGTGAATTTCCTGGAGCATTTCATTAATATTTTGGTACCAACTCCTTCCCTGAGGATACGATCCCTACTTCCACTTCTACAGTAGTTATAGGGTTAAATTGTGCGAATACGACTACACGCATCACAAATCAAGTTAAAATTCTGGACCTTCTCCTTGTAATCTTGCTCTTTTTTGCATGAACTGATTTCCCTAAACAATTAAAGAACAATTCTTACGTAGATAGATCAGTGGAACAAAATCAACGCAAAAGAAATGAATCAAGTTGCTTCAATAAACGTAACATATAGAATTCCACAAAATCCACAATTTCAAAATAAGAACAGTAACAACTTAATAACAATTCCCAAAACACAAAGAATTTAACAAAAACTATCAGAAAATCAACTTATGACACTCTGCCTCTCCCCGGCAGCGGCGCCAAAAATTGAGTTGAAGCTGTCGCTACTTCCCAATTTTACCCAAACTCACTCAATTAATGCAGAAGTGGCAAGTGGGATCGTATCCACAAGGAGAGGACTATGACCAAATATTGATCTAGTGACAGAATAAATAACAGAATTAAACAATAATGCAATCACACAAACGATATGCAACAACAGAGAAAGCAATAGAGATGATGGTGTTGCCTTGAGGGTGATACAATTTGTATGGATCTTTCTCCTATTATCCCAGACTTGTGTGAATGTGTGAGGGGATTACTCTGCTAGCGACCTAGAACTGATCAACTTGAAAGTTCTCACAATCGTAGTTCACAAATCTCCTCAAACTTCCCTTGGTAGGGCAAATTCTTGGCACTAATGGAAATCCCAGATCCCTATTCTCCTAGAGCAAATCTAATTCAGTCTCTGAATATCTCCCTTGGCATGGCAGCTACTCAGTTCATGTATTCGATCTATAATACGAGCACAATCTTAAATCTTTCCTAAGGTTTGATTATAACTGTCAGTGGGCACCGCACAATTAGAACCACAAGAATTGCAGAATTTAAGACTCACACATGCATGTTCATAACTCAATTCATGTTATGTTCAATCGCCTACGGTAGATTCACACAAGTTTCAGTGGGCACCGCAGATTTGATGTGAATTTGAACTAATAGTGAGAATATTGAATCTAAACAAGTAAGGAAATATTAACATGAACAACACAGACAAATTTCTATTCATATGTCTCAAATAAGATTAGATCCATACATATAATCCCTCAAAGCAACACTCTAAGTTTAGCTGATCATCTTGATCGACATAGAATTTGCTATTACAAAGAGTAGAGTAAATGGGTAGGCTATGATCTTCTCCTCCATCTCTGCAATTTCTTCCCTTTTGTTTTGCCCTAAATGTTTCTCTCTCTTGATTGCTCCCTCTCCCGTCGTCCTTCTTCTTTGATCTCTTCCTTTACTTTTATACCTTTTCCTCGCTGAGGTGTTTCTGTCGGGTTCCTGGAAGTTTCCTTTCTTTGCGATGAGGATGCCACGTGTCCTACAATATGTCAATTACCGATAGAAGTGAGGCCACGTTATCAGTTCACAACTTAATGACTAAGGATTGACAGTGCAAATTTTCAAACACTTGGTGCACGTATGAACGCTGTATCTCAGGCTTGCTTGTGAGCTTCACAGCTTGTGCGGGTTTGCTATTGTGTGTGTTAAGTGTGAGTGTGGATGCGGAAGTACAATGTATGACGCTAGTGTGAGTGTGTAAATATGTATGCATGAAAATGTGCAAAAGTGTGCAAGTGAAATGTGGTGGAGGTTCGTCGCTCAACCTCGCCAAATACCCAAACTTACTCAACTAATGTAGAAGTGGCAAGTGGGATCGTATCCACAGGGAAGGTTTGGGTGTCAAGAGATCACTTGTTCAAGAAACCAAAGCAAATGGAACAAATACAGAACAATATAAATACAAGAATGAGGATGGATGCAAGGTTAGTATGCAAGCACTGCCTTGAGGGATTTTGACATGTACCGATCTCTCCCTAAAATCATCGACTTGTGTAAACATATGTGAGGGGACTTTAAACTGCTAGTGGACTGGGATTGATCTTCTTGGTAGATCTCACAACCCCATCTCACAATACTCCCCGAACTTCCGTTGGTAGGGCAAGTTCGTGGCTCGAGTCAGACTCTCCCAGATCCCTATTCTAAGATAAGAACACTCTTAGACCTTTCCTATAGTTGATGTTAACTGTCAGTGGGTACCGCACAGTTAAAATCGGCAAAGTGTATAGGACCTAAGAACTCACATAAGCATATTCACAATCAGTTCATGTTATGTTCAACAGCCTCATATCGATTTACACAAAACTCAGTGGATACCGCAGCTTTAAATGTAAACTTAAGCAATGGCATGCGAAATATTGAAGATAATCAAGAACAGATTATGAACATGAAGAACACATATATAAATCTATGATGATATTCCAATTTCCTTTTACAGCGCTAAACTGATTACAGTGGGTACCGCAAATCAAATTAAGAGCATAAGCGTGTGTGAGTAAACATTGGAATGAAACATCAAAAGACATTGAACATAGATCAAACACATAATGAGCAATTTAAATGTCCCAAATAAGTCGAGATCTGTACAGTCGAGCCCTCAAGACAGCAAAATGTGCGAAAGGGAAAAGAAAGAGAAAAACCTAATCTAACCTAAGAACTAGAACTAAGAAATGCTATCTCTCTTCTCCCGCTCTCTCAACTCCCCCTTTCCCGATCTTATAGTTTTTCCCAGATAATTTGGCTTGTAAATTTCCTGGAAGCTTCCTTCTTCCGCTGGGATGTCCACACGTGGCTCTTCCATGAAAACTTGGAGGTCAGCATTGTGGACTTTCATGGTATGGACTTCTGCATAGTGAATTGTTGAGCTTCATGATTTGGCTTGGTGAGCTTCCTGGAAGTTTCCCTTTCTATGCCCGGATGTTGACACGTGTCCTGCAGATATAAACCAAGAACTGAGTGATGACACGTGTAGCTAAGAATAAGAATGTTAACGCAAAATATCAAACAGATTGAGGGCTATGTTTGCTAAGTATGTGTGTGCCGAGGGTGGAGTGTAGTGCCTACAGAATGTATGAGAAAATTCCTAAGTAAAAATGACAAAGGAAAAATGTATGAAGAGTGCATGTGTGTGAGGTGAGTGAGGCGGCCGCATCGTGTGTGCGTGTGTGTGAGTGGGCGGCCGCATCGTCATGTGTGTGAGTGGGCGGCCGCACGATGCGGCCTCCGTGTGTGCGTGTGTGTGAGTGGGTGGTCGCATGATGCGACCGCCGTGTGTGCATGGTGTTGTGCTTCAGGAGTAGTCATGGACCTTCCTGAAGACTTGGAAGTCAGTTGTGTGCTAGTGTGTGTTGTGGAGGTCAAGAGTGTAAGTGTGAGCCCAAGAGTAAGTGTGAGTGCTGCGTAAGTGAAGTGGTGGACTTGTGAATAGTGATTATGGACCTCCAAAGTGTGGACTTCCATAGTGTGGACCTCCATGAAGGCTTGGAGGTCAGTGATCTTGAAGGTCAGTGGCATACATGACTAAGTATTTTGCATAAAATCACAAAATATTCACATTGTTACACGAACACTTAGCCATTTCTCAATATTTCCCAATCACGCACATTCTTGCATACCATTGACATACCAAGCATCATTTTCACTCATAAATCACAGCAAAAGATTAAGAAAGCAAAGCAGATAAGTCGACTAAACCTCGACTTATCATCCCCCCATACTTAAGTCTTTGCTAGTCCCGAGCAAAGTATAACCAACTGTCCACCCCACATTCAACACTTTCAACATCATCAGCTATCCATTTAAAATTTTCGCATGCAAAGGAAAACATTTGATTGAGTTTACAGTTTATTCGACTTCATACAAGTTATCAAGTAAGGTGAAGTGAATAAAAACCAAACCGTCAGCGTGCAAGTGTGTGCTGAGAGATTCATATGTCTCCTTATTCTGTCTATGCAGAGTACTCAAGTAGGCACTTTAGTTAAGAATTCTTGCACTACAATCTTTTGTCCACACACACAAACACTTCATACTAAAATGAAAGACAAAGACTTCACTAAGCTTACTGGGGATTTCCCCTTATTCAATGCACATTGGTGCTTATTGCTTTCTTTTCGAAACTCATGCCGCACTTTGGTGCTTGGATGCCAGGGTTTTGTGGCTATTTTTTCCCTTTATTCGTCGCAATCCATGTTTGTGTGTGTCTTCAAGAGACTATATATACAAATGCAAGAAAAAGTGTTTACGAGTAGAGAGCACATACAAACAAAGAAACATAAGCCCCCTCCTATGTCAAATTTTTGTGCTGGCGTTTCTATCTTACATTAACACCGTACTTTACCCATCAACATCGTATGCAATCGAATGAATTCAGTAAAACTCCAAAATTTTCGCATACATTGAACAATTTGTGGATTGGTGGATTTGTTGATGAAATTGGAAGTGCGAATGTAATGGATTGTGCAAGTGTGTTAGATGGACAGTGGCAATCTTTGCACAACACAACATCACACTCTTACATTCATAACAACTGGAAATCACAGCACACTACATCACAACTTTGAAATGGAAAGCAGACTACAAGGTCAGTGCTAGTCACTGCCTTGTTTTTCATTCCCACAACAACACGAGAGAAAGGAAAAAAAATAAGAAATAAAAACAAAACACCCCCTACTACTAATATAATAGCACACCACTGATCCTTGCAACACATAAGCAAGCACACAAACAATTCGAAGCAGTTCAAAGTAAATGCACCAAGCATCATAATCACACGCATCAACCAAAACCACATAGAGACTAGACAACCACCCATGGACCCCCAGAGCATGGACAACCACACATGGACCTTCGGAGCATGCAAGTCTCCCCCCACACTTAAAATCAACAATGGTCCCCATTGTGGAAAAAGGAAAGAGACTACCAAGTTTATGTTCCAGGAGGACTAGGTTGGTTGGAAAATCAAGAGAATCCAGGAGATGAGGGTTGCGCATTTCTGGATGCAGCGTTGGAGCTCACCCCTTGCTGCATGACCACTCTCGTGCTTGTGAATCCTTGCATAAAAAATACACAAGTCACTATACAAAGTATAAAACTTATATTCATGTAAGAACACTAACCATGCTTCCCATCCTAGAGTAGAAATTCATGCAATAAAGGCGTCCCAATAATGCATTAGGTTCATGGCAATTTTAAACTTCACATGGTCACCACTTCACCTTTTCTACAATATGCATGAGAATTCAACCAACTAGACAACATTCACCTCAAATAAATCATGAAAGTTCCATAAGGTATTTCCCACAAATAATAGAGTCCAATAAATCAGAAGGGAATGAGCTCATACCTTATACTGTGCAAATATGAGTGAATATTGACTTGTTGGAAACTTGGTGTTAAAGTGGTGGTGCTACATAACCTACTGTGAGTGTGTGAGTTGTGACTTGTGATATACAAGAGAGAGTAGAGAAAAATTGTGGTGTGCATGTGAGTGCCACACCATGACCTTGGGTCATGGTGGTGTGTAGTGTATCATGTTATCAGCACTTTGAGGACACTTTCCCACAACTTAACATCTGAAAGCCATTGCTTGAGGCTCTGCACATAAGAGAGGTCTAACTAGATGAACGAAACAAAAGTAACTAAAAACTCAAGCATCAAATTATTCAAGAGAAGTGGATTAAATAGTTCTGGATTTATTCAGTCTCCAGCTAGACTTTATTCATGAAGCCTTCTTGTTCAAGATTCGGAGTACCCATCTCTATACCAGAAGAATCCTTTTTCAGGAGCACTCTTTGTTCTCCAGTATGGAACTGGACAAATATTTTTCAGGAAGAGGTGTTGGAGCTCAGGCACCTGGGGAACAATCTCAATAAACTCCATTTTATACCATGTATGTTCCCCTATAGGAATCACCTCTTTCACTCCTCCCACCACCTTTGGCTCTAACACCCTGCAAGGCTCAACCATAGTTTGTGCATCCATGGTCTCAAATAATTCATCAGTAATTTCAAAAATGGGTGCATCAACAAAGCAATTCTCCACCATGTTATAAATTTCTTTACAAAGAATTAAATCATCATCACACAACCTAACATGGTTGAAATTTTGGGTCTTTCCTTTGCTGTCAAAACATGGTTCACTATGCACATTCAACAAATGTATCTCAATGCTCTCTATTTGTTGGTCACCATTCAAAGTTTCAGATTAATGCATAGTCTCAAAAGTTAGTGCCTCAACAAAATGCTCAATGGTCATGTTGTCATTTTCTTTAGTATGTGCAACATTGATTTCATTCATGCTCACACAAGGCTCAATGAGAGATGTCTCAGTGCATTTTACAGGGCATTCAAGTGAAGAAGAGGTGTCTAAAGGAAGTCTAACATCATCAATGTTCTCATGGGACTCCATGGATTCAACATAAGACCTAGCATTAGACAAATCCCCAAATTGATAGTAAGCAACCAAAAAGGCCCTAAGTTGATCAGATGTAAGCTCATAACCAGAGACATCATTCTCATCAGAAGAACTCAAACATTCATGCACAAGAGATTCCTCAACAAAGCACTCAGGTATGACCTCTCTAACATTTGTGGACTCCAACTCATTTGGACAGTTTAAACCGAAATCAATGTTGGCATTCATATCAAAAAAAATTTCCTCAAGAGTTGGTGTTTCAGTAATGAGAGATATACCTTTTGAGTGGCCTTGAGCTTCTTCAACTGGTGTCTCAAGTTGTTCCGTCATGTCGCTCATAAAGGCACTCATATGATCAAGACTCTGTTGTTTCTCTGGAACCTTGTCTTCCATTTGAGCACATTTTGTTTCTATTCTATCCATTTTGTCCAAAATCTGGAACAACATGTTTTGCACGTTTTCATCTTCTTCAGAATAAGACTCATTGCTTTGTTGGTGGTCATGCCATGATTCAAAATATCTGGGTGGAGAAAATTTATCAAATACTCCAGGGGTTGGTCGGGTGTCATCCATCCAATCTGGTGGATAATCATAATGAGGCTCAATGGAGTCCCCAAACCACCTAGACATATTTGGTCTCTTGTGGTATGCACAATTTAATCTCAATGAAATTTCAAATCTCCCTTCACTTTCCACAAGCTGAGAACAGTAGCATATAACAAGAACACAAAGCTAACACACAAAAAAAAAAGAAGAAAATCACACAAAAACAGAGATAAATAAAAATAAAAGAAAACACCAAAAATTCAACAAGTCAAGAAAACAACTGATCTCCAACAACCGTGCCTTCCCCGGCAACGGCGCCAATTTGGTGGAGGTTCGTCGCTCAACCTCGCCAAATACCCAATCTTACTCAACAAATGTAGAAGTGGCAAGTGGGATCGTATCCACAGGGAAGGTTTGGGTGTCAAGAGATCACTTGTTCAACAAACCAAAGCAAATGGAACAAATACAGAACAATATAAATGCAAGAATGAGGATGGATGCAAGGTTAGTATGCAAGCACTGCCTTGAGGGATTTCGACATGTACCGATCTCTCCCTAAAATCATCGACTTGTGTAAACATATGTGAGGGGACTTTAAACTGCTAGTGGACTGGGATTGATCTTCTTGGTAGATCTCACAACCACATCTCACAATACTCCCCGAACTTCCCTTGGTAGGGCAAGTTTGTGGCTCGAGTCAGACTCTCCCAGATCCCTATTCTAAGACAAGAACACTCTTAGACCTTTCCTATAGTTGATGTTAACTGTCAGTGGGTACCGCACAGTTAAAATCGGCAAAGTGTATAGGACCTAAGAACTCACATAAGCATATTCACAATCAGTTCATGTTATGTTCAACAGCCTCATATCGATTTACACAAAACTCAGTGGATACCGCAGCTTTAAATGTAAACTTAAGCAATTGCATGCGAAATATTGAAGATAGTCAAGAACAGATTATGAACATGAAGAACACATATATAAATCTATAATGATATTCCAATTTCCTTTTACAGCGCTAAACTGATTCCAGTGGGTACCGCAAATCAAATTAAGAGCATAAGCGTGTGTGAGTAAACATTGGAATGAAACATCAAAAGACATTGAACAAAGATCAAACACATAATGAGCAATTTAAATGTCTCAAATAAGTCGAGATCTGTACAGTCGAGCCCTCAAGACAGCAAAATGTGCGAAAGGGAAAAGAAAGAGAAAAACCTAATCTAACCTAAGAACTAGAACTAAGAAATGCTATCTCTCTTCTCCCGCTCTCTCAACTCCCCCTTTCCCGATCTTATAGTTTTTCCCAGATAATTTGGCTTGTAAATTTCCTGGAAGCTTCATTCTTCCGCTGGGATGTCCACACGTGGCTCTTCCATGAAAACTTGGAGGTCAGCATTGTGGACTTTCATGGTATGGACTTTTGCATAGTGAATTGTAGAGCTTCATGATTTGGCTTGGTGAGCTTCCTGGAAGTTTCCCTTTTTATGCCCGGATGTTGACACGTGTCCTGCAGATATAAACCAAGAATTGAGTGAAGACACGTGTAGCTATGAATAAGAATGTTAACGCAAAATATCAAATAGATTGAGGGCCATGTTTGCTAAGTATGTGTGTGCCGAGGGTGGAGTGTAGTGCCTACAAAATGCATGAGAAAATTCCTAAGTAAAAATGACAAAGGAAAAATGTATGAAGAGTGCATGTGTGTGAGGTGAGTGAGGCGGCCGCACGATGCGGCCACCGTGTGTTCGTGTGTATGAGTGGGCGGCCGCACGATGCGGCCGCCGTGTGTGTGTGTGTTTGAGTGTTGCGGCCGCCGTGTGTGAGTGTGTGTAAGTCGTGTGTGCGTGTGTGTGAGTGGGCGGTCGCATGATGCGACCGCCGTGTGTGCATGGTGTTGTGCTTCCGGAGTAGTCATGGACCTTCCTGAAGACTTGGAGGTCAGTTGTGTGCTAGTGTGTGTTGTGGAGGTCAAGAGTGTAAGTGTGAGCCCAAGAGTAAGTGTGAGTGCTGCGTAAGTGAAGTGGTGGACTTGTGAATAGTGATTATGGACCTCCAAAGTGTGGACTTCCATAGTGTGGACCTCCATGAAGGCTTGGAGGTCAGTGATCTTGGAGGTCAGTGGCATACATGACTAAGTATTTTGCATAAAATCACAAAATATTCACATTGTTACACGAACACTTAGCCATTTCTCAATATTTCCCAATCACGCACATTCTTGCATACCATTGACATACCAAGCATCATTTTAACCCATAAATCACAGCAAAAGATTAAGAAAGCAAAGCAGATAAGTCGACTAAACCTCGACTTATCAAAATGCATGAAAATGTGTGTGTGTGGCGGGCGCACGAGTGCGTGAAGTGTGTGTGGCAGGCGCACCATAGCGCTCACCGTGTGTGCTTGAGTGCGCATGGCGGGCGCCCCGTGTGTGCATGAGTGAATGCATGGCGCCCGCACCGTGTATATGTGCGTGAATGAGGCGGGTGCCGTGGTGCGCCCGTCGTGAGTGTGTGTGTGTGTGTGTTTGGTGTGTTTTGTGTGCGTTGTGTTGTGTTTCGTGTGCATTGTTGCGTGCTTGAATGCTGTGCGTGAGTAATGTGTTTGGTGTGCTGGGACTCTAATATAGTGCTTGAGATTTTGTGAGGACAAAATGTTTTAGTGGGTGCTTGTTCTCATTCATGTGCAAACATAACTCTTTACATGGCATTCACACAACACTTCACCAATTCTCACAATTTCTGAATCATAAACATATTAGCATGCAAGTCATTCATCAAGCACCATTTCTACTATTATTTCATGCAAAAGACTAAGAAAGTAGATCAAATAAGTCGGTACAATTCCGACTTATCATTACCCTCCCCGGCAGCGGCACCGCCAATTTGATAGCAGCGTTGGAGCTAGGGTCAAATGCAAAGGCCTAACCAAATCAAATACATTTATAACCTAATCCTCACGACATTTAAGGTGCATCAAGACACCGATGTTTTGTAGCTAGAGGAAGTAGGGATCGTTTCCACATGGAGGGGATGAGTTTATGCAATTAGTGTAAACATGTGTGTAGTAGTGGAAGTACAAACAAGCAAAGAAATGACCTAAACTACACTATCACTACTAAATAAATATGAAAATATGTGAAAGAGGATTTTAGTAATGAAAGTATATCCTTTGATTTAGTTATCTAAAGTATGAGCGTTATGTGTGGTTTATCCTATGGGATTACTATGACTAAGGATGAGCCAATTCAACTAATTCCCCCCTTTATGACGGAGGCAGGGACCTAAATGCATTGTCTCCTACCAGAAATTGACCAATTAACCAATCCCCACTTTATGGCGGAGGCAATAACTAACTAACTAATGTCAACCAAAATTCCAATGTCTCTCCAATCTTCCAACTCTCTAATCTAACCACTTTTTTATGGCAGAGGCAAGGGTCGAACCTAGTCACTCCCTAGGAAATCACTCCCTAATTTACTCCTCCCTTTATGGCAGAGGCAAGGACTAAACTAGTTCATGTCTACCAAGTTCATTAAACCTATATTGAACTCTCAATATTCTAATCAATTCCCTCTTTATGGCGGAAGCAAGAATGGATTAAAACATCTCCACTAATCCATAACCCACATACTAGTCTACCATTAGCATTACTAATATGGGCTAATAATTAGTTTGTAGTTCTTAAATACTAGCTATCCATAGCATAAAACCACACCTTAACAGATTAAATCAACAACACATAACCACAATCCAAGGGTAATAGCAATTTAGCCTCTCATGGCACACAAAAACTTCATAAGCGTATATGAACAAGCAAGAAAATAAGCAAAGAAGTGTAAGAAAAAGAAGCTACCCAATTGATTTAACGAAAGAGGAAGCTTTCCAAATGTTGATTCCAAGTAAATATCCAAGCTTTACATTGATTCCAAGCTCTTGAGCACATGAGCATTACAAGAATTTCTTCCACACTATATCCTACTTTAATCTATTCTAATCTAATCTACTCCTAAACTAACTATTTTGTGCCTCCTTGTTGTTCTCCTCCTTCTCCCCATTTTCTTGGCTGCAAGACTTCACCATATATGAGGAAGAAATTAGGGTTGGCCTTGTGTGCTTCATATTGACACGAGCTGTCGTGGGCTCGTCAATTTAACCTTGACTCAATAACTCTGTAGAAGCAGTGACTGGGGATCGTATTCTCAGGGAGAGGTGTATGTCCTAATCTTGATACGTGATAGTAAACAACAATGAAAATAATGTGACAAAGACAATAAATAGATGTAAGGAATTGAAATGTCAACTACACAAAATGTGATCAAAAATAAGGAAATTAAAGGCAACAACTAAACTCAAATGTAATCAAGAGAGACTAAGCGTACTGCCTTGAGGGATATTCATTCAATATGGATCTGTACTTGTCATCATCGATGTGTGTGGTTATGTGAGGAGACTTAGCTGCTAGTGATCTAGAATCGATCTACTGGGTGGTTCTCACGATTTCTATTTCACAAAACCCTTGAGCTTCCCTTGGTAGGGCAAGCCTTCGGTACTCACTTAAATTCCCAGATCTCTATTATGTGAATTAACCCTAGTCCTATCCTCAAACCCCTCCCTTAGTAGGGCAGTTGTTTAATTTAAGCATTCAGATCTTATCACATTAATCATCTCAAGTTTTTCCATTAAATTGATTCCACTTGCCATAGGTTACTGCACAAACAAAATCACACAATAAGCAGACCTTGAGTCTCACATAAATTCAATTCTCGATTCAAATCATGTTATACCCAATTATCTTTGGTAGACCCATACCGATCTCAGTGGGTACCGCAGATCGAGTATGGATTTTGGTGATTTTATAAAAGCCCATCGAATTAAACATGAAGAAACAGATATTGAATAAATTCACAGATCAATCATTACAAATATCTCAGACAAGTTAAGATCCACATCTATGAAATCCCCAAGACAATACTGTGAAATTAGCCGATCATGTTAATCGGCTTAAACCCACAAATTACAAAAGGTAGAATAGGTAATGGATCTATGGTGTTTTCTCTCTTCTCTGCAATTGTGGCTTTTTCTCTCTTGTTCTTTTTTTCAATAATCTCTCTTGATCGAATGTCCTCCTCCCTGGATGCCATTAGGGTTGCCTCCTTTTTCCTTTTATACTTTCTCCTTCTCCTGTAGCTTGATCGTGACCGCTCAGCTCTTTCTCTCGCTCTATGATTCCTCCACGTGTCTCTGAAAAATGGCACTCAGATAATAAGTGGAACAAGTGATGCACGTGTTCTACCCATGACTTAAGCATTAAGATTTAGCAATGCAAAACTACGAACACCTTGTGGCCATATGAATTAGCCATGTCTATGCCTTGTTTGTGCGAAGAAGTGTATGAATTGTTAATGCATTTGTGCATAAGTGTGTGTTTTGTGGTGTGTGAGTGTGTGTAGTGGCGGGCGCCAATGTGATTTTGTGTTTGGGCTTGGCGCCCGCCAAGCTCTTTTTGTGTTTGTGTGTATTGTGTAGTGTTTATATGTTGTGAGGTGAAAGTGTGCTAGTGTGTGAGATGAGTGCAATGCGTGAGTGATGAATTTAGTGCCAGTGTATGCATGTGTGATACAGAATGCATGAGTGAGTGAGTGAAGTTAGTGTAGTGAGTGTTTTGTGAGGTGTGTTAGTGTGTGAAGTGGCGGGCGCCATGGGGTTTTTGTATTTAGGCTTGGCGCCTGCCAAGCTCTTTTGTGCTTGTGTGTGTGTAAATGAGTGAGTGCATGAGTATTTAGTTAAGGATGCATGTGTGAAGTGAGTGTAAGTGTATGCAAGGGATGGATATGTGAAGTAGGTGTAAGTGTATGCAAGGGATGGATATGTGAAGTGGGTGTAAGTGTATGCAAGAATGTATGGGTGCAGTGAGTGCAAGTGTAGCGTGAGATGTGTGTGTGAGTGAAGGTGTGTGAGTGTGTGTAGTGGCGAGCGCCATGGTGATTTTGTGTTTGGGCTTGTCGCCCGCCTTTGTATTTTTTGTGAATGCATGAGTGTTGTGTGTTTGTGTGCTTATTTGGTGATGCATGATCAAGTGTGTTCCATTTTCAAGAAAATCATAACACATTACATGTATTGCACAATTCTTGAACACAACTAGCAATTTCCATATCATGAACATCATTGCATACAAATTGTTCATCAAGCACCATTTTCACCCAAAAATCTATACAAAAGTTTAAGCAAAATGAAGCAATAAGTCGGTGAAACCAAGACTTATCAACCCACACTTACACCTTTGCTAGTCCCGAGCAAAGAATTCAATTACACAATCTCATTCATTTTCACAATCAACACTTCCAATATCATCAACACTTTCATTCCATGAAATTTTAGCATGCAGAAGTGATAAGTTGGTTTTATACCAACTTATATGTGTTAAATCACTTAGTTTTTGTCTTGTGTTTCATGCAAATGTGTGATGTTTTGTGCAATTTTGTGCATTAATGTGGTTTGCAAGTTGAAAGTGTTTAAATGAGGAAAAATGCCAAAAATGTGGATCAAATGAGTCAAGTGCGTATTTGAAGTAAAAATCAAGGAAAGAGTGAAGAAAAGCTTAAATGATGTTTGAAGATTTGAGGGAAACTTTAAACATGCCTACCTTGCTTCATTTAGGGTTTGGGCATATTTGATTTTGCAGATTCATTTGAGCATAACTCTTTCAATACTAATCCAAATGAGGAGATCTTGGATGATCTGGAAAGCACTTTGAGTGTACTTCATTTCTTATGCTTTAACGTTCTTCTAATTATCTGTGCAAGTATAAGAAATGGGGGCGTGTTTCCAATTGCTACTTTAGGTTTTCATACTTGAGTTCATATTGCCACAGTTTGGTAGATTGTCTATATCTTGATCTAAGACCTCCAATAAAGCTGATTCTTGAACCAATGGAAGGCCAAGAGAAAGATCTAAAACTTTTATGTTTACCACAAAGTCCAATTAAGAGGCTAAGACACACATATTTTGCTTGGAAGTAGTTTGCAATGCTGGAACAGTTGCATCGCACACACATGCACTCACCTCGCACGACACATGCACTCGCCTTGCACACACATGCACACCTCGTCGCACAAGCTGTGCTACGAGCTCACCTCGTCGCATGCATCGTGCACACCTCGCCGAACAAGCTTGTGTGGTGAGCTCACTTCGTCGCACACATTCACACACCTCGCCGCACAAGCTTGTGCTGCGAGCTCACTTCGTCGCACACAGCTTCACCACACTCCAGTATTTCGGCCATAACATTCTTGTTCGAGCTCCAATTCTGGTGATTCAAATAGCTATTGAAAGCTAAGACATAGAGCCACAACTGTCATGTTTTACGTTTTCCCAAATTCACAATCAATCTAAGCCAGAGTTTGGTTGGAAGTGGCTGCTTGTTTTTGCATTTGTACATTAGCACATTTGTTCACAATTCCATTTTGATGCTCACACACATGCACATAAGGGTCGAGACCTCGCCGCGAGGTATCGCCCACAAACACTTTACAAGGCGAGGTCTCGTAGCGAGACCTCGCCCATACAACTTTTCATGGCGAGACCTCGCCGCGAGGTCTCGCCCACAAACACTCACAAGGCGGGGCCTCGCCGCGAGACCTCGCCATGTAATTTCCTTCTTCGCCACTGGCCGGTTTTTTGGCCATAACTCTCTCGTCCTAGATCAGAATTGGATGATTTAAAAGGCTATAGAAAGCTAATAACAGGGCTAATAACTTTGATGTTTTAAGCTTTCCCTAATTCACAATGTATCATGGTCAGATTTTAGTTGGAAGTTGCTGCCATGACGTTATGCGCTTGAGGATGAAAATATTTTGTAAGTGTGGAATGTTGGTTCTTTGGTGCAGGTTGACGAAGGCGTGGTGGATGTTAGCTTAAAAGACGTGCGGATGGTGATGAAGGCGTGGAGATTCAAGGCTCAAAGGCGTAGACTGAGGCTTTGACCGAGATGATTTTATTGGGTGTCCATTATACACGGTGGCACTTTTGTAATAATGTAGTCATTTCACGTTTGCATAATGTTTACGTTTTTCTATGTAACCTCTATATGTAGAGGATTAGTTAACCAAGAGACGGAGGATTCGAGATTAGTAATAGATTTTTGAACTAGAGAGAGAAAGTTTCTCTATCTAACTTTCTCTCTCTAGAATTTTCTCTCTCTAGATTTCCTTCTCCGATTTCATTACCGATCGCAACTGTGTACCGGAGATTACATATTGAACTCAATTGAAGAAGCATTTGACATTCCTCTACACTTTAATCGGTGAAATCTTTCAATTTGATGGAATTGAATTGCTCAAAGCTTGAATTTTATGAATATGAGTTGAATATGGAATTTTCTGGCTAATTGTGTGATATCTTAGGGTTCTAAACGGATGAATACATGATATAGGAGATTTGATGCTATGCAATTCACATAATTCATGAGAATTGAAATCGCACTTGAATTTACTACTAGGAATATGTTAAATTTCATATCTCTGCTCTAATTTTGAATGGATCGAACTTCGATTGTGGTCGCCATGCTAAGTTTAGGATTGATTCACCAACGTTAGTGAAGATGCATGAGATGAGAACTAAAGTGTGATTGTCTAAGTCTTACACTTGCTTTCTATAATTATTTCATTTCTGAGATTCAGGCCTCGCCATGGGAAGCTTTGATAAGTTGAAACATTAGGAAAAAGTGTTAAAGAAGCTCTTTGTGTTAATAAACGAAGACATTCAAACATATGTCGGGCCTCGCCATGGGATTTCCTAGGATTTGCATGTTAGAGTAGTTATCTTAGAGAGTCGGGACGTTGCGGAGTGAAAACCACCATTCTCGGGCCTCGCCACGGGAGAGAATGGCGTTAGGAAGTACAGGGAGTGGTGTGGTTGCCATGCTAACCACAACTTGAGCTTCTAGGCAACTTAGGTCTCCTTGAAAATTGCTAGTTCGTCAATTGCATAGTATTGATCAACTAGGTTTGAGTTCATCCGACACACGAACCCTAGGATATTTTGTTATTCTTGATTGTTATTACTTCATAGTTCTCTGTTCTTGTTTACTTTTGAGTTGATATCACATTCTGTTTGTTGTGATTTGCTACTGAGACAATATTTAGAACAATTTCTGAATTAAAGAATCCATCCCCTTCCCTGTGGATACGATACCCTACTCATTGTTACTACATTAGTTTAGGGTTAAAATTGCAAGTACGAGACTCACTTGTCAAGAAGTAAAAACTGAGTAGCACAAGTTCGCCATCCATTAAGTCTCATCAATTGGTGAATAAGGTGCAATGAATAAAGACAAAACCGCCAACGTGTTGTGTTTGCTGAGAGTTTCTCATGTCCTCTTATTGCATCTATGCAGAGTACTCAAGTAGACACTTAGTAAAGAACTTTTTGCACTACAATCTTGTTGTCCACACGCACCAACACTTCAACATAAGAGCTACCATTTGCCTAAGCTAAGCTTACTGGGGTTTCCCCATGGGATTTCCCCCTTATTCATTGCACATTGGTGCTTATTATTGATGCCGCACTTTAGTGCTTGGCTGCCAGGGTTTTGTGGCTATTTTTTCCCTTTATTCACCATTTGGCTTTTCTTTCTGTTTCCATCTCTATTTTCAAACATTTCCATGTTCGTGTGTGTCTTCAATAGACTATATATTCAAAATGCAAAAAGAAGTGTTTACGAGTAGAAGGCACATACACATCTAAAGATTTATGAGTTCTCTCCTATGTCAATCAAAGTGTTGGTTTTTCTATCTTGCCTTAACATCGCACTTTATTCAACAACTGATATGACAAATCTGGATTATGGAACAGAGAAATTTTCACATGCATAAAATAAATAACGTTCTTGAATGATGATATTGGGGGTGTTGGCTTGAGACTCCATTTGCACATTCCACAAACATTTCACATTCATCACAATCAAATTAATCAACACAACATACAGATACCTCTCTTTGTTCCCACGCATCACACTAGTCATACCATCATGATACATCCCCCATATTTTTAACACACACAAAAAACATACAATAGATTAATTTGAATAGAAGCATCAAGCTTCACAAACTACCACTCACACTACTATCATTCCAACTTCAAAGCACACAGATTTGACAAGCTCATACAAACCATAGCATCGACTCAGAGCAATCCACAGCACAAATACAGCACCCAAAGCATACAGCACACCCCCCAAACACTATTCTCACTTCCCTTCTCCCCCTACACTTGTATCATGCAATTACTTCAATTTGGAAGAAGGAAAAGACACTGCCCTGTTTATGTGCCAGGTGGAGGTGGTTGGTTGGCAAACCGAGAAAAACCAGAAAATTGGGGAGTCAGGCCTCTGACGTTGGGAGAGTTGTTGAAGTTGGAAGTATTACTCCCAGGGTGCACACTTCTCCCTTGTTGCATTACAACCCTTCTACTGCTTGAGGTGTCCACTATCGTCCTTTGTGTCTCCAATTCTTCCATTGGAGGGAAATAAGACTTTGGACCCCTCGTTTGGTGGTAATACACCATTATCAAATTTAGATTATGCACTTGGGTTTGGCATTGATTCAGTCTGGCGTCCATTCCATTCCACTGGTTTTGATGCTCCTGCATCATTGAATCCAACCTTGTTTCCACATTTGTTTGGAAATTGCTCACCCTATCATCCATGGCATCAATGTGGTGGATCACTGAATTGTGCTGTTCCGTCAGTGATGCTTGAAGACCCGCCAGGGCATTCTGCATTTGGGTGAAGTCATGGAACACTTGGGGCGTTGGTACTTTAGGCTCATGCTGTTCTGGCTCCTCTGGGATTTGCTCTTGTTCCTCAACTATCAGATGCTCTCTTGCATTCTCTCTGGCTTGTTCTTATCTTTTTTCTCTTTCGGCTTTCTCCACTTGCTGATAATTTCTCAAGTGACTGTCCCGGATGGGCCCAGTCGTCGTTCTGCATTCCTTTCCTGAACTAATCCTCACTCCTTGCTTCACTGCATACTCCAGTAAGAAATGTGGGAAAAACATTGGTTCGCCCTCGTCTTCTATGGCATTTTGAATATACTTCACGACAAGTTTCCCAAAGTCCACGATGAGCTTATTCTTAATGGCGTACAGAAGATACATTCTATCTTTTCTGATTTGAGTGTTGTGAGTTGTCGGTATGAGTCTTCAGTTGACGAATAGGAGCCAAGTTTTGGCCTCAGCAGTTAAATGTTTTAGCTTGACATGCTTGGGGTTACCATGAAGATTCCTGTCCCAGTCAGATCTCGGAATGCTTAGTGCTTGCAACACTATAACTGGTTTTCCTGCCTCCTTCAATGCACTTAACTCATCCCTCTGATAGTTTTTTAGCCCATAGTGCTTGTTCACCTCTTGACTGGTTATCTTTAAGAATTTTCCTCGCACATATATACCTTTTGCCCTGATATCTTTCGCCTCCATTCCAGCAGCATTAGAATATAACTCTTTCACAATGGCCAATTGCAGTTCTCCGGAGCCACTGTTAACAATTTCCATCCATAGCTTATGATAGTATCACAGTATGATTTCTCAGTGACCACAAACGGCCTCTCGGTGTGGATAGGCCTCACCGCAAAATCGCAGAACATATCCTGAGCTGAGTCATTGAAGAAGCGTGGTGTAGGTGCAGTTCTTCTTTTTTTCACCTCGGGATTTTGTTCCTCCTCTTCCTCTTCCTCAACATCGTCTGGTAAAAATTCTTCATCTGAGGAACTGTATTCATCCGATGGAGGGTCGGGCGTGATAACCTTAGCTTTTCCTTTCGCGCCTCTTTGATTCGAGGTTGAGGCACTTGAACCCTTCTTGGGAGGCATGGTACCTACAAAGCAATAACCCATATCAAAGTTGGCATGTACATTTCGTATCTATCAACAGGAGACATGTTTCATTCAATGACTTAGTTCTTGTGATCAATTCGGGCAGCAAGATTTGGCAACCAATGCATGTGTTAACTGCTTGTGACATATTGTAGTAACTACTCAAAACAGAATTTTTTCAGCTCTATATCACCATAAAGACGATAACAAAATCGTGCAAGGCAGGGAGAATCAGTCAAAACTTAAAACACCAAAGTTAAAGAGCACGATCTAAGCTAAATTTGGGGACAAGAATCACCCACTGTGGACTAAAAATGAGCAATTTATGGCCAAAATACCGTAAGGTGCCAAAATGGGTCATTCAGCTTTCATCACATTAGCAACTCAAAATCAGTTCGACTTTCCTCTCCTCATTAGTCTATGTTCTAGTCACAATTTGCAAAAGTGCCCAAAATAATCATTGTAGGTCATCATGTTATCGAATATTTGCAACTGAAATCATGCATTTTCGACAATCCAAACTCATTTTATCAACAAAATACAGAGACATGGCAGTGCTGAAACAATCTAGAATTTCAACCATTAATTCAAAACCATTTACACACCATCAATCCCACTATTAATCCAAAATTACCAAGGTGCACATAAACAACATGAAACTCTCCAAAATGAATTCAAAGAATGCATAGAGTGGGAGGACTTACTTGTTTAGAGATTATCACACGAAAATAGGAATTTAAAAAAAAACAAAGCTTCTGTAGCCTTTTGTTCCTTCCACTCGGCCGAACTCCACTAGAAGGGTATGCAATGGATGTTGCTTGTGTTCATGCATGTTTATGGCATTTATAGATGAAATTTCATGCAAGATTCGGCAATGCTTAAACTAGGAGACAAATATCATGTGATTGCATTACAAGACAAATGGCTAGGAGACAAATTGCATGCCAACAAATATTGTTCCATCTAATCACTACTTTTTCTTGCAATTTTCGACCACTTGGAATGCTTTTGCTACCAAACGAAATAAGTGGCCCCACATGTCATCACATTATCACCATTCTACAGCTCCACTTCATGCATTGTCCAATTATTTTGCACAACTTCGGTTAAAGCTTTCAAAATGCAGATGGAAAAATGCTGTAATGTGATGAATGTAGGCATGAATTTTTCCTGTTTTCTGTAGCTTTTTCTCTTCCTTGAATGATTTGATTGTTCACTGCAATGCTTAGAGAAATTAGTCAGCACACGCTAACTCGAATCAAGAAGGGAAATTTATAGGCTTAAAGATTTGAAGCTCAGAAGAATAGAATATTTTCGTACTGCACCATATATTGCATCCCGGATTTTGTTTTGTCCTTTGGCAATACAGAGAATATTCTCTGCAATTTGTTTTACCTGTTGTGGCCCGTGACATGTGGATGAAATATTTTCAGCTTCCTTAGGTGGTTTGGTTCCATCATGTATACACTTTGACTCTAGTTGTTTCAACTCCTGCTTCTTGTTCACCAGCTTCCCTATACATGTTGAGAGACGAGAAGAGAGGCTAAACCATTTATTGGAGTAACATAACTACTAAAAGAAAACAAAACATAGACAAGAATTGAAATGATTGGCTTGCCTCCCAACACAGTGCTTGGTTTACTGTCCTCAGCCAGACATGGAAGAGTTTCTGTCAAGATGATGGATCATCAAGGAACTGGGCGTGTCCCTTGTCCTCCACAGCAGATCTAAAGATTTTTACCTGATGTCCATTAACCTTCCAACATGCCCCAGAAGCTTCCTTTTGCACCTCAACAACTCCATATAGGAAAATCTTGGTGACGGTGAATGGTCCAACCCATCCGGATTTCAGCTTACCAGGAAAAAGTCTCAACCTGGAGTCATAGACAAGCACTTGTTGCCCCACTTCGAATTCCTTCAGCTTAATCTTGGCGTCATGCCACCTTTTAGTCCTTTCCCTGTACAGGTTTGCACTGATGTATGAATTCCATCTAAACTCATCCAACTAATTGAGCTTCATCATTCTTGCTTCCTGGGCCAAATTTACATCCATGTTCAGCTTCTGTACTGCCCAATAAGCCCTGTGCTCTAATTCAACTGGGAGATGACATACTTTCCCAAAAACCAGCCTAAATGGTGAAGCTCCGATTGGGGTCTTGTAGGCTATTCTATAAGCCCACAATGCATCATCAAGCTTGAGTGCCCAATCTTTTCTTCCAGGGTTTACCACTTTTTTCCAAGATCCTCTTGATTTCACGGTTTTACACTTCAGCTTGTCCATTGGTTTGGGGGTGGTAGGCTGTGGACACTTTATGTTGCACCCCATACTTAGTTAAGAGAGATTTGAACATTTTGTTACAAAAATGGCTCCCTCCGTCACTTATAATAGCTCTTGGAGTCCCAAATCTGTTAAAGATATTTCTATTGAAAAATCCCATAACACTCCAACCATCATTATAGGGTAACGCTACAGCTTCTACCCACTTTGATACGTAGTCAACTCCAACCAGTATGTATTCATTCCCACAAGATCGTGGGAATGGTCCCATAAATCCAAGCCCCAGACTTCAAATAAATCCACTTCCATCATATTGTTGCGAGGCATCTCATCTCTACTGGATATATTTCCCACGCGTTGGCATTTGTCACACTGGCTTACCCACAGCTTTGAGTCTTTAAATATCTGTGGCCAGTAAAATCCAGTTTGTAAGATCTTGTGTCCAGTCCTTGCTACTCCAAAATGTCCTCCAAAAGTTTATTCATGACAAGCCCTAAGAATTCCTTCTTTTTCTTCTTCTGGCACACACCTTCTGATGACTTGGTCACTACACCACTTGTACAGACTACCATCCTCCCAAAAATAATATCTGGCATCGTGTTTGAGTTTCTTCTTTTGATCACTTGAGTAGTGTTGTGGCATTTGTCCCACAACTAAAAAATTAGCTAACTCAAAAAACCAAGGTAGTGCTTGGATGTGAACTCTGAAGACTTGCTCATCCGGAAAGTGCTCCTTAATCCACAACTGTAATTGTTCCTCATTCAAAGTTCCCATCTCAAGCCTAGACAAGTGGTCAGCCACCACGTTTTCACAACCCTTTCTATCCCTGATTTCTACATCAAACTCTTGCAACAACAACACCCAACGAATCAGCCTGGGTTTGGCTTCCTTCTTCGCCATAAGGTACTTAAGTGCTGCATAATCCGTATGGACAATGACATTTGTACCCAGGAGGTAAGCTCTGAACTTATCGAATGCATACACCACAGCCGACATCTCTTCTCGGTGGTGGTGTAATTGAGTTGCACCTGATAAGTGGGTTTTATACCAACCTATAAATACTTATTCTACTTAGCTTTTGACTTGTATTGCATACATTTGTGTGATATTTTGTGCTATTTTGTGCATTAATGTGATATGCAACTTGTTGTGCTTAAGCGGAGAAAAAAGCCCAAAATTGTTGATAAAATGAGGTAAATATGTGTTTGGTGTCAGTTTGTAAGAATGAGTCTAAAAGATTTGAGTGATATGTGGAATTTTGAGGAAAACCTTAATTTGCTTCTTTGGCCTAGTTTGAAGTTGGGCAGTTTTTGTTAAGTGAGCTTCATTCGAGCATAACTTCCTTAATACTAATCCAATTGGTAAGATCTTTGATGTTCTGAAAAGCCCTTTGAGTGCTCTTTAATTCATATGTTTTCACTACTTTCCAATTCTGCGGGCAAAGTTATGTAATAGAAGCTTATTTGTGAAATGTGCAATCAGTGCTTCATTGGATTATGTTGCCACAGGTTGGTTGTTTGTTGATAACTTGAGCTCTAGACATCCAATGATGTTGTTTCTTGAACAATTGGAAAGATAAGAGGAAGTTCTACAATTGTTGTGCTGACCCCAGAGTCCGATTCAAAATAGAAACTGATGATTTGTGCTAAAAAGAGGGATTAAACTAGGTTTAAGAAATAACCCTACGATGAGGTCGTAGGGTTATTTTCACTTTCTGCCAGGTTTCGGTTTTTTGGTCATAATTCTTCGGGCTGAGCTCCGATTTGAGTAATTCAAGAGGCTATGGAAAGCCAAGACTTGAGGCTACAGCTTTTATGTTTTAAGTTTTCCCAAATTCCTACTCCATCATACCTAAATATTGGCTTGGAGTTGCTAACAACTTGAGCACATAATCAGGGATTTTTGCCTACGATGAAGTCGTAGCACAAAGTTGCACACATGTATTTGCACTACGACCTCATCGTAGTGGATTTCCGATGGTTCCTTCACTGAAATTGGCTTGCGATCTCATCGCAAGCCAAATCCAAAAGAATGGTGATTTTGTGCTTGAAACCATTTGTGCACTTCACTTTGTACAATTTCACTTCCACAACATAACACACTTGTTCACTTACAATGCATCTAGTTTTCACTTAATAGCTGGAAATCATTTGTGTCAAGATTGGTTCATAAGTACAACACGTTGAAAACACACACAACTCACCTCACAGAATATACTTAACACTCAGCACACAAACACTACACTAAGATGCATCGTAGTGAAATCATAATAGAACCACGATGCATCGTTACGATGCATCGTGGCTGTGGATTGATTGTGCTACGATGCATCGTTACGATGCATTGTAGTTAAATAGAATGAAAGCTGCGATGCATCGTTACGATGCATCGCAAGGGTGTGTGTGTTTAGAGTGCTTTAGATTCAAAATGTTGAAATGTGTTTCCTTTCATTTGCTTTTCAATAGTTATTCTTCCTCTACACAATGTTCACACCATTCATGGAATTCTTCAAAATCAGACTCTGAATTCATATCTCTTTTGCTCTTCACTTTCAGTCCATTATTTGGTACAGGTTCTTGATTGGACATTGTTTGAACATTCTTTCACCAATTTCACAAACACTTTGCACTCAATTCTTGATTTTCAGAATTCAGACTTTTCTGTTGCACAAAACATAGCTCATAACATTCACAACACTCTTCATAGCTCACTCCAGCTCACAAGCACTCACAGCACCCTATTTGTTTCAATTTGCACATCGCCAGCTTGGAATTTTTGAAGTTCAGAAATTTGGCTAAGTATGGGATTTCTAATTCTTAGGGTTCAGCGAAGCGGATGAAGGCGTGGCTCCTTGAATGCTGGTTTGCTTGGAGACTTGCGGAAATGCTGAAGGCATGAAGGGCTGTAGCTTGAAGGCGCTAGGCTGTTCTGATTCGTGCACCTAGATTTGTGAGAAGTGAAGGCGCGCTTGCTGCTAGCTTGAAGGTGCGCTGTGGATGACGAGGACGATGAAGGCGTGTCCAGCGGAAGCCCAAAGGCGCTGGATTGCTGAACCATTTCTTCAACTTCGACTTTTCACTTCTTGGGCTGATTTTAGTCATTTCTTTTGAGGATACTCTTATAATAATGTAGCTATTTTACGGTTGCGTATTAGTTACATTTTCATAACTCTATATATAGGGAGATGTAGCTAATGTGTAGAGGATCCCGGGACCATTATTCATCATTCACTTCTCACATTTTTGTAACCGACTTTTGAGAGCTAGAGGGTGCGGGAATTATTTGAGAGATCTACTTTCTCTCTCTAGTTTCTCTCTCTAAATTTGGTGCTTCATTTTGGATTCCGATCAAGGACTTTCTCTCATCATTGTAAATCACCTTGCTATTGAAAAGGAAATTCACAATCCTATTGGCATTTGGAAGATCTTGAGACAACTCAATTGGTAAACTCTTCCAATTGATGACTATGAACTGTTTAACCTTCCAATTTGTTGACCGTGAATTGGAAATGGAGTTTTCTGGCTAGTGAGTGATAATCTAGGTTTCTAATGGGTGAATGCTTGGGTGAATTGATAATGTGTGGAGCAATTGACATGCTAAATGAAAGTAATCCAACATCCTCTGCTTTGATTCTGTAAACTTGTTTAATTTCATGAATTTGAACTGGATTGGTTGAGATGAGTTCAATTGCAGTCATCATGCTGAGTTGAATTTCATTTCACTAGTTTAGGTTAAGAACTGCATGAATGAGAACTAGATGTTGCTTGAGTTCTCTAACCCGTGTGTAAATGATCACAATTTACAGCTAGGCCTCACCATAGGAAGCTTAGATTGTGAAATCCTTAGACCAAGGTTGTGTGGAGAGATTCTCTTACTTGAATGATGAGTTTACAAGCTAGAATCAGGCCTCACCATTGGAGATTCTAGGAGATATATTGCTTGAGTAATTTGGGTAGGGAATTGAGAAGGCTATAGGTTCTACTGACCATCTTTATGCCTCACCATAGGATAGGATGGTGATGGGAGTCTAGGGTTACATTGTGGTGGCCATGCCAACTGTGATTTAGGTCTCCTAGTTGCTCTTCTCCTCTTATTGCTTGAATTGCATGTTAATGGCACTGCACTAATCAATGTCAATTTTTGGCGCCGTTGCCGGGGAAATAGGCACGGTTCTTGAAATTTGATTTTGTTCTGTTTTTGTTGTATGTGTAGGTTAGTAGGTTTGTTATGTTTCATTTTGGAAAATTTTGTTGTTTTTGTTGTTTTTTGTGTTTTGTTGTCTACTTTGGTGTATCTGTGGCAAGTGCAGGTTATTGAACTTAACCGAAATTGAATATTGCACACCACAACTACCCAAGCATGTCTGGGTGGTATGGAGACTCTTTTTGTTCTTATCATTATACACAACCAACACCTAGGAGATTTGGGGACTTCTCTCCACCACTACATGAAGAGCAATGGCACAATCAATCACAAAGCAACAAGACATATCTCATTTGAAATGAAAGACTCTCTGTGGAGGACATGTTTTCTCAACTTCTGGAAAAACTTGATAGAGGATCACAAAAGGAGGAAATGGGATTTTCTCAAGAAGAAGAGTTTTCAGGAAGCCAACAAAGGAGTACTCAACTAGATGCATTGTGGAGCAATGCGGAAGAACAAAGTGAGCTATCAAGTCAATATGCACCATGCTATCCACAAGGTACACCTTTAATTTCTAGAATACCATCTCCTGAGGGATATCATTTTGAAAAGCAAGCTAATGATGAATGGGGTGAAACGGGTCCTTGGGAGGTGGAATCTAAAAATATTGAGGTTGTGTCACAAGAGTGCATTGTTGATGAACCATTGTTGCATGAGTCAAATTTTAGCTATTTTAGTGAGGATGATGTCTCTTGTGATGAGCTTGATACTGATGAGTTGAGGGCTTTGAGGTTTCTAAGTGACACAATGAGAAGTGTGGCTAATGGGGAGTCTTGCATTAATTTTATTGAATTCCATGAGTCAAATGAAGTTGATAGCTATTCGTTAGAGTCTTCTCCTTTTGATAGCCTTGTGAATTGTATAGAGACACTTTTTGATGATCATTGTGATATCTTGAATGAAAATAACGTTGCAATGGCTAATAAAAATGTCAACACATTGTTTGAAACTCTTGTTGAGGCACCAATTCTTGAAATGGTGATTGAATCTACATGTCTAAATGTGGACTCACAAGAAGTGCAAAACGAGATACTCTTGTTAATTGATGATAATGCTTCTTGTGTTGTCAACCAAGAAGAGACTCAAGAATTTCCCTATGTTAGTCTAGATGATGAAGATGTGAGAATTTATAACGAAATTGCTAACATGGTGGAAAATTGCTTTATTGATGAATCCATTTTTGAACTTACTGGTGGTTTTGAGTTTACTGATACCTTTGTTGAAACCATGGATGTACAAGACTTGGTTGAGCCTTGCAGGGTTGGAGAGCCTAGTGTGGTGGAAGAAGTGAATGAGTTGCCTTCCATGGGAGAGCTTTTAAGGTGGATGAAGAAAAAGCGGTGCCTACAATGGGGGAGCCTCAGTGGTTCAAAGTAAAATTTGTAGAGATTGCTCCCCATGTGCATAAGTTTAGGCACCTCTCTAAAACTTTTCTTGACGTACCCTACAGTAGGAAAAAGAGTGTTTATGAGAGAGCATTTTTCTGGTACATGGAGGGATATTCCGATTCTTGAAGACGAATGCTTCATGGATGATACGAATGGAGTAGGATGAAGTCCAATCCACACGAATTTTCCACAAGTTCGGATCGTTGTGCACCAAAAAAAAACTCAATTCAAGAAACAAGAACACAATTTGCGGAAAAAGAGATATGGAACGAAAAGGCAAGATTAAAATTAACCTAACCCCAACGTTAACACAAATTGAATCAGTTCAACTAATGTAAATAAAAAGTTTAAACCTATCAAGTTTGGCCGGTTCTATAAATCTAGAACTTGTAAGCTTTACCTAAAGTTCCTCACTTAAGGTTTGGCGGGTCTTATGAATTATTTAAGAATAACTCACGTTGGTGATGTCAAATTTAATTTAGCAAAGCCAAAATTCTTTCAATTCAACATGAGAAGAACGTTACAATGCTTTCCCTTTTATAGGGAGTAGGTTCGGCCATGCTAAACCAAAAAAGAAACAAAACCCTAGTAGTTGTAAAATACAACTTGACTTCTTAACCAACTAACTAACAAACTAACAAACTAATCCTTATTGGAAAAGGATTTTAAGACACGGTTTTGAAGAAGGCAAAACACGTTTTTGCCTCTCCAATTAAAGACAAACTTATCTCCTAAAAAGTATGAAATTACTTTCCTAAACTTAAACAAAGACTAAAATCAGTTTTGCCTTGAAGAAGCAAAATTCGATTTTACTTTCTAAAACTTTACTTTCCTAATTATCATGCAAGATAATTGGGCCAAGTAATACCTTATTAACACTTAATAAAAAAATGCCAATTAAGCCCATAAAATCGTTAAGTGGACTTAATTAAAAACAACATAATAAACCCTAAAATATATTAAAAGGGCGTGATCCATTTCAAAGCCCAAAACACGCCTTCTTCTTGGACTTTAATATTTCGGCCTTCACATTATTTCTTCAAGGTGGATCATAAATTGTTATTGAAGAAATATACCAAAGTACTTCATCTTGAGATGGTTGTGTCGAACTCCTTTAAACATTGGCCATCAACTCACAATGTGTTGATAACAATGCTTGTAATGCTTCCTTCATCCTCTTGCTCCTTGATCTTGTCATTGGACCACCAAGATTTGTTAATGGATCATGGGAAGTTGGATTTGGCAATGTGGACTCGGGCTCATTCCTATCATTCCCTCCCTCCTCGAAAGGATTCGTCCTAGAATCACCTACATCATATAAACTCAAATCAGAAACATTGAAAGTAGATGAAACATTACCATACTCACTAGGTAGTTCGATTCTATATGCATTGTCTCCAATCCTTTCCAAGACTTGAAAAGGACCATCTCCTCTTGGATGAAGTTTAGATTTCCTCTTTTCAGGAAACCTCTCTTTCCTCAAGTGAATCCAAACCCAATCTCCTGGTTCGAAAATCACTTGTCTTCTGCCCTTGTTGGCTTGTTTTGCATATTGCTCATTACGCCTTTGAATATTTTTGTAAACCTTTTCATGTAACTTCTTTACAAAATCAGCCTTAGTTTTACCTTCCACATTAACAAACTCATTAATAGGAAGAGGCAAAATATCAAGGGGAGTTAAAGGATTAAATCCATACACAACTTCAAAAGGCGAATAACCAGTAGAACTATGAACAGTTCGGTTATATGCAAATTCAATGTGTGGCAAACAATTCTCCCAATTCTTTAAGTTTTTCTGAATGAGAGCACGAAGTAAATTAGACAATGTACGATTTACTACTTTTGTTTGACCATCAGTCTGTGGATGTGCAACAGTAGAAAACAGTAATTTTGTGCCTAATTTATTCCAAAGTGTACGCCAAAAATGTGACAAAAACTTAACATCTCTATCACTAACAATACTCTTAGGAATTCCATGCAAACGTACAATATCCTTAAAGAAAAGGTCAGCAATTTTGGTAGCATCATTAGATTTAGAACATGCAATGAAGTGAGCTATTTTACTAAATCTATCAACTACAACAAAAATGCTATCATTACCAGTGCGTGATCTAGGTAACCCTAACACAAAATCCATAGATATGTCAATCCAAGGGTTGTTAGGAACACGCAAAGGTTGATTCAAACCATGAGGCATTACTTTGGACTTAGCATGCTTACACACAATACATTTTTCACAAACACTTTTAACATCTTTAATCATGTTAGGCCAATAAAAGTGCTCATTCAAAACAAAAAGTGTTTTAACAATACCAAAATGCCCCATTAACCCTCCCCCATGGGTTTCTTTAACAAGTAAATCACGAATGGAACATGAGGAAATGCACAATTTATCCTTGCGAAACAAGAAACCATCATGCACAAAATAATCACCATTCGGCCTTAATGAACAAAGTTCATAAGATTCGGCAAAGTCAACATCTTCCGTATACAAGTCTTTAATCAATTCAAATCCAAGTAGCTTTGCATGTAAATGGGTAAATAAAGCATACCTCCTAGATAAAGCATCAGCTACCACATTCTCATGACCAGATTTATACTTAATCACATAAGGAAAAGTTTCAATAAATTCCAACCATTTTGCATGTCTCTTATTCAACTTACCTTGAGTCTTTAAAAACTTGAGACTTTCATGATCAGAATGGATTATGAATTCTTTTGGCCACAAATAATGTTGCCAAACTTGCAATGACCTTACCAGTGCATACAAATCCTTGTCATAATTTGCATACTTTAAAGCTGCCCCATTAAGCTTTTCACTGAAATAAGCCACGGGCCTTGATTCCTGCATAAGAACAGCACCAATACCAATCCCAGAGGCATCACAGTGTATCTCAAAAGCTTTATTGAAATTCGGCAAAGCAAGCAAAGGGGCATGATTCAATTTATATTTCAAAGTGTTAAAGGCGTTTTCATGTTCTTTATTCCATGCAAAGGTGACATTCTTTTTAACAAGTTCATTTAAAGGTGCAGCAATGGAACTAAAGTCTTTAACAAATCTCCTATAGAAACTTGCTAATCCATGAAAACTTCTTACCTCACTAGCATTTTGTGGTCTCGGCTAATCTATGATTGCCTTGACTTTTGACTCATCAACAGCAATGCCTTGAGAACTTACAACATAACCCAAAAAGATAATAGATTCCAAACAGAAAGAACACTTTTTAAGGTAAGCATATAATTGGTTCTCACGCAATATAGCAAACACGAGTTTTAAACGTTCAACATGTTCATCAAGTGATTTGCTATATATCAAGATATCATCAAAGTAGACTACCACAAACTTTCCAATGAAATGACGAAAAACATGGTTCATAATCCTCATGAAAGTACTAGGTGCATTAGGTAAACCAAAAGGCATAACTAACCATTCATACAACCCATACTTTGTTTTAAAAGCAGTTTTCCATTCATCTCCTTCTTTCATTCGTATTTGGTAGTACCCACTTTTCAAATCAACTTTGGAAAATATGGAAGATCCATGAAATTCATCAAGCATATCATCTAATCTAGGAATTGGATGTCTATACTTAATGGTAATCTTATTAACAGCACGGCAATCTGCACACATTCGCCAAGTATCATCCATTTTAGGGACTAAGATAACAGGAACTGAACATGGACTAAGAGACTCACGCACAATACCTTTGTCAAGGAGTTCATCCACTTGACGTTGAATCTCTTTTGTTTCCTCTGGATTTGCTCTATAAGCTGGTCGGTTTGGAATTTGAGCTCCTGGGATGAAATCAATTTGGTACTCAATGCCACGAATAGGTGGTAAACCTATTGGTAACTCCTCGGGAAACACATCACTATATTCCTGCAAAAGAGAGTACACGGCACTAGGCAAAGAAGCAAGGTTATCACTGTCAACAACAAGCACAAGTTCATTGTTAAACATTAAGTATAAGGACTGCCTATTAATCAATGCTCTCTTAATCTCATTAGAAGAAGAAAAATAACAAGATTTCTTATTAACTACATCTCGGTCTAAACTAGATGGAATATCATGCTCTCGGCCAAAACTAGTTGTTACTTTTAGTTGTTTTTCTTGTTCATTCTTCTTCTTAGCTTCCATTATATCTTTACAAGCTTGTGCAATTCGAGTTTGATCTTCAAAAACTTGAGCTGGAGTTAAAGCATGTAAACTATACTTTTTTCCATTATGCACAAAACTGTAAAAAAATTTCTTAGCATGATAAAGCACATCACAATCATATTGCCAAGGTCTACCAAGTAAAATATGACTAGCCTCCATTAGAACAACATCACATAAAACAGTATCAACATATTTACCAATGGTGAAAGAAAACTTTACTTGTTTAGTGACACGAGTTTCAACTGAATTATTTAACCATTGAAGCCTATATGGTTTTGGATATTTCATGCAATTCAAATTCAGTTTGTTAACAAGTAAGGTGCTCGCCACATTTGTGCAACTACCACTATCAATAATCACACTACAAACCATGTTTTGCACTAAACAGCGTGTGTGAAATATGTTATCACGTTGCATCAAATCATTATCTTCCAAAGGTTGAACATTAAGAACACGGCGAGAAACTAAAGAAAAGTTACCAACTGAGTAGGCCGGCTCATCAA
The DNA here is from genome assembly GCA_016586305.1 of Ophiorrhiza pumila. Taxonomy (NCBI): domain Eukaryota; kingdom Viridiplantae; phylum Streptophyta; class Magnoliopsida; order Gentianales; family Rubiaceae; genus Ophiorrhiza; species Ophiorrhiza pumila. The sequence goes on from BLIW01000011.1 coordinate 16,656,168, forward strand.
GCTTTTCACCCTCATCACTTTGATCATCTTGGTACTTTTCTTCAAGAGGTGGCATGTCGACACAGTCATCATCACTTACCACTTCTCCAGTATCTAAAGTAATCATGATTCGGGCAGTAGGACAATTGGCTTGCAAGTGACTATAGCCTTGACATTTAAAGCATCTAATATCCCTCAATCTTTGGGGTGGAGTTGACGCCGGTTTAGGGGCTGGATCAACAGCTTTAGGGACTGATTTTGGGACATAAGGGGGCGCACTAGAGGGCTGAGTTGAGGTGAATTTCCTCGGCTTTGTTTGTGGAGTGAAAGGGGCTGATTTCGGCTTCAAATCCCTCTGCCATGGTGGATTTGGTTGGGTGAACCTGTGCTTACCTTTCAAGTGCCTTTCAATCTTAATAGCTTTGTGAACAAGTTCATTAATATCACATAAGATTGTAAATCAACATGATAAGACAATTCAGAATTCATACCTCTAAGAAATCGCTCAACAGTTCAATCCGGATCTTCACGAACATTGGCCTTGATCATGAGAGCTTCCTTCTCATGATAATACTCCTCCACTGTTTTGGTTCCTTGCACAAGAGAGTGCAATTTTCTGTTGAGTTCTCGGTTATAGTGTGAAGGAACATACTTCTTCCTCATAAGCACTTTCATTTCCTTCCAAGTTTGAATGGGTGGTTCGTCATCTTGACGTCTAGATCTCATTACCTCATCCCACCACAAACTTGCATAATCCTTGAGGTGCATGAAAGCAAGGCGGTACCTCTTATGCTCGGGGTAGCTATTGCCTTCAAAGAAGTGCTCAAGCTCACGAACCCAATCAAAATAAGCTTCCGGATCTGCTTTACCATGGAAAGTAGGCAATGTTAGTTTAACTCCACTAATTGATAAATCAGATTTCTTACCATCTTTAGAAGAATCCATGAACTCCTCATCTTCCTCATGAAATTCGGTTTCTTCAAATCTTCCTTTTTTGGAAGAAGAACCTTTTGTTGGTGAAGGAAAAATGGTTAAATTATCAATTTTTAAAGAGAGTTTGCGGATCATATCAAATAGAACATCATTAACATATTTTTGATCCGTTGGGGGATTTTCTTGAGGTGTTTTACATCTCCATCCATTGTTCCTGCAAGTTAGTAAAAACAACAAGAGATAGCAAAATAAAGACCTCTCGGGTTCTCACTTTTGGTGAGTAATACACTCCTCTCTAGTGTAATGGCTTTTCTCGTGTATACCCTATCTAAACACTCAACAATGAATCTCTCAAACTAATTAAAGCTTACTGTTTGTCGATTTTAAGAACAAGTCTCAACCAATTAGTTCAAACAAATCAATTCACAAAAGCAAAACCAAAGAAGTTTGGAAAGAAAAATTCACGTCACAAGAAGATTTTAAGATCACGTATGAGGTATAAACAGATTAACTTCAGAAAGCTACGAATTCAGAAACTAGAGAAGATAACAAGAAGATGTGTTTTTGAATCACTCAATTCCGATTAAAAATGAGCAAGATATGGCACTTTCAATATTGGTGATTTTCAAAGAGCAAACAAGAACTTTAGTCCTTTTCTTGAGCTGTTTACTATTTTTTTTTTTATATGGTCCGACTTTTCTTTTTTTTTTTTTTTTATTGGGCCTTTTTTTTTTTTTTAATTCGGCCTCTTTTTTTTTTATTCGGACAACCTTAAACAAATCAAACTTTAAGGTTTTTAAGACAAGAACCTAGTACAAGTACTTAGGTTTAAGGATGTTGTCTTGTCTTATGTTGTTCAAACCTTAATTTCTTCAAACAAATTCAGTCACCAAGAATTTCAAATAAGTCACCAAATATATGGAATTTCAATATGTTTCTTTAACAAGATAATCAAGATTTGCAACAAGAAGCAAGAATCAAGCTCAAGATTCAAATTTTGACACTTTCGGATTTTCAAGAAAATCAAGATTTTCAAGAAAGTGGCCAAGAACTCGTCTTTTTGAGATGGTGAAAAAGTTTGATTAAAACACACTTTAATGGCAATAGAGTGATGAAGATAACACAAAAGAAAGATCAAGAAAAGGATGAGAAACAAAGAAGTTATGAAATTTCGAACAAGAAACCCTAATTTCACAAACCCTAGTTTGACAAACCCTAAAAGTTTGGATGTGATTTCAGCAAGAATGACTCAAGAATTCCACACTATGATGATGAACAAGAACAGTGCAGAATTATGAAGAAAAACAGCAGCAAAACACGACACAAAACAGCAATAACAACACAACAAAAATCGCAAAAATCCGGGCAAGAGATGAACACGAATTGGACAGATTTTAGCAAACAAATTGTATGCGATTTTGACGTAATTTAAAAGCTGAACTATGACGACCTTGGACAGGAATAAAGACAAGAAAACAGCAACAAAAAGACACCACAAAAACGGCAGAATTTGACGCAACAAAAACAACAACAAGAACGACGCAAAAAAAATAAGGACAAAAATCCGAGAAGAGAACAAAAACGTAAAACCTGAAATTTTTTGATGAACAACCTTGCTTTGATACCAATTGATACGAATAGAGTAGGATGAAGTCCAATCCACATGAATTTTCCACAAGTTCGGATCGTTGTGCACCAAAAAAAACTCAATTCAAGAAACAAGAACACAATTTGCGGAAAAAGAGATATGGAACAAAAAGGCAAGATTAAAATTAACCTAACCCCAACATTAACACAAATTGAATCAGTTCAACTAATGTAAATCAAAAGTTTAAACCTATCAAGTTTGGCCGGTTCTATAAATCTAGAACTTGTAAGCTTTACCTAAAGTTCCTCACTTAAGGTTTGGCGGGTCTTATGAATTATTTAAGAATAACTCACGTTGGTGATGTCAAATTTAATTTAGCAAAGCCAAAATTCTTTCAATTCAACATGAGAAAAACATTACAATGCTTTCCCTTTTATAGGGAGTAGGTTCGGCCATGCTAAACCAAAAAGGAAACAAAACCCTAGTAGTTGAAAAATACAACTTGACTTCTTAACCAACTAACTAACAAACTAACAAACTAACAAACTAATCCCTATTGGAAAAGGATTTTAAGACACGGTTTTGAAGAAGGCAAAACACGTTTTTTGCCTCTCCAATTAAAGACAAACTTATCTCCTAAAAAGTAGAAATTAATTTCCTAAACTTAAACAAAGACTAAAATCGGTTTTGCCTTGAAGAAGCAAAATTCGATTTTACTTTCTAAAACTTTACTTTCCTAATTATCATGCAAGATAATTGGGCCAAGTAATACCTTATTAACACTTAATAAAAAAACGCCAATTAAGCCCATAAAATCGTTAAGTGCACTTAATTAAAAACAACATAATAAACCCTAAAATATATTAAAAGGGCGTGATCCATTTCAAAGCCCAAAACACGCCTTCTTCTTGGACTTTAATATTTCGGCCTTCACATTATTTCTTCAAGGTGGATCATAAATTGTTATTGAAGAAATATGCCAAAGTACTTCATCTTGAGATGGTTGTGTCGAACTCCTTTGAACATTGGCCATCAACTCACAATGTGTTGATAACAATGCTTGTAATGCTTCTTCATCCTCTTGCTCCTTGATCTTGTCATTAGACCACCAAGATTTGTTAATGGATCATGGGAAGCTGGATTTGGCAATGTGGACTCGGGCTCATTCCTATCAAATGGATGAATAAAGTCTAGCTGGAGACTACAAAGAACTACTTCTTTCTCATATTACATTCAATAAAGTATTTTGGTTAAAATAATTGTTATGTTATTTTGCATTTTTGCTTATACTCACCAAGACCACTCATGTTGTAGGGGCTTGCACATGAAGGAATTGCAAGGGAAATAAGCTATGCACATAAGGCTAAGTGTGGGGGAGTGGTGCCATGGACCACTCCCACAATGCACACAATCACTTTGTTTTACATTTCAAGCATGAATTGTGCATGTTCCATTTAGTGTTGCTAGTTGCATATTTTTACACCACCATGACTCCTGGTCATGGTGCGACACTTTGCTTCCATGTTGCTTTCATGTCGTGTTTGTCTTGCATCCACATGTGGTGTTCTTGGGTGAGTGATTTCTAATAAGCTTGGTTTCACCATGTGCAGGAATTTTTCATATAAGAAGGAACTTCAAACAAGGACACTCCACAAAGCAAACATTGGAATTCATGACTTATCAATACCAGGGAGCTCCTAAACCTATCTTTACTTTACATTGAGGACAATGTAAGTTTTAAGTGTGGGGGAGTGAATGTTTGCTATGTTTTGTGTATCTTGGACTTTATATGCTTACTTTCTTTCATGAATGAAATTTTGTGCTATGTGGTTCACAGCATGCTACTTTTTAGGTTTTGTTGTGTTATTTTAAACCTTTGCATATTATACTTCGTATATGTTGTGTTGTTTTTTTTTTAACATTTTTTTTAACTTGTGACAAGGAAGAGATGCTTTCGAATACTAATTGACCTTTTTGCTGTGGAAAAACTCGATTATCTATGGAAAGCACATTAACACTAGGGTTGGGTGTGTGTTTGAAAAAGTTTGAATAAAATGCTCAGTGGTGAGGATAGTTCAATTCTAAGTGGTAGGAGCTAGAACATAGTGGGAAAGTTTGCACTTTAACATGGTTGTTTTTAAGCACTAAAAAGGCATACATACTTGGATTGTTAAACTTATGTGAAAAAGTGAGAAGTAGAGAATTTGACTAAAATTTTTGTGAAATGAACTAAGTACTCCTTGAGAACTTGTAGTGACATTTATGCTCTAGAGGAAATGCTTTGGTTAGAAAAGGCAAGTCATGCCAGATGATAAATTGTACTGGATGCTAAGTGCGTGGACAATGTTCCAAAAGCACACAATTATGAACCAATCCTCTGCGGGACTGCTCTATCACACTAAGTGTGCATTTTAAAAGAATAATCCGCATGAGTCGGGATGGAATTCAAAAGCCAAAAAACCCAAGGCAATACTTAGAGAGGCCAAGGAGTACCCCAGTGTAATAATGTCATGTGCAAGACGAAGGTAAAGCACTAAAGGATGACAACCTGGGGGAAAGAGTGGTAAGAAACGAGGGCGGCCATTGATCCTTAATATGGTGCATTTATGTCTATACGATGTTTACAAGTTGAGGACTTTGAAGAGCTACTAATTAATTATTTGCATTCTCTACCATTGCTTTGAACATAAGTAAGACTTGAGAAGTATGAAAGCCTTAGCACACTACTCACACATATATGTTAAGGTGTTAAATGAGTACATCTTTGTTTTGATGATTACCATGAAGAGTTGAGCATGTCTTCACCATTAGAGTTTAATTGGTTACAAAAGGAATGAGAACATCCAACAATGGTGTGAATTGTGTTTGAAATGGATGGGAAGGTTTTTCTACCAAAGTTCACAAATGAAGCATTGTTTGTGTGAAGAGTGTGTAGTAGCTGTGTTCAATGGATTTGGTTGAGAGTTTTGTTTTGTGTCTTTGCTTGAGGACAAGAAAAAGTTCAAGCGTGGGGGAAATTGATAAGTGGGTTTTATACCAACTTATAAATGCTTATTCTACTTAGCTTTTGACTTGTATTGCATACATTTGTGTGATATTATGTGCTATTTTGTGCATTAATGTGATATGCAACTTGTTGTGCTTAAGTGGAGAAAAAGGCCCAAAAATGTTGATAAAATGAGGCAAATATGTGTTTGGTGTCAGTTTGTAAGAATGAGTCTAAAAGATTTGAGTGATGTGTGGGATTTTGAGGAAAACCTTAATTTGCTTCTTTGGCCTTGTTTGAAGTTGGGCAGTTTTTGTTAAGTGAGATTCATTCGAGCATAACTTCCTTAATACTAATCCAATTGGTAAGTTCTTTGATGTTCTGAAAAGCCCTTTTGAGTGCTCTTTAATTCTTATGTTTTCACTGCTTTCCAATTCTGTGGGCAAAGTTATGAAATAGAAGCTTCTTTGTGAAATGTGCAATCAGTGTTTCATTGGATTATGTTGCCACAGGTTGGTTGTTTGTTGATAACTTGAGCTCTAGACATCCAATGACGTTGTTTCTTGAACCATTGGAAAGATAAGAGGAAGTTCTACAATTGTTGTGTTAACCCCAGAGTCCGATTCAAAATAGAAACTGATGATTTGTGCTAAAAAGAGGGATTAAACTAGGTTTAAGAAATAACCCTACGATGAGGTCGTAGGGTTATTTTCACTTTCAGCTAGGTTTCAGTGTTTTGGTCATAATTTTTCGGGCTGAGCTCCGATTTGAGTAATTCAAGATGATATGGAAAGCTAAGACTTGTGGGTACATCTTTTATGTTTTAAGTTTTCCCAAATTCCCATTCCATCGTACCCAAATATTGGCTTGGATTTGCTGACAACTTGAGCACATAATCTGGGATTTTTGCCTACGATGAATTCGTAGCACAAAGTTGCACACATGCATTTGCACTACGACCTCATCGTAGTGGGTTTGCGATGGTTCCTGCATTGAAATTGGCTTGCGATAAATCCAAAAGAATGGTGCTTTTGTGCTTGAAATCATTTGTGCACTTCACTTTGTACAATTTCACTTCCACAACATAACACACTTGTTCACTTACAATGCATCTTGTTTTCACTTAATAGCTGGAAATCATTTGTGTCAAGATTGGTTCATAAGTACAACACGTTGAAAACACACACAACTCATCTAACAGAATACACTCAGCACACAAACACTACACTAAGATGCATCGTAGTGAAATCAGAATAGAACCACGATGCATCGATACAATGCATCGTGGCTGTGGAGTGATTGTGCGACAATGCATCGTTACGATGTATTGTAGTTAAATAGAGTGAAAGCTGCGATGCATCGTTACGATGCATCGCAAGGGTGTGTGTGTTTAGAGTGCTTTGGATTCAAAATGCTGAAAATGTGTTTCCTTTTATTTGCTTTTCAATAGTTATTCTTCCTCAACACAATGTTCACACCATTCATGGAATTCTTCAAAATCAGACTCTGAATTCATATCTCTTTTGCTCTTCACTTTCAGTCCATTATTTGGTACAGGTTCTTGATTGGACATTGTTTGAACATTCTTTCACCAATTTCACAAACAATTTGCACTCAATTCTTGATTTTCAGAATTCAGACTTTTCTGTTGCACAAAACATAGCTCATAACATTCACAACACTCTTCATAGCTCACTCCAGCTCACAAGCACTCACAGCACCCTATTTGTTTCAATTTGCACATCGCCAGCTTGGTATTTTTGAAGTTCAGAAATTTGGCTAAGTATGGGATTTATGATTCTCAGGTTTCAGCAAAGCGGATGAAGGCGTGAGGCTCCGAGGCGAGAAGGCGTGGCACCTTGAATGCTGGTTTGCTTGGAGACTTGCGGAAATGCTGAAGGTGTGAAGGGCTGTAGCTTGAAGGCACTGGGCTGTTCTGATTCGTGCACCTGGATTTGTGAGAAGTGAAGGCGCGCTTGCTGCTGGCTTGAAGGTGCGCTGTGGATGACGAGGACGATGAAGGCGTGTCCAACGGAAACCCAAAGGCGCTGGATTGCTGAACCATTTCTTCGACTTCGAATTTTCACTTCTTGGGCTGATTTTAGTCATTTCTTTTGAGGATACTCTTATAATAATGTAGCTATTTTACGGTTGCGTATTAGTTACATTTTCATAACTCTATATATAGGGAGATGTAGCTAATGTGTAGAGGATCCCGGGACCATTATTCATCATTCACTTCTCACATTTTTGTAACCGACTTTTGAGAGCTAGAGGGAGCGGGAATTATTTGGGAGATCTACTTTCTCTCTCTAGTTTCTCTCTCTAAGTTTGGTGCTTCATTTTGGATTCCGATCAAGGATTCGCTCTCATCATTGTAAATCTCCTTGCTATTGAAAATGAAATTCACAATCCTGTTGGCATTTGGAAGATCTTGAGACAACTCAATTGGTAAACTCTTCCAATTGATGACTATGAACTGTTTAACCTTCCAATTTGTTGACCGTGAATTGGAAATGGAGTTTTCTGGCTAGTGAGTGATAATCTAGGTTTCTAATGGGTGAATGCTTGGGTGAATTGATAATGTGTGGAGCAATTGACATGCTAAATGAAAGTAATCCAACATCCTCTGCTTTGATTCTGTAAACTTGTTTAATTTCATGAATTTGAACTGGATTGGTTGAGATGAGTTCAATTGCGGTCATCATGCTGAGTTGAATTTCATTTCACTAGTTTAGGTTAAGAATTGCATGAATGAGAACTGGATGTTGCTTGAGTTCTCTAACCTGTATGTAAATTATAACAATTTACAGCTAGGCCTCACCGTAGGAAGCTGGGATTGTGAAATCCTTAGACCAAGGTTGTGTGGAGAGATTCTCTTACTTGAATGATGAGTTTACAAGCTAGAATCAGGCCTCACCATGGGAGATTCTAGGAGATATATTGCTTGAGTAATTTGGGTAGGGAATTGAGAAGGCTATAGGTTCTACTCACTATCCTTAGGCCTCACCATAGGATAGGATGGTGATGGGAGGCTAGGGTTACAATGTGGTGGCCATGCCAACTGTGATTTAGGTCTCCTGGTTGCTCTTCTCCTCTTATTGCTTGAATTGCATGTTAATGGCACTGCACTAATCATATAAATGCAGGAACGCATTAGTTATCTTCGTTGAACATTTGTGATCATTTGCGAAGTTTCTTTGATACTAGTGTTTGTTAGTTTGCTACTTATTTCTTGTGAGTTTTCAATAGGTTAACTTCCTGTTCTTGTTACTTTTCATTTATTCAATACGAGAGATTGCCATTGTGACTATACTTGAACAATATCAATTTCTTGAATTTTCCTTTTTCCCTGTGGAATGAACCTAGCTCACTGCTACTATAGTTAGTGGAATAGGATAAATTGACGAGCCGCGACATCACGATATCAGCACCCCATTCAGCAGCTTGCTTGCATAATAGATCGCATGAATGATTTTCCCTCTCTTTTGGCCTAGCACTGCTCCTACCGCATAGTCACTAGCATCACACATCACTTCGAAGGGCTCCCCCCACACTGGTGTGACTATCACAGGTGCTTCTACCAGTTTGGTTTTCAACAAATCAAAGGCCTCTTTGCACTTCTCATCAAAAACAAAGTGAGTGTCCTTCTCTAGCAACGTACACAATGGTTTGGCCATTGAGAAATCCTTGATAAATCTTCTGTAAAAGCCCGCATGACCCATGAAACTCCTCACTCCCTTCATATTGGTTGGGTTTGGGAGTTTGGCTATCACCTCTACCTTAGCTCTGTCCATTTCCAATCCAGCTTTTGAAATCTTGTGTCCCAGCACAACCCTTTCATTCACCATAAACTGACACTTCTCCCAGTTTAAAACTAAGTTGGTCTCTACACATCTCTTCAATACCAGAGACAAATTTTCCAAACATCCCTCAAATGTCATTCCAAAAACTGAAAAGTCATCCATGAAGATTTCTATGATATTTTCCACCATGTCTTGGAATATTGCCATCATGCAGCGTTGAAATGTGGCTGGTGCATTACACAGTCCAAAAGACATTCTTTTGTAAGCATAAGTTCCAAAGGGGCAGGTAAAGGTTGTTTTCTCCTGATCTTTTGGGTCAATGGAAATTTGATTATATCCGGAGTAGCCATCAAGAAAGTAATAATAGAGAAACCCAGCTATGCGATCCAGAAGTTGCTCAAGAAAAGGCATAGGGTAGTGATCCTTTCTTATAGCCTTATTCAACTTCCTGTACTCCATGCATATTCTCCATGCATTAATGACCCTAGTAGCCAACATCTCATTTGCTTCAATATTCATCACAGTCACCCCTCCTTTTTTGGGTACACATTGTATCGGGCTAACCCACTCACTATCTGAGATAGGAAATATCATCCCAAAATCAAGCAACTTGATGATTTCCTTTTTTACCACTTCTATCATTTGTGGGTTCAACCTTCTTTGCCTTTCTCTTGTTGGAATATCCCATTCTTCCTGTAAAATCTTGTTCATACAAACACTGGGGCTTATTCCTTTGATATCTGCTATAGTCCAGCCTATTGCTTCCCAGTGCATTCTTAGAACTCCCAACAGTTTCTCTTCTTGACACTTTTCCAACCTAGATGATATAACCACAGGGAGAGTTTTATTTTCCCCAAGAAATGCATACTTCAGATGCGAAGCTAGAGGTTTCAGCTCCAACTTGGGTGGTCTCACAATGGAGGGTAGGAACTTCTCATTCCTGCACTCAAAATTTTCTTGCCTCACCTCAGTGGGCTTCAATTCAACATATTCGTCAGTTTCAATCACAGAATTTATTGACATTTCACACATTGCATCACTTTCAACATTTTCATCAAAGGCATTTTCAAGATCCATTTCTGTAACAGACTCATCTATTACACAACATTCAACCAAGTTTGACAATTCATGCAATATCTCGCTATCTTCATCATTCAAAGTAAATTCACTTGATTCATCGTTGTCTTGGTATGAAGAGTCAAGTAAAGCAAGAGAAAATTTATGCTTATGTTCCAGTTCAAGGAGGTGAAGATTACCTTCCACGAGGTGTGCAGAGTAGCACTGCTCCACTGACTTAGAGTATTTCATCGCATAGTCCACATTGAAGACCACTTGATCTCCATTCACTCTGAATGTGATGGTCTTACTCTTAACTCCTATGAGAGCATCCCATGTGGCTAAGAAAGGTTTCCCAAAAATGAGAGGCACCTCTGGGCCTCTTCCATGTCCAAAAATGATGAAATCAACTGGAAGTACAAACTTGTCTACTGATACCAATACATCCTCAACCACCCCTGTGGGTTGCACTAAAGATCTGTCAGCCAATTGGAGGAGCACAGCCACTGGTTTGATTTTACCTCCCAATCCTACATTCTCGACAATAGAGAGTGGCATCAAATTTATGCCTGCTCCAAGGTCACAAAGGGCATTGCTAAAGAATCTGGTACCAATGGTGCACGGTATTGTGCAACTCCCGGGGTCTTTCAATTTTGGAGGTAGATTTTTGTTCAACCATGTCTGACTTTCATCTGTGAGTGGAACTGGGACGTCGCACTGTACGATTTGTTCCTTGTTGACAATCAGGTCTTTCAAGAATTTTGCATATCTGGGCATAGCTGTCACCAAGTCCAATAGTGGTATATTCACGTTCACATTTTTTACCATATCAAAGAACCTTGTGAACTAGGCTCCTTTCTTGGCTTAAGGTGGAACTCTTTGAGGGTATGGGGGTAGTGGTGCATACTCTGGGTAATTTTAGGGACTAGGAGGTCCCTTCTTCTTTTTAGTCTCTGGTGCCTTCCCACTTTCCCTTACAGTTTCCTTCTCTGGTTCATCCTCTTCAAGGGTTTCCACATTGGTCTTCTCCATGGCTTCCTCCACTAGATCCTCCTCAGTATGACCTCTCTTGTTTCCACTTAGTTCCTTTCCACATCTTAGAGTTATTGAATTACACACTTCCTTTCCCTTTGGATTTGGTTCAGTATCGCTTGGGAGAGTTCCATGGGGTCTCTGATGTACTGCCTTGGCCATCTGGCCCATTTGCATCTCCAGGTTCTTTATAGCCACTTCACAGTTTTTCACTTGAGATTTAGTATCCGATTGTTCCTTTTCATACATGTCCATCTTGTCCAAAATCTTTTGAAACATAATCTCCTCATTGGTCTTCCTCGGTTCCCTGTTGCTTGATTCTCCACCTTGGAAGTACTGTCTCTGCTGATTGCCTTGATTGTTCAGTCCCCAAGTACCTTGACCCTACTGATTTCTATAGCCTCCATATTGCTGTCTGTTGTTGTAATTCTGAACATACTGAACAGACTCTTGTGTGAGATCACATTCATCGGTGTGGTGTTCACCTTTACATAAACCACATGATAGCACTGGGGCTGTCTTTGCTGCTTTCAAGGTCTGAACTTGCCTGGTCAAAGCCTCTATCTTAGCTTCCAATGAAGTCTCCTCATCCAAATCCAACACCCCTCGTTGCTTCCTCGTAGGTGTCTTTCTGGCCTCTGGGGACAAATATTCGTCATCCGCAATTGAGTCGAAGATCTCCCTAACCTCAGGCACACTTTTGTCTTTCAAGGCCACATTGGCACAAGCCTTTACCATCAGTGAAGCTTCTGGTGACAGCCCCTTAAAGAAGGTGTTGAACTCTCTGACCTCCCCAAGGTCATTGTTTGGACATTGTCGGAGTAAGTCATTGAACCTGTCACATGCTTCCTTAAACGTCTCACCATCCTCATCCGTTCTAATTTGGCTGGAGGGAAGTACTTGGCCAAAAACTTTCTTTCTAGTTCCTCAAAAGTGGCTATGGACGGTCCTCCGATTGAATTGAACCAGTGCTTCGCCTTCCCCTTGAGGGACAGTGGGAACAAAACTCTTCTCACGTCATCAGGCGTGACCCTCTGCAGTTTGAAAGTGTTACAGAGTCCCAAGAACCAGTCTAAGTGCTCGTTCGGATCTTCATTGCTCAGGCCTTGGAAAATATGCCCTTGGGTAATCATGGAGACGATTTTGGTTGGTATTTGATAGCTCTATACATCTATTCCTTGGCGATTATTCCTTCTCTCAAAGTTTACCGCAAAATGGTCCCCAAACCTTGGAGGTTGGGGTCTAGGTCTCTCCTCACCTTGTTCTTCCATTTCTAATGCCCTTCTCCTTTGCCTCAAAGTCCTCTGTAATTCCAAATCGAGTTCAAACTCTGGACCTTCTCCCCAAAGTCTTGCACCCGGTTGCATAAACTAAGATTTCTCTGCGAAAATTCAAAAATCCCACAAAAGTAGATAGATCAATAGCACCAAAATCGACAAGAATCTGCACGTAGGGGAACAACTCAATAACGTAAAATCAAGACTCAACAAAAATCAAAACAATCAAACCATATATACTCCAACACAAAATAGATACCAAAATAAACGAAAAACACAAAACTATCACAATCAATCCCTAGCACTTAGCCTCTCCCCAGCAACGGCGCCAAAAATTGACATGAGCTGTCGTGGACTCGTCAATTTAACCCAGACTCAATAACTCTGTAGAAGTAGTGAGTATGGATCGTAACCTCAGGGAGAGGTGTATGTCATAATCTTGATAAGTGATAGTAAACAACAAGGAAAATAATGTGACAAAGACAATAAATAGATGTAAGGAATTGAAATGTCAACTACACAAAATGTGATCAAAAATAAGGAAATTAAAGGCAACAACTAAACACAAATGTAATCAAGAGAGACTAAGCGTATTGTCTTGAGGGATATTCATTCAATATGGATCTGTACTTGTCATCATCGATGTGTGTGGTTATGTGAGGAGACTTAGCTGCTAGTGATCTAGAATCGATCTACTGGGTGGTTCTCACGATTTCTATTTCACAAAACCCTTGAGCTTCCCTTGGTAGGGCAAGCCTTCGGTACTCACTTAAATTCCCAGATCTCTATTATGTGAATTAACCCTAGTCCTATCCTCAAACCCCTCCCTTGGTAGGGCAGTTGTTTAATTCAAGCATTCAGATCTCATCACATTAATCATCTCAAGTCTTTCCATTAAATTGATTCCACTTGCCATAGGTTACTGCACAAACAAAATCACACAATAAGCAGACCTTGAGACTCACATAAATTTAATTCTCGATTCAAATCATGTTATACACAATTATCTTTGGTAGACCCACAGCGATCTCAGTGGGTACAGCAGATCGAGTATGGATTTTGGTGATTTTGTAAAAGCCTATCGAATTAAACATGAAGAAACAGATATTGAATAAATTCACAAATCAATCGTTACAAATATCTCAGACAAGTTAAGATCCACATCTATGAAATCCCCAAGACAATACTGTGAAATTAGCCGATCATGTTAATCGGCTTAAACCCACAAATTACAAAAGGTAGAATAGGTAATCGATCTATGGTGTTTTCTCTCTTCTCCGCAATTGTGGATTTTTCTCTCTTGTTCTTTTTTTTCAAGAATCTCTCTTGATCGAATGTCCTCCCCCCCAGATGCCGTTAGGGTTGCCTCCTTTTTCCTTTTATACTTTCTCCTTCTCCTGTAGCTTGATCATGATCGCTCAGCTCTTTCTCTCGCTCTATGATTCCTTCACGTGTCCCTGAAAAATGGCATTCAGATAATAAGTGGAACAAGTGAGACACGTGTTCTACCCATGACTTAAGCATTAAGATTTAGCAATGCAAAACTACGAACACCTTGTGGCCATATGAATTAGCCATGTCTATGCCTTGTGTGTGCGAAGAAGTGTATGAATTGTTAATGCATTTGTGCATGAGTGTGTATTTTGTGGTGTGTGAGTGTGTGTAGTGGCGGGCGCCAAGGTGATTTTGTGTTTGGGCTTGGCGCCCGCCGAGCTCTTTTTGTGTTTGTGTGTGTTGTGTAGTGTTTATGTGTTGTGAGGTGAAAGTGTGCAAGTGTGTGAGATGAGTGCAATGCGTGAGTGATTAATTTAGTGCAAGTGTATGCCTGTGTGATACAGAATGCATGAGTGAGTGAGTGATGTTAGTGTAGTGCATGTTTTGTGAGGTGTGTTAGTGTGTGAAGTGGCGGGCGCCATGGGGTTTTTGTATTTAGCCTTGGCGCCCGCCAAGCCCTTTTGTGCTTGTGTGTGTGTAAATGAGTGAGTGCATGAGTATTTGGTTAAGGATGCTTATGTGAAGTGAGTGTAAGTGTATGCAAGGGATGGATATGTGAAGTGGGTGTAAGTGTATGCAAGGGATGGATATGTGAAGTGGGTGTAAGTGCATGCAAGAATGCATGGGTGCAGTGAGTTCAAGTGTAGCGTGAGATGTGTGTGTGAGTGAAGGTGTGTGAATGTGTGTAGTGGCGGGCGCCATGGTGATTTTGTGTTTGGGCTTGGCGCCCGCCTTTGTGTTTTTTGTGTATGCATGAGTTTTGTGTGTTTGTGTGCTTATTTGGTGATGCATGATCAAGTGTGTTCCATTTTCAAGAAAATCATAACACATTACATGTATTGTACAATTCTTGAACACAACTAACAATTTCCATATCATGAACATCATTGTATACAAATTGTTCACCAAGCACCATTTTCACCCAAAAATCTATACAAAAGTTTAAGCAAAATGAAGCAATAAGTCGGTGAAACCAAGACTTATCACATATGTTCCCAAATGCCCTTCTTAACTTTAAAAATGGAGGGCAAAATTGACTTGGAAAATATATCCGCGCTACTTAACGCCGCAATGCTAGTTGTGCACGTCGCGACTGTTGGAAGGCTAGTCACATAACATCAACAAATATCCTAACACTACTATAGTAGCGGTGAGAGGGATCGTATCCACAGAAAAAGGGTTGGTTGTTCAGAGACCATTTGTTCACTCAACACTACAGATACATGAAATGAAAGGAAGAAACAAAGACAAAATAAGAATGAATGCAAAGGTTAGTATGCACTGCCTTGAGAGATTTCAATATGTACGGATCTCTTCCTAGTATCATCAACTTGTGTATATGCATGAGGGGACTACTGCTAGTGTCATGGAATCAATTAACGTGGTAGTTCTCTCAATCCCACTTCACTGACTCCTCAAAATTCCCTTGGTAGAGCAAGTTCTTGGCATAAATTAAAAACCCAGATCCCTACCCTTGTGTAATAATTCTAGTTCAATCATTGACTATCTCCCTTGGAAGAGCATCAACCCAATTCATGCATTCGATTTGCTCTACAAGAATAATCCTAAGTCTCTTTCAAAGGTTTGATTCCAAATGTTAGTGGGTACCGCACACTTGGAATCACAAATAGACCAGATCTTAGAACCCACACATTGATGGTTCTCAAATTCATGTAATGTTGAGTTCAATTTCCTTCAGTAGATCTAAAGCGATCTCAGTTGGTACCGCAGATCCACTCTAGATTTGAACGCAATTATGCAAGCCCATTGAAATTAAACACTCAATGAATATGGAACACATAAAACACAGATAGATAGCAATTCAAATGTCTCAATAAGTTGAGATCTGTACAAGTTAAGCCCTCAAGACAGTAAAATGTGAGAAAGGGAAAAGAGAGAGAAAATCCTAATCTAAACTAAGAACCCTAATCTATTGACTCTCTCATCTATTGTGTGCGGCCGCTTTCTTCTTTATCTCACTGGATCTCCCTTTTGTGTGTTATGCTCGTGGTGTTTATAACCTTCCTCTCTTTGATGTGTCATGATCATGAGTGTTGAGAGCTTCCATCGGATGTGTGATTTTTCCATGTGCCCTACAAAAGCCAATTATCAGATATAATAAGGTCACGTGTTCTGTGTGTAGCTTAAGCATTAAGAATAAAATTCATCAAACACTTGGTGAAATATTGAGTAGTTGTGTTTGTGCTTGTTTACTTGTGTGTGCCAAGTCTTATGCCTTGTGATTGTGTGGTTTGTGTTGCTATGCATTCTAAGCGTTGATAAGTTGGTTTTATACCAACTTATATGTGTTAATTTACTTGGCTTTTGCTTTGATTTTCATGTGATTGTGTGGTGTTTTATGTGTATTGTGCATATTTGAGATGAGCTAGTTGATAATGATCAAATGGTGTAAAAGGTGCAAAAAGTGTTTAAACAATGATGGTAAATGGAGTTAAAAGAGTTAAGGCAAATGGAGGAACTGAAAGTATACAATTGGCCATTTTAGGGTTTTGGCAGATTGGTTTTGGCAAATTCATTTGATCATAACTTCTTCAATATTAATCCAAATGATAAGTTCTTGGATGTTCTGGAAATATATTTGAATTTTCTTCAATTCTTATGTTTTAACTTTCTTCTAATTCTATGTGTAAATATGAGAAACGAAGGCATCTTTATGACTGTTACTTCAGGATTTAGTTATTGAATTCATTTTGCCACAGTTTGGTAGATTGTTAATCACTTGAGCTACAGATATCCAATTAAGGTGATTCTTGATCCATTGGAAAGCTATGAGATAAACCTAGAACTCTTATGTTTACCATCAAGTCCAATTCAGATGTTAAGACACACGAATTGTGTGTGGAAGTTGATTGTTATTCTGAAATGGTGTCATCACACACTAGGCATTGGCTCAATTTGTGAGAGGAAGACCAAGTTATTATCTAAATGCAAAGATGACCTAGTGTTGACTCCTCTAGATGGACTTCCTATAATTAAGTCTTTAGGATGACTTTGAATGAATTTCCAAGCTCTTGGAAGATCACTCTTTTGTGAACTTTTATCTAAAGTTTTAATATCATCTTTGGGATCAATTTGTGGAGATGATTTGTTGTCTATTTCATTTTTATCTTGTTCATTAGATGGATTTTCTTCTATTCCTATTTCTTCATCACTTTCTTCATGGTTTTTACTTGTATCACCTTCATCAAAGTTTACATGAATTGCCTCTTCTAATATCATGATTCTTTTGTTATATACTCTATATGCTTTTCTAATTTATGAATAACCTAAGAATACTCCTTCATCCGATTTCTTATCGAATTTTCCTAGGGTGTCTTTTACATTTAGAATGAAGCATTTACAACCAAAGACTTTAAAATATCCTACATTTGGAGTTTTCTTATAGATTAATTCATATGGAGTTTTCTTCAACAAGGGTCTAATCAAAGCACAATTCATGACATAACTTGCGGTGT
Source organism: Ophiorrhiza pumila (assembly GCA_016586305.1). Taxonomy (NCBI): domain Eukaryota; kingdom Viridiplantae; phylum Streptophyta; class Magnoliopsida; order Gentianales; family Rubiaceae; genus Ophiorrhiza; species Ophiorrhiza pumila. Next base: position 16,673,795 of record BLIW01000011.1, read on the forward strand.
TAACCGGTTCGACCCAGAAATATTTAGGCAAGTCATTTTCACAAAGCATAGTTCGAGCCATTTCTTGAAGTGTTCTGTTCTTTCTTTCAACTACTCCATTTTGTTGTGGTGATTTGACTACTGAAAAATTGTGTGTAATACCATTTTCATCACAATGATTTATAAAGCTTTCATTAACAAATTCGGTTCCATTATCACTTCTAATTTTCATCACATTTAAACTTAACTCATTTTGAACCTTTTTAAATAGTCTAGCATATTCTTTAAATGTATCACTTTTATGTGCCAAGAATATTACCCAAGTGTACCTAGAATAGTCATCTACTATCACAAAAACATATCTTTTGCCACCTAAACTTGTAGTTTGTGAAGGTCCAAACAAATCCATATGCATTAACTCTAAGGGTTTTGAAGTTGTTGCCCCGTTTTTAGGTTTGAATGTACTTTTAGTTTGTTTTCCAAATTGACATGAGTCACACACTTTATCTTTTTCATATTTTTTTTTTAGGTAAGCCTCTAACTAGTTCTTTAGCTACTAAATTATTTATGTGATCTATTCCTACGTGTGCTAGTCTCCTATGCCACAACCAAGTTGTGTCGTGTACCACACTAAGACATTGCATGTCTTGTTCCATAATATCACACAAATGAAGAGTATACACATTGTTATGTCTAGATCCGGTAAGAATTATTTTACCATCTATTGGATCAATAACTACACATTTCTCACGTTTAAATAACACATCAAGATCTTTATCATATATTTGACTTATGCTAATCAAATTGAATTTCAAGTCATAAATCAAAAGCACATTTTCAATCACATTGCTATTATTACTTGCTACATTACCAATCCCAATTATTTTTCCCTTTTTATCATTTCCAAAGGTAACATGTCCCTTATTTCTAGTTTCCAAGTTGTTAAGCAATAAGGGATTACCGGTCATGTGTCTTGAGCATCCACTATCAAGGAACCATTTTGTGTCCATAATTGTATTTTTTAAACATACATACATTCAAGAATCAATGTGTGACTTTAAGCATTAAGTTCTTACATCATTGATATCTTTTCTTATCCATGTTTTTTATCCATTTTCAACTTCCATTCTTGCAAAGCATTTCCTTGAGGTATGCCCCTTTTTACAACAATAATCGCATATCACATTGTATTTAAAAGAGTGTGAAGTCTTGTAGTAAGGTCTAACATTGTTAAACCTAGGCTCAAAGTTATACTTCTTATGTCCATAATAAGTATTATGCATTCTATGATGTTGGTTATGAGTGTTATGCATTCCATATCCATAATGTTCGTGAGGTCTATTTTTAAAATTTTCTACTCCGCTTTCATGATTATGTGATGTGTGAGTAATTTTTACAGGTTTGGATGTGGAGCTTTGACCTATTTCATGTGAATATCCTAATCCATATTTACTATTTCCCATTCTTTAATTTCCTAAAAGTATTTCTAAGTTGTTCTTGCCTTGAGTGAATTTAGCTAAACAATCACTAAGGTCTTCAATTCTCTTTCTTAATCCTACATGTTCTTTCTTAACTTCATCATATTTTTTAACCTTCCCTAACCTTATTACTTTCTATTGTTAACTTTTCATTTTCTGTTTTTAATGTACAGTTTTCTTTTACTACAGAATTATACTTAGTGATCAACTCTTGATTACATGAAGTGACTTCTTCCTCTTTTTCCTTAAGCTTCTTATTTTGAATTTTGGTTTTCTTTAACTCATCTACTAACTTAGCAATGTACAGCTCAAGTTCATCTTGATCATTGCAATTATAATCATCATCATCACTAGAAGAAAGACTTACCTCATGATCTTCAAATCCCATAAAGCACATATTAGCAACTCCTTCTTCTTCTCCTTCGGTTTCCTCTTCAGATTGGTCATCATCCCATGTGACCTTGAAGCTTCTTCCTTTGCCTTTCTTGTCTTGTTTGAACTCCTTCTTTCTTCTTGGACAATCTGCAATAAAATGTCCAGGTTGGCTACATTCAAAACATTTGTTAACTTTTGATGTTTCCCCATTTTCTTTCATCCAATCTTTGCTCCTAAAGTTTCTTCCTTTGTTAAACTTGTTTTTCCTACTTTGGATCATCCTAGATAGTTTTCTAGTAAGAAATACAAGATCATCATCATCTTGTTCATTTATATCTTCCTCATCTTCCTCATCATTATTCTCATTCTTTGACACTTTAAGTGCTATGTTCTTTCTAGTTTTAGTGTCTTCTTCTTTTTGAGTTTTAGACTTAATCTTCAGCTCATATGACATAAGAGAACTAATTAGTTGATCTATGGGTAGTTCTCTCAAATTTTTTGCTTCCTCAATTGCTATAGCTTTTGACTCCCATTCCTTAGGTAATGAATTTAAGATCTTTCTATTTTGCTCACCTAAGGGATAGACTTTTCCTAAGTTCTCCAAATCTTAAATTATGCTATTGAATCTACAAAACATCTTATCTATAGATTCATTACTATCCATTTTAAAGCTTTCATATTGTGTTACTAGTAATGATTTCTTCTCTTCCTTAACATCTTCGGTTCCTTCATGTATTTCCCTAAGTTTCTTCCATATGTCATGAGCATTTTTACATCCCTTAACTCTACTTGATTCATTTACATCTAGTGAGTTATATAAGGCATTTGTGGCCTTAGCATTTAGAGTGAGGTTTCTCCTATCGGTTTCATTAAGTTCACTCCTTTTCTTTTCTCTAGTTTCATCCCCTATAGTTATCTCAGCCTTATAAGGTCCTTCCTCAACAATATACCACATCTCAATATCAATGGATTTAAGATAGATTTCCATCCTATCTCTCCAACTGCTATAGTTGGTTCCATTGAACATTGGAGGCCTAGAAATAAATTGTCCCTCCATAAACATAGCATTGTTTGTTGCCATAATCTTTTACTCTAAGGTTGTTAAGCCTAAGCAAATAGAGTCCAAGCTCTGATACCAATTGTAAGCTCTAAGGCAACCTAAGAGGGGGGTGAATTAGGTTTCTAAAAATTTAGTACACTAATCAAATCAAATTCAACAACAATGAGTGAGATTTGTGAATTGCAACAAGTGTAGTATTCAACAACAATTATCCAATAACACAGTGAATCAATAATCCAATCCAATTGCACCAATTCAAAGCATAAACAATATATGATAATGGCAAAACTGAAAACTGTAAAGAGAGAAGGCACAATCAATTTAGAGTGGTTCAAGACTCCCCCTTGGAGTGCTCTACATCCACTATCTAAGTTTTCCAACTTAGGATTTCAAACCTTTCCACTATGATATGATCTCCTTTCGGTGATGAGATCAAAATAACCACTTTTACAACCAAATAAGGTTCAACCTTCTCCCTAGCTATCCCAAGCTATGAGTTCTAGGTTTTTACTCTTACTTGAGAAACCTTTCACAATTCCTCACAATATTTGTTTAGAAAAGAAATAACATCCCTCAATTATGGTGAATAAGATGAATTGAATCTCACAGTATGATTCCTACAATAACAATTACAACTCAAAATATATAGCTCAAGAATGAGATGAAATACTCAAGAAAGGCTCAAGAACTTTTAATCTTTTGGTTCTTTTAAAATCAAAGTGAAGTGCAAGAGTTGTAGAGAGTGTTTTTCAGATTGAGAGCTTAGGGAATCAAGTGTAGTGTCTACCTATTGTTCATGCTTTAGATTGTATAAATAGACTCTCAAAAGATGACAAAAAAACGTATATGTTTGACATTTCAAAAACTAGCCGTTATGTTAAAAACTGAGTTTCGGACGGTACTTTCAGACCCTGGGGGTCGTCCAAACCTATTCATCTGGAAGCATGAAAAACCTTATTGCGACACTTTCGGACGGCCAAAACCTCAAGGGGGAGTCCGAACCTAACTTTCGGACGGCCGAAACTCCCCTGCACCGTCCGAACCTAATCTTCTGAGAGCTTCATTTTTCACCAAAGTTTCGGACGGTCAACTGACCAAAGAGGGGCGTCCGAACCTATATTTCGGACGGCCGAAACTCAGCCCTCAGCGTCCGAACCTATTTTTCTCAAACTTGTTTTCAATTTTCGTTTTCCAAATCATTTGTGCAACTATGTGTGACTTTGTGCAAGTATGTTCCTTACTTTTTGAAATGCATTTGAAGACTAATAACATTTTGAAATCATTTTTACTTGAGCCTTAAAGGAGTAAACCAATTTCTTGAGCTATTTACACAATTAGGGTTTAGGATTTGGAAATGACCTAATTTACCAACTTTTGTATCTTTTGCACTTCCAATTCTTTCTTTATGCAATAAAGCTCCATGCTTGGCTTCTTTTGAATATCTATCATATTGAAACACTTTTTGAACCATTAGCAAAAACATAATTGTTTGTTAAACATCAAAATACGTAAGATTAAGACCCTAGGTCTTCACAGATTCCATCTGCTGACAAGCAAACTGCTCTCAAAGCAGTGCCAATGTCGCATATACAAGCTGAGGCAAATCTATAATCCAAGGTGATAGTATTAGCAGCCATTAACTATCTTTTAGCCACAGCAGGTATTTCAACAAAACAAACAAATCGGAAAAATTCATTCTTACAAGGCTCCACAGCTAAATAACCAAAATCCTTGATGATGTTGGCAACAGTCATACAAACTTGAGCAAAATTGTTTTCAGCCATTGTTTTCAAGTAGATATTCATAATAGTGTCTGTTTTGGATAAAGAATGTAAGAACTCTCAGCCAAATTCACTATAAAAAATTGGATAACAGAATAACAGCTGAGAATCAATCAGCTCACCAAGGACTTTTATTTTTTCCATCCCTTCCTGCAACAAGTAAAATACAAAGGCATGTTCAAAGCAAGCTTGTAACCATTACATAATCCACTCAAACAAATTAAAAGTGGAAAGCCATAAAGAATTCAAAGAACAGCAATATAATACTAAGAAGCAAGAAATAAAGATATAGGCATAAAAAAAAAGCTTCTGGTCAATAATTGGAAGCCATTAGAGCTAGGTAACAACCATCCACCCAAAAGAAAAGTCAGAAAGATGACTTGAGCAATACTGCAAGAGGTGATTTCATACTTACATTATGATCTTGGAAAATTGATTGCGCAGCAGTCAAGATATCTGACATCATAGAAAAAGTAAATATCTCATGGCCCAAAAAAAGAAAAAGTTTTTAAATATCAGTTTTCATTATATAAGACATGTTTGATAGTACCACAGCTTTCTTTTGTCTTTCAGATGCAGAGTATGGGAAGGCACAGTTGGGGTGAAGTTATAAGTAGCATATTTTAACATCTTTGCACTTCCAAAGACAAAAAAATCACAAGATTAATAAAATGCAATTAAACTGCAAAGACAAAAAAATCACAAGATTAAGAAAATGCAATTAAACAAGTCATGCAGGATAATAATTCATATGATACACAAACATAGACCACTTCAACAAGATAATTTTAAACAAGTTAAGGATCTGCTACAGAAATAAGTCAACCACCACACTATAATACTCACATTTCATTCTAGTAATAGTCTGGAGCCGGACATCCTCATGAAAGTAGCTAGAATGTCTTGTCCTGATCTTCAACGACTCTTCCAAGTACCTTATATTTAGTTGAGGAATTCAAAACATAATACACAATTTAATTTTGAACTTGCAGAGCCAGTTTCTAAGATATTGGTGTACGATGAACCACAAGGATACGGTGCATAAGAATTCCTTGTGTACAGAGAAAATAACCCAAGTGCTTGAGTTGCAGCTGCCTTTTCATCCAATACACTTATTCTTATACTGATGTTACGAACTCTTGGTTCATCATGTGCTTCATCATCAGATGACACACCTCCAAAACTATGAGTATTTTCATCTTTTTAGAATCATCAATATCAATAGCAGAGCCATCATCTAGGTTGCAGTTTGAAAATGACAGAGGAACAACATGTGGAAGGTACTGTTTCAAAATTAAAAAAATAATTGAGAGAGAGAGAGATTATAGAGAAAGAGATAACAAAAGTGATGTAATATTCCAAAAGCTAAAAATACCTGAATAAAACCTTCCTCCAAAATCTCTGCAACATTGCTGAAAAAGCCATGAGTGTAGTCCCTAAGCTCACTGAACTCCAACCCAAAACCCTGTGCAGATATACACAAGAAATTAGATGTTCGAGAATAATCAAAAGTCCAAAATGTGAGAAAAATGTGTGATAAACGATCTCTCCACGCTCCTCACGTAGATCGATAGTTGTTGCGGAATATTGGTCACGATCTTTTCGTAAATCAGTTTGGACAGGTAGAATCAATCTATCTCCGTAGATTGACAGTATGCTCAATTAATTGAATGCTCCTCACATTCAATTAACACGACAGTCACGTAAAGAAAGCTCCCTCCTCAGGAAAATTCTTCACAAAGTAAATCAAAATCCCTCCTCAGGAAATCAACTTACGTAAAAGAAACAACTCTGTGTTCTTATTTCAAAATTCAACTCTCTCTAACTATTACAACTGATAAAAATGCCTATTTATAGGCCTAACATTAACCCTAGACGTCCTAAACCATAAAAGGAAACATTAATTAACTTAAAACCTAAAAATACCAAAAAAAAGAAATTAATTAATGTTAAAAATTCCCGCACGTCACGACGTGGGGGAGCCCGACGTCGCGACGTTGGGAAACAGACACGAAAATAAAAAAACTCAAACTTGCTGGACGTCGCGACGCGCGACGATGGATGTCGTGACGTGCATGGACGTCGCGACGTCGGAAGGGCTCTACGTCGCGACGTGAGTTTCTATTTTGTTGCCCACGTCGAAATTCTCTTCTTTCTTCCTTTTAGGCCTCCAAACGCGAACCATTCTCCTTAAACACCCCTTGATTCGCTCCAAGGACCCCCGAGGCTTTGGTTTGGACTTCAATTTGCCATCAATGTGTTTCTTAAATTACAAAAATTGCGGCTTCAATGAAGTGTGGTAAAATAGGTTCCATTCTAGTTCGACCAATAGACATTGCAACAATTCCAACCAACTCAGTAGCTCTTGCTTGCGAACGAAGGTCCTCATCATTTGTAAGCACCATAAAAACTTTCATCAATTCCAGAACCCTTTCAGCATAAGGAATGAATGCTTGCTCCGCAGCTGATGCAACTGAACCAATTGCAGACTAAAGACAGCAAAAGGTAAATTTAAACAGATCAAATAATTAAAAGCGCAACCAATACATAAAAAAGCAAGGAACTATATTCTCACCATGCATGTTTCTTGCAGATTATGTGGACTATTCTGGAGGGCACCAAGTAATTTACCCATCAATGGTCCCAAAAAAGGAAGAATTTTGTCTCCCATGTTCTCACAGAATGCAACCAATGCATAGTAAGATTAAATGTTAAAAAGATCCAAGTAATGTCATATACTCCAAATACACATAAAGAATTGTTGATTAATTTACCAAGCAATATTCTAAGCACAGAAACAGCAAACATTCAAATCTAAATAAAGATTGGGCGAAATCACAAATATCTTAGAAATGCCAAGAGTTTAAAGGGAGTAGAGATCAGTGATGAAATCAGTATAGGTAGCTTTCTCATGTTCCGGTGGAGAATCAGATAGTCCATAACCTCTATAACCAGCTTTAGCCATAACAACCATTCAAATCTAAATAAAGATTGGGCGAAATCACAAATATCTTGGAAATGCCAAGAGTTTAAAGGGAGTAGAGATCAGTGATGAAATCAGTATAGGTAGCTTTCTCATGTTCCGGTGGAGAATCAGATAGTCCATAACCTCTATAACCAGCTTTAGCCATAACAATCATTTGGTGGTGGCATGAGTACCATATCTCAAGAAACCCAGGACAGAACAACACAGCCTTTGATCCATTTTCTCCTTTCTCAGCTACATGAAGCTTCAACCCCTTGATGATTTCAACGTGCTTATGCTCTATTTGATCCATTTGCCTAAGAAAAATAATATTCAAACACACAAATACACTGTCAGTGAACGAAAGCGGAGGGCGGCTAGGGGTTGAGGAAAGACAACAACGGCCGCATCCAATAACAAAAAAGACAGAAAAAGAAAGCAGGCTGCTAGGGTTTGAGAAAGAACACAGAGAAAAATAAAGATGTAAGATCATGTTTTCCATTAAAAAGATGTAACTTCATCTAGAGAAAAGAACAAGCCAGAAGGACCATCATTGTGCATTAGAGCCAAGTTGACTGGACATTCTGCACCTTCTTCTGTTGAAAGTATCCCAAAATTCTGATTCAGTTCCATTTTCACAAAGGCTGGACAGATACAGTTCACCTTCAAGTTTGGAAATTTCTTAGCAAGAATTCTTGTATAAGCATTCAAGGCTGCCTTTGACATTGTGTATGCAAAAGTCCAGCTATTGGTTTCTTTAGAGCCAACTTTGAAGTCCTTGAGATACTCAGTCAGCACCTCATCCACTTTCTCTTCAGTAAGGTTTTTGGCATCATTAAATATTCCTTTAGCCCAGGCATTGGGTATAAGCTAAAATATGCCAAGATGAGCTGAGTGAATTGTTTGTTGGGAACTGCACTGTAAATACAAGAAAAAAGAAAGCTATTTGTGCATTCTACTAAATAAGCCATTTGTCAAAGAAGCTTAATTCCCATTTCTTTTCCCTGGTTTTTTATCAGAAGTTCACTGTCGAAATTTTAATAATCATCCCAACTACAGAAACAATCAAACTGTTTGAAGTACAGTTTATGCTCAATCAGTATCAAACTCATGGAAGAAAAATGGTTAAGTACCTATAACTTCCCCATGGACGAGAAAACGTTTACAATTACTGGTGATTGAGATAAATGGAGGAAAGGGATTAAGGCAGCAACCATTCTTTTTGCACCATAGTAGTTTATTTGTAAGCACTCCATTACTAACTCATTTGTCTCAGTGGTGAAATCATCCCAGTTAATGTTCTCTTGCATTGATCAAAACAAAAAAATAAGAAGAAAATAAACAATGTAGTAGTAACTAAACTTTTACAATGTTAGGAGTGTCAATGTATCACAAAATTTAGAAATGAAAAGATAAAAACTTCAGAAAAGGAGCTTTAACAATACAGACAGCAAAGGTTAGAAAAAAATGGTAAATTTGAATGTGAGAGAAAGATTCAACTGATGCTTATACAGTCGTTTGGTGCTTGCATGCTCAGTCTTTACCTTGTGGAATTTATGTTTAATTTGCATTTAAATCAATAAAACTGCTATCTTTGAAACAACAACAACGTTAATAAACAAAGTTTCAATCTTCTGTTCTTCTTTCTACATTTCTTCAAGAAAACAACATAATATACATAGTATAGAAGTTTACACCGACTTATGTTGTAGACTTACTTCTCCAGCAGCTTCAGATTTTAGAGCTTCAGGGTCTGTTCTCCTGCATTATTTACCTTAAACCAACATAAAAAATCACGTTAGTTCTAACAAGTAAAAAATGTCAAAGAAATGAACTTCAATGAATTTTCCAGCAGTACTTTAAACAATATGCATCAGCACAGATTAGCTCAGTAAAAACTTAAAGCATTCAAACAAACTACATAAACAGTTAGATTAAGAAATGCATTTTTCGAATCATAACAAGATATCAAGCCTACCAAACTGGGTATTGATGAATTCAGCAAGGGAATCAACACTAGAAAAATCAGCAACATCAAGCTGATGAAAGAGCAGAAGATCACCAGAAATACCAATAGATCCTTGGAGTTTTTGAAGAGCATCAAGTCCTCTCTTTTCATCTGTAGCAGTTATCACCACAGTGATTCCATGACAAGCTAACTGCCTGCAGATCTCAAATCTAATACTTTTGTTGGCCCCCGTAAATACTGCATATCTGCAAAGCAAGAGTAAAGATTTTTCAAATAACCATTGAAAAAGCGGAGGGCGGCTAGGGCTTGAGGAAAGACAACAACGGCCACATCCAACAACAGGGAAATCCTTTCAACATATCCTCATCTAACCAAAATCAGGCTGAAAAATAATTCCGTTGTGCAGATTTTAATAGCAGAACACAAACACATTTCTTATACCACGTCATGATTGTATTTGCTGAGAATTTATAGAAGTGCAAAGGAACTATGCAAACATTTATCAATACTAATATCTAACAAAAATCAAACAGAGAAGTTCAATCTCCCTTCGTTTAAACATACAAAAATCAAATTGAATCCTTGAAAATGCTAATAAAATATTTGACATCATAAATTAAAGTGTCAATCAAACTAAACCTATTAAGACTCACAAAAGTAAAAATTGTGGCTCTTCAAGGCACTAACTCCCTTGAAGCACATTAACACTGAGTGAGTCCAATAGAATTGACAAAAATAACAAAACCCTTTAAAGAATGATAAAACTACAGTGAGGTAATAAACAAAACCATCCAGCTGAAGTAATTAAAAAAAAGAGTACTTATTGAATTCCATTACATTATTCATAGCCAGCCACACCGCAGAAAGAAAAAAAAATTAGACTGACAAACAAAAATAGTATAACTCCTCGAGCCTTGTTGAGGGAGAATCAACGGTGATCGATAAACAAAACAAAACAAGTTCCCAACACCCTCCTCCAACTTTCTGTACAAAATGCTAGTGACCGAACTCTCCTGAGCAAAAATGAGAAAGAAATATGTTTATCCGTTGCAAAAAAGAGTAGTTGCAACATGAAAATCCAAGAAATTCAAAATCTCCAATATCTTAACTATAAGCCTCGAAAAGTAAAAAATAAAGCAGAAAAAAGAATGGAAGAATCAGGAAATTATAGACAAAAATTAGCTTCAATTTTTAAAAAGTAGCTTCAATATTAAACAAAGTATTACTTGAATCATGTTAATACATAAATCGATTATGACGCGTCTTCTAATAGAAAGGGCGGCAGAAGAAAAAATTGGAGAGAAAAAAAAGAGAGGGCGGCAGAAGAAATTGAAGCGAAAGAGAAGAAAAGAAATGAAACCCTATGGGCTCGTTTGGTTGGCAGGAAAGCAATGTTTAATGGGAATGTGATTTCTAGCAATGTGATTTCCAGGAAAAAGAATATAGGATAATACTTAATATAGGATAATACTTTTCCTATATTTGGAAAGATTAGGAATGTTTCACAACATTCCTATTCCAGTGTTTGGTTCAAATTAATTAAACAAGGAATGTAATAAATTTATTACTAAAACATCTAAAATACCCCTATATATAAATACATATGTATAAAAGAATATGTAAAAATGCTTTTTGAAGTCCAAATGTAGCTAATATTAATTAAACACATTTTAAATTTCCAACTCAAGAATATTCTTAAATCTAAACTAAAACAAGCATGTTTCTTATTTCATTCTAATGACTTATCAACGTGAGAATAGAGCGGAATGTAGTAACATAACCTCTTAACGAAAAACAGCCAGTTTTTAGTCCCTTCAAATTTCTTCCATTTATGTAAATACTAAAATCTTGTAAGAAATAAAAATGGAGTTTTTTTAATATACAAGCATCCCTGTTTCCTTCTTCACCCGCAAATTGCAATTGCTTTTGATTTTTAAATTAATACAGCATTTATACATTAATAAGAATATTTGCTGTGCAAACATGAGTAAGCAAGAGAAGGCCTTTTACAACAAAATAACATCGAGGAAGGGATTCCGAAAAAAGAATAGCTCTAATCTGAGGAGGTCTTTATCAATCTTGAACTCTGAGTTCGGTTAATGAAATCCAAGTATCCCTCACACCTTTAAGTTTCCCAGTTTCACAAAGATCATCAATGAAAAGCTTCACTTGAACAACCAGAAGTTGGAAACCACTGGCTATCAAGTCAATGTCAGTTTTCTTCCGCATCAGAACACTTAGAGGTGATGCAATCTTGTTATTTACATCTGAAACAGCTAAACCAACATATTTATCACCCACATCTAGACAAAGTAAACGGTTTTTCTTGACTAAATTCGTCTTAAGCAGTTCTTGGAACAAGTTGGCTAGCTTCAAATACTTCATATCATCAGACGGGAAACTCAGAGCATCAAATTATTTGTGAAAAATTTTATTTTTGGAGGGGAAATAAAAATTGAGTTATTAAGAAGATAACCATCGATTCTAATATATAAGCAAATTTAAATATCGATTATAAATATATAATCAAATATAATGAAATTTCTTGAAAAATATGTGTTGGAACTCTCAATACAAAAATCAAATGAGAAAACTTAAAAAAAATATTAAAAACAAACCTGTAACAAGTCTTCAAAGATTGTATAAAATAGTTTGTGATGCAAAGACTCCTATATCTGATGTGAAAAAAGAGTTCTACACTAAGCCTTCTTACTAAGAGTCCCAATATGAATGTTAAACCTAATATAGAAAAGAGAGAGAAAAAATGGTTAAAATGTACGCATATTTTTTTTTGATTAAATTCCCCAGAGAAGTAATCAGAATACCGTCTTATTTTGAGGAAAAACAATTCGGGAAAGTTGTACAACTTTCCTTGTTTTGGGGAATCATTTAACTTTCTCTGACCTCATAAAATTGAATCAAACACAGGATTTTAAAAATAGGGAAAAAGAATACTTTCCCATGTCAGAATCCAGGCCAACTAAACAAGCCCTATGGGCTCGTTTGGTTGGCGGGAAAGTAAAGAGTTTTGGGAATATGATTTCTTGGATTTTGGTTCTGAGAAAAATGAATCAGCAATTTCTCTTTCCTATGTTTGGATAGATCACGGAATGTTAAGAGAAAAATTAATTAAAATTCATGTTTTAGTGTTTCATTTAAATTAATCAACCAAAAATGCAATGCATTTTTTGTTCAATTATAAAAAAAAGTATATATTTGTGATATATACATGGTTATATAAATTATTGTCTAATTATTCTTTAAAAATTTTCATTTATGTGTAATAAATAATTATTATCCAGCAAAATATAAAATGCTTGTAAAATTATAATGTTGAAAATAAGTATTATTAAATAATTTATGTGTTATAACAAACAAATAAATAAAAATAATTTAAATTGCTAAAAAATGTAAACTACATATTTAACGCTATATTGTCATTATTATATAAATCACATATAATTTTATAAATTTTTTAAAATTAATGTTGTCTATTTTTATTTCTTAAAAGTGATTTATTTCCCTAATAATTTTTTTTTTAAATTAATGGTTTTTGTTTATTTAAATTTTTTATATTTGAAGAGTGGGTTAGTTTTACAATGAAAGTTTGAGGAACAAATATGTAAAATTATAATTAGCAAGAACTAAGTTTATAGTAAAAATTATTATGTTATTTAATTAAAGTTCAATAAGGTTGAATTATTTATTTATGTGGATTGTATCATAAGGGATAAGATTGTATTAATAAATATTTAATGACAGATCACTCACTTTCCTGAAGTAAGTAATCAGAATACCAACTTGGAACAAGGATTAAGAATCCAGAAATTTTATACTAACTTTCCTGGAGTGCAGGATTCTTTTTACTTTCCCAAAAGTCAAAAAAAGAACCAAACACTGGAATCAAAAAATCAGGAAAAAGATTACTTTCCAGCCCTAGATTCCTGCCACCCAAATGAGAAAAGTAAACCCTAAGCCACGTCAGCAAGCTGGTCCACTTATGCAGGTACGTCAGCAGGATGGGCCACGTAAGCATGGTGGCCATCTATCCAGCGAACGACGAAAGTTGGAGGATTCCCGTTTAATAAGTATACTTCTAAAGGATATCCATTATTTTAGATGAATGAACCTACATATATGCAAATTACTAATAGAAATTTAACTAGACTAAAAGATATAGGATTTTAAGTTTGCTGAGAACCTAAAGGAGACCTGCGACACTATAAAGCATAACTTTACAAACTTTACAACAAAAACAATACACATAGCTTACTTTTAGACTCTTAAAGATAAGGAAAAAGTTTCAAAATAGTCACTTACATTGTATAAAAAAAATTATATTTTGTTATTCATATTAAAAATGATACATTAAAGGTATTGACATTTTAAAAATGTACTAAATTAGTCACCAACAAAACTCTATTAACTTTTTTAACGAAAAAAGGCACCCTGTTAGTTTTTTTAACACAAAAATATACGTTTACATCATGTGCCACTTAATAAATGGGTAAAAATGAAAAATCTATTTATTTTTCAAACAAAATCCTTCATGATTTATTCATATTCCCACCATTAATCCATCGGTAGAAAGTGGCGGATGATCAATAAATCGATTATAATGAAAAGTTTTGTTCGTAGAATAAATTGATTTTTTATTATTATCATTTTATTAAGTGGTATGTGATGTGAATGTGAATTTTTTCAGTTAAAAAGTTAAAATAGTTTGATTGAGTAACTAATTTGCTGCATTTTTAAATATTAATGTCTAAAATACATTATATTTTTGTGTAATGTGAGGGACTTTGATAGTTTTCCTAATAATAATTACACTAAAGTAATGTTATGTAACTTATGTTTACTAATAATAATGAATTGAGTCTCCTTTACAATAATTTTTCCAAATAAGATACGACGTCGTGCCCCTTTTACGGAATTTTAACCAGTAACAACCATAACAGGAAGAGCGATGAAGCACTAGTAATAGTAGAAGCCCTAATCCAAAATCTCATTTGACCCATCGAACTGAGACCAACATTTTCCAGAAATTGCTATCCATTTCGAATCTGAGGTTAATTTCTAATTTTGTTTCATCGTCATGTTCCTTGTATTGCAAATTTTTCATTTTTTGATTATGTCTATGTTAATGAAGAATATTTTGGTATTCTGTGAGTGTCTCGATATCTGGGAATGAGTTTTTAGTTGCAACTGAATCATTCCAAACCATTTAATTTTGTTTATTTCTGAAATGGGTTGTTATTTAGGGCTAATTTTGTTGTTTATGGCAATTCGTGTTAGTTTTTACCTTTCAAATTTTTAAGCTAAGCCATGTTGGGCTGGTTGCAAAAGAGGGATTGATCCGAGCCCCATTTTCGGTGTTTTTGACCTGGGATTTAGTTATAAAAAAAAGAAAATAAAAAGAAGATCTTTTGAATTTTTAGAATTTAGTCCTTAAGCTTATTGATGGGATGGAATGAAAGAGCTTTTGGATGGATTGGTGTTTGGTTATGATTTTTGAGACATTCTCAGGTGGAACTGCTTTAGATTTTTGATTGTTACAGGATGTCATAATTATCTTATTTGTTCTCTTAGTAAGAATTGAGTGAAATAAAGTTATGCAGATTCATTACTTCTGGAAAATGGGTTTTTTTTTTTTTTTTTTTTTTTTTATGAGGCTTTACTATGAAAGGAACGGAGAATCTGCATTCAGAATTAGTTCATTGTCAATTGCCGGTACCAAGATTTTGCTTATTTTGATGTGCAGTTCTTGAAGTAAAGGCGACTAATACATATTTTATAGTGTGCAACTAAACAAGGTTTAGATTTTCTCGAGCATTATATAATCACTTGTAAGGTTAGAACGAGTTTCTGGTGTCTGCTTATCATTTGTATTGCTGGGCCTTTCTTGGACTTGGACAGTGGAGTGCCTAGTGGTTAGTTATACAGTTTACTTGTACATCATGTTATTTATAATTGCTAGAGCTGTTATTCATGTTGCATAGTTAATATGCTCTCTCTTTTTTGTTCATTTTTCTGCTATCATTCATTGGTATTTTTTCTCTTTTTTGCATAGATAATTGCAAGAGGCTTAGTGTGTTGTTGTTTCATTTTTTTCATTTTTCTGGTACCTGCCATTTCTCCACTGTTGTTTGTGAGCCCAATTTACTTATAAAATGTAAAAACTAGTTCTATCTCTGCCTCTTAGCTTCTCTCTCCCTCTCTCTATCTATTTATTTATCTCTCTCTCTATATATGTATATATATATATTCATGTATGTATGTATGTATCTCTCTCTCTCTCTCTCTCTCTCTCTCTCTCTCTCTCTCTCTCTCTCGTTCTTGTTTATTCCTTCAGATTTTGGATCCAGGTTTTGGTGCTTAATGGAGTTAATTAACTGCACCTAAGTAAGAAACTATGTCGCAGCGGCTTCAAATAATTGACATATTGAAAACTAAGCTTTGTGGATCCTGTGTACACAAAACGTGTTTACATCCTCCAATTCCTTCTCTTAGATGTTTTATATCATGCTCTGTTTCCTAGTACTATGGCATTATTGGATTTGGCAGCCAAATAAATGGCTGGTCGAGTCAGTCTATGTATATATCCTTTACATATCTGTATGTTGGTTAGTTTATCATTTTTCTGTCGTAAAATTGTCAGGCTGTGTTACTGATTTTGATTGTTCTTTCTACATTCATTGGATTTATTTATTTATTTATTTTTTGTAGTTTGCATTCCCCCTTCCATATACTCTATGTTCCTAAAAATTATTTCCCATTCTCATACATTGGCAAACTTTAACGTGTTGCAGTTGCTTTAATTGGTGAGAAATTCATGATATTGGGCATGAATGGCAAGCTATTTGAGAAAAGCTGCTCCTTCTAATTGCTCAGTATATGTTTGTAACTTGCCTCCCGGAACAAATGAGGAAATGTTAGCAGAATATTTTGGTACAATAGGGGTGCTAAAGGTATGAATGCTGATCATTTAGAATATGTGCTTTCTGCAACCTCTTTGACATGGTTTTATACATACGTAGATATTCTGTATGTTTGTACATATATCATTTGATATTTGTTTGCAGATAGTATAATTGTTTAAGTACTTGTTTGAATAATCCTCAATAGTTCATCATTTGATATTTGTCTGCAGATAGTGTAACAATACAAGTACTTGTTTTAATAATCCTCAATAGTTCTGTAATTTTGTGTATAATTTTACACTCTACAGAAAGACAAGCGCACAGGTCGACCAAAGATATGGTTCTATCGTGACAAAGTCACCAATGAGCCAAAAGGAGACGCTACAGTCACTTATGAGGATCCTCATGCTGCATCAGCTGCTGTTGAATGGTTCAACAACAAAGATTTCCATGGAGCCACAATTGGAGTCTTTATAGCTGAGTCAAAGAACAAGGATGACCAATCATATAATGCTGAAAACAATGCTGTTGATTCGAGCTTAGGTATTGGTTTCGGTGGGTTGGAGGGAGGTTCTCGGGAAATGAATGGAGGGGCTGGACGAGGCAAAGGTCGAGAGGATGCTTCTGGGAAAACATGGCAACAAGGAGACTGGGAGTGTCCGAATACAAGGTCTGTGATGTGATTATTGGTGAGCAGCTCTTTCTTACACTTTTTTGTCGTCTTGTTGATCTTGTTTGGATATCTTGTTTTCAAACGACTGTTAGGAACTAATCTGCAAATATATTGCTAAAATTTTTATGCGGATGGCAGTTGTTCCAATGTGAACTTTGCATTTCGTGGTGTATGCAACCGTTGTGGTAGTGCGCGACCTGCTGGTGTTTCTGGTGGCATTGTAGGATCTGGAGGTCGGGGAAGGGGCCATGGGGGCCAAGAGTTAGGAAGCAGTAATCATGCAGTTGGTGGGCTTTTTGGCCCAAATGATTGGCCTTGTCCAATGTAAGAAATTTTTCCCTCTTTCTCCAGACATGAGATTAATTTGTTTATCTAAATATCCACAAAGTTAGGTTTTCCTATGATTGAATTTATTGGTAATTAAGTTGTTTTCCCTCCTGGTTTACTTTTACTTATGTCGTCCATCAGTTGTTTTGGGAACTATTATTCTGATCTCTGTGTTGGAATTAAATTCTGTTATGACTATTAGTATGACTGTGCTTATCTAGTTTTGTGTGAAGCTTTTCTAACAATGGAGTTGGCTGCTGTTGTAGAGATATCTTTTCATCAGTGGAACTTAATCTCCTTTTTGGAGTAATGGCTAATCAAAGACTCATAAGGGCATTTAGGGAATTCCGTAAACACGGATTGCCGAATTTTCTTTGTGGTTTCAGTTCCTTTAATCTGCTGTATTTTAGCTTATTTTAATGTATTAGCAGTTTATGTTGTAGTATTTGAGTTTAGGGTTGAAGGCTGTTTTGTAGTTTCAGCATTTGCTGGAAGAGGTGACAGTCTTAAGATCCTTAAGTCCTTTGTATTCACTGTCTGTTAGTGTCAACTAATTTAATATAAAAATTAGGTTTTGTTATCAAGCTTTAAGTGTTAAGTCAAAAATGGGTGGCTGCCTCCCCTAAGTAATGAATTCCATTTTGGCTTCTTACACTTTTCAGCCTTTCGCCACTTCTGGAGTCTTGAAATTTTCAGCTTTTAGCTTTTGTAGATGATAGGTTTGCTTATCTTTTAAGTTGCCTTTGTGCTTAAGAATTCTGAATCCCTACAATTATGTAATACCATTACGAGTAGTTGAAGTTGTAGTGAAATGAAGTGAAGTGTTGTTGAGTTTATGTTGTTGTGCTTTCTTTTGTTGAAGTCTCACCATGGGCGGTTTATCTCTTGTAACTCTAGATGGAATTCCTAGAACTTGTGCCCTCATTCTTATCTTTATCTTGCCTTCTTGCTTTTCCTTACTAAAACTCATGCTCTTTCTAAATTCCGTTTCCTCAAGTTTCCAAACTATGAATCTGAAATCAATCTCATCTCCACATGCTTCCTTTCAGTGCTGCCCTTATTAATTCAAAATTTGCTAGATCAACCCATAGTTGAGGCTAAATGATGTAAAAATTAACTTTACATATTTTATCTTAAGCATGATAAATTTTTCATTCAAACTGTTTACCTGATTTCCTGGAAGTATCTCGAAAAGGAAAGGGTAGTACACTGTACGACTCATTCTTGTTAGGGTGAGATGGTTTCACTGATTTTCAGTTACTTCAGTCCATTTTGGGTTACGAACTTCATTTGAATAATGGCCAAGTGTTGAATCTCCATGCAATTAAAATTTTTGTTTGGGATTGTGAACAGGGTTCTTTACTAGGACTTCATATATATACATGTGAAAATACTTTATTTCTTTCGATAGAGTAAGACTTAGATAACAATGAATTAGTTTGTTACTTAATTTTTGAATATGAGGTACCACAATATAATCTACAAGAGCAAAACTGGAGGAAAGTGTTAAATATCATTTTGAAATTAGAGTTAGAAAGAATATTTTGGGTCTTCTATTTTTATTTTTGAAAAAAAAAACATGTATTCTAGTTGTAGACTAGTTAAATACTATTCAAGTATAAGACAAATATAGCAAAGTGCAGTCTCTGCACTAGCTGTTGAGCCATTCTCATCCACAAGCAAGGCAAGTCCAAATGCTCCAGCAAATTGGTTTCTTATATTCTTCATGTCTTGAACTATCATTTTGCTGTTATTTTCACTTTGGGTGCTGTTGATCTGTAGTAGATGATATAGTTTCACCCTTTTCTGTATATATATAGAGACATATACTTTGTCTGTGTACGCGTGCTCTTGTTATTTGTTCTCCAGCTGAGAAACAAATACATGTAGCCTAGGTTCAGCTGCCATTAAGGGAGCAAACTTTCAAATGGATGTACTTCATGCCACAAGTTCAAGATTTTGGAAGTGGACTATTTATTCATGCTACTATAAATAATTTCTCTTTGTTTCCCCTTCTACAAATGTTAAAGGATTATGCTGGTTTTCTTTCAAATTTTGATAGTTGGTTGCTTTATTCCTGCTCCAATAAAAAAAGAAAAAACAGTCTAAAGTAGAAGAAGAAAGGATCAAGAGGCATTTTACACTCGCAAACTAGTTCTTAGTACTTTCTGATGGGCTAAAAAATGAGGCAGATAAATGATTATTGTTGCATCACAGGTACACTAAAAGGAGATTAGAGATGGTATTAAGGAGTTACGGGTGCCCTTAAGGTTCTTCTAGTTACATCCTGAACGAGTGAAAAACTTGAGAAAGTAGTTCTCTTTTTTGCTGTTATTCTATTTGAACTTGGCTATATGTCTTCTTTGTTTTTATTTATTTATATTTTTGTGGCATAAGCCGCTGTTGTCAATTCTTTAGAAGATTTATGTGAGTCTTGTTTGCCCATAAGTAACTGCTCCCAAATCCAACAAAAGTTGTGTTAGGCTGATAGCCAGTGTAAAACTTTGTAACACTCATCATGATGGATCAATTAGAAATTGTATAAAGGTTAGGATGCAATCTACTTTATGGAGCGCATTGCAGTGTCTAACTGCGACGTATGGATGAGGGCCGTTACGTCTCCATGAGGGTTTGGGTTAGTGCAAAATGTGCATGAGTTCTCATACATTAACGAGAGGAGTAATAAAGAAAAACATAGGAAGACTAAAACTAATAGAATGAGTAATTGTAATATTGGTACTTTGACAGATAAAGTGAGACTTGGTAGACACTACGAGGAGAAGATGCATAAAGAAACTAAATGTGCAGTGACAAAGTTAATGTTTTGGATACTACATGGTATAAACTTTGGTATGGTGGTATGGATAGAAATAAAACTGGGGTGGATATTATTATAGACTCATCATTCATAGAGCAGATGGTAAGTGTAGATAGAAAGGGAAATATAATTATAGCTTTTAGAATTATCGTGGCAAATGAACCTCTAAATTAACTGGAGAGTAGAAGTAGAAGCAGATGTTGCATGGCAAAATGTAACTAATGAATAAAAAAATTACGAAAATGTATTAGGAGAGTTAAAGGGCAATGAATGGAATAAAAAATCACGGCGGTGGAATCAAGAAATTCAAGAAAAAATGAAACAAAAAGGGAGAGTTACAGAATATTATTAACTTGTTGAAATGATGAAAATATTGAAAGATATAAAAGCATCAATGAGTTGAAAAAAGTGATAAATGAGGCAGGGACAAAGGTTTTCGAAAATTTTTGTTAAAGATTTGGTACTAAAGAAGGAGAGAGGATACATATAAAATGGCATAAATGAGAAAAGAAAACAAGAGATTTAGCAGAAATTAGGTGTATAAAAGATGAAAAAAAAATGTTTAGTTGATGATGAAGTAATAAAGAATGGATGGAAGAGATACTTCTATAACATATTTAATAAAAAAAATGACAACAAAGTCACATTAGGTGAGTTAGGCCAATTTGACCAAAATAGAAATTTTATATATTATCATAAAATTCGACCTTCGAAGAACAAAATGAAAATGGTAAAGCTACTGGTTCTAACGATATTCCAATTGAGGCATGGAACTGCTTTGACAAAATTGGGATTACATGGTTTACAAATGTATTTAGTGTAATTATGAACACTCAAAACATGCCTAATCAATGGAGAAAAAGTATATTGGTACCTTTGTACAAGAATAAAGAGACATACAAAACTGTGGAAATTATAGGAATACTAAATTAATGATTCATTCTACAGAAGTATTGGAAATAGGAAGATTATGTGAGCATTACAAGGAAACAAGATTTACATATTGTATTTATTGATTTCGAAAAGGCATATAATAGAGCAATTGGAATATAATGTGGCGAATATTGGAAAAGGGGTGGGGGGGGGGGGGGGGGGGGGGGGAAGAGTAGCGTATATAGGAGTTATAAAAGATTTCTAATGTTAATTTTATCATAGGGTTTGGCAACAGTTTTAGGCCAGTTGCCAACCTGGTGGAGTCTGCTTATAACTTGGTGGAGTTATCGGAGTTTTAAATGTGTAAAAATGTAACAACTTTTGTAAGGATACCAAGAGGATACAAATAAGGATATCCTGTGAATTCCCGAATACTGTAGGTTTGCATCAGGGATCAGTTTTAAGCCCATACCCTTTTGCTTTAGTAATTGTCGAGATTACTAAGTATCAGCAAGAAGCTATTCTTGAATGTATGTTATTGCAGATGGTATAGTTTTAACCAATGAGGACGAAAGGAGTAAATGCTAATTTAGAAGTTTGGAGAGACATTAGAATTGAAAAATTTTACCATTAGTAGAGTTAAAACTGAATATATGGAATGCCATTTTAGTAACCATAGAAGTAATGATAGGATAAATGTGAAAATTGGTGGGTATGAATTAAATGTATTTAAAAGTTTTAAATATCTGTGATCTATCATTAAAGAAAATGGGAAAACTGATAAATATGTTACACATAGGATTCAAGAAGGGTTGGAATAAGTGGAGAAGTGTGTCCTCTATACTTTGTGATTGTAAAGTACCATTGGATTAAAGTGAAAATTTTATAAAACAACCACAAGCCAGCGATTCTTTATGAATCAAAATGTTGGGCGACTGATAGGTACTTCCTTGAAAAAAAAAAAGAATGCGGGATGACTAAATATGTGTATGAACGAAAAAAAAAAGGATAGCAAAAATGAGAATGATAAGATGGACATGTGGACACACTAGATTAGATAAAAAAAGTAATGAATGCATTATAAAGAAAGTGGGGGTAAGTTCAATTGATGAGAAAATAAGAGAAACATGCTTAAAATGGTTTGGACATGTGCGCAGAAAACCTCTAAATTCTCCCGTGTGGTGTGCAGAAAATAGAGAAATATTAACTTGATTTAAAGGGGAAGGAGACCTAAAAAGAATTTAAAAGAAACGATAACAAAGACATGTCATATTCACAACCTACATTAGTGGGATAAAACTTTTGTTGTTGCAGTTGTTGTTACCTCTCAGTTGCACAGTAAACATGTTGAAATTGTTTGGTATTAATTTTATCTTAATGCAGTTGTTTCATAAAATGAAGGTATCGGTATTCCTTTCAATGCATCAGCATCTCTCTCTCTCTCTCTGTCTATTTTTCTTGTTCCAAATGTATCCGCATGTTATTTGACCGGCTTAAATGCACCATATTTAATCTTTAGTCGATATGTAATTTTAGATGCTTGAGTTATTTAATTCTCTGCATTATAATCCCCCAAAATAGTCGATTGGCGCTGGTTAAAAGGTTGGGCATCTGGATTTGCATGTTTATTGAGCTGATGATCGCACGAACTTTTTGTGGCTTTTCCCCTTTTCTTTTAAATATTTTCTTTGCCTTGTGCCTGTGCTTATGCTGGAATTGTTTCTCTAGGTGTGGCAATATCAACTGGGCAAAGCGCACTAAATGCAACATCTGCAACACTAACAAACCTGGTCACAATGAAGCTGGAGTTAGGTAATTTTTTTGTTGATATGTTGATACTGTTTGTTGGTGAATGGTGATATTTCAAACAATGATGCATATAATAATTGGATCCTTTAATCTTGAAGAGCAAAATATTGGCATTAGATCTAAATGACTTTTGGTTATATATCTAGTTCAAGGTCTGGCCAAGTTTTTCGTTTTTCAGAGGGGAAACATTTTGTACAATTTTTTTTCACACTTCTTCTCGTATAATGGATACTTACCATAAATACGATTGCTGAAGAAATGTTTGTCATCTGAAGCATGAAGCCTAAAGGATAAGGTCTACATGGGAGGGGGAGGGACGGAGGGAAATTCTTGAAATCTTTTATACCTTTTTAAGACAGTGTTTGAAGTTAGACTCTTTATTGAGAATACAGTGATGAGCTCCATCTGTTTCCCATTCACAGATGACTCAAGTTATAGACTGACTTTTGGGTTTTCTTCTCCCCTACTGAGATATAAATGCTTCAATGGTCTTGCATGTCACATGGCGAAGTCCATGTTTGGTAATTCTGCTCCTGAAATATGTATTTTTGTAATTGTTTTCTGGCTAGTCATGTGGCACTAGTGGCTCTCTCACAGTTCTCTGTCAATAATTTTGTCTTTTTTGGGCTTTTACTTTGAGAGATGGGAAGTCTCTTGTACGCTTCATAATTTGCCTTAAATTAGACATTTGGAATAGATAATAATTATGATCATCCATCATTTGGTGGATCTTCAATTCCAATATCAAGAAGGCTATCCAAGTCTTGCATTAATTTCTCCTGGCTCGCATCTGCTATTTTCTAACTGTTGCCTGGTTCTGTTCAGTTTGATTCACATTGTGAGCACTGCTTCTTGTTTTTATTTTTGGGTTAAGCTTAATTTCCCACTGCCCACTACTTTAGTGACCAGCTAAGTGTTGGTATTGGGGGTTACCTTTATAATGTGCTACTCTTATCTTTGTTAGGAGATTTTTCCGATCTTCACTACTACTTTGCTTGAACAACCCTTCGCTGAAGTTTACTTTGTTAGGCCCAGACAAATGGGAGTTTGATTATGGTTTCAAGAAATGAAAACCATTTCTCTTATTGGAATATTCAGACATGGCTCTGTCTTTGCCCTTGCCCTTTTCATTGCCCTTTTAGCACAGGATGTTATCTGTGACAATCTTTATAATCTTACATTTGCATAATGTTGGCACTGCAGTGGCCTGCCTTTTTTCTTTGAAAGAAATTACAAATTTTCTTATACAATTTTAACATCTTTTCGGAGCAATGGGTTAGTGTATTTGTCAGAGTGACTTGTCTTTCTTCTTGTGTACAGGGGAGGACGTGGTGGAGGCTACAAAGAACTTGATGAAGAAGAAATAGAAGAAACTAAAAGAAGGCGGCGGGAAGCTGAAGAGGTAAGATAGACATGTAAATGGGGAAAGATTGAGTTAAAGAATTTTGCTGCCCATAACCTTTTTATCTGAACCCCAGGATGATGGTGAAATGTATGATGAGTTTGGTAATCTTAAAAAGAAATTTCGTGCTAAAATGCAACAAGCTGAAGCTAGTCAGAGACTTCCTGGTGTTGGACGTGCTGGATGGGATGTAGATGAACTAGGTATTGCCATTTTATTGGTCATTTTAAGTTACAGCTCATGAAATTGTGTAGCTGATATCTTTGGCTGCTTCAGTTCACATGGATCACTTTGTTGGAAAGATGTAATTATTTTGACTGTTGGCATTGGATTAGTCTGAGTGCTGATCCACTTGACTAGAGCCTAGTACAATGCCTCCCATTTTTTACACTATTTTGTTGTGGTTTTATACAAGTAGGATATCGAAATGTTTTCTCTGGCCTAGTTGATGTTCAATGTTTTGAAATTGCCTACTTGATATTTTGTTGACATTTAAAGTGTCTGCTAGATTTTGTCTTATCTTACTGTATGTCACCTGGATTATTTCCCAAGAACAAAAATGAAAAAATGAGGAATGATAGAGAGATTAGCAGGTTTTGGGTACTAATCACTGTTGGTGTGACTGGCTAAACACTTAACAAATTTATTGTAAATTTGGAATCAAAAGTAAGAGACCTTTAAGAAATTTATATCTCTTGGTGGTTTAAAGTTTTTTTTGCCTTGTGGCTTATCAAAACTAACAAGCACAAGGCTAGTCAATAGAAGCATATTATACTTAAATTTTTCATTCTTGTAGTTTGTATTAATTAATATATGTCATTTTAGCTTTAAGATACGGGGTTCAATTACAGTTAATTCAGGAACCAAATGAGGCTGTTTCCGGCTGCAGCATAATATTAAGTTATATAATGACAGGTTAAAAAAATTCAGAAACAGGTTGTACCCAAATTATGCCAAAGATATTCTGAGAAAATCATTCTATTGAATCTGCCTCATGTGGTGAACTTAGTTGGCTTGTGCTTTTATTAGCATATTGGGTGAATTGCTCATGGTTCATTGCATGTCTAGAGTTGTGTGCATGAGGCTAATGGCCTCGTGGCTAAGACTTGAAGAATTATGACCATTGTAATAGTTCAGATATGTGAAGCTGAAAAGGAATTCATATTCTTGTTAATTTGTACAAATGATCCAATAAATAAGATACTATAGCGGTAGGATCCTGCTAGATCTAAACTGTGAAGGAACATTTGAAAAGAAATCCTCGATTAAGCATAGCAAGTTACTAGAGAAGTTTATGTTAATGACCACCGAACTGAGTGAAGATTGTAGAAGAAACATTTAGGAACTGATGAAAGCCCCTAGACAACCCCCCGAAGAGGTGAGTTATGATTTTGGTAGTTCTGTTGCCTGGTAATCATTGACTGCTACGGGAATGGGAGTGGGCTGAAAACTAGAGCAGCCTTGAAGGTAACAAGAGGATTAGTTGCTCGTTAAAAAAAGAAGAAAAAAAAGAGAGAGACAGAGAGTAGGTTGACTTCCTTTACATCTGTCAGACACGAATAGGGTGTCCAACATGGGCCCTATAATGTAATTATGCTACTGATTTCATAATTTAGCTAATGGAGTCTTGATACTTTAGGATGTCATTCTGCTTCTTCATATGGAAACTCAGTCTTTTTGTTATGTTACTCAACTCTTGGCAAAATTAGCAGTTGGTTTATTCAACTTCTGAAATTATTCCTGACAGGTGCAAGTGAACGAGATAGAAGGGAAAGAAGCAGACCCAAAGGGAGAGATAGTGATGAGAGAGACAAGGATAGGCATCGTAGCAGAAGCAGAGAGCGAGATAGAGGAAGAGATAGCGACCGAGACAATGATTATGTTCGTGACAGGGAATATGGAAGGGAAAGGGACCGGGATCGGGATCGGGAAAGGAGCAGATACCGGTACTGAGAATTCTTTGCTAGTATTGTGGCTTGATCTGAAGATCGCAATCTTGTTTTCACTTGGGCTTGTATTATGGAGGAAAATGGACATTGACTGGGATATATATGTTATTAGTTCAAGGTTTTCCATTTATGTCTTTCCCTTTAAGATTCTCTATGTTGAAGGCTTTTTCTATTTTTCTTTTTTTATTTTATCTTTTGAGAGCCCTCTCTCTCTCTCTTTTTTTCTCTTTTTGTTCTTTTGAGGTGGATTGGAAACTTAATTTTTCTGCTACAGCTACTCCTATGAACATGGATTCCAGCACCATCTTCTAAACGTTCAGGCCTAATGTTTGTTATCTTGTTCACCTTTGAAAATACTAATGATTTTCCAATTTCTGTAGCATTCTATTTCGTGTGCTTAGTTGTATGTCAATAAACCATCAAAACACTTCGGACAGGTCAGGGACCAAAATGAAACGCTGTGAGAGATTGATGGAAAATGATGTTCATTTTAGTAATTTAAACTCTGTTAATTATTATGAAAATGAGTTATGGATGATAAAAAAAAAGACAAGCTTCTGGCAAAGAATGAGAGAATTTGGTTTCGTCTTGCGCGTCACGTAACTTAACAGTGACATTTACTAAAGTTTTTTTTAATCACAGGCGAAAAGTGCCTACTAAACTATGGAGTTTGTACAATATTGTTTGAGGAGAAACAAGTAGCTATAGGTTGTTCATTTTCTAAATTCTACTGAATTCCTTATGTAGTAGTTCTGCCAAAAATATATCAGTAGTAATGGGAAGAATCCGCAATGGGTAGAATCTTATTCAATCCATTGGGGATAATTAGTAACTAATAATATTATTTGATTAGGAAAAAGGTGAGAAATTGTAGTTTACTAATTATTGATATTAGATAATAAAAAGATATGGACATTGACAGGCAAAATTCATATTATAAACAATTTAATTTTAAATTTTCAAAAAAATTGTACTTTCTATCTTATCATAGATTACTATATTAAGTTATAAACTTATAACTCATTTGTTGTTATAAACTTATAAAGAGCAAAAGAAATGTTGTAATAAAAGATCTCACAATTTGTAAAATTTTGTCTAAAGTGAAAGAAATATAATATTGATTAGTTTCAAGTTATTAAAGAATAGAAAAACAGTTGGTATCCTATGAAGCGGATTATATATGCAAAAACAGTTAATCGCAATCTTCCTACTTTAAAAGGTATCACTTTTGATTATCAAAGTAACTCAGTGAATGACTAAAAAGTATACACAATAGATTTAAAAGTATCACTATGATATTAAAAAGTAGAGCAAAAGGCAAAAATGGTCACTCAACTATTACCAAATCCGCCTTTTGGTCACTCAATTATTAAGTTGGCCAAAAAGGTCATCTAACTCTGTAAAAGTATGACTTTTGGTCATTCCGTCCATTGAGTCCGTTTGTGCAAACAGAAATCACTTTTTTAGGGGTAAATTAGTCCGCACAACATAAAAATGAGGGATAAAATCGTGAACAAAAAAATGACTGGTTCAAAATAAGAATGAAATAGGGTTCCTCCATTCTTGTCATCACCCAACTTTCGCACTGTAAAAAATAGAGAGATTTTCACCTCAAATCAAGCGAAGAGCAACGATAATTGAAATTTGTCGGCTTCTCTATCAAAATAAAAAAGAAAAAACAAAAAGAAAAAACAAGAAATTGGTGAAGACAACCGCTGATGCAAAAGCACATACCATGGGCGCCAGCACCAACAAAGAAAAGTCTTTGTAAGACTGCCATGGTGATGGCAGCCTATTCATTTAGATAGCCCTTAAGAACTAATAAAAGAAAAAGGAAAAGAATTTACCAAAAGAATCCCAAGAAATTTGTTTTTCGCTGCTGCAAAAGTGCAAAACCACAATGTAATTAACCCCAAAAAGAACAAGTACATGTACCTCCCAAAAGTCATAAGGGGGTTCCATTCATTTCCATAAATTGATCCTAAAAACTGACTACGGAAGCTTCTTTCGCAATGCGGAGATTCGCAGCTGAAAAATCCAGAAATCTCATCAGGAGACCTTACACTTGTTCTTCCAACACATCATCTTCTTGCCTCATGTCACACCATCACCTCAAGCCGTCAGAAGTATTCACCTTGCCTTACCATCCTCAAGCCGTCAGATGTTTTTATGCTGTGCAGACTCTTTTACCCCTGAAAAAAGTGATTTCCGTTTGCACAAATGGACTCAATGGATGGAATAACCAAAAGTTATACTTTTACAAAGTTGGATGACTTTTTTGGCCAACTTAATAGTTGAGTGACCAAAAGCCGGATTTGGTAATAGTTGAGTGACCATTTTTGCCTTTTGCTCTAAAAAGTATCACTATAATATTAAAAATGGGTTTATACATGCGATAGCGAGTTAATCATGACATTCTCACTTTAAAAAGTATTAATCTCGATTATCAAAGTAACACAGTGGGTGACTAGAAACATATGGACTATGGGTTTAGAAGTATCATTATAATATTAAAAAATATTACTATAATATCAAAAGTATCACTGATAACATTAAAAAGTATCACAATAATAATAAAAAGTATCACTATAATATTAAGGGTATGCTTAGTTCATGAAGAGGAGTGACAATGGCAATAATAATGATAATAGTAATTAAAGGATATAATAATCACATGCATTCTTCCCAAAGTATAAACATATGGAGTATTAGCAAAAATTGGCATATAGAAATAATTTTAGGGGAATGATTATATCCTATCAAACACTACTCTTTCATTTCATTCCCTTTCCTTTCCCCTAAACCTACCAACTAGGAACCCCCTAAAAGTATCACTGACAATAGTAAAGTATCATTATAACATATAAAGTATGACTATAACATTAAAAAAGTATCACTGTCCGCTATAAAAGAATCATTATAACATTAAAAAGTATCATTGATAACATTCAAAAGTATCACTATAAAATTAAAAAAGTGTTACTGATAACATATAAAAGTATCACTATAATAGTTAAGCGTATCATGTTCTTTTTGCTTTTTGTTCAATCATAAAACACGTGATTAATTGTTTGTTTCATATATAAATCATGTCTTATATATAAACTGGTTTTATAGGAGTTTTTGTGTACAAAAAAATATTGACATCAATATAAAAAATTCATAGGTAGCACAGAATTTAAGATTTTCAAATAAGATTTGCATTCTTTTTAGGGGATGGATGGGGATAGTGCTCTGAGGTCGGATTGTTTTTCTAGTAAGTTTTTTTAGGTGGTTTGGAATATTATTAGACATTTATAAGGCGGAAGTGGAATTCTGTTCTGGTGGGGAGCTTCCTAGAGATACACGTCCACCCTGTTGATTTTGGTTCCCAAATATGACTTCCCTCAAAATTTTAGTGAGTTTCGATTGATTAGCCTCTGCTCTGTCATGAATAAGATGTTTTCCAAATTTCTGGCTAACAGATTGATCTTTGTGCTCCCAAAATTATCTCTCATAATCAGAGCACATTCATCAAAAGACAGTCCATTATGGGAAATGCTGTTAGCTCAAGAGATGGTAGGGTCCATGGGACAAAAACCAATGGAGGGAAATGCTAGTTTAAAAATTATTATGGCCAAGGCATATGATAGGTTGTCTTGGAGTTTCCTCTGCCTAGTTTTGAGAATAATGCGGTTTGGGGAGTTATGGATAGATATGATATATAGATGTATCTCTAATTGCTGGTTCTTGATTTTAATCAATAGGCATCAATAAGGTTTTTTCATTTGACAAAGGGATGTCATTAGGGAAACCCCCTCTTACCACGACTCTTCATTTTATGGCAAAGTATCTTTCTTGGTGTCTAAATGGGCTTCCAAAATCATTCCAATTTATCTCGTATAGGTCCCCTAAAGAAGCCCCTATTGTTACCCATCTTGCATATACAAATGATGTGCTAATTTTTGTATCAGGTCACAAGAGATCATTGAGACTGGTTAAAAACTATCATAATCTAATTGTTTCTAGACCAAGTTATTCTATTCTAATCTACTTGATTACCTATTCGATTCTTGGATAAATTTTTGTTACAAAATCGGCCTTCAAAGGGCCCTTATATACTTAGTAAAGAAGCTAGGTTTTATAATTACGTGATAAACCCCGCTTATTATTCTTTGGAAATTTACAAGATGGTACATTTCAAGAAAATAGTTTTCAAATCATACTAGGCTCATGGTTGAATCCCTATAATGTAGCATCTTGACTTGAGTCTTCTATAATGGCTAACTTTGGCTAAATATCAAGTAGACTCATAAAAAAACTATGACCAATGGTCTCTAGGTCAAGAGCATAAACTAGAAATGAAGACAAAACACTAACTTGACCTATATGGTGAAAGTTGGATAAAATTAGGGATTTCTATGGTTAACTAGGGATACTAAGACTAACTAGGGTTAATTTGGCCAAACTAGACCTAATTAGACCAAACTAGAGTTAACTAGGGTTAATTTGGTCAAACAAGGTCTAAATAGGGTTGACTTAGTCAAACTATATCAAACTAGTGTTGACTAGATCAAACTAGAGTTAATTTAGCTTAACTGGGGCTAAATAGGGTTAAATAGTCATAACTAGGTCAAACTAGTGTTGAGTAGTCAAACTAACATTGACTAACTAAAACTAGGTCAAGTCTAAGGGTTCTAATTATGATGGGTCAAGATTAGGTCCTATAGTTCATGTTGAGAAGGTTAGGGTGAAGACTCATGACTATCTGTCATTGTTGATGTGAATGACTAACTTAAGGTTAGAGGTTGGGAAGGTTGGTTGAAGTGTTTCAATGTCATGGTACCATGCCTTGACATTGCTTAACTAAGGATAAGCTAAGGTTGGATTTAGTTATTTGATGTCGTGGCACTTTGCCGTGATATTGCATAACTAAAGATGGTTTGAATTCTTGATTTCCTGCTTTGAAGGCTTTTGATGTCACAACTCCATACCGTGACACGAATGAACTAAGTTGAAATAAGTTGGAGTTTAAGTGTATTGTTGTCACGGCACCATGTCGGTGGTAGTGATACACTAGGTTTTAGGTTTGGGTAAAGTCTAGAGTTGCTAAGTGTTTTGATGTCAAGGCATTGTTTGCCTAATGTGAGGTTTCTAGGGTTGCGAGGTGAGTTCCTGGTGTATTAATGTCACGAGACCATGCCATGACACCAATAGCTTAAAGTTGGCCAAGGACTAACCTAAGAAGTTCTCTAGTGCATTGATGCCACGATATCATGTCGTGACATCAATGGCCTTATGTTAGGTGAAGAACTAAGCCTAGAGAATTCTTATTACATTGATGTCACGACACTATGCCATGACATCAATAGCCTAAGATTAGGTCTAAGGTGTCTCTTAGGTGTTAAGGTCCAAGTTTTACGTTTATAAGGTTCTAGGTTCTATAGTTGCTAAGGTTCTCTAAAAGTATGACTATATTGCGCACTAAAATGATATCATTTCTATGGTTTCTAAGTTCCTAAGAGTTAGAAGGTGAATTTTATTTGGTTCAATGTCAAGGCACAAGGCCTTGACATCAAAACAAAGAGATGAAAAAAGTTAGGGTTGCTTTGGTTCAATGTCATGGCACCATGCTGTGATAGGGTGGACTAAGTGTGTGTGTGTTTATTGTTTGATGTCATGACACCATACCATGACATCAACGTGCATTAAGTGTGTGAGTTGAGTGTTGTATGTGTTTTGATGTCACAACATGTGTTTGTGTGTGTGTGAGTGGTGCGTGTCAAGTGTATTGATGCATGAGGCAATGTCATGACTATGTGTATATGTGTGTGTGCGCTAATCAATGTCACAAAACCATGCCGTAACATTGATGTGCATTGTGTGCCCTCTAGTTTTGGTCCCAAGTTTGTTAAGTCCTAAGTGTTGGGGATGGTCTAGGGTTTAGGTTTGAGATGCCTAAGGGTTGCTATGCTAATGCTAGACAGGGAGTTATTCTCAAGTGCAAGGTGTGTGCAAGGTTGTAGCTCCTAGTGTTGGTGCGAGAGTTAGGTCTTAATTGTCCAAAGTCATGGCTCCGTGCCTTGACTTTGGTTAGGTTTTCCTAGGGTTAGGGTTTCCAAGTCATGCCGTGTGCCATGATTCCATTGGCATTGTGCTTTGGTCCTTCATTGATTAAAACGTAATCTTAAATACATGTCTCGTCTATGGGGTTTTGGCTCTAAAGTAAAGTTAGGTGTGAGGTCAAGCCATACTTAGTCTCATTCTTACTTTAAACCATCTACCTATTTGAGAGTGCCCAATTTAGCTAAAATTCACCACCATAGCTTTATTTCATCATCAAGCTCCAACCCTTTTCCTTTTTCAACCATGAGACCTAAGGTTTCCACCTCCTTTGCTCTTTGACTTTCCTTAACTTGTTGACTTCTTTGACTTTTCTTGGCTTTTTTTGCAAGACACCTCCTACTAAAGTATTTTAATCATTTTAAGCTCTCTATCTTGCAACCCCTAAAAAGCACATAAAACAACACTTTAGGTACTTATTTAATTACATATTAGTGATGGGAGGATGACAACTAAATGATAGGCCAAGTAAAAAATGAAAGATATCCTCAAGGCAAGCAATAAGTTGTAATTCTAGAAAGTGCAATAATAGGGGTACAATGTGTAATTAATATTTCCTAACATTGTTTGCCTAACTATTAAGTAATATAATAGTATAAATAGTAGAGATAGCTCAAGTAGTAAGGGGGGAATCAATCAATTAGAATAGAGTAGGAATTAGATTAGACAACTTGATGAGAAAAAACCTCGGATTTTGTGTTCCAACATGTCCAAGGAGTTCACGCCAATTGTGGAGGACGAGTCATTCACGTAGAATCCTGGGATTGAATAAAAAAAGTGGATAGTAAGCCATGTCGCACGTCGTGATGTCGGGGAATGCGGAAAATTTTTAATATTTTTTGTTCTAGTTGTTTTTGGGTGTATTTGTATTGGGATTTATAATTAAAGCGTTCTTTATTTATTAATGTCCATATTTCATGTAACCCAAGTCTAGTTTGTTAGTGTTAGTTTAGTTTTCTTGTTTGGTAAGTTAGGGTTTTATTTATGAGCCTATTTAAAGGCAATTAATGTGTAATTTTAGGGGAGGTTGAATTTGGAGAAAAGTAATAAAACAGTGAGTGTTTTATCATGAAAATTTGTGGTTTCTGCAAAGGGAGTTGTTTCTTTCATTAATTATGATTTTTGTTTCTTGTGACGGGTTTCAAACATTACAACTGGAGAATTAAATGGTTTTGCGCGAAGCGGGCTGTTTGATTAAGTTTTTATTGCCAATTTACTTGTTAGGTTGTTCGACTTTCATTGATTTAATCGAAAGTTTCTGAATAGTTTTTGCTTCCGTGACATACAAGCCGGAGTTTAGAGCGAATCGATCCTAGGTTTCATATCAAGTGGTATTAGAGAACACGACCCTCGATAAATTAGGTTTTTCAATTTTCCTTAAAAATCGAGTTATCAAGATGTTTGATATACACTAGCTTAACATAGATTTTGATTTGTGTTGGGTGTTAACAACTATATCTTTTATTTGTTAAATTTGTTGTTGGGTGCTTTTGGGAAAAAAATGAAAAAGGACAAAAAAAATTACATTTTTTTGGGATTAATAATATCAAGTAGGGTTCCTTGGAATTATGGATATGGCTTTTGGGTATCAATGGGATGATTTGAGTTGATCTCGAAAGAATGAAATTATGACCACCCCCATTTTTTCTAAAACTACTGAGGAGATTGAACAAGAAATTTGGGCTTTCTATGAATTGAAGAACTCTAAGCCAAAACCAATCCAATATGGTAAATGTTTTGGGTACGGTAATACTAAAATTGAATGTTGCAATCTCTTTGCTATTATTTTCATGAATGGGATTGTTCAATTTGAAGATTCCAATGGTTATAATGTTGAAGAAGTTTTTGAGATGATTGAGCCAATGAAGGATGGAGTTTCTTCACAAGAAATTCAGTCGCCCATGGTGGAGGAGACACTTGATTTAAATTCTTGTAATGCTTCCCATGATTGAAATTTAATTGATAATTATTATGTAAATCATGAGAGCCATGAAAAATAATTAAGTGTTAGTTTGTATTGTAAAAGCCATTATGTGCATATGGTTGAAAAAGGCATAGATGAGCACATATTGAAAGATAGTAGTTATTTTGTTGTTGTCCCTTCTTTTGGTTGTAAAAATCTTGCAGGTTATATATTGATTGGAGATCACACTACAGTAAAAGATTCGAGGTTGAATTTTTGTGAAGTGGGAGGGGATGATGCAAAAACGCCTAGGATTTTGTGCTCCAACATGTCCAAGGAGTTCATGCTAGTTGTGGAGGATGAGTCATTCACATAGAAGCCTGGGATTGAAGAAAAAGACGTGGACAGTAAGCCATATCGCGACATAAAGAGCCTTCGATGTTGCGATGTCTAGTGTCGCACGTCGCGACGTCTAGCGTCGCACGTCGCGACGTCTAGCATCGCACGTCGCGATGTTAGGGAATGCGAGAGATTTTTAATATTTTTTTAGATGTTTTTGGGTTTATTTGTATTGGGATTTATAATTAAAGTGTTCTTTATTTATTAAGGTCCATATTTCATGTAATCCAAGTCCAGTTTGTTAGGGTTAGTTTAGTTTTCTTGTTTGGTAAGGTAGGGTTTTATTTATGAGCCTATTTAAAGGCAATTAACGTGTAATTTTAGGGGAGGTTGAATTTGGAGAAAAGTAATAAAACGGTGAATGTTTTATAGTGAAAGTTTGCGGTTCCTACAAAGGGAGTTGTTTCTTTCATTAATTGTGATTTTTGTTTCCTATGATGGGTTTCAAACATTACAACTTGAGAATTAAATGGTTTTGTGCGAAACAGGCTATTTGATTAGGTTTTTATTGCCAATTTACTTGTTAGGTTGTTCGATTTTCATTGATTTAATTGAAAGGTCCTGAATAGTTTTTGCTTCCTTGACATACAAGACGGTGTTTAGAGCGAAACGATCTTAGGTTTCGTATCACAACTAGTGTGTGTTCTTAGTGTTCTTCATTTTTTAAGAAGAAATCTTGTACACTCATGGCTATGAAGTTTGAAATTAATGAATGATTGAACCTTAGTTTTGGGAATTCATTGCTTTGATCTCTCTTTTGCCCAGAGAGAAGTTTTTTATTTTTATCTTTCCAATTCTATGTTCTTATATTACGTGTTTTCACTAGCCACGAGGGACTAGATTTGCAAGAATCATTTGAAAGATGAATGGGTTTATTGAAATCTTTTGAATTGGTGTTATTGTGTTTTGATTTGATACTTGAATCGCTTTTTATGAGTTGATTGATATATTTCTTGTTTATTGTGTTGGGTTTTGTTAGATCTAGTGAATTCATATGAGTGTGCATCTTAAAATTGACCATTAGGTGAATTGGACTAATGTGGAGAATTGAACACTTGAACAAGATAACTATGAACATGAAAAAGTATTGAGTTCACATACTTGACAGGAAGGATTCTTATACATAAGTGTGGCTGATCGTTGGCATATGTATAAGTGATGTTTAGAAATGAGTATGTGAAGGCTGGATTAGGTTGATTTAGACCAAATTGGTAGTTTTTTGTCTTGAAAGATGGATAGAATTACTTAATTTTATTTAATTGAACCTAATTAAAACTTGGTTAGGTGAGGTAAGTCAACACAACGTCTTATGGGTTGATTGATATGAATGGCTGAGGCTTGAAGTCCTGGACCACCAATCCACACACTTCGGATCGTTGTTGACACACAAAATTCGAAATAACACAACAAGTAACAATGCGGAATAGAGATATGAAACGAAAAGGTAAGATGTTAAGCCAATCAAACCCCAACGTTATTACAAATTAATTAACCTAGCTAATGTAAATCAAGAGCTAACTTAATTAGTTTGGCTTGTTCCTGAACTCAAGAACGGGTAAGCTAATCCTATAGCTCCTCACTAAAGGCTTCGCCGGAATTTTAAAACACAAAGTGATTTCAACTTTTGCAATGTAAAATCTGGTTTATTAATCTTCTATGTAAAACGTTACAATGAAGCCTTCCTTAAATAAGAATTATTTCGGCCATGACAAAAGGAAACCTTAGTGAAAGCCAATTACAACTTGACTTCTTAACTAACTAATTAACTAACTAGTTTCCTAAATCAAACAAAGCAAAACATGTTTTGCTAGCTAAAAAGAAGACACGGTTTTCTCCTAAAATTTAGGAGATTACTTTCCTAAAACAATTTCTTTCCATTATCATGTAAGATAATTGGGCCAAGTAATTAAT
The DNA here is from genome assembly GCA_016586305.1 of Ophiorrhiza pumila. Classification (NCBI taxonomy): domain Eukaryota; kingdom Viridiplantae; phylum Streptophyta; class Magnoliopsida; order Gentianales; family Rubiaceae; genus Ophiorrhiza; species Ophiorrhiza pumila. The sequence continues at coordinate 16,710,488 of BLIW01000011.1, forward strand.
TAACTAACAAACGAAAATATAAGCCCAAATTAATATTTAATGGAATTAATTTATTACAAAGAAAATAAATCCTAAGACTTAATAATGGCGTGATCCAAGATAATAAAGTCCAAGCATGCCATCTTGGTCTTCAATATTGTGATTGCTCAATGAATACTCTTCAAGGTGGAATTTCCTTAAGTTCCAATGTAGAACTCTTAGAAACTTCTTCATGAATTGTTATGCAAGAGATATTCCAAATAACTCCATGTTGAGGTGGTGATGGTGGTGACGCCAAGTGTTCTTTAAGATTGTCCAAATCTTCACAATGTGTTGACAATAATGTTTGCAAGGCGGCTTTCATCCTCTTACTTCTTGATCTTGTCATTGGACCATCAAGATTCTCCAATGGATCATGTGAAGTCAGCCTTGGCACCATGGACTTGGGTAGATTGCTATCATTGATTCATATCTAATTCTTGTCATGGACAAGGAATGAATTAGTATATGTGGATGAGGGTAGTATGAGACTGACCGTCGACATTAATCTCCCCACTAGGCAACCTTACACTCCATAAGATTCAAGAATCAAACCATAACACAAGGCACTACTTCATAGGAAATGAAGACCCAAGAACCTTTGCAAGGATACATCTTTATTACTTGAGTTCTGAAGTGTTCATTTTAAACTAACTCTTATCACTCTTCAAATAGGGTTTGTATTATTTTTAAGTGTCTAGTGTGTACTTAGGTGTTGTTTTATGTGTTTTTTACGGTTTACTTGATAGAGAGTTTAAAGTGGTGAAAATGCTTCATTTGGAGGTGTTTTGCTAAGAAAGTCAAAGAAAGTCAACAAAGTCAACAAGTCAAAAGAAAGTCAAGGAATAAAAGAAGTGCAAACCCTATGTTTTATGGCTAATCAAAGGAAGAGGTTGGAACTAAAAGGTGAAAAGAAGCAATAGTGGTAGACTTTGACTAAGTTGAACACTCTTAGAAGAGGTAAGGGTAAAAGCTAGAGTTAGACTTGGTATAACTTGATATATAACCATAGAACCTTGCTTTAGATCCAACCCTTATGGTTCAAGAATATAGCTAAGACTATGTTGTAATCAACCAATAAAAAAAGCTCAAGATCAAAGGAGTCATAGCACAAAGCATAGCTTGGTAACCTAAACCCTAGAAAGACTAAGAGCATGACAAGTAGCCATGGTTTAGGCCTTAAAAAATCTAACTCTAGCACAAACCATAAGGACCATACCTTGCATACACCTTGCACTTAGGCTTGCTTTGTAGGTGACCTTGGCTTCCCTTAGCCTAGCAACTCTTAGGCATCCCTAACTTAGACCCTAGGCTATTACCAATACTTAGAACTAAAATTTGGACAAAACATACGCCATGCACTTTGATGCCATGACACTATGCCATGACATCAATACACACAAACCTTATAACACTCTAGGCATTTGATGTCATGACATAGTGCTATGACATCAATGCTCTTGAACCCTAGACTTCACACACAATTCTCACACAAAGAACATTGATGTCAGGCATAGTGCCGTGACATCAATACACAACAACTCACACACAACTTATACACTAAGCACATTGATGTCATGGAAATGACATTAATATACACACAACCCTCAAAAAACCCAAGTTGTTTAATGGCACGACAAACCAAAGCACTCCCAACCTTTGCTCAACACTTTGTTTCGATGTTAAGGAATGTTGTCTTGACATGGAACTAAAGAGAACATACCTTCCAAATTTTAGGAGCTTAGAAACCATAAAAGCAACTACACTTTAGGGTAAACTTAGTACATGATAAGTAGGTTTTATACCTACTTGTATAGACTAATTCACTTAGCTTTTGGCTTGAATTGCATACATTTATGTGGTGAAATGGGCTATTTTGTGCATTTATGTGGTTCGCAACTTGATGTGCTAAAATGGTGAAAAAGACCACAAATGTTGTTAAAATGAGGCAAATGTGTGTTCGATGCTAAATGATAAGAGGAGAGTTAAAAAGAGCTAGAAGGGTGAGCGAGAGTTCTGAAGAAAACCCTAAAATGTGCTTAAATTCTTGGACTTTGACTTGTGTTAGTGCAAATGTGTGGTGTTTTAGGTGTTTTTATACATATATGTGTTGTGTTAATTGGTAAGGTTGAAATGGTGAAAAGATAGTAAAAATGGTGGAAAATGGAGTTAAAAGTGTTAAGGAAAGTGGAGGAACCAAAAATGCACAATTGGCCTAATTAGGGTTTTGGCAGCTTCGAGTATGCAATTCATTTGAGTATATCTCTTTCAATACTAATCCAATTGGTGAGTTCTTTGGTGTTCTGAAAAGCTCTTTGAATGCACTACATTTCTTATGTTGAAACTATTTTCTAATTGTGTGTGCAAGACTAATAAATGTGAGTTTCTTTTCGGAATACCATTCATTAGGGTTTTAGGGTTTTTTAGGGTTTTATTTGCTTACCATGGTTTGGGTTTTTGATGATAACTTGAGTTTTAGGCATCCAATGGTGTTGTTTCTTGCACCATTGGAAAGCTAAGAGGAAGATCTGGAACGTTTAAGTTCACCACCAAATCAGAATCAGAGGCTAAGGCACACTTATTTTGCATGAAAGTAGGGTGTTGTGTTGGAATGGATACTTTGCCAATATTTGTTGCCAATTCGGCCAACCATCGTGCCAAATCCTTGCCAAGACCTTGCCGAGCTTTCCCAAACCAATGTGCCAAAACCATTGTGTCATGACCTTGCCAAGAACTTGCCAAGCCTTGCCAATCAATCTTGCCAAACCATGCCAATTTGACAACACTTATGCACAACACTTATGCATTAGTCTTGCCATAACTTTGCCATGAAACTCATGCCACACATTTGCACCTTGGCACACCAATCATGTTGCAAAATGAACTTCACAAACCAAGGCACACAACTTGGTATAGGAAGATCTAAGCAGCCGAAAACAAGTAGAATTTGGCCTACGACATGTCGTAGGCCAAACTCAAGAGGACAAAAAAATGGCCTACGACATGTCGTAGGCCATTTCTTGGAGATGTTTTTTTTCCCACGACAAATGTGGTAATGAAATTTTGGCCTACGACTCTGGAACATGAAATTTTAGCCTACGACATGTCGTAGGCCAATTGTTAGGAGGTTGTGGAAAGAAAATGGCAAAGTGTTGAGTGTGTTTCATAGGATTTTAAGCTTTGTCACACTTTAGTAGTTTGGTCATAACTTTCTCATTTTAGCTCCAAATTGGGTGATTTTGATGGCTATGGAAAGCTAAGACATGGTGTTACAACTTTCATGTTTTACGTTTTCCTTAATTCATAGTGTATCATGATCAAATATTGGTGGGAAGTTTCTGCCATGAAATACTTTGTGTTTGAGTTTCTAAAAAATTGGCTAAGTGTTTAACTCTTGATTTTCTGAAATTCCAGGTTGATGAAGGCGCGGTTTGCTTTGGCGGAAAGGCGTGAATTTCAAAGCGCTGGATTCTTGAATGCTCGCTGAGTTGTTGAAGGCGTGATCCGTTAAGGCTTGAAGATGTGGTGTAATTCTGATTTCTTCACCTGGGTCTTGAGCAGCAAAGGCGCGATGTAGGATGCTGAGGTCGATGAAGGCGCTGGAAATTAACACCAAAGGCGCTGGAGTGTTGAATACTTTTTCAAACTTGGAATTTTTGACATTTTTGGCTGATTTTTAGTTCCTTCCCTTAAGGACACTTTTGTAATATTTGATACATTCTACGTTGCGTATTAGTTACGTTTTCCCAACTCTATATATAGGGAAGGTAGCTAACATGTAAATGGGGGATTCACTACTCACATTTTCATTATTGTAAACCGAATTTTGATTTTAAAAGAGCGGGAATTCTCATTTTCTCTCTCTAGATCTACTTTCTCTCACTAAACATTTCTTCTCCAATCTCAATTCCGATTGTGAATTTTGGACTGGATTCTTCTTTCTTATTCTCAATTGACAAAGGAATCGACAATTCTCTCGATTTAATCGGTAAATTCTTCCAATTAAGTGAGAATGAGCTTATCAATGTTGGAATTTGTTGATTTTGAAATGAGAAAGATGTTTTCTGGCTAAATCTACGATATCTTAGGATTCTTAATGGATGAATACGTGTTTTAGTAGATTGTAGCTATGCAATTGATCTAATTGTTGAGTATTGAAATCACATTTAAATTGAGCATAAACATATGTTGAATTTCATAATTCCTCTCTATTTTTTAATGGATCAAGCTTCAATTGTGGTCGACATGCTAAATTGAGGAGTGATTCATCAAAGTTAGCGAAGTTGCATGAATTGAGAACTAAATTGTGATTGTTTAAGTCTTTGCACTCGTTTTCTGTAATCAAATCAATTCTGAGACTTAGGCCTCACCATAAGAAGTGTTAATGAATTGAACATTAAGAAAAGTGTTAAAGAAGCTTTCTGTGTTAACATTGATGATATGTAAACCCTAGGATGGACCTCGCCATGGGAGTTCTTAGGACTTTGCATGTTAGAGTAGTTAACTTGGAAATTTGAGACTTTGCGGAGCTTATACCACCATTCTCAGACCTCGCCATGGGAGAGGATGGTGATTTGGGGGTACAAGCAGTGGTGTGGTCGCCATGCTGGCCGCAGCTTGGACTTCTAGGCAATTTAGGTCTCCATTGCATTTAATCGTTTACTGATTGCATAGCATAGATTTACTAAGCCTGTGTTCATCCAATACAAGAATCCTGAGATATTTGTTTCATCCTTGCTTGTTGCTATATTTTGCATCTTTGTTTTCGTTCTTTTGTGTTGAATTTTTGTTTTTCTAGTACTTAAATTCCGAGACTAAGACTTTTAGAACAATTTTGTTCAATTTCTTGAACCATCCCCTTCCTTGTGGATACGATCCCTCTCACTACTACTACATTAGTAGTTTAGGGTAAAATTGAGCTGATACGACTTTAAGCTACCAATTTTTGGCGCCGTTGCAGGGGAAGGCAATCGGTTCTGGAATTTGTTGACTGTGTTGTTCTGTTCTTAGATTGTGTGTGTTATTGTTTTGATTTAGTTACTTTGTTTCAGTACTGTGTGTGATTCTGTTGCTTTTACCATCTTGTATTGGTTTGGTTTACAGATTGATCCGTTTGTTCTCTTGATATCATTTGCTGTTTTTGTTTGTGTATGCCCAGGTCTGTAAGATCTAGAGGAAAACCTGAATTTGAATTGGACCTTGAATTGGAAAGAACTTTAAGGAATCAAGCAAAGCAAAGAGCTATGGCTGCACAAGAAGTACAAGCACCCAGGTTCGGGGACCATTATGCATTAAATTTTGACAATTGATTTGGTCACCAGGATATCGATGTGGAAAGTTACCACATTCCTCCACAAATAGTCTCGATGATTACCCAGGGCCAATTCTTCCAAGGTCTTGACAACGAGGATCCTAATGATCATCTTGATTGGTTTCTCGGATTATGTAGCACTTTTAAGTTGCCAAGAGTTGACAGGGGTGAGGTTCACAGAATTTTGTTCCCTTTATCTCTGCGTGGAAAGGCTAAACATTGGTTCAAGAGTATTGGGGGAGCAAATGCTGGAATGTCATTTGATGTTCTACAGAAAAGGTTCTTGTCTAAGTACATCCCTCCAGCTAAGCTTGAAAAGAGAAGATTTGAAATTATGAACTTCCAACAACAAGACAGTGAGTCATTTCGAGAAGCTTGGGAGAGATTTAATGATTTGATTAGGCAATGCCCCAATCATGACTTGGGTGAAATTAGGGAGCTAAATACTTTCTTCAAAGGCCTAACTCCTGAATCATCTTTAATGGTTAAAGCTTGTGCTAATGGAGCACTTAAAGACAAATCTGTGACTGAAGTGCGTGAACTTTTTAACCAGATAGCTGAGGATGAATACCTTTTTCCAGAGACTAGAAAGCCACATGTCAGGAGACAGAGGGGAGTTCTTGATGTGGATGAGGAGACTTCACTTAATGCTAAGTTTGAAGCATTGGCCAAGCAGGTGCAAACTTTAAAGGCTACTCAAACAAAAGCCTCAGTACTTTCATATGGACTATGCAAGGGAGAACACCACACGGATGAATGTGCAATCACTACTGAATCCATTCAGTATGTGAACAATTACACCCAATATGGTGGGAACTATTCTGGGAGCAATTATAATGTAGGTAACAGACAATATGGTGGAAACCAAGGCAATTGGAATCAACAGCAGAACCAAGGAGGAAATTACTATCAAGGTAATGACTCAAGGAGAGCAATCAATCAACCACCTCCTGGTTTTGATAATCAGGCTAGCACATCAGAACAAAAGAAGCCAAATGTGGAGGATATGTTTCAAAAGCTGATGGAAAAGATGGATAAGAACGAGCAGAGATTTGGAGGTTTGGAGTCCACTGTGAAGCATCACGAAGCCACTTTGAAGAATATCGAGATGCAACTTGGTCAGCTTGCTAATGCTGTACACCAGAAGCCAAAAGGAGCTCTTCCTAGTGACACAGTACCAAATCCCAAGAGGAGAGAAGCATGCAATGCTATTACTTTGAGGACTGGAAAATTGTTGCCTGGAAGCAAATATGTAGAAGACAAGAGTGATGATGTAGAAGAGGACCAAAAAGATGAAGTTGAAATAGAGGTGGAACTTGAGAAGAATGGTGAGCAAGAAGAAAATAAGTCTGAGAAGAAGGAAATACCAGCAAAGGTGGGAAATGAAATCACGAAAAATTCCAATCCTTATAACTTCCTGGATTATGCTCCAAAAGCTCCATTCCCAGAGAGGAAGAAACCTCTAGCTAAGAAGGGACCTCAATTCAATCGTTTCTTGGATATGATCAAACAAGTGAATGTCAATGTTCCTTTGTTGGATTTGGTTACAGCCATGCCTAAATATGCTAAATATTTAAAGGATCTCATTTCAAACAAGGAGCAAATCTTGAGATGTGAAGTTCCAATGATGCTATCAGAGTGCAGTCAAGCATGGATGGTTCACAAATTACCTCCAAAGCTTAAGGATCCAGGTAGCTGTACCATACCTTGCAAGATTGGAACCAGATATTTTGCAAAGGCCCTCTGTGACCTTGGAGCTGGAATCAACTTGATGCCATTATCCATTGCAATAAATGTGGGATTGAGTGGAAGGATTAGACCAGTTGCCGTGACACTACAGTTGGCAGATATATCCTTGGTGACTCCTACAGGCTTGGTGGAGGACGTGTTGGTAAGAATTGATAAATTTACTTTACCTGTAGATTTCATTATACTTGATATGAAAGAGGACCCTGAGGTTCCTCTCATTTTTGGTAGACCTTTTCTAGCCACTGGTGATGCTTTAATTGGTGTGAAAAACAAGACAGTCACGTTTAGGATTAACAATGAGGAAGTGGTTTTTGATGTAAACTATGCTATGAAGCAACCTCTAAATATGGAGTCTTGTTTTGCTATCAAAGCTATAACATGTTCTTCTTTGAGTAATATGAACAACATGCATGATTTTTCTATTGTTGACGAGTTAAGTGTGTATTAGGGTAATTTTGATGAACTTGATTTAGATGATGAGGATAAGAGAATTCTTGCTGAAATTGAAGATTTCATTGAATGTTGTTATTTGGAAGAGTCAATTTGTGAATTGCAAAATGATGTTGTGGAAGTTAAAATGCATGAAACTGTAGGGGAACATGATCATGAACCTACTGTTTTGACTAACGAAAATTTTACTCCCACTGAGGTGAGGACTAGTGAGAATTTGTGCAGGAATGAAAAGCTTTTACCTTCCATTGTGGTGGCACCAAAGTTGGAATTGAAACCACTTCCACCTTATCTCAAATATGCTTACTTGGGAGAAAAGGAGACATTGCCAGTTGTTATATCTTCAAAGCTTGAAGATTGGCAAGAGGAGAAGCTTTTGGAAGTTTTGAGGAAACATAAGTTGGCTATTGGATGGACAATTGCTGATATAAAAGGCATTAGTCCAGGTTTATGTATGCACAAGATTTTGCTTGAGGAAAATGCTGTGCCAGTACGGGATAGACAGAGAAGATTAAATCCCCAGATGATGGAAGTTGTGAAGAAAAAGGTTATCAAATTGCTTGACTTTGGGATGATTTTTCCAATTTCAGACAGTGAGTGGGTTAGTCCAGTCCAGTGCGTCCCTAAGAAAGAAGGGGTGACGGTTATAAAAAATGAGGCTAATGAAATCCTGGCAACAAGAGTGGTAAATGCTTGGCGAGTTTGCATGGATTACAGGAAGCTAAATAAGGCAACTAGAAAGGACCATTTCCCTTTTCCATTCTTGGAAAAATTGTTGGATAGAATTGCTGGCTACCTTTTCTATTGTTTTCTGGATGGATATTCTGGTTATAATCAGATTGCAATTGATCCCAAGGACCAGGATAAGACAACTTTCACTTGTCCTTTTGGCACATTTGCTTATAAAAGAATGCCATTTGGTCTTTGCAACGCCCCAGCTACCTTTCAGAGGTGTATGATGGCAATATTCCACGACATGGTGGAATAAATAATTGAAATATTCATGGATGATTTTTCTGTTTTTGGTATGACATTCGATGGTTGTTTCGAGAACTTGGCAAAGGTTTTGAAGAGGTGTGAAGAAACAAACCTTGTGTTGAACTGGGAAAAATGTGAATTCATGGTTTAAGAAGGAATTGTGTTAGGCCATAAAATTTCTCATGCTGGGATGGAGGTAGATCGAGCTAAGGTAGATGTCATCGCAAAACTTCCTCCACCAACCAATGTTAAGGGTATCAGAAGCTTTCTTGGACATGTTGGGTTTTATAGAAGGTTTATTAAGGATTTTTCAAAGATAGCCAGACCTTTGTGCAGTCTCTTAGAAAAAGATGTTAAGTTTGAGTTTGGAACAGAATGTGTTGAAGCATTTGACACTTTGAAAACGAAATTGGTGGAGGACCCCGTGATAGTCACTCCCCATTGGGGTGAACCCTTTGAAATTATGTGCGATGCCAGTGATTATGCATTAGGGGCTGTCTTAGGCCAGAGAAGAGACAAAGTGTTTCACACTATCTATTATGCTAGCAGGCTAATGAATGAGGCCCAAATGAATTATACAACTACTGAAAAGGAAATGTTAGCAGTAGTCTTCGCATTTGATAAATTCCGTGCTTATATTTTGGGATCAAAAGTCATTGTTCATACGGACCATGCCGCATTGAAGTATCTGCTTGCAAAGAAGGAAGCAAAACCACGTTTGATTAGATGGGTTTTGTTGCTCCAGGAATTCGATGTGGAGATTAAAGATAGGAAAGGCTCAGAAAATGTTGTGGCAGATCACTTGTCAAGATTGGAATCTCAAGAGCAAGATTCACCTGACATTTCGGTTAAGGAGCACTTCCCTGATGAGCAGGTATTCAAAGTGGGTGAACAGACACTGCCTTGGTTCGCTGAGATTGCCAATTTTGTGGTTGCTGGCCAGATTCCATCTTATTATTCCAGTGGCCAGAAGAAAAGATTGAGAAGTGATGCTAAATACTACTTCTGGAAGACAATTCTTTATATAAAATCTGCAGTGATCAAGTGATAAGAAAGTGTGTCAAGGAAGAAGAAAAGGAGGACATCTTGAAGGCATGCCATGAAGGACCCTGTGGTGGTCATTTTGGATCAACTAGGACAGGCTTCAAAATCTTGCAATGTGGGTTCTATTGGCCACATATCTTCATGGATGCCAGAATTTGGGTTGGAAAATGTGATCGATGTCAACGAACTGGCAACATTTCTTCCAGAAATGAGATGCCTTTGAACAACATCTTGGAAGTAGAAATTTTTGATGTCTGGGGGATTGATTTCATGGGGCCTTTCCCTAAATCAAGAGGTATGGAGTACATTCTGGTGGCAGTGGATTATGTTTCTAAATGGGTGGAAGCTGTGGCTTTAGCTCATAACGATGCCAAGAGTGTAACTGCGTTCTTGAAGAAATACATCTTTAACAGGTTTGGAGCACCCAGGGCTATAATAAGTGATGGGGGGACTCATTTCTGTAACAAGCTCTTTGAATATTTGTTGGCCAGATATGGTGTTACTCATAAGGTTTCAACAGCTTACCATCCACAAACTTCTGGTCAAGCTGAAATTTCCAATCGGGAAATCAAGAGGGTTCTTGAAAAAGTGGTAAATCCAGGAAGGAAGGATTGGTCTTTGAAGCTAGATGATGCTTTGTGGGCATACAGAACAGCTTACAAAACCCCAATTGGAGCTTCTCCTTTTCGATTGGTTTTTGGTAAAAAATGTCACTTGCCAGTAGAACTTGAACATAAGTCGTATTGGGCAATTCAAACCTTGAACATGAATCTGTTTGAGGCTCAATCAAAAAGAATGTTGGAGTTGAATGAACTGGATGAATTCAGATTCAATGCTTACATGAGTGCCAAGTTGTACAAGGAAAGGACTAAAAGAATCCATGATGCAAAGCTTCAATCCAAGATCTTTGTTCCAGGACAATTGGTATTACTTTATAACTCTAAACTTCGATTGTTTCTGGGCAAATTGAAATCAAGGTGGAGTGGTCCTTTTAGAGTGGTTGATGTGAAACCTTATGGGACAATTGAAATCAAGAATGACAAGAATGGCAATGTGTGGAAAGTGAATGGCCATCGTCTCAAGCCATACTTAACTTCTCAGGACAAGGATAACACTAATGTGGCACGAGATCCACATGAGCTATACTTAGATGATCCCATCATCTCAAATTGAGCTATGTTGCACGGTCGGGCTGTGACTTTAAACCAAGCGCTTCTGGGAGGCAACCCTGATTTTCTTCCTTTTTTTTATTTGTTGTGATTTCTTTTATTTGTTAATCCTAGTTTGAGTAGTATTGAGTAGAAAATTATGGCACAATCTCATAACATCACTTGGGTATATTTTTTTTGTAGAATCTCAGAAGGATGTTGGGCATTATTGATAGAAGCAGGGAGTACAATTTCACTTTTCCATCCATGTGAGGTACAATGAGTCTACATTATTTACAACTACGATACCAGTTCTGATGGTAAGAATTGTTGTTCATTCATGCATGATTGGTTAATCCGTGACCATGACTGCATGACTGGTTTGGATGGTTTCAATTATAGAGAAGAAAGGACATCAAGCTATGACCTGTCATTCACATATATTTGTTGGATAGTGAGGGGGTCATAAATATAAAGTGCACATTTTTGTTTTGCATGCTCATTCATTTTCTCTCTATAGTGCCTTCCTTACTAGTCATTTTTCATTTTCAAAGCATGGATTTCTATTCTCCCCACCAGAATCCTTTTGAATATGCTATCTTTAGTGAAGATTCTGGAATCACATCTTCTCCTTCTTCATCTTCTTCAGCTGATGAGGATATGGTAATTGATTTTGAGCCAGCTACTTGTCCACATTTTGTTAATGCTTCTGCTGAAAACTTTTATCATGGCTTTACTAATAGATCAGTCAGGATTGAGCGACCATTTCAGGAGCCTTCTAGGAGATTTTGCTAGAGCCTCAATTGTGGTCTCATTTTGCTAGGAGCCTTCAGACAGTCGTGGTCTCATTTTGCTAGAGCCTCAATTGTGGTGAATATGGACATAGTTAGGGAATTTTATGCTAATTCCCGAGCTAGTGGTGTTCATTCAGAATTCGTGAGAGGAACGTATTTGAGGGTCACCAGCCATAGTATTAATAGGCTTTATCTTCTTGAAGACTTTTCTCGTAACACATATTGTAGGTTGTTGAGAGCTGAGAATACCGATCATTTGTTGGCTTCAGTAACTTTACCTGGTGCTGCATGGGTGAGGAATGATCGACAAGAGGCTTTATATGTGCCTACTAGTGAACTCACAGCCGAGGCCAAAATGTGGTTAATGTTTATCAATTCCAGGATTCTTCCTACTAACCGTACCAATATAACATCTAGGGAACGAGTTCTGTTGATTTATGCTATTTTACATGATTTCTCTATTGATGTTGGGAAATTGATCTTAGAGTTTATCAGGCGGGCACAAAGAAGTGAGTTTGCACCCATGTATTTTCCAGTTCTGATAACAGCCATGGCTCGTAGCAAGGGAGTTGATATCACGTCAAATGCTAATCCTCAACACCCTGAAGGACTTCTAGGACCTCCTCAATGGCCTGTGTTACAAGAGGAAGAAAGAAGTGCAAGATTGACTCGTGGTTTGTGAAACGTGGATGGCTAGGTTCCTTTGTTCTTGATTGTTTCATTTTGTTTCACGGGGACCGTGTCATAGGCAAGTGTGGGGGAAGGCTTCGCCAAGATGTCTTGATTTTTAGTTACATTCTGAATATGTATGGTTACCATGATGATGGTTAAGGAGATTGTTTGTCATGATGGAGTTGAGAATAGTATTATAGTGTAGTATTTTGTTATTATGTTTAGCATGTTATATTTGGCTTTTGTAAGGTTTGAATATTGTGTTGCGTTTGTGTGTTTAGTATTAAAGTAAAAGGATTGTTTTAGTGTGAATTTTTGATGAGTTGTTGGTGTAAATATTTTTGTGTGATTGTTACAATTTTTGATTCATGGTTTTCGATTTCAGTTTCACACACCTGCATTGATGATAAGGATATCTGCATTTCTGAACATTTCTGAACATTTCTGAACATGAATTGAATGAACATGAATGGAATTTTCTGAAAAGCTGAAAAATTGAAGTGGGAATTGGAGTGTTATTGAGTCGTGAATAGGAAAGTGATATGCAATGAAAGAAAATTAGTGGAGTTCAAGAAAAATTCACGTGAGAATAAAATAGTGCTAGACTTTGTTTTGATGATTTTTTGAGAGCTTATTTTGTAAGTTTGCATGATGTGTTGACCGAAGTGATAAGATAGCTTTGTCATTGTTGCTTGGTGTGATATGAATGCATTGAGAGCATGAAATGATGAACATGCAAGATATTATGTTAATTAGCCAAGGGAATAAATGCATGATAAGTGTGGGGGTGATTTAACATTTCGATTTCCAATTTTTCCAGCACTGCCATGTTTCTGTTTTTCAAGCATAACTTGAGTTAGGAATGTTGAAATGAGGAGATTCCAATTGCATCTTTTAGCTAACATGATGGTCTTCAATGTTTATGTTGTAAATTTTTGCTAATTGTGGCTGGAACCGGGACTAACAAATCGTTGAATGTGAAGTACAATGTGAAATCAAGAATGTGAGATTTTGAATCTGCCAGGTTTGCCAAGTCTCGGTATTTTGGGTATAACTTGCAATTGGAATGTCCAAATTTGTTGATTCTAGTGGTGAAATTTAGCTAAGAGGAAGAGCTATATTTCTTCTGTTGGGCACTTTGGATAATTATGCCTGGAGCATGATCTAATCTTGAGGACAATGTGTGCTTACGTTATGGATTATAATCTGAGAAAATGCTGAATCTGAACATTTTTTGGACTGTCGGTATTTTAGCCATAACTTGGCTATTTTGACTTCAAATGGGATGATTCTTGTCCTCAAATTTCGCTTAAAGAGTGCACTACAACTTTGATGTTTTATGTGTGAACTAATTCTGCTTGCTTCCTAGATGATTTTCACAATCTTATAATGCTGGTTTTCAGTTTTTGGGAATGTGTTTATAAGAGAAAATGCAAGTGTTTGGCAATGTTCTCAATGTAATTGTTTTGCTTTGAGTATTATGTGACAAGCTGAACTTCTCTTCAGAGAAATGGCACCAAAGAAAGATCCAACTTCAAGAAAAGCCACAACTTCAAAGAAGGGAAAAGGAAAAGCTCAAGCACACGATGAAACTGATTTTGACCCAGAATATTTTCCAGATGATATGCAAATGTTTGAGGAGCCTCCGCAATATGCGATGCCAGCTCTGACACCTAAGAAACGGAAAGGAGTCCCTGAGGTTGCTCTGTTTGTTGATGAAGATGCCATGAGACGTTGGGAACAAGGGTTCAATATGAAATATATACACATTGAACGCGGGTTTAGAGTGGAGAAAAGGCCGTTTAAGAAGTTGATAAAATTTTACAAATTCCATGAGAAGCTTACGGTTGCCCCTGAGTTTTGCAATGTGAGCATTGCACGGGAATACTATGCAAATGCAGGGTCTCCGAGGGATGGAGCTGTCTATGTGAGAGGCATTTGGGTTCAAATCACGAGCGAGATTATCAATGCACATTTGGGCACACCTGATTATCCTGAGGATCCTATCAAATTTCCAACCAATGAGGCATTGGATGAAGCTTTGCTAAAAGAGTTGGCACATCCTGGGGCAGTTTGGGAGCTTAATTCAAAGGGGGAGCATAAGCATATTCGGAATGAATACTTGAAGAGTGATGTGAAAATATGGTTGTTATTTGTGTTGTCTCGTCTCATGCCAAGTTCACAAAGAACCGAGGTGATTCGGAATCGGTTATTCTTAATTTCTGCAATCCGAAGGAAGCGCAAGATCGACGTGGGACAAATCATCCTTGCGAGCATCAAAGATGGAACTGCCCAGAACAGTAAAGCACTGTATTTTCCTTTACTAATTCAGGAGCTTTGTGTGTCACAAGGTGTTGATGATCAGCTTGGTGCTTGGGAAAGGATGCAGTCTCCCATTCCTGAACAACTCTACTTAAAATACTTGGCACAGGATAAGGAATTGGAGCAAGCGAGGATTTCAAGTGCAGAGGCATCTCGGGTAGAGAGTGAAAATCCAACTTATGTTACAGATCAGGGGCAGCAGTCTTTTGATTTTGCATCTCTCCAAGGAGTAATTCAGAGTTTCCAACTCTCAGTTGAAAATCGTTTTTCAGGTATAGAGGATAGGATGGATCGGCTGCAGGATGGTGTGAGAAACATAGATGAAAGGATGGAACGTATGCATGAAGGTTTTGACAATATGCAACAGGAGTGGACATCGCAAGCTGAACACATGGAGCATAGATTTGATGATTTATCCACGGTGGCTCAGCAGCAATTTGAAGTGTTATATCATAGGCAAGTGTGCATGCAGCGAGAGCTCGATAGGTGTAACAAGATGACGGTTTATTACCACTCAGATTCAGGACCCCCGAAGCCAACTCCAACTTCGGCACAGTTAGCAGGGTACCGGATCCCAAATCTGTCATGTGATATGGTTAGTGGTACAGTGCACGAGCTTCCACCTGGAGTGACAGCAAGCCCTTCTTTACATCCGTTACCCACATTTGGTCGTATACCTCCTATGCCTCATACTCCTACATTCATACCAAATCCAGAGTTTGCACCCGCTGCAAGGTTTCCATTGATAGCATCAGGCCAACCTCTTCAAGGACCTGTGCATGGCCCTTTTCATTATGTGCCACAGTCAATTGGTGTGCCCTCATTTGCTACGGCCTCTTTAGATGGACAATCTCTTTACACACCAGTTGCGTTTGGATCTCCTTCTTCCTCAGCTCCATCATCGTCCTCTCAGGGAGTCCTTCCTCCCTCTTAGCTTATCACATTGAGGACAATGTTTAATTTAAGTGTGGGGGAGGGGGTGGAATTTTGTGTGATGTGTGCTGTGTTTGCTATGCTTTGTGTGTTGATTGAAATTTTTTTTTATGCATGCGGGTGCGTTATATTGTGATAAGGGGCGTTTGAAGTTGGGAGTGATTTTGAAGATTTCTGGACTTTCATGTTGATTGAGATATGCTGAGTTGAAGATTATGTGAAGTTTCTTGAAGTGAGGAATTTTGTGAAGTTGAAGAATGAAATGGTTCTACTTTGATGAATCTTGTGAAGTGGTGCTTTGTAAAATTTGAAGTGTCTCTTTGAAGATTGTTGCTATGATGATTTGCTAATTCCATGGAGGTGAAAATGTTAAGAGCTTAGTGTGAAATTTTTCTTATTGTATTGTTGAGTGATTAGAAAGCAGTATGTAGTTTGCTACTTGTAAGGGTTTTAATGTATTATGTCTCTCGGGTTTGGTTGTGTGCTACATTTTGAATCAATGAAATTAAAGTGAGTAGTGTTGTGTGCAAGGGTTTGAATTATGATATGAGTGGTGAGAAGAAAACGATTTGGTAATGTTTTGAACCTTTAGTCTTGATAAGAGGAAGAAGAATACAAAAGAGAGTGAATAAGAAAGATCAAATTGAGAAAATGAATTATCACCCTGTATGTGAAACTTTATTCTTAGTTCACTTTGGCTTATTCCAAATTCATCATTAAATTTGTTTTGAATCTTGCATGTGAAATTTTTTTGTTCTTGGTACTAAGTTTGAAGAAATTGGTATATTTTGCTGACTAAGGCCCGATGTTAAAGTAAGATAGATATGCCATGCAAAACTCAATTGACATAGGAGGTAATGTGTATGAATTCGTTTCCGTTTGTTATGCATTTATCTGGTGTCTCCAGAATTCGTGCATGGTTAGTCAATTTGGGATTCTTATGAACATGTGCTTGCACAAGAAATGATATGGGAGAAAAAGCCATATTGGCAAACTGGGAAGGAAAAAGCCATAAGAACCTGGCAATCAAATATGGAGAAAAAAGCCATAAAACCCAGGCATTATTTCAGTCATCAATATGTGCACCAATGTGCAGCACTAATGTGCAGAATAAGGGCAATGTCCCATAGAGTACCAATGTACGCATAGGTACCATTGATTTTGATTGCATTTTCATAAGAGTGGACAAAGAGATTGGCATGTATTGAATGGTATGTGAGACTAGCTAGAGGGTGTATAACGAAGGAATAGATGAAGTGCATGTTCCTCGGCACACACTTGAACGCATGACATTTTGGTCTTTATTCATTGTGCCTTAGTTGATAATTGTATTGAAATCTGAGAGCTAGGTACCACGAACCATCAAAGTATAAGGTTGTGTGTGAAAAAACGTTTTGATGAATTTGGATGTAGTCAGTGTGGATGAATGAACAAAGTGTTTGTATACGGGTGATGAAAAGGGTTAAATTGTGTGTATCTTTGCTTGGGGGCAAGCAAAAGTTCAAGTGTGGGGGAATTTGATAAGTAGGTTTTATACCTACTTGTATAGACTAATTCACTTAGCTTTTGGCTTGAATTGCATACATTTATGTGGTGAAATGGGCTATTTTGTGCATTTATGTGGTTCGCAACTTGATGTGCTAAAATGGTGAAAAAGACCACAAATGTTGTTAAAATGAGGCAAATGTGTGTTTGATGTTAAATGATAAGAGGAGAGTTAAAAAGAGCTAGAAGGGTGAGCGAGAGTTTTGAAGAAAACCCTAAAATGTGCTTAAATTCTTGGACTTTGACTAGTGTTAGTGCAAATGTGTGGTGTTTTAGGTGTTTTTATGCATATATGTGTTGTGTTAATTGGTAAGGTTGAAATGGTGAAAAGATAGTAAAAATGGTGGAAAATGGAGTTAAAAGTGTCAAGGAAAGTGGAGGAACCGAAAATGCACAATTGGCCTAATTAGGGTTTTGGCAGCTTTGAGTATGAAATTCATTTGAGTATATCTCTTTCAATACTAATCCAATTGGTGAGTTCTTTGGTGTTCTGAAAAGCTCTTTGAATGCAATACATTTCTTATGTTGTAACTATTTTCTAATTGTGTGTGCAAGACTATGAAATGTGAGTTTCTTTTCGGAATACCATTCATTAGGGTTTTAGGGTTTTTTAGGGTTTTATTTGCTTACCACGGTTTGGTGTTTTGATGATAACTTGAGTTTTAGGCATCCAATAGTGTTGTTTCTTGCACCATTGGAAAGCTAAGAGGAAGATCTGAAACTTTTAAGTTCACCACCAAATCAGAATCAGAGGGTAAGACACACTTATTTGGCATTAAAGTAGGGTATTGTGTTGGAATGGATACTTTGCCAATATTTGTTGCCAATTCGGCCAACCATCATGCCAAGTCCTTGCCAAGTCCTTGCCGAGCTTTGCCAAACCAATATGCCAAAACCATTGTGTCATGACCTTGCCAAGAACTTGCCAAGCCTTGCCAATCAATCTTGCCAAACCATGCCAATTTGACAACACTTATGCACAACACTTATGCATTAGTCTTGCCATAACTTTGCCATGAAACTCATGCCACACATTTGCACCTTGGCACACCAATCATGTTGCAAAATGAACTTCACAAACCAAGGCACACAACTTGGTATAGGAAGAGCTAAGCAGCCGAAAACAAGTAGAATTTGGCCTACGACATGTCGTAGGCCAAACTCAAGAGGACAAAAAAATGGCCTACGACATGTCGTAGGCCATTTCTTGGAGATGTTTTCTTTACCCACGAAATGTCGTGGGCAAAAATGTGGTGATGAAATTTTGGCCTACCACATGTCGTAGGCCAATTCTGGAACATGAACTTTTAGCCTACGACATGTCGTAGGCTAATTGTTAGGAAGTTGTGGAAAGAAAATGGCAAAGTGTTGAGTGTGTTTCATAGGATTTTAAGCTTTGTCACACTTTAGTAGTTTGGTCATAACTTTCTCATTTGAGCTCCAAAGTGGGTGATTTTGATGGCTATGGATAGCTAAGACATGGTGTTACAACTTTTATGTTTTAAGTTTTCCTTAATTCACAGTTTATCATGATCAAATATTGGTGGGAAGTTACTGCCATGAAATACTTTGTGTTTGAGTTTCTAAAAAATTGGCTAAGTGTTTAACACCTGATTTTCTAAAATTCCAGGTTGATGAAGGCGCGGTTTGCTTTGGCGGAAAGGCGTGAATTTCAAAGCGCTGGATTCTTGAATGCTCGCTGAGTTGCTGAAGGCGTGATCCGTTAAGGCTTGAAGGCGTGGTGTAATTCTGATTTCTTCACCTGGGTCTTGAGCAGCAAAGGCGCGATGTAGGATGCTGAGGTCGATGAAGGCGCTGGAAATTAACACCAAAGGCGCTGGAGTGTTGAATACTTTTTCAAACTTGGAATTTTTGACATTTTTGGCTGATTTTTAGTTCCTTCCCTTAAGGACACTTTTGTAATATTTGATACATTCTACGTTGCGTATTAGTTACGTTTTTCCAACTCTATATATAGGGAAGGTAGCTAACATGTAAAGGGGGGATTCACTACTCACATTTTCATTATTGTAAACCGACTTTTGATTTTAAAAGAGCGGGAATTCTCATTTTCTCTCTCTAGATCTACTTTCTCTCACTAAACATTTCTTCTCCAATCTCAATTTCGATTGTGAATTTTGGACTGGATTCTTCTTTCTTATTCTCAATTGACAAAGGAATCGACAATTCTCTCGATTTAATCGGTAAATTCTTCCAATTAAGTGAGAATGAGCTTATCAATGTTGGAATTTGTTGATTTTGAAATGAGAAAGATGTTTTCTGGCTAAATCTACGATATCTTAGGATTCTTAATGGATGAATACGTGTTATAGTAGATTGTATGCTATGCAATTGATCTAATTGTTGAGTATTGAAATCACATTTAAATTGAGCATAAACATATGTTGAATTTCATAATTCCTCGCTATTTTTGAATGGATCAAGCTTCAATTGTGGTCGACATGCTAAATTGAGGAGTGATTCATCAAAGTTAGCGAAGTTGCATGAATTGAGAACTAAATTGTGATTGTTTAAGCCTTTGCACTCATTTTCTGTAATCAAATCAATTATGAGACTCAGGCCTCGCCATAGGAAGTGTTAATGAATTGAACATTAAGAAAAGTGTTAAAGAAGCTTTCTGTGTTAACATCGATGATATGTAAACCATAGGATGGACATCGCCATGGGAGTTCTTAGGACTTTGCATGTTAGAGTAGTTAGCTTGGAAAGTTGAGACTTTGCGGAGCTTATACCACCATTCTCAGACCTCGCCATGGGAGAGGATGGTGATTTGGGGGTACAAGCAGTGGTGTGGTCGCCATGCTGGCCGCAGCTTGGACTTCTAGGCAATTTAGGTCTCCATTGCATTTAATCGTTTACTGATTGCATAGCATAGATTTACTAAGCCTGTGTTCATCCAATACAAGAATCCTGAGATATTTGTTTCATCCTTGCTTGTTGCTATATTTTGCATCTTTGTTTTCGTTCTTTTGTGTTCAATTTTCCTTTTTCTAGTACTTAAATTCCGAGACTAAAACTTTTAGAACAATTTTGTTCAATTTCTTGACCCATCCCCTTCCCTATGGATACGATCCCTCTCACTACTATTACATTAGTAGTTTAGGGTAAAATTGAGCTGATACGACTTTAAGCTACCAGTACATCTTTTAGGAACTTTAGCAACCAAAAACCTTAGAACCTTAGGAACCAGAACTTGGACCTAGAACCTAGAAGACACCACTAGACCTAAACCTAGGCTATTGATGTCATGACACAAATATACTAACTTAACCCTAGAAACTAACCTAGAATTAATCCTATATCAAAATAGTAGACTAACCCTATGACTAACCTAAACCTAGACTTAGACTATTAATGTCATGGTATGGTACTGTGACATTAATGCATTAGAAAACCAACGTTTAACCGTAAAACCATCCTCTAAGGCTATTGATATCATAATATGGTACTGTGACATCAATGCACTAGAATCAAATAAGGAACTCTTCAACCCCATCTTAGTTATCCAATGTCACGGCATAGTGTTGTGACATCATTAGTCTTGAGCAACCAACTTAGAACCTTTAGTTATCTTTCAACCCAAATCCTTTACACCAATGTCACAACATGGTTCCGTGACATTGAAATACTAAAATCCCATCTTCTAAACCTTTAACCTTAGGTTTGACCTTTACCTCCAACCATGACATAGTCATGGGACTTCACCCTACCCTTCCCAAGATTAATTATAAAACTTAGTTTAGACCCACCATGGCTAGAACCTTAGAATTGACCTAGTTTGACCTAGTTAATAGTAACTAATCCTAATTAACCCTAGTTAGGTTAAATCAACCCAAGTTTGACCTAGTCATATTTAATTTAACCTAGTTTGACCCAGTTAACCCTAATCGACCATATTTGTACAAATTCACTGTAGTTAGTAATGTTTAGTAAAAATTAGGGTAGATTAAGTCTCAAACTCTGTAGCTTATTCGGATCAAATATATTTATAAAACCTAAATTCTTCACAACTTTAAGGTGCATCAAGACACCGACATGTATAGCAAGTGAGGAGTAGGGGTTGATCCTATATAAAAATAGAGAACTACGATTAAATGTACATGTGTGAAGTGGTGGACAACCAAACCAATTAACAAATAATTAAAATGAAAGACCTAGTGTCTTAAAAAACTACCTGTTGTTTTGATGATTAACAAATAATTATGTATACTAATGTTTCAATAAGCTTCTTGAAGATTATAGGTATACAAATTGGCAAAGATGAAGGTTAAAGTGTTGAAGACATTAAAGAAATATGAACTAGGTAAATTAAGGTATATTCTCTAACTACATTCCCTAATTTACATTGTACATTGGCTCATAACATGTTTGATTAAATTAAAAGCTCAAGTAAAACGAATACAAAATGAAACTTGAAAATGTGTTTTTAGTAAACAAAGTCTTTTACAAAAGTTGTTTTTCAAGTTTATCAAAATATCTCAAGTAAATAAAAAAAAATCAGATTTTGATGAATTCGGACGACTTCCTATTGAATTCGGATGTCCAAATCTATTTTTATGATTTTCCAAATTGAATCTAGAAAATACATTCAGACGACCTCAGAGGAATTTGTTCATACAAACTTGATTTTCAAAGATGCATTTGAACATCCTCTTTTGAGTTTGGACATCTGAATCCATCGATCTAAGAAATTTCAAGTTTTTATAAAAGTAATTTGGACGACCTCACTAAGGTTCGTACGTCCGAATTTCCTAGGTTTGCGAGTAACGACTAAATTTCTAAAAATCAAATTTTCTTGTCTATTTTACCTCACAAACCATTTATATAAACATCTTGGATTTAATAAATGTTTTTTAATGATCCCTAAGCAAAACATTATCTAGAAAACATTCTTTAAAACAAGAAAAGAAAAGAGATTTGATAATCAATTAAAAGGATCAAAATCTTAAGCTTTAATTTGTATTCATCCTTTTTAGCCAATCTTTTATAATGTAAAAATCGTCCTTTATGAGGCAGAGTTATGAGAGCTTTCAATTATATCATCCACTCTATTTAAGAGGGTTTCAAGAATTGTAATCTTCACTTGATAAGTTGTAAAGGTTTCTTCAAGAGGGAGAGTAAAACCATTTGTTATAACATTGGTTGCTAGTAAAATTTTTTAACCTTAAAGGTTTGTAATAGTTTGGATCTCACCTTTGGTGAAGAGATCATTTTTAGTAGATTGTTTAAATCCTAACCTTAAAGGCTTATGTAGTGGATGTAGAGTGCTCCATGGGGTGAATTAAACCACTCTGAATCTTGTGTTCTCTTCTTTAAAGCTTTATCTTTAATTTCTTCATTATTATGCTTTATTGACTTCTATATTGACATTGGAAATTCAGCTTGTGCATTAATAGGTTGAGTTTTTGTGTTGAATTGTGGTGAATTGATCTTTGGTTAAACATTGTTTAATTGAATCCACAATATTTTCAAACACACACACACACATACACACAGTAGGTGTTTGATAAAATTCCTTATTGAAGCATAAGTTTAGGAAAAAATTATTTTTGAATAGAATTTTTAATTGCCTAACCTAATTCACCCCCCGTCTTAGGTTGCATATAGTGCCAAAAAGTGATATCAGAGTCTAATCTCTATACATCTAGTATTAAAACCCTTAGAGAACGATTATGGCAGCTAATACGGTCATGGTTTTAGAAGGCAATCAAATTTGAGACATCCTTTGTTTAATAGAACAAACTATGTTTGTTGGAGACATAGAATGGAAATATATCTTAAATCCATTAATATAGAATTATGGTATATTGTAGAATAAGGACCATATAGGGCCTTAATCACAATAAATAGAGAAACTATGGAGAAAACTAGGAGTGATCTAAGTTAAGAGGATAAACAAATATTACCTTAATGCAAATGCAACAAATGTCTTATATAATTCACTTGATGAAAGTGAATTTAGTAGAATTAAAGGGTGTGAGGATAATTTGAAATGTGGAAAAAGCTTAGGAAATTTCATGAAGGATCCGAAAACATTAAAGAAGAAAAAAAGTCAATATTAGTGGCTCAATATGAAAATTTTGAAATGGAAAGCCATGAGTCCTGATAAGTTGGTTTTATACCAACTTAAATATCTTGTTTTACTTAGCTTTTGACTTGTTTTGCATGAAAATGTGGCTTGTTATGTGTGATTTGATGCATTTATGTGATTGGTAATGAGGTGTGATAAAATGAATGGAAAAGATAAAAAATGAGGTTAAAAGAATCAATTTTAAATTCGGGTGAATAAGTGTGGAAGAAATGAGAAAAAAGGTTTGAAAATGCTTTAGTGTGCCTTAGGTTTGGCAGCTTGAGTGTTGGACTTCATTTGAGTTTATCTTTCTCAATGTTGATCCAAATGAGGAGATCTTGGAGGCTATGGAAAGCTCTTTTTGTGTACTTCAATTGTCATGTTTTAATTTTCTCCAAATTAAGTGTCCAATCATGAGAAACGGAGGCTTCTTTGTTGTGCTTGGATTAGGGTTTTTTTAAGGGTTTGATCTTCTTGCCATAGTTTGGTAGATTGACAAAAGCTTGAGCTACAGATCTCCAATTTCTATGATTCTTGATCCTATGGAAAGCCAAGAGAGGAATCTACAACTTTGATGTTCAAGGCAGAATCCAATTCTGAAAGGCAAACTGGTGAATCACGGTGGAATGGTGAAAAACCCAATTAGGGTTTTAAGCCTGCGAACTTCTCGCCACAGCTCAGTGTTTTGGTTATAACTTTCTCGTCCAAGCTCCGATTTGAATGATTCAAAAGGATATGGAAAGCTAAGATTCGGGGCTACAACTGTGACGTTTTAAGGATTTCCAAATTCACAACGCATCAGGGCCAGAATTTGGTTGCAAGGTGACGGTTTGTAAGTTTTCAGAACTTAAGAGTTAAGAAATCCAATCTTGGTTTATGTTTTTCCTTTGAGCTGAATTTGTTGTACTCATTCTGTGCTAACAATACACAAGTTGATGCTAAATGCACGCCCACATGTTGCACAATATATGCATGTCACCGTGCACACATTTGCACATAGGCAAGCATACCACATGCACACTCTAGCACAATTCATGCATGGCTCTTGCACCACATGTGTACAATTTCGGGCCACACTCATGCACACTTTGTGCACATTCACCTCACCACACTAGAATGCTCACACATTCACCCTTGTTCTCAAACACTCATCTTGATCACATGCAAGATTCTCAATTTGCACACTTAACACAAGGAAATACTCGACGACATGTCGTGGTTGAAAGGAGAAGAGGAAAAAAATACTCCACGACATGTCGTGGTGGAAAGGAGGAGAGGAAAAAAATACTCCACGACACGTCGTGGAAGAGAGGCAAAAACACTCCACGACATGTCGTGGAAGAGAAGGAAGAAGGCCGGCGACATGTCGTGAGGTAAAGCCAAGTTTTTTTGTGAAAAAATTTTCTAAGTGTTGATCTTGTGATGCACAGGTGCACGAAGGCGTGGTTAGAGTTGGCTTGGAGGCGTGCAGGAGAATTGGTGGCATGATCGAGCGAGGCACAAGGTGCTGGAGTTTAACTGAAGGCGCAATCCTGCTGGCTCGAAGGAGCTGGAGCTGGCTGGAAGTTTGCGACTTTGGTTTCTTATACTATTGCTGATGTTAGACATTCCTTTTGAGGGCATTCTTGTAATATTTTAGCTAGATTACGTTTCTACGTATTAATTACATTTTTGTATTCCTCTATATATATAGAGGATTTAGGGGGATTAAAAAAGAGACAAATATTCTGGAATTCAGACCAGACTTTTGATTTTGGTAAGCGGG
Organism: Ophiorrhiza pumila; assembly: GCA_016586305.1. Classification (NCBI taxonomy): domain Eukaryota; kingdom Viridiplantae; phylum Streptophyta; class Magnoliopsida; order Gentianales; family Rubiaceae; genus Ophiorrhiza; species Ophiorrhiza pumila. Next base: position 16,735,308 of record BLIW01000011.1, read on the forward strand.
AAATTTCTTTCTCAATTTTCTCTCGAGATTTACTTTCTCTCTCTAGTATTTTAGCTCCGTTCTCAATTCCGATCGAGAATTTGTTCCAAACATTGTAATTCTCTACTCAATTAAGGAGGAATTCACGGCTTTGTCTTGAGTTGGAAGCAATTGAAGCATATCATTTGGTAAATTCTTCCCAATTAATGAATATGATTTGCTCAGTGTTATCTATTGACGATCGTGAATTGGAAATGGAACTTTGTGGCTAAATTTGCTATGTCCTAGGGTTTGGAACCGGATGAGAATGTAAATAGGCTATGCAATGCCTTGCAATTGACGAAATTCATCAAGAATAAACTCATACTAGAAGTTAATGTTGAAATCTGGTTAAGTTTTACTTGTTTGAACTTTTATCGTTGTAAATCTTCCTCGATTGTGGTCGCCATGCTAGGTCAAGGTTTGATTCAACGGTAGCAGTAAAAATGCGTGAAATGAGAACACGAAGTATGATAATTGAGTTTTCTCACTTGAATTGCTTGATTATGAACCGAGATACGGTCGTCATGCCGGTGGAAGTTCATTGAGATTATAGAACTAAGTGAGAAGAGATTTTCCGAGTTTCGCGAAAACAATCGGACCTAGGTTAGGCCTTGCCATGGGAAAACCTTAGATTTTGCATGCAATAGTAGCGATTCTCGGGAGGTTGAGACTCTACGGGTTTAACTCTTCACTCTAGGCCTCGCCATGGGAAATTGTGGAGTCAGGGAACATAGAAAATGATGCGGTCACCATGCTAATCATAATCTAGGTTCTCAGGCAGTTTGATCTCCTCTTGGTCTTCCAGTGTGTCAGTTGCATTGCATTAAAGTAGTTGATTTACATGATCATCCGGAGAAGAAACCCTAGGACATCTTACTAAAAGTTTGATATCTCATTTCTGTGCTTTCATTTTGTTGGAATTGTGGTGTTCTTTGTTGTTATTTTTTGTGAGATTGAGTACTGTTCTGTCTTTCTGTTCTATCTTTACATCATTTTTTTTATCTTCTCTTGAGTGTTACTATTGTCCATTAATTCGTGAAAACTAAACTTTGTGACATACTTGGAACAAAACCTTAACATTTTTAGTAACCAATTCCTTCCCTGTGGATACGATTTCTACCGCCACTACTATAGTAGTTTCTGGGGTTAAATTGAGGCGATACGACTTACACCTTTCAAGTCTATAGATTCAATGTATTATAGGTTCAATTGTTTAATTAATCAAGGACTTGAAAATTTTAGAAAAATTATATCCTTTAGGTGAACAAAATAGAAAATCTTAAATGCATTTTCTAAGGAATGAGAATCAAAAGTCATATCAATTGAAGAAGCCAAGAATTTAATAGAATTACCTATTGATCAATTAATTGGCTCACTTTGTCTTTTGAATTGAAAATTAGGTCCAAGATTTGATAAAGATAGAAGTGGCACTTTTCTTAGGCATTCTTGCTCTTTTCAATATAATTTGATATGCAATTATTGTTGTAAGAATTACATGTATCTAGAAAATGTTTTGCTAGAGGAGAAATAGAAAATGACACAAAACAATGGGTAATGGGTAAATAAGAAAATTGAAGAAGAACATAAGATGAAATGTGAGAAAAATAATAAATAAAATGCATGTGCTTAGGGGGATATTAGTAAAATGATTACGAGCATGCTTGACTAACTATGTTTGACAATAGTTTAATAACTAGTTTAAAGTATATCTTAAGATTAGATTACTTTACCTTGACTTGGATTATATAAACAATCAATTGAAAGTGTATGGAAAATCTCCTTGAATTTGTTGTTTTGATAAATGATTGAAGTAAATCAATCATTGATATGTGCTTATATGTTGGATCACTATGTGTTCTAAAATTAGAAATTATGTTTTGTGTCAAAAATTGAATGCTAAATGACAATTTGGTATAAGAGCATTATTTCAATATGTGGTATCATTCTAACAAGTGGCATCACTTCAACAAAATGGCAATATGATTGATTGAAAATTAGGAGCCACATTGATATACAAGCTCTTATTTGTTTCAATGAATTTATGTGTGTAAATTTCTCTCATATGCACTATAGTGTTTGTATGTTTTTGTTGATGACAAAGGGGGAGAGAAATTAAGAATTGTGTGATTTGTCATATAAGAAACGAGAAATGAAAATAGAAAGAAAAAGGAGAAATCGGGGAGAAAAAGAAGATCATATGTTTAGGGGGAGCATTTTTTTTGTCTTTCTAGGATTTTATTTATCTCCTCACATAATTGGTTCATCATCATCAAAAAGGGAGAGATTGAAAGACCTAGTGTCTTAAATCTACTTTTTGTTTTGATGATTAACAAACAATTATGTATACTAATGTTTCAATAAACTTCTTGAAGCTTATAGGTATACAAATTGGCAAAGACGAAGCTTAAAGTGTTGAAGACATTGAAGAAATGGGAACTAGGTAAATTAGGGTTGATTTCCCAACTGCAATCCCTAATTTATATTGTACATTGGCTCATAACATGTTTGATTCATTTAAAAGCTCAAGTAAAATGAATCCATAAATGAAACTTGAAAATGTGTTTTTAGTAAACAAAGTCTTTTACAAAAGTTATTTTTCAAGTTCATCAAAATATCTCAAGTAAATGAAAAATCAGATTTTGAAGAATTCAGACACCCTCCTATTGAATTCAGATGTCCGAATCAATTTTATGATTTTTTAAATTGAATATAGAAAATACATTCGGATGACCTCAGAGGAATTCGATCGGCCGAACTTGATTTTCAAAGATGAATTCAGATGACCTCTTTTGAGTTTAGAGGTCCGAATCCATTAATCTGAGAAATTCCAAGTTTTTTCTAAAAGTCAATTTGGATGACCTCACTGAGGTTCGGACGTCAGAATTCCCCAGGTTTGTGAGTAACGGCTAGTTTTCTGAAATGATTTTCTTGTCTATTCATCTCACAAACCATTTATATAAATACCTTGGACTTTCATAAATGTTTTCTAATGATCCTTGAGCAAAACATTATCTAGAAAACATTCTTTGAAACATGAAAAGAAAAGATATTTGATAATCAATTAAAATGATTAAAATCTTGAGCTTTAATTTGTATTCATCCTTTTGAGAATATCTTTCATCTTGTAAAAATAATCCCTTAAGAGGAAGAGTTGTGATAGCTTTCAATTGTTTCCTCAAAATCGGCGTCAAAACCAAATGAAAGATTGAGGGATATTCGTTGTTTCAAATGTCAAGGATATGGTGATTATCAATCCGACTGTCCAACTTGAAAGTTAATGATTGTTCTTGATAGTGGAGATGTGGAAAGTGATGAGGAATGTGCCGACATGCCACCCCTTGAAGAGAAGTACCAAAGTGAAGGTAGTGAAGATCTTGACACATACTAGGTTGGTGTATTTTCTTTAGTTACTCGCCAAGTTCTTAATGCTCAACCACAAATTGATGATGATTTGTCTCAAAGAGATAACATATTTCACACACGATGCATGGTTCAAGGAAAAATTTGTAGTGTGATCATTGATAGTGGTAGTTGTACAAATGGGGCAAGTACTTTACTTGTTAAGAAATTGAAGTTGTCTTGCATGAAACATCCAAAACCGTATAAACTTCAATGGTTTAACAATTCTGCCGAAAGTAAAGTGACTAAACAAGTGAAATTTTCATTCACCATTGGAAAGTATGTTGACGAGATTTTGTGTGATGTGGTTCCCATGGAAGCTAGTCATATTCTTCTTGGAAGACCTTGGCAATATGATCGAGATGTAACATATCATGCCAAGAAGAATTACTACTCTTTTGACTATGAGGTTCGAAAATACAATCTTCGCGCTTTGAGTCTGATTCAAGCATTTGAAGACCAATCAAAGATTGTACAAGCTCACTGTGAGATGAATGAACAAGAAGCAAAGGAAAGGGATGAACAAGAGCATAAAAAGAATGTAATAGCTAGTGTAGGCCGAGACATTGTTTCTAAACCTTGTAATAGTCGAAATAGTGATCATTCTAAATCTTGTTATTTTGCTTCTAAGAGTGAGATTAAGAGAGCAATACTAGATAGGCAACCTTTGTATTTGATGATTCGCAAGGATCTTGTACTTATTGCTGATAGTGATCACCTTGCTTCTTTGCCTAGTGTTGTTTTATCTCTTTTACAGGAATATGAAGATGTGTTTCCCGAGGACTTGCCAATAGGTTTACCACCTATTCGAGGTATTGAACATCAAATTGATTTCATACTGATAGGTCGTTTTTTATCAAAATAATTACTCTCCTAATACCAATAAATTAGTATAGGGTAGTGAAGTTCGTTCCCACGAGGAACACAATATTTTCTTAATAAATCAATTTGCAAAGAGTAACAATAATTCAATTGATGATTTAAACAATTAAAATAAAGAAATTGAATTACGAAATAAGTAAATAACAAAATTCAGAAATTAATCAATTAAAAGGAAAAGATCCAGCATTAGTAAATCCACACTAATCACTTTTCAATTGTTCATTGACTCAAGAATAACAATCTCTATTTAATCAATTAGTTATAGGATGCCGAGAATCAGCTCTGACACATCCCAATTCTTCCTTAATTATTCGTTAATTGACAAGTATCAGCTTGACTCAATTAATTCCCTATTTATAACACAACCCGGCCGGAATCACCCGAACACCAGATTTAATGTTATAAAAGCATTACGTGATGAAGAACCTAACTCTAACAAATCATATCATGAATCAGCATGCAACAACTTGTTAACCAATTGTTTCCGTCTACCGAGACAGTAGCTTCGCCACTAATTAATCTTACTTATCAAATCCAGTGACTTGACAAGGGATTAATTGGCTCTACCTAATTCGATTAAAGGTGATCGAGCTTTAAATAAATCAAGTAATAAACTTTAGGCTTAGAAAACTCTTGGAATTAAATAAGAGAAAGTTGTTAAGAACACTTTGGTCTCACAATTTGCGCATGATTAGCGCTTCATTACTAAAGCCAGATAAAGAACTACTCACACTTCATAACTAAAAACAAACAAGAATTATAATTAAAACAGAAAACTAAATTAAACTGAAATTCGCAATCAGGCACCCCCGTATGGGCATACGGAGTGGTCTGAAATTCTGGGCTGCAGCTATTCTGCAGACCCAGCTACTGTAGCAAAATTCTAAAACGTAAAACTGCAAAATTAAAGTGTCAAAAGATGTTTAAACCCTAAACTATCTTCTCCTTATATAGGAGAAGAGAATAAAAATTCCTAAACCAACTTAAAGAGAGAATCTTCATTGTTTCCAAATTCTAAAACCCACATGCGGTTGTAAAAGTTAATTTCCTAATCTCTTCAACAACCCACTTGGTAAGTTCCAAAACTCTTTCTTGCCAAATCTCTCCAACTTAATCTCCAAGTCTTTGATCTTCTAGAATTCTCTTCAAATCCGCCATCTTCTCATCGTAATGCTCCCAATAGGAAACATCCAAATTCTGCAAATATTATCATCATTAAGCCCCAAATTCATCCCCATTAAACACATAAAAGCATATACAAATTCAGCACTATTTCGTGCTTATCAAGATCCCCACACTTGAATTATGCTTGTCCCTAAGCATTTAAACAAAAATCTAAAACAAACTAAACAAACAAAAACAAAAAACAATTTCACTAAATAAGCATTGATCCAGCCCAACCAACAACTTTCCAAACCAGTTCAATCTAGTCCCAGTAAAAAGTCCATGCATGATCAAATCCTCCAAATCAAAGTACAAAATTCTGAGCAACTATCCAGGATCACTCAAAGCACTCGAAAGAATTTCATAAAATTTGGATTCAGTCACTCAAAAGAATTGCACAGAGACACTTCCCTCAAGCTTGCAAAGCTGTCAAAAGATAATTGTGATATCAAAACTCAACATAAATCAAAAGGTCTTTCAACTGGTTGTAATGGGGCTAAGGGTTAAACACGGTATGGTTTAAGATGGTCGAAAAGGCTTAAGAATAAAACCAATTAAGGTGTAAGCAACACTTGTAAGAACATCCCCACACTTGAACTGCACCAAGTCTCAGAAACAATGAATAGCAAAATATCTTCAACTCATCAAACAATTTCATTCCATTCCTGCTCTTTTCTCTTTCCTAACCAGCAGCTCCCGTTTTTATTTTTTTTATTCAATTCTGCTGCTATTTTGTTTCTTTTTTTTTCACGGTTCAAGGGAACAACACCAATCAAATTCTGCAGATTTTTTTTCTCTTTTCTTTTCCAGTGTTGTTTGGTCAAACAATGAGCTTCCAAAGAAAATTCTCTTCAACAAAGCATACTGGAACATTTCCATCATAGAGACTTATACATTTCTTTTCTTGTCAAACCCAGGGGATACAAATCACACTTAAGTTACTTACACCTCAGTGGCAAAAAGAAAGCTAAAAGTGGTCTAAGGCAAGACTGTTTAATGGTTTCATCACAAAGAAAAAGGTTAAAGCACAAGGGGGTTAACTAAAGGTAAATGTGAGGGTAGATACGAATTCTAAAGACAAAAGGGCTCATTCCTAAAATGCCTTTATCACATTCAAGTTTAATTCCAACATCACAATACCCATGCACAACAAAGCAAGTTTAAGAGTTCCACCAATGTGCGATTTTCACTCAATTCAAAGAACAATTCATATAAGCATGAACAAAGTGGTCATTCCATGCTTGGCTCGAAATCCTCACTTAAAAAGTGGGCAAAAATACTCAGAATCAATAGTCATCATACTTGGAATCATACCCAACTATCACAACCCATTACTATGAATTAAACCATAACTAAACTTTTCTTCTCAAAAACAGTTTGGCTAAACAATGCTTATAAAGTGAAAATAAGTTAAGCAAAACTATCAAATCCTAAACACACTAAAGCTGTAAACTGTGTTTTTTGTGGAATTTTCAAGATTTTTTAATTTTTTTTGTTTTTTTTATTTTATTTTAGAAATAACATAATGAAAAACAAATCATAACTACACCCTCCCCACACTTAGACAGCAACATGTCCTCATGTTAGAAAGGATTAAAAATATGCACTGAAACACAGAAACTAAGCCATAGAAATAACAGAATAAAAAACAAAAATTAAAAACATAGAAACTAAAAAAAAAAGAAAAAGGGACAGCCTGTTTATGTGGACTCTTCAGCGGCGATGTGGACTCAGTGGTGGGCGATAAAATCGTCAGGTGAGGCAGAGGGCTCCCAATTGCTCTAAAGGGCAGTAGCTGATTCAATGTTTACATCTTGCTCAGGGTGTTGGAACCCTCTTTGATGGGCGTTATGATACACCTAAGGAATGATACAGTTTGCTTGGATAATTACCACAATCCCACCTTTGCTGTAAGAATTTGTAGATTTTGAGTTTTTATCTTATTTGCGCAGTTCGTAAACATGAATATGCATGATTGACATCAGTCCAGTTGGATGCTTGGAGCTGTCAAATAGTGGCTCTTTACTGTACGGGACTCTATGCGCCTCAATGTGCCTACGACACTACCAAAGAAATTGTAGTCATCTCTTGTACTTGCTTGCGCAAAGCTTGATTCAATCGGCGGCGGAATCGGTGCAGCAGCTGAAGGATGGCATCTTGTCTCGGATCGGTGAAACTCGCCGAGGAAACTGCGGGAAGAAAACTTCAGGCGGCGTGGGTGGCGAGATGAAGTCCGGATGATGGCGCGTGCGGTGGTGGCCGGCTGTGGTTGGATGTTGGGGAACAAAGTGAAATTGCTAGGGTTGTGGGGTAAAGACAAAAAGGGATAATGGGTAAAAGGGACCACAAGATAATGGGTAGAGAAATAAAATGGTGGGCTTGTGTAATAAAATAATAAAATGTTGGTATTGGGCCCAAATCTCATGGACAAAGCCATGTCTCCATTTCCCTTGAATTAAAAGCTCCAGTCCATGTCTGCAACTAAACCCAATCTTTATTTTAACCCACGAATTTAAACCCATCTGGAACAAGAAGACACTCATTATTTGGAAAACAACAATAAAACAAATAAAATAAAACCAACAAAATAAATGCGTAAAACTAAAAGGAAAGGTGGGTTGCCTCTCACAAGCGCCATTGTTTTAATGTCCTTGGCTAGACCAAATATGTGCCGATCTCAGTAAATCATTGGAGGAGGCTCTGGAGGTGGTCTTGGAGAAGGTATATCTTGTATGAAAATCAAAGTTTTTCCACCAGTTTCATTGTCTCTTCTTTGATACCAAATCAATTTGATCAATGAGCCTTGAGGAAGATTATTGTTCTTGATAGTGGGCAACATCTTTTCCTCACTCAAAAGCACAGATTTCATATGTTTATTCAAAGATCTCAGTTTCAGAACTGGAACTTGCAAAAGAATAGGAAAAATTGTTTCAGCAGGAGCTCGTTCGGGCAAACGGGAACTTTCTGGGTTTCTTGGAAACACTTGTATCGTATGTATTGATTGTGTCTCATCCATTATTTCCTCATCCTCCATTTTTTTAACTTCAAAATCTGGTTCTTTATATTCACGGGACAATGTATCCTAAAGAACAACAGGTATATCATCACATTCCACAACCATCTCCTCTTTTGGATGTTGAATTTTCTTGGCCAGAAAATCTTTTTCAGATCTTTCACACCTTGGCATTTTTCTAATTGCTTCAAGAAAAGCTTCTGCGAACTCCACCTCGTCGAAGATGGTTAAGATGTCATCCAAATCTTCCTCCTTGGCGTTCTTCTTCAACCTGTGTGGAAAAGGTGGAGGAACTTTAAACTCCGGAATTAAAAGTTTCAATTTCGGACTTACCTCAGCTTGCTGCCCAGTCGTCGTATGGTCAAACGACGCTGGTTCTGAAATCTGCTCTTCTTCAGCTGTATGGTCGAACGGCGTGAGTTCTGAAATCTGTTCTTCAGCCCTTTCCATGGCAGTTGGTTCTTCAAGTTGCTTACCACTCCTCAATGTGATTTGGCTGACGTTCTCACGTGGATTGATCTGTACTTGAGAGGGTAACTTTCCTTGAGAACCTTGAATTTCATTGAAGTGTTTCGCCATCTGGGTCATTTGGGTGCACCCATTTATTGCTGCCGATGTCTCTTGCAGAAACTTTTTGGTACTCCCCTAACTGCTGTGCTTGGGTTTTCTGCATTAAAGCTACATTATTCGTCAAAGCATCAATCATTTCTTCAAGAAGAACTCCTGACCTTACTGTTGTGCCAAAGTTTTGATCAGTTTGAGACTTCGGTGGTGGCTGTCTCAGCTGGGTTTGATGTGGGGCTTGCTGTTGTGGCTGAAAATTCTGTGGAGGAGCATTCAAGTGTGGAGAGAATGGAATCATCTCTTGTTGCAATAAATCATCTTGTGTTGGAACATTGGTTCTCTGCATATTTTTTACTGAGTTAGTTATATTTGCCATTTGATCTTCAAGAGATGTACCTGAACTTGTAGTGGGTCTTGCAATATTTTGGCCAAAAGAAACCATTGATTTCTTGCTATTGCCATGTCTATGGTGATGGCTGTTGCTGCACCGTATTCTCATCAATGTAGTTTAGGTAGTTACACCACTCTGAATTGTATGCATTGGAATACGGGCTGTTATAATGTTGTGGATGAAAACTCCCAATTGTATTGAATTGTGCCCTTGGATATTCTTGAACAAATTGACACCTAGCTGTAGGATGGCCAAGGTTTCTGCGTATTTCACGTGAATTTTGTTGTAGAACAACACCTTGGTCTGCCGCTAATTTTTCCACTGCAAAGGTCAATGCATCTAATCTATTTTTCAAAGAAAACATGTTTACCTCGTTCATCCGTTTGGGCAGACGGCGACTGTTCAGAACCAGAAATTGTGTCTTGGTGTCTTTCCTTCAATTCTTTCCTCAACCTGTGCTATTTTTTTCAGTATCTAAAGATAAACAGATTAGAGTTAGAAAATCTGGAAATTTACCAAGTAAAAATAAAATAAAATAAAAAATACAAATTAACTAAAAAGAAAATAATTGTTGTTCCCCGGCAACGGCGCCAATTTGATAGGTCGTTTTTTATCAAAATAATTACTCTCCTAATACCAATAAATTAGTATAGGGTAGTGAAGTTCGTTCCCACGAGGAACACAATATTTTCTTAATAAATCAATTTGCAAAGAGTAACAATAATTCAATTGATGATTTAAACAATTAAAATAAAGAAATTGAATTACGAAATAAGTAAATAACAAAATTCAGAAATTAATCAATTAAAAGGAAAAGATCCAGCATTAGTAAATCCACACTAATCACTTTTCAATTGTTCATTGACTCAAGAATAACAATCTCTATTTAATCAATTAGTTATAGGATGCCGAGAATCAGCTCTGACACATCCCAATTCTTCCTTAATTATTCGTTAATTGACAAGTATCAGCTTGACTCAATTAATTCCCTATTTATAACACGACCCGGCCGAAATCAGTCGAACACCAGATTTAATGTTATAAAAGCATTACGTGATGAAGAACCTAACTCTAACAAATCATATCATGAATCAGCATGCAACAACTTGTTAACCAATTGTTTCCGTCTACCGAGACAGTAGCTTCGCCACTAATTAATCTTACTTATAAAACCAGTGACTTGACAAGGGATTAATTGGCTCTACCTAATTCGATTAAAGGTGATCGAGCTTTAAATAAATCAAGTAATAAACTTTAGGCTTAGAAAACTCTTGGAATTAAATAAGAGAAAGTTGTTAAGAACACTTTGGTCTCACAATTTGCGCATGATTAGTGCTTCATTACTAAAGCCAGATAAAGAACTACTCACACTTCATAACTAAAAACAAACAAGAATTATAATTAAAACAGAAAACTAAATTAAACTGAAATTCGCAATCAGGCACCTCCATATGGGCATACGGAGTGGTCTGAAATTCTGGGTTGCAGCTATTCTGCAGACCCAACTACTGTAGCAAAATTCTAAAACGTAAAACTGCAAAATTAAAGTGTCAAAAGATGTTTAAACCCTAAACTATCTTCTCCTTATATAGGAGAAGAGAATAAAAATTCCTAAACCAACTTAAAGAGAGAATCTTCATTGTTTCCAAATTCTAAAACCCACATGCGGCTGTAAAAGTTAATTTCCTAATCTCTTCAACAACCCACTTGGTAAGTTCCAAAACTCTTTCTTGCCAAATCTCCCCAACTTAATCTCCAAGTCTTTGATCTTCTAGAATTCTCTTCAAATCCGCCATCTTCTCATCGTAATGCTCCCAATAGGAAACATCCAAATTTTGCAAATATTATCATCATTAAGCACCAAATTCATCCCCATTAAACACATAAAAGCATATACAAATTCAGCACTATTTCGTGCTTATCACATACCAGGAGTTCAAATTCCAAATCGCCCAGCTTATAGAGCTAACCCTGAGGAAAAATCTTTTCTAAAATATGCCCAAATCGTCATTGTTCTTGCTTGTGTTCTTGCATTGAATTCTTGTCGTTCCTTGCTGTTTTCTTTAGCGTCCTTGTTGCTGTTTTCGTGTCTAATTCTGCATTGTTTTGTTCTTCATCCTAGTGCTGAATTCATTAAGTTTTCATTGTTGTGTCACACGTCAAAAATTAGGGTTCATCAAACTATTCGGTAAAATTTCACAACTTGCTTGATTTTCATTCGATTGTCATTCTTTCTTTTGTGTTGTTTTCGTTATTCTCTCTATATCATCTTGTGTTCTGGTTGAGTTTTTGTTTCAAGTCAAAAAGATTAGTTCTTGAAGACTTTCTTGAACTTCTTGAATTTCTTGAAATTCCAAAGTTGCCGAAATTTGATTCTTGAGCTAGATTCTTGATCTTTGTTACAAATCTTGGATATCTTGTTCTTAAAGTTTATTCAAAATCTGAATAATTGGTGATTTCTTGAAGTTTCTTTATTGCTGAAATTTAAGGTTAAGACAGGACAAAAACCTTAAATCCTAGGTTTGTTTGGACAACATAAGACAAACAACCTTAAATCCTAGGATTGTGTCTTAAAACCTTAACACTTTGATTTGTCTTAGGTTCTTGTCCGAATTCAAAAAAAAAAGAGGCCGACTATAAAAAAAAGGCCCAATACAAAAAAAAGAGGCCGACTTATAAAAAAAAGGCCCAATACAAAAAAATATACATTCGGACCATTCAAAATTCAAAAGACCTAAGTGTTTTGTTTTTAATTTGTTTCTTTGAAATATCACCAACTTGAAATATCCATATATTGCTCAATACAACTCGGAATCAAGTGATTCAAATTGCTATATTTTCGTCTTTGAGTCTACTTTCTGTTTTCCTTAGATTCTGAAGTGAAATCAATTTACACCCACACGTTATCTAAATTTTTTCTTTGAATTCTCTTTGGTTTTTACTTGTGTAAGTTTTTGTTGTGGAACTTCTTGATTGAGACGTGTTCTACAAGTCATTGAACTTGGTAAGACTCAATAGTTCTAACAAATTCATTACTTGAGAGTATTAGCTAGGATAAAAAAGAGAAAAAACTACCTAATTAGAGTGGAGAGTACCTACTACCCCAAAGTGAGATCCCGTGAGGAAATCTAGTATTTTCTGGTTGTTTCTTACTAATCTTGCAGGTGCCAATGGAGGGAGGTGATAAACAAGTCACCCAAGCCGAACAAAAGTACGCCAATGAGGTACTTTTCAATATGCTTCAAAAGATCAATCTCCGACTTGATAACTTGGAATCGGCTTCTAAAGGCTCCACTTCAAAGAAACTCAATTTCGATGAGTTTGCATCCGACGGTGATAATGATGAGGAGGAGGAGAAAGTCACGGAATCTTCTAAAAAGGGTGACAATTCTAAAATTTCAATTGGTTCTGTTAAACTAACAATTCCTACTTTTCATGGAAAGGCAGATCCCGAGGCTTATTTTGATTGGGTTAGAGACCTAGCAGCAACTAAAAAGACGCAAAACAGCAGCAGATTTTTGACGACAAAGCAGCAAGAAAAACCGGAAGAACTATGAAACAGATTAACCTGAATTTTTGAGACAACAACCTATGCTCTGATACCAATTGATGTGAGTGGCCGAGGCTTGAAGATCCTGGACCAAACAAATCTCCACAACCTTCGGATCGTTACTGCACAAAAACTTCAAACACAAGAACACAAAATAGAAATCTTGGCGGACGAACTTCAAGGGAAACAAAAAGGTTGATCTTGCCCGACGTCGCGACGTGGATCTATAGATGTCACGACGTGGATGAACCCTAATAATTTTTTAATTAAACGAACTTGGACGTCGCGACATGCGACCGTGCACGTCGCGACGTGGGGGAAGTTTTCATCTCTTTTGTAAGCAGCACTGACGTAGCGACGTGCGATAGTGCACGTCGCGACGTTGGTGAATTCCCCACGTTTTGAAGCATTAAATCCTCCAATTCTCTCCAATTCTTTTCTCCAACCTACAAAACAAAACATTTGCACAAAATATACTTTTAGTGAATGAAATTTTTAGCCTAAATTCTAAGTAAACTAAATGAAACTTAAAAATATAATATATAAACTTGGGTTGCCTCCCAAGGAGCGCTTTATTTATCATCGAAAGCTCGACGCCTGTTGCTTATTCTTCCAGAGTCACCTTTTCAACATTGCGGAAAATCTTTTCGCCTTGAGAAAAATAAATCTTCAGCCTATGCCCATTGACGATAAAAGAATTTCCCGTCCTCTCATTTAGAAGCTCCACTGTGCCATAAGGAAACACGGTCTTCATCTTATATGGGCCATACCACCTTGACTTAAGCTTTCCTGGGAAAAGCCTCAACTTAGAATTATAAAGTAAAACCAGCTGCCTGCGCTCGAACTTTTTATGTAGGATGCGCTTTGGTATGCATCAAATCGAAACTCATCCAAATCATTAAATTCTAACAACCGTTGCTCAGCTGCTTTCCCATAATCCATTTTTAGCTCCTTTAATGCCCAAAAAGTTTTGTACTCAAGCTCAATAGGTAAATGACAAGCCTTACCAAAAACCATATGATATAAAGATGTACCAATTGGGGTTTTGAAAGCTGTGCGGTACGCCCATAGAGAATCATCCAATTTTGTTGCCCAATCCTTTCAAGAAGGTTTCACAACCTGTTCTAAAATTCTCTTGATTTCCCGATTTGATATCTCCACTTGACCACTTGTTTGGGGATGGTAAGGTGTTGCCACTTTATACCGGACTCCTTATTTGGTCAATGCTGCTTGAAAATCCTTATTACAAAAATGTGTGTCTCCATCACTAATAATTGCCTTTGGGGTTCCATAACGGGTGAAAATGTACTTCTTAATAAATCCGACCACACTTGTTGCATCACAAGTTGGTAAAGTAATTGATTCAATCCATTTAGAAACATAATCCACGGCCACAAGAGTGTAAGAGTTACCATTGGATTTTGGGAATGGTCCCATGAAGTCTATGCCCCAAACATCGAAAATTTCCACCTCTATAATGTTGTTTAAAGGCATCTCATTCCTCCATGAAATATTTCCTGTCCTTTGGCATTCATCACAATGTTTGATCCACTCTTGAGTGTCATGGAATATCTTTGGCCAATAATACCCCGATTGCAACACTTTGTAAGCTGTTCTCCGTCCCCCAAAATGTCCTCCATAATCAAATTCATGGCATGACCGAAGAATTTCTTTTTGATACTCCTCAGGAACACATCTTCTAATAGCATGGTCACTGCATACCTTGAAAAGATAAAGCTCATCCCAATAGTAGTAGCTTACATCATGGATGAGTCTCTTTCGTTGTTGGATAGACAAGTTTGGTGGAATTTGTTGTGAGATTACATAATTTGCAATGTCGGCGTACCATGGAACCTTTTCAGCTTCTTCCACTTGAAATAATTGCTCATCCGGGAAGAGTTCCTTAATATGAACATTACTGTCCTCTTCCAAATGCTCATGCTTTTCCAAACGAGAAAGGTGGTCGGCAACATGATTTTCAGCTCCCTTCTTATCATGAATTTCCAAGTCAAATTCCTGTAGCAGTAGAACCCATCTAATCAACCTCGGTTTTGCATCCTTCTTGGCCATTAAGTAACGAATTGCTGCATGATCTGTGTAAATAATCACTTTGGCTCCCAGCAAATAAGAACGGAATCTATCCACAGCAAATACAACTGCCAACATCTCCTTTTCGGTTGTAGTGTAATTACACTTAGCTGAATTGAGTAGACGGCTGGCATAATGAATAGTATGAAAAATTCTGTCTGTTCTTTGACCAAGAACTGCCCCCACAGCAAAATCACTCGCATCGCACATAATCTCGAAGGGGGCTCCCCAATTGGGAGGTTTAATAACTGGAACTGCTACAAGTTGGCCCTTAATAAAATCAAATGCTGCTTTACAGTCATCATCAAAATTGAATACCGCATCTTTTTCCAAGAGATGACACAAGGGCTTGGTGATTTTAGAGAAGTCCCGAATGAATCGGCGGTAGAACCCTGTATGGCCCAAAAAGCTTCTTACTCCCTTGATATTTATTGGATATGGTAGCTTTGCAATGAGATCCAATTTTGCTTTATCCACTTCCATGCCTTTAGCTGAGATCTTGTGGCCAAGGACAATTCTTTCTTGCACCATAAATTGACATTTCTCCCAATTCAAAACCAAATTTGTCTCTACACATCTTTCAAGCACCTTAGCCAGATTATCCAAGCACCGATCAAAAGAATCACCAAAAACTGAGAAATCATCCATAAATACCTCAATAATGTCTTCCACCATATCATGGAAGATGGCCATCATACACCTTTGAAATGTTGTGGGTGCATTGCATAACCCAAAAGACATCCTCTTAAATGCGAAAGTACCAAAAGGGCAAGTGAATGTTGTCTTGTCCTGAACCTTTGGGTCAATAGTGATCTGATTATACCCCGAGTAAACATACAAGAAGCAATAAAATAGATAACCAGCAATTCTGTCCAAAACTTGATCAAGGAATGGTAGAGGAAAATGATCTTTGCGGGTTGCCTTGTTGAGCTTGAGATAATCCATACAAACTCGCCATGCATTAATGATACGGGTTGCCAACAACTCGTCATTATTAGTCTTTACCACTGTCACCCCACTCTTCTTTGGCACACGTTGGACTGGACTTACCCATTCGCTATCAGATATAGTATATATCATCCCAAAGTCCAAAAGTTTGATCATCTCCTTTTTAACAACATCCATCATTATTGGATTTAATCGACGTTGCCTATCTCGTACTGGAATTGCATCATCTTCCAAAAGAATTTTATGCATGTAGATTGATGGTCTAATTCCCTTAATATTAGCAATAGTCCACCCAATTGCTCCTTGATACATTTTCAGCACCATAATAAGCTTCTCTTCTTGCCATGGTTCTAATGTAACTGAGATCACTACTGGCAAAGTGTTATTATCCCCCAAAAAGGCATATTTGAGATGTAAAGGGAGTGGCTTGAGCTCCAATTTTGGAGGTTCTTCAACTGAAGGTTTCATCCTATTTTCACTGCAATCAAGGACTTCAATTGGCCTCACCTCAATGGGCTCCTCACAAACAGTATCAATTAGCTCATAAATGGAGGTATTAATAAAAACACCTTCAAACATATTTTGTAACTCTAATTCTATATTTTCATCAATTTTAAGAAACTCGGAATTAGACATATGCATTAAAGAGTCATTATCATTAATAGTACATGTTTTCATAGGATTGCATTCAATAACTGAAGTTTTAACAACATCCATGAAAAAGCAAGTATTAATATCCCTAGGATGCTTCATAGCGTAATTAACATTAAATGTTACCTCTTCGCCATTAACAGAAAAGTGATTGTCTTGTTGCGTACGCCAATTAAAGCACCTCCAGTTGCCAAGAATGGCCTTCTAAATATAAGAGGAACCTCTTCATCTTCCTCCATGTCTAAGATAATAAAGTCCACTGGAATTGTGAACTTATCAACTGCTACCAAAACATCTTCAATGATACCCATAGGAGTGATGATGGATCTATCAGCCAACTGAAGAGTTATAGCCACTGGTTTGATTTGCTCACCCATTTCCACATTGACAGCTATAGAATAAGGCATCAAGTTAATACCAGCCCCAAATCACATAATGCCTTAGCAAAATATCTTGAGCCAATTCTACAAGGAATTGTGTAGCTTCCTGGATCTTTGAGCTTAGGGGGAAGATTGTTCTTCATTAAGCATTGCCCAACCTCATTTAATTGGATAACCTCCTCACATTGCAAAATTTGCTCCTTATTTGAAATAAGATCTTTCAAGAATTTAGTGTAAGTAGGTACCGTCTTCACCAAATCTAGCAAAGATATTTCCACATTGAGTTGCTTAATCATTTCAGCAAATTTGCTGAACAAAATCTTCTTTTTTGATGGCTGTATCCTTTGAGGTAAAGGTAATGGTGGAGCACATTCTGGAAAGTCAAAAGCACTTGGAGGATTTTTCTTTCTCCCTTTACTGACACTTTCTTTCTTGGGTTCAGCTTGCTTTGGAACATCTTCAGTCTCAATTGGAACCTTGACAGTATCTTGATTATTCTTTGGAGAATCTTCTTCACTAAGAGTTGGAGATGTCAATTCCTTACCACTTCGAAGTGTAACCGCATGGCATTACTCCTTTCCCTTTGGATTTGGGAAAGTATGACTGGGTAAAGTTCCAGCTGGTCTATTGTGCATTTTATTTGCGAGTTGGCCTATTTGAGTCTCCATATTCTTAAGAAGAGCTTTATGCTCTCTGAACATCCCATCATATACCTCCATTCTTTTCTCCACATTGGCGTGTTGCTACTGACATTCTCCAAAAAACTTTTCCATCTTGGCCCCCAACACAGTTATAACATCATCAATTATTGCTTGTGAATTACCAATTTGTATGTTTTGTTGGTTTCCATAGCCAGGCGGATAAGTTGGTCTTGGTGCATTATATTGTGGTCGATTTTGTCCTCCTTGACACCACTAGTTCCCACAGGATGGTTTCCATTGATTTGAATTAGTATTCCGGTTGAAGTTGACATACTGCACTGGCTCATTAGTGACTTGAGGGCATTCATCCACATGATGTGCTCCTTGGCATAATCCACTAGATGGCGTGATTTTGTTTGTCAAGGATGCATGAATACTAGCAAGTTGGCTCTGCATGGCTATCATTTGTGCTTCCAAGTTGGCTGTTTTATCCAACTCTAACATTACAATTTGCCGTCTTCCATGGTTACTTCTTGCAGTGGGCAGCATTATCTCATTACTTACTATACGCTCAAAAATCTCTTCAACATTCTCTTTAAAACATTCTCTTTAAAACATCATGTGGAATGTGTGAGAGATTACTTGTGTTACACACTTTAAGGAATGTCCTTAAATGTGCATGTGGATCCTCAGTACTCAATCCATAGAAAACCTGGCCATTTTGAATCAAATTTATGAAAGCCGGCGGAATTTGAAAATTCTCTCCAGTGTCAATAAAAGGCGAATCCAAGTTATCCATTCGAGGCTCATAATGATCACCATACCGACGTCGCGGTACCAGTGGTTGTGCTTGAGGAATAATCGGAGGGACCCCTGGTGGAGGATCAACACCCACTGGAGGAACAACAACATTAGGCTGATTACCTTATGCAGCCATTGCTTCGAATTCTAGCTTCTTCCTAACACGCAAAGTCCGTGCAAGTTCTGGGTCGTATTGATATTCTGCTAGTCCAAATGATCTTGTCCTGGGCATGCAAAGAAAAGAATAGCAATAGTACTAAAAAGAAGCAAAAAATATTAAAACTTAAACTAAAAAATAAATAAATAAAATTTCAACATGACTGCTCTCCCCAGCAACGGCGCCAAAATTTGATGAGGGAAAATATGTAAAATAAAGTTGCGATCATGGTTGCTATTTACCCCTACTCAAAAATAATGCTAAACAACCCCCGTGAAGGTGATAGTATAACAAGTTCGTTCATTTAGGTAAAGGACTGTGTTGAAATTCTAAGAAATTTTTTTTTGGTTTTTAAATGTTTATTGAACTAAAAATAAGAATGAAAATAACAAATAACTAAAACAAAGACAATGATTTGATTTAAATTACCAATTAAGCAAGTGTACTCCCGAGATTATATTTAGGGTTACATAAAAAGCACATACATACATTCCATCTATGGTCATGCAAAATAAGGGTAAATAACCTAACTCACGCCCTCCGATGTGGTAAGAGGCAAGGAATGCTTTAAGTACTTACCTATTTAGATATTAACTAATTCATTAAACCCTCCTATGTGGTAAGAGGCAAGGTTTACTACCTTAATTAACCCGGAATCTAGTGCAACTAACCAACTCAACCAAACACTCAAGTTCAACCGCTCCTATGTGGTAAGAGGCAACGCCCGAACCAGTCACGCTAATGCTAAACTAATCCTCCCTAACTCCTCCTATGTGGTAAGAGGCAAGAGCTAAGGTAAAATCAATCTAACAAATTCACAACCAACCCACAAAAGATTCCAAACAACCCACTCTAATCCTCCTATGTGGTAAGAGGCAAGATTAAAGTAAGTTATCTCTAAATAATTTACTGCGCTTTAAGAAAATATTCATCATACAAAATCCGGCCAAAATCATGCATAATTATGAAGAACACAACAAAACTTATTCAACAAAGACCATAAGATAGAATTTAGCATGTAAATTAAGCACAAAAACCCTTATTCATAATCCCGGGAGCACAATAAGTTTAGCCGAGCATGGCTAAATCAAACATCATCATAATATTAATAAATAAGCACAATATTGAAAACATAAATTAAAAGAAAATAAAATACCTTGAATTGTAAATCCTTGAATGTAATCTTTGTCTCTAAATAAATGAATTCAATAAGAGATGATGTTCCCAATCCTTACAGCTGCAATTCTCCGTAAATAGCCAAAAGAATGAAACCCTAGCTATTACAAAGAAGAAAAGCCCTTGCTTGAATTCTCTAAAAGTTGACACACACTTAAAACGCTGTAACCCTAGCCCTGTTTATAGTAATTCTATATAAATATTAGCAAATAAGTCCCTCACGAAAACAATGTCAGATAAGAAGTCTCAAAGTGGGCCAAAATCGCAAATTTCCAAAATTAAGTCGTAAAACTGCGTTTTTCTCCGACATCGCGACATGCACGGTCGTACGTCAGCGACGTGGAAGGGTCCGGACGTTGCGACGTGGATCACTGGAAATTTCTCAAAAATCGTCCGAACAATTTATCCAAAAATTGATTTAATTGTCCTTTTTGACGTCGCGACGTGGAAGGTCACCCGTCGCGACATCCACCCACGATGCGTCGGACATCGTGATGTGGAGGCGTTTTTCATGAATTCACGAACTTTCTTCAATTTTTCCTCCCCTTTGCGTCCGATTCTACTCTCGTATGATTTTCCTCTTCCGGCATACACCGCGATCAACAACCCTACAAATAAAACACTAAAACAAATAAAAACAAACAAGAACGACCAAAGAATTAAGTATTAACACTACATAAAAGGTGAATAAATTCACCTTATCAATAGAGAATTGGGATTTGGGGGAAATAAACCATCATTCTTAGGCCTCATCATGGGAAAAGAGAGGTGTTAAGGAGTCCAGAGGAATGTGCGGTCATCATGCTGATCGGAATCTGGATTTTCAAGCAACAAGTTCCCCTATGATCTATAACACATGTCAATTGGATTGCATAAATCGCCAAAGGGAGTATTCATTTGGTAGAGGAACCCTAGGACATACTTTTTCTTGCATTAATTCCTTAATTGGTTATCGTGTTTGTTGTCACTATTCAAGAGTAATTTCTAGGATCTCAGGACCAACTCTTTCCTGTGGTACGATACTCTACCATTACTACTACACTAGGTTAGGGATAAATTGATAGCACACGATAGCTCACATCACCTACACGTGTCAGTAAATTGCTTCTTTCTATTTCTTTCTTACTTGATTGATTTACTTGTTCTGGGTATTTATGGGTTCAAGTGGTGGTGAAACTCGTTCTACATTCAGAATAGACAAGGTTCTTAGATTGAGGGAAGTATAGAAATCAATTTATTTGATAGGGATAATAGATAGTTGAAAAACGCTACCTAAATAGAGTGGTGAGTATCTATTCCCCATAGTGAGAACCCGTGAGGAAGTATTACTTTGTTATATTTTCTTTCTTGTTTTTCTAACTCTTGCAAGTACAATGGAGGGTGACAATATAACAAAGCACTATGTGATCCACAATTTTCACTTGATGTTCTGTTCAATATGGTCTGAAAGATCAATTTATGATTGGGCAACATTGAGTCTGCAACCAAATCAGCCTCGAAAGCTTCGGTCTCTAAGAAGCTAAGGTATGAAGAATATGAGGCTAATTCCCAATTTGAAGATGAGGTTGCTCATGAGCAGTCCCAAATTGGTAAAAAGTTTGTGTTTCCTATTGGTACTCCTAAGGTTATCATACCTATATTTCATGGAAAATCGGATTCAGAGACTTACTTTGACTGGGTTAAAGATTTGGAAGACATCTTTGAAGAAAGTAACTATCCTAAAGATCAGAGGTTCCGATTATCATATAGGCATATCAAAGATTATACTAGTATTTGGTGGAATCAAGTGCAAAGTGCTAGAAGGCAAGAGGGAAAGAGCATGATAAAGAAGTAAAGTTGAATCTTAAGTTGCACGAACTGGTACATGGAAATAAGTCCGTAGAGGAGTACTATCAAGGGATGAAAATTCTCATGATCAAGGCAGATATTGAGAAGAGTGTTGACATGACAATTGGGCAGTTTCTTAGAAGAATGAACCAAGAATTGGCTTACCATGTAGATCTCCAAAGTTATGTGGATATAGAAGAACTAGTTCACAAGGCAATTAAAATTGAAAAGCACTTGAAGAATAGAAGTAGCTATCAAGTTCCACAACCCACTTGGAAGAAGGACAGCAAGTCGGCTCAATCTAATCAATATGTGATGCCAATATCAATGCCCTTTTTGCCTCAAAACAATGTGAATTCAGCACCCTAATTTACTCCAATGAGTGTTAAAAATGGTTTATCTACTCAAAGAAAACAAGGAGGTGGACTACACGATGTGAGGAGTTTTAAATGTCAAGGGTTTAGTCATATTCAAGCCAACTGCCCAACAAGAAAGCTAATGTACATCCTTGACAATAGAGAGGTGATGAGTGAATAATCCAATGGAGGTGTCATGCCAGACCTTGAAGAAGATTCTAATGAAGGCAATGAAGTTAAGCATATGACCGGATTGAATGATAAGCTTACTTTGGTGATGAGGCAAATTTTTCATGCACAACCCAAGATCGAGTCTGAGGACATTCATCGAGAAAATATCTTTCATGCATGATGTCTCATTAATGGGAAAGTATGTAGTTTGGCTTTTGATAGTGGAAGTTGTAAAATGTCAAAAGTATTTTGCTTATTCAAAAGTTAGGGTTGTCTTTTGTTAAAAATCCTAAGTGATGCAAACCAGCCCTTGGGAGCCACAAACAACTCATCACTGTTGCCCAAAGATTCTTTACAAGGACTTGGAGGTCCTATGATGAGGGCTTGGGCAAAGAAAGCTAAAACATCCTTGTTCAACCTTATTGAAGATATTTGTAACTCTCAAAGTCAAACTAATCTAGAGGAAGATAGTCAAATGGTGATGAATTTGGTTAATCAACACTTGGAAAGCCCAAATCTTGAAAGCATGATGAAAGAACAAGGAAAAACGTGCTTTGAGAGTCATGGATAAAGAGAAGGCGTGTTAATTCAAGAAACTTTAGCTGCCACTTTTAGTTAATTAGTTTCTTTTATTTCAGCAAATAAATTAGGGAAATTACCATGGTAACTTGTTGAGATTTTCTAGAATAGGTAATTCCAAATTTGAATTTTTCAAACATATTTGAAAAGTGATAGGTTCCAAATTTGAATTTGGTTGATAAGATACAAATTTGATTAAGTTAGATAGCATCCAAATTTGAATTCAGTTGATAAGATCCAAATTTGAATTAGGTAGATAGGATCTAAATTTGAATTTGGATTTCAAATTCGTTGATGTAATCTATACTTGCCTATAAATAGGGCTCTTGTGATCAATGAAGTATAGATTGGAATTGAGTTCAATTTATAAAGTTAATTCATGACAATTGCTTTCTTTTAAGTTTTTGGCTCAAGAACAAGTCCATATCCATTCATCTCAAGCAAGTCTTATTTTGGATTGATTTGGTGATAACTTGGATTCTGAAGACAAGTTCTTTAGGGTTCTTGTTCCATCATTCATATTAATCGTTCTAATTAACAAGTTTAATTAGGGTGGTTAATTCCTCCATTAAATTCCTATTTCTTATTTTCGTTCAAGGCTTTATTTTCAAAGATAGATACTAAATATAAATTCTTTCTTGGTGAATTCTTACCTTGAATGATATCAATTAGTATCAAAACCAGTTTCTTTGAATCAAATTTTGCAATTGAATTTCTTGAATGTGTTCTTGAATTTCTTTATATTCTTGGACAAATTTTTGAAAATTCCAGCTATGAGAATATTCAATTCAATTTGTATTCTTATATAATTGGTTGAATTAATATTCATGATCAAGATCTATTTTTGCTGAGTTAAGTTACAATTGAATCCAATTAGTAAGTGCTATTAATTGCTGCAATTTGTATGATTTGACTAATTTCTGTGAAAGATCTTGATTTCTTTTTTAATATCATATTTTGTGTGAAAACTCCGTGTTAAATTGCTTTCAAATTCTGCAATTTATAGTTTTTATATCTCTAAATTCGATTCCTATCAGAAAAATAAGCCAATTTACATTTGCACAAAGATTCTCTTAAATCTTTAGAGGAAATATTGAAAGAAACAAAAAATTATATGAAAAACAAATTTGCCTAGGCAAAAAGTAATAATACAAAGGGCAGTGGTACATATAAAAAAATCACGTATTATATTTGAATGATATCACGTCTTTGCATCTCCTCAAATTGTAGGATCAAGGTAAGCAAAAAAAAATCATATCTTGAGAAAAATTGCTTACAAATTGAAAATTAATTGATTCAATTTGCTTCTTGTTTGTACTATCTTCTTGAGCTTTTATATATCTGAATTCTTCAAGTTCATTGAGCCTTAATTTGCACAAGTTCATAACCAAATTGATCCAATGAAATTATCTGATATTTGCCAAAACAAAATATCAGAAATTTCATTTCTTGTTCTATTCCTTTGCTTTGATGTTTGATACTTCAATTACAACAATTGTTGTTCATAATCCACAAGATACTTTGTTGGAACTGTTTCAATCATTGCTAGTTTTTAGTTCTTAAAAGAAGTTACGAGTTCCAGTGATTCAATTGTGAGTTATATTTGCTTGAATATATTTGATTGTATTTATTAATTCAAAAATATGAAAATTGATCCTTGAAATCCAGCCAAAAAATTAAGCTTCCATTGTTGGAAAAGTTTGCTTGTTGCAATTCTTGTTATCATTGAAACAATTTTTAAACTTGAGTTGCTTGATTAGTTTGTTGATAGGCTGTTCTAAGTAAAGAACATCAAAAGAGAGCAGAGAGAATCACTTCTAAAAGAGTGCAAACACGAGAGGAAAAGTGAGGACTTATTATCTAACCATTTTTCTTTCTTTCTTTGTCTTTACAGACTCTCACTTGTAGCAAATTCAACAACATGATTGAAGGCAAGCCCACCAAAATGAATAAAGAGGACAACTTTGACATTAAGGCATCATTGAAGGCTATTCAATCACAATTTGAGAAAATCAACGTAAGATATTCTTTTCTAGAATCTAGTGAACCTCCTAGCATGCTTAAAACATCTAGAAATCAGTTGTTTGAAGGAAGTCATAGGGGGATTTTGAAAGTGAAGAATACATAAGTAATAGAATGCCTAAAATTGATCAAAGAAAAGAACAGAATATAGGAACTATTAAAATGAAACTTCCTGAGTTTATAGGAGGTAGTGACCCCAAAGCCTACCTAGAATAGGAACGAAAAGTTGAACATGTGTTTGATTGTAACCAATATTTTGAAGATAAAAAGATTAAATTAGCAGCCTTAGAATTTAAGGCATATGCTAGCATTTGGTGGGATAATTTGGTTAGCAATAGGAGAAGGAATGGGGAAGAACCAATAAGAACATGGAGTGATGTAAAAAGAATTATGAGAAAAAGGTTTTTACCAAATTACTAGTATCGTGATCTATCAAGAAAACATCAAACACTAACTCAAGGTTCTAAAAGTGTTGAAAAATACTATAAAGAGATGGAAATTTCTATGATTAGAACTAACTTGTTGGAGGATAGAGAAGCCACCGTGATGCAATTTATTGGAGGATTAAACAAAGACATAGCCGACATTGTAAAAATCCATCTGTATTTGGAGATGAAAGAGCTGCTCCACAAAGCCATTCAAATTGAAAGGCTGCTCAAAGGTAAGTCTAAAGGTAATTCAAATACTTCGAATAATGTTACTTGGCATGACGGTTGGAAAGAAAACAAAGCAGCCGCCAATTCAAATTCAAAAGGCAAAGGGGTTACAAAACAGCCGCCTATTTTTGCTGAGTTAAGTTACAAATCTAAAACTAAACCAACTTTTGCTAAGGGTAATTGTTTACGGGTTTGTCGTGCAACCCAATCAAACAAATACCATAACTATAAATATGTAGCAATTGAAGAGCAAGGGGTCGAATTCCACAGAGAGAGGGGTCTTGTTAAGAGTTCGTGTGAATAATTAAAGCATATGCATATATGGACAATTAGAGATACCAAGTGTGCAGAAAGTGGAGTGAAACATGCACCCCTTCCTTTTCAATCCCAAACAAAAAGCAAGTGCAATGAGAATAAACAATTTAATCTAGAGATGAGTCCTTGTGGGAGCATTGGTATGAGACATTCAAGTCTTTGACATGAGAGTTTCCTTGCTATGGTTTACTACAAACTGGAGGTGTTCCATTGAGAGGTAATAGATTACAAAAACCTATCACAATCTCCCAATTTTAATAAGCCGAGAGGTGATAGATTACAAAGAACTACCATAGCATCCTAACGTTATTTGTTCACCAATTAAAATTTAGGATTCTACCCAACCGTGAGTGCCCATGAAATTAAAACGATAGCCCATAATCTTGCCAAGAAACCATGCTAAGACTTTCTCTCCATTTCTTGATTATCTAGTGGACTAGAACCTTGTCCCATGACCTTACAAAGAAGCCATGTTAAGACACTTCTAGTAATCTCCTTTAACATTCAAGGTTGGTAGCTCTAGAGTTTAGCCCATTTTTCATGCCACAAATTAGACTCGTTCATTAGACCAATAAATTTATCCTTGGCAACACATAGTCTACAAAAGTTCTTTACTATTGTGTGTCTAATTAAACAAGCATGCAAGGTCTTTATTTATAATACCCAGAGCAAGTACTACCTCATGTCAAGCTTTACAATACCCACAAGAAACCTCCACAATAACCCATCAAGAAACTAGCCACTCATGGATGAAAATAGCACAAAAATCATGTTTAAGTTCAATAGTAAAGCCATAAAAATAAGAAAGAGAGCCTCCCCTTTGTAGAACCAAAATAAAGATGACTTCTTCTCTTGAATTCTACACAAAAGATCCAAGCTTTGACTCAAAAATTGGTGATTTTCACTCTTGGACTTCACTTCTAGCCTTGCTTCTTGATAGAGAAGAATGGAGGAAGAAAGTACAATATTTCCTCAAATTCTATTCTTGATTCACTTAAAAGGCATCTCTAAATTTGTTTCTAGCTGCTTTATGTACTACTACAACTTCTAAAAATACTAAAAACTACTTCTAGGAAGTTAATAATACAAGTTGAACCCCAAAAAGTAGTTAGGGAAGGAACACAAGTGTAAAAAGTACAAAAGGTACAAAGCTCAGTTATCTCGCGTAGGCAGTAGTCAGGTCGCGCCATGCATTTAGTCCTGAAGATTGCATAGAGTAGCTTGGTACCAGGTTGCGTGACCCTCTTTTCAGTAATTCTATAGCTTGTCGTAGGGTAGCAAAGGTTGTGTTGTACATTCAAACAGATTTATGCTTGGCCTTGGTTATGCTAACAATACTTTCTGCACTTTCTTGTATTTGGATTCTCATTCCTTTTTATGCACTGTCTAGTGTAGGCTGATCCATGTTGCGCTGCATAGTCTGGCATATTTTGTTCACATAGTAACTTATGTCAAGTTACACTGGTCTTTCATTCATCCTTCTTCTAGCATCTGTGCACCTAACAATTTTCCACCTCATGTTGGCATGGCCTTCTTTAGGATGCACTATGCTTTTGACTTCACATCTTCTATGGCATAGCCAGACTTAAACTACGCTGTGACTAGCTTTCTCATGGCACAGTTTATCATTGGTTGCACTAACTGACCATTTTGTCACTACTTTTTGCTCCTTTTCGAATTCTTTTGTCTATTTCCCTCTCTTGAGCTCTTCTTTTTGTCCTTCCACCTAAAACAACACGCAAACTAACATAAACAACAAAAATTAATTGAGAACTTAGGCAATTACAATATGAAACAAAGGAAAATAAGTTGGTGATTTACAAACTTATCAAACCCCACACACTTAAGACATTGTTTGTCCTCAAGACAAGACCAAAGAAAAATAATCAAAAGACGTTAAAGACTAGCATGAGCATAAGATAAGAGTTCATCACGCATTGCATAATCATGTTCCATGCCAATCCTAAACTTCACACATTCACTTGAAAATGAGATTTCAACTACCCTTTCATTTTCTCAATAAGTTTATAGCTAGTGTGTCAATCTCAAAGAGTAAGGTAATCATGATGAAAGTGCATTAATGTCAATTGTCACATGTTTACAAACCCTTGTGTGCAAGTGTGTGTTCATGGATATCATATATTCAAAACCTTCACTACTAATCAAGCAAGATGAAGGTAAGCATCACTTTGAGTTAGAAAACAAGCATCTTCTTTTAACCAATGTCTCATAAGTCACATAGCATCCCTCCACTTATGCACTTTATCAAAGATCAATGAACCTTATTCCTTCACTTATATGCAAGCAAATGTGCCTCGGGTTTTTGGCATTATTTTACATCTACCCAATCATATGATTTCTATGTAGGAATATAGTTTTCATTTAAAAAGCAATCTCATAGAGGACGGGTAAGAATATTTAATGATTTAAGCACATGCCAAGGGTTTTATGGCTTTTTATAACTCATTCCCAATCATACGAGTTCCTTATATAGTTCAAACATTCTTTCAAGTTCGAAAGGCAGTCCCGCTCTTGGACTGGGAATATATACTCATTTGAGCATCATTAAGCACATAAACTAAACATTCGTTCACATCATCTCTTCAATGCACATATGTTCACACCACGTTCCTTGGAGGCATTTAGCTAAATGTGAGCTTAATTGGAGTTTCAAAACTACTTAACTCCACATCCCGTTTTCTTTCATAGTTCCAATCTCTCCTATATGATCTCCATATTATATCTTTAGAACAAGGGTATCTAACCACAAACTCTTCGGTGTACACTTATTCATCATTTAACCAAAACAATCACAGTTCTGTGATTGATTTGCACAAGCCAATCCCTAACAAAACATTCTCACTTTTCATGACAATCTCAATTTCATTCTTGTGTACAAAACCACTTATTCACAACATGAACAACAAAAAAAACACAAACACCATTTGGGATTCAAATTATAACAACTTTTATTAATACACAAAAGCATCACAATTAAACAAATTATCAAACAAAAATCAAACACAAAAAAATTAAATTTCTAAACTACCACATAGAATGACACTCTTTTTCATGTCTAACAACATCTATCTTCTCATTTTAAAACCATACCAACAACTTCAAACACAAACACCAAAATATTCAAGCATAAACAAAAGGCAAGCCACCCCCCACACTTATAGGGTGCTTGTCCTAAAACATATGAAAAGGTTATATAACTCCCTTTTTTAGTGCGCTTTCTCAAGCTCATGATTTCGTTTCCATGTTCTTTGTCATTTGCTCCATATTAGCCCACGAGTTGACCGTTGGCTCTATCTCCATCAATGCCCAGTTTGTTGGAGTCTTCTTTACTTTCTCAATCGGCATCGATTCCTATGTTGTCATGTATCCTTCCAGTTGTAGTTGAGGGACATCTTCCTCAACTACCATTCAGCACTTGTCATTGGCTGCTAGAGGTGGCACCTAGGCTAACTTTTCAATTTTTTGCTTTGTACAAGTGTTAATTTCCTTTGCCTTTTCGTTTATGGGTTTGATGAATTGATGTTGTTTTTTACCTTTCGTTTTTCTAGTGCTATTGCGTGAATACCTAACACAAGCAAAAAATATTTATAAAAATGTTGAATTAACAACAACACAAAAGAAACTACATCAACCAAACTACAACCATGAATTCTATTTTCATTCAAATTCGCATACCACACATAGCTTCACAATTCAAACCAACAGCCAAGCTTTCACACTGTGCCTTATAATTACACACCAAAATAGAATTTCATTCAACACAAGATAAATCTCAAGTCATCACCATGAATGATTACTCTCAGATTTCAAGCATACACAAAGAATCCTCCTACTCAATGCGACTTATAACTATCTCGGCTCAATCCAATAATAAGGAATGGGAAAAATTGAAGATAAAAAACAATATTTTGGCTTGTTTTGCAGATTTAGCTATAACCCAATTCCCAAGCGATGCAAACAATATGATTGTGAGTGCATTCTTACTTTCTTTTGGCTCCCAAAATCACAATGAAGCACAAAAGACTCATCTGGATACATCAATGAACTTGAAGGAGTTTTAAGCATGCTAAACAATATATTTCCACATTCAAAGTCCTTTCAAGTTCATTCTACTTGCTTCAACTAACTTATAGGCCATAACATCAAAAATATATCATTGAGACTAGAAGTAATCTTAGCTCAAGCAATACACAACAATTAGGCACTTCATGTTAAGCACTTGATAGCTTTAAAGCTCTATGAATTTAGGGAAAATCATTAAAAACACATGTTAGCATTTTCAGAAACAAGTTGAAATCACCACGAATTCCATTCTTAACTTTCAAGGAAATCATCTTTATCATTAGGTTCTAAACAAATGCACATCATTTTCATGAAGCTTAAACAATTCAATTCTTACACAAGGAGAATCTTAACAAGCAATTTCACATGTCAAGGATGACTTCTATAGCACAATAAAATTCAAGAATTTCAAAATTTTGAATTTTCAATTTTTTGGACTTCCAAAATCTTTGAATGCCTGCATCATGCTCCCCTATCACATGAAACCCAACCCAAGCTCAATTAGAGGCAAAACAACTTCAAATATGAGAATTGAAAAATTACCTTTTTAGTGAAGAATAAGGGTTTGAACTTGCATTGATGATTCCTCGATGTTCTTGATGGAATGATTTGGTTGAAGTGTGTGATTTTTGTTTATAATGAACTTAAAACTTTTAACTTATATAAATTCAGGTCTTTAGTGATTCATGTGCAAAATTTCAGTTAA
Source organism: Ophiorrhiza pumila (assembly GCA_016586305.1). Taxonomy (NCBI): domain Eukaryota; kingdom Viridiplantae; phylum Streptophyta; class Magnoliopsida; order Gentianales; family Rubiaceae; genus Ophiorrhiza; species Ophiorrhiza pumila. The sequence goes on from BLIW01000011.1 coordinate 16,765,849, forward strand.
AGATGTTTATTTGGTGAGTGTGTGAAATGGGTTCAAAGTAGAAGAGGCTAAGGCATGTTGTGCTGTAAACTTTGACACTTGAAATTCATTTTCTGTCATAGAGTAGCCTATTAGAAGCTACGCTGGAGGAAAACTCTTCTTGATGGAATGATTTGGTTGAAGTGTGTGATTTTTGTTTATAATGAACTTAAAACTTTGAACTTATATAAATTCAGGTCTTTAGTGATTCATGTGCAAAATTTCAGTTAAAGATGTTTATTTGGTGAGTGTGTGAAATGGGTTCAAAGTAGCATAGGCTAAGGCATGTTGTGCTGTAAACTTTGACACTTGAAATTCATTTTCTGTCATAGAGTAGCCTATTAGAAGCTACACTGGAGGAAAACTCTTTTAACACTTAGGAATTTTTTTTTTACAATTTGGCTTAATTGTATAGAGATTTCATGGCGTAGGGTATTGCTTAGTTACAACAATTCATTTGAGAAGATTCATTTTCCGCCTAGTTTTAGCATAGCTTACCATCAAGTCACATTGTATGTTTTTCTTATAGCGTGGACTTTTGTTTACCTAAGCTGTTTGAAGCATTTTACACACTTTCAGATCCTTCACAAAATTTTGCATGGCGCAACTTCACGTAGCCTACGCTATGGTTTTGCTTCAAGACTTAGTATCAGAAAGAGCAATTTTTAACAATGGAATTAGCGTAAAGTTCTTCTCTTCTGATATTGTAGTTGGCGTAGTTAGATGCCACCTATGCTGTGAAAATTTTGTGTTCAGGGTTTGCTTGTTTACATAGAGGCGTAGCCTGTTGCAACTTACGTTGTAAACATGCACTCCCCCCATACATAACTTCTGACTACAGCGTAACTACATTGAATCTACGCTATAGTAAGTCATTTCTTGTGCAAGTGTGAAAATTTTCAAAAAATTTCATAGCATAGTCTTAGTGTTGGTTGCACCACGTAAACAAAAATTTTCTTTTCCAGAAGTAGCTTAAAAATTTCATGATGCAACTTAACACACCCTACGCGACAAATTTTTAGGTTCAAAAAGGGTAAATATTTGTAAAGGTTTCAGGCTTAGTTTTTCCCTTTTTCTAAAACATGCTTTCGCGTAGGTAACCATAAGTTACGCTATGCTTTTTCCTTTCACAAAATTGTGCTGAATTTGTGTAGTGTGGGTAACGTCAGGCTAAGCTATGAAAAATATTCAGGCATTCATTCTTCAATCTTCTCAAATGGAGTAACCAACCTCTAGGCTAAGCTATGAACATTAAGCTTCACAAAAAAAATTTAAAATTTTTTTTCCTAAGGGTTCTAATGCAATGCATGCTAACTACATGGTACTTTTACAATACAAACACATTACATTTGTTACCTCCCTTTGATTGGCATACTCCATGTAGCATTCTTCTTCTTGATGTCCTCTATTGCTCTTCTACAATTAAACACAAACATCCATTAAACTAACTATAACACACAACAAAAACATGTAATTAGGAAGGTAAGAAACCTTGGGTTGCCTTCCAAGCACCGCTAAATTTATTTTCAATAGCTTGACTTAATTAAAAACTATAAATCAAAATAAAGAGGAAGGATTCATGTAGTTCTAGGTTTATTAGTCCCTATCTAGACTTTTATTCTTGTGGTTGTCGCCTCAAGATCAGAGTAACCATCCTTATACCAGAAAAATTCCTTTCCATAAAAACTCTCTTTCCTCCAATAGGGCTCTGGTTGACAATTATTGAAATGTGCTTGAACTCATGCAAATGAGGAACAACTTGTAAATATTTTCCTGTGCACTACAGTTGTTCCGCCATCGTAGGAACCTTTTCTCTTCCTTCCACTGAAAGTGTTGGAGTTAGCAATGGCTTCACATCTATTGATCGAATCCTCATCTCCAACATGCTTGGCCATGCTTTTCTTTGAGGAACATCATTTGGCTTTTCACACACATACTTAAGAAAATAGTTAGTAAGCTCATTAATTTATAAGTCTACAAAGCATGACCTTACTATGTTAGTTATGTCCTTACTAATCAACACATCATTATAATCCAAACTAACATAAAGATCATTTTGAGTCTCTTGTTTATGTATAAGGCAAAGTAATTGAGATTCGTTGCAAGCATCAAAGTCCACCTTCAGATCAAAAGCATTCATCAAAGATAAAGCTTTGGACCAACTACCCGTTATGTTGACAATGTTTTCATAGAATGAACATTCAATATTGCCAAACTCAACACTAGTATAGCATTTCTCATTTGTGTGACTACTCACAAGAGCATCACCTTGCAAGGGTTCACTATTCATGCATGTAGAATAATACAATTCATCAAGTATTACCTCATTTTGAATCCTGCTTGCAATGAATAAGTCTAACATTGCTTGCCTTTTTTCAACCAAAGCATTAAATATCCTCAAAGACTCATTATTTTGTTTCTTCATATACCATGGATCCTTGTAGAAAAATTGAGCTTCAGACTTCCTTTGTGCGTAGCTCCTACAGTGAGCACTAATATCTCCCCATAAAGTTTTAATGTCATCTTAAGTGTTGGTCAATTCAGGCAACTTGACCTCCAAAGAGTCCCAATACTCTAATGGTAGGAAGTCTCTAAACATTCCTTTTTATTGTAGCACTTTTGTATTTTCAACCAATAAACTGAACATTTGCTCTCTCCAATCTCTAACTTATTCGATATTTTAGCACTCAAAAGATAGAAAATCCACCCTCTCTCCTCCACCAACCACCATCACAACCTCCACCACCACCACCAAACCTTCACCTACCACCGAACCTCGTCAACTCTTAGCTCCGACAACTGTAGGAACTGGTAGGAACACTGATTCAGCTTAGATCGGTAAGGAAATAGCAACCTCCACCTACTACAACCAAACCTTCACCAACTTTCAACTCGTTACTCCAGCAGCAGTAAGATCTCGTAGGAACACCGATTAGAGAGGAAAACAACAGTTGGTAAGGGAAACCTTATCCCATTTGGTTGGCCCCTCCAGCAGTGGCCAACTCAAAACAGTAACCGAATCCACCATAACTTAATTGGCTGCCTAGTTTCTCCACAATGTGACCGATTGTGGCCAAAGTGGCCGATCAATCAGTTGATCTCTCCTTATATAGCAACCAACAATCTTAAACCTCCAGATCCTCCATCAAAATCATTTAGAGATGCTTTGGGTTCAGCATCCAAGAAGCATTCAGAGGTTATGGTCTCATTATCTTCAATTGCTGAGAAAGCCCCTCCACTCTCATCTTACAAGGGGGAACCTGCCCTTCTGAAAAGCCTGGAGGAAGAAGAAGCCCTAGCAGAAAATTTCAACCTAACTTTGGTTGGGAAATTCTATCAGCAGCATTCTACTTGATCAAAGGCATATTCTGTTTAAGTTTGAGCTGGAAGAGGATTTCTAGCGAATGTGGCTAAGATCGGTGTGGAATTTTGCTGGATTCCAGGCGAGGATTTTTCGGTGGACAAGAAATTTTATCCCTAATTTTGAGCCAGCAATTGCACTTATTTGGGTTCGTTTTCCACTCCTTCCTCTTCATTTCTTTGCTAAGGAAAAATTAGTAGCTTTAGCTTCGTGTATTGGGAAGCCACTGAAGATAGATCTAGCCACAGCATCGACCAAATTTCTACTCAGGACTAGTGAAGCCCGAGTTTGTGTGGAAATGATTGTGACCCAGGATCCCCCTAAAAGGATTTTGATTGGAAGTAAGAACAAGGATTTTGGCAGCCTTTGGAGCTGGAAAATAGACCAATGTACTGTTTGAAATGTAAAAAACTAGGGCATGGGCAAGATTAATGTAATCCATCGAAGCCACAAGTTAAGAGTAGTGTGAATTCTCCAACTGTTGTCAAGACACCAAAAGAATAGATCAAGGTAGTTAAAGGCATAAATCAGAAAGAGCTAAATGGGAACTTAAAGGAGCAGAAAGAGCAAAATATCTCAAGACAGGATGAGATACGAGAGAAAGGCAAAAATATAGTTTAAGAAATTCCTCCAGTGATTCGTAGGGAGAAGGAGCTGCAGGAATCATCCTCTAGGCCTTCAGCTAGCCTCAATCAATTTCCAGTGGAACAGGAGGACATTCAAATAGAGGTGGAGAGGGGAGGCATGCCAGCAGAGGTAGAGGAACAATACTGCAATCAGGATAGGAGAAAGAGCTGGTAGCCTTTCCCAATTGTGGCACTGATTTGAACCACATTCCAGCTGGAGACGCAACTGATGTAAAAGCTAGGGGCGAAAAGTCTCCTAACACTGCTGATCAGATTCAGAACCCATTGGCTCAAGATGATGCTATTGATGGTCAAACTCAGCATCTAATGGACCAAGCTGAAGAGGAGCAGTTCGCTACAGTGTCAAGGCTCCAGGGGTAGTCAATCGATCGTGGCAACTCTTCTGAGTTTGGTCAGAACCTAGACATTGAAAACCCTAACAAATGCCAGGATCCAAAAGAGAGTGATAGCGATAATCTAAGGGAAACCAGCTCTAGAGCTATAGATCGCCAGAGGAATAATGACGGAAGGGAGGAAACAGCTATGCAATTGGAGCTGGTGGGCAAAGAGGTCCAAACATCCAAGAAGCTGGGAAGTGAGGTCTCCCTCACAAATGCTAAGCTCAAGGAACACTTGAGAGATTAAGGACTTGAGATGCCCTGCCAAGCGTCCCATGTTTACAAAATTAGATCACATTCCATTCTAGCTCAGCTGCAAAGCCTCCCCACATATTCAGATGAAGAAATAAGAGATTCAGAGGTGGAGGCTCAAGACAAAGTCTTCAGCAATGAGGAGGGATTTGGTACAGATTTAGATCAGTTCATTGAGGTTCAACCAAAGCGTGATCGAAAGCTGAGAAAATCAAGACAAAAGAAGTCCTCCAAGCACAGTAACAATTCTAAGACAACGTCAGTTAAGATGCTCAGAAGTCACAAGAACTGGAACCCAGGAGGTTACGAGAACATGTAATATTGTGGCCCCTGATTGCTGATGTTTGATCAGTTGGCTTTTTGTTCATATAAAAGAATGTATTCTAGTGTTTTACATTCAATTTCTGTTGCTAGAGAAATCTGATGGTCTTGAGTTATGCAAGTCGAAAGCATTTGTTCAGATGTTCCGAAACATTATGGTGTATATAAGCTGGACAAACGAGATAGCAATGGCTTTGAAAGTTGCGGATGGTAAATTTAGACATAATGCAACTCATGTGTTCCAAAGACTTGATGGTGTGCTAATTTGATGCTGAGTAGTCACACATACTGAACACTATAATTCATGTATGTAATTCATCGTAACACTATAACATGATTTTTTTACTAGAAAGAGAAAATTATACTCTAGGTTGCCCTAGAGTAGAAGTTTTCTTTATACCATGCTAACATTTACTTAGGAAGCCATGTAATGGATTAGTACTCCAAATTTACTGCTTCTCTTTTGTAACGATGTTTTGGGTATATCCGTCATCGTCTTTTGTTCACCATGTATATAAGATCGGTTTTTTATTTAAAGAAAAAACTAATAAACTAAACACAAACATAAAGAACAAATATAACAACTAGCTTTAGTAAAACAAAAACACAATGTAACTATATAATCACGAATTCAAAAGAAAATCACCAAACACAAACTGTACAGAAGCACAAATTAGTAAAAAAATATGTACACTATCCACTCAAATCAACAAACACTAATCTTAACACAAATAGCCCCTCCCCGGCAATGACATCATTTTGTTGACAGGTTCATTGTGCAACCCAATCAAACAAATACCCTAACTCTAAATATGTAGCAATTGATGAACAAGGGGTCGAATTTCACAGAGATGGGGGGTCTTGTTAAGAGTTCGTGTGAATAATTAAAGCATATGAGTGTGTTGACAATTTGAGATACCAAGTGTACAGAAAGTGGAGTGAAACATGCACACCTTCCTCTTCAATCCCCAATAATAAGCAAGTAAAGTGAGTATAACTAATTTAACCAAGAGATGAGTCCTTATGGGAGCATTGGTATAGGACGTTCAAGCCTTTGACATAAGAGTTTCCTTGCTATGGTTTACTACAAACTAGAGGTGTTCCATTAAGAGGTAATAGATTACAAAAACCTACCACAATCTCCCAATGTTAATAAGCCAAGAGGAGATAGATTAAAAAGAAATACCACTTCCTCCTAACATTACTTGTTCACCAGTTAAGAACTAGAATTCTACCCCCTCTTGAGTGCCCATGAAATTAGAAGGATAGCCCATGGTCTTACTAAGAAACCATGCTAAGACTTTCTCTCCATTGCCTCATTACCTAGTGGACTAGAACCTTGTCCTATGACCTTACAAAGAAGCTATGTTAAGACACTTCTTAGTACTCTCCTCCAACATTCATGGTTGGTAGCTCTAGAGTTTAGCCCCTTTTTCATGACACAAATTGGACTCATTCATTAAACCAATAAATTCTTCCATGGCAACACATAGTCTACAAAACTGCATTACTATTGTGTGCCCACTCAAATAAGCATGCAAGTTCTTTATTTATAATACCCATAGAAAGTACTACCTTATGTCAAGCTTTACAATACCCAAAAGTAACCCCCATAAGAACCCATCATGAAACTAGCCAGTCATGGCTAAAAATAGAAAAAAACATATGTTTAAGTTTAATGGTAAAGTTATAAAAATAAGTAAGAAAGCCTCCCCTTTGTAGAACCAAAGTAAATATGACTTCTTCTCTTGAATTCTGTACAAAAGGTCCAAGCTTTGATCCAAAAACTGGTGATTTTTAGCCTTGGAGTTCACTTCTAGCCTTGCTTCTTGATGGCGAAGAAGGGAGGGAGGAAGAAAGTACAATATTTCCTCAAATTCTATTCTTGATTCACTAAAAAGTCTTCTCTAAATTTGTTTCTAGTTGCTTTATGTATTACTACAACTTCTAAAAATACTAAAAACTACTTCTAGAAAGATAATAATACAATTTGAATCCCAAAAGATAGGTAGGGAAGGACCACAAGTGTAAAACATACACAAAAGTACAAAAAGTACAAAGCTGAGTCATCTCGTGTAGGCAACAATTAGGTCATACCATGCATTCAGTGTTGCATATTGCACAGCGTAGCTTGCAGTAGGTTGTGCGACCCTCTTTTCAGCAATTCTGGAGCTTGGCGTAGGGTAGCAAAGGCTGCAATGTGCCTATAAATAGGTTTTCTTCATGGCGTGGCTTGGCTTTGGTTATGCCAACAATACTTTCTGCACCTTCTTGCATTTGGATGCCCATTTATTTTTGTGCACTTGCTAGCGTAGGCTGATCATGTTGCACTACATAGTTTGGCACATTTTGTTCATAGCATAACTTGTGCTAAGTTACACTGTTCCTTTATTCATCCTTCTTCTAACATCTGTGCACCTAACAATTTTCCACCCCTTGTTGGCGTGGTCTTCCTTAGGTTGCTCTGTGCTTTTGACTTCACATCTTCTATGGCATAGCTAAACTTAAGCTACGTTGTGACTAACTTTCTCATGGTGCGGCTTATTATTGGTTGCACCAACTGCCCATTTTTCACTACTTCTTGAGCTCTCCTTTTTGAGTTCTTTTGTCTATTTCCCTCTCTTGAGCTCTCCTTTTTGTCCTTCCACTTAAAACAACACATAAACTAACATAAATAATACAAATTACTTGAGAACTAAGGCAATTACATTATGAAATAATGGCAAATAATTTGGTGATTTATCAACTTATTAGTAAGGAGACCAAATCCAGTAGCATTAGATGTTTCAAATGCCATGGGTTAGGCCACATACAAGCACAATGCCCAAACAAAAAGACAATGGTCATCTGAGGCAATGGTGAATGGAATAGTGAAAGTGAGGATAAATATGTAGTCTTACAATATTTTACGAAGATAGTGAGGGAGAAATTAAGAAACTAGAACAAGGAGAAAAAGGTGAGATTCTTGTCAACATGAAAATGCTCAACACTCAACCTAAGTTTGAAGAAAATGAGGTACAAAGGGACAATAGTTTTTATACACATTGTCATGTGCAAGGTAAGGTTTGCTCACTCATTGTAGATAGTGGAAGCTACACTAATGTAGCTAGTACTCTTTTAATTGAACACTATCAAATACCCCTAGCCTTATAAACTTCAATGGTTATCTAAATATGGAGAGTTAAAAGTCACAAAGCAAGTTCATTTAAATATGTGGATAAAATTTTGTGCGATGTTGTTCCTATGCAAGCTGCCCATAGTTTTGAATAAAGCGTGCTTAATGGTGAACAATAGTCTATTGACCCTTTACGTATTGGTGGACCAATGACTTGAGCTAGAAACAAAAAGTTTAAGCTTGCTCTTAATGGTTTGATCATGGAAGTTGTGGACGAAGCATACAAGTTGTTGGAACAAGGATTAGGTGAAGTGAAACATGCTTTGAAGCCGTGGAACCATATGATTTTGACAATACATAATAATACATCAATGGAAAGCAAGAATTGTCAAGTGTTGGTCGCTAATGCTCCCACGTCGCGACTTCTAGACACCTCCACGCCGCGACATCCAGAATAGAAGATGTTGATTTTGGATGATTCTTGACATCGCGATATCTAGTAGTCCACGTCGCGACGTCCAAAGGACTCCATGTCATGACGTTTTGGAGGTTTAAAAAATTGGAATTGAAAATACAATTTAATTTGTAACAACATGTTTTTCGGCACGTCGCGACGTCCTGACCCCTACATGTCACGACGTTGGGGATTTTCATCAGTTTTAAGTTTTCAATTTTTAGTTTATTTTGTTTAATTATTTAATAAGATACATGATCTAATGTTCTTGCATGGATATTGATATGTTGATCATGATATTTTCACATTTCCAAAGATCTTGCATGATTGAGGCGTGTGTTAATTATTTTAGGAAGTTTAATTCTATTAGGAAACTACTTTTTCGGTATTTAGGGTTTGTTATTGTTTGGCAGCTTTGCTTCCTATATAAAGGAGCTTGTAAGCCACAACTTAGTAGTTGAATTTTGAAATTGAAAGTTCATTATTTTGCGTAGCAAAATTTAAATCCTAAATCCTTAGAAGCCTTAAGGTAAGTTTGAGCTTTTGAATTCTAAACCATAAAGTGAGATTAAGACCATTAGTCTTGCTTTTGTTCTAAGTTTGAGAACAGCCAATTCTAATTTGATTTAGGTGTCGCCCGAATCAAGTTGGTCTTGTAATACCATTGGGGCTTTGGACAAGTTTCCTTTGAATCGCGCGCTCCATGTCTTTCTTTGTTTATCTTTATTCATTCTTTGTTTTGTTCTAATCATTTCTTTCGTGTTTTTCCTTTCTTGTGTTTTATTTTTTGTTGTTTGGTGGTGGAATTTTTCGAGTTAGACCTGTCCTATGGATAAATAAGGTTGTCAATCCGCCCAAAGGTGGATCCTCTCAACGGGATCCATATGAATCACTCATAACTATACCACGCGTTTTGAAAGGTAATTAGCTAAAACAACATTCTTCCTTGAATTATTTCCATAGAGTTAAGCAAGGTAAGTTTGATAATTTCATAGAGTTTTAGTTGATTATAAGTTTAAGAATGTAAAATATTTTGTTAGCTTCAATTTATTTAAATTTAGAATTTTACAATATGGTTTTTCATCCATTTCCAAAACTTCAACATGTTTCTTGTGAGCAATCCATTACGATTATAGATAACTGGTATTTGTTTTAGACATTGTGTTTTACATCATTATTCAAATGTCCATACCAAGTGTTTTGCTTTGAGTTTAATCTTTGATGATTATGTATACCACATTTTTGTATATTATATTGTCAAATCTGAATATGAGTAGTCACTTGCTACTAAAGTTCTAATTTTGTAGTCAATTGCATTGCCTTATTTCCTAAACAAGCTTTTCATTGTATTGATTATTTCTTATGGAATAACAATCTTCTAGTTTGTTTGGAAAAAGTATGTCTTTCATAATTGAAGGATAAAGTTGTTATTTGTCCAATAGATAATCAATTGCTACAAGAAAACTTTTGGTAAGTTATCCTAGTTTTTATATTCTTTTCATATCCACAATGTTAAGTATTATGTTTCTATCTATTCATTAGATTCTATGCATACTATTTTCATATTTTGGAATATGCGTCATATATCTGATAACTTCAGCAAGTTTCTTAAGTGTTTTAAATTAGTGCCCCTACTTGAAACTTTAATTCCACATTGGTTGATTGTTAAGTTTAGTTTAAGGATTCATTGTTTCATTAAACTTTTAATTCTAATTTGCACTTAATCCTAAATGCATACATGTTTAGTTGCTATGAATACTCTTTTGCATCTCTAGAGATTTCTAGTTTTTACATTTTTTTATTTAACTCATATACATTTGTGTTCTTTCCTATTAGATTTTGTGATGGCCATCCATGCTATAGAAGTTGATTTTAGTGTTAGTACTAGAGTGGTCCACATGTATTTCTTGTTAAGATTTTAGTCATTAATTATTTCAAATTGGCAAAAACAAAATTAAACATGTCTTTGGATGACGTGTTGCATTCAAATTTGTCTTTTGTTGCATATAGTGTTAGAACTTATTTTAGGTGTCCATGTTTTATTTATAGGTATTCTGATTTGCATTTAGTACATGATGCTTATTTATATAATTATTTTAGATTTTCTTGTGTTTTACCAGTTTTCTTCCAATATTGTGCTTATTTGACTGATCTTAGTCATTTAGGAATATTTTCTCACGAGTTTCCTTATATGAATCCAACACAACTTATTAAGAATAATGAAGTAATTCAAATTATAAGCATGCATATGTATTCTGTCCAGCAAATTAATTTAGAAAAGGCATATAGTTTCATTCTATATTTGGCCTTATTTTATTTTTCTTTCCCTTATATAGATAATTTGGTTTTGCAGGAATTAAATGCTTGAAACCAGGGGATAAAATCATTCCAAATTAACTTGAATCCTACGTATTTGGAATTCATATTAATGGTGTTTGATCTAGGAAAATAATTATAGGATTCGAGGCGAATCTTTTGAAGGACAGGGGGAATGATAGAGATGAGTAAGCCCAACTCAATCCATGCCATGTTTGGAAATGTCGACTGAATCCAAATTCTAGTGGGATTAGGATTCACATTCACAATTCTAATGGGATTAGGATTCACTTTATCACATCTAGCTAAATCCACAACAAATCCCAATGAAACTCAGAAACCACATCCAAATGAGAATTGGATTTGCTCAACCTCTACTTTAGTCTATAGAATGACAATCAAAGAATCCTTGTCATATATTAAGAAATTTCAAGATATATTTAAAGAAAAATCAAGACAAAAAGGCGTGCTTGAGCTTCGGAGAAAGATTCATGCCTTTTGCATTTTATACTTTAATTAGTCTTCAAGACTTTAGCACTATTTTATTTAGTTAGTTCTATTTTTTTAATTATTTAATTAATTATTTACATGGCTAAAGGCTCTCCATGGGTTCAAGCATGTAGTTTTAATTATTTGGGCCAAAATTTAAAGGGTTGTAGATGGTTTGGGCCTTCTTATTTAGTTAGTTAGGTAGATATTTCAACAAAGCCCATAACTTGTTGACCCAATTAGTTTCTTTTATTAGAATTTGGATTAGGATTTGCATTTGCATGGGAGTGATCCAAATTTGGATAGGTTTTAGACATTAGGTTACTTACTATACAAGCCCACAAATTGAAGGGTTAAAAGTTTTTTAGCCTATTTAAAGGCCTCCAAGTCATTCAATAATGAAAATGGATGTTGAAAATTTCAAAAAAAAAGTTAAACTTTGCTTAATTGCAAATTATAAGCATAACCTTGTAATTTGAAACCTTAGATACCTTTAGGCATAAACCTAGAGATTATCTTTTTTATTATTGAGCTAAGAACAAACCAAGATACTTGTTTAATTCTAGAGTACTTGAATTAAATTAAGATCTTGTAATAGCGGTTGGGGCTTTAGAACTAGTTTTCATTGAATCGCATTCAACATCTTTCTAATTCTACACCTTATATCTTCTTTTGTTTGGTTTGAATTTTGTGGCTAGATCCTAAAAATTGAAGTTCATACAATATCAATTTGGGCTAAGTTGATATTCATATCAAAATGATGTGTCCCACATCGGTTAGGAAGAAAGATCTAGGGTGTTATATATATAAGTTTGCAAACATCCCCTCTTGAGCTAGCTTTTGGGGTAGAGTTAGACGAGTTCATATCAATTGGTATCAGAGCCTACTCTTCATTGATTAGTGGGTACATATACAAAGGTTCTCTAACACTCATATGTGAGGCATATGTAGAAATGTTTCCTGCCACTCGTGTACGAGGCACGAGTACGTGCTCCACGAGTACGTGAAGTGCACAAAGACGTGAAGTCTAAAGGGGTCAATAATGATGCACCAATGAGTATGTAAATTGCATGAGGACGTGCATCTAAAGAGGTAAAAAATGATGAGTCCCACATCGGTTAGTAAGAGAGGTCTACGATGGTATGCATATGAGTTTGCAAACCTCCCCTCTTGAGCAACCTTTTGGAGTGGAGTTAGGCGGGTTCATATCACTTAGTAATAAACTCTTTGTTAATTTGTGTTTTAGGTTTTGTTTTGCTTGAGAACAAGCAAATGTTTAAGTGTGAGGGGAAGTATTGAGTGAAAAATGCATTGACTCAACACTATTATTTTCTTAAGCATTTTGCCTTGTTTTCACATATTTTAGATTATTTATGTGGTGCTTTTTCACTTTGTATAATTTTACATGACGTTGAATTAAAATGGTGAAAAGACTTCTTTTTGAGGCAAAATAACACATAAATGGAGAAAAAGTCAAAGAAGTCAACCAAAGTCAAAGGAAGAGTCAAAGAGGAGTACTTGATTCCATGGTTAAGAGTGGAGCATAGGATGTTGATGGCATGGCATGGTGAAGAAGTGACTTAAGTGTTGGAGGAAGCTAAGGAGTTGGAACCAAGAGCAAAGAGTAAGGTTAGATTTTAACCTCAATTTAAGCCTTAGACCCTTGACTGTTAAACATTAATCTTAGTTAAGACCTAAAACCTAGGAACTAACCATCACCTCATCCTAAGTCAACCCTCTTAACCTTGACAACCACATGGCATAAGTTTAACCCTAGAACCCCACAAACATCCCACAAGGTTTAGTGGAAATTTTCACCTAGTCGTGGCTTGTTCACATACTTAATTTGCATGATCCATGTGTGTATGATGATTTTATGCTTATATATGTTTTCTGGGTCATGATGGGTATCAACTTACTTACGTCTGGTGGATTTTTCCCGTGAGATTTTGATGTCCGATCAATCATGGTAACACATGGTATGTGAAGATATTGTCTAGATCTAATTAGGTCTAGTTGGAAAATCTTTATCGGACCAATGAGAGATTTCTTTTATTAGCCTAGTTATTTCTTGTGGCTAGATCGGGTGAGTTGGAACCTAAATCTTTCCAGACTAAGGAGGATTTATTCTAACGGGTTGCGATTTTGATTGTTATATGATCATTGATTTCATCTTGGTGGTATTGACTAAAACTTGCAGGACCAACGAGGATTAGTCCTAACATCCATTGATTTGTCTTTGATGATTACAGTGGTTAAATTCTAGGTTAGATGAGCATTCAGTCATAGAACTCCTATAGTTAACTACCATCCCTTTGGCTTGATGGTCAAACCCATGCATAAGTCACAAACCACATAGAGTGATAAAAGACCCTACCCTATTTTTCAAGGATACTCCTTTACTTGATTTCTTATCCTATATTTGGGTTCCTAATTGGTTCTTATTTCACATCCACCATTTTCTCAATTGTAGTTTCTTGACTTTGGTTTATTTTTCTCTCTTTTCTTACGTTTTCACTACTTTACACACAAACACTATTTCTACTACTTGCTGCAAGGAGTGAATAGGGAATTCTTTTGTTGGATGTGTAATTAAAACCACACATGCAAACTAGCTACTAACAGAGATAATCAAATCCTTTACTAATTATATGAATAATTGAGTTATTTTTATGTCCTTTATAATAAATTTCTTTAAATTGTGTCGCCTATAATAATAATGGTGCGAAGCGTCCACTTAATCATAATTTTTGCAAAAATAAATATCAAGTCCCTTTAAAACAAGGAATATTTTTAAGGTGAGAAGTGATTGTATAATTAATAATTTTTGTTTCTATAAATATTTTGGAGTATTTTATATTGAATCAATTTTAAATTTTAAAGTAAAAATATTTATTTTCTTTTTTGAATTTAATAGCCGATCAATATTTGGCAATTACTGGTAGACCAGAAAAATTTATAATTTTTAAAAAATATATATATATAAAAGCACCCTTAATTCTTATTTTGAGAAAATATAAAATGAATAAGAAGACATTTTTAGTTTTTTTCTTTCATTTAAAATTATGTTTGTTATTAAATAATTTCAAATCTTTATATGAATCAATAGTATTTTATTAATATTATATATTTTAGTTATAATTAAGTAAATATTTATAATTAGATGCAATGATTTTTTTTGAATTATTAATATATTTATAATTTAAATTTATTTATAATATCATAATGATATAATCTATTTTTTTTTATTTAATTTGACCAAATTGACCAACGACACATCTACCCTTTACTTCCATCCGTTCATACTTCATACTGTGATTCGATTTTCAAAATATTATTGCCAGTAATCGTATGTCATTGTCAACATTTGATAGTTAGTATTAAAAAAAAATACAAAATATCCTTGTTTCCTGTTTTATTAAATTTGAAAAATTATAGTTTGAGAATAAAAGGTAAACCAACAAGCCTTTGTTTTGAGATGAAAAAAAAAAAAATCCTACGCAATCAGAGAACCCATCTACAAAAATAAGAAACAAAAAAAGCAAGAACTAGGTGGTGAAAGTTGGTTCTCCATATCGTTAATCTTAAAGGAATACCAAAATCAAGAATAAAAAGTAAATGGTGGTTACGGAAAACATAAAAAGAGAATACCATTATACACTAACATCCTAACAAAGTTAATAGAATTGGTTTTCTTTGGCCTCATAACTTTCTTTGCAGTTACAATCAACTGAGGGAAAAAAGAGCAACATGACAAAATGCTAGACCTTATGCCAAAAGAGCCAGAAAATAATTGTTCTTTTGTTTGTAACAGCCACCTGTTCCAAGAAATGACCAACAGATGCATGGTCTGACTTCTTGGTGGTTTTTACTTCATGCAGTGAAAAATTCCCTAATTTAGTTCTCCTACAAAGAGCATTCCCTGCATCAAGTTGAAAGGAAAAGTTGATTAGTTTCAGAACTAAAATAATCCTCAACCACCCACATCATACCTACTCCTAACAACACTACAAAGTTGACTTACAAGAAGAAAGATAAAACCAAGGTCAGCAATCAGTAAAATGTTGCATTTTTTTATTCGCTACTTTATATTCGACATCCCAACTCAAACATCCAATAATTACTTATTGCAACAACTAAAAGCAGGTCAAACAACTATAACAAGCTGTGGCCATTTCAGCACAAGCTAGACGTTCTAAGACATACCAAGAGGCTCTCAAAGAGAAGTAAAATACTTTGTTGATAGCCACTGTTAAGTTGCAGAATAAGGACACATTACAGAATCAAATTATTTCTATGCCAAAAAAGATAGCAGGGCTAAGTCTAATTTTCATACTTATAAAATTTTAGACAGTATCTTTGGTAAGAAAATGCAGCTTTCATTAGCAATAAACCGTGAAGCAGCCATATACAGTATTTGAATGCCAAAAGGATTTATCTAAGTGACATAGATTTATATATCATAAGACTTATGAAATGTTCTATACCATTCTTCAGTCACATGAGTCCAAACAGGTTTTTATAGCACACATTTAAAAGTCTATGCAAAATGCCGTAAAACACAATCAAAGGAAGACTGCTAATGAAAACTTCTTATCCTTAAATTTCCTCAGTAAGTGAAAGGATCATAATAACAAACAGTACAAACCAATGTTCAGTTTAGACAAATTCTTATCAACTTTTGTAATGCCATGACATATCTGGGTAATAATATAGCTAGGACTAACATTCCACTAGGAAGAATTAATAAAGGGAACTGAAAAGGAAATATATATATATATTATGTATGTATATGGGCTGAACAAGCAGAATTCAGCGTCTACTTATTTTATCAGAAGAAAGGACTTATGAGCAGGAGACTCAAGGTTTTGTTTCATGCTTTGAAACCGGGAATTTCAGTTAGTAGATCACAGAGATTCCAGTAGAATATCCCCTTTTATCTTTTACTCTTTTCTGAGGAAAAAGCAACAGAGAAATGTTTGGAAGCAGCTGTATGGAAGGAAAATTAACAGCATTCGCTGGTATTTCCAACACAATGCATCATTGCAAACATCCTCAATAAAAGACCACATTCCTGGATACCTGCTCCTGAGTACTTAATCTCTTCTAAACTTGAAATATACAAACCTTCAATCTAACTTGGCCACTATCCAACAAAGAGTTACAAGTTTCACCTTAGCATTAACAAGAATTTAAAGGGTGAATAACACAAGGATAAGCAATAAGATTTTAATATAAAAATAATAATAATACTAATAATAAATAAAAAAGAACCCCCTACAAGCATGTCTTAGAGCACCATGTTAAAAGCCATTTTCTCCCCAGTCTCTTCTAATTTCATTTCATCTTTCACACTGACCAAACTAAACTGTTCTAAAACAACAGATGACTTCCAATCAAATAGGGTGAGAAACCACTGTAAGTTAGAAATAGCTGAAAAATAAAAACAACAATTACATTCCATTTTGTTTGATTTACAATTCACCGAGCTTTTTCTTTTTTTAAAAAATTTTTATGGGAATGACGAGTAAGGAAGGGAAATGGTGTGGGTGAGAATCAAACCATCATTCTAAGGTGAGGAACAAAGACCTTTTACCATTGGGCTAGAACTGATTCTCACCCCCTCATTATATACCAAGTAAATTATTAAAACCACAATGGAGAAGTAATATAAAGGAAATTGCAGAAAGTCGTTTCCCTTATTTGAATAAATAATAGAGAAATCATAAGGGTCAATGGATTTACAGTGCCTAGCTCTCATTTGCTCCTTACCTTTCTTTGTATTTTCAATGTCTTGCACTGCAACAAACAGAATTAAAACGAAGATTACCTCATGTATTCAAGATCATTCTATACATTGAAAAATGTAAAATTCACTGAATTTCAATTGCATTGAGACCATGAATCACATTCAAGATGCAAAGCAGAAATAGTGAACAGAAATGACAAAGGATTGTAACAGAAAAACTTCAAATTGGAATTTCAACATGAGTCACTTTTAAATTTCTCTATAAAAGAACAAGGAAGTGGCACAAATAGCACCAATCAAAATTAAATATCATATTTCACAATCATTTTGTGTTCATTGACATATTGTGCAACTCAATTTTACAAAATATAACAACTAATCCTCAATTCTTGTATGAGATGTTTGTTCAACATGTTTATTTGCTTCTTTCCCCTTTAATTGTTAACTTCATTCATCCTAATCCTCATATGAATTCCAAACCATGTTGATATAACCAAAAGGCAATGTAATCATTGTTATGTTATTGTGTTGTTCTTCAACAACTGCAACATTTTATTTGCTTTATAAGAATGAAATATGAGCATAATTATGTGTATATTTGACTAATTAAAAGAGCTTTTAGCCCTTCATTTTAACATTTTTTCTTGCTCTTTTCTCATTTGCTTTTCCTTTCCTTTTCCCTCCATAACCTAGCTGCTATGGTTGCCTGCACCAAAGAAACCCAAGTTATCGCTCAGCTATCAGTCTCTCACCACACCCTTTCACTAGTACTACAAATCTCTTAACTCCTTTGACCAGATGAAGTGCTTTTTCAAACTTAGATTCAAAAAGAAATCAATGAAAACCACCCACACACTTGCCCATCCACCAAATTGATTCAAATTAAATCCTAAGAGTGGTTCCTACATGTCCATGGAATTCTTTTATAACATAAGAATACAAAACCACAGGTTGAGCCATGAGGGGCTGGGTAGGAGAGGGAGAGGGAGTGTCAAGCATGGAAGATTCAGGGACACAGTGGAGAGATTGTCAGTTTTTCTACGCAAGAGAAAGAGACTGAGAGCAGGCATTCAACAACGTATGATCCGCTGTTCCAGGAATGGAGCTCTTAAATGAGTCATTGGTTCTTGTATTCCACTTTTAGTCTGGAGTTGTAATTTGTAAATTGTGTTGATTTTATCTCGCAAGAGAGATGGAAAAAACTTTATAGTAGCCAAGAATCTTAGCCGTAAATGTGACTAATCATCAATGTATTTGTAGCGTTTAATTATAAGAGATTGAAAACATCCTTTTTTTGTCCAAGGAAAAAAGCCCCATTGGTAGTTTTTTACCCAAGGAAGAAAAAAAGTAAACAACTCCAAGAAAAATGGACTAAAAATCTAATCTAATGTTATCATGTAATGAAACATGTATGCCAGATACTAATCTGAATGATTATGGATTTGTCCACATTTTTTCTAATGGAAAATAATGCAACAGCAGAAACTGTGGGCAGGCTTGTTAGGTTGTAGAGAAGGTTCTTAACAATTGTAACACGCAGAGAATTGCAATTGAAGTGTAACCAACACTGACAGTAAAGTAGATTGCTGACAAGTTTGAAAGAAAGAAAGAAGCAGAAACATGAAAAAGAAAAAGTTAAGGAGTCACTATTAGCAACCCTCACACATCATGCCAAGGGCAACTTTAAGCATCACAACAAGGCTATATAGACTACTGCAATTTTGTTTAGCTGAAATCTCTCTATGATTCTTTTTCAAAGAGAACTACATTATTTATGAACTTCTAAAACTTTTCCTATAAAATTAATGATTTAGACATAGGCCAAATAACCTTGTTTGATAATTAAAAATTGCAGATCTTAATGAGTTAAAAGAGTATCTGAAAACTTATGCAAAATCATTACAGTATTTTATGTGATAAATTTTGACTTAATGATTAATTTTATAGCACAGTCAAATGTAGAATTTTATACCATTTTTCAATGTAACATAATTAACACGATTTGAATCTCTTGACACCTTAGAAATACATACAATTTCTTTTCCTTGTATACACATAATTACAGACAATACACAAATTTTACACACCACACATACTTACACATAAAACAAAATTTTTTTCACACCACATATTTACACATACTACAAAAATTTTCGCGTACTACACATATTTACACATACTACACACATTTTCGCTCACTATACATATTTTTACATACTATACATTTACACACAGTATACCTATTTACGCATACAACGCACATGTTCATTTTAATTTACGCACAATACACATATTTTCGTACACTACATATATTTATACATACTACACATTTTTATACATATAATTATCCAGTACACATTTTTACATACTACACGTGTTCACAATTTTTTTATATAAACATAAATAAAAGTGCACACACTTGTATTCACACGTTCATACTTTGCTTTTAGTTATACCACTTTGTTAAAATCGCAAAGTAAAAAATTATTTTTGAAATAACAAATTCAATTTAATAGATGTGTTATACATTAAATTTTATAAGAATATAAAATTTTATAAAATATGAAATGGGTTATTATGCTCTTATAAAATTTAAAATAAGTTATTAAAATTCAAATATTAAATTCAGTTGGATTATCAAACAAGTATAATTAACAAATTAAACAACTTATTACTTTCAAACTTCAGAACAAATTTTAGTTATTTTGACCTTAGATTAGGACTCATTCTTCATCTTCTCAGAAATCAAGTTTCCTTTAATACAAGAATAAACGGGTTTCTACTTTAACTTTAGACAAAAGACTGAAATGGCAACATTCCACAATCAGAAATTCCTGCAAATAGCTTTATCTAAATATCCTTTACTAATGAAAACAAAGAAAACACTTAAAACCCATAAACTTCAATTCCTAGTTCTTGCAACTTTAAACAAAGACACTAAATTGACTTCATCCAAGTCCCAAACTTGCTGATAGCCTTCACAGATGCGGCTAAATGAAGCTCGGCATAATATGAAAACCCTTAATTTCATATTTCCTTGAGCTATTTCAAAAAGAAAAGCTTCATTCTCTATGAAATTGTAACAGATTCAAGGTAGAAATTTGTCAAACTTTGAGGCTTCATACAAAGTTTAACTTGTTAACATGGCAAGCATAATTGCTATCATTCACAAGAAAATGTCATTAACCAGCAATTAAAAGTAAGTTATTCTCAGAGGTTGACAAGCAGTTTCCCTCTGTAGCAGAAGAATCCTCCAATACAGATTAGATGCACACAAACACACGATAATCTTACATCCTACTGCAGTAAAAGCCGATGAATCATCAAGGCTGGATCTAATAATGGAATATTTACACTCAGGTAAAACTCACACACAACAACAACTAAGCCTTTATCCGTCTATGTGGGGTCGGCTATATGGATCATATTTCGTCATCACATTCTATCTATACACATGTTTTCATTTATATTTAAAAGACTGCCAAAAGAAACAAAAAAAAAATGCATAAGAGCATCAGAGTGTCATATGAAGAAAGGTTTTGAAAATGAATTCAACAAAGTTGAAAACATAATTACAAGTCATATCTAACAAATGATGCAAATGAAGCAAAACTCACAAACTAATCCAAGACAATGAGAGTTCAAAATATAAAGAAATATTAAGATAGGGAACTTCAATCTTACCTCGTGTTCTACTTTTGAGATTTATCTTCTTTCTCATTGCCAACAGCATCAGTCACCAAAGCTATTGGTCTCTGATCTATAACCTCATCAATTATTCCAAACTCTTTTGCCTCTTCCGGTGTCATAAAATGGTCCCGATCCATAAATTTTTGAATTATTTCTATAGATTGCCCAGTATGCTTTGCATATAAAGCATTCAGAGAATCCCAAATCCGAACAATCTGCTTTGTGTGAATGGTCATATCTTTAGCCTGCCCACTATAACCACCAGAAGGCTGATGAATCATAATGGAAGCATTAGGAAGAGATTTCCTTTCACCCTTTGCACCAGCAGCCAAAAGAAGAGAGCCCATTGAAGCAGCTTGACCCATACATATGGTGTTGATCGGAGATCGGATGTACTGCATTGTGTCATAGATTGCAAGACCTATACTTTGAGAATAAGTAGCATTAGAGATACCCAGGCAACAGTTCAGTTGGCCAACTTGAACCATACCTTTCAAATATTATTCTGAAAACTGAAAATGTCAAGCTTTTCCAACTCTGACTAAATTTTAAAAGCAGATTTGTAGACAAACAAAATACTCTGGATCTCACTTTCAATATATAAGGTTACTATATCTTTGCCTTTGTTGGACAAACTACATAAACGAATATGTTTCCTCCCTATTCTATCTCACTTTGCAAATAACTTACAGAATTCTATTCCATCATCTATTGAGGACATCAATAGAGAACAAAGAAAAAGGACAGGTGAAGAAAATGCTTTCTTTCGCAAAATTCCTTCATTTCTCTATCAGCCAAATTGGAATCCAAGAGAGAGTATAGCTTGAAAAGGCTCTGAAAGGAGTTCCCTTGCGAGTTTGCTCCATATAATTTTACTTCAGTAATTAAAATCAGTAGTTATTTTGTGCAAAGATCAAATTAGAAAGCAAATCAACATGATAGCTGAATTTTAAAAAAAAGTTGATCAAGACCCTCATACCCAAACTTTGACAAGGAAATACCAGATACACGAATTTTAAACTGATCAACGAAAGCACTACTATAGTCAAATTCAATTTAAGAAAATTATTAACAGAGCAATGGAGATGATTTATATACAAGAAACTGCATTCATCAATCAAATATAGAAAGAGAAGAAAACTACAAGAGAAAATGAATAACATGGTCCCAATAGCTCCTTGTTTTCTTTTCTGGATTTCCTTTTCTTGCACTAAAATGCATGAAGCAAACAATATTCCAACTGAAGAACAAAAAAATTATGGTGTGGTCATAAATATCGAGTATATAATAATCTCAATCTCAACTGTAGTACAATGAAAATCATATTCGAACTGAAAGATACAAGTATTTAATGGAAACGAAACAATATAAAATAGCAGTCCATTTTTGTCTCATTCTTTCAAAGTTGCGTGATTTGTCAAGGTACCAATTGCAGACTTTTAATAGGACACATAAAGAGCACCACTTTCATTCTCACCACTTGCTCCTTTCCATACTTTCCCTCCATGTCCGAGACCTCAGCAGCAAAGCAAACGGAACTTGAACTTATTAAGAACCTCACCAATCACTATAATATAGACCACTCAAAGATTATTTTCTTGTGGATAATTTGGCAGTCAACCACTCAAATCACTTCGAGATTTGACTAAGATATTGCAAATTACAAAAACAATGTAATATGAATTAAGATCGCCTCTTTTCAGTAGTAAAACTTTTTGCACACTGCCCTGTTACACTTTTAGCTAGGCGTCCCTATCTCCTCATGGTTACTTCAGTTTTAAGATCAAATTTTGTTAACACACGGAAAAGTCCCTTTTCCAATAACCCAAATGCCCAATTGGGATCACAAAATTTGTAAAATCACAACCAGTAGAATGTCACAGAGAAAATATACTAAGATTGAATTTTAAAAAGTTAACAATTTTTAAAAACGGAACGCCTAACCATGATTCATAAAGAGGAACATTTTGCATATCCAAAATAGTACATTCTCATTAAAAAATTGCAAACAAATATAAAATGAATTCAAGATTGGTTGGTGCCTATTACAAGAATTTTCTCAAAAAAAATTCATATTATCCAAAATAAACTAGAGTGGCCATAATGACAACATTCAACAATCAATAACCAAAACCCACATCGCAAACAAATATAAAAATGTTAGAAAAAAATCCTGTACAATAAACTTTTAAAAGGGAAAAAGTTACTGACCGGCAGTCACGGCGCCGCCAGGGGAATTGAGGTACATGTGAATGGGTTTAGAAGGGTTTTCGGATTCAAGGAAAAGGAGTTGAGCCACCACCACGTGGGCCGTGTCATCTGAGATGGGTCCATTTATGCAAACAATTCGTTCTTTCAGTAAGCGGGAGAAGATATCGTAAGCTCTTTCTCCTCTTGAGGAGTGCTCTATGACCATTGGAATCAAACTGAATCGCCGGCTCTGATTAATGGTGGGAGGACGAGAAATGGTACTGATTTGGGTGGCGAAATTCCATAGTTTGGTGCGAGAAATGAGACTCCGCATGGGTGTGGATTGTTGCTCACTCTGTGTTGGGGGTTTATGTTCTGTTCAGTGAATTTTGGCAAGAGGAAGAACGAAGAGAAGTTTGTTTCTTGTGAAACTTGGGAATACTAGCAAGGAATAATTTACTACTAATTAGGTGGATTAACTTATTACTGTGGTAAATATTTTGGGTGGGTAAAAAATTGAAAATAAAATCTACCAAAAGAATTAGGGGGTGTTTGGTTGAGATAATATAAATGTGTGTAATGGAAATGACCCCTCAATTATTATTATTCATCTTGCTTGGTTGGGTTAATAGGACCGGCAATCATAATGGGATTGATTAAGGGACAATCATAATGAGAATCATAATTGCATTTTTACGGCTTGGTTGAAATTCCAAAATAGTTATTTTTGTAATTGATGATGTTTGATTCATCCCCACTCTAGTAATGACAATCAGACAAAATTCTATTATAAAAATATGTGAGGTATGTGTAAAATATGTGTAGTGTATGAAAATGTGTATATTATGTATAAAATACGTGTAATGTGTGAAAACATGTGTAAATGTGTGTAGTGTATGAAAAATGTATAATATGTGAAGTTGTGTATAGTATGTGAAATGTATGCAATAGTAAATGTAAAATATATGTATTGTGTAAAAACGTGTGTAGTATGCGTAAATATGTGTAGTATAGGTAAAAATATATGTAGTGCATAAAAATTTGTGCAGTGTGTGAAAAAATGTGTACTATGTGTAAAGTGCGTGTAGTGAGTGAAAATATATATAGTATATGTAAAATATGTGTAGTGTATGAAAATGTGTTTCAATACGTGTAAAATACATGTAGTGTGTGAAAATGTCTACTATGTATAGCTGTGATGTAGTGTGTGAAACTGTGTAATTTATAAAATGTGTGTACTATGTCTAAAATATGTGTAGTGAGTGAAAATATGTGTAGTATGTGTAAAATATTGTAATATGTGAAAATGAGTATACTATATTTAAAATACCATGTAGTGTGTAAAAACATGTGTACTATATATAAATGTGATGTAGTCTGCGAAAATATGTGGTGTGTGAAAATGTGTGTACTATATGTAAAATATATATAGTGTGTGAAAATGTGTACTATGTGTAAATGTGATGTAGTGTTTGAAAATATGTAGTGTATGAAAATGTATGTATTGTGTAAAATACGTATAGTGTGAAAATATGTATACTATGTGTGAATGTGATATAGTATGTGAAAATATATGGTGTGTGAAAATGTGTGTAATATATGTAAAATACATGTAGTATGTGAAATATGTGTAGTACATGTAAAACATATATAGTGTGTGAAAATATATATATTATGTGTAAAAATACGTATAGTGTGTAAAAATATATATATACTCTGTTTAAAAGTAATTCATTTTCACACACTACACATTTTACAATGAATGCAAGCTACAAAGGATTCATGGGCAGAGTTCTTTGAATCTTTGGTTAGGTTTGAAGGCAGCTAGTCTAGCAGAATGGGTGATGTGACAAAATCTAGGGAGATCGAAGTAGAAACTCAATACTAACGGTTGTTCTCAAGGGAGACACCAGCGAGCGGGAGGGGGAACTGTCAGTGGGGATGAGAAAGGGAAACTGATTATTTCATCGTCTAATGGCTATGGGTCTTGTTCTAGTTTGCAGGCAGAAGTTAGAGCGGTGGTAGATGGTTTATTGCTTTGTCGGTAGCTCAATATTTGTAACATCTAGTTGGAGGTGGATTGATTGATGGTGAAATGGTTTATATCGAAAGAATGCTGCCCTCCTTGGTGACTACAAGGGCTATTTGACACGATCTATCAACACCAAGGAATCTTTAGCTCTTTAAGACACGTTTATAGGAAAGCTAATCAGGTTGCCGATGCTCTGGCTAAAGTGGGGAGTAGACATCAATCACGTATAATTTTTAGTGCTTTCTCAGAGCTACCACATATTGCTCGGGGTTGATTATATTGGAATTGATTTCAATTCCAATATTTTAGATTTACTTGCAAGTTGTAAAGAAGTAGTATGCGTGGTTTATAGCAAAGTTTTTTTCACTTGTAAGGGAATAATATTCCTTATTTTTTTATTTACTAGGTAATAGGGGTTAATGTAAGGGAGGAGTCCTCCTTATTTTTGTGCTTTCAAAATCTATAAAAATTGATTGGTTGGTTTATGTCCACCTCCAGTTTCTTAGTTTGGGATTTAAATTAATAAATTAGGGCTGACATCTCCTATCCCCTCCCTCCCCCCCTTCCCCCGTAAAAGAGTGGTTTGCCACCAAAAAAAAGTGTAGTATGTGAAAATGTATGTAATATGTGTAAACTATGTACAGTATGTGTAAAATATATGTAGCATGTGAAAATATATATAGTATGTATAAAATATGTGTAATATCTAAAAATGTTTGTAGTATGTGAAAATGTATGTACTATGTCAAATATGTATAATGTATAATAAAATATGTAGTATATGAAAAAATGAGTGAGGTTTATTTAGTAAATAAAGAAAGTGAATGATTGAGGAGTTTGAATATTTTTTTTTTTTGGATTTGAAAACTGACACATTATCATTCAAAGATATAATTAGAGCATGGTAAAATTTTCAACAAATTTTTAAGTAAAGAGAGCTGTAATTTGACAAATCTTTTTGTCAAAAATCACACTCCAAGGGAAAAATTGAAATAGCAGCCAGTCTATGCAAATTATAAAAAGTCCCCCTCAAACAATCGTCTGGCCAAGAAATAAAATGGTTCATAATGAAGTCAATCTCTGGTTCATCAAAGTGAATATTTTGTTTCAACAAAACTCACGAGATTTTTGCAGTTCCTCTATCCCTTACCAGTAATTTATTCTGTGTAACATTCAGACCCTAAAGGGAATGAAATCGAACGTAATAGTATCCTACATTGTGCCCTGAAAGTGACAGAATTCCTACTTTGAAGTTAAGGACGACCTATGGAGCTGCAACGAGAGAAAAATTGCTGCAATCGCATAAAAAAAGTCGTACTTAAGTTAACTTGTACACTAAACTCACCAGGATTCCCTTAGCAAGGGGAAATCCATGAAAAATTACCCACGACGTTCATATTGGTACCAATTATGTCGTGCTGATGGAAGTGGTATAAGCTTGTAGGAGTGTTAAAGCTTGCTCTGCAATAGCTCTATTCCTTGCTTGCCTAACCCATTCATCAACAACTTCTGCAGCTTGGGTACCTTTGAAACCATTCTCAAGAGCATCTGCAGCTTCACTGAGCTTTCCTTGAGCTAAGAAGCTATCGACTCTGTTCATGAGAGATTCAATTCCATCACCAGACTGGTCAGCCTCCCTAACCTTCAACCAGGAAGCTATATGAGCCAAAGAATGTGATAAAATCCCACCTCCTCTGATGCGAATGGTTGGCCGAGGGTCTTGCTCCTGGACCAAATTCGATCTCCACAATGTAGGACCGTGCTGCACAAAGGTTATTCCAAGACACAAGAACAACACAATTCGGGCGGATGAAGAATCAAGGAAAAACGCAAAGAGTTGAGTAAATCAAAACCCCACGCTTTAATACAAATGAACTCAATTTAACCTATGAAAATTCAATTAGTTAAACAAGTTAATTTGGCCGGCTCTTTAAATAAAGAACAATGGTGAAGTCACCTATAGGTTACGCTAAAGGCAAGCTTCTACAATGGACAATTAAATAACTCTCCAAGGCTTTGACAACACAAAGTGTTAATCACAATTTTTAGCAAGCTAAAAATTTCGAAATTCTTCTTCTTATTTCTTATTGAATAAAAACGTTAATGACCTCTTTAAATAATGGTTTAAAGTCGGTCATACAAGAAAGAAACCCTAGTAGTTGCCAAATACAACTTGACTTCTTAGCTAACTAACTAACTAACTAATCCTTTTCCAAAAAGGATTTAGTCACACGATTTTATAAGGAAGCAAAACACGTTTTTGCTACCTTTGTTTCCTAAACTAATACTTGCCATTATCATGTAAGATAATTGGGCCAAGTAACTTATTAATGAATTAATTAAAGCCCACATTAAGTGTTTTGGACTTAAGTAATTAACAACAAAATAAAACCCTAAAATTACTTGAGGGCGTGATCCACATGAAAGCCCAAGGACACGCCTCTTCTTTGGACTTCAACTCTCGGCCTTTGCAAGCTTCTTCAAGGTGGAATTTCCGTAAGCACCAATGTAGAACTTCTAGAAACTTCATCATGAATGGTTATTGAAAAAACATGCCAAAGAACTCCATGATGAGATGGTTGAGAAGTCTCGGCCTCCAAATCTTCAAAGTGTGATGACAACAAAGTGTGCAAAGCTTCTTTCATTCTTTTGCTCTTTGATCTTGTCATTGGTCCGTCAAGATTCTTCAAGGGATCATGTAAACTCGGCTTTGGCACCAAGGATGTGGATGGATTGCTATCAAGATAGGCAATCATTGTATTTGATAATCCGCAAGGATTTTGTACTTATTGTTGATAGTGATCACCTTGCTTCTTTGCCTAGTGTTGTTTTATCTCTTTTGCAGGAATTCAGTGACATGTTTCCCGAGGACTTACCAATAGGGTTGCCACCTATTCGAGGTATTGAACATCAAATTGATTTCATACCTGGAGCGCAAATCCCAAATCGTCCAGCATATAGAGAAAATCCTGAGGAAACAAAAGAGATTCAACGTCAAGTGGATGAACTCCTTGACAAAGGTATTGTGCGTGAATCTCTAAGTCCTTGTTCTGTTCCAGTAATTTTAGTACCTAAAAAGGATGAATCTTGGAGAATGTGTGTTGATTGTCGTGCCATAAATAAAATCACCATTAAGTATAGACATCCAATTCCTATATTAGATGATATGCTTGATGAATTGTATGGTTCGTGTATTTTCACCAAGATTGATTTAAAAAGTGGCTACTATCAAATTAGAATGAAAGAAGGTGATGAATGGAAAACAGCCTTTAAGACAAAGTATGGTTTGTATGAATGGTTAGTCATGCCTTTTGGTCTAACTAATGCACCTAGTACTTTTATGAGGCTAATGAATCACGTATTTAGGTCTTTCATTGGTAAATTTGTTGTGGTTTATTTTGATGACATCCTTATTTATAGCAAATAACTTGATGAGCATGTTCAACATTTAACACAAGTGTTTGTTATATTACGTGAGAACCGATTGTATGCTAACCTTAAAAAGTGTTCTTTTTGCATGGAATCAATTATCTTTTTGGGTTATGTTGAGCAGGGTGAGTATGGCGATGTTTCATCTACATTCAATGTTTCTGATTTATCTGTATTTGATGTAGGTGATTCGAGGACGAATCTTTTCGAGGAGGGAGGGAATGATAGCAATCCATCCACATCCTTGGTGCCAAAGCCGAGTTTACATGATCCCTTGAAGAATCTTGATGGACCAATGACAAGATCAAAGAGAAAAAGAATGAAAGAAGCTTTGCACACTTTGTTGTCATCACACTTTGAAGATTTGAAGGCCGAGACTTCTCAACCATCTCATCATGGAGTTCTTTGGCATGTTTTTTCAATAACCATTCATGATGAAGTTTCTAGAAGTTCTACATTGGAGCTTACGGAAATTCCACCTTGAAGAAGCTTGCAAAGGCCGAGAGTTGAAGTCCAAAGAAGAGGCGTGTCCTTGGGCTTTCATGTGGATCAAGCCCTCAAGCAATTTTAGAGTTTTATTTTGTTGTTAATTACTTAAGTCCGAAACACTTAATGTGGGCTTTAATTAATTCATTAATAAGTTACTTGGCCCAATTATCTTACATGATAATGGCAAGTATTAGTTTAGGAAACAAAGGTAGCAAAAACGTGTTTTGCTTCCTTATAAAACCGTGTGACTAAATCCTTTTTGGAAAAGGATTAGTTAGTTAGTTAGTTAGCTAAGAAGTCAAGTTGTATTTGGCAACTACTAGGGTTTCTTTCTTGTATGACCGACTTTAAACCATTATTTAAAGAGGTCATTAACGTTTTTATTCAATAAGAAATAAGAAGAAGAATTTCGAGATTTTTAGCTTGCTAAAAATTGTGATTAACACTTTGTGTTGTCAAAGCCTTGGAGAATTATTTAATTGTCCATTGTAGAAGCTTGCCTTTAGCGTAACCTATAGGTGACTTCACCATTGTTCTTTATTTAAAGAGCCGGCCAAATTAACTTGTTTAACTAATTGAATTTTCATAGGTTAAATTGAGTTCATTTGTATTAAAGCGTGGGGTTTTGATTTACTCAACTCTTTGCGTTTTTCCTTGATTCTTCATCCGCTCGAATTGTGTTGTTCTTGTGTCTTGGAATAACCTTTGTGCAGCACGGTCCTACATTGTGGAGATCGAATTTGGTCCAGGAGCAAGAGCCTCAGGAAACACGTCACTGAATTCCTGCAAAAGAGATAAAACAACACTAGGCAAAGAAGCAAGGTGATCACTATCAACAATAAGTACAAAATCCTTGCGGATCATCAAATACAATGATTGCCTATCTAGTATTGCTCTCTTAATATCTCTCTTAGAAGCAAAATAACAAGGTTTAGAAGAAACACTATTTCGGCTATTACAAGATTTAGAATCAATGTTTCGGCCTACACTAGTTACATTCTTTTTATCTTCTTGTTCTTTCTTCTCCTTTGCTTCCATCTCACGGCAAGATTGTACAATCCTTGATTGATCTTCAAAAGCTTGGCTTGGACTTAAAGCCCTAAGGTTGTACTTTCGGCCATGATAATCAAAAGAATAATAATTCTTCTTTGCATGATATGTAACATCTCTATCAAATTGCCATGGACGACCAAGTAATATGTGACTAGCTTCCATTGGTACAACATCACACACAATATCATCAACATACTTTCCAATGGTTATAGAAAATTTAACTTGTTTAGTCACTTTACTCTCGGCAGTGTTATTAAGCCATTGAAGCTTATATGGATTTGGATGTTTCATGCAAGTCAAGTTTAGCTTCTTAACAAATAATGTGCTTGCCACATTTGTACAACTACCACTATCAACAATCACACTACAAATCTTACCTTGAACCATGCATCGAGTGTGAAAGATATTTTCTCTTTGAGACAAATCATCTTCAACTAGTGGTTGTGCACTTAAGACTCGGCGAGTAACTAAAGAGAATTCACCAACATCATATGTAGTAAGATCTTCACTATCTTCATCACTTTGGTACTTCTCTTCAAGTGGTGGCATTGGCACATTCTTCATCACTTTCAACCTCTCCATTATCATGAATTATCATCAATTTTCTGGTTGGGCAGTCGGTTTGATAATGGCCATAACCTTGACATTTATAACATCTAATGTCTCTCAATCTCTCATTCGGTTTGGGCGTGGTTTTGGGTGAAGTTTCAGCAAGTTGGCGGACTGTTTTGGGAGCATTATTTGAAGTGTTTGAAGGCTGGTTTGGGGTGAAAACTTTCGGCTTTTGTGGAGGTATGTAATTCGGCTTTTGATCTCTCCTACAAGGCGGCAATGGTTGTTGGAAATTTCACCCTTTACCCTTCATATGCTTCTCAATTTTGATAGCTTTGTGAACAAGTTCATTAATATCAATGTAACTTTGAAGATCAACTTGATAAGCCACTTCGGAATTCATACCTCTAAGGAACCTCTCAATGGTTGTGTCGGGGTCTTCATGAATATTGGCCTTTATCATCAATGCCTCCATCTCATGGTAGTAATCTTCAACTGTTCGGCTACCTTGCACAAGGGTATGCAATTTTCGGTTGAGCTCTCTATTATAATGTGAGGGAACATACTTCTTTCACATGATTGCCTTCATTTGATTCCAAGTCTTGACTGGCCTTTCACAATCTTGTCTTCTAGTTCGAACAACTTCATCCCACCAAAAACTAGCATAGTCTTTAAGGTGCATAAAAGCAAGTCGGTATTGCTTTTTCTCGGGGACATCATTACCTTCAAAGAAGTGTTCTAACTCTCGAACCCAATCAAAGAAAGCTTCGAGATCTGATTTACCATGAAAGGTAGAGATGGTGAGTTTAACAGAATCAATGAAAATTTTAGACTTTTCACCTTTAGAAGAGCTCGTGTACTCCTCCTCCTTATTATCATTATCGGATTCATCATGTTCCTCAAACTTAAGCTTCCTCGATGTGGAGCTTTTAGTTGATGACTCCAAATTATCAAGTCGGAGATTGATCTTTTGCAACATACCAAAGAGTACTTCATTAGCAAACTTTTGCTCGGCTTGTGATATAGGTTTATCACTTTTTGATTCCTCCATTTGTACCTGCAAGTTAGTAAAGAAAACACAAGAATATATATGTATAGATACCTCTCGGGTTCCTCACTATGGAATAGTAGGTACTCTCCACTCTATTTAGGTAGTGTTCTCTCTTGTTTATCCTTGCTAAAACTCTCAATTAATGAATGTGTTGGGATTATTAAGACTCATCTAGTTCAATTATTTTAATAGCAAGTCTCAATCAACAAGTTCCACACAAAACTTTCACAAGAAAAATCAAGAGAGTTAAACAAAGAAATTCACGTCTAAGAAGTTTAAAACACGTGTGGGTTATATACTGATTTACCACCAGAAACTAAGAAATTCAGAAACTAGATTCAAAGATGAAGAAAACGCAATTTGAATCACTTAATTCCGAGTTGTATTGAGAAAGTTATGGCACTTTTAATCCAAGATGGTTTTCAAGTAACAACTTAAGAACAATGTGTTCTTAAAAAATCAAATAAAATAAATTAAATAATAAACTGAAAATAATAAATAACAGAAATAAAAAGTCCGAAATTATATTTATTTATTTATTTATTTTTTGTATTGGGCCTTTTTTTTATATATATACGGCCTTTTTTTTTTTTTTGAGTTGGGCCTTTTTTTTTATACGGCCTCTTTTTTTTTTTTTAAAATTCGGACAACAAACCTAGGACAAAACAAACTTTTAAGGTTTGGACACAAACCTTGGACAAAACAAAGATACTAGGTTTAAGGTTTTAAGACAAGAACCTAGTACAAATTACTTAGGTTTAAGGTTTGAAGACAACAACCTAGGATTAAGGTTTAAGGATGTTTTGTCTTTTTGTCTTAACCTTAACAACCTTAAAATTTTCAAACTTTAATATCTCACCAAGGAAAGGGAATTTTAATGTGCCACTTTCACAAAATAATCAAGATTTTCAACAAGGATCAAGAATATGGCTCAATATTCAAATTTGGACAACTTTGAATTTTCAAGAAAATCAAGAAGTTCAAGAAAGTGTTTAAGAACTTATCTTTTTCAAGTGTGATAAAAGTTTGATCAAAACACACTATGACAAGAATGAGATAAAGAAACTAACACAAAAAGAAGATCAAGAATCGGATATGTAATGAGCAACTTATGATAACTTGACCAAGAAAACCCTAGCTTCGAAAACCCTAGTTTGACACAAAACCCTAGCAATGCTACGTGAAAACAGCAAGGAAAACTCAAGAATTCCACACTATGATTATGAACAAAACAATGCAGAACTTAGACACGAAAAACAGCAAGAAGAAATGCACAAGAACAGCAAGAAACAACACAACAAAACGCTAAAAGATGCTAGACACGAATTGGGCAGATTCGGGCAGATTTGAGCATTCAATGTTCATGCGATTTTGGCGATTTTAATGGGTGATTTTAATACGACCTAGGACAGCAAGAAGGACACAAAATAGCAGCAAGAAAGATGCACGAAGGACTGCAGATTTTGACGCAATAAAACAGGCAGAAAAGACACGAACAAAATAGCAATTTCGTGGAAGAAATTTAAACGGATTAACCTGAAATTTTTGGGCAACAACTTGTTCTCTGATACCAATTGATGCGAATGGTTGGCCGAGGCTCTTGCTCCTGGACCAAATTCGATCTCCACAATGTAGGACCTGGCTGCACAAAGGTTATTCCAAGACACAAGAACAACACAATTCGGGCGGATGAAGAATCAAGGAAAAACGCAAAGAGTTCAGTAAATCAAAACCCCACGCTTTAATACAAATGAACTCAATTTAACCTATGAAAATTCAATTAGTTAAACAAGTTAATTTGGCCGGCTCCTTAAATAAAGAACAATGGTGAAGTCACCTATAGGTTACGCTAAAGGCAAGCTTCTACAATGGACAATTAAATAACTCTCCAAGGCTTTGACAACACAAAGTGTTAATCACAATTTTTAGCAAGCTAAAAATCTCAAAATTCTTCTTCTTATTTCTTATTGAATAAAAATGTTAATGACCTCTTTAAATAATGGTTTAAAGTCGGTCATACAAGAAA
Organism: Ophiorrhiza pumila; assembly: GCA_016586305.1. Lineage (NCBI taxonomy): Eukaryota > Viridiplantae > Streptophyta > Magnoliopsida > Gentianales > Rubiaceae > Ophiorrhiza > Ophiorrhiza pumila. The sequence goes on from BLIW01000011.1 coordinate 16,799,460, forward strand.
GAAACCCTAGTAGTTGCCAAATACAACTTGACTTCTTAGCTAACTAACTAACTAACTAATCCTTTTCCAAAAAGGATTTAGTCACACGGTTTTATAAGGAAGCAAAACACTTTTTTGCTACCTTTGTTTCCTAAACTAATACTTGCCATTATCATGTAAGATAATTGGGCCAAGTAACTTATTAATGAATTAATTAAAGCCCACATTAAGTGTTTTGGACTTAAGTAATTAACAACAAAATAAAACCCTAAAATTACTTGAGGGCGTGATCCACATGAAAGCCCAAGGACACGCCTCTTCTTTGGACTTCAACTCTCGGCCTTTGCAAGCTTCTTCAAGGTGGAATTTCCGTAAGCTCCAATGTAGAACTTCTAGAAACTTCATCATGAATGGTTATTGAAAAAACATGCCAAAGAACTCCATGATGAGATGGTTGAGAAGTCTCGGCCTCCAAATCTTCAAAGTGTGATGACAACAAAGTGTGCAAAGCTTCTTTCATTCTTTTGCTCCTTGATCTTGTCATTGGTCCATCAAGATTCTTCAAGGGATAATGTAAACTCGGCTTTGGCACCAAGGATGTGGATGGATTGCTATCATCCTCCAGGTGGAATTAAGCTGAAGTGCCGTAATGTCCCTTTCAAGACATCAAACTTATGATTCAACTGCAACACAGTATTGGAACCGTTGATCCGTGTTTCTTCAGGAAGTGTAGATAAAACTAATTCTAAGAGTGATTCTTTATCAATGCCTTCAAGATAAGTGTGCAGAGCTTATATTTCCTTCTGAATAGGCAGGCCCTTGGATAGGGCGTCTTCCAATGCAAGAGCCCCCAAAGCAAGCTTGTGAACAGAATGACTCTGGCGAGCCTCCTCAGACCGAGCATAAAATAGGACAAGTAGTTAATGAAAATAAATGAATGAATGGACGAATTTTTATTCCCATTTATACCTATTTTTCCCAACTAAGCATCGACAATAGCAATGATTAAGAGATGATTCTTATTCTTTTATTCTGTTACCCTCTTCCAAACATCTCCTAAGTTAATCATTACTCTATTTTGATCATTAATCAAAGTACTCAATTAATGTTTTTCTTTTTATAGCAAACAAACTCTACTCTATATATTTTATAGATGCAACATATATTTTTACACACTAGAGATTAGCTACGTGCGATGTACATGTTTATATTGTAACATTTTATTTAAATAAAATGCAATTGCAATATACGACACAATTAATAGATTATAAAAAATTAAATTGTAAATAAAAAAAGTATCTATTACATTTAATTTTTAAATTTTATAGCAATATTAGTATGTTGATATTTACCTCTTTGTCTTCCACATTTTCCACAGTAATAAAACTTTATCATGCATTGCATTGCTCTCTAATCATTCAATTCGCTAATTCAAATTATTGTAGTTGCCATTTCTTGGGTCGCTTGTTTCCCTATAGACGAATAAAAAAATATTGGTTATTAAAAAAAGTAATTAAAATGATAATTAATTTATGTAGTGTGTTTGTAATTCTAATTCTTTGTTATTTTCCTGAAAATCAGTGGTTCTCAATTATATACAACATTTTTAATGTTGATTTTTTTAACATGAATGTTCTTAATTATTCTCAATAGAGGTTGAACATTCTCAATATTCTTTTGTGTTTTAAACATGTTGATACATAATGTGAATCAAATTTATTGAATCAATATAAAAGAAAGTGATTGCATGACAAAGTTATATAATATTAAATTTCATAGCTTTATGCTTACTATTAATTGTAATTCATTTTTTTTAAATTTATTTTGACAATCTAAATAAACTTAAATTGTGAATGGAGTTTCTTCAAAAGTAATAATTAATTGTTTGTCTAATATTTAATAGTTTAAAAATAAATCTAATAATTTTTGCTATCTTTCATTCATGATAATGATTTCTCATTTTTAAAGTTGATGTTTATTATGTCTTGTTCATGAAAAGGTATTCAATTATTGTATGGTATTGGCATAGTTATTTTGATATTTTAAATTAAATATAAATAATGATAGACATACAAATAAATAGTTAGTTATGATATAAATGAGTTTGTAATTAGTTATTTGTGCGCTACATAGACATGTTTAATTACTATTCATAAATAACTAAAAAATAGCTTAAATTTAAAATGTATGATATTTATCCTATTTTTTCAAAACCTAAAAATTATAATGCCTAATTTACTAAATTTTATTCAATGATATTGAACCATGTGAATGCAAGAAACTATAATAATACATTTCATATTTTATTATTTATTAGCATCTACTTTTAATAAAATTATCTAAAATTTAAAAAAAAAATCATTGTAATAGTTACAAAAGTTAAAAATATAATTATTTCTTAAATTATTTGACATTGTCATATCATTATAGAAAATTTATTATCAAACCATCTCTGCTAGTGTAACTAATGTTTACTATTTTTTAAAACTTTGCTCATGTCGAACAGGAAATTTTTTTTTATGCGCTCTATTATTACTTATATTTTTTTATTTGAATTTTTTATAATGTAATGTATAATTACATTTTCAAAACATAACTATGTTTGTCTTTTTCTATAAGATAAGCCATACTTTAGTAGAAAATAAAAAATATATATCACATTAGTATGCTAATATTATTTTTTTTCTTTTAGAATTGAATTTCCGTTTACCTTAAAATACGATCTTTATACTTTATTTTATATTTTAATATTTTAAATATATACTTTAGTTTACAATGTTTTAAATAACTATTTGACATCTTTAGTTTATATAAACTTCACATTCCTAATTATACAAAAAGTTCGGTTTAACCCTTGTATTGTTTATTATTCGAATTTGGTAATTTGTTTTTATTTACATTTAGTACTTAGTAATTAATGCAAAATTTTAACAAAGGACTATTAGCTATCTATTTAAGTAATGTTTAGAATTTACTTTCAAATTATTTTTCCTTACGAAATTCAATAAGCTTTTCCACATAAGAAGTTACTTGCAAATCTTTTCAATGTTCCTTAAAAATATAATTTTACCAATTGTTTTTGTCTTTTTATGATTGTAATCTTACTCAAAGTTACGTTGTAGATGTTTCCGTTAAAAGTTAGGTACTACATTTTCAACCTTAACTTTTTTATCATATTACTTTACAAACTTTAATACATAAGAAATTACCTACCTATTTTATATATTATTTCTTTTGACCCTCTAGTCATTCTCTTTATAGCGCATATTCTACAAATTTTAATATTGCTTTTCTTACAAAAGTAATTTGATCAAATATTCTTTAACATTTGAATTGCACTTGGTTTTATTCAAGTATTTCCCAAATGAATTAGGAAACAAATTAACATTATTTTTTATAATTGATAAATTGAATAAATGTTAAAAACTTTCCTAAACAAATTAGGAAATCAATCACTTTCATTGATTTTTCAAATTTTAATAGTGTTATATTATTATATAATTAGAAAAATGAATCAATTGTTATAACTTTGAAATGATATTAATCAATCTAATAAATTACTTCAACCATTCCTAAACCTGGAGGTTCATTTTGCTTTAGTCTTATTCTTAAAAGGTTTTATTTTCATCACCCGAGTTGCAATTTGGTTTTGCAGAAATTAGAAATTTAATATTTAATTCATTATTATTTTTTTTATAAAATCTAATTAATTTTATAGTCCTATAGAAAGCTAACAAAAACCAATTCAATTAAGAACTCTCGTAATCCAAATCAATCAAAAATTTATGTTAAATATTGACATCAAACTTTCCTAAATCAATTCAATCAAGAAGTTCAAAATTTAATTCAATTTTTTTTCATAAAATTTAATTCTTTTTTTCCTAAATCAAATAATTAAACAAATTAACTACTTTTCTAAACCAATTCAATAAAAAAGTTTAAAATCTAACTCATTTTCTTTATAATTAAAATCTAAATTTTATAAGCCAATAGAAAGTTAAAAAAATAATTCAATTAAGAACTTAATGTCCTAATACAATCAATCATAAATTTATGCTATTTTAGAATATATTAATATAGATTTCAGCTTCTGCATCATAATCTTACAAATTTATCTCGTCAAATATCTCTTTTGGATAAATGCTCTGAATTTCACGTGATTGTGATGGTACTTGTGGTAAGGCAAAATTCGATATGCGTTATCTCATATTTTCGAGTAAAAAATATAATAATGTCTGGAATTAACCACCGTATAGGCATACGGTGGTTAAGTCTAGAGCAGCAAAACTGGACGAACTAAAAACGATAAAACTACAAATTTACTACCTAAAGCTACTTCTACCAACTACCATCTACGAATTATTTCCAGCTGACTAGCCCTCCTTATATAGGAAAAATAAGTACCCTTCTAAAGGAATAATCCTATTAACTCAAGAATTCCAAAAATAATATAAAGAAATAAATCTTTTGTTTCCAAATAAGATAATGCCACATGCGGCAAGAATTAAGACATGCAAACCTTTTCCTAAATTGTTTCCTAATTCCTCTTCTTCTCAACTTCCTCATTTGATTCCTCCAAGTTGTCTTCCAGCAATGCACCACCTTAATTATTTCAAAATTAGATTAAGAAAATCTTTTCTCCTAAATTTTGCTCTTCCACGCTCCAAAAGAGTCCAAAAGCTTCCAAATTCCTCTTTTTCCTTTTCTACTGCTCCACGTCATCAATTAACTCAAACCTGCAAGATATTCTCAATTAAGTATGATTTCCAAGGAGTTGTTGATCTCGTCAGGATGAAAGCTATCGTTTGGTCTGGGGAAGAATTGGGTGAAAAATTCACCTATGAAGACATTCCAGCTGACCTTAAAGAGATTGTTGAAGGTTACAGGGCACATATGTTTGAGATGATAGTTTAGATTGATGATAATGCCATGGAGAAGTACTTGGAAGGAGTTATGCTTGATGAGGAGACAGTCAAGAAACTAATTAGGGAAGGAACAATCTCCAGCAGTTTTGTTCATGTTCTATGTGGGTCTGCTTTTAAGAATAAGGGTGTCCAACAGCTTCTTGATGCAGTCATGGAGGATTTACCTTCTCCTCTTGACTTGATAGTAATGAAGAGGACTGACCTAGAGAACCCAGAAGTGACAATTGAAAGGGAAGCTGACGACGATGAGCCTTTTCCTGGATTGGCTTTTAAGATTATGAGTGATACTTTTGTGGGATCCCTAACATTTGTTAGAGTCTACGCAGGGAAGCTTGTTGCAGGATCCTATGTGCTTAATTCAAACAAAAAGAAGAAAGAAAGAATTGGTAGACTTCTGGAAATACATGCAAACAGCAGAGAAGACATCAAGGTAGCCTTAGCTGGTGATATTATTGCTTTTGCAGGTTTGAAAGATACAATAACTGGAGAAACATTGTGTGATCCTGATAGTCCTATAGTGCTTGAAATGATGGATTTCCCTGATCCTGTTATTAAGGTGGCTATCGAACCCAAGACCAAAGCTGACATTGATAAGATAGCCAATGGTTTGATTAAGCTTGCTCCATCTTTCCTCTTTTCCAGAGATGAGGAGACCAACCAAATAGTTATTAAAGGAATGGGAGAATTGCATCTTGAGATCATTGTTGATCAGCTCAAAAGGGAATTCAAGGTGGAAGCTAATGTTGGTGCACCACAACTAAACTACAAGGAAAGCATTTCCAAAGTTTCAGAAGTGAAGTATGTTCACAAGAAACATTCTGGTAGGGCAGGGCAGTTTGCTGATATCACAGTAAGGTTTGAGCCCTTGGAGACAGGTAGCGGGTATGAGTTCAAGAGTGAGTTCAAGAGTGAGATCAAGGGAGGAGCTGTGCCAAAAGAATACATTCCAGGTGTAATGAAAGGATTAGACGAGTGCATGAGCAATGGGGTATTTGCAGGCTTTCCTGTGGTTGATCTCCGTGCTATTTTGGTGGATGGCATATACCATGATGTTGATTCCAATGTTCTGGCCTTCCAACTGGCTGTAAAGGGAGCTTTTAGGGAGGGTGTGAGAAAAGCTGCCCCAAGGATGCTAGAACCTGTTATGAAGGTTAAATTTGTCACCCCTGAAGAACATCTAGGAGATGTCATTGGTGATCTGAACTCAAGAAGAGGCCAGATCGATTTTGGTGACAAATCTGGTGGCCTTAAGGTTGTGAATTCCTTGGTTCCATTAGCAGAGATGTTCCAATACGTCATTACTCTAAGAGGGATGACAAAAGGTCGGGCTTCCTACACCATTCAATTAGCCAAATTTGACGTAGTGCCTTAACACATTCAAAATCAACTTTCGACCAAGGAGGAAGCAATGGCTGCTTAATCTTGTGTGCCTTGTTTAAAGCATTAGCTATAGAAGAAGGGACATCTTGGTTTTTCCCCAACACAACCAAGACTTTAAAAAGTTATTCTTTTGTACAAAAGTTTTGAATACATGAATACTTGGAAAGCCATCTCTCTTAAAAAAAAAGAAGTACAATTTCTATTCAAATTCAACCCCAAAAGACCATAAAATATATCGTATAATTTGTGTCTATCACAAATATATTGCAGCAATATATTACTGCCCTAACTTCCTCATTTCTTATCCGATTTGTGCAATTCTTATGTTGTTAGAATTCTCTTTGAATCTAGTTTCATATTCTGTCTTTAGTTGTGTCTTTAATTTGGCTTTTAATTTTTGTATAATTTGTTTCATATTCTTCCCGAACTTGATCTAAACCTTCTAAATTTCGTGTCTTGTTTTAATTGTTAATTTGCTTTGTGTGGTGCTTGATTTAAACTATCGATAGGTGGTTCTTAACTTAGGTCTTGCAAAGAAGATTAAAGAGAGACCATACATTTGGAGAGTAGATTAGGGAGAGTAATTGTACATGAGAGCGCCTACCCTTCAAAGAGTGGTATATACCTACTTTACCAAAAGGGAGAACCCAAGAGAAACCTTAATATTATTATTATTATTATTTTGTTTTCTCTAACATTGCAATTACCAATTCATTCACAATGGAGGTAAAAGGACACAAAAATAATTCTGATCTTGAGGAGTACAAAGCAATATATACATCATGTTTAAGTTTGTTTCATACAAGAGCCATTATCCAAAATAGATTGGCTACCATGGTGATTGATTGTGAGAGAAGATCTAATTTTGCTAGTGAGTTAATGGTAGAGAAGTTGAATATGCAAACCACTATGTATCCAAATCCTTACATGATGCGATGGAGTGATGATTGTGGTGAAGTTGGGTGTCATAACAAGTCAAAGTTGCATTCTCTATTGGGAACTACAAAGATGAATTCTTATGTGATGTATTTCCAATGCAAACAGCCCATATCTTATTAGGAAAACCGTGGGAACTTGTTTGTAAAGTGGTTTATAATGGTTTCAAATGATAGTACACAATGGTGAAGGATGGTCAAAGATTTAATCTTGCTCAAATAAATTTGCCTGGCATCTTAATAGGCTAAATGAGGATTTTCAATGAATGTAATTGAGCGAAGAGAAAAAGAGAGAAGAGAAACAAAAGACTGAAACGGAAAGTGAAAACCTAGAGCTTGTTTCAAAAGAAAAAGAGGAAAAAAATGGTAAAATTCCAAAGTTGAGTGATGAGATGGAAAATTCAAAGAGTACTTTACAAAATCAATTGGATGTTTTGGCTAAGAAAAGTGAGCTTGAGAGTGCTTTGATAGAAAAACAACAACTTGATGTACTTTTGAAAGTTAGTGATAACCATCTTCATAGTTTGCTGCATAGTGTTTTTATTTTCCAAAATTATGGAGATCAACAATCCCGCACAATTCCATTTATTTCAAGAGGTAATTATGCAGATTAGTCACTCATCACCATACCACAAGGTTTAGAAGGTAATTTGCTACAAGAGCATTCTGCCTTGAGTTATTTCTATGGAGGTGAGCAAGGTAAGTTTGACAATTTCTTGAAGTTTTCGGTGAACTATAAATTCAAAAATGTTAAGTATTTTGTTAATTTCAATTTCTTTAAATTTTGAACTTTACAATCTGTTTTTTAATCAATTTTTAAAGCTTCGACATGTTTATCATAGACAATCCATTAGGAATATTGGTATTGGCATCTTTTTAGATTTTGTGTTTTACATAATTATCCGAGCATCCATACAAACTGTTTTGCATTAAGTTTAGTCTTTGATGATTATGTATATCACCTTTATGCATAGTATATTGCAAATTTTGAAGATGACTTGTCACTTGTTACTCAATCCATTAATTTTGAATGTGACCAGATTGTTTTGTTAAGTACAAAGGGTATTAATCATTTTGATTATTTCTTACATAATGGTTTCTTTAGCATTTGTTTGGCAAGAGTGAATGTGTATTCTTTACAGATTATTGTTAATAATTGCCTATTCATGTGTGAAGTTCATTTTTTTCAAATAGGTAATCATGTGCTTCAAGGAAACTTTGGTAAGTTATCTAAGTTCTTATTTTCTTTTACATTCCAAAAGGTAAAATTTTATGTTCACATCTATTTAATAGATTGTTTACATTACATTTTTATATTTTGGAGTAGAAATTTCATGTTTGGTAACATAAAACAATTAACAAATTGTTTTAAATTAGTGCATCTAACCGAAACTTTAATTCCACATTGGTTGCATGTTAAGTTTAGCTTATGTAATCATTGTTTATTTACAATTCTTAATTCTAATTTGAACTTAAGTCACGATGCATACATGCTTAGTTGCTATGAATACACTTATGTGTGTTTTGGAAAATCGTATTTGTTACATCTTTTAATTGATTCATATCCATTTGTGTTCTTTTCTTCTAGATTGAATAATACACGTAAAATTTGTTGCATTACATAGTAGTGAAGTTAAACTGTGCATTACAATTAGTGTGTTCCAGATTGCCATACTTATTAGTAGCTTTGTCTCTAATGGTTTCATAATACCCCTACAACATTGCATATGTCTTTGGATCATGGTGCATGTAGTTTTAGGAGTTCTTTTAGTCATCTGGACAACAGACATTTGCCAAACATGAGTCCCATCATTTAACTTGGTATTGCCTAACCAATGACATTGGTTTAGGCTTTTGTTTAACTTGATGATTTGGAAATTCCAGCACTATATCCAGAGGACTTTAAGCGCTGCATGCCATTAAACTTCTTTGATGAATTCTTGCATATTAGTATCTCTTTTGAGTTTCTATAACCCTTCCTTGGCTAAAGATGGTAGGATGTTTTCTTGAGAACTATGAGTCTTTCACCAATCATAGAACCATAGAGGAAAATCATTTTGACACTCTTTGTGATGCGAATGGTTGGCCGAGGCTCTTGCTCCTGGACCAAATTCGATCTCCACAATGTAGGACCGTGCTGCACAAAGGTTATTTCAAGACTCACAAACAACAAGAACTCGCGGATGAAGATTCAAGGGAAAAACGCAAAGAGTTGAGTAAATCAAAACCCACGCTTTAATACAAATGAACTCAACTTAACCTATGAAAATTCAATTAGTTAAACAAGTTAATTTGGCCGGCTCTTTAAATAAAGAACAATGGTGAAGTCACCTATAGGTTACGCTAAAGGCAAGCTTCTACAATGGACAATTAAATAATTCTCCAAGGCTTGGACAACACAAAGTGTTAATCACAATTTTTAGCAAGCTAAAAATCTCGAAATTCTTCTTCTCTTTCTTTCTTATTGAATAAAACGTTAATGACCCCCTTTAAATAGAGGATTAAAGTCGGTCATACAAGAAACCCTAGTAGTAGCAAAATACAACTTGACTTCTTAGCTAACTAACTAACTAACTAACTAATCCTTTTCCAAAAAGGATTTAGCCACACGGTTTTAAAGGGAAGCAAAACACGTTTTTGCTACCTTTATTTCCTAAACTTATACTTGTCATTATCATGTAAGATAATTGGGCCAAGTAACTTATTAAAAACGGAATTAATTAAAGCCCACATTAAGTGTTTTGGACTTAATTAATTAACAACAAAATAAAACCCTAAAATTACTTAAGGGCGTGATCCATATGAAAGCCCAAGTGTACGCCTTCCATTGGACTTCAACTCTCGGCCATGGAATATTTCTTCAAGGTGGAATTTTCTTAAGCTCCAATGTATAACTTCTAGAAACTTCATCATGAATGATTATTGAAGAAACATGCCAAAGAACTCCATGTTGAGATGGATGTGAAATCGCGGCCTCCAAGTCTTCAAAGTGTGATGACAACAAAGTGTGCAAAGCTTCTTTCATCCTTTTGCTCCTTGATATTGTCATTGGTCCATCAAGATTCTTCAAAGGATCATGTAAGCTCGGTTTTGGCACCAAGGATGTGGATGGATTGCTATCATTCCCTCCCTCCTCAAAAAGATTCGTCCTCGAATCACCTACATCAAATAAAGATAAATCAGAAACATTGAATGTAGATGAAACATTGCCATACTCACTTGGAAGCTCGATTTTGTATGCATTATCTCCTATCCTTTCCAAAACATGAAAAGGACCATCTCCTCTTGGATGAAGTTTAGATTTCCTCTTGTCAGGAAACCTTTCCTTCCTCAAGTGAATCCAAACCCAATCTCCTGGTTCGAAAATCACTCTCTTCCTTCCTTTATTGGCTTGCTGGGCATATTGTTCATTTCGCCTTTCAATGGTATTTCGAACCCTTTCATGTAACCCCTTAATAAATTCAGCTTTCTTTTTACCTTCAACAATAACAAACTCATTAATAGGCAAAGGCAAAATATCAAGTGGAGTCAAAGGATTGAAACCATATACAATCTCAAATGGTGAACAAGATGTCGAACTATGAAAAGTTCTATTATATGCAAACTCAATATGTGGAAGACAACTTTCCCAATTCTTTAAGTTTCTTTGGATGATGGCTCAAAGTAAGGTAGATAAAGTGCGGTTAACTACTTCAGTTTGTCCATCAGTTTGTGGATGTGCAACAGTAGAAAACAACAATTTAGTGCCTAACTTATTCCATAAAGTACGCCAAAAGTGAGACAAGAACTTAACATCCCTATCACTAATAATACTTTGAGGAATACCATGCAATCTAACAATTTCCTTAAAGAACAAATCAGCAATATGTGTAGCATCATTAGTTTTGGAACATGAAATAAAATGTGCCATTTTACTAAATCGATCCACTACTACAAATATGCTATCTTTACCATTGCGTAATCTAGGCAATCCAAGAACAAAATCCATAGAAATATCAATCCAAGGATGACTAGGAACAGGCAAAGGTGCATATAATCCATGAGGCAATATTTTCGATTTGGCTTGTTTACACACAATACATTTATCACAAACACTTTTCACATCTTTAATCATGTTAGGCCAATAAAAGTGTTCATTCAAAACAGTAAGTGTTTAGCAATACCAAAATGCCCCATTAACCCTCCCCCATGGGTTTCCTTAACAAGTAATTCACGAATGGAATAAAGGGGTATGCACAATTTATCCTTTCGAAACAAGAAACCATCATGCAAATAGTAGTCACCATTCGGCTTTGAAACACAATCATTATAGGCGGCATTGAAATCATGATCATCCATGTACAAATCTTTTATCAATTCAAATCCAAGCAACTTAGCATGCATATAGGTGAATAAAGAATAACGCCTAGATAATGCATCAGCTACAATGTTTTCTTGACCAGATTTATACTTAATCACATATGGAAAAGTTTCAATAAATTCTAACCATTTAGCATGCCTCTTATTCAATTTACCTTGAGTTTTCAAGAATTTAAGGCTTTCATGATCAGAATGAATTATAAACTCTTTAGGCCATAAGTAATGTTGCCAAACCTGTAATGACCTTACCAAAGCATACAACTCCTTGTCATAAGTTGCATACTTTAAAGCTGCCCAATTAAGCTTTTCACTAAAGTAAGCTACGGGTCTTGATTCCTGCATCAAAACAGCACCAATACCAATCTTGGAAGGATCACAGTGTATCTCAAAAGCTTTATGAAAATTAGGCAAAGCAAGTAAAGGGGCGTGAGTCAACATATACTTTAACTTAGTGAAGGCGTTTTCATGCTCCTCTTTCCATTCAAAAGTAATGTTCTTTTTAACAAGTTCATTCAAAGGTGCAGCTATAGAACTAAATTCTTTAACAAATCTTCTATAAAAACTCGCTAAACCATGAAAACTCCTAACTTCACTAGCATTTTTAGGTTTCGGCCACTCCTCTATAGCCATGACTTTTGACTCATCAACAGAAATACCTTGAGAACTAACAACATAACCCAAAAAGATAATTGATTCCATGCAAAAAGAATACTTTTTAAGGTTAGCATACAATCGTTTCTCACGTAATACAACAGACACTTGAGTTAAATGTTGAACATGCTCATCAAGTGATTTGTTATAAATAAGGATGTCATCAAAATAGACCACAACAAATTTACCAATGAAAGACCTAAATACGTGATTCATTAGCCTCATAAAAGTACTAGGTGCATTAGTTAGACCAAAAGGCATGACTAACAATTCATACAATCCATACTTTGTTTTAAAGGCTGTTTTCCATTCATCACCTTCTTTCATTCTAATTTGATAGTAGCCACTTTTTAAATCAATCTTGGTGAAAATACACGAACCATACAATTCATCAAGCATATCATCTAATCTAGGAATTGGATGTCTATACTTAATGGTGATTTTGTTTATGGCACGACAATCAACACACATTCTCCAAGATTCATCCTTTTTAGGTACTAAAATCACAGGAACGGAACAAGGACTTAGAGATTCATGCACAATACCTTTGTCAAGGAGTTCATCCACTTGACGTTGAATCTCATTTGTTTCCTCAGGATTTGCTCTATATGCTGGACGATTTGGGATTTGCGCTCCAGGTACGAAATCAATTTGATGTTCAATACCTCGAATAGGTGGCAACCCTATTGGTAAGTCCTCGGGAAACACGTCACTGAATTCCTGCAAAAGAGATAAAACAACACTAGGCAAAGAAGCAAGGTGATCACTATCAACAATAACTACAAAATCCTTGCGGATCATCAAATACAATGATTGCCTATCTAGTATTGCTCTCTTAATATCTCTCTTAGAAGCAAAATAACAAGGTTTAGAAGAAACACTATTTCGGCTATTACAAGATTTAGAATCAATGTTTCGGCCTACACTAGTTACATTCTTTTTATCTTCTTGTTCTTTCTTCTCCTTTGGTTCCATCTCATGGCAAGATTGTACAATCCGTGATTGATCTTCAAAAGCTTGGCTTGGACTCAAAGCCCTAAGGTTGTACTTTCGGCCATGATAATCAAAAGAATAATAATTCTTCTTTGCATGATATGTAACATCTCTATCAAATTGCCAAGGACGACTAAGTAATATATGACTAGCTTCCATTGGTACAACATCACACACAATATCATCAACATACTTTCCAATGGTTATAGAAAATTTAACTTGTTTAGTCACTTTACTCTCGGCAATGTTATTAAGCCATTGAAGGTTATATGGATTTGGATGTTTCATGCAAGTCAAGTTTAGCTTCTTAACAAATAATGTACTTGCCACATTTGTACAACTACCACTATCAATAATCACACTACAAATCTTACCTTGAACCATGCATCTAGTGTGAAATATGTTTTATCTTTGAGACAAATCATCTTCAACTAGTGGTTGTGCACTTAAGACTCGGCGAGTAACTAAAGAGAATTCACCAACATCATATGTAGTAAGATCTTCACTATCTTCATCACTTTGGTACTTCTCTTCAAGTGGTGGCATGTCGGCACCTCTCCATTATCACAAATTATCATCAATTTTCTGGTTGGACAGTCGGTTTGATAATGTCCATAACCTTGACACTTATAGCATCTAATGTCCCTCAATCTCTCATTCGGTTTGGGAGTTGTTTTGGCTGAAGTTTCAGCAAGTTGGCGGACTGTTTTGGGAGCATTATTTGAAGTGTTTGAAGGCTGGTTTGGTGTGAAAACTCTCGGCTTTGGTGGAGGTGTGTAATTCGGCTTTTGATCTCTCCTCCAAGGCGGCAATGGTTGTTGGAAATTTCGCCCTTTACCCTTCATATGCTTCTCAATTTTGATAGCTTTGTGAACAAGTTCATTAAGATCAATGTAACTTTGAAGATCAACTTGATGAGCCAATTCGGAATTCATACCTCTAAGGAACCTCTCAATGGTTGTGTCGGGGTCCTCATGAATATTGGCCTTTATCATCAATGCCTCTATCTCATGGTAGAAATCTTCAACTGTTCGGCTACCTTGCACAAGGGTATGTAACTTTCGGTTGAGCTCTCTATTATAATGTGAAGGAACATACTTCTTCCTCATGATTGCCTTCATTTGATTCCAAGTCTTGACTGGTCTTTCACCATCTTGTCGTCTAGTTCGAACAACTTCATCCCACCAAGGACTAGCATAATCTTTAAGGTGCATAAAAGCAAGTCGGTATTGCTTTTTCTCGGGGACATCATTACCTTCAAAGAAGTGTTCTAACTCTCGAACCCAATCAAAGAAAGCTTCGGGATCTGATTTACCATGAAAGGTAGAGATGGTGAGTTTAACAGATTCAATGGAAATTTTAGACTTTTTACCTTTAGAAGAGCTCGTGTACTCCTCTCCCTCATCATTATCATCATCGGATTCATCATGTTCTTCAAACTTAAGCTTCTTCGATGTGGAGCTTTTAGTTGATGACTCCAAATTATCAAGTCGGAGATTGATCTTTTGAAACATACCAAAAAGTACTTCATTAGCAAACTTTTGCTCGGCTTGTGATATAGGTTTATCACTCTTTGATTCCTCCATTTGTACCTGCAAGTTAGTAAAGAAAACACAAGAATATATATGTATATACCTCTTAGGTTCCTCACTATAGGTTAGTAGGTACTCTCCACTCTATTTAGGTAGTGTTCTCTCTTGTTTATCCTAGCTAAAACTCTCAAGTAATGAATGTGTTGGGATTATTAAGACTCACCAAGTTCAATTATTTTAATAGCAAGTCTCAATCAACAAGTTCCACACAAAACTTTCACAAGAAAAATCAAGAGAGTTAACAAAGAAAAATCACGTCACAAGAGGTTTAAGAACACATGTGGGTTACAACTAATTTACCACCAGAAACTAAGAAATTCAGAAAATAGACTCAAAGACGAAGAGAACGCAATTTTAATCACTTAATTCTGAGTTGTATTGAGAAAGTTATGGCACTTTTAATCCAATGTGGTTTTCAAGCAACAACTTAAGAACAATGTGTTCTTTAAAATAAAATAAAATAAATAACAGAAATAAATAAAATTAAAGTCCGAATTATATATTTTTTTGTTCTTTTCTTTTCTTTTTTTTGAATCGGTCACACTTTTTTTTTTGACCGTGACTCTTTTTTTTTTGTTCGGACAAGATTCTAGTACAAAACAAAAAGTTTAAGGTTTGGACACAAACCTTGGACAAAACAAAGGGACTAGGTTTGGACAAGAACCTTAAATGATACTAGGTTTAAGGTTTTAAGACAAGAACCTAGTACAAAGTACTTAGGTTTAAGGTTTGAAGACAACAACCTAGGATTAAGGTTTAAGGATGTTTTGTCTTTTTGTCTTAACCTTAACAACCTTAAAATTTTCAAACTTTAATATCTCACAAAGGAAAACAAATTTTCATGTGCCGCTTTCACAAAATATTCAATATTTTCAACAAGGATCAAGAATATGGCTCAAGATTCAAATTTGGACACTTTTGAATTTTCAAGAAAATCAAGAAGTTCAAGAAAGTGTTCAAGAACTTATCTTTTTCAAGTGTGATAAAAGTTTGATCAAAACACACTATATCAAGAATGAGATAAAGAAACTAACACAAAAGAAAGATCAAGAAACGGATATGTAATGAGCAACTTATAATAACTTGACCAAGAAAACCCTAGTTGATAAACCCTAGTTTGACACAAAAACCCTAGCAATGCTTTGACGTGAAAACAGCAAGGAAAACTTCAAGAATTCCAAACTTTGATGATGAACAAACAATGCAGAATTTAGACACAAAAAACAGCAAGAAAACGTAACAAGAAACAACACAAAAAGATCACAAAAACGCAAAACACAAGGAGTGATTTCGGGCAGATTTGATGATCAAGTTGGAATGCGATTTTGACGAAATTAATGGATGATTCTAACACGACCTAGGACAGCAAGAAGGACAAAATATAGCAGCAAGAAAGATGCACGAAGAACTGCAGAATATGACGCAACAAAACGGCAGAAAAAGACGCACAAAAAACAAAAATTTTCGCGGAAGAGATTAGACGGATTAACCTGAAATATTTGGGCAACAACTTGTTCTCTGATACCAATTGATGCGAATGGTTGGCCGAGGCTCTTGCTCCTGGACCAAATTCGATCTCCACAATGTAGGACCGTACTGCACAAAGGTTATTCCAAGACTCACAAACAACAAGAACTCGCGGATGAAGATTCAAGGGAAAAACGCAAAGAGTTGAGTAAATCAAAACCCCACGCTTTAATACAAATGAACTCAATTTAACCTATGAAAATTCAATTAGTTAAACAAGTTAATTTGGCCGGCTCTTTAAATAAAGAACAATGGTGAAGTCACCTATAGGTTACGCTAAAGGCAAGCTTCTACAATGGACAATTAAATAATTCTCCAAGGCATGGACAACACAAAGTGTTAATCACAATTTTTAGCAAGCTAAAAATCTCGAAATTCTTCTTCTCTTTCTTTCTTATTGAATAAAATGTTAATGACCCCCTTTAAATATAGGATTAAAGTCGTCATACAAGAAACCCTAGTAGTAGCAAAATACAACTTGACTTCTTAGATAACTAACTAACTAACTAATCCTTTTCCAAAAAGGATTTAGCCACACGGTTTTAAAGGGAAGAAAAACACATTTTTGCTACCTTTATTTCCTAAACTTATACTTGCCATTATCATGTAAGATAATTGGGCCAAGTAACTTATTAAAAACGGAAATAATTAAAGCCCACATTAAGTGTTTTGGACTTAATTAATTAACAACAAAATAAAACCCTAAAATTACTTAAGGGCGTGATCCATATGAAAGCCCAAGTGTACGCCTTCCATTGGACTTCAACTCTCGGCCATGGAATATTTCTTCAAGGTGGAATTTCCTTAAGCTCCAATGTAGAACTTCTAGAAACTTCATCATGAATGATTATTGAAGAAACATGCCAAAGAACTCCATGTTGAGATGGATGTGAAATCTCGGCCTCCAAGTCTTCAAAGTGTGATGACAACAAAGTGTGCAAAGCTTCTTTCATCCTTTTGCTCCTTGATCTTGTCATTGGTCCATCAAGATTCTTCAAAAGATCATGTAAGCTCAGTTTTGGCACCAAGGATGTGGATGGATTGCTATCACTTTGTTGAATGTAAAAAACCATGAATGGTCAAATGGTTGAATGTAAAAAGCCTTAAACCAGGCTTGCTTGTAATCTTCATAAAAATATCCTTGAGGAATAAAATGAATAGAGAATGATTTTTGAGTATGGGCTGTCCGCCACTTTTTTGGATTAAAAACCTTTTTAATAATACATTTAGAATGAGTTATGCGTCCTAAATCATCCTTATGATGAAATATATCTATTGATGATGAATATACTAAAATAAAGTCATAAAAATTTTGATTTTTCGTTGAATCATCAGATAACCAGAAAAAATCAGGAGTAAAAAACTTTTGAGTGTATGCTTTCAATGATGGAATATCAGGAGAATCTTTTAATAGCAAATTGAAGTCCAAACCAAAGCCTCGGGGGTCATTGGAGCGAATCAAGGGGTGTTTAAGGAGAATGGTTCGCGTTTGGAGGCCTAAAAGGAAGAAAGAAGAGAATTTCGACGTGGACAGCAAAACAGAAACACACGTCGCGACTTGGAGCTCATCCGATGTCATGACGTCCATGAACGTCGCGACGTCCAGCAGCGACGTGATTTTTATTTTTAGGGTTTTTTCCCCGACGTCGCGACGTCGGCCTCCCCTACGCCACGACTTGCGGGAATTTTATGCTTTAATTATTTTTCAGTTTTTAGAAACTATGGTTTTAAGTTATTTAATGTTTCCTTTTATGTGTTATTTCGTTTAGGGTTTGTAATAAGCCTATAAATAGGCCTTTTTATCAGTTGTAATGGGACAGAGTTGAATTTTGAATTAAGAATACAGAGTTGTTTCTTTTACGTGAGTTGATTTCCTAAGGAGGGATTTTGATTTACTTTGTGAAGAATTTTCTTGAGGAGGGAGCTTTCTTTACGTGACTGTCGTGTTAATTGTATGTGAGGAGCATCCAATTAATTGTGCATACTGTCAGCCTACAGAGATAGGTTGATTCGACTTGTTCAATTTGATTTACGAAAAGATCAACACGTTATTCCGCAACAACTATCAATCTACGTGAGGAGCGTGGGGAGATCGTTTATCAAGTGGTATCAGAGCTCAAGGGATTTTTGAAATCAGGTTTTTCAGTTTTCCTTAAAATTGAAACCCTAAATTGTTGTTATTCGCAGCCTTGCATGATTTGGTTATTGTGATAAGGTTACAACAATTATATCTTTTGTTTTTTGATTCTTTGGTATTGTGAGAGTTTGATCCGGTTGAATTGGTTATTGATTGTTGGGTTGATCATATATATTGGATATTTGTGGGATAATATTGTCGTATCAATTGTCGTGGATATTCTTTTTGGAAATTTGGTTAAGTGTCAATATGAGTAAACAAGCAGAAGGTGCTAGTGTCAACCAAAATGTAGAAGGTATACTTGCTTCTATCAGTGAACAGTTACGACCGTTATCAGCTGAAAATCAACAGTTTAAGCTGCGATTTGAACAGTTGGAGTCGGGATCTAGAACGGGTACTCCAAAGAGGACTCCACCTAAGAATCCTTGGTTTGAGGGTTTGGAAGAAGATGGAGCTGACTTTGAAGGTAGTGTTTGCCGGCAAGGCCGAAAGGGAGGTTTTACCGAGAAAGAAGACAAGATACGCGTTCCTCCGTTTTCGGGTAAGGAAAGTCCAGAAGTGTTTCTAGATTGGATTAGAAAGGTGAACAAAATCTTTGAATTCTACAACTATTCTGAGGAAACTAAGATTAGTTTGGCGGTTATGGAATTCACTAGGTATGCTAGCACGTGGTGGGAAGATGTACTTATTCAACGTGATCGACTAGGAGAACGACCAATCCGTACTTGGGATGAAGTAAAGGAATTAATGAGAACCCGCTTTGTTCCAGCTCATTATTTTCAAGGTTTGTGGTTGAGGCTTCAAAACTTATCTCAAGGAGATAAGAGCGTTGAGGAGTACTACCAGGAGATGCAAACTATCATGAGTCGAGCACGAGTCCACGAGGAGAAGGCGGCGACTATTGCGCGATTTGTCAGTGGCTTGAATCAAGGTATTGCTAAATATGTTGTTCTATATTAATATACTGATTTGGAGGATTTGCTTCATAAGGCCAAAGAGGTGGAGCGACAACTTGAAATGGAGAAGCAAATTGGGTTGAATGGTACTCGATCTTGGAAGTCTGTTTTCAAGGGAACAACACAAGGATCATCCAGTCAAGAAGCCATGGGTAGGACAGATAGTACTTTGATTTCCAAGGCTAAACCGGTTCAGTGCTTCAAGTGTCATGGTTATGGGCATGTAGCTGCTCAGTGTGGTAGTCCTCGAGCTATGCTTATTAAACCTAATGGTGATGTCGTGGAGGTAGATTCTGAATATGACGGGATACCACAGCTGGAGGGTCTTGAAGAAGAGATCATTCGTCCTGAGGATGTGATAGGTGAGGCATTGGTGTTAAGACAAGTTTTAGCAGCACAACCTAAGGCGGATGACGAGTATAAACGCCACCAATTATTTCATACACGATGTCTTATCAGTGGTAAGCAGTGTAATGTGGTTATTGACAGTGGTAGTTGCACGAATATTGCCAGCTCATTACTTGTTGAAAGGTTGTGGTTGACTACAGTTGCACATCCTGAGCCCTATAAGCTTCAGTGGGTTAATGCGGGAACTGCGGAGGAGGTTACTCGACAAATCAAGTTAGACTTCTCAATTGGGGCATATCGGGACCAAGTACTTTGTGATGTGGTGCCAATGTCGGCGGGGCATTTGTTTCTTGGACGGCCATGGTTGTTTGATCGAGATGTTGTGCATCATGGGCGAGACAATACCTATGCATTTAAATGGCAAGGTCACAAGTTTTTGTTGACATCATTGCATCCGTCTGAGGTATATAAAGACCAACGTCAGATATTGAATGCTTTACAGTCAATGGGAGTTGATGCTGGAGTTCACGAGGACTTGTGTGCAGTGGTACTGCATTCTAGAGTTGGTGTTGAGGATTTTTGGCATGTTGAATCAGATTTGAGGACAAATCCTTTCGATCGGGGAGGGAATAATAGCAAATTGAAGTCCAAACCAAAGCCTCGGGGGTCAGTGGAGCGAATCAAGGGGTGTTTAAGGAGAATGGTTTGCGTTTGGAGCCTAAAAGGAAGAAAGAAGAGAATTTCGACGTGGACAGCAAAACAGAAACACACGTCGCAACGTGGAGCTCATCCGACGTCGCGACGTCCATGAACGTCGCGACGTCCATCGTCGCGCGTCGCGACGTCCAGCAGCGACGTGATTTTTATTTTTAGGGTTTGTTCCCCGACGTCGCGACGTCGGGCTCCCCCACGTCGCGACGTGCGGGAATTTTATGCGTTAATTATTTTTCAGTTTTTAGAAACTAGGGTTTTAAGTTATTTAATGTTTCCTTTTATGTGTTATTTCGTTTGGGGTTTGTAATAAGCCTATAAATAGGCCTTTTTATCAGTTGTAATGGGACAGAGTTGAATTTTGAATTAAGAACACAGAGTTGTTTCTTTTACGTGAGTTGATTTCCTGAGGAGGGATTTTGATTTACTTTGTGAAGAATTTTCCTGAGGAGGGAGCTTTCTTTACGTGACTGTCGTGTTAATTGTATATGAGGAGCATCCAATTAATTGTGCATACTGTCAGCCTACAGAGATAGGTTGATTCGACTTGTTCAATTTGATTTACGAAAAGATCAACACGTTATTCCGCAACAACTATCAATCTACGTGAGGAGCGTGGGGAGATCGTTTATCATCTTTGAATGAAGTCAATATAAGATACTCGAATTGATCTTTGAGAACATAAGGAGACCTTGAGTTTGAAGAAGTTGGAGTACTTTGAATGGGTAAAGGAGTGAGAGCCCTTGGAGTATTGGATGGACTTAATTGCTTATTTGTCTGGTGTTGAATTCTTGCTGAAGGAGTAGTAGCTACTTGAACATAAGGTAAAGCTGGAAAATCATCTAAAATGATGAATTTATTTATAGTTTGAATACTTGGTGATAATGGTTTTGGAATCATTACCTTAGATGCATAATCACTTGGACTTTGTATTTTTTGATTATTGAATGACTGCACCAGCTTCTTTGACATGTTTGGATCTACCTGTAAGAAATTCACGAGTTAAAAAATCTAGTAATGAATTACTATCGCCTTTTATATATTCTATATTGAAATCAAAGACTGAAAGAATTCCTTGCCATCGGGCAAAAATTTGCTTAGAAACTAAATTTTGAACATCTTTTTATAGAATATCCTTAGTTGATTTACAATCTACTTGTAATAAAAACTTTTTGTTGTATAAATTATCTTGAAATTTTGAAATACACAAAGCAATTGAAAGAATTTCTTTTTTAATTGTTGAGTAATTTTTTTGTGATCCTGCCTATACTTTTGAAGTAAATCGGACTAACTGTTCTTTATATACTATTTTTAGTTTTAGTATACCACCATATCCTATATCTGATGCGTCAGTTTCTACAATCATGAAAGCATTAGGCTGTGCAATACCTAAACAAGGTAGAGATTTAATCTTTTCCTTTGCTTCTTTAACTATTTTAGTATGTTTTTCTGTCCATGGTAATGGATTCTTTTGTAATCTTTGATACAAAGGTGCACAAAGTATTCTTAATTTTGGAAAAAAATCGGCTATATAATTAAGACACCCTAAAAACCTTTGCAATTGATTCTTATCCTTGATTTCGTCTGGAAATTTTTTTCCAAACTCTAATGCTCTATTAATGGGTTTAATTGTACTTTTATAAATATCATGTCCAAGAAATCTAATCTTGCTTTGAAATAATTTCATCTTAGGAGCTGATATTACTAATCCATTTCTATTTACTGCTTTTAAAAATATATTTAAATGCCTAAAATGCTCTTCTATAGATTTTGAAAATACTAACACATAATCTATATATACTATCATGAATGTATATATTGAAAAAATATTATTCATTATATTTTGAAATTCTGATGGTGCATTTTTTAGTCCAAATGGCATTACATTCCATTCATAATGTCCGAATGGAACTGTGAATGCAGTCTTATATTTATCTTCTTCTGCTATTTGAATCTGCCAATATCCTGATTTAAGATAAAATTTTGAATATACTTTAGCTTCATATAATCTATCAAGTAAATCCTTTTTGTTTGGTATAGGATATCTTATCCATTGTAACACTTTATTTAAAGGTTTATAATTTATTACTAATATTCGAACTCCTATTTCTTTTTCTGCTTGGTTGTTAACATAAAATGCTGAACAACTCCATGGTGATTTAGAATTCCTAATTAATTGTTTTTGTAGTAATTCTTGAATTTCTTTCTTACAATGTTCTAATAACTCTGAATTCATTTGAATCGATCTAGCTTCGGTTGTAATATTTTTCTCTAAAAAATCTTTTTCATAGGGTAAGTGTACTATATGTCTTTTTCTATCCCAAAATGCTGTTGGATAATCTGCGCATATATGTTCTTTAAATTGTTTTTCTAATTCCTTGATTTTTTTTATAATTTATGATTTTTGTAATTGGATCTCTATTTGCTTATATATATATCTTTTTTTATAAAATTAATTTGACTTTCTTTTCTTAATATACAATTAATTGTTTTTTCTTTATAAATAGAACTTGATTGAATTAAATCTAATTCTTTTTGTTCTACTGGATTGATAAATTTAAACATTATTTCTTTTCCCATGATTTTTAAACTGATACCATCAATTTTCTTTTTAAATGGAGTTATTTGATATAAGAATGGATTTCCTAGAATAACATCTTGAGTTAAGCCTTCTACAATAATGAATGAGTGTTTAAAACAATAATTATCATTACATATAAATCCATTAGATAACTTATAATGAACTTGCAAAGAGCTTCCATTTGTAGTTATTAATCTTTCATTAGTCCGTGAACAATATTTAGTTGGAATTATTCCTGATTTAATACAACTTAAATCTGCTCCACTATCTATCATTGCGATACAAGTTGTTGTAAAGTTTTGAATTCCTAAAGTTATGATTGCATACTATTTTTCTATGTTAACCTTATCAATAATATTTAAATATTTATCTTCTCTTGAAATATTATCATTAATTTGAATTCCTTTTCCTGAATTTTTTGTTGAACTTTCTGGTATATCTAACACAACATGATTTTGGTTAATTAATGCTAATTTTGTTTCGACTTCTAAATCTTTTTCTTTTAATTCTCTAATATTTTCTTTTAACCTTTTAATTTAGGATTTTAATTGTTTAACTTCTTCATGTAAATTTATTGAACTATTTAATTTTGGATTAATTATTCCTAGAATCTCTGTATAATTAGAATATTTATCTAATAGTTTTGATAAAATAAATGGTTGAATTATTTCTACTTCTTTTTTATCTTCTATTATTAGATCTTTTAAACGAGTTAAATATTCCTTTTGATCTGTTGGATTTTCTATTTTATTAATAATATCAAATAAAAATTCTTTATCTTTATTTTTACTATTTGATATCATATTAATAGATTTACACCTACACGGTGATGAATGATCTGAATATATGTCATCCTCATAATCTTCTTCTATATCATTTAATTGATTT
The DNA here is from genome assembly GCA_016586305.1 of Ophiorrhiza pumila. Taxonomy (NCBI): domain Eukaryota; kingdom Viridiplantae; phylum Streptophyta; class Magnoliopsida; order Gentianales; family Rubiaceae; genus Ophiorrhiza; species Ophiorrhiza pumila. The sequence goes on from BLIW01000011.1 coordinate 16,823,422, forward strand.
TCACTTTCTTCTGATAAATCATATTACCGCCATTAATTTTTCTCTTAAATCCTTATCTTCACTAAAAATTTCATTAATTTTTCTTTGAGTTCTACAATTACTTGCTATATGTCCAAGTTTTCCACATTTATAACATGTAATATGTTTTCTATTTTTCTTATTATATGGCTTATTATATTTTCTATTAACCTTTTTCTTGTAATTTTGGTAATGATTATCCTGATTATAACTATTTCTCATTTTTCTAAAAGTATTTTACTTACGAATTGATTTATATTTTGATGATGGTGCTTAGATTCCTGTTATACCAAAAGCTTGACAAAAGGATCCTAATTCCCTTTTTTCTAAGCCACACTTAGCTAGTATTTTTAATTCTTGGCACAATTTTAGTCCTTCTGACTTTATAAAAGCAAATAATTGACCAAATGATATATTTCTAAAACTTACCATTTCTAAACCCATTTCTTTTTGTAGATTAGTGATTATATTTTGAGAAAATAAATTAGGTAAACCTGTTACAAATTTTTCTTTCCAAATAGGTGCATTACAATCTGGTCTTCTAAGGACATATGTTAAAAATATATCTTTATACCAACAAAAATCTGTTAACATTGGACATCTTAAATTAGTTAAAAATATTTTTGTTGAATTTAACTCTTCTTTTGGATTTCCTACAAAATGTAGTGCAATAACTAAAATTAAGAATTCTGCTACATATTCTATTTGTTTAATTTTTCTATTCCCTTGTGCATCTCTTTTAACATTTCCTTAATCATCCTTTTCTTCTTCCTCATATGAATGTTCTAATATTGTTTTCCTATCTTCATGACTTAACACGTTATCCCACCAACATTTAATTTGACCTGTAAAACCCGTTACTATTTCTGCTGCTATTGTTTTCTCATCATATTCTTTAGTACCGTATGCCGCTTTAGCTATACCCATTTCTTATAACATTCTTAATATTTCGGATTCAGATTTACCATCCAAATTCCATTCATATATTGCTGACCATCATATTGAGTTGCTTCAAATTGAGATCTTTCTTCATATTGAACATCTGGTGGTGTTGGTTTAGGATAATAATTTTTTTTAGGTTGTGTCATTAACCATTTATTTTTGTTATTACTATTAGTTCTTATTGGCCTATTTCTTCTTATTCTATTTATTTCATTATGATCATCATTAAATTTGTCTTCAATTAATTCTACTTGATTTGTTATTTCATTTTCAGCTTCATCATCATCTGAATTTTCTAAATGTACAGATTGATCTTTTATAAATGGATTAAATTGATCTATTATATTAATCTTATGAATATTTTCTAAATTTGATTGTTATGAAGTACTGGGTTGATTTTTAGATTCTAATTGATTTAGCTTTAATAATATTTTATCTAACATATTATTTTCTAATTCTGGAAATTGTTTAAAATTTTTTAATTCTACTAATTTCTTTGTCTGAAAATGAGGTTGTGCTATTTCTTCAGGAAATTTAATTGTGTTATTATTTTTAATAGGTTTTTGAATTGTATCAATTTTTGTAGATACTAAATCTACTTGTTGAGCTATTGTAGATAGAATTTGATTTGAATAATTTAATTGTTGATTAACTTTTCTTATATCTTCTATATCTACATGAGTATTATCTAATTTGGCCTCTCTAAATGGAGTTGCTTTAATATCACCCACAATAGTTGTTATTTGTAGATTAAATAAAGGTGGATGAATTGAAGAAACTACTTCTCCTCCTACTATTTGCCATTTTTTATACAATTGTGTTTGTACATTTATTTGAGATACTGAATAAACATTTTTTATTTCTTCATTTTGAGTGATATATTCTAATAATTCAAAGAAAGGAAAATTAAACTGTCTAGTATATAAATCATTTTTCCAGTTATCTTGTAGATTATTTTGAAACGTTTTATTTAATAAAGCATACCAATTTCTTTTTGCTATATTTTTAGGATCATTAAATTCTCCGTCTAAGTATTCATAATTAGGTTCAAAATGTTTGCTTATAACATTGATAGTATCTGGTCTCATCTGAGAATATGTTGGTGATTCTACTGGTGAAGAGTTAGTAATTATTTCTGGAATTGGTAATTTGTAATGAATATTTTGATTTGTAATTGGGATTTCTGAATATAATTTAGGATTGTTGCTAATATTAGTATGTTGACTAAAACTTCTTGTAATGCTGGGAATATCAGAGGTTGAATATCTTGAATTTTGAGTTTGTGGATAAAATCCTAATGAATCTATCTTATTAGACCCATATCTATTTGATCTTATATTACTAAAACGTATTACTATACTTCCATCATCTTCTGTTTCAATTTTGGTTGGATTAGTTTGATGCATACTTCTGTTTTTTATCAAAGGTAAAAAATTATATTGATCAAATGCGTTCATGTACAATATACACCGAGCATACCGTATCCGTGATGCTATTAATAATGATAATCACAATAGGAATAACAACAATGAGATAAGATGATAATAATAAATAGTTAGTTATTGTTTTGTGTTTTAAACATGTTGATACACAATGTGAATCAAATTTATTGAATCAACATAAAAGAAAGTGATTGCACGACAAAGTTATATAATATTAAATTTCCTAGCTTTATGCTTACTATTAATTGTAATTCATTTTTTTTAATTTTTTTTGACAATCTAGGTATACTTAAATTGTGAATGGAGTTTCTTCAAAAGTAATAATTAATTGTTTTTCTAATATTTAATAGTTTAAAAATAAATGTAATAATTTTTGTTATCTTTCATTTATGATAATGATTTCTCATTTTTAAAGTTGATGTTTAGTATGTCTTGTTCATGAAAAGGTATTCAATTATTGTATGGTATTGGTATAGTTATCTTGATATTTTAAATTAAACATAAATAATGATAGACATACAAATAAATAGTTAGTTATGATATAAATAAGTATGTAATTAGTTATATGTGCGCTACATAGACATGTTTAATTACTATTCATAAATAACTGAAAAATAGTTTAAATTTAAAATGTATGATATTTATCCTATTTTTTCAAAACCTAAAAATTATAACGCCTAATTTACTAAATTTTATTCAACGATATTGAACCATGTGAATTCAAGAAACTATAATAATACATTTCATATTTTATTATTTATTAGCATATACTTTTAATAAAATTAACTAAAATTTTAAAAAAAATCATTGTAATAGTTACAAAAGTTAAAAATATAATTATTTCTTAAATTATTTGATATTGTCATATCATTATAGAAAATTTATTATCAAACCATCTATGCTAGTGTAACTAATGTTTACTATTTTTTAATTCAACAACTTTGCTCAAGTCGAATAGGAAATTTTTTTTATGTGCTCTATTATATTACTTATATTTTTTATTTGAATTTTTTATAATGTAATGTATAATTACATTTTTAAAACATAACTATGTTTGTCTTTTTCTATAAGATAAGCCATACTTTAGTAGAAAAAAAAATATCACATTATTATGATAATATTATTTTTTTTCTTGTAGAATTGAATTTCCGTTTACCTTAAAATATGATCTTTATACTTTATTTTATATTTTAATATTTTAAATATATACTTTAGTTTACAATGTTTTAAATAACTATTTGACATCTTTATTTTATATAAACTTCACATTCCTAGTTATACTAAAAGTTTATTGTTTATTATTCTAATTTGGTAATTTGTTTTTATTTACATTTAGTACTTAGTAATTAATGTAAAATTTTAACAAAGGACTATTAGCTATCTATTTAAGTAATGTCTAGAATTTACTTTCAAATTATTTTTTCTTACGAAATTCAATAAGCTTTTCCACATAAGAATTTACTTGCAAATCTTTTCAATATTCCTTACAAATATAATTTTACCAATTGTTTTTGTCTTTTTATGATTGTAATCTTACTCAAAGTTAAGTTATAGATGCTTCAGTTAAAAGTTAGGTACTACATTTTCAACCTTAATTTTTTTATCATATAACTTCACAAACTTTAATACATAAGAAATTACCTACCTATTTTATATATTATTTCTTTTGACCCTCTAGTCATTCTCTTTATAGTGCATATTCTACATATTTTAATATTTCTTTTCTTGCAAAAGTAATTTGATCAAATATTCTTTAACATTTGAATTGCACTTGGTTTAAGTCAAGTATTTCCTAAATTAATTAGGAAACAAATTAACATTATTTTTAATAATTGATAAATTGAATAAATGTTAAAAACTTTCCTAAAAAAATTAGGAAATCAATCACTTTAATTGATTTTTAAAATTTTAATACTGTAATATTATTATATAATTAGAAAAATGAATCAATTGTTATAACTTTGAAATGATATTAATCAATCTAGTAAATTGCTTCAAACATCCCTCAACCTGGAGGTTCATTTTGCTTTAGTCTTATTCTTTAAAAGGTTTTATTTTCATCACCCGTGTTGCAATTTGGTTTTGCAGAAATTAGAAATTCATTATTTAATTCATTATTTTTTTTATAAAATTTAATTAATTTTATAGTCCAATAGAAAGCTAATAAAAACCAATTCAATTAAGAACTTTCGTAATCCAAATCAATCAAAAATTTATGTTAAATATTGACATCAAACTTTCCTAAATCAATTCAATCAAGAAGTTCAAAATTTAATTCAATTTTTTTTAAGGCAATAACCCTCTCAGCGGGGTGGGAATGCCAATCCCATAATTTTATTTAAAAAGAAAACCAGCACAAATAAAGAGTACAAAGTATTAGAGATACTATCCCTTTTACCAAACATTAAGAAAAAACAACCCAACACTAGGAACGTACTACACGAAAATTATGAAGCTGCATTTGATCCAAAAGAATAAAATTCTTCACTCGACTTGGTAGCAAATGAAGATGCAAAAATTCCAATTTGGATTGACTTGTGAACCCAATGTCTGCAAAAAACCTCGCCGGCTGATTTCCCTCGATGGAGATATGCGAAAATACATCAACATCCCTTCACACAATCTCCTCCATCCAGCCCCTGATCCTCCACGGAACTACTATCTCCCCCTTCAATATCCTTATGAATTCCCTCGAACTCCCCTCTATGACAAGACCAGCGCAGTCCCACCGTGAACAGAACCATAAACCTTCTACCAATGTCTCCGCCTCCATTTCAATACAAGTATCACCCGGACATCCCAATGCAAGTGCACCTATGAACACGCCCCTATCATTGCGTATAATCACACCGCCACCTCCTCAGCTGCTACTCCCCAAACTTCGAGTCATAAAATTAAGTTTAAGCTTATCCTTAGCCAGCATGTTCCATTGTACAACAATTTATCTGAATAAAGGCTTCCACTCACTACACTGGTTCACAATAGCGTACCAAGAGCTCCCATCCAAATCTGCATGAAACCTTACCAATATCAAATTATGAATTTGCCGAACTATCCTAAGCACCAGCACATCAAATTCGATCCTATCATTATCAAAGAGAAATGAATTCCGCATCTTCCAAATGGACCAACAAATGATGGGAGGAACAATTCGGACCACAAACCGTCCCATCTTCGTCTGATTAAAGCCCCACCAATTCAAACACCATGACCTCCACTCCAAATCTCCAACCGCAATTCCCATGCCATTCGAGAAATATTTCCATACACGTGCCGTAAAATTACAACCACCAAAAAAATGGTCAACCGATTCTTCTGCCTCATTAATTCAATTTTTTTCATAAAATTTAATTCTTTTTTTCCTAAATCAAATAATTAAACAAATTAACTACTTTTCTAAACCAATTCAATAACAAAGTTTAAAATCTAACTTATTTTCTTTATAATTAAAATCTAAAATTTATAAGGCAATAGAAAGTTAAAAAAAATAATTCAATTACGAACTTAATGTCCTAATACAATCAATCATAAATTTATGCTATTTTAGAATATATTAATATAGATTTCAGCTTCTGCATCATAATCTTACAAATCTATCTCGTCAAATATCTCTCTTGGATATATGCTCTGAATTTCACGTGATTGTGATGGTACTTGTGGTAAGGCAAAATTCGATATGCATTAACTCATATTTTCGAGAAAATAGTTTAAGCTTGTAAAATTGTTACTTATACATGCTTCTAAACTCTGCCCATCTTTTCTAAAGTCATTTGAAATTGGTTCAAAATAGTAATTGCACAATTTTCTAACATTGCTTGGCTTGCAATGTAGTTAATAATATTTGAAGAGAGTGGCATTTGAAATACAATAAATTCTTTAAACATAATATTCAGAAATACTTTGATCTGATCCCAACAAATATAACCTCTTTTTTTGTGTTGCTTCTTTGACTATTGAATACTTATTTTCCTTTAATTGCTAATAAATATTCAAAAGATGTTGGGCCTTTCACATAATTTAGTAGCATATCTTTCACCTTCGACTAGATTACCTCTATTTATTCGTCAAATTGCATGTTTATTTTGTTTTTCTACCAACTACCGTTATATACTATGCCATGTATAATGCTCTGAAAATTCAGTATACAAGTAAGGTGTAGTTGTTTAATTTCTAGAATAAAATTTAAAAAACTCTATGAGCATGCATGATCATACTATATGATATAACTCTATTCAAATATTTCCTAACACAGAAGAATAAGTCAAACAGAATCACAACAAATCTACAACGCTTAAGGAGAAAAATCAGGAAGCTGTTTAACGGTAACATAATGGTATTTTATATACTTGAATCATTTTTGAGAAAGATGATTATTGAAGAAACTAACTTTGGCATCGGAGTAGAATCCCTGGGGACCACCTCGGGACTTTACTCTAACGCTATTCTTTTTTTACAGATAACTGAGGGATTATTGCTTGGAGCTCAGTAATTTCTGCTTGGTTCCTGACGTGCATATTTGAGCTTCATCAATTGGCACCGTCTGTGGGATCTAAACAAAAGGTTCACACAACAAGATTGTATTTTGGATGGCAAACACAAGATCGATGAGGGTAACTGCTCAGACAAGTAGGCGAGAAGAGGGGAGACAATCGTCACCATCTCACCAAAAAGACCCTGAGAAGTCACAGAAGGGGGATAACCAAATTACCCCTGAGATGATGAAAATATTCGCTGAGCATTACGATGAAATGGAAGCCATGGTTAAGGATGCTCGAAAGAAAAAGGATGATCGGCAGAAAGACTGGGGAAAAGCACCCCTGGTAATCCATAGCGAATCCGACGGAGAGAATGACAGGAAGTCTGAAACTCAACCTTTTCCCCGAGCTGGAGGTGGAGAGAACACCAATCGAGAAGTGGGCAATAATCCCGGGAAAAGAAGGCCCAGGAGGGATAGCCCTCTATCAAAGGAGATCGCTGATTTTCCTTTACCTTCTCGTTTCAAGCTACTGCAGTTGCAGGCTTACACGGGAGATACGGATCCCAATGACCACATTCACAGGTTTGAGTCCACGATGGATTTCTTGAAAGCACCAGAAGAAACAAAGTGCCAGGCATTTCCTACTACTCTAGAAGGAAAAACCCGTCTCTGGTATGAAGGTTTAAAACCGAGAAGTGTGGATTCCTTTTCTCAATTGTGCGATCTCTTTTTCAATTTATTTCTACAACGAAAGAAATTCGATAAATTCACGGTGGAGTTATTAAATCTCCGTCATGGGGACAGAGAACCCCTCCGGAGTTATGGGAAGGTTCAACGATGAAAGTCTACAAGTGAAGAATTGCTCGGAAGATGTTCTAGTGGGGGCATTTCTTAACGGCTTACGACACGAACGATTTTATACCAAAATGGATACTGATCCCCCATGCGACATGGAACAGCTGATGGACCGAGAGGAGAAATATGCCAAAGGAGAAGAGGCTGATCAGAGGAAAAAAGATAATAAAAAGCGAGGAGTAAGAGTCCGGGATGAAGGGAAGAGGAATGTGGCGCCAGATAGACGGTCAAAGGTATTTGATCGCATTTTAGAGCCGACATTGAGGGACAAAATCACTACCCCACTCATTAGAACCCGATCGGAGATTCTAGCCATTGTGGGTAAACAGGGTATTTTGAAGTTTCCCGCAAAGATGAACGCCCCTAATCACAAACGAAATAAGGATCTTTTTTGTAGTTTTCATCAGCAGCATGGGCATGAGACTGAGGATTGTACCGACCTTAAGAAGGAAATTGAGGATTGCGTCCGAGAGGGATATTTGCAGAAGTTTGTTAAGACTACTAACAAAGTGTCGCGGAGAGGTCAATCGGTAGAACGACGCTCCCCTTACCGACCTCAGTTTAGAAGGAATGCCCAGAACGATGACAAGCATCAACGGCCCAATAATTATCCACCAGATCGGGATGTAACTGGAGAAGTTCACGCCATTCTCAGAGGATTGGAGGGACGCGAAAGCAATTCTGTTCGAAAAAATAGATGCTGACGAGTACCCGAGCAGGAGCCCGTGGGGAAAAGGTTTAAATCTTCAGAAACCATAATCTTTTTTGAAGAAGATGTTGTGCCTACAAAATTCCCGCATTCAGACGCTTTCATAATAAAAACCAACATAGCCAACAAAATGGTGCACCGGATCTAGTAGACGATGGAAGCTCGTTGGATATTTTATACATTAATGCTTTTGAGCAGCTGGAGGTGGATCCCAAATACCTCCGAAAGAGCCCAACTCCGTTGGTCGGATTTTCTGGGGAAGCTGTTCAGCCTATGGGGATTGTGACATTGCCAGTTACCATAGGGGAATATCCGAGGAGCAGAATAGTGTATACAGACTTTGCCATGTTGAAGTCATCTTCTCTTTACAATGTGATAATAGGGAGACCCACTATGGTGAAGTTGAAGGCGATATGGTCACCTTATCATCTAGTGATGAAATTCCCCACTGAGACAGGAATAGCCACCATACGGGGAGATCAAGAAGCTGCCAGGATATGTTATATGGTAGCCATGAGAGGAAAAAATCAACCTATTCGGGACATTCAGGTAAACTGCGTGTAAGGGAAAGCAGGAACTAAGGGCCCGATGAAAGTACGGGAACAACATCCCGTAAAAAGTGTAGACTTTGAGTTTAAAGATGAAGAGATACAGAGAATCTCAATTGATTGCTCGAAACCAGAAAGAACAATTCAGGTCGGTAAGAATATCTCTGATCGCATCCGACAAGGCTTGCTGGAACTTTTAAAAGAGTACAGGGACATATTCGCTTGGGACCCAAAGGAGATGGGCGGAGTTTCTCCAAAGCTGATAATTCATTCGTTGAATATTCATATGGATATTAAGCCACTACAATATAAGAAAAGGAGTTTTGCTCCCGAGCGGAAACAGATCATTCAATAGGAGGTGAAGAAGTTGTTGGAGATCGGTATTCTTGAAGAAGTGAAATACCCGTCCTGGATAGCAAATTCGGTGATGGTTAAGAAAGTTGATGGCGGATGGCGGATGTGCATTGATTTCACAGATTTGAATAGAGCCTGCCCAAAAGATTGCTACCACCTACCATCCATTGATCAGATCATCAATGCTATAATTGGTTTCGAAATGTTGAGTTTTTTGGATGCATATAAAGGATATCATCAGATCCCAATGAGCCCAGCAGATGCGGAAAAAATCGCATTTGTGACAGACCAAGGGGTTTTTTATTATAAGAAGATGCCTTTTGGACTAAAGAATGCCGGAGCCACGTATCAGCGCCTAGTAAACCAAGTTTTCCAAGAGCAGATAGGCCAAAACCTAGAAGTTTACATAGATGACATGGTGATCAAAAGTAAGTTAGAGGGAAGTATGCTGGATGATTTGTGGGAGACATCTGCGACGCTTCGCCAGGTCGGTCTAAAATTAAATTCAGAGAAATGTGTTTTTGGAGTCAGCTCGGGGAAGTTTTTGGGATTCATTGAGTCAAAAAGGGGAATTGAAGCCAATCCCAAGAAGCTTGAAGCTATAATAGCCGTGGAAGCTTCAAAGAACATAAAGGAAGTACAGAAATTAACCGGGTGTATGGCAGTTTTGAACAGATTTTTATCCCGAGCAGCCGAGAAGGGCCTACCATTCTTCAAGCTTCTAAAGTCCGCAAAGAACTTCAAGTGGGATGATGAATGCTTACAATGTTTTGAAGCTCTGAAGGAACACTTGAAGCAGTTGCCCACTTTATCAATCCCAACACCCGGAGAACTATTATTTCTGTATTTAGCTATGTCAGAACTCACACTCAGTGCAGTCCTTGTGCGTGAAGACGAAGGGGTACAAAAACCAGTATATTTTGTAAGTAAAGCGTTACAAGGGGCAGAGCAAAGGTATCCAGAGATCGAAAAATTGATAATGTCTCTAGTGTTCGCGGCTCGGAGACTAAGGCCGTATTTTCAAGGGCATCCAATTTGTGTTTTAACGGATCAGCCCATTAGACAGATTTTGTACCGACCAGAGACTTCTGGACGGTTGACCAAATGGGCTGTTGAGCTCGGAGAATATGATATCATTTTCAAACCACAAATGGCAATAAAAGGTTAGGCTTTAGCTGATTTTATCGCGGAGATGCCGAGAAAGGAAGAGGAAGTAGAAGCACCCGTGGCAAAAGTACGTCAACCAGGTCCAGACAAAGAATGACAATTGTTTGTCGATGGAGCTTCAGTTAGAGAAAGATCAGGAGCCGGATTAGTGTTGATCATCCCTAAAGGTAATGAGTTAGCATATGCTTTAAAATTTGAATTTATTGCTTCTTACAATGAGTCAGAGTACGAGGCATTAATCACCGGGCTAAAGCTAGCATTGTCAGTAGTAGCTCAAAATATAAGAGCTCACAGTGATTCTCAGTTGGTAGTTGAACAGTTGTCTGGGAGATATGCTACTAAGGACGGGACGATGAGAAAATATTTGGATTTGGCACAAAACTTGGTGAGAAAGTTCGAAAGCTTCAACATCCAGAAAATACCTCGATCTCAAAACAGAAGAGCGGATTCCTTGAGTGAGCTCGCTTCCTCTACTTCATCACATTTAAGTAAGCAGGTGTTGGTTGAGACGCTTCCAGAATGGAGTTTTTCAACAATGGAGGTGATGAATATAAAGGGCACTGAAAATTGGATGACCCCTGATAAGTTGGTTTTATACCAACTTATATGTGTTATTTCACTTGGCTTTTGACTTGTTTCTCATGCATTTGTGTGGTGTTTTGTGCCATTTTGTGCTTTTATGTGTTTTGCATCTTTGTGTGCTTAAATGGTGAAAAAGACAAAAAAATGATGATGAAATGAAGCAAATGTGTGTTTTGGTTGAAAATCAAGGAAAGAAGCCAAATTCGTTGGAATGGTGTTTGTGGAATTTGAAGAAAACCCTAAATATGCCTATTTGGCTTAGTTGGAAGTTGGGCAGAATATAGGTCGAACTTCATTTGAGTGTAACTCTTTCAATACTAATCTAAATGAGGAGATCTTGGATGTTCCGAAAAGATGCTGCTGAAGGCGTGACATCTGAAGGCTTGAAGGCTTGGTAATTCGGATAAAGGCGCGAAGTCCTAAAGCTCAGAAGCGTGGAGTGGTTTTGTGCACAAGCTTCTGTTGGACATTGTGAATTTGGACAATGGCATTCTTGTAGTTTTTAACTTAGTTTACGTTTGCGTATTTGTTACGTTTTGTAACCTCTATAAATAGAGGATTTAGATAGAATTTTAGGACGAATAATTAGAGATGATTCTAGAATAGAAAATAGACTTTTGATTTTAAGAGCGGGAATTTTCTCTCTCTAGCTTTCTCTCTCTAGAATTTTCTCACCTTTTTCAATTCCGATCGAGAATTTGGACCGATCATTGTAAGCTTCTACTCAATTAAGGAGTAAATTCACAAGACTTTGGTGGATTGGAAGCAATTGAGGCAATTCATTTGGTAAAATCTTTCCAATTTAATGAAAATGAACTGTTCTTTATTGCGATTTGATGATCTGGAGTTGAGAATGGAGTTTTGTGGTTAAATTGATGATGTCTTAGGGTTTGGACCGGATGCTTGAGTAATTAAACGAAGGAAATGCTATGCAATTGACTAAGTAACTAAAGAATGAATTCATACTTGTTCTTAACGAATGAAAAATGTCAAGTTTCATGATTTTTGCACTTTCATTGATTGAATTGAACCTTGATTGTGGTCGCCATGCTTGGTTGAGGCTCGGTTCACCAATTCGAGTGAGAAATGCATGAAATGAGGTCTAAAAGTATGATAATTGAGTCTCTTTACTTGATTTGGTTGTTCGTGATTCGAGATGCGGTCGCCAAGCCGATCGGAGGTCATTGAATCATAGGATAGAGTAAGGAGTGGCTTTTTTAATACTAACCGAAGGCTTAGAAACTTAGGTCAGGCCTCACCATGGGAGATCTAAGGTTTTGCATGCTAGAGTTGGTGGTATTGTTAAGTTGAGACGTTGCGGATTTCATTCGTCACACTTAGGCCTCGTCATGGGAAAGTACGGCGTTAAGGAGAGTAGAAAGAGGTGCGGTAGCCATGCTGACTTTTAGCTACAATCCTAGCCAGCTTTGGTCTTCTCTGAGTTTGAATGTGCGTCAAATGCATAGCAGGAGTAGTTTAATGAACAATCATCCGGCACCTAAATCCTAAGACATCGATTTCTTACTTGCTATCTTACAACACTTCTTGTTGTGTCTTTGCTTTATTCCTTATTTCTCTGTTTAGTTTAGTATTGTCATTTCTTAATTCATCATTCTTCTGACATTCAACAGAACAATTTTGATTTTCTTGAACCATTCCCTTCCCTGTGGATACGATCCCCACTCATCATTCCTACGTTAGTGTTTAGGGTAAAATTGCAAGGTTAACGACACGCTTGTCAACCCCGATTTCTAACTTTCTGAGATCGGGAAATCTACAAGAGGGTAAATCTGCAGCTCGGCAGGTTCACATGCGTGCTGCTCAGTATGTCTTAGAAAATCGGGTCTTATATAAAAAAGGATATTTGAAGCCGATGTTGAGATGCTTAGATCCCGAACAAGCCCAATATGTGCTTCGCGAGATCCATGAGGGAATGTGTGGGTCACATGTTGGATCCAGAATGCTAGCAAAGAAAGCTCTGCTGCTCGGCTACTTTTGGCTTACCATGTTTGAGGACGCTGCTCAAGTAGTTAAGACATTTGAGAAATGCCGGAAGTATGCTGTCATAGCACGCACCCCTCAAGGTCCCTTACAATCTTCCATATCCGTATGGCCATTTTATCAATGGGGAGTAGATCTTCTCGGGCCTTTCCCAGAAGCCCGAGGTCGGTACAAACACCTCATCGTAGTAGTTGATTATTTCACCAAATGGGTAGGAGCAGAGCCATTAGTTCACATTTCGGGAAAAAATGTGATAAGTTTCTTCTGGAAAAATATCATCTGCCGATATGGAATTCCAGGGGTGGTGATTTCAGATAATGGAAGGCAGTTCGCTGAAGAACCATTTAAGTCATGGTGTCATTCACTTGGAATTCAATAAAAGTTTACTTCTGTGGCACACCCTCAGACCAATGGTCAAGCGGAGGTGACTAACCGGATAATTTTGCAAGGTTTGAAGATGCATTTGGGACGGCCTAGTGGGGATTAGGTTGAAAACCTTCTGATAGTGTTATGGGCATACCGAAGCACACCAAGAAACGCCATGGGAGAAACTCCCTAAAGTCTCACATATGGCACTGAGGCTATCCTTCCTCCCGAAATAGGATTGTCGAGCCCTCGGATTTTGCTTTTCGGAGAAGAAAATAATCAGGCAGAGCTCCAGATGAATCTCGATCTACTAGAAGAGAAAACGATGCGAGATCGGCTAAGAGATGCTAAATATAAAGAAGGGGCAGCTCGATTTTATAACGAAATGGTGAAAAACAAGTATCATGAAGTTGGCGACCTGGTGTTGAGAAAAGTAGAAGCCAGCCGAGTTGGAAGAACTGGGAAGCTTGATCCCGCATGGGAAGGGCCTTACCGAGTAGAAGAGCTATCTTCATCTGGTTATTGTAAACTTTCTCGGTTGGATGGATCGGCTATTCCGAGGACTTGGAATTTCCAGAATTTAAGGAAGTATTATTAGCTTGGAGTTTTTCTCTTTTCTGTTTTGAGTTTTCTGATCAGCAATGTAATAAAAACGAATCAGTTTGAATAAAAATTATTTGTTTGGTGATGATTCCGGAGAAAAGAACTCTGCGAAAAATTCCGTTGCACAAATAAAAAATGATACGTTGCGAAATCAAAATTCCGGAGAAAAGATCTCTACGAAAAACTACATAAGGCAAAATCGATATTCTGAAAAAGCATAATCTATATGATAAAACTCCGAGAAGAAACTCGGTGGGAAAATAACAAATTATGGGAAATAAAAATTTCGGAAAGAAATTGTATGAAACCTTAGGAAAATAGAAATACAAAATCCAAGGTACAATAAAACAAGAATAAAGGAAATAAAGTTATCAAACTACAAGAAAATCTTCAAGATTTGGTCCCATCTCCTTCTTTCTCCAGCTTGGTGATGTCCACCTCGGGCGCTTCAAAGATAGGAGTGGAAGGAATAAACTGGGTCACATTGAACCCAAGCTCCCCTCCAGTTAACTCCTTGAAAGTTGAGTTGATTTTGACTCCCGCCTCGGCATCAAAGCCCAATTCTTCCAAGCTTTTGTTCTGCAGATACTCTTTCTGAAGTGCCTTTACAGCCTCGCTGTATCCAAAGTGAGCAGCTGGAATATTAAGTTTCGCCGCAAGTTGAGCAAAATCATCCGACCTCAAAAAATTCTCTACCGTCTGGCCAGAACCGCTTCCTTTGTGGAAATTATACATGCATTCCATGTTCTTATACTGCTTCTCCCATACCAGAATGGATGAACTGAGGTTTTGGACTTAACAAACAAAGTTTCTCTGACTCTTTCTGCTCATTCTTAAGTACTTGGACTTGTGAGCGAAGGTTGTCAGACTCTTTTTGCTCATTCTCTAGGTCAGATCTAAACGCGGTTAATTCTCGCCAAGGATCGGTCTCCAGCACTTGTTGCTTGCGGACATCTGCTTCCAAGAATGAGATTCTGGCCTCCAGGTCGGTAATTTTTTTCTTTTCACTCTCTAGCTCGGAATGAAGAGTGGATAAATATTCGGCTGAGCGGATAACTTCCACAACTCTGTTGGATAAGGCTGCATTCTGTAAAAAAAAAGAGGGGGGAACGGAGGAAGTTACAAGATTATGCAGAAAGGGAAAGGAAATAATCTAATTACTCGTAAGACATACCTGACCAGACGATAAAGTCAAGACATTGATCAATTCGTCGTTAGTTAATTGCCTAAGTGAATCTTGGTCGCGAGGAAGAATGCTCTGACTTAACCACTGCTGGGCTGAAGTGGGGGTGAGTAAACGAGAATTGCGATTAAAACCCCAATTTGGGCAAAACCTATCCCCAGGATGAGAAATCGGGACGTAGGAAACAGGAACATTGATAGGGTTGAGTTGGGATAAGAACCCAAATTCAGCCTGCTTTGAAAAATCGTAAGGTAGTGCAGAAATTGTTGGGGGTGCATTAGCCATTCTCTTGCTTGGTGGCTTGTCGGGGCTCGATGCAGGCGGAAAATTCCCCTTAGAACCTCGTGCTCTATTCTCTACGGGTAGTGGAGGTAAACCGAAGGTGATGGCCTTAGGGACATCAGGAGGTGTTAGACTAGCCAACTCTAGTAAAGTTTCAGCGGAAGGGACCCCAGTGGGTGCAGAAGTATCCGGGCTTGATTTACTCGAGGAAGAAGCAGTTGCGACAGTTCCGGTAAATCCCGCTTTGATTAATTGTGCAAGGTCCATCACTGTGATAACAAAAAAATAAGAAGAAGATATCAAAATAAAATCTTCGAAATTCTCAATACAAGAAGGAGCACTTACATTCAACCCCGTATCTATCTTTAGAGCCCTAATATTTGGGACCGAGAATGGCAGAACTTAATCCACCCCGAATCAAGATTTTCTCAGATAGTCTGGAAACATCAAAGGTAACACCTAAAGATTCTAGTTTTTTCTCTACAGCTATGTCATAGAATCTCTTGGGTGCCCGATCAGTTATACTGCTAGCAATTCTCCACAGCCGGTTTTGACCAATAAACTCTTTACTTACAAAAAAGAATCGTTCTTTCCAATGATGAATAGAGCTCGGGAAGTTTTGTAAGAAGTGTACTTTATTGGTACGTCGGTTAAAGTAAAACCAACCCATTTCATTGGGAACGAATTTCAGGGAAAGGAAGCGTCTAAACAGGCGAAGGCTAATAGCCACTTTAAAGTGTACACAGACTAGTTGAAAGAATATGATAGTCCTAATGGAGTTTTGGGTTAGTTGGCTTAAACTGAATTTATACTGATCTAGAACGCCTAAGAGCAAGCCAGTGATGGGTAGTTGAAGACCGGCCTGAAGCCGATGCTCATAAAGAGCTACATGACCTTGAGGGGGGTATGTAGCTCGGTCATCCTTTGATGGAATCTGAATAGTAATATGGTCTGGAATGAAGTATTTTTTCAGTACACGGTTAACAATTTTTCTGTTCAAGGTAGAAGCAATGGAGTTAGCAAGAATACTTTCTGTGGTATTTTCTACGTCATCGCTAACTTGCTCGGTAGTTTCCACCTCGGTGGATTCTGCGACATTGCTAGTTTGAGAATTAGCCTTGTGAGACTGCCTAAGAGACCTCCTAAGTGGAATTCTTACTATAGTGGAAGCTAAAGAATCACTATTCCCAGGAGGTGAAACGCTATGCACGGAAGGAGAAAGGTTTTATCACCTATCGATTCTAAACTAATGTCTGCAGATTGGGCATGAGAAGCAGAGGGTTCTATATAACTTGGGGAATTGACATGTTCCGACGAATTAAAATGTTATTCGGAAGACATAAATGATGAAGAGTGTGGTCTTGGAGGAGACTCTGGAAATAGTGAAGGAAAGGCCAAGCAATCAATCCGATTATAGAAGAGGAGATAAGGAAATTATCATTCTTAGTTGTTTGAAATTGAATTTTAGCTTGAGGAAGATAACGCAGAGATGGGGTGAATTTAAATAGGGAAAAAGTAATCTTAAATAATTTTGAAGCTCACGCGGTCTAAAGGTATCCGCTAGAGGATAACGGTCATCTTAAATGAAAACGAGTGCAAGGATTGATGATCAGACGTTATCCGTTTTCAATATCAAAGCATTCTCTCGGATATCGAAGCATTCTCTTGGATATTGAGGCATCATTGTTCATAGCAATGATCAAGGAGATCAGCTCGAAAATATCTGCGTGTTATTGTCAGGTCGAAATTAAAATATTTATACCGACCTGAGGAGGTATTGATATAACTCTATTCAAATATTTCCTAACACAGAAGAATAAGTCAAGCAGAATCACAACAAATCTATAGAGCTTAAGGAGAAAAATCAGGAAGCTATTTAATGGTAACATAATGGTATTTTATATACTTGAATCATTTTTGAGAAAGATGATTATTGAAGGAACTAACTTTGGCATCGGAGTAGAATCCCCGAGGACCACCTCGGGACTTTACTCTAACGCTATTCTTTTTTTACAGATAACTCAGGGATTATTGCTTGGAGCTCGGTAATTTCTGCTCAGTTCCTGACGTGCAGATTTGAGCTTCATCACTATACAACATCTAATATATTTTTATCTTTCACTCTGTCACATATTGTTTCCATGATCGATGTAGATAAAAGTTTTTTTTAGGTTAAACTCATATATTCTCTCTTTTTTTATTGCGGATAACCATATTGCATCTTCAAATTGTTGTATCTCATTAACAACATTTGCTCTTGATGTGAATAGCCGAGGCTTGATGTCCTGGACTATACAAATCTCCATACGTTCGGATCGTTGTTAGCCCAACTTCACGGATCAAGAATAATAATAACTGCGGAAACACAAAGAGAACACAAAACAAGCGGAATTGAAATCATGGGAAGACGAGAAGATTGGATATTAACAATTCAAACCCCCATGTCTATATCAAACAATCAATTTAGCTCATATAAATCATGAAACTAAACTAAACGGTTTGAGGTGTTCTTAAAATAAAGAACTTTTTGGCTTGCCTAAAGGTCTTAGCTAAAAGTTCGCAGTTCTTATGAAAATTCAACTAAACTTAATTGAATGTTCACATTTTTCACAACTTTTTAAGACTGCAAATTTCTTAGCAAAAGCTAAAATTTCTTATTCATTCAATGTGTAAAAAACCGTTAGAAACAATTCCCTTAAATAGGAACAAGTTTCGGCCAAAACCCTAGACAAAGCCCAAGAAGAAATCAATTACAACTTGAATTCTTAATTAGTTAACAAACAAACAAACTTGTTTCCAAAACCAACATGGTTTTGTTTTTAGTAAGCCAAAAACGTTTTAGCTCCTACGAAATAGGAAACGGACCAATTCCTAAAAAATAGCATTCCTCCTAGAAAGTAGGAATGCTCCTAAAAAGTAGGATCCATTACTTGTCTTTATCATTCAAGATAATTGGGCCAAGTAATCAAGTACTTAACGAAAATATTAAGCCCAAATTAATGTTTAATGGACTTAATTTATTACAAGATAAATAAAACTTAATTACTTAAAAATGGCGTGATCCAAAGATAAAAGTCAAAACACGCCATCTTGGTCTTCAATAGGTCCATGAAAGTCGCGACGGTAATCTGCCAGAATCACGTCACTCATCTTGGTAGGCACGTTTAACAATGATAACGTCAGAATCTCGTAAAACCTAAAACATAAAAGTTTTAGCTCTATCCCTTAGCTTTGCAGGTCCACTTGAATCACGAAATTCCGAGTTATATTGAGAGAGATATGTCAAGAATACCAAAACGTGATAGAATCTTTCAGCATTTAATGTTTGACTTTGGCACCATAGACATAGACACGGCTCATTCTCATCAGCTCTATCACATGAGAAATCTAAATAACAACTTTATCATGCCCTTTATAAAAGTGTCTATATTAATATGCCAATTATATCTCATAAGCAAGTATGAATTATATGGTACTATCAATTTAGAGTTCAACATTTTATTTTGTTCCAAAACTTTTTCATTAGTCTTTTTTATTTTGTAAATTGGATAGAATTTTTACCACACAATATTTTCGTAATAAGCTCGAGGTTAACAATACTTGCATTTGCTATTAACCATGCATGATTTAGTAAGATTTTTTCTTCCACATGGACCGTGTTTCATATTTTTAACAACTAATTGAAATAGCTCATGATGCTTATTTTATCAGATAATTCAACACAGACAAACATGTCAAATCTTCTGGATCGATAACATAAATTTCACATCCCTTATAAATAAAATATATCTTTAATCTTGCTGAAATACTTATATATAGAGTTAAAGATTAAAAGTATAAGATAGTTAAGGCTAATTAAATACAAGAATCCGAGGTACATCTACATATTCAATTTCAGATTCAATGATTATATTATATGTGTGTGTGTGAATGAGTAACTACATTATTAAATCAAAGAAAACAAATAAAAAGAAAGTTAACAATATCCATCATTATAAATATACATATACTAACACATCATGCCATGATTTAATTATACAATATTATATCATATCAACCGCATTCTTTCTTCCCACTTTCTCTGTCTATTCTTGTCAAATATATATTAAATTAATTTTTTAACCCAAAAAAACTCTTCAACGTTTTAAGACATCTTCTATTTAGTCCCAACTTTTTAAGTTTTTTCAACTTTGTTCTTAATATAAAGATTGAAAAATATTAATTTCTTATATTAGCTTCTTTCTTATTCTTAATTTGAAATTTTTGTCTTAAATGTTGCAATTGTCTTCTTAGTAAAGTCAATGTTACTTTGTTTTTTTAAAACTAACGCATTCAAAATTCAATTAAATACTCTGAAAATAAATATCCATAATTAATTAAATTATATATCTAGAAATTTTAATTTTATACAATAGCTACTTTTAATTAATAATTAAATTGTTTTTCTTGAAAATTGTAATTATTTTTTTATAAAATCACTATTCACATATTTATACTTTTAAAAAAACTGACATATTAAAATTTCAATAAAACTCGATGAAACTAAATATTCACTTTTAATTTAATAAAATTAGAAATTAAATTAACTAACAATTTTAAGTAATAATAAAGGCATGTCTGATAAACCAATTCAAGTATGAAAATTAATTGATTTAGATTTGAAGCAATTAAACTTGTTTGATACATCTTTATGGATTAAGAGAATTTGAAAACGTAGGCAAAACAATTATAGATTTTTTAACAATAAAATCTAACTTAATTTGCTTAATTTGATATGGTCAACTATATATAGAGTTTTAAAATATTTTTAATATAACATAATCAACACGGTTTAATTTTTTTCTTTTTACACGTAATCACGCACACTACACATATTTTCATACACTATACATATTTTCAAAAAGTATAAATATTTTCACACAGTATACATTTTTTTTAAATTACACATATTTATGCACATTATATACATTTTCACACATTACATATATTTACACATACTATATATTTGGTATCAGAGCCAGAGGGGGAAGTGGGTATGTAACCCGTTGTTTCATGGTTTCTGTATATAGATGATAGATCTTGCAGGTCTGCTAACTTGCAGGATGAATTTAAACTGTAACTTGGTGCCTTTTGTTTTACCAACATAGATCCGAAGCCATGTGAAGAATGAAAGGCGAAAAGGATCGTGTTGAGGGTACCCGATCTAATCTGGTATGGTAACAAGTTGTAGTACGGAATTTATAATACAACTTAGTAGATCTACATAATCTCTGTCCAGAAATCATGAAACAAAAGGTTAGATCTCATAGATCTCGAAGGTGGTGTGCCAATCGAAGGGATTTTACATATGAATTGTTAAAGCGTGTTTATTTTCTGTCTACTATCTTTTGCTGAATTGTTTGCTTTTCATTTATTTGTTAAGTGTGTTTAGTATGTCTTCTATTTTTAATCGTTTTTCAAAAGGATATTCAAGTTCCTCTTCAAACTCTTCATCTTCAAACTTTTCAAACAATGTTATTTTCAAGGAAGAAGTAAATGTTGAAAATATTGATAAATCAATAGACGATTGGAAAATTCCTAAAAAACCTTCAAGTGATGTTTACAAAGATAAATGGAACTTGGTATCAGATTATACTGTTAAAACAGTAGAACAAGCTGTTAATCTAAATAATGATTACGAAAACATCAAATTATTGTCTAAAAAGATAATAGAAAAACACAGACAAAAATACAATTATTTGCATTTTGGACTTATTCAAGTTGCTGCAAAACCACTAAACAGAGAAGGTTTAGATACATCTTTGCTTCTTTGTCTTAAAGATGGTAAATTCTTGAATTTCGATGATTCTTTACTATGTATGATTGAAACTAACCTATGTGAAGGACCTATTTATTTTGATTGTTTCCCAAATTTTACTGTTTCTTTGCAAGATAGAAACATACTTGATGCTTTGACATTAAATGTTAAAGTTGCAAATTTTAAAGCTAAAACAGGAACACTTCCTGTAACAATCTTATTCAGGATTCAGTATAAAGCCATGAATTCTGCTTTCAATACAGGATCAGTAAGTGCTTCTAAAAAAGGAGAAACAGTTATGTTTCAAACAGATCTAGCTAAATCTAGGTTGTCCATTCCTAGAAACATTAAATGGAGTAAGGTAACCCTACCTAAAAATTGGTTTATGCTAGAAGCAAATCCACCAGTACCAGTCCAAAATACAATGGTATCAAATATCAAACAATTTTGACTCCCGGATTTTGCTTTTCAGAGAAGAAAATAATCAGGCAGAGCTCCAGATGAATCTCGATCTACTAGAAGAGAAAACGATGCGAGCTCGGCTAAGAGATGCTAAATATAAAGAAGGGGCAGCTCGATTTTATAACAAAATGGTGAAAAACAATTATCATGAAGTTGGCGACCTGGTGTTGAGAAAAGTAGAAGCCAGCCGAGTTGGAAGAACTGGGAAGCTTGATCCCGCATGGGAAGGCCCTTACCGAGTAGAATAGGTATCTTCAACTGGTTATTGTAAACTTTCTCGGTTGGATGGATCGGCTATTCCGAGGACTTGGAATTTCCAAAATTTAAGGAAGTATTTTGAGCTCGGAGTTTTTCTCTTTTCTGTTTTGTGTTTTCTGATCAGCGATGTAATAAAAACGAATATGTTTGAATAAAAATTATTCGTTTGGTGATGATTCCGAAGAAAAGAACTCTGCGAAAAATTTCGTTGCACAAATAAAACATGATACATTGCGAAATCAAAATTCCGAAGAAAAGATCTCTGCGAAAAACTCCATAAGGCAAAAATCGATATTCTGAAAAAGCATAATCTATATGATAAAACTCCGAGAAGAAACTCGGTGGGAAAATAACAAATTATGGGAAATAAAAATTTCGGAAAGAAATTGTATGAAACCTTAGGAAAATAGAAATACAAAATCCAAGGTACAATAAAACAAGAACAAAGGAAATAAAGTTATCAAAACTACAAGAAAATCTTCAAGATTGGGTACCATCTCCTTCTTTCTCCAGCTTGGCGATGTCCACCTCGGGCGCTTCAAAGACAGGAGTGGAAGGAATAAACTGGGCCACATTGAACCCAAGCTCCCCTCCAGTTAACTCCTTGAAAGTTGAGTTGATTTTGACTCCCGCCTCGGTATCAAAGCCCAATTCTTCCAAGCTTTTGTTCGGCAGATACTCTTTCTGAAGTGTCTTTACCGCCTCACTGTATCCAAAGTGAGCAGCTGGAATATTAAGTTTCGCCGCAAGTTGAGCAAAATCATCCGACCTCAAAAAATTCTCTACCGTCTGGCCAGAACCGCTTCCTTTGTGGAAATTATACCTGCATTCCATGTTCTTATACTGCTTCTCCCATGCCAGAATGGACGAGCTGAGGTTTTGGACTTACGAACGAAGTTTCTCTGACTCTTTCTGCTCATTCTTAAGTACTTGGACTTGTGAGCGAAGGTTGTCAGACTCTTTTTGCTCAGTCTCTAGGTCAGATCTAACCGCGGTTAATTCTCGCCGAGGATCGGACTCTAGCTCTTGTTGCTTGCGGACATCTGCTTCCAAGAATGAGATGCTGGCCTCCAGGTCGGTAATTTTTTTCTTTTCACTCTCTAGCTCGGAATGAAGAGTGGATAAATATTCGGCTGAGCGGATAACTTCCACAACTCTGTTGGATAAGGCTGCATTCTGTAACAAAAAAGAGGGGGGAACGGAGGAAGTTACAAGATTATGCAGAAAGGGAAAGGAAATAATCTAATTACTCATAAGCCATACCTGAGCAGACGATAAAGTCAAGACATTGATCAATTCGTCATTAGTTAATTGCCTAAGTGAATCTTGGTCGCTAGGAAGAATGCTCTGACTTAACCACTGCTGGGCTGAAGCGGGAGTGAGTAAACGAGAATTGCGATTAAAACCCCAATTTGGGCAAAACCAATCCCCGGGATGAGAAACCGGGACGTAGGAAATAGGAACATTGGCAGGGTTGAGTTGGGATAAGAATCCAAATTCAGCCTGCTTTGAAAAATTGTAAGGTAGTGCAGAAATTGTTGGGGGTGCATTAGCCATTCTCTTGCTTGGTGGCTTGTTCGGGCTGGATGCAGGCGGAAAATTCCTCTTAGAACTCGTGTTCTCTTCTCTGCGGGTAGTGGAGGTAAACCGAAGGTGATAGCCTTTGGGACATCAGCGGAAGGGACCCCAGTGGGAGCAGAGGTATTCGGGCTTGATTTACTCGAGGAAGAAGCAGTTGCGGCAGTTCCGGTAAATCCCGCTCTGATTAATTGTGCAAGGTCCATCACTGTGATAACAAAAAAATAAGAAGAAGATATCAAAATAAAATCTTCGAAATTCTCAATACAAGAAGGAGCACTTACATTCAACCCCCTATCTACATTTGGAGCCCTTATATTTGGGACCGAGAACGACAGAACTTAATCCACCCTGAATCAAGATTTTCTCAGATAGTCTGGAAACATCAAAGGTAACACCTAAAGATTCTAGTTTTTTCTCTCCAGCTATGTCATAGAATCTCTTGGGTGCCCGATCAGTTATACTGCTAGCAATTCTCCACAGCCGGTTTTGACCAATAAACTCTTTACTTACAAAAAAGAATCGTTCTTTCCAATGATGAATAGAGCTTGGGAAGTTTTGTAAGAAGTGTACTTTATTGGTACGTCGGTTAAAGTAAAACCAACCCATTTCATTGGGAATTGTTTTCAGGGTAAGGAAGCGTCTAAGCAGGCGAAGGCTAATAGCCACTTTAAAGTGTACACAGACTAGTTGAAAGAATATGATAGTCCTAATGGAGTTTTGGGTTAGTTGGCTTAAACTGAATTTATACTGATCTAGAACGCCTAAGAGCAAGCTAGTGATGGGTAGTCGAAGACCGGCCTGAAGCCGATGCTCATAAAGAGCTACATGACCTTGAGGGGGTATGTAGCTCGGTCATCCTTTGATGGAATTTGAATAGTAATATGGTCTGGAATGAAGTATTTTTTCAGTATATAGTTAACAATTTTTCTGTTCAAGGTAGAAGCAATGGAGTTAGCAAGAATACTTTATGTGGTATTTTCTACGTCATCGCTAACTTGCTCGGTAGTTTCCACCTCGGTGGATTCTGCGACATTGCTAGTTTGAGAATTAGCCTTGTGAGACTGCCTAAGAGACCTCCTAAGTGGAATTCTTACTATAGTGGAAGCTAAAGAATCACTATTCCCAGGAGGTGAAACGCTATGCACGGAAGGAGAAAGGTTTTTATCACCTATCGATTCTAAACTAATGTCTGCAGATTGGGCATGAGAAGCAGAGAGTTCTATATAACTTGCGGAATTGACATGTTCCGACGAATTAGAATGTTATTCGGAAGACATACCTGATAAAGAGGGTGGTCTTAGAGGAGATTCTGGAAA
Source organism: Ophiorrhiza pumila (assembly GCA_016586305.1). Lineage (NCBI taxonomy): Eukaryota > Viridiplantae > Streptophyta > Magnoliopsida > Gentianales > Rubiaceae > Ophiorrhiza > Ophiorrhiza pumila. Next base: position 16,848,365 of record BLIW01000011.1, read on the forward strand.
TAGTGAAGGAAAGGCCAAGCAATCGATCCACCGATTATAGAAGAGGAGATAAGGAAATTATAATTCTTAGTTGTTTGAAATTGAATTTTAGCTTGAGGAAGATAATGCAGAGATGGGGTTTAGGGTGAATTTAAATTGGGGAAAAGTAATCTTAAATAATTTTGAAGCTCACACGCTCTAAAGGTATCTGCTAGAGGATAACGGTTATCTTAAATGAAAACGAGTGCAAGGATTGATGATCAGACGTTATCCGTTTTCAATATCAAAGCATTCTCTCGGATATCGAAGCATTCTCTTGGATATCGAGGCATAATTGTTCATAGCAATGATCAAGGAGATCAGCTCGAAAATATCTGCGTGTTATTGTCAGGTCAAAATTAAAATAGTTATACCGACCTGAGGAGGTATTGATATAACTCAATTCAAATATTTCCTAACACAGAAGAATAAGTCAAGCAGAATCACAACAAATCTACAACGCTTAAGGAGAAAAATCAGGAAGCTATTTAACGGTAACATAATGGTATTTTATATACTTGAATCATTTTTGAGAAAGATGATTATTGAAGGAACTAACTTTGGCATCGGAGTAGAATCCCCGAGGACCACCACGGGACTTTACTCTAACGCTATTCTTTTTTTGTAGATAACTGAGGGATTATTGCTTGGAGATCGGTAATTTCTGCTCGGTTCCTGACGTGCAGATTTGAGCTTCATCACTATATAACATCTATTATATTTTTATCTTTCGATCTGTCACATATTGTTTCCATGATCGATGTGGATACAAGTTTTTGTTTAGGTTAAACTCATATATTCTCTCTTTTTTTTATTGCGGATACCCATATTGCATCTTCAAATTGTTGTATCTCATTAACAACATTTGCTCTTGATGTGAATAGCCGAGACTTGATGTCCTGGACTATACAAATCTCCATACGTTTGGATCGTTGTTAGCCCAACTTCACGGATCAAGAACAAAGAATAACTGTGGAAACACAAAGAGAACACAAAACAAGCGGAATTGAAATCATGGGAAGACGAGAAGATTGGATATTAACCAATCAAACCCCCACGTCTATATCAAACAATCAATTTAGCTCACATAAATCATGAAACTAAACTAAACGGTTTGAGGTGTTCTTAAAATAAAGAACTTGTTGGCTCGCCTAAAGGTCTTAGCTAAAAGTTCGCGGTTCTTATGAAAATTCAACTAAACTTAATTGAATGTTCACATTTTTCACAACTTTTTAAGACTGCAAATTTCTTAACAAAAGCTAAAATTTCTTATTCATTCAATGTGTAAAAAACCATTAGAAACAATTTCCTTAAATAGGAACAAGTTTCGGCCAAAACCTTAGACAAAGCCCAAGAATAAATCAATTACAACTTGAATTCTTAACTAGTTAACAAACAAATTAACTTGTTTCCAAAACCAACATGGTTTTGTTTTTAGTAAGCCAAAAACGTTTTAGCTCCTAAGAAATAGGAAACGGACCAATTCCTAAAAAATAGCATTCCTCCTAGAAAGTAGGAATGCTCCTAAAAAGTAGGGATCCATTACTTGCCTTTATCATTCAAGATAATTGGGCCAAGTATTCAAGTACTTAACGAAAATATTTAGCCCAAATTAATGTTTAATGGACTTAATTTATTACAAGATAAATAAAACCTAATTACTTAAAAATGGCGTGATACAAAGATAAAATCCAAACACGCCATCTTGGTCTTCAATAGGTCTATGAAAGTCGCGACGGTAATCTGCCAGAATCACGTCACTCATCTTGGTAGGCACGTTTAACAATGATAACGTCAGAATCTCGTAAAACCTAAAACATAAAAGGTTTAGCTCTATCCCTTAGCTTTCCAGGTCCACTTGAATCACGAAATTCCGAGTTATATTGAGAGAGATATGTCAAGAATACCAAAACGTGATAGAATCTTTCAGCATTTAATGTTTGACTTTGGCACCATAGACATGGACACGGCTCATTCTCATCAGCTCTATCACATGAGAAATGTAAATAACAACTTTATCATGCCCTTTATAAAAGTGTCTATATTAATATGCCAATTATATCTCATAAGCAAGTATGAATTATATGGTACTATCAATTTAGAGTTCAACATTTTATTTTGTTCCAAAACTTTTTCATTAGTCTTTCTTATTTTGTAAATTGGATAAAATTTTTACCACACAATATTTTCGTAATAAGCTCAAGGTTAATAATACTTGCATTTGCTATTAACCATGCATGATTTAGTAAGATTTTTTCTTCCACATGGACCGTGTTTCATATTTTTAACAACTAATTGAAATAGCTCATGATGCTTATTTTATCAGATAATTCAACACAGACAAACATGTCAAATCTTATGGATCGATAACATAAATTTCACATCCCTTATAAATAAAATATATCTTTAATCTTGCTGAATTACTTATATATAGAGTTAAAGGTTAAAAGTATAGGATAGTTAAGGCTAATTAAATAGAAGAATCTGAGGTACATCTACATATTCAATTTCAGATTCAATGATTATATTATATGTGTGTGTGTGAATGAGTAACTACATTATTAAATCAAAGAAAACAAATAAAAAGATAGATAACAATATCCATCATTATAAATATACATATACTAACACATCATGCCATGATTTAATTATACAATATTATATCATATCAACCGCATTCTTTCTTCCCACTTTCTCTGTCTATTCATGTCAAATATATATTAAATTAATTTTTTAACCCAAAAAAAGTCTTCAACGTTTTAAGACATCTTCTATTTAGTCCCAACTTTTTAAGTTTTTTCAACTTTGTTCTTAATCTAAAGATTGAAAAATATTAATTTCTTATATTAGCTTCTTTCTTATTCTTAATTTGAAATTTTTGCATTAAATGTTGTAATTGTCTTCTTATTAAAGTCAATGTTACTTTGTTTTTTTAAAACTAACGCATTAAAAATTCAATTAAATACTATGAAAATAAATATCCATAATTAATTAAATTAAATATCTAGAAATTATAATTTTATATAATAGCTACTTTTTAATTAATAATTAAATTATTTTTCTTGAAAATTGTAATTATTTTTTTAGTAAAATCACTATTCACATATTTATACTTTTAAAAAAAACTAACATATTAAAATTTCAATAAAACTCTATGAAACTAAATATTCACTTTTAATTTAATAAAATAGAAATTAAATTAACTAACAATTTTAAGTAACAATAAAGGCATGTCTGATAAACCAATTCAAGTATGAAAATTAATTGATTTAAATTTGAAGCAATTAAACTTGTTTGATAAACATATATGGCACATCTTTATGGATTAAGAGAATTTGAAAACGTAGGCAAAACAATTATAGATTTTTTAACAATAAAATCTAACTTAATTTGCTTAATTTGATATGGTCAACTATATATAGAGTTTTAAAATATTTTTAATATAACATAATCAACACGGTTTAATTTTTCTCTTTTTACACGTAATCACGCACACTACACATATTTTCATACACTATACATATTTTCAGACAGTATAAATATTTACACATACTACACACATTTTTTTAAATTACACATATTTATGCATATTATATACATTTTCACACATTACATATATTTACACATACTATATATTTGGTATCAGAGCCAAAGGGGGGAAGTGGGTATGTAACCCGTTGTTTCATGGTTTCTGTATATAGATGATAGATCTTGCAGATCTGCTAACTTGCAGGATGAATTTAAACTGTAACTTGGTTCCTTTTGTTTTACCAACATAGATCCGAAGCCATGTGAAGAATGAAAGGCGAAAAGGATCGTGTTGAGGGTACCAGATCTAATCTGGTATGGTAACAAGTTATAGTACAGAATTTATACTACAACTTAGTAGATCTACATAATCTCAGTCCAGAAATCATGAAACAAAAGGTTAGATCTCATAGATCCCAAAGGTGATGTGCCAATCGAAGGGATTTTACATATGAATTGTTAAAGCGTGTTTATTTTCTGTCTACTATCTTTTGCTGAATTGTTTGCTTTTCATTTATTTGTTAAGTGTGTTTAGTATGTCTTCTATTTTTAATCGTTTTTCAAAAGGATCTTCAAGTTCCTCTTCAAACTCTTCATCTTCAGACTTTTCAAACAATGCTATTTTCAAGGAAGAAGTAAATGTTGAAAATATTGAACAATCAATAGACGATTGGAAAATTCCTAAAAAAACTTCAAGTGATGTTTACAAAGATAAATGGAACTTGGTATCAGATTATACTGTTAAAGCAGTAGAACAAGCTGTTAATCTAAATAATGATTACGAAAACATCAAATTATTGTCTAAAAAGACAATAGAAAAACACAGACAAAAATACAACTATTTGCATTTTGGACTTATTCAAGTTGCTGCAAAACCACTAAACAGAGAAGGTTTAGATACATCTTTGCTTCTTTGTCTTAAAGATTGTAGATTATTGAATTTTGATGATTCTTTACTATGTATGATTGAAACTAACCTATGTGAAGGACCTGTTTATTTTGATTGTTTCCCAAATTTTACTGTTTCTTTGCAAGATAGAAACATACTTGATGCTTTGACATTAAATGTTAAAGTTGCAAATTTTAAAGCTAAAACAGGAACACTTCCTGTAACAATCTTATTCAGGATTCAGTATAAAGCCATGAATTCTGCTTTCAATATAGGAGCAGTAAGTGCTTCTAAAAAAGGAGAAACAGTTATGTTTCAAACAGATCTAGCTAAATCTAGGTTGTCCATTCCTAGAAACATTAAATGGAGTCAGGTAACCCTACCTAAAAATTGGTTTTTGCTAGAAGCAAATCCACCAGTACCAGTCCAAAATACAATGGTATCAAATATCAAACAATTTTCTAGTGGAGGAGTCCAGATCACTTTTAATAGGACCCAAAGCCTTAGAATTTCAGGTAATGTTAGTTGCCAAAATTCTAGAAGATCTTTTGAAGTCTAGTCCTCTAGGCAACCAGCAAGATCTTCTACATCTTCTATTGATACTCGTATCCATGGTTTAGATAATTCATCCAGAATACCACAAGCTAGATATACAGTAGAAACTCAAACAGATTCTCTAGACCATAGTGAGAATAATAGCCTTCCTAGATCACCTACGTATTCAACTATGACAGATAATATAGATGAAAAGTAAGGAGAACTAAGAATGCTTAAAATAGATTTTCAAATAGACAAAGAAAAACATAGAAAAGAATTTTATAGTGATGAAAACCAAGAAAAAAGAAAATGGTTTTTTGAAAACTATAAAAATGAAAATAAAAAATTCATACAAGAAAAATATTATGATTTATTAAAAATAAATGAGTTGCATTTAGCATTTTTTGCATGGTTTGAACATTATACAACTAAAAATTGTATAGATTATCCTTTTTTCAAATGAAAAAGAGATGTGTTACAAAGACTTGGCAGGTTATAGATGATGAAACGATAAGATCAGAACTTCCACCGTCATCATCATTCACAACCTCATACAAGTAGTGGAAATCAAAGCAATTCCATTCAAACATAAAGAGGCAAAGGATGCAGATCAAGTAAATGCAAGGGACATACAAAGCATTTACGAGCAAAACAATTATACCAACAAGTACCTACAAGCTATTGGAGAACATCTCCTCAATAAGCCTATCCAAACTACTTCCACACATATATCAAACACCTCTCAAGTAAACCCCTTTTTAAACCACATGAAATACCATCCAAAATAGCCAACCAATTGGTAAATAGATCTTTGACCGAGTTAGAAAAAAGGATAGCAAAGATTGAAGAATTCTTTACTATCCCAAAATCTAAACAAAAGTCAAGTGATCTAGCCTCAACCTCAGCTCTGTAAACCAAGCCACGTGTGTCTTGGATATAGGAGAAATGACAGAAGAAGAACAATATCAACCAGAATCTCCAGCAACTGAGATTGCCAAATTAAGACATCGGAGTTCATTCGGTGACAAGCACATCTCAAACTGGAAGAGGCCTCAGAAGTTGTATTATCCAAGGGCAACTTATTTTGATACGGTGTTGGAAGAAAAATCTAATATCCTCCAAAACAGCTATAATGCTAACAACATCTATGAGTGGAACATAGATAGACAGACAGAGTATAGTATGATGACTGCTCTTCAACAAATAACAATGGTGGCAATGGCATACAGAACATCGTAGGCTTGCACAGACCAATTAGCAGCTCATATCTTAGTTGTTGGTTTCACATGTCAACTAAAAGGATGGTGGGATGAACATCTCACTGAAGAAGAAAGCCAGAGTATTATGCACTCAGTCAAGATAGAAGACCAAGGAGAACCAATTCTGCAAGATGGTGATACTATTTCTGATGCAGTATCAACCTTGATATTCACCATTACCAAAACTTTCATTGGTGATCCAGGAATTTTCAGAGATCGGTCATCTGAACTTTTGAATAATCTGAAGTGCAAAAACTTATCGGATTTCCAATGGTATAAAGACACATTCTTCACCCGTATATTTTCCAGACCTGATGACAACCATGCATATTGGAAGGAGAAATTTCTAGATAGGCTTCCAAAATCACTTCGAGATATGGTTCAAGAAGAACTCAGGATATGAACAGATTACATATGGACAATTGACAACACAAATCCAACAGGTTGCCTTGCGAATCTGCAGGCAAGACAAGATGCTCTGGCAACTTGCAAAGGACAGAGCACAAAGAAGAAGAGATCTTGGTTCTTTTTGTTAACAGTTTGGGCTTCCTAGCTGTAGTCAAAATCACAAATCGCGACCTCATAAACAAAATCCCAAACCCAGATATACCAAACATTTCCCTAAACGAAGAATTACATACAGACAACCAAAACCATTACCATAATCATCCAATCCCTAACCTAAACTATATTAGCCTCCAAGACTAGCCTTACCAAACATTATTTGTCATAAATGTCATAAACCAGGACACATTGCAAAATATTGTCATCTCAGACGGAAAATTCAAGCTTTGGAAATAGAAGACAATATCCTAAATCAAATTTCAAACCTCCGTGCTAAAACAAAGGACGAATAATCAGGTTACAGTGAAGATAATCACATTAACCAAATCGAAGACGATGATGTTGATAGTTCTACTTCCAGTGATGACTCACATCTAGAGGGACCAGTTATCAATGCTTAACCAAAGAATAGGATTTACTGCTTGAAATGATAGATAATCTGGAAGATCTAGATCAGAAAAAACACTACCTTAGCCAGTTCAAAAAGGCAACAAGTGAACAACCATCTACTTCCAGATTTAGAAGTGATCACCCTGCAAACCACCCAAGAGTTTTAAACACCTATAACCTTACCAATATCCTAAACAGACTCCCTCAAAAAAACTTCGAAACAAATTACTATACAAGATTTAGAAATTAAAGTTGCAAAACTCAAAACGGAAATCAGGGAAATCAAAAAGCTAAACAGGAGATTGACCAACTGATTTTGCAAAATCTCACTGATCAGCTGATACAAACAAAGGATAAGGCAAAGCTAAGAGGACAAAAAAGTTGAACAATTCTTAGAGCCCTTGAACTCCTTGAATGATAAAACTCCTAATATCTTGTCAGCTGTCACCTTCAGAAGGCATGATGTTCAGATCAAACTGGTAGTACAAAATTTTGTACTAGAAACTCCAGTATTATGGGACACAGGAGTTGATCTCAGTTGCATATATGAAGGGATTATTCCATCCAAATTCTTTGAAAAAACCAAACAAGGACTTTATTCAGCAAATCGATATAAACTCAATATTTCTTACAAGCTTACTGATGTTGAGGTTAAATTTTCTCCAACAACGGTGAAGCTATCATTTCTATTAGCAAAAAATCTTACTCGTCCAGTTATCTTAGGTACAGATTTTATTATACAATTGATGCCTTATTTGACAACATTCGAAGGAACTTTACCACAAAATCTTGGGAAAGATGTTCTTCTCCCTTTTACTAGGCCTCCAGTGTACAAGGACTTGAACCCATTGTTCAACAAATCAAGAAAATTAATTTCTTGAAAGAAGAAATTGAATACAAAAGAATCGAGGCACAATTAGCTCAACCAATAGTTCAAAACAGAATCAAGCGGTTACAAGAGAAAATTGAGCAGTACGTTTGTGCTAAGGTGCCAGCTGCTTTTTGGAAAAGAAAGCAACACACTGTTTATCTTCCCTATGAGAAAGGTTTTAAAGAAATAGACATTCTCACCAAAGCCAGACCAATCCAAATGAATCAGGAGCTTCTGGAATATTGCAAAACAGAAATCAATGATCTCCTGAAAAAACAAATTATCAGGCCAAGCCAATCGCCATGGAGTTGCCTAGTATTCTATGTGAACAAAAATTCAAAAATCGAAAGAGGAGTCCCCAGATTAGTAAAACATTATAAGGCTTTAAACAAAGCCCTCCAGTGGATCAGGTATCCAATTCCTAACAAAAAAAGATCTTTTGCAAAGGCTTAATGCGGTAAAGGTATTTTCTAAATTTGACATGAAATCTAGATTTTGGCAAAATCAAATTAACCCATATGACAGGAACAAGACAGCTTTTACAGTACCATTTGGGCATTATGAATGGAATGTAATGCCTTTTGGTTTAAAAACTGCTCCATCAGAATTTCAAAGGATTATGAATGATATTTTTAATCCTTACTCAAGTTTTACTATTGTTTATATAGATGACGTTCTGATTTTTTCAAAAAACATAGATCAACACTTTAAACATCTAAACATTTTTCTGTAGGTTATTAAAGAAAATGGTCTAGTTGTTTCAAAGAAAAAGATTAGTTTGTTCCAGACTAGGATTAGGTTCTTATGACATTATATCTATCTAGAAACAATAATCCCGATAGAACGATCTATCTAGTTTGTTGATAGGTTTCTTGATCAGATCTTAGAAAAACAACAGTTGCAAAGGTTTCTAGGATGCTTGAATTATATAGCTAATTTTATCCCTGAATTAGCTAATATTATTAAATCTTTGCATGACAGGTTAAAGAAATCAGCCCCACCATAGACAGATATCCATACTGAGGCAATAAGACGGGTAAAAACCCAAGTCAAGGCTTTGCCTTGTTTAAATCTGCCATACCCAAGTCTTCCAAAGATCATTGAAACAGATGCCTCTGATCTGGGTTATGGCGGAATACTTAAACAAGTACAAGACAACAAAGAAAGAGTTGTTACCTTTACTTCTAAATATTGGAATAGTGCTCAACAGAACTATTCCAAAATCAAAAAAGAAATTTTAGCTATTGTTTTATGTATTTCAAAATTCCAATATGATCTGCTTAACCAGAAATTTCTTGTTATAGTAGACTGTAAATCTGCAAAGGATGTTTTGCAAAAAGATGTTAAAAATCTTGCTTCTAAACAAATTTTTGCCAGATGGCAAGCTATTTTATCTGTCTTTGATTTTGATATTGATTATATTAAAGGAGAAACAAATTCTTTGTCTGACTTTTTGACTCGTAAATTCTTGCAGGGTAGACAATGCCTCCAAGAAAAAAGAAGGAAGAATTACCACCGATGCCCAAAAACATCGTTCAAATCCATACAAACAAAGTGAAGCGTCATCTTCAAATAAACAGTCACCCTCAAACTAACCTTCAAACCAATCTGCTGGAAAACAGCCTAGAGACTATGCTTTGAGTTCTTCCCAACTTGAAGTTTTAAAAACTGAAACTGCAAACTTACCTATTTCAATTATAAACCCCAAAATATGAGCCGACATTGTAGAAGAAGATGAGAAAGCTCATAAACAAAAAGCCCAGTTGAATCTATCCAGCAATGGGCCTCACTAGTTGGGTTTCAACTTGTAAAATCCCCTCAAACTCTAGTAGTGGTTTCATGCCCTACTAATTTGAAAAACGCCCAGACTTCAGTAGTGATTGCACGCCCTACTAATTATTCAAATGTGGTGTTATCTACCTCCACAAATTCAAAACAGATTTCAACCCAAACAAATGCTTTCAAGAAAACATCTTCAAACCAAGAGTATTTTAAAAATCAAAATTAAGTTTTGGTCTATCAAACAGAACCAGACTTTTTTGTTAACAATCCTAATGAGATTGCAAAAACCATACTCCCAAAAACATCAAATTTTATCCCTCCTACTCCAAACGTAACCCAAAATTTTTATGAGTTTATCCTTATAGACACTGGGTTTATTGCTTTTAAGCAATATATGGACAAGGCTAATAGAGATTTAGTTACCCATTCAACAGCACAAATTTTAAAAATCCTTAAGCCTTCCGAATGGGGAACTAATCTAAATGCTCCTAGAAATTTCTGCCAACCATTTTCTCCCAAAGGATTTAATTACATGGATTACAGACAGGCATGGTTTAATACTTTTTCTACACAGAACAAAGTAAACAAACATTCTTGGCTCTTCTACTTCAAAAGAGGAAAAAAATATCATTTTCCAATTTGGTTTATTCAATGGTGGAATTGTTTTGGACCAAATCAGCAAATTTTTCCAGCAGATGTTCAGCTAGGATTACAAAACTTTTCAGCAAAATTGACAACTATAGAAGTGCATATTCCTGTACTACTACACTTCTTCTAAATCTTCATATTATCATGGATTTATGCTAGGAAGTTTGAATTTTCCAAACAAAATGACAATTTTCCTCCACAGTTAGTAAGACAAGGATATACAAAGTGGTGGAAGGAATTTAATATTGACTGTATTCATCCGAAACATATTGATGCGTGGTTTCAAAAGAATCCTAAATTTTTACCATTAACAAACCCAAGAATGTGCCAATTTCTTCGGCAAAAGGCACTCAAAGCATCCAAACTAGCAGCCATCTCTAATAAAGATGACTATGTTCAGCAATTGAAAAATTTATTAGCCTAATTCAAACAGGCTAATACTCCTAAACAGAATGAGCCCAGTACCTCCAGCACTGGCCCAACGCAAGCAAGCCTAATCTCGGGAACAGACGATGAAGACTTACTATTTGACCAAAATGAAGATGACTGTTACGACATATTTTCTCCAATATCGTAACAAATGAAGATATTTGATTGTAATAGTTGATAGGAACAGTGTTAGTCAAACACTTAAAAAAAACAAATTACAAATTAGTTATAAATACCCCCTTCCTAGGAGAGGAAGGCACCGACATTTCTACTCCCTTAGAAATTTTTAGACTTTTAGACTCTTTCTAGAAAGAAAGGCTCTGCCTTCTTTCTTCTCTTCTTTTCTTCTTCTTCATTTCTTTTCCTTTGCTTGTACTTTGGTTTATCGAAGCTCTGGAACCCTAGAAACTACTGTAGTAGTGGCAATAGGGATCGATCCACAGGGAAGGGGATTGGTTTCAAGAATTCAGAATAACCGTTCTAATATAAAAAATGAATGCTAACTTAAACAAAATAGAGAAAGACAAGTGATGTGACTAGCAAGAACAGTAACAAGAAACAGACAACGAGCACAAACACAACTAGAACAAAGAACAACTAAGGAAAATACACAGAAATGTGGTAACAATTCTTAGTAAGCTGTTCCAGGGTTTTACACCGGATGAATATGCAAATAGACTACTTAAATGCGAGACAATTGACATACACTGGAAAAACAAAGAGGAGAATCAAACTGCCTGAGAACCTAGACTATGATCAGCATGGCAACCACTTCTCTCTTTCCCATGGCGAGGCCTAGAGTGAAGGTTGTAACCCGCAGAGTCTCAACTTCTCAGAATTTACTACTATAGCATGTAAAATCTAAGGTTTTCCCTTGGCGAGGCCTAACTTAGGCTCGTCTGTCTTCGTAAAGCTCGAGAAATATCTTCTCACTCAATTCTTAGGTTTCAATGAACTTCCACCGGCATGACGACCGCATCTCGATTCATGATCAAGCAATACGAGTGAAAAGACTCATTTACAATACTGTGTGTTCTCATTTCAAGCATTTCTACTCCTATTGATGAATTAAACCCCAACCTAGCATGACGACCACAATCGAAGCATTATTCAATCAACAGAAGCTCAAATGAGTGAGACTTAACAAGTTTTAAGCAATATTTCCTAGTATGAGTTCATTCTTAATGATTTATGTCAAGTGCAAGGCATTACGTGGTCTAATTACACTTCATCCAGATCAAAACCCTAGAACATCACAAATTTAGCCACAAAGTTTCATTTCCAGTTCACGATCGTCAATAGATAACACTACGCAAATCATATTCATTAATTGGGAAGAATTTACCAAATGATATGCTTTAATTGCTTCCAATTCACGACAAAACCGTGAATTCCTCCTTAATTGAGTAGAAAATTACAATGTTCGGAACAAATTCTCGATCGGAACTGAGAACGGAGCTAAAATGCTAGAGAGAGAAAGTAAATCTTGAGAGAAAATTTCCCGCCCTCAAAAAATCACAAGTCTGGTAAGAAACTAGAATATGAATTCCCGAATATTACAATCTACTACTATCTCCTCTATATATAGAGGTTACAAAAGTCGTAAATAGTACGCAAACGTAAAATGACTACATTGTTACCGTAATGCCATAAAATGAAAATCAAAGAAAAGAAAAGAAAAGAGAACAAAAACGACACTCGGTCAAAGCCTCCACTCACGCGTTTGAGCCTCGAATCCAGCACCTTCATCCGCTTCCTTGCGCCCTCAAGCTATTACCCTCGCGCCTTCACCACCTGCACACACAGAAAAGCAAAACTCCTAAGTATTTTGCCATTTTTTCATTGCAAAACCAACACTCTTCTTATTAACAGAGAGGTCTCGCCACTTTAACCTATTTTCATGGCGAGAGGTAGAGAGGTCTCACCACACAATTCCTCAAAACGGCGAGACCTCTATAAGAGGTCTCGCCACACAAACCGTAAAACGAGAGGTCTCGCCATATAAATCTCCAAGTTGAGAGGTCTCGCCACTTTGGTGCAAGTGTGCGAGTGTTGTGAGGTTTGTGATGTGAAGGTGAGTGTGAGTGAAATTGGTGTTGTAAATATTTGCAAGCATGAATAATGAAATGCAATGAAGAGTGAAGTGTGTGTAAAATGTTATGAACTAAATGTGGCCATGAGTGTTGTGTATAAACCAGATGTAAAATGGAAAGCATGATGTTCAAGAAACTTAATCAAACCTTGAATGGAGAATGAGTGCATGATCTTGCAAATAATGAAATAAAACACAACAATTTATGAATTCATAATAAGAAAAGCAAAGGACATTAATCTTGAGCAACTTATGTACAAAGCATGAATGACAATATGGTAGAATGAAAGTGAGCATGAAAGAAAACCATGAAACAACACACGGAAGTAGCCAAAATGGTGAATGTTCAAGTGTATATATAATGCATGCGAAATGGTGAGATGTGTGTGAGTGGCGAGGTGAGTTCGCCGCAATGTGAGTGTATGCCGAGATGAGTGTTTGTGTGCAAAGTGTGTGTGAAGTTCTTGGGCGGCGAGGTCATGGTGTGTTCATGAGTGTGTGTTGTGGCGAGATGACCTCTCCGCACGGTGTGAGTGTGTGCTTGTGGTGAGAATATGGTGGCGAGGTGACCTCGCCGGCTACATGAGTGCTTGTGTGTTTTGCGGCGAGGTGATCTCGTCGCCTAGTGTGAGTGAGTGCTTGAGGTGAGTGCATGCATATGTGCAGCAATGTGTGTGTGGAGTGAGTGAGTGTATGTGAGTGACGGTGCCATACAAACATGAAGTGTGAGGTGAGTGCAAGTATGAGAACAACTATATGGCTAAATGTCCATTTTCAACATAATGCTCTACTTCCATGCCAAATAAATGTTCCTTAACCCCGGAATTAGATTTGGTGGTAAACATAGAAGTTCTAGATCTTCCTCTAAGCTTTCCAGTGGTTCAAGAATCAGCGTCATGGAATACCTTTAGCTCAAGATATACCCATATTACCAAACTGTGGCAGAAAAATAAAACCCTAAAAACAAAACCCTAATCCAAGCTCAACAAAAAAACCTCAGTTTCTCATGATTTCATACAGACGTTGGAGAAAGTTAAAACATGAAATTTGAAGTACACACAAATAGCTTTACATAGCCACCAAGATCTCCTTATGTGGATTAGAATTGAAAGAGTTACACTCAAAACAAGTTGCACAACCAAGCTGCCAAAACCCTAATCTAGCCGAACAAATCACCTTTAAGTTTCTTCATTTTCAACCTAGACACACATCACTTCATTCAACATCATTTTTACCCTTTTTGCTCCATTTAAACATTACCAAATAGAAAACCACATATATGCATAAAGTAGCGTAAATCACCACACATTTGCATAAAACACAAGACAAAAGCTAAGATATTTATACGTATTAGTTGGTATGAAACCAACTCATCAAATTCCCCCACACTTGAGCTTTTGCTTGTCCTTAAGCAAACTTATTCTTCATATCCACTTAGCACTGGGCTTCACTCCTCTGTCCAACTCATTCTCATTTGAGTTCATCAAAAACAACAATTTTTTTTTCATGTGTAAAACTCTTACCAAGTCCTGAACCCCAACCCATCAAATTTCAGCACAAGTTATCAATCAAGGCACGATGAATAAAGACCAAAATGTCATGCGTGCAAGTGTGTGCTGAGGAATACCGGTCCATCTATTCTTTATGCATGCATTACCTCTTTTGTTCCAAAACATCCCTTCGCATAAACAATCAAAATGTCCACACAGAAGAACTCAAAATCACACAAGATCAATGGTCGCACATTGGTGCTTGTCTTAGTTGATTTCAGATTTCATTTGCTTCCGCGCTTTAGTGCTTTTACTTAATTACACACATTGGTGTGCTTGCCTGGGTCTTTTGGCTTCTTTTTCCTTTTAGCTGCCCGGGTTTTGTGGCTATTTTTTTCCCAATTATGCTTTCCAAGTGTATTTCGGCTTTTCATTCCCAATTGCCAAAGGCTTTTTCTCCATATCCTTTCTTGTGTGACTCAAAATTCCTGGAAGTCTTTAAAGGATTATGTATGCTAGAGCATCCAAAACAACCGAGTAATGCATAACAATAAGAACAAATTGAATCATTTTCCTCCTATGTCCAAGAACATGTTTGCATGGCATATCTATCTTACTTTAACATGATGCCTTGACTAACAAAATATACTAATTTCATGAAGATTGGAATCAAGGATGACAAAACAATTTTCGCATACGAAATAAAAATAGAACATAATGAACTACAAATTTCGAACATAGTTTACCAGAGGAGTCAAAGACCAATTCAAAGTGTTCTAGACTTGTACTTACTCCTCACAACAACTTACACTACCACCTAAACTTTTATTCAACATTCAATGACCAGACTCACTACTTACCACACTAGAAACATAGTAAACACACTAGCCATTCAAACTCAACTTCTACAATAAGCATCAAACATACTGTCTCGACTTAATTTCACAGGACTTCAAGTCTTCAACAATGCATAACAAACTTCAAGAAACTTGCCAACAGCTTCAACTAAGAACCACTTCACAATTCATCAAAATATCAACTGCATACCAAAAAAAATTCAGCCCACCTTCCTAGCAAACAAAGCATAAAAAAATCACAACAACTTCAACAACTCCCTCACACCAACCAATCATGAACATATCAGCAAATAACACATCTTTCACCCGCACACTTGAAATAGACATTGCCGATAATGTAAAAGTCTAAGAAGGAGGGGCTCCCTGGGAAGATGATTGAGCCGAGGAAGAAGGAGATGAAAGTGAAGCTGCCGTTGAAGCCGAATGTCCACCAAAAGCAGCAGCTGTTGCAAACGAAGGAACACCGAAAGGCCGAGCCACATGTAATGAAAAGGACCATGAATCGGTCCTTCAATAGGCTGACCAGAGCCGATCATTGACATCCTTGTGGCGGGCATAAAATCAGGATTCGGTATGAACGTGGGAGTCTGAGGCATTGGAAGAATATGGCCAACTGTTGGCAACGGATTCAGTGCAGGCATCGCTGGAACCCCTTGTGGAAATTTATGCACGGTTCCACTGATGACATCACATGACAAATTTGTGATTCGATACCCAGCTAACTGCGCCGAAGTTGGAGTTGGTTTTGGAGGTCCCGAATCAGAATGGTAACAGACAGTCATCTTATTACACCTATCGAGCTCTCGTTGCATGCACACTTGTCTATGATACAGCACTTCGAATTGTTGTTGAGCGACCGTTGACATGTCATCCAATTTCTGGTTCATACTCGAAGCATGTGCTATCTATTCTTGCTGCATATGCTATACACCCGCATGCATCCGTTCCATCCGCTCATCCATGTTTGAGAAACGGTGCTCAACTGATTGCCGAAAATCTTGTAATGCTCCTTGCAAATTACTGAAATCATACAGCTGTTGTCCCTCATCTGCCTCAGAAGGTGGAGGGTCAGACTTGTTCCGAGACTTATTAGTCCCAGATTTCTTTGCTTTCATCATGTCCTTTTCTAGTGCCCGGTACTTGATATAAAGTGGAGTGCCAATTGGGCCTGGATTCCGTCGCCATTCTCCAGCCTCTGTATCCACCCCTTGAGCCAAACAAAGCTCCTCAAGCAAGACAGGGAAATAGAGAGACGCACTATCCATATCAACCCCAGATTGTATAGTCAAAAGAATTTTTCGCCTGACATCAATTGGCTTCTTTCCACGGATAGCTGATATCAAGTGCAATCGATTGCGTAGCACTTCAGTAGATTGCGAACTTGGCATAAGACGCGACAGTACAAACATGAGCCAGATTTTTACATCACTTCGCAGCCACTCTCAATGGAATAGCTTGCGTTCACCCCTTCTATTCAACTCCCATTTAACTCCCGATAAAGCGAGCTCTTCTGACAATGCATAATCACACTCATCGTCCTCCGAAATTGGCAAAGGGTCATGAGAAAAACCGGGAGTACTGAGATGATTATTGATGATCTCACTTGTAATCTGTACCCACTTCCCCCTCACGTAGAATTCTCCAGCTTCATTCGGAAATTTTGCGTTAGCATAGAATTCCCTTGCCAAACTAGAATTACAAAATCCTGGTGCACTTGTGAGTTTTTTATCAAAACAATGGAATGCCATCAATTCTTGGAATGGACCTCCTTCCACTGCAAATGCCCTCTCCAGATGAAGCTTTTTCATACCAATTCCTGTTCCTATCTTTTTCGAGCCCTTTTTTCTAAGAACATCGAAGGTTCACCATCTTGACCAGAAGACCCCTTCCTATTCTTCGGAGTTGTAGCCTGCATTGTGTATTGAGGGGGATCCTCGAATAGTGGCAAATATTCATCTGGAAAGTACTCCGAATCAGAATCTACAAGTGGTGGTTTCTGAGTTTTCCCTTTTCCTTTCATTGAAGTTGAAGCCTTCTGTGAAGTTGGATCCTTTTTTGGTGCAATTCCTGCCAAGAACAACCAACAAACAAACCTTTTGTGAAGTTGAATTTCTCTTTACACAACAATATCAATACAAATTTGAAAATTGAAAATGTAACTAGGAACTCCCAACATCCATTTCCTCAAATAAAACATATACATAGAAACACTCCAACCACAAAATATAAAGCCCAAAACATAACAACTTGTATTTCCTCATCTAATGTTTATATGAACAACTTTCAACCCTCTAAAATAAGCTCATGGCAACTCGGCATTCATTTCCTCAAAAAATTTCAGCTTATCAATCTCCATATTTCCAAGACTACAACTTGTCAACAAGATAAACCTTGCAAGAATTCAAAACCTCAAATGTATAGAACCACAACTTGGCTAACTCCAAGATTTGGATTCACTCAATTTAAACAAGACATACCCAAGTTGTAATCTCATCACTACCGAAATGTACTATAACAGAATGTTGGCAAATTTCAGCTTGACACTTCATAAGATAGACCAAATAACATATTAAAACATTTCGAATTAGCCAAAACTTTAAACTAAAAAATTTGTAAAGCACGATCTTGGCTAAATTAGGGGACAAAAATCACACCATTTGGACCAAAAATGAGCAAAATATGGCCAAAAAACCGAGGCATTCCAAACAGACCAAATCCAGAAATTTTCAGATTACAACATTAACATGCATACGGCCTTATCTCTGAAATAAGACTACATTCTAGTCAAAACTGGAAAAAGTGCCCAACATAAACATTGTAGCCCTATCTCTTAGCAACATTCTCCGACTAGAATCACCTCATTTGGAAATACCCAGCTCAAGTTATAGTCGAAATACAGAAAGATGTCAAAGCTGGACTGATTGAAAATCAAAACTCTTAAACCCCCACACTTAACATTCATGTTCCCCTTGGCTAAGCTACATGATATCTTACATGTTCAACATTTCCATCATCTTAACAACAAAATCATCATCATCATGTTCTTACATTCATTACTTTGAACGATTCAAACAAAACAAAATCCACAAACCTTAAAGAGAATTGAGACATACCTTTGTGGAGAGCTAGAACTTAGTCTTGGAAGAAATAGAATTGGGAAGATCAATGTATGCAATATGGTCTTACTAATGCCGAGCTTGTGTTTCCAACTTGTGAAATCTTGAAATAACAAGCAACAACTCTTTGCACTTATAGAACACAAGAGAAGGGAAATCATGAGAATACATTCACTCGATCAACTTGGAACATTATTGTTCCCACCAAACACTAGCAAACAATTAAGTCTTCTTCTATGTGGGTCCCAACTATATTCAAGGCATGTGAATTCTCACAAAACAACAACACAAGGGCCCTATGCTCACTTCGGTCATCTCACCGTGCAAGCTCCCAATATATGCTCTCAACAATCATAAAAAATTTTAAGCAACAAGACAAAAACTAGAGCTATTTTACTTTGCATGTGAGCTTATCCTAGACACCACTACACATAAAAGCGTCCAAACAAAATTTCAGCTTTTCCCTTTATTTCATTTCAACATCCTATTCACAGCACTATTGCACTCCATTATCTACTTCATTATTCATCAGCTTTTCAAATGTTCGTGCTCAGAGGGTGCAGATGTCCTCATCATCAATGAATGTTCAGGAAACCTAAAAAAAAATTTCAACATTAACACTAAGTATACACAAAATACGACATCAAGGCATTACAACATATCTAGTAAAATGCTAAACAAAATAATGAAATGCTACTACCACGCTACTACTACTAATACTACACTAGATTCAATCATGGCAAAACAATCTCTCAAAACACAACTAAGTTCTCCATCATCTTGGAATCCACAGCTCGAGATAAAACCAACGCCCCCCCCACACTTGCACAAAGACACGGTCCCTGTGAGAAAAATAACAGGCAAAGAATAAAGGAACCTGGCCCTCTACAATCCTCGGGAGAGTCTGGCCAGTCTTTCTTCATCTTGAAATACAGGCCATTGAGGAGTGCCCATAAGACCAAAAGGATGTTGAGGATTTTCATTTGAAGTGATGTCAACTCCCTTGCTACGAGCCATTGCTATTAACAAAGCTGGAAGGAACATAGGTGCAAATTCACTTCATTGTGCCCGCCTTATGAACCCTAGCATCAATTTCCCAATATCAATAGAAAAATCATGCTGGATAGGATAGATCAAAAGAACACGATCCTTGGATGCTATATTTGCACGATTAGTAGGCAAGATCTTTGAGTTGATAAATAATAACAACATTTTTGCCTCTGCTATCAGCTCACTTGTGGGCACATTTAAGGCTTCATTCCGAGCATTTCTCACCCATGTAGCACCAGGTAACGCCACAGCAGCCAATAAATGATCAGTATTCTCCGCCCTTACCAAACGGCAATATGTATCACCGGGATAATCAGGAAGAATAAAATGCAAATTAATGCTGTGGCGATTGACTTTCAAGTACTTCTCTCTCACAAAAACTGAATGGACACTGTCAGCACGTGAATTAGTATAGAATTCTCGAACTATCTCCAGGTTAACAATAACAGATGCTCTTGCGAAATGATCCCAAGAATGTCTCCTAATCAATTCCTCAAATCTATGGGAAGGGTCCTCAAATGGTCTCTGAATGATGACTGCTCTGTTGGTAAAGCTATTGTATAAGCTTTCGGCAGTCGCATTAACAAACTGTGGTGAACTAGCCGGATCAAAATCAATCACGATATCCTCATCGGCTGAAGAAGAAGAAGAAGAAGTAGTTCCCGAATCTTCACTGAATATTGAATATTCATAAGGATTCTGATGAGGAAAGTAAGCCATGAGCTAAGAATGCAAAGTTCCTAACAAGAGATACATGTTAGTGGACAAGAGTAGAACTTATAAAGAAGATGAGCAACTCATAATATCTCCATGGTAGCTAGCAAACAAGCACATGTGAACGAAACGTAAAAATAAAACAATTATAAGGACAATATGTGCCAGAAAAAATATCTTTCTCCTCCATTATTAGAAACTTACTTACCAATCATGCACATAAGTTCAAAGATCTAGCATCAACATGTACTTTAATGCATTTACCTTGGTGGTATAAAATGTGAAGCCATCTTACCCAGGGTGAAAAGAAAGCCAAGACTCACTATTACCCTTAACATGTATCCTCAGAATCGCTGTGATAAACTGCAAAGATCCAACAACAAGTTATAAGATTGTGCCATATTGCCAAAACGCACTACGCAAACTAAAAACGAAGTAAAAAAATTGACAACTTAAATAAACAAAAACTAAGAATAAAAATCTGGGTTGCATCCCATAAGTGTTTGGTTTACGGTCTACAGCCCGACCATACTTCTTGGTTCATTTGGAAGGTAAAGGATCATCCAAGAATAACTCATGTGGAGCTTGTGCCAAATTGGAGATGCCCGGGTCCTGAGAAGTCAAGTATGGTTTAAACCTATGACCATTCACTTTCCATATGTTGCCATTCTTGTCATTTTGAATCTCCACAACACCATATGGCTTTACATCGACAACACGGAATGGACCACTCCATCTTGACCTTAATTTCCCAGGAAAAAGTCTAAGCCGAAAGTTGTATAACAACACCAACTGTCCTGGAGCAAAACTCTTTGATTGGATTCTTGCATCATGAAGCCTCTTTGTTTTCTCCTTGTAAAGCTTAGAACTCATATAAGCATTAAATCGAAATTCATCCAATTCATTCAACTCAAGCATCCTTTTTGATTGAGCTTCAGATAAATCAATATTCAATTTCTGAATTGCCCAATAAGCCTTATGTTCCAATTCTACTGGTATATGACACTCTTTACCAAACACAAGCCTAAATGGGGAAGCACCTATAGGAGTCTTATAGGCCGTTCGATATGCCCATAATGCATCATCCAGTTTCATGGACAATCTTTCCTTCCTGGATTAACAACCTTTTCGAGCACTCTCTTAATTTCACGATTTGAAATCTCAGCTTGACCAGAAGTTTGAGGGTGATAAGCAGTAGAAACCTTATGAGTCAATCCATACTTGACCAATAAAGCTTCAAAGATCTTGTTACAAAAATGAGTTCCGCCATCACTTATGATTGCTCTGGGAGCTCTAAACCGATTAAAAATGTGTTTCTTCAAGAAAGCAATCACACTTTTTGCATCATTATGAGCCAGAGCCACAGCTTCAACCCATTTGGACACATAATCAACTGCTACCAAAATGCATTCCATGCTTCTAGATTTCGGAAATGGACCCATGAAATCAATTCCCCATACATCAAATATTTCCACTTCAAGGATGCTATTCAAAGGCATTTCATTTCTGGAGGAAATGTTCCCCGTCCTTTGACATCGATCACAATTACCAACCCAAATTCTTGCATCCAAGAAAATATGAGGCCAATAGAAACAACATTGTAATACTTTGAATCCTGTTCTTGCTGAGCCAAAGTGTCCACCATATGGTCCTTCATGACATGCCCTCAAAATGTCTTCCTTTTCTTCCTCTTTGATGAACTTGCGTATGATTTGATCACTACAGATTTTATACAATGCATTGTCCTCCCAAAAATAATATTTTGCATCACTTCTCAATCTCTTCTTCTGGTCATTAGAAAAGTAAGAAGGAACTTGGCCAGCCACAACATAATTGGCTATCTCTGCATACTAAGACAATGATTTCTCATCTGCTCTAAACACTTGCTCGTCTGGAAAATGTTCCTTCACCAAAACGGTTGAATCCTCTTGAGCTTCTGACTCCAATCTTGAAAGATGGTTAGCAACCACATTCTCTGAGCCTTTACGATCTTTGATTTCAACATCGAACTCTTGAAGCAATAAAACCCATCGAATCAACCTTGGCTTGGCTTCTTTCTTTGCTAACAAATATTTCAATGAAGCATGATCTGTATGTACAATGACTTTCGAACCCAACAAGTATGCTCTGAATTTTTCAAATGCGAAAACAACCGCTAACATCTCTTTCTCCGTTGTTGTATAATTCAACTGAGCCTCATTGAGCAACTTACTGGCATAATAAATGGTGTGAAAAATTTTATCCCTTCTCTGGCCAAGAACAGCTCCCAATGCATAGTCACTTGCATCGCACATAATCTCAAAGGGCTCACCAATAAGGAGTAACTATCACAGGAGCTTCCACCAATTTAGCTTTCAACGTCTCAAACGCTTCAATGCATTCTGTGCCAAATTCAAATTTTACATCCTTCTCCAATAGGCTACACAATGGCCTAGCAATTTTAGAGAAATCTTTGATGAAACGTCTATAGAAGCCAGTATGCCCAAGAAAACTTCTTATGTATTTAATGTTAGTTGGAAGAGGAAGCTTAGCAATGACATCAATTTTAGCTCTGTCAACCTCAATCCCAGCATGAGAAATCTTATGCCCCAATACGATCCCTTTTTGGACCATAAACTGACACTTTTTCCAATTTAACACAAGATTTGTCTCTTCACATCTCTTTAACACTTTAGCTAAGTTCTCTAAGCAACCATCAAATGTCATTCCAAAAACTGAGAAGTCATCCATGAAAATTTCAATTATCGACTCAACCATGTCATGAAAGATTGCCATCATACATCTCTGAAAAGTTGCAAGGGCATTGCATAAACCAAATGGCATCCTTTTGTAAGCAAATGTGCCAAAGGGACAGGTGAAAGTTGTCTTATCTTGGTCTTTGGGATCAATTGCAATTTGATTATAGCCAGAATAGCGATCTAGGAAACATTAAAACAAGTAACCAGCAATCTGATCCAACAATTGTTCCAGGAATGGAAGAGGGAAATGATCCTTCCTTGTTGCCTTGTTAAGTTTCCTGTAGTCCATACAAACTCTCCAGGCACTAACCACTCTTGTTGCAAGAAGTTCATTTGCATCATTCTTCACAACTGTAACTCCTCCCTTTTTCGGAACACATTGAACAGGACTTACCCACTCACTGTCTGAGATGGGAAAAATCATTCCAAAATCAAGCAATTTGATAACTTATTTCTTGACAACTTCCATCATTTGAGGATTCAATCTCCTTTGTCTATCTCTCACTGGTACTGAATTATCCTCCAAAAGAATCTTATGCATGCACAATCTAGGACTTATACCCTTTATATCTGCAATGGTCCATCCTAGAGCCAATTTGTGTTGCCTCAATACTCCCAGCAATTTCTCCTCTTGCCAATCTTCAAGTTTAGAAGATATCACAACAGGTAGTGTTTCACTTTCTCCCAGAAAAGCATACTTGAGGTATGGAGGTAAAGGTTTCAACTCCATCTTTGGAGGAACTAAGATAGATGGCATGAGCTTTTCGTTCCTGCAAAAACTTTCATTACTTCTCACCTCAGTGGATGCATTCATTTCATTATTTTGAAGCTTAAACTCAACATTTTCATTTAATTCATCAACACATACTTCTTCCAAAATTCCCTTCATCTCACATTCATCTACCACTTCAACAATTTCACTTTGAATTTCAAAAATGGATTCATCAATCACACAATATTTAATATCATTTTCAATTTCAGCCAAAATGTTTTTATCCTCATCATCGAAATCGAATTCATCAAAATCACCTTCACAATCATGTAACTCACCAACAACAGAATAATCATTCTTAACATTCAATTGATGCAAAGAAGAGCATGCTACAGCCTTAATGGCAAAACAAGATTCAACATGTAATGGATGTTTCATGGCATAATTCACATCAAAAACAACTTCTTCATTGTTGATTCAAAAAGTAACGGTTTTGTTTCTTACCCCAATCACAGCATCACCTGTTGCTAAGAAGGGTCAACCAAAAATCAAAGGAACTTCTGGATCCTCTTCCATATCCAAAACAATAAAATCAACCGGGAGTGTAAATTTATCGATCCCCACCAGGATATCCTCAACCATTCCAGTAGGCTTGACCAAAGATCTGTCAGCCAATTGAAGGGTAACAGCCACTTGACGAATTCTGCCTTTAAGACCAACATTAGTGGCAATAGATAGAGGCACGAGATTAATGCCAGCACCCAAATTACACAAAGCTTTATCAAAAAGTCTTGTTCCAATTTTACACGTGATAGTGCAAATCCCAGGGTCTTTCAACTTTGGTGTTAATTTGTGCCCAATCCATGCTCCACCATATTCTGTGAGTGTCAAAGGTACCTCACATCTCAAAATCTTCTCCTTGTTGGATATAAAATCCTTGAGAAATTTTGCATATTTGGGTACTGCCGTCACCAAATCCAACAAGGGTAAGCTCACATTTACTTGTCTGACCATATCCAAGACTCTATCAAACTGAGGTCCTTTCTTTGATTTTGGTTTCACTCTCTCTGGAAATGGAGGTTTAGGTGCAAATTCAGGATAATTATAAGGACCAGGAGGTCCTCTAACTTTCTTGGTTGCTTCCTTCTCTCCATTATCTTGCACCCCCTCTTTCTTTGGTGCCATGTCCTCATTGGCACACTCTTGCTCACAATCAAGATTGTCTTCCTCTTTATCTTCAGAAGTTTTATCTCCAATGTTGTTAAGCTTGTGTACTTCTTTTCCACTTCTCAATGTAATTGCATTACACGTCTCCTTTCCTTTTGGATTTGGAATTGTATCACTTGGAAGTGCTCCTCTTGGTCTTTGATGCATAGCATTTGCAAGTTGTCCAAGTTGCATTTCAATATTCTTTAAAGTAGCTTCATGGTGTTTGACAGTTGATTCCAAAGCACCAAACCTTTGCTCGTTCTTATCCATCTTTTCCATCAACTTTTGAAACATGTCTTCAACCGATGGCTTTCTTTGCTCTGAAGTACCAGCTTGATGATCAAAACCAGGTGGTGCATTTGTTGCTCTTATTTGGTCATTTCCCTGATAATATTGTCCTCCTTGATTTTGTTGTTGTCCCCAACTGCCTTGTCCACCATTGTAAGGTCTATTTCCCCAAGAGTAATTTCCTCCAGAATAATTTCCACCATACTGAGGCTTGTTGTTGTAATTACTCACATATTGGAACGACTCAGTTGTGATAGCACACTCATCAGTGTGATGTTTACCTATGCACAGACCACAAGAAAGAACTGGAGCCTTGGTCTGAGCAGCTTTCAAAGTTTGCACTTGCTTAGCAAGGGCTTCAAACTTGGCACTCAATGAAGTTTCCTTATCAAGATCTTGAACTCCTCGTTGTCTTCTACCATGAGGTTTACGGAGATACTCATCCTCAGCAATCTGGTTAAACAACTCTCAAACCTCCGGCACACTCTTATCCTTTAATGCACCATTGGCACAAGCTTTTACCATCATGGAAGACTCAGGTGTGAGACCTTTGAAAAACGTATTCAATTCTCTGATTTCACAAAGGTCATGGTTAGGACATTGACGGATTATATCATTAAAGCGTTCCCATGCTTCTCTGAATGATTCACTATCTTGCTGTTGAAAATTCATGATCTCCATTCTCCTCTTCTCAAGCTTAGCTGGTGGAAAATATTTCGCCAAGAATTTCTTCTGAAGTTCCTCAAAAGAAATCTTTGCATCTGCTCCCCCAAATGGTCTTAAACCAATGTTTTCCTTTACCTCTCAAGGAAAGAGGAAAAAGGATTCTGTGCACTTCACTTCTCTCCACTCTTGGAAGTTTGAACGTGCTACACAAACCTAAGAACCAGTCCAGATGATCATTAGGGTCTTCATTGTCTAATCCTTGGAAAAATTGACCTTGAGTAATCATTGATACAATCTGAGTAGGGATGTGGTAACTTTCAACATCTATGTCCTGCTGCCCAAATCCATTGTCAAAATTCACAGCATAATGATCACCAAAATGCGGTGCTCTCACTCCAGGATTAGCCATGTCTCTTTGCTTGGCTTGAACTCTCAAAGTGTTTGCAGTTCAAGGTCTAGTGCAAACTCAGGATCTCCAGAAGATCATAGCCTGGGCATACAACAACACCAAGAGTGAAGTATAACCGAAATATTTCAGAACACAAAAGCAAAAACTCGAAATGTAAACAACAGCAAACAAAACAAAAACCACAAGGGACAACAATAACAAAGAAACAGAACAAAATATAAAAATAAGAGCAGAGTAAACAAACAAAACAGAACAGCACAAAATTAAATGATGAAATGCAAGAAATACTTAATCAAGTTCTAGAAATCGTGCCTTCCCCGGCAACGGCGCCAAAAATTGAAAGGTGTGTCGTGTACTTTTCAATTTAACCCTAGAAACTACTGTAGTAGTGGCAATAGGGATCGATCCACAGGGAAGGGGATTGGTTTCAAGAATTCAGAATAACCGTTCTAATATCAAGAATGAATGCTAACTTAAACAAAATAATGAAAGACAAGTGATGTGACTAGCAAGAACAGTAACAAGAAACAGACAACGAGCACAAACACAACTAGAACAAAGAACAACTAAGGAAAATACACAGAAATGTGGTAACAATTCTTAGTAAGCTGTTCCAGGGTTTTACACCGGATGAATATGCAAATAGACTACTTAAATGCGAGACAATTGACATACATTGGAAAAACAAAGAAGAGAATCAAACTGCCTGAGAACCTAGACTATGATCAGCATGGCAACCACATCATATTCTATGCTCCCTGACTTCTCGCTTTCCCATGGCGAGGCCTAGAGTGAAGGTTGTAACCCGTAGAGTCTCAACTTCTCAGAATTTACTACTATAGCATGTAAAATCTAAGGTTTTCCCTTGGTGAGGCCTAACCTAGGCTCGTCTGTCTTCGTAAAGCTCGAGAAATATCTTCTCACTCAATTCTTAGGTTTCAATGAATTTCCACCAGCATGACGACCGCATCTCGATTCATGATCAAGCAATACCTGTGAAAAGACTCATTTACAATACTGTGTGTTCTCATTTCAAGCATTTCTTCTCCTATTGATGAATTAAACCCCAACCTAGCATGACGACCACAATCGAAGCATTATTCAATCAACAAAAGCTCAAATGAGTGAGACTTAACAAGTTTTAAGCAATATTTCCCAGTATGAGTTCATTCTTAATGATTTATGTCAAGTGCAAGGCATTACGTAGTCTAATTACACTTCATCCGGATCAAATCCCTAGAACATCGCAAATTTAGCCACAAAGTTCCATTTCCAGTTCACGATCGTCAATAGATAACACTAAGCAAATCATGTTCATTAATTGGGAAGAATTTACCAAATGATATGCTTCAATTGCTTCCAATTCACGACAAAACCGTGAATTCCACCTTAATTGAGTAGAAAATTACAATGTTCGGAACAAATTCTCGATCGGAATTGAGAACGGAGCTAAAATGCTAGAGAGAGAAAGTAGAGAGAGAAAGTAAATCTCGAGAGAAAATTTCCCGCCCTCAAAAAATCACAAGTCTGGTAAGAAACTAGAATATGAATTTCCGAATATTCCAATCTACTAACTATCTCCTCTATATATAGAGGTTACAAAAGTCGTAAACAGTACGCAAACGTAAAATGACTGCATTGTTACCGTAATGCCATAAAATGAAAATCAAAGAAAATAAAAGAAAAGAGAACAAAAACGACACTCGGTCAAAGCCTCCACTCACGCCTTTGTGTCTCGAATCCAGCGCCTTCATCCGCTTCCTTGCGCCCTCAAGCTATTACCCTCGCGCCTTCACCACCTGCACACACCAAAAAGCAAAACTCCTAAGTACTTTGCCATTTTTTCATCGCAAAACCAACACTCTTCTTATTAACATAGCGAGACCTCTCTTAGAGAGGTCTCGCCACACAAACCGTAAAACGACGAGACCTCTCTAAGAGGTCTCGCCATGTAAATCTCCAATTTGGCGAGACCTCTTAGAGATGTCTCGCCACTTTGGTGCAAGTGTGCAAGTGTTGTGAGGTTTGTGATGTGAAGGTAAGTGTGAGTGAAATTGGTGTTGTGAATATTTACAAGCATGAATAATGAAATGCAATGAAGAGTGAAGTGTGTGTAAAATGTTATGAACTAAATGTGGCCAAGAGTTTTGTGTATAAACTGGATGTAAAATGGAAAGCATGATGTTCAAGAAACTTAATCAAACCTTGAATGGAGAATGAGTGCATGATCTTGCAAATAACGAAATAAAACACAACAATTCATGAATTCATAATAAGAAAAACAAAGGACATTAATCTTGAGCAACTTATGTACAAAGCATGAATGACAATATGGTAGAATGAAAGTGAGCATGCAAGAGCACCATGAAACAACACACGAAAGTAGCCAAAATGGTGAATGTTCAATTGTATATATAATGCATGAGAAATGGTGAGATGTGTGTGAGTGGCGAGGTGAGTTCGCCGCATTGTCAGTGTATGCCGAGATGAGTGTTTGTGTGCAAAGTGTGTGTGAAGTTCTTGTGCGGCGAGGTCATGGTGTGTGCATGAGTGTGTGTTGCGGCGAGATGACCTCGCTGCATGGTGTGAGTGTGTGCTTGTGGTGAGAATATGGTGGCGAGGTGACCTCGCTGCCTACATGAGTGCTTTTGTGTTTTGCGGTGAGGTGATCTTGCCGCCTAGTGTGAATGAGTGCTTGAGGTGAGTGCATGCATATGTGCAGCAATGTGTGTGTGGAGTTAGTGAGTGTATGTGAGTGACGGTGCCATACGAACATGAAGTGTGAGGTGAGTGCAAGTATGAGAACAACTATATGGCTAAGTGTCCATTTTCAACATAATGCTCTACTTCAATGCCAAATAAATGGGCCTTAGCCCCGGAATTAGACTTGGTGGTAAACATAGAAGTTCTAGATCTTCCTCTAAGCTTTCCACTGGTTCAAGAATCAGCATCTTTGGATACTTGTAGCTCAAGAGATACCCATTTTACCAAACTGTGGCAGAAAGTTAAAACCCTAAAAACAAAACCCTAATCCAAGCTCAACAAAGAAGCCTCGGTTTCTCATGATTGCATACAGAATTTGGAGAAAGTTAAAACATGAAATTTGAAGTACACACAAAGCGCTTTTCATAGCCACCAAGATCTCCATATTTGGATTAGAATTGAAAGAGTTACACTCAAAACAAGTTGTACAACCAAGCTGCCAAAACCCTAATCTAGCCGAACAAATCACCTTTAAGTTTCTTCATTTTCAACCTAGACACACATCACTTCATTCACCATCATTTTTACCCATTTTGCACCATTTAAACATTACCAAATAGCAAACCACATATATGCACAAAGCAGCATAAATCACCACATATATGCACAAAGCAGCATAAATCACCACACATTTGCATAAAAGACAAGACAAAAGCTAAGATATTTATACGTATTAGTTGGTATGAAACCAACTCATCACCTTGCAAGGATACCTTTGCTTGACTTGATTAAGGATTTATCTTTGTGTAAGATCCTTAATCTATGAGACTACAAAATATAATTATGAACACGTTTTGTTTCATATATTGTTTATGATATAACTCTTTTAATTTCATTTCTCTTTTAATTTCTGTTATCTAACACTAACTTAAGACTGACTTTCTAACAATTTAGTGGCAGTCCTACTGTGACCCACTTTTCTTTCTGCAATTTTCGGCTCTTGGTATATATATATATATATACACACACACACACACACAGAGACATTATACAAACATTTTTACACGTTACATATTTTTACACATACTACATATTTTCATACATAATCGAAACACACTACACAAATTTTTACACACTGCATATATTTACACACATTACACATATTTTTATATACTACATATATTTATACACCCTACACATATAAAAACGTGTAGGGTGTATTTATGTACATTGTATAATTATACATACTAAATAAATTCTTATACACTATAAATTTTTACATATTATATTTCAGATGTGAAAATCAGTTGGATTATCAAATAAATAAAATTAATGAATTCAAAAACTTATTACTTTTAGATTTCAAACTTAATTTAGATTCAGTTAGTATTTAATTTTATCAAATGAACGCTAAATCTTTTTGAATTTGAATTAAGATTCTATCTTTAATTAAAAAAGCACTTAACCCCCTCCAACTCATACATTAGTTGCAATATACCCCCTCAGTGAAATAAATAGGCCCTTTACCTCTTCTAACAAATTTTGTTAATAGATTTAACAATTAATTACATATTTAAAAATATTTGGACAAGAATACACATACATTAGTTTTCCTATAATCCTCTCTAATTTTTTATAATATTTATTTTATTTTTTTATTTATAAAAAAAGTGCTATAATTTCTTCTCATATTTTTTTGAATATTTTTGTATTATGGTTATGGAATTTCTATTTATAAAATTTCTAATAATTAATCATCTAAAATGTTGGTTTTATATATAATTCCTTCTCATAACTTATTTTCACTCATTAATCATTTGGAAAAAAGATAAACGTCTTGTTTTTATATTTGATAATTGATAATTGATAAGTCACCTTGTGTTTCTCTTTTTTTTATAATAATATTCAAACTCTTTCTTAATGAAATACATTTTTATTGCTTTTCTAATTTATTTAATATTAATAACTATTCAATATTTAATATCATTATAGTAAATATAAAAATGAGAAGTGCTTAACCCTTAATTTAATGTCAAATTTATTAATTATCAAATATAAAAATAAGAAGTTTAACCTTTTGCCAAATGATTGATGAGTGAAAAGAAATTGTAAGAAGGAATTATACATAAAACTAATATTTTATGATTAATTATTAGAAATTTTATAAATAGAAATTTCATAACCATAATACAAAAATATTAAAAAATATGAGAAGAAGTTATAGCACTTGTTTTATAAATAAAAAATAAAATAAATATTATCAAAGAAATTTGAGAGGATTATAGGACAATTAGTGTATGGGCACTCTTGTCCAAAAATCTTTATATATGTAGTTGATTATTAAAGCCATTAACAGAATTTGTTAGAAGGTGTAAAGTGCTTAGTTATTTCATTGAGGGGGTACAGTGCAACCGATGCATGAGTTGGAGGGGGTTAAGTACTTTTATCCCTTAAAAAAACCCAATAAACTCACTACATTTTGAAGTTAAAGAAACTTGTTTTAAAAGAAAAATAAAATTAGAATATATCTTGAATTTGATTATTCTCTTTTAGATAAGACTTTTTCTACAAAGTTTTCAAAACGTTTGACAGGAATAATGGAAGGGTAATGGATGGCCAATAACAACTCATAGCATATACATCATATGATTAATTACAAAGAATCACAAAAAGAAACATTTGGATCAATTTAAGTAAAAGTTTTCCTATTTATAATGACTATATAAAATTCTTATTACTCTTTCTAATCATGGAAAAAAACACTATCCATGAAAAAGCATCCTTACCTTTTCAAGGAAAAGTAACAAAAATACCATAATTTTAATTTATCATCCAAAATATTTTAATGAGCAAACCTTTTCTTTTTTCGGAATTTGGCTAAATAGTTTGAATATGCTACCCGCACCCTGCAACAAAGAATCCACAAGTTATTCAAAAATCCAAAACCATCATAATTAAAAAAATAGCCATAAGAAAGTGTAAAATTCAATAAGAAAGTTTAATACTAAAAATTTGATTAAATTTTGAAGAAACTATCGAATTTGCATAGTACATTATAAAATTGAAAGACGAAAATAATAAAATTGCTTGAATGCTAGAGAGGGGAATATTCAAACTCTGCACCACAAACAATTAATATGAATTCTTGTATTACCAAATGTAAGGCAACAAATGTTGTAAAACCAAGTTTGGTAAAAATTTGTATAACCATCTCTGTCGAGCTTGCTGAGATCTTAAAGTGCATAACTGAATAGATCAAATGATAAGTAACATCTTCTACTCATGATTGAGTTTTATGTTATATTATTATGGGTTTATTATAGAATAATTTGAATAAATTTGCATTGATTAGGTGTTAAATTGTAGGATTCTATCTTGATTGTAGATTTAGCGGTTTGTGCGAAAAGAATAAAGTTATTTGGAAGATTTTGGAAAGAACTTGAAAGAGAATATTTCCTTATCTTGATTTGGAAGGATAAAGACGGTGGAGAATTTATAAAGGGAATATTGCTTTGATTTCGGCAATTCAAATTTGGAAGAATCTAATTTATGTAAGAAGATGATTTGCTTAAGAATTTCCAATTTGAAGAAGAGAAGAATGGATGGAAGCCATCAGAATAGCTTTGCTTCAAGCTACAAGAGTAGGCTGGCAAAGGATAGAAATACAAGCTGATGTAAAGGCTTTGGTCTATTGTCTTCAACATAAAAAAAACCCAACAGTGGAGACAATAACTATAGCTGACGACATCTTTTTGTTAGGCAGTCTTGTTGACAATTGTTTGTTTTCGTTTTTAGATAACAAATTTAACGCCGCAAGTTATGAACTTGCTAGATTAGCATGCAACAGTATGCAAGATCTATGCTGGGATAATCATTTCCCTGGCTGGTTGCTTCAAGCAACACTTTGTGATTCACAAGTCAGTTGATTGGATGTACTTTCACTTTCTGATATAAAATTATCGCTTTTGAAAAAAAAGAGAAGAATAAGTGATAAGCTAAAGTCGTATCGCTCCAATTTTACCCTAAACTACTGTAGTAGTTGTGAGAGGGATCGTATCCGCAGGGAATGGGATTGGTTTCAAGAATCCTAGTATTGCTTCTATCAAATGTCATAAAAATGAACAACAAGTAAAACTCACAAATAAAAATCACAAGAACAGAGAATGCAGTGTAAAATCAAATGTGAAATGGATGTCTTAGGATTCAAGAGCTGAATAACTGCGAATTAAACAATTTAGTGCTATGCTTTCAACACTCATGCAACTAGGAGGAGACTATAGCTGCCTATGACCGTAGCATGAAGCCAACATGGCGACCGCGCGACTTACTACTCTCCCTAACGTCACTCTTTCCCGTGGCGAGACCTAAGGGTGACTG
The DNA here is from genome assembly GCA_016586305.1 of Ophiorrhiza pumila. Taxonomy (NCBI): domain Eukaryota; kingdom Viridiplantae; phylum Streptophyta; class Magnoliopsida; order Gentianales; family Rubiaceae; genus Ophiorrhiza; species Ophiorrhiza pumila. Next base: position 16,881,701 of record BLIW01000011.1, read on the forward strand.
ATGCGATCCGCAGCGTCTCAACTTTCAATACTAACTAAGCAAGCATGCAAAACCCTAGGTCTCCCATGACGAGGCCCGACCTAAGTTCCTGGACCTTAGTTAGCATCAAAGAATCATTCTACACTCTATTCCAAAAACTCAATGACCTCTAATTGGAATGGCGACCACATCTCAGATCATGAACAGACTAACCAAGTGAAGAAACTCCATATTCATACACTCAGTCCTCATTTCATGTAATTCTCACTCAAATTGATGAATCGAGCCTCAACCTAGCATGGCGACCACAATTAAGGTTCAATTCAAACAAGGAAAGTGCAAAAATTATGAAACTTGCCATTTTCATGCATTAGGAACAAGTATGATTTCACTCTCACAACTTATGTTAATTGTATAGTATTTCCATCGTTTACTCATACAATCATCCGGTCCGAACCCTAAGACATCACACGAGTTAGACGAGAAACTCCATTTTCATCTCGTATTCATCACAAAACATTATTGAACAATTCATTCTCATCAAATTGGACAAATTTACCGATTAAAGTGTGTAGAATTGTCAAATGCTTCTTCTTTTGAGAATCAAAATGCAATGCTCGGCTCCTCTTGCATGGTATGTGCTATGTGTGCATAGCTTGCGGCGACCTGTGCGAGTGAGTGCAAGCTGTTTGCAAACATCATACACACAATTCAAACTCCTCTTCTACTTAGCACACATCTCACACAATTTTCACAGAAATTTGTATCACACTCCACACATAACTTCACACAACTCATAAGTCACAAACATTGCCTCATCATATTGCCATTAACCTCCACTACAATCATATCAAATTCAGTATCGTATTTTACCATTTTTTAGCTCGTTTTAATCTCATAATGCTTCACCCCATCCTTTACACAATCACACCAATTCCAACAATTTTTCTACATAAAACACAATAAAATCTACAAAAGCCAAGCGAAAACTAACAATATTTAGTTAGTATAAAACTGACTTATCAATTTCCCCCACACTTGAAATTTTGCGTGCCGTCATGCAAAACTCACACTTCACACGTTAACCACCTACACTCAAGACATTTCTCCCTTGTCCACTACGTCCTTCTTTAAATTCATTAAAACATTTTTTCACACAAAAATTCCCAAAAGTTTTCTTACTTCCAAATTCTCAGATTTCAACACAAATTATCAACCATGGCACGATGAATAAAGACCAAAAGTCATTCGTGCAAGTGTATGCTGAGGGAAACTAGTTCGGTTACTCTTCCTGTATACACACCCCTCTATATTCTGTCTTACAGCTCATTGCATAACAGTTTCCTTATCCACACATAAGAACAAACAACACACAAGATCACTGGTCATTCAAAATTGGTGCTTCTATTAGATCATTCAAAATTGCACTTTGGTGCTTTCTTTTATCACACACATTGGTGTATGTTTCGCCTAGTCTTGTGGCTCTTTTTCCCCACTTTTTGCCTGGGTTTTATGGCTATTATTTCCCAAGAAAGCTTGCCAGGGTCTTATGGCTTTTCATTCCCAGTTGCCGAAGGCTTTTTCCACCAAATCCTTTATTATGTAAGTAGTTGTTCATAGGTGTCTTTAAGGGACTATACATGCAAGAACACCAAAATACCAAGGAAATGCATACCAAAAGAATAACGTAAACCAAATTACCTCCTATGTCAAAGATTGGTTTTGCATGGCATATCTATCTTACTTTAACATGATGCCTTGGCCAACAAATTATGCTAATTTCTTCAAGTTTGGAATCAGAACAGAAAAAATTTTGCATGCAAAATCATGAAAGAGAAAGTTGATGAACTAGAGCTTGAACATAGCTAACAAAGGAAAAAGGCCTCATATGTCAGCGAGAGTTCATTCTACCCATTTCACTACATTACATCACACACTGACACTTAACTTCTTTCAATTCCCAAACCCAGCACATACATTTTATTTTACTCATTCAAAACACTCACACTCTCAAACACTTGCAAAAACAAACTTAAGGAACTATCAACAACACACAGCACTTCAGACTTCTACGCTTCAACTTACATATTATAACAACTACAAACTTCATCACGTTATGGCATACTTTCCACTCCTAGCAATAACTGCATTATTCAAGACCTCCACCACACAATCGAACACCTCACATGTCACGACTTCATGCTCCCAAAACTTCAGAACTTTAACAATCATAACAAAGGCGTCCCCATAAATGTTACACCCCACCAAAACCACTTCAGCAAATAGCAACACAATCACAACATCTATCATGGCAAAGGAATAATCACAGCAAACCACTTCACAACTTCAGCAAACACAAATAAGTAGGACAACAACCCCCCATTATGCAATCACCCCTAAAGTAACTTTCAGCATACTAAAAAAAATCACAGCATCGCGAGTAATCATCCAAACCCCCCACACCTGCAACAAACATTGTCCTCAATATGGAGAAGAAAAAGAAGGATGGGCTCCCTGAAAAGATGATGGCGCAGAAGAAGAAGGGGATGAGAATAATGTTGTAGTTGAAAATAAAGGTCTACTGAAAAGGGGTGCTACCCAGTGAAATAGACCATGCAGAGGCCCTTGGAATGGTTGCCCTGTACCAAACATCGGTATCCTCGTTGCTGGCATAAACTCTTGATCCAAACGAAAAGTAGGAGTGGGAGGTGCTTGTGGAATACGACCAAATGTTGGCAATGGCTGCAGTGAAGATTTAGCCGAGACCCCTTGGGGAAGTTCTTGCACATCACCAGTTTCATCCATTGACAAGTTGGGAATTCTGTAACCCGCCAGTTGTGCCTGAGATGGTAGGGGCTTTGGTGGCGCAGGAGGGGAATGATAATAAACAGCTATCTTGTTGCACCTGTCTAGCTTTACTTGCATCATTAGTTGCCTGTGATAGAGCACTTCAAATTGCTGCTAGGCAATTGACGAAATGTCATCCAATTTAGTTTCAATTGTGGATGCATGAGAATTCCAACTCTGTTTCATGTCATTCATCAATTCATCCATAACCTGAAAACGAGAATCGATAGATTGCTGGAAATCAGTAAGGGAGCTCTGGAACGAACTAAAATCATAAGGGTACATCTGTTGCTTTCGTTGTCTAGTATGAACAGGGGCCTCAAAATCATCACTAGGAACATTAGGCTCAGCTGCTTATGCTTTCACCATTTTGTGATCAAGGCGTAGATACTTCACATACAATGGGTTTGCAATAGGTCCTCTAGTTTTTCTCCAGTCACCGCCCATCTCATCGTTTACTCCTTGAACCTTGCATAGCTCCTCAACAAGAATAGGGAAATAAATTGATGCATACTTCTCCTCAATACCCGCCTTGATGTCATGGACTATAATTCGGCCAACATCGATAGACCTTCGTCCCTTAATAGCTGAGATAAGATAAAGGCGTTTACGCACAACCTCGGACATCTGTGAGCTTGGCATAAGCCTCGATAAAATGAACATCAACCACAATTTAATGTCGCAACGTAGAAACTGATGACAAACATGCTTATGTTCTCCACGTTGGTTTACTACCCACGCAATCCCTGGGTGTGCAAGCTCCTATAACAATTCTTGGTCGGCATCATGAAAAGGATCCGTGGGAAAACTAGGAGTGCCTAAGTGCTCATTGACAATTTCACTTGTAATGCCGATCCATACTCCTTGAACATATAACGCCCCACTCTCGTTTGGAAATTTTCCATTTGCATAATATTCCCTGGCAAGACTCACATTGCGGAACTCGAGTGCGTTTACCAACTTCTTATCAAATGTATGAAAATGCATCAACTTTTTAAATAGCCCCTTATCAACAATAAAAGCAAGTTCCAAATGCAACTTCTTGACAGTTAACCCTTCTTCCCAACGTTTCTGTTCCGCAGCATTAACGAATAACAATGCCGTCAATGTGCCCTTCCATTTTTTTGGTGTCGGTATTTTCAAAGTAACTTCTGGAGGATATTCAAAGATTGGCAAATCCTCTGGAAAGTATTCTGAATCAGAATCCATGGACATTTGAAACTTGCCCTTGCCCTTGGCTTTACTGGACTTCGAACTTTCACCTTTCTTTGGAGCCATGAGTAAGCTAAACCTGAATAAAAGAGAAACTCATAAGTAAACTCTACTTCATATGCAATAACCAGCTTAACACAAGCACGCAAATTATGAGATATTACCCAATTACTATCCAAAGGCCACAAAGAGTACAAAGTACACTACACCCACATAGACACTTTAGCAGAAACATAAACTTTGCACCAAATGAGAAACTCAGAATAAATAGAATTAAACAATCCTGTCAATACAAAAGTTGTAGCCCTACATTTAAGTTGCAAGTAGCAAGTCAAATCACCTCATTTGGACAAAATTGAACAAATTGAGCACATAATACCGAAGCGTGGCAGGGCTGGACAGAACAATCACAAAGTTTCAAGCTTTCAACATCGATGAAACATTGAGAACAACATGCTAATGAAGGAAGAATTAGCCAAAACTTACAAAATCAAAGTTGTAGAACTAGTTCTTGGCTAAATTCAGGGACCAAGATTGTCCAATTGGGAATTAAAATGAAACATTTATGGCCAAGAAACCGCAAGGTGTCAAATTGGGCAAATCCAGCAACATCAAATTACTAATTTCAGCATGAAAAACTCCCTTTCTTCCTTAAACTGACAACGTTTCGTCCATAACTAGCCAAAGGGTAAAACATAAACATTGTAGCCCATCACCTTAACTATATTTCCTAACTGGAATCATTCAATTTGGATATCATATGCTCAAGTTATGCGAGATTTACAGAAAACTAGCAAAGCTAAAACTAATCTTATTCAGTCATTTCATCCCTTCCCCCACACTTAGCATGTAATTATCCCTTGTAAGCAAGGCCAAAACCTTCAATACATTTAGCATATTCCTCACAACTTCAACACATAATGAACATGAAAAACAGAGAACATCACTCATTTATACATGAATCACCTTGGTAAAGCTCGGAACACACAAGAAGAGAGGAAATGACATACCTTAAACATAGAAAGAAAAAAAGGTATTTCTCTCAAAATGCAAATGAAAATTCCCTGTACTCTCTTGCTGCCCAAAGCTACCTTCATGCTTGATTGTTGTGAAAATGTATGGCCAAGTATGGTAATGAATTTATAAACTCCACAACTACATACCACCTTCTACACTAATTCTCTCCAACTAACACAATGACAAATTCAATTGGTTTGTGGGCCCTAACTTTTACTCCTTCTTATCTTGCAGTCTTTTACTAAAGTTAGAAGACAAACATGATGGACAACACCATTTCAGACTTAATGCCTCACATGTCACTTATGTCCAAACTATATTTCAGCTTTGATTCTTTTTCTAACGCCATTTTGCAATGGTTTTGTTACATTGCATTTCAGCTTTGCAATGGTTGATATTCTTGCTCAGTAGTATAGTCAAAAATGAAATAATTGCTCCCTGTGTATACCTTACCAACCCTCACCATTTCATTGATTGACCTCCATCTCCTCGGGTCTGCACATGCTCCCTACACAAATCACAAATGACATTTCCATTTAGACTTAGACGAAAACTACAAGCCCAAATGACATACAAAAATCGAAATCGATACTAAGAAACTACAATTATAAGAAGAATTAAAGAAAGGACGAAATGCTTTGGATTGCCTCCCAAGAGTGCTTGTTTTAAAGTCGACAGCCCGACCATGCCTTATCTCAATGTGAATTCAGAAGATCATCCAAGAACAACTCTTGTGGAGCTTGTGATCCTTTTGGCACGTCTTGATCCGTATGTGATGCATATGGTTTAAGCCTGTGGCCATTCACTTGCCATATATTGCCACTCTTCTCATTCTGAATATGTACCACTCCATAAGGCATAACCTTGATAACATGAAAAGGACCAGCCCATCGTGATCTCAATTTTCTTAGAAAAAGCCTCAGCTTGGAGTCATATAACAAGACTAACTGTCCTTTTGCAAAATTCTTCGATTGAATTTTGGCATCATAGATTCTCTTGGTTCTCTCTTTATACATCCTTGCATTCACATAAGAATTGAGCCTCTTAGTCTGTGCTCCATTAAGATCCATGTTAAGCTTTTGAATTGCCCAATATGCTCGGTGTTCTAGCTCCACTGGCAAATGGCATTCTTTTCCAAATACAAGCCTAAAGGGTGAAGCTCCAATTGGAGTCTTATAAGCTGTTCTATATGCCCAGAGAGCATCATCCAACTTAAGAGCCCAATCTTTTCTCTGTTAGATATCTCAGCCTGGCCACTCGTCTGGGGATGATATGCAGTAGACACCTTGTGCTTAACTCTGTACTTCGCCAAGAGGGATGCAAAGATCTTGTTACAGAAATGGGATCCTCCATCACTGATAATTGCCTTTGGAGCTCCAAATCTATTGAATATATGTTTCTTCAAGAATGCAGCAACACTTCTTACATCATTATGAGATTGTAGAACAGCCTCGACCCACTTTTACACAGTCTACTGCAACCAAGATATACTCCATACCACAAGACCTTGGGAAAGTACCCATAAAATCAATGCCCTAAACGTTGAATAACTCCACTTCAAGAATATTGTTCAGAGGTATCTCATTTCGTGAAGAAATGTTTCCAGTTCTCTGGCACCTATCACATTGACCTACCCAAATTCGTGCATCTAAGAAGATGTGTGGCCAATAAAATCCAGACTGCAATACTTTGAAGCAAGTTCTTGTAGAACTAAAATCCTTCACAAGGGCCTTCATGGAAAGCATTCAAAATATCATATTTCTCTTCTTCTTTCACACATTTCCGAATGACATGGTTACTACAAACCTTATACTAAGCATTCTCATCCCAAAAGAATTATTTTGCATCACTCCTCAATCTTTTCCTATGCTCATGTGAGTAGTAAGAAGGCACTTGCCTGGCCACCACAAAATTAGCTATCTCTGAATACCATGGCAAGCCTTCTTTATCTACTTTGAAGATTTGCTCATCAGGGAAATGTTCTTTTATCAACAACTTGGAAGTATCTTGCTCTTGAGATTCCAAACTTGACAAGTGGTCAGCTACCACATTCTCTGAGCCCTTACGATCTCTTATATTTCAACATCAAATTCCTGAAGCAAAAGCACACATCGTATGAGTCGTGCCTTTGCTTCCTTCTTGGCTAGAAGATACATCAGTGCAGCATAATCTGTGTTCACAAAAACTTTACATCCCAACAAATACGCACGGAACTTGTCAAATTCGAATACTATGGCAAGCATTTTCTTCTCAGTAGTTGTGTAATTTAGATGTGCTTCATTCAACAGTTTGCTTACATAATAAATGGTATGAAAAACCTTGTTTCTTCTCTGCCCCAAAACAGCACCCAACGCGTAGTCACTTGCATCACACATTATTTCGAATGGTTCTCCCCATTGTGGAGTGACTATAATTGGTGCCGCCACAAGCTTGGCTTTCAATAGTTCAAAAGCTTCAGTACATTCTGTCCCAAATTCAGACTTGACATCCTTTTCCAATAGTCTACACAAAGGCCTTGCAATCTTAGAGAAATCTTGGATAAATCTTCTATAGAACCCCACATGTCTAAGGAAACTCCTAATTCCTTTCACATTAGTCGGAGGAGAAGTTTTGCAATTATGTCAATCTTTGCTCTATCGACTTCAATTCCCTTGCTAGAAATCTTGTGCCCCAATACTATCCCTTCTTGAACCATGAATTGGCACTTTTCCCAGTTCAGCACTAGATGTGTCTCCTCACATCTCTATAAAACCTTGGCCAAATTCTCTAAACAACCATCAAATGTCATGCCGAATATAGAGAAGTTGTCCATGAAGATCTCAATGATAGACTCCACCATATCATGAAATATAGCCATCATACAACACTTAAAAGTTGTAGGAACATTGCATAGGCCAAAGGGCATGCGCTTGTATGTAAAAGTGCCAAAGGGACAAGTGAAGGTAGTTTTCTCTTGGTCGTTTGGATTGATTGGTATCTGATTGTAGCCCGAGTATCTATCCAGAAAATAGTAGAAAAGGTAGCCTGCAATTCTGTCCAATAATTCTTCCAAAAAGGGAAGTGGGAAGTGATCTTTTCTGGTTGCCTTGTTGAGTTTGCGGTAATCCATACAAACTCTCCTTGCACTGATGATCCTTGCCGCAAGAAGCTCATTAGCATCATTTTTGACAACTGTAATTCCACCTTTCTTTGGCACACATTACAGAGGACTTATCCACTCACTATCTGAGATGGGGAAAATCATACCAAAGTCCAGTAATTTAATTACTTCCTTCTTCACAACTTCCATCATTTGAGGATTAAGTCTTCTCTGTCTATCACGTACTGGAATAGAATTTTCTTCTAGCAAAATCTTGTGCATGCAAATGCTTGGGCTTATTCCCTTGATGTCTACAATGGTCCACCCAATGGCCTGTTTGTATTACCTGAAGACTCCCAACAATTTCTCCTCTTGCCAAACCTCTAATTTAGAAGAAATCAACACTTGCAATGTTTCATTTTCCCCTAGAAAAGCATATTTCAAATATGCAGGTAAAGGCTTGAGTTCCAGCTTTGGAGGCACCACTATGAAAGGCATAAGCTTTTCATTCCTGCACAAACATTCTTTGCTCCTCACCTCAGTGGGTGGACACACTTCATTAGTTGAAAAGTCACAATCACCATCATTTTTCAAACCTTTAACACATATTTTCTCCAACACATCTTTCATTGTACATTCACTTTCTACTTCAACAACTTCATTTTGTATTTCAATAATGGATTCATCTAACACACAACATTCAACAACATTTTCAATTTCAGACATGATTTTTCTATCATCATCATCTAACTCAAACTCATTTACTTCTTCTGTACAAACATGTAATTCATCAACACAAGAAAAATCATGCTTTACATTCTCATTCATTCCATGCACAGTAGAACATGCAATAACTTTAATGGAAAAACAGGACTCAACATGCATAAGATGTTTCATAGCATAATCTACATCAAATACAACTTCTTTATTATTGATTCGGAATGTTATCGTCTTGCTTCGTACTCCAATAAGAGCATCACCAGTTGCTAAAAATGGTCTTCCAAAAATGAGAGGCACTTCAGGATCCTCTTCCATGTCAAGCACAATAAAATCTACTAGGAGAGCGAATTTATCCACAAAGACCAGCACATCTTCGACCATGCCCGATGGTTTTACCAAAGACCTATCAGCAAGCTGCAATGTTATAGCCACATGCCGTATCCTCTCACCAAGACCCACATTCAAAGCAATAGACAAAGGCATTAGATTAATCCCAGCACCAAGGTCGCAGAGAGCATTTGCAAAAAATCTAGTGCCAATTTTGCAAGGTATGGAGCAACTTCCCGGATCCTTTAGTTTCGGTGGTAAGTTATGCCCAACCCAAACTCTATTGGACTCTATAAGTGGCAAAGGTATCTCACACCTAAGAATCTGTTCCTTTTTTGATATAAAGTCCTTTAGAAACTTTGCATACTTTGGCACTGCTGTCACTAGATCAAAAAGAGATAGGCTCACATTCACTTGTTTAACCTCATTCAAGAACCTATCAAATTGTGGCCCTCTCTTTGGCTTTGGTTTCACTCTTTCTGGGAATAGAGGCTTTGGAGCATATTCTGGGAAGTTTTAAGGACTTGGAGGCCCTCTAATCTTTTTATTCACTTCCTTATCTCCATTATTTTGCACCTCCTCCTTCTCTAGTGCAATGTCCTCATTGGCACAATCTTTCTCAGTATCACCAACTACTTCCTCCTCATCTTCACACGCCTCATCTCTAGACTTAGTGCTTTTATGCACTTATTTTCCACTTCTCAACGTGATAACATTACATACTTCTTTCCCTTTTGGATTTGGAATGGTATCACTTGGAAGTGATCCACTCGGCCTATGATGCACAGTATTGGCAAGTTTTCCTAGTTGCATCTCAATATTCTTCAATGTGGCTTCAAGATGTCTTATAGTAGTTTCCAACCCTCCAAACCATTGTTCATTCTTGTCCATCTTCTCCATATACTAATGGAACATGTTCTCTATAGAAGGTTTCCTTTGTTCAGAAGCACACGACTGTTCAAAGCCTGGAGGTGGTTGTGCAGATCTTCTTTGCTCATTACCTTGATAGTACTTTCCTCCTTGACTTTGGTTTTGATTTCCCCAATTACCCTAGTCTCCACCATACTTGATAAGTTGGTTTTATACCAACTAAGATGTGTTGAAATGCTTGGCTTTTGTTGTGTGATTTATGTACATATGTGAGGTTTTGAGAGGTTTTATGCATTTATATGTTTACAATATGAAAATGATCAAATGGTGTAAAACGAGTAAAAATGGTGGTAAATGAAGAGAAGAGTGTAAAGGTTGTGAATTGAGAAATTAAAAGTACATATATGGCCAAATTAGAGTTTGGACAGTTTTGATATGCAACTTCAGTTGTGTATAACTCTTTCAATTCTTATCCAAATGAAGAGATCGTGGATGTTCTGGAATGCTCTGTGAGCGTACTTCATTTCTTATGTTTTAACTTTCTTCTAATTCTGTGTGTAATTATAAGAAACGAAAGCATCTTGATGATTGCTACTTCAGAATTTAGTTATGAAGTTCATATTGCCACTGTTTGGTAGATTGTTAATAACTTGAGCTACAGACATCCAATTAAGGTGATTCTTGATCCATTATAAAGCCATGAGATAGCCTAGAACTCTTATGTTTACCATCGATCCCAAATTAGATGTTAAGACACACGAATGTTGCTTGGAAGTTGCTTGTTGTTCTGAAATGGTGTCATCACACACTAAGCACTCACAAAGAATTCACGAGCATTTTCACAAGCACCTCACGAGCACTACACTCTTGCACAGCCTCACAGCCACTCTCGCACACATCTCACATGCGGCGAGGTCACCTCGCCGCAACACTCACATTACGCACTCGCACCATTGCGCACACCTCACATGCGGCAAGGTCACCTCGCCGCACAACACTCTCGCGCAGTCACTGCACACTACACGCACATCTTCACTGCACACACCTCACTATACTTATGCACACATATGCACACTACTCTTGCACTACACCAGTACTACACTCGCGCACTAGTACGCACACACATTGCGGCGAGGTCACCTCGCCGCAATCCACACGCACACATCTGCACATTTGCACTCAAATAATGCACACATCTCACTTCACTCTTGCACCCACTCACATTGCAAACACACACTCACTTTACCTCTTCATACATTTACAAGCACTTAAAATGCACAACTACTTCCTCACATTAGCAAGATCACACTTACATTTGATAATTCACATCTCAATCCATTCTTCATCGAAAACTCACAACTCCCACAACACCATCTCATGCCATTTCTGAAAATCATAACACTTTGCACATACTTCATGGATCACATAACCTCCACGCTTGGCAAAGACTTCATTCACCATTCACTTCCATTTTCTTCATAACATGAGTTCATTCATCAAAGCATTATTTCATTGCATCTTACCAAGTCACAAGCATTTACAACGTTTGGTTACAAGTCATTATCTAGATGTTTGCAAACATTATCATCATCAACACCCACTCACAGTTTGCATTCGGTTTGCATATTTTATTCCACATTCATTTTACTCCACTTCACAGTTACACATTCACTCACAACTCACAGCTTCACCATCTTCATCTCACAACCACAGTTCACAACACTCCACACGTTTCACAAACACAACACTCAATCTCACACTCGCACATTGCTGGCAAGACCTCGCGGTGAGGTCTCGCCAGCCAGCACATTTGCAGGCGAGGTCTCGCCGCGAGACCTCGCCAGCAGAACATTACACGGCGAGACCTCGCCACGAGGTCTCGCAACACACACACACTACACGGCGAGGTCTCGCCACGAGACCTCGCCAACATGATGCTCTTGGAGTGGATTTTGTTTGGCAATCTTGAAGGAATGGCGAAGAGTTGGGAGTTTTTGTTTCATGAGTTTCAGTTTTGTTGCACTGCTTTGAGTTGGTCATAACTCTCTCATCTTAGCTCCAAATTGGGTGATCCATATCGCTATGGAAAGCTAAGATAACGAGTTACAATTTTCATGTTTTAAGCTTTCCTTGATTCACAGCGTTTCATGGTCAAATTTGGGTTTGAAGATGCAGCTTTTAAGTTTCGTATATTGAGTTTTCTGGAAATTTGACTAAGAGTTGAAGTACTAAGTTTCTGAATTTTAGGGCAGATGAAGGCGTGGAATTTCTTGGCGGAAAGGCGTGAAGTTTTGAAGGCTGAAATGCAGGAAAACTCTCAAGGACGCTGAAGACGTGAAGAGGCTAAGCTTGAAGGCGTGGTTCGACTCTGATCCTTCTACCTGGAGTGCTGAGCAGTGAAGGCGTGACACTCAGAAGCCTGAAGGCGTGCTGGAGGACGAAGATACGCAGAAGGCGTGTTCGGCAGAAGACTGAAGGCGCTGGAATGCTGAATAGATTCTTCAACTTCGAACTTTTCACATTTTAGGCTAATTTTTAGTTCATTCACTTAAGGCCACTTTTGTAACACTCTAGATGATTTACAATTGCGTATTGGTTACGTTTTCCCAACTCTATATATAGGGAAGGTAGCTAGCATGTAAAGTGGATTTTTTTTGGGGAGGATTCTAGATTTTAGAACTATCATTTGAATTTTAGCGGGAGCTTTTCTTCCTCTCATTTTCTCTCTCTAGATCTATTTTCTCTCACTAAATATTTCTTCTCCGATCTCAATTCCGATTGTGAATTTGGACTTGATTTATCTTTCTTATTCTCAATTGACTAAGGAATCAACAATACTCTCGACTAAATCGGTAAATTCTTCCAATTCAGTGAGAATGAGCTTATTAATGTTGCAATTTGTTTATTTTGAAATGAGAAAGATGTTTTCTGGCTAAATCTATGATATCTTAGGATTCTTAATAGATGAATATGTGTTTTAGTAGATTGTATGCTATGCAATTGATCTAATTGTTGAGAATTGAAATCACATTTGAATTATGCATAAACATATGTTGAAATTCATAATTTATAGCTAATCTTGAATAGATCAAGCTTCAATTCTGGTCGACATGCTAAATTGAGGAGTGATTAATCAAAGTTAGCGAAGTTGCATGAATTGAGAACTAAATTGTGATTGTTTAAGTCTTTGCACTTGTTTTCTGTAATCAAATCAATTCTGAAACTCAGGCCTCGCCATAGGAAGTGTTAATGAATTGAAACATTAGGAAAAGTGTTAAAGGAGCTTTCTGTATTAACAACATGATATGTGAACCCTAGGACAGGCCTCGCCATGGGAGTTCTTAGGACTTTGCATGTTTGCATAGTTAGCTTGGAGAGTTGAGACTTTGCGGAGCTTATTCCACCATTTTCGGGCCTCACCATGGGAGAGGATGGTGACAGGGGGTACAGGAGGTGGTGTGGTCGCCATGCTAAACATAGTTTGAACTTCTAGGCAAATTAGGTCTCCAAGGTGTTTAAGTGCTTATTGATTGCATAGCATAGATTTACTAAGCCTGTGTTCGTCCAATTTAAGAATCCTGAGATATCTGTTTCATCCTTGCTTGTCATTTTCTTTTGTATTTCGGTCCTCGTTCTTTTGTGTTGAAATTACATTCTTTCTTGTACTTAGATTCTGAGACAAGACTTTTAGAACAATTTGCTCAATATTCTTGACCTAAGCCTTCCCTGTGGATACGATCTCTGCTTTCACTTCTATAGTAGTTTTTAGAGTTAAAATTGACGAGGTGCGACACTCGATATCAATTTTTGGCACCGTAGCAGGGGAAGGCAATCGGTTCTGGAATTTGTTGAATTGTTCTTGATTTTTACTTGTTCTACTTGTGTTTTTGTTTGTGGCATTTACCTTAGTTTTCATTTTTTGTTGTTTACTGTTCGTGTTGAGAATTGTGATCTGTTTCTGTGTTGCATATTTGAAGTTCTTGTTCCTTTGTTATTACACTCCACAACTGTGTGTTCTGTATGCCAAGTTCTTGCGGGTTTGCAGGAGAACCACAATTCTTATTGGATCTTGAGTTGGAGAAAACTTTGAGAGCACATTTGAAGCAATAGAGAGAAATGGCAGCTCAAGGAGCACAAGCACTGAGATTTGGAGACCATTACGCAGTAAATTTTGACAATCATTTTGGTCATCAGGACATCGATGTGGAAAGTTACCACATTCCTCCACAAATTGTTTCCATGATTACCCAGGGCTAATTCTTCCAAGGTCTTGACAATGAGGATCCTATTGACCACCTTGATTGGTTTCTCGGGTTATGTAGTGAAGTTCACAGGGTTTTGTTTCCTTTATCTTTGCGTGGAAAGGCTAAACATTGGTTCAAGAGCATTGGGGGAACAAATGCTGGAATGTCATTTGATGATCTACAGAAGAGGTTCTTGTCCAAATACTTCCCTCCAGCTAAGCTTGAAAAGAGAAGGCTGGAAATTATGAACTTTCAGCAACAAGAAGGTGAGACATTTAGAGAAGCTTGGCAGAGATTCAACGACCTAATCAGACAATGCCCCAATCATGTCTTGGGAGAGATCAGGGAACTAAACACTTTTTTCAAAGGCCTAACTCCTGAATCCTCTTTGATGGTTAAGGCATGTGCTAACGGGGCACTCAAAGACAAGTCTGTGCCTGAAGTACGAGAGCTATTTAATCAAATTGCTGAGGACGAGTATATCTTCCCAAAGATCCGAAAGCCACATGCCAGAAGACAAAGAGGAGTACTTGATGCAGATGAGGAAACATCACTCAGTGCGAAATTTGAAGCATTGGCTAAGCAAGTGCAAACTTTAAAGGCAACTCAAGCCAAGACACCTGTGTTGTCTTGTGGATTATGCAAGGGTGAACACTATACTGATGAGTGCTCTGTCACTACTGAATCCATTCAATATGTGAATAATTATGGCAACAAGCCACAGTACTCTGGAAATTACTCAGGAGGGAACAACAGAGGATATGGAGGCAATCAAGGAACTTAGGGACAACAAAACCAAAGCCAGGGAAGCCAATATACTCAAGGGAATGAGCAAAGGAGAAATACCAATCCTTCACCAGGTTTTGATCACCAAGCTAGTACATCAGCGCAAGAACAAGGGAAGCCATCTGTGGAAGGAATGTTTCAAAAGTCGTTGGAGAGGTTGGACAAGAATGAGCAGAGGTCTGAGCAAAGGTTTGGAAGCTTGGAATCAAGTGTTAAACATCATGAAGCCATTTGGAAGAATATTGAGATGCATATTGGTCAATTGTCTAATGATGTGCATTAGAGGCAAAAAGGAGCACTACCAAGTGACACTGTTCCGAATCCAAAAGGAAGGGAAGCATGCAATACCATCACTTTGAGGAGTGGAAAACTTTTGCCAGGAAATAAACCGTCAGAAGTTAAGAGTGATTGTGCAGAAGAAGATCAGAAAGAGGAAGCTGAGGAAGTTTTGGAACTTAAGAAGGATAATGAGCAAGAGGATAGTAAGACTATGAAGAAGGACATACCAGCTAGGGTAGAAAATGAGATCACCAAGAACTCCAATCCTTACAACTATCCTGAGTATGCTCCTAAACCTCCTTTTCTAGAGAGGAAGAAACCACCTCCTCAAAAAGGCCCTCAGTTCAAGAGGTTCCTGGATGTACTCAAGCAAGTGAATGTGAATCTTCCCCTGATGGATTTAGTGACTTCAATGCCAAAGTATGCTAAGTATCTCAAGGATCTCATCTCCAAAAAAGAGCAAATCTTGAGATATGAGGTTCCTATGATAGTTTCTGAGTGCACTCAAGCTTGGATGGTTCATGCTCTTCCTCCGAAGCTTAAGGATCCTGGGAGCTGTACTATTCCATGTAAAATAGGCACAAGGCATTTTGCTAAGGCTTTATGTGATTTGGGTACTAGGATCAATTTAATGCAATTGTCCATAGCTATCAGTGTTGGATTGGAAAGCTGGATTCGCACAGTTGTGGTAACTTTACAATTGGCAGACAGGTCATTGGTGACTCCTACAGGTTTGGTTGAAGATGTTCTGGTATGAGTTGATAAATTCACTTTGCCTGTTGATTTCATTGTTGTTGATATGGAGGAGGACCCTGAGGTACCTTTAATTTTTGGTAGGCCATTTTTAGCTACGGGCGATGCTTTAATTGGAGTTCGAAATAAAATGTCACCTTTAGAATTAATAATGAGGAAGTAGTTTTTGACATGAATTATGCAATGAAGCAACTTAGGCATTTAGAATCTTGTTGTTCCATTCAGGTTGTTGAATGTTCTCCTACTTTCGTTGATGAGGGTGTTAAGCATGACTATATTTCTGTTGATGAAATTGTGGATGATGAAGAAAATTGATTGTGATGAGCTTGATGTAGAAGATTGCATGTTGTCATTAGAGAGTGCATGCATAGAAGAATGTGGTTACATAGATATATCAAACTTTGAAATGCCAAGTCAATCTTTGGTAGATCATACCTCACAGGAAGCATGTGTTAAGAATTGTTCAAATGATAGTGATGAACATGTTTTACTTGATGATGATAATGACTGTTCTTTTCTTGATACTTTGATAAATTGCATAGAGTCACATCTGGAAGGACATTGTGATACCATAAATCAAGATAATGTGGAAATTGGTACTTTTGAAACTGAGAAGGAATCTGAGTGTGCAATTGGTACTTCACATCCAGTGCATAATAAGAGATTTTTGTTACGAAATGACAATGTAGATTGTGATGATAATTTTGAGAAAATTTGTGGAGTCAATAATGTTAGTTTTGATTATAAAAATGTTAACATTTTGAATGACAATGATAATATGGTGAACAATTGTGAATTTGAGGCATTTGTTTTTGAACTTTCTGATGAGTTGATTGAGACCATGGATGTGCATTCCTTGGTTGAATCTTGCAGGACTACTGTGGATAGTGTGGTAGAAGAGGGCTATGATGTGGTTCAACTGAATGGGATATATGGAGAAAGTTTTTCTCATGATCCTGTGCTTACACATCTCCTCAACACTCCAGTGTCTTCTGGGAAGAAAGAGCATGCCTATGAGAGTTCATCTTTTGTGTGGTGCAGAGATGGATTTACTGAGTTCTTTTCATGACCAAGACATACGTGTGGATGAATAAAGTCTAGCTGGAGACTATCTAAATCCAGAACTACTTCTTCTCCTTTAGCTTTAATAAGTAGTTTGTTTTCGTCTTTTTGTTTTGTCTTTGCATTTCTTTCATTTTGGAATTCATTAATCAATACCACTCATGTTAAAGGTGTTTACCCAGGAAGGACATTGCAAGAGATTAGCCATGCACTCAAAAGGCAAAGTGTGGGGGAGTGATGCCATGGAATTTTTCATATGAGGAAGTTGGACCATGACATCTCCACAAAGCAACATTGGAATTCATGACAAAATCAATACCAGGGAGCTCCTGAACCTATCTTTTCTTTACATTAAGGACAATGTATGTTTTAAGTGTGGGGGAGTGTATGTTTACTTGTATGACTTGCATGGGGGATGAAATTTTTTGTGATGAAATTTTTTGTTAACAAGTAAGCTATTTTTCTAGTTTGTTGGGTAAAGTTCTGTCGTTTGCATATTATTTCCCGTTACATGTTGTGTTTTTCATTGTTGTGCAAAATTTTAAAGTTTTTGATATAAAAAAAATTTTGAACTTTTTGAATAAGTGATGGAGTTGATGTGTTTCAATGAAATATGGTGTTAGTATTGGTGAGTGTTGTTGTGGAAAAGGTGTCAAGAGCTTGAGTGTTGGACTGAAAAGTGAATAGCGCACACGTATTTGAAACTTTGTTCCTAGTTCATTATGGCTTATTCCAAGTTCATCACAAATAAACTTTTTGATCTTGCATGTGAAAATTTTTGTTCTTGGTACTAAGTTTGAAGAAATTGGCATATTTTGCTGGCTAAAGCACGATGTTAAGGTAAGATAGATATGCCATGCAAAAATCCAAAAGACATAGGAGGTAATGTGGATGGATTTTTTCGTTCTTTTTGTTATGTATTTATCTAGTGTTTCCAGAATTCGTGCATGTTTAGTCAATTTGGGATTCTTATGAACATGTGCTTCCACAAGAAATGATATGGAGAAAAAGCCATTTGGCAACTGGGAAGGAAAAAGCCATAAGAACCTCGCATTCAAATTTGGAGAAAAAAATCATAAAACCCAGGCATTATTTCAGTCACCAATGTGTGCAACAAATGTGCACCAATGTGCAGAATAAGGGCAATGTCCCATAGAGTACCAATGTGCAGAAAGAGATTGGCATGTAGTGAATGGGTTGTGAAACCAGCTAGATGGTGTATAGCAAGAGAATAAATAAAGTTCATGTTCCTCAGCACACACTTGTACGCATGACATTTTGGTCTTTATTCAATGTGCTTTAGTTGATAATTTGTGCTGAAATCTAAAAGCTGGGTGCCAGGCACTTTGAAATAAATTTTTGTGTGGAAAATGTTTTGATGGACTTGGATGTGGTAATTGTGGATGAATGAACAAATGTGTTAAATACGGGTGATAAAAATGAGTTTTGAGTGTACCATTTACTTGAGGCCAAACTATTGTGAATGGTGTTGAAATGGATAGGGAAGTGTTCTTTTCCCTATCACGAGTTCAGAGCATGGTGTGTGTGTGGCATGGTTTTGTGATTGAGTTGAATGGTTTCGTTTTGTGTCTTTGATTAAGGGCAAGCAAAAGTTCAAGTGTGGGGGAATTTGATAAGTTGGTTTTATACCAACTAAGATGTGTTGAAATGCTTGGCTTTTGTTGTGTGATTTATGTACATATGTGAGGTTTTGAGAGGTTTTATGCATTTATATGTTTACAATATGAAAATGATCAAATGGTGTAAATTGAGCAAAAATGGTGGTAAATGAAGAGAAGAGTGTAAAGGTTGTGAATTGAGAAACAAAAAGTACATATATGGCCAAATTAGGGTTTGGACAGTTTTGATATGCAACTTCATTTGTGTATAACTCTTTCAATTATTATCCAAATGAAAAGATCTTGGATGTTCGGGAAAGCTTTGTGAGTGTACTTCATTTCTTATGTTTTAACGTTCTTCTAATTCTGTGTGTAAATATGAGAAACGAAAGCATCTTGATGATTGCTACTTCAGAATTTAGTTATGAAGTTCATATTGCAACAGTTTGGTAGATTGTTAATATCTTGAGCTACAGACATCCAATTAAGGTGATTCTTGATCCATTGTAAAGCCATGAGATAGCGCTAGAACTCTTATGTTTACCATTGATCCCAATTCAGATGTTAAGACACACGAATGTTGCTGGGAAGTTGCTTGTTGTTCTGAAATGGTGTCATCACACACTAAGCACTCACAAAGAATTCACGAGCATTTTCACAAGCACCTCACGAGCACTCACTTCACACTACACTCTTGCACAGCCTCACAGCCACTCTCGCACACAACTCACATGCGGCGAGGTCACCTCGCCGCAACACTCACACTACGCACTCGCACCATTGCGCACACCTCACATGCGGCGAGGTCACCTCGCCGCACAACACTCTCTCGCACTCACTGCACACTACACGCACATCTTCACTGCACACACCTCTCTATACTTATGCACACATATGCACACTACTCTTGCACTACACCAGCACTACACTCGCGTACATGTACGCACACACATTGCGGCGAGGTGACCTCGCCGCAATCCACACGCACACATCTGCACATTTGCACTCAAATAATGCACACATCTCACTTCACTCTTGCACCCACTCACATTGCAAACACACACTCACTTTACCTCTTCATACATTTACAAGCACTCAAAATGCACAACTACTTCCTCACATTAGCAAGATCACACTTACATTTGATAATTCACATCTCAATCCATTCTTCATCGAAAACTCATAACTCCCACAACACCATCTCATGCCATTTCTGAAAATCATAACACTTTGCACATACTTCATGGATCGCATAACCTCCACTCTTGGCAAAGAATTCATTCACCATTCACTTCCATTTTCTTCATAACATGAGTTCATTCATCAAAGCATTATTTCATTGCATCTTACCAAGTCACAAGTATTTACAACGTTTGGTTACAAGTCATCATCTAGATGTTTGCAAACATTATCATCATCAACACCCACTCACAGTTTGCATTCGGTTTGCACATTTTATTCCACATTCATTTTACTACACTCTAGCACTCCACTTCACAGTTACACATTCACTCACAACTCGCAGCTTCACCATCTTCATCTCACAACCACAGTTCACAACACTCCACACGTTTCACAAACACAACACTCAATCTCACACTCGCACATTGCTGGCGAGACCTCGCCGCGAGGTCTCGCCAGCCAACACATTTGCCGGCAAGGTCTCGCAGCGAGACCTCGCCAGCAGAACATTACACGGCGAGACCTCGCCACGAGGTCTCGCCAAACACACACACTACACGGCGATGTCTTGCGACGAGACCTCGCCAACATGATGCTCTTGGAGTGGATTTTGTTTGGAAATCTTGAAGGAATGGCGAAGTGTTAGGAGTTTTTGTTTCATGAGTTTCAGTTTTGTTGCACTGCTTTGAGTTGGTCATAACTCGCTAATCTTAGCTCCAAATTGGGTGATCCATATGGCTATGGAAAGCTAAGATAACGAGTTACAATTTTCATGTTTTAAGCTTTCCTTGATTCACAGTGTTTCATGGTCAAATTTTGGTTTGAAGATGCAGCTTTGAAGTTTCGTATATTGAGTTTTCTAGAAATTTGACTAAGTGTTGAAGTACTAAGTTTCTGATTTTCAGGGCAGATGAAGACGTGGAATTTCTTGACGGAAAGGCTTGAAGTTTTGAAGGCTGAAATGCAGGAAAACTCTCAAGGACGCTGAAGACGTGAAGAGGCTAAGCTTGAAGGCGTGGTTCGACTCTGATCCTTCTACCTGGAGTGCTGAGCAGTGAAGGCGTGACACTCAGAAGCCTGAAGGCGTACTGGAGGACGAAGACACATAGAAGGCGTGTTCAGTAGAAGACTGAAGGCGCTGGAATGCTGAATAGATTCTTCAACTTCGAACTTTTCACATTTTAGGCTAATTTTTAGTTCTTTCACTTAAGGCCACTTTTGTAACACTCTAGATGATTTACAATTGCGTATTGGATACATTTTCCCAACTCTATATATAAGAAAGGTAGCTAGCATGTAAAGGGGATTTTTTTTTGGGGAGGATTCTAGATTTTAGAACTATCATTTGAATTTTAGCGGGAGCTTTTCTCCCTCTTATTTTCTCTCTCTAGATCTATTTTCTCTGACTAAACATTTCTTCTCAGATCTCAATTCCGATTGTGAATTTGGACTGTATTTATCTTTCTTATTCTCAATTGACAAAGAAATCGACAATACTCTCGACTAAATCGGTAAATTCTTCCAATTCAGTGAGAATGAGCTTATCAATGTTGCAATTTGTTTATTTTGAAATGAGAAAGATGTTTTCTGGCTAAATCTATGATATCTTAGGATTCTTAATGGATGAATATGTGTTTTAGTAAATTGTATGCTATGCAATTGATCTAATTATTGAGTATTGAAATAACATTTGAATTATGCATAAACATATGTTGAAATCATAATTCCTAGCTAATCTTGAATAGATCAAGCTTCAATTGTGGTCGACATGCTAAATTGAGGAGTGATTAATCAAAGTTAGTGAAGTTGCATGAATTGAGAACTAAATTGTGATTGTTTAAGTCTTTGCACTTATTTTTTGTAATCAAATCAATTCTGAAACACAGGCCTCGCCATAGGAAGTGTTAATGAATTGAAACATTAGGAAAAGTGTTAAAGGAGCTTTATGTGTTAACAACATGATATGTGAATCCTAGGACGGGCCTCGCCATGGGAGTTCTTAGGACTTTGCATGTTAGAGTAGTTAGCTTGGAGAGTTGAGACTTTGCGGAGCTTATTCCACCATTCTCGGGCCTCACTATGGGAGAGGATGGTGACAGGGGGTACAGGAGGTGGTGTGGTCGCCATGCTAACCACAGTTTAAACTTCTAGGCAAATTAGGTCTCCAAGGAGTTTAATTGCTTATTGATCGCATATCATAGATTTACTAAGCCTGTGTTCGTCCAATTTAAGAATCCTGAGATATTTGTTTCATCCTTGCTTGTCAATTTCTTTTGTATTTCGATCCTCGTTCTTTTGTGTTGAAATTACATTCTTTCTTGTACTTAGATTCTGAGACAAGTCTTTTAGAACAATTTGCTCAATATTCTTGACCTAAGCCTTCCCTGTGGATACGATCTCTGCTTCCACTTCTACAGTAGTGTTTAGAGTTAAAATTGACGAGGTGCGACACTCGATATCAATACTATCTGTTGCCTCTATTGTAATTGCCTGAGTATTGTGGCTTGTTATAGTTATTCATATACTGTAGTGACTAAGTTGTGATAGCACATTCATCCATATGGTGTTCACCCTTACACAAACCACAAGATAACACCGATGTCTTGGCTTGTGTGGCCTTCAGTGTTTGCACCTGCTTTGCTAGAGTTTCAAACTTGGAACTTAGGGAAGTTTCTTCGTCGAGGTCTAAGACACCTCTCTGCCTCTTACTATGTGCCTTCCTAGTCTCAGGAAATAGACACTCATCTTCAGCTATTTTGTCAAAGAGTTCTCTCACTTCAGTGACACTCTTATCTTTAAATGCACCATTAGCACAAGCTTTAACCATCATGGAAGATTCAGTTGTGAGTCCTTTAAAGAAGGTATTTAACTCTCTAATTTCCCCAAGATCATGGTTGGGACATTGTCTGATTAAATCATTGAAATGCTCCCATGCGTCTCGGAATGACTCGCCATCATGCTTTTGAAAGTTCATTATCTCCATTCTCATTTTTTCAAATTTAGCATGAGGAAAGTATTTGGCTAACAATTTGTTTTGGAGTTCCTCAAAAGTTGTCACAACATTTGTACCCTCGATGGATTTGAACCAATGCTTTGCCTTTCCTCTCAAAGATAATGGAAATAGAATTCTGTGAACTTCACTTCTTGGCACTCTTTGAAGCTTAAAGGTACTACAAAGGCCTAAGAACCAATCGAGATGTTCATTAGGGTCCTCATTGTCTAACCCTTGGAAGAATTGGCTCTGGGTGATCATGGATATAATTTGAGTAGGAATGTGGTAGCTTTCAACATCAATATCCCGTTGATCAAACCCATTCTCAAAATTAATAGCATAGTGGTCACCAATTCTTGGTGGTCTCACTCCTTGGTTGGCCATATCTCTCTGTCTCAGTTGGGTTCTCAAAGTCTTTGGCAGTTCAAGATCTAGTGAAAATTGTGGTTCTCCTTCAGATCTAAGCCTGGGCATACAACACACCACAAGTGATAGAAAAACACAAACAACACAATAGTAACAAAAGTTGTAAATGTAAAGTAAAGAAAGAGAACAAAACACTCAACACAAGAACTTCAAGAATAGATCACACCTCGTAGTATAGAAATGCAAGAACAAAGTCACAAGAATGTAATATAAAGATAGAAGTAAACAAAACAGAAATAACACAAAACAAAGAAATTAAGAAACCGTTCCTTCCCCGGCAGCGGCACCAAAAATTTATAAGCTAATGTCGTATCGCCTCCAATTTTACCCTAAACTACTGTAGTAGTTGTGAGAGGGAAAGTATCCGCAGGGAAGGGGATTGGTTTCAAGAATCCTAGTATTGCTTCTATCAAATGTCACGAAAACGAACAACAAGTAAAACTCACAAATAAATATCACAAGAACAGAGAATGCAGTGTAAAATCAAATATGAAATGGATGTCTTAGGATTCAGGACCCGAATAACTGTGAATTAAACAATTTATTGTTATGCTTTCAACACTCATGCAACTAGGAGGAGACTATAGCTCTGC
Organism: Ophiorrhiza pumila; assembly: GCA_016586305.1. Lineage (NCBI taxonomy): Eukaryota > Viridiplantae > Streptophyta > Magnoliopsida > Gentianales > Rubiaceae > Ophiorrhiza > Ophiorrhiza pumila. The sequence goes on from BLIW01000011.1 coordinate 16,905,688, forward strand.
CTAGGATCTTAGCATGAAGCAAGCATGGCGACCGCGCAACTTACTACTCTCCCTAACGTCACTCTTTCCCGTGGCGAGGCCTAAGGGTGATAGATGCGATCCGCAGCATCTCAACTTTCAATACTAACTAAGAAAGTTTGCAAAACCCTAGGTCTCCCATGGCGAGGCCCGACCTAAGTTTCTTTACCTTAGCTAGCATCAAAGAATTATTCTACACTCTATTCCAATGACTCAATCACCTCTGATTGGCATGGCGACCACATTTCAGTTCATGAATAGACTAACCAAGTGAAGAAAATCCATATTTATACATGCAGTTCTCATTTCATGCAATTCTCACTCAAATTGATGAATCAAACCTCAATCTAGCATGGCGACCACAATCAAGGTTCAATTCAAACAAGGAAAGTGCAAAAATTATGAAACTTGACATTTTCATGCATTAGGAACAAGTATGATTTCACTCTCACAATTTATGTCAATTGCATAGCATTTCCATCGTTTACTCATACAATTATCTGGTCCGAACCCTAAGACATCACACGATTTAGCCAAGAAACTCTATTTTCATCTCGTATTCATCACAAAACATTATTGAACAATTCACTCCCATCAAATTTGACAAATATACCGATTAAAGTGTGTAGAATTGTCAAATGCTTCTTCGATTGAGAATCAAAATGCAATGCTCGGCTTAGAGGTCCGATCGGAATCGAAATCGGAGAACAATTTTCGGAGAGAGAAAATCCTAGTGAGAGAAATTAGAGAGAGAAAGTTCCAGCTCTCAAAATCCAAAAATCTTTCACAATTCTAGAATGATCAATCTCCTAAAATAATGACTAACTCCTCTATTTATAGCGGTTACAAAACGTAAACAATAAACTAATTACCTATTACATAAATGCCAATGTAGTGAACAAAATGTATCAAGCACTGTGCACATGCGTTAACTCCAATTCCGCTCAAACTTCCATCTTCATGCCTTCAAGCCTAATACCTTCACGCCCTCACTGTGCTCTCCACGCCTTCGAGCCTACAACGATCTCGTCTTCATGAACCTCTGCAAAAGACAAAACTTCAACACTTAGATAACATTCGGCTGAGCCAAGTTACCATTTTCAACTGTGACGTATTGCCATGATGTGTCGTAGCACAAAACTCTTCCATGGCGATGCATCTTAACGATGCGTCGCTGTGTTCCTCCTTCCGGCGACGCATCTTGATGATGCGTCGCCGTGCAAAATGATTCTATGGCGACGCATCGATGCGTCGCCATAGAAGTGTTGGGTGTGTGCTAAAAATGCTGTGAAGTGACTGAAGAGTGTTGTGAGCTATGATTGTTGTGAGCTAATGGTATGTGCTGTGCGACGACCTCGTGCATGGTATGTGCTATGTGTGCAAGCTCATGCGGCAACCTGTGTGAGTGAGTTCAAGCTGTTTGCAAACGTCATACACACAATTCAAACTCCTCTTCTACTTAGCACAAATCTCACACAATTTTCACAGAAATTCGTATCACACTCCACACATAACTTCACACAACTCATAAGTCACAAACATTGCCTCATCATATTGCCATTAACCTCCACTACAATCATATCAAATTTAACATCGTATTTTACCATTTTTCAGCTTGTTTTATTCTCATAATGTTTCACCCCATCCTTTACACAATCACAACACCTCCAACAATTTTTCTACATAAAACACAATAAAATCTACAAAAGCCAAGAGAAAACTAACAATATTCAGTCAGTATAAAACTAACTTATCAATAAGGATGCTTATTATCTAAAAGGCTTGCATCTAAGACCCCAAAAACTTTAAGTGTTAACAATTTCAACAATATTAAGATACATGCAAGTCATCTTAATTTTAAAGTTAAAATACCACGTTATTACACGCATTATTGTTAAAACTAAGATCACACAATTAAGCACTAAAATTAATTAATAATTTTATAGTCTTAGGTACAATTTTATAAGATTAAGAAGGGTGTAATTGCATAGTTTAATATTGATTTTCAGTTTTGTCGAACTTTACATAAATTCAATGGTCAAGTTATTAATTAATAAAAGTAAAAATAATGAAAAATAAATAAAGTTAGCTGCCAAACGTGTAATCACCGAAGGGATGCACACTTGGCAGCTTAAAACTTGGTAACATGACAAGGCCTTGTAAAGTTGAGGAGAAAAAGGCAGCAAACTAGAAAAAAAAAGTAAGACGAAGAGGTAGCGGGAGGCAAAAGAGAAGAAAAGGGAGAGGAAGAGAAAAGAGGGAAGAAAGACTTGGCAGTTCGACCTTGGCAAATCCAGGGAAATTATGGAAGCTTGGAAGTGGTGGATGTGCTTTAATTTTTAAAACTTTGACTGAATTTGTATGAAGAACTTGATCTTTCTTATGAAGTTCCTTTCATGAATATATGAATTGTTAAATTCTTGTTAGATTGAATTAATATATTGTAAAGAAAGTTGTGGTTAGTAGGTAAAACTCGAGTTTTTGAATTTGTTTAAATGATTGAAAGGGAATAAATGAAATTGATGTTCTGCTTTGTATGTGCCTTACGAATTGGCATCAATTTGATACCCATGTATGAATTTCATAATCATGTGCTAAACTCATGAAACTGAAACGTGGGCAAAAATTGTGTTTTGAAATTTTGATTGAACTATTGAAAAAGAATGCAGTTGATATACTGTGTTAAATTTTTCTGATGAATCTGTGTTCGATTTTTCTTACAAATTGGTGCCATGTGTGAATTCGACTAGGTTTGTTCTAAAATTTTGTAAAAGGCTATCGTTAGGCCCTGAATATGGGAAAGAGAAACGTGGATGAGTTTTGGGTTTTAAAAATCTAAAATTGTTGGGAAAATCTAAACATTGATTTATGCAAAATTTGTGCATTTATGTTGGTAACCAAGGGTAATATCTCGTAAGAACAAGACTAAGTTCATTAATAGAGAGCAATAATAACGACAGTTTGTAGAGCATCAATTCTTTATATGATTCTCGATTTATATTTTCTTTCTCTTTCCCATTATTTCCTTTAAATAAGGATGAAAACAAAATATACAGAAACAAATAAGGAGAGGAAGAGAGGAACGTCGGTGCTTCGTATGGAGTTAGTTTGTGAAATTCGATCTTGGTGTATATATATATATATAGACACACCCACGGAATTTAGTTGAAGTCTTTCGTATAATTAGGGATAAGTTGGAGGGAGTGGTGTTGAGCAGGTTGTAATAACTTCCGATTTGAATGGAAGGCCAATGGTGGTGATTTGGCGTTGTAATGTGAACTATCAAATTCAGGGTGATCTAAATTGAATTTTAATGATGATGAATTTTCGTGAGTTTAGGTTGTTATGCATTTAGCCTAGAGATTAATTTCTAGAGTTTATCTCTCTGTGGGCTAACCGATAAACTAAATTAAGCAAAAGGAATTAATTGATAAGCATATACAAAAAGAGAGGATAAACTCAAGTAAGCAAGAAAATAGCTAATCAATAACAAATGTATGTGCATTCAGATGTGAAACTAATGCTAAGGATAATTAGTTGTAGACTCTATAAGGATTTTTAATGAATAATTGGTAAGGGTGATTAACACGTAAAGGCATTTAGCATTAAAATGGTGAGTAGCTATTAGTTGCGGGCAAAGAATGAAGATGATGCTTTAGAAGAAGGCATATATATACATATATATATATATAAATAATGGACACACCCTATTAATTACAATTGTGGTTACGGAAAGAAAAGTGATACATATATATATACATGCATATATATATATATGGCTGGAAACCATGTCTATCAGAAGAAAATGAGGTTGAAAAACTCTCCGTAAACTTGGTGTAAACAACGCCACGTACTAATTTTTGTATTTAGATCTCGGAGATCTGCTAACTTGCAGGGTGAATTTGAACTTAAACTTGGTGCCTGTTGTTTACCAACACAAATCCGAAGCCGCGTTGAAATTGAAAGGCGAAAAAAGATCGTGTTGAGAGTACCAGATCTGATCTGGTATGGTAACAAGTTAAAGTATCAAATTTACACCGCAAATTACCAGATCTACATAATCTCTGTACAGAAATCATGAAACACCAGGTTAGATCTCATGGATCCCGACGGTGATGTGCCAACCGGAGGGATTTTACAACAGATTTAATAAAACACTTTCCGATCTTTTGATTTATATTCTACTTGTTTTTATCTGTTTTCAATATGTCCATTTTTAGAGCTTTTTCAAAAGGTTCTTCAAGTACTTCTTCAAACAATGTTCTTCTTAAAGAAGAAATAAATCTTGAAAATATTGAGCAATCAATTGACAATTGGAAAATTCCAAAGAAACCATCAAGTGAAGTTTATAAAGATAAATGGAACTTGGTATCTGATTATACTGTTAAAACAGTTGAACAAGTTATTAATCTGAATAATGATTACAAAAACATTAAACTGTTGTCTAAGAAGACAATTGAAAAACATAAACAAAAATACAATTATTTGCATTTTGGACTTGTTCAAGTTGTTGCTAAACCTCTAAACAGAGAAGGCTTGGATACATCTTTACTTCTTTGTCTTAGAGATTGTAGATTCTTGAATTTTGAAGACTCTTTGCTAGGAATGATTGAAACTAGTCTATGTGAAGGACCGGTTTATTTTGATTGTTTTCCAAATTTTACTGTTTCTTTACAAGATAGAAACATACTTGCTGCTTTGACACTAAATGTTAAAGTTGCAAACTTTAAAGCAAAAACTGGAACACTTCCTGTTACGATCTTATTTAGAATCCAATACAAAGTTATGAATTCAACTTTCAATACAAGAGCAGTCAGTGCCTCTAAAAAAGGTGAAACAGTCATGTTTCAAACAGATTTGGCTAAATCTAGGTTGTCTATTCCTAGAAGCATAAAATGGAGTCAGGTAACTTTGCCTAAAAATTGGTTTTTGCCAGAAGCAAACCCACCGGTACCAGTCCAAAATACTGTCGTATCAAATATTAGACAATTTCCTAGCGGAGTCCAAATCACCTTTGATAGAACTCAAAGTCTTAGGATCTCAAACACTGTGAATAGTCAGACAGGTAGGAGGTCTTTTGAAGCCCAATCTTCTAGACAACCACGAAGATCTTCAGTCTCCTCTGTTGATACACGTATCCATGGTTTAGACAATACATCTAGGATACCACAAGCTAGATACACAGTAGAATCTCAAACAGATTCCCCTGAACAAAGTGAAAGTAATAGACTTCCTAGATCACCTACATATTCTACTATGACAGATAATGTAGGAGAATTAAGGATGCTCAAACAAGATTTTACAATAGACAAACAAATACTCAGAAAAGAATTTTATAGTAAAGAAAACCAAGAAAAAAGAAAATGGTTTTTTGAAAACTATAAAAATGAAAATAAAAAAGAAATACAAGAAAAATATTTTGATTTTTTTAAAATAAACGAGTTGCATTTAGCATTTTTTGCATGGTTTGAACATTATGCAACTAACAATTGTATAGATTATCCTTTTTCAAATAAAAAAGAGATCTGTATTACAAAGACTTGGCAGGTTATTGATGGTGAGACAGTAAGGCCTGAACTTCTGCAACCATCATCATTCACTACTTCATACAAGTCAGTGGAAATCAAGGTAATTCCTTTCAAACAAAAGGAAGCAAAAGATACAGGTCCAGTAAGTGCAAGAGATATTCAGAGCATTTACGAACAAAACAACTACACCATTAAATATCTTCAAGCTATTGGAGAACATCTCCTTACCAAGCCTATCCAAACTACATCTACATCTTAACATATATCAAACACTTTCCCAAATAAACCTCTCTTCAAACCACATGAAATACCCTCAAAGATAGCTAACCAGTTACCAAACAGACCTTTAACCGAGTTAGAGAAAAGGATAGGAAAGATTGAAGAAACCTTTACTATCCCAAAATCAAATCAAAAATCAAGTGATCCTGCTTCAGCATCTGCTTCGGTAAATCAAGCTATGTGTGTCTTGGACAAAAGAGAAATGTCTGAAGATGAATAATCACAATCAGAATCTCCAGTAGTAGAGATTTCTAAACTAAGACATCGAAGGTCTCAGAAGTTGTACTATCCCAGGGCAACATACCCAGATATGATGTTGGAAGAAAGACCCAACATTCTCCAAAATAGCTACAATGCCAACAATATCTATGAGTGGAAGATAGATAGACAGACTGAGTATAGTATGATGACTATTCTCCAACAGATGAAAATGGTGGCAACATCATACAGAACATCTCAGGCTTATACAGACCAATTGGCATCACACATTTTAGTTGCCGATTTTACAGGGCAATTAAAAGGATGGTGGGATAAACATCTCACTGAAGATGACAGACAAAGCATCATGCACTCGGTTAAGACTGATGATCGAGGAGAACAAATCCTACAGGACGGTGATACTATTTCTGATGCTGTATCTACTTTGATATTTACTATTGCCAAAACTTTTATTGGTGATCCAGGTATTTTCAGAGGTAGATCATCAGAATTATTGAACAATTTGAAGTGCAAAAACTTATCGAAATTCCGATGGTATAAAGACACATTTTTCACCAGAATATATGCCAGACCTGATGGTAATCCAGCTTATTGGAAGGAGAAATTTCTTGATGGACTTCCAAAGTCTTTGCGGGATATGGTTCAAGAAGAACTTAGAAACACACATAATGGAGTGGTTCCATTTGAACATATTACATATGGACAGCTGACAACACAAATCCAACAGGTTGCCCTGCGAATCTGCAGGCAAGATAAAATGCTCCGGCACCTGGCAAAAGACAGGGCCCAAAGGAGGAAGGATCTTGGTTCTTTCTGTGAGTAGTTTGGACTTCCTAGCTGTAGCCAAACCCAGAAACCTAAACATCATAAACACATATCTAAACCCAAATATGCCAAAAATTTCACCAAACGAAGACTTCCAAATAGACAACAAAAACCTTTACCACAACCAATCAATCTACAGCCTAAACCATACCAACCTCCAAGACTAGCCTTGCCCAATATCATTTGTCAGAAATGCCATAAACCGGGATATATAGCAAAATATTACCGTCTCAGAAGAAGAATTCAGAATTTAGAAATAGATGACAATATCCTGAATCAGATATCAAACCTTCTTGCTAAAACAGAAGATAAGGAATCAGGATATAGCGAGGATAATCATATCAACCAGATGGAAGATGATGATATTAACAGTTTTCTTCCAGCGATGATTCACATCCAGAAGGCCCAATTGTTAATATTTTAACCGAAGAACAGGATTTGCTTATGGAAATGATTGATAATCTGGAAGATCCAGAACAGAAAAAATACTATCTCAGCCAGTTCAAAAAAGCAGCCAGCGATCAACCATCTACTTCTAGATTCAGAAGTGACCATCCTGCAAACCACCCGAAAGTACTCAATACCTATAACCTTACAAATATCTTGAACAAATTTCCTCAAAAATCCTCCAAACAGATAGCAGTACAAGACTTAGAAACTGAAGTTGCAAAACTCAAAATAGAAGTTCGAGAGATCAAAGCTCGGCAGGAGCTTGATCAATTGGTTTTGCAAAACCTGAGAGAAAAGTTAGCATAAACAAATAAGGGTAAAGCCAAGGAGGAAGAAGTAGAAGTTGAACAATTTCTCGAGCCCTTAAACTCTGAAACTCCAAAAATTCTGTCTATTATCTCTTTTAGGAGACATGATGTTCGGATTAAATTGGTAGTACAAAATAATTTTGTATTAGAAACAGCAGCATTATGGGATACAGGAGCTGATCTTAGCTGCATTGATGAAGGAATCATTCCGTCAAAATTCTTTGAGAAAACTAAAGAATGACTTCGTTCAGCAAACGAGTCTAAGCTCAACATATCCTATAAGCTTACTGATGTTGAGGTAAAGTTTTCTTCAGCGGCAGTTAAGGTATCATTCCTATTGGTTAGAAATCTTACTCATCCAATTTTTTTGGGTACGGATTTTACTATACAATTGATGCCTTATATGACAACATTCGAGGGAATTTTGCCACAAAATCTGGGAAAAAATGTTCTTCTTCCTTTTACCAAGCCTCCAGTACACAAGGAGCTGAATCCTTTGTCTAACAAGATCAAACAGATTAATTTATTGAAGGAAGAAATTGAGTATAAAAGGGTCGAGGCACAATTGGCTCAACCACTGATTCAGAACAGAATCAAGGTATTGCAAGAGAAAATTGAGCAGCAAGTTTGTTCTTAAATACCAACTGCTTTTTGGAAAAGAAAGCAACATACTGTTTATCTTCCCTATGAAAAGGATTTTAAGGAGATAGACATCCCAACAAAAGCTAGACCAATTCAGATCAATCAGGAGCTTCTGGAGCACTATCATGACACAACAAGTTACAGTCCACTTCCCCCTCTGGCTCTGATACCAAGAGCGGAGAGTTAAGCCTCGAGAGAGGAAATTAAAATAAAAATTACAAAAATAAAAGTGGGTCGCAGACGGACTGCCATTGAATTAGATCAGTTATAAGTTAGATTGCAGAAATAAATAGCATAAAAGTAAAGAACATAAATTAAAACCACTGAATTAGATCAGTTATAAGTTAGATTGCAGAAATTAAATAACATAAAAGTAAAGAACATAAATTAAAAGTTAGAAGTTAGATCTAGATCTAAATAGCAAATGATTTGAACAATATGAAAATCATATTATAAAACATTCATAAAGTAAATTACAAGTTCATATAATTAAGGATCTTACTCCTTAATTACTCCAGAGGTCTTAAGCTAAGGATCCAGGCAAAGGTATCCAAGCTTAGGAAGTCTTCAAACAAGAAAGAAGAAAAGATGAAAAGAAATGAAGAAGAAAGAAAGTAGACAGAAATGAGAGAAAGTTTCCTACGGGAGAGAATTTCTAAACTTTGAATAGTATGATCTCCCAAGTCTGCCCCTTGCTGCTGGAAAAAGAGGTACTTATACTACTTTTCCCTTTTTTTAATTTTTTTTTTGTTTGACTACACTATTACATTCAAGTCCAATCTTTAGTTATTATGGTATTTGAGAATATATACCATAACAATCATCTTCATTTTGGAGACCATAACAATGATTAGATCAGTTATAAGACAAATTTCTTTGTTGAACTAGTGGGGGAGGAAATTTCTTTGTTGTCTGTTAGGTTTTGCAAAACCAATTGATCAAGCTCCTGCCAAGCTTTGATCTCTCTGACTTCTATTTTGAGTTTTGCAACTTCAGTTTCCAAGTCTTGTACTGTTATCTGTTTGGAGGATTTTTGAGCAAATTTATTCAAGATATTTGTAAGGTTATAGATATTGAGTACTTTCGGGTGGTTTGCAGGATGGTCACTTCTAAATCTAAAAGTAGATGGTTGATCGTTGGCTGCTTTTTTGAACTGGCTGAGATAGTATTTTTTCTATTCTGGATCTTCCAGATTATCAATAATTTCCAGAAGCAAATCCTGTTCTCTGGTTAAAACATTAACAATTGGGCCTTCTGGATGTGAATCATCGCTGGAAGAAAAACTGTTAATATCATCATCTTCCATCTGGTTGATATGATTATCCTCGCTATATCCTGATTCCTCATCCTCTGTTTCAGCAAGAAGGTTTGATATCAGATTTAGGATATTGTCATCTATTTCCAAGACACACATAGCTTGATTTACCGAAGCAGATGCTAAAGCAGGATCACTTGATTTTTGCTTCGATTTTGGGGTAGTAAAGGTTTCTTCAATCTTTGCTATCCTTTTCTCTAACTCGGTTAAATGTCTATTTGCTAACTGGTTAGCTATCTTAGAGTGTATTTCATGTTGTTTGAAGAGAGGTTTATTTGGGAAAGTGTTTGATACATGTGAAGATGTAGATGTGGTATCACCGTCTTGTAGGATTGGTTCTCCTTGATCATCAGTCTTAACTGAGTGCATGATGCTTTGTTTGTCATCTTCAGTGAGATGTTCATCCTACTATCCTTTTAATTGCCCTGTAAAACAGGCAACTAAAATGTGTGCTGCCAATTGGTCTGTACAAGCCTGAGATGTTCTGTATGATGTTGCCACCATTGTCATCTATTGGAGAATAGTCATCATACTGTACTCCGTCTGTCCATCTATGTTCCACTCATAGATATTGTTGGCATTGTAGCTATTTTGGAGAATGTTGGGTCTTTCTTCCAACACCATATCTTGGTATGTTGCCCTGTGATAGTACAACTTCTGAGGACTTTTCCAGTTTTACAGTTGTTTGTCACCAAATGAACTTCGATGTCTAATTTTTGTCATGAAACAACAAGTTACAACCAACTTCCCCCTCTGGCTCTGATACCAAGAGCGGAGAGTTAAGCCCCGCGGTAGGAAATTAAAATAAAAATTACAGAAAGGAAAGTGGGTCGCAGACGGACTGCCACTGAATTAGATCAGTTATAAGTTAGATTGCAGAAATTAAATAACATAAAAGTAAAGAACATAAATTAAAAGTTAGAAGTTAGATCTAGATCTAAATAGCAAATGATATGAACAATATGAAAATCATATTATAAAACATTCATAAAGTAAATTACAAGTTCATATAATTAAGGATCTTACTCCTTAATTACTCCAAAGGTCTTAAGCTAAGGATCCAAGTAAAGGTATCCAAGCTTAGGAAGTCTTCAAATAAGAAAGATGAAAAGATGAAAAGAAATGAAGAAGAAAGAAAGTAAAGAGAAATGAGAGAAAGTTTCCTACGGGAGAGAATTTCTAAACTTTGAATAGTATGGTCTCCAAAGTCCGCCCCTTGCTGGAGGAAAAAGAGGTACTTATACTACTTTTCCCGTTTTTTTTATTTATTTATTATTTGACTACACTATTACATTCAAGTCCAGTCTTTAGTTATTATGGCATTTGAGAATATATACCATACCAATCATCTTCATTTTGATCTGGGTCAATTAGCAAGTCTTCCTCGTCTGTTCCCGAGATTGGGCTTGCTTGTGTTGGGCCAGTGCTTGATGTACTGGGCTTTTCTTTTGTAGAACTGCTAGCTTATTTAAATTGGGCTAACAAGTTCTCAAGTTGTTTGACATACTCATCTTTCTTTGAAATTGCTGCCAATTTGGAAGCCGTAAGTGATTTCTGTTGAACAAATTGGCAGATCTTTGGATCTGCTGATGAGAGGAATTGTAGATTCTTTTGGAACCATGCATCAATTTTGTGAGGATGCGCACACCCAATGTCGAAATCTTTCCACCACTTTGTATATCCATGTCTGATTAATAGTGGAGGAAATTTGTTCTCCTGCTTAGAAAATTCAAACTTCCAAGCATAAATCCATGACAAAGAAAAGATTGAACAGAAATGCAATAATATTGGAACATGCATTTCACTAGTTGTAAATTTTTTTGAAAATTTTTGTAATGCCAACTGAGCTTCTGCTGGAAGAATTTGTGGATTTGGTCCAAAACAATTCGACCATTGAATAAACCAGATTGGAAAATCGTATTTGGTTCCTATTTTAAAATAGAAAAACCAGGAGTGTTTGTTTACTTGGTTTTGCTTTGAAAAGGTATTAAACCAAGCTTGTCTATAATCCCAATATGTAAATACTGAAGGAGAAAAAGGTTGTGAAAAATTTCGAGGTGTATTCAAATTGGTTCCCCAATCTGATGGTTTGAGGATTTTGAGGATTTGGGCGATTGAATTAGTAATCAATGTTCTATCTTTTTGGTCAAGATAGTGCTTTCAGGCAATAGATTTAGTATCTACAAGAATAAACTCATAGAAATTTTGGGTTTTGTTTGGTGTTTGCTCAATAAAATTTGAAGTTTTTGGAAGAATAGCCTCTGCTACTTCATTTGGATTATTTACAAAGAAATCAGGTTCTGTTTGGTAAACAAAAGCATAAGTTTGATTTTTGAAATATTCTTGTTTCAAAACTGATTTTTTGCAAAACATTTTTTGAAATTTGTTTTGATTTTGCGGAGCTAGATGCCACCACATTTGAATAATTTGTAGGGCTTGCAACCACTATAGAAGTTTGAGTATTTTTCAAATTAGTAGGGTTTGAAACCACTACTGAAGTTTGAGTATTTTTTAAATTAGTGGGGCTTGATGCCACCACCGGAGTTTGTGGGGATTTCACGAGTTGAAATCCTACTAATGCAGCCCATTTCTGGAGAGTCTCCAATTCGACTGCTTCATTTTCTTCTACCATTTCGGCCCAAATTTGTGGGTTGACGATTGAAATGGGCAAGTTTGAAATTTCTATTTTTATGGTTTCCAACTGGATTGGACTCAAAGCATAGTCTTTGGGCTGTTTGCCTGCAGATATCTGTGCAGGGATTTGTTTGTTTGAAGTGGAGGCTTCACTTTGTTTGGATTGAAGGGTTTGAACAATGCGCTTAGGCATTGGGGGTGGTTTTTCTTCATTATTCTTTCTTGGAGGCATCACCTACCCTGCAAGAATTCACGAGTCAAAAAGTCAGGCAAAGAATTTGTTTCTCATTTAATATAATCAATATCAAAGTCAAAAACAGATAAAATAGCTTGCCATCTTGCAAAAATTTGTTTAGAAGCAAGATTTTTAACATCTTTTTTCAAAACTTCTTTTGCAGATTTACAATCTACTCTAACAAGAAATTTCCTGATAAGCAGATCAGATTGAAATTTTGAAATACACAAAACAATAGCTAACATTCCTTTTTTGATTGTGGAATAGTTTTGTTGAGCACTATTCCAATGTTTAGAGGTAAAGGCAACAATTCTTTCTTTGTTGTCTTGTACTTGTTTAAGTGTCCCGCCATAACCCAGATCAGATGCATCAGTTTCAATGATCTTTGGAAGACTTGGGTTTGGTAGAATCAAGCAAGGCGGGGCCTTGACTTGGGCTTTCACCCTTCTTACCGCCTCTGTATGGACATCAGTCCATGGTGGGGGTGACTTCTTCAACCTGTCATATAAAGGTTTAATAATATTAGCTAATTCAGGAATAAAATCAGCTATATAGTTCAAACATCCTAGAAACCTTTGTAGTTGTTGTTTTTCTAGAATTTGGTCAGGGAACCTATTTGCAAACTGGATAGATCTTTCTATAAGAATAATTGTTTCTAAGTGGATATAATGTCCTAAAAACCAAATCCTAGTCTGGAATAGACTAATCTTCTTTTTTGATACAACTAAACCATTTTCTTTAACAAATTGTAAGAAGATGTTATGATGTTTAAAATGTTGATCTAGGTTGTTAAAAACAACTAGGACATCATCTATGAAAACAATAGTAAAACTTGAGTAAGGATTAAAAATATCGTTCATAATCCTTTGAAATTCTGATGGAGCATTTTTTAAGCCAAAAGGCATAACGTTCCATTCATAGTATCCAAATGGTACTGTAAAAGCTGTTTTGTACCTGTCAGCTGGGTTAATCTGAATTTACCAAAATCCAGATTTCATGTTAAATTTAGAGAATACATTTGCTGTATTAAGCCTTTGCAAAAGATCTCTTTTATTTGGAATTGGATACCTTATCCATTGAAGAGCCTCGTTTAAGGCTTTGTAGTTTATTACTAGTCTTGGCACTCCTCTTTCAATTTCTGAACTTTTGTTCACATAGAATGCCGGGCAACTCCATGGAGATTGACTAGGCCTGATAATATGTTTTTTCAGAAGATCATTAATTTTTGACTTACAGTTCTCCAGAAGCTCCTGATTCATCTGAATTGGTCTAGCTTTTGTTGGGATGTCTATCTCCTTAAAATTCTTTTCATAGGGAAGATAAACAGTATGTTGCTTTCTTTTTCAAAAAGTAGTTTGTATTTCAGCACAAACTTGCTGCTCAATTTTCTCTTGCAATACTTGATTCTGTTTTGAATCAGTGGTTGAGCCAATTGGTGCCTCGACCCTTTTATACTCAATTTCTTCCTTCAAAAAATTAATCTGTTTGATCTTGTTAGACAAAGGATTCAGCTTTTTGTGTACTGGAGGCCTGGTAAAAGGAAGAAGAACATTTTTTCCCAGATTTTGTGGCAAAATTCCCTCGAATGTTGTCATATAAGGCATCAATTGTATAATAAAATCCGTACCCAAAATAACTGGATGAGTAAAATTTTTAGCCAATAGGAATGATACCTTAACTGCCGTTGAAGAAAACTTTACCTCAACATTAGTAAGCTTATAGGATATGTTGAGCTTAGACCCGTTTGCTTAACGAAGTCCTTCTTTAGTTTTCTTAAAGAATTTTGACGGAATGATTCCTTCATCAATGCAGCTAAGATCAGCTCCTTTATCCCATAATGCTGCTGTTTCTAATACAAAATTATTTTGTACCACAAATTTAATCCGAACATCATGTCTCCTAAAAGTGATAGCAGACAGAATTTTTGGAGTTTCAGAGTTTAAGGGCTCGAGGAATTGTTCAACTTCTACTTCTTCCTCCTTGGCTTTACCCTTATTTATTTGTGCTAACTGTTCTGTCAGGTTTTTGCAAAACCAATTAATCAAGCTCCTGCCGAGCTTTGATCTATCTGACTTCTATTTTGAGTTTTGCAACTTCAGTTTTCAAGTCTTGTACTGTTATTTGTTTGGAGGATTTTTGAGGAAATTTGTTCAAGATATTTGTAAGGTTATAGGTATTGAGTACTTTCGGGTGGTTTGCAGGATGGACACTTCTGAATCTAGAAGTAGATGGTTGATCGCTGGCTACTTTTTTGAACTGGTTGAGATAGTATTTTTTTTGTTCTTGATCTTCCAGATTATCAATCATTTCCAGAAGCAAATCCTATTCTTTGGTTAAAACATTAACAATTGGGCCTTCTGGACGTGAATCATCACTGGAAGAAAAACTATTAATATCATCATCTTCCATCTTGTTGATATGATTATCCTCGCTATATCCTGATTCCTCATCCTCTGTTTCAGCCAGAAGGTTTGATATCTGATTCAGGATATTGTCATCTATTTCTAAATTCTGAATTCTTCTTCTGAGACGGCAATATTTTTCTATATGTCCCGGTTTATGGCATTTGTGACAAATGATGTTGGGCAAGGCTAGTCTTGGAGGTTGGTATGGTTTAGGCTGTGGATTGATTGGTTGTGGTAAAGGTTTTGGTTGTCTATATGGAAGTCTTTGTTTGGGGAAATGTTTGGCATATCTGGGTTTAGATATGTGTTTATGATGTTTAGTGATAAGTTGGTGTTATACCAACTATTATGTGTTAAAATGCTTGGCTTTTGTTGTGTGTTTTATGTGCATATGTGATGTTTTGGAAGGTTTTAGGCATTTATGTGTTTGCAATATGAAAATGATCAAATGGTGCAAAAAGAGCAAAAAATTGTGATAATTGAAGTGAAAATTGTCAAAAGCAAATGGAGGAACCGAAAATGCATATTTGGCCAAATTAGGGTTTTGGCAGCTTTGAGTTTGAATTTGTTTTGATCATATCATCTTCAATATTAATCCAATTGGGGAGTTCTTTGGTGTTCCGAAAAGCTTTTTGAATGCACTACATTTCTTATGTTTTAACTATTTTCTAATTGTGCGTGGAAGACTATGAAATATGAGTTTCTTTTCGGAATACCATGTTTTTAGGGTTTTAGGGTTTTATCTGCCTGCCACATTTTGGTTTTTTGATGATATCTTGCGTTACAGGTACCCAATGATGCTGATTCTTGAACTGGTGGAAAGCTAAGAGGATTAGCTAGAACTTTTATGTGTACCATTTGGTCTAATTCAGAGGCTAAGACGCATGAATCTGGCATGGAAGTGGAGCTTGGTGCTGGATATGAACACTAAGTCACACATGGTCTTGCATTGTATCGTTTGGCATGCCATCCTTGCACGAGCCTTGCCAACACCTTGCCAAGCTTTGCCAACCTCGCCAACCTTGCCAACCTTGCACATCCTTGGCACACCACTTGTGCACAACACAACATGCCACTCTTGCCTAAACATTTGCACCCTTGGCACGCTACACATGCACACCACTTTGCCACACTTGGCACCACACCTTGCCAAACCGTGCCACACCTTGCCGAACCATGCCAAGGATTGCCAAACCAACCTTGCTAAGATTTGCAAAACACACCTTGCCAAGCACCACCTTGCCACACTTGGCACCTCACTATGCACTTACCTTGGCACACCATTTCAACACACAACCTTGGCACACCATTTGCACACTTTGGCACGACACTTGCATATTCTTGGCGCGCCATCCATACACCTTGAACCACCATCACTTAGCATACTCTCATTGGCACATCACTTGGCATGAAACTTGGAATTGAGTTCAGCAAGCACAACAACCTTGGCAAACTACTAAAGCAGTCTTGGCACAACATTTACACACTCTAAACATGATTGCACTCACATTGGCATAGGAAAGAACTAGGTAGCCAAGCACGTTTTGCCCACGACATGTCGTGGGCAAACTTTGAGGACAGGAATATGGCCTACGACATGTCGTAGGCGAAATTTGAGAGAACAAAAAATGGCCTACGACATGTCGTAGGCCATTCTTGAAGGAAAATGATTTGCCCACGACATGTCGTGGGCAAGACTTTTGGTGAAAAAAATTGCACTACGACATCTCGTAGTGCAATTTGTGTGATGTTTCCTTTTGGTCTTGAAAATCAGTAAAGTATTGAGATGTTTTGATAAGAAGGAAAAGCAACTGAGTGATTAAAGGTTTGTTCAATGAAGATTTTCAGTTTTGTTGCACTACATTGATTTGGTCATAACTCTTTCGTCTTAGGTCCGAATTGGGTGTTTCAAAGGGCTATGGAAAGCTAAGACAAAGTGTTACAACTTTCATGTTTTATGTTTTCCCTAATCCATAGTGTATCATGATCAAATCCTGGTGGAAAGTCGCTGCTATGAAGTGTTTTGTTCTTGTTTCCAGAAAAATGGCTAAGTATTGGAGCTTCTGATTCTCAGGTTTTAGCTGGGCAGCTGAAGGCGTGAAGTCTCAAGGCAAGAAGGCGTGAATTGTCAAAGGCTGGTCTGCTTGGAAGCTCGCGGGGAAGCTGAAGGCGTGAGAAGCGCAAGCAGGAAGGCGTGAAACGACTCTGATTTCTTCGCTTGAAGCTTTGAACAGTGAAGGCGCAGACGCTTAAGCCTGGAGGCGTGCGGCAAGTGGCTGGGGTTGACGAAGGCGCAGGAAATCAACACCAAAGGCGCTGGAATGCTGGAGGAATTCTTCAACTTCGAATTTTCACATTTTTGGGCTGATTTTGGTTCTTCCTTTCAAGGACACTTTTGTAATATCTTTAGATATTTTTAGTTAGAGTATTGGTTACATTTCTACTCCTCTATATATAGGAGATGTAGCTAATGTAAAAGGGGGAGGATTCTAGATTTTAGAACTATCTTTTGAATTTTAGCGGGAGCTTTTCTCCCTCTCATTTTCTCTCTCTAGATCTACTTTCTCTCACTAAACATTTATTCTCCGATCTCAACTCCGATTATGAATTTGGACTGGATTCTTCTTTCTTATTCTCAATTGACAAAGGAATCGAGATCTCTCTTGATTTAATCGGTAAATTCTTCCAATTAAATGAGAATGAGCTTATCAATGTTGGAATTTGTTGATTTTGAAATGAGAAAGATGTTTTCTGGCTAAATCTATGATATCTTAGGATTCTTAATGGATGAATGCGTGATTTAGTAGATTGTATGCTATGCAGTCAATCCAATTGTTGAGTATTGAAATCACATTTGAATTATGCATAGACATATGTTGAATTTCATAATTCTTAGCTATTTTTGAATGGATCAAGCTTCAATTGTGGTCGACATGCTAAATTGAGGAGTGATTCATCAAAGTTAGCGAAGTTGCATGAACTGAGAACTAAATTGTGATTGTTTAAGTCCTTGCACTTGATCTCTGTAATCAACTCAATTCTGAGACTCAGGCCTCGCCGTAGGAAGTGTGAATGAATTGAAACATTAGGAAAAGTGTAAAAGGAGCTTTCTGTGTTAACAACGATGATATGTGAACCCTAGGATGGGCCTCGCCATGGGAGTTCTTAGGACTTTTCATGTTAGAGTAGTTAACTTGGAGAGTTGAGACTTTGCGGAGCTTATTCCACCATTCTCGGGCCTTGCCATGGGAGGAGATGGTGATTTGGGGGTACAAGCAGTGGTGTGGTCGCCATGCTAACCACAGCTTGGACTTCTAGGCAATTTAGGTCTCCATTTCATTTAATTGTTTACCGATTGAATAGCATAGATTTACTATGCCTGTGTTCATCCGATTCAAGAATCCTAAGATATCTGTTTCCTCCTTGCTTGTCGCTTTATTTTGCATCTTTGTTTTCGTTCTTTTGTGTTGAATTTTCCTCTTTCTAGTATTTAGATTCTGTGACAAGAGTTTTAGAACAATTTACTCAATTTTTTTGACCTACGCCTTCCCTGTGGATTACGATCCCTACTTACGCTACTACATTAGTGTTTATGGTAAAATTGAGCTGATACGACTTTAGGCTATCAATTTTTGGCGCCGCTGCCGGGGAAGGCAAACGGTTCTGGAATTTGTTAAATTGTTCTTGATTTTTACTTGTTCTACTCTGTGTTTTTGTGTGTGACATTTACTTTAGCTTTCATTTTGGTGTATGTTTTGTTATGTGCATTGTTTTGAGTACGTGTTGAGATTTGTGGTCTATTTCTTTGTTGCATATTTGAAGTTCTTGTTTCTTTGTTATTATACTCCACAACTGTGTGTTGTGTATGCCAAGATCTAGCAGGTTTGCAGGAGAACCACAATTCATATTGGATCTTGAGTTGGAGAAAACTTTGAGAGCACAGTTGAAGCAACAGAGAGAAATGGCAGCCCGAGGAGCACAAGCACCTCGGTTTGGAGACCACTATGCAGTAAACTTCGATAATCGATTTGGTCATCAGGACATCGATGTGGAAAGCTACCACATTCCTCCACAAATTGTTTCCATGATCACCCAGGGCCAATTCTTCCAAGGTCTTGACAACGAGGATCCTAACGATCACCTCGATTGGTTTCTCGGCCTATGTAGCACTTTCAAGTTACCAAGGGTTGACAGGGGTGAAGTTCACATGATTTTGTTTCTTTTATCTTTGCGTGGAAAGGCTAAACATTGGTTCAAGATCATCGGGGGAACAAATGCTGGAATGTCATTTGATGATCTACAGAAGAGGTTCTTGTCCAAATACTTCCCTCCAGCTAAGCTTGAAAAGAGAAGGTTGGAAATTATGAACTTTCAGCAACAAGAAGGTGAGACATTTAGGGAAGCTTGGGAGGATTCAATGACTTGATCAGACAATGTCCCAATCATGACTTAGGAGAGATCAGGGAACTAAATACTTTCTTCAAAGGCTTAACTTCTGAATCCTCTTTGATGGTTAAGGCATGTGCTAACGGGGCACTCAAAGACAAGTCTGTGCCTGAAGTACGGGAGCTATTTAATCAAATTGCTGAGGATGAGTATATCTTCCCAGAGATCCGAAAGCCACATGCCAGAAGACAAAGAGGAGTACTTGATGTAGATGAGAAGACTTCTCTTAGTGCAAAGTTCGAAGCATTGGCCAAGCAAGTGCAAACTCTAAAGGCAACTCAAGCCAAGACACCTGTGTTGTCTTGTGGACTATGCAAAGGGGATCACCACACGGATGAATGCGCCATCACTACTGAATCCATTCAGTATGTGAGCAACTCTGGCAATAAACCTCAATATGGTGGGAACTATTCTGGCAACAACTACAATGGAGTCAATAGATCATATGGTGGCAACCAAGGAAGTTGGAGTAATCAGCAGAACTGAGGAGGAAACTATTACCAAGGGAATGATCAAAGGAAAACAACCACTGCACCTCCAGGTTTTGATCACCAAGCCAGCACCTCAGAACAAAGGAAAGTCCATGGAGGATATGTTCCAAAGTCTTATGGAAAAGATGGATAAAAACGAGGACAGATTTGTTGCTTTGGAGACAACTGTAAGACATCATGTTGCCACATTCAAGAACATTGAGACGTAATTGGGGCAACTTGCTAATGATATGCATCATAGGCCTAGTGGAGCTCTTCCTAGTGATACGGTGCCGAATCCTAAAAACAGGGTTGGGTGTAATGCCATTGTGCTGAGAAGTGGTAAGGAAGTTCAGAAGTCATCTAAGCCTGAAAACGAGGAATGTGTTATTGAGGAGGAAGGTGATCAAATGGAGAAAGATAGTATCAATGAGGATGTGGAGGATGTTGAACAGGAAGCTCTAGCATCTGAGAAAAAGGGTGAACAATCAGATACAAAAACTATGAATAAGGAAATACCAGCTAGGGTAGGAAATGAGATCACCAAGAACTCTAATCCTTATAACTACCCTGAGTATGCTCCAAAACATCCATTTCCAGAGAGAAAAAAACCACCTCCAAAGCAAGGCCCTCAGTTCAAAAGGTTCCTGGATGTACTCAAGCAGGTGAATGTGAATCTTCCTTTGATGGATTTAGTGACATCAATGCCAAAATATGCCAAATATCTCAAGAATCTCATCTCCAACAAAGAGCAAATCTTGAGATGTGATGTTCCAATGATGGTTTCTGAGTGCACTCAAGCTTGGATGGTTCATGATCTTTCTCCGAAGCTTAAGGATCCTGGGATTTGCACTATCCCATGCAAAATAGGCACAAGGTATTTTGCAAAGGCGTTGTGTGACTTGGGTGCTGGAATCAACTTAATGCCATTATCCATTGCTATCAATGTTGGATTGGAAAGCCGGATTCGCCCAGTTGCAGTAACTCTCCAATTGGCAGATAGATCATTGGTAACTCCCACTGGCTTGGTAGAAGATGTTTTGGTAAGAATAGATAAATTTACATTACCGGTTGATTTTATTATGCTTGACATGGAAAAGGACCCTGAGGTTCCTCTCATTTTTGGTCGTCCCTTCTTAGCCACTGGTGATGCATTAATTCGTGTTCGAAACAAAACGGTCACATTTAGGATTAATAACGAGGAAGTAGTTTTTGATGTGAACTATGCCATGAAACAACCCGTGTACACAGAGTCTTTGTGTTCCATTCAAGTTGTTGAATGTTCTCCTACTTTCGTTGATGAGGGTGTTAAGCATGACTATATTTCTGTCGATAAATTTGTTGATGATGAAGAAATTGATTTGGAATAACTTGATGTAGAAGATATCATGATTTTACCTGACAATGCATCTGTGGTAGATTGTTGTTCAATTGGTCCAATAAATGAGGCAAACTTTGAATTATCAAGCGAAACTTTGGTAGATCATACCTCACAGGAAGCATGTGTTATGAATTGTTCAAATGATAGGGAGGGTCATGCTTTACTTGATGATGATGGCTGTTCTTTTCTTGATGTCTTGATTAATTGCATAGAGTCACATTTGGAAGAACATCGTGATATCCAAAATCAAAATAATGTGGAAATTGCTGAGACTCTTTGTGAATCATCAACTCTTGAAACTGTGAATGTCACTGAAAACATACAACAAGTGTTACATGAGAAAGCCAATCATGTTAGTCTTGATGATAAAGATGTAAAGTTTCTTATTGATAATGATAACATGGTTAATAACTGTGAGTTTGAGACTTTTACTTTTGAACTTTCTGATGAGCTGGTTGAGACCATAGATGTGCAATCCTTGGTTGAGCCTGGCAGGACTACTGTGGATAGTGTGTCACAAGAGGGCTATGATGTGCTTCAAATGAATGTGAAATTTGGAGGAAATTTTTCTCATGATCCTGTGCTCTCACATCTTCTCAACACTCCAGTGTTTTCTGGGAAGGAGCATGATAATGAGAGTTCATCTTTTGTGTGGTGCAGAGATGGATTTACTGAGTTTGTTTCATGACCAAGACATACTTTGTGGAGTAATAACGTCTAGCTGGAAGACTATCTAAATCCAGAACTACTTCTTTCCCTTAGCTTTTATAAGTAGTTTGTTTTCTTTTCATTCTGTCTTTAAGTTCCTTTCATTTTGGAATTCACTTTTCAAAACCACTCATGTTAAAGGTTTTTGACCAGGAAGGACATTGCAAGAGATTAGCCATTCACTCAAGAGGCCAAGTGTGAGGGAGTGATGCCAAAGAATTTTTCTCATGAGAAAGATGGACTAAGAAATCTCCTCAATGCAAACATTTGAATTCATGACTATATCAATACCAGGGAGCTCCTAAACCTATCTTTTATTTACATTGAGGACAATGTATGTTTTAAGTGTGGGGGAGTGTATGTTTGCTATGGTTTGTATCTCTTGAATTTTGGATGCTTATTTGCCTTGCATGAGTGATGAAATCGTTTGGGAAGTTTTGTACCATATGCAACATTTTTTTTTAAGTTTTGTGGTGAATTTTGAGTGTGAGCATATAACGTCTAGTTATTTGTGATGTTTTTGTATGATTTGTGCAAAATTCAAACATTTGGTGAAATTTTAGAATTTTTGTTGAATAAGAGATGTTTGAACACAAGTTTTGTGTAGTTGACATTTCTGTGGCAAAGTATTCATAACCATGGAAATTTGTGGTGTTTGTGGTGCTGTTTTGGTGGGTTTAAATCTTAAGTGTTAAGGAGTGTGAGTGTGCTAGAAAGTGTAATGAAATGAACAAAGGGTGGTGCAAGTGAGGCTATGGAATGTAGAACACTTTGTACTATGGTTTTGCTCCTTTGTTAAGCCATGTTCAAAATTTGAGATCATCCATCTTTACTTTTGTATTGTGTGCGAAAATGGTTTGTTCTCTTTGATTCCAATCTTGATGAAATTGGTGCATTTTGCTGACTAAGGCCCGATGTTAATGTAAGATAGATATGCCATGCAAAACTCAATTGACATAGGAGGTAATGTGTATGGATTCGTTTCTTTTTGTTATGCATTTATCTGGTGTCTCCAGAATTCGTGCATGTTTAGTCAATTTGGGATTCTTATGAACATGTGCTTGCACAAGAAATGATATGGGAGAAAAAGCCATATTGGCAACTGGGAAAGAAAAAGCCATAAGAACCTGGCATTCAAATTTGGAGGAAAAAGCCATAAAACCCAGGCATTATTTCAGTCATGAATATGTGCACCAATGTGCAGCACTAATGTGCAGAATAAGGGAAATGTCCCATAGAGTACCAATGTACGCATAGGTACCATTGATCTTGTGATTGCATGTTCATAAGGGTGTACAAGGAGATTGGCATGTATTGAATGGTATGTGAGACCAGCTAGATGGTGTATAGCAAGGGAATAGATGAAGTGCATGTTCCTCAGCACACACTTGCACGCATGACATTTTGGTCTTTATTCATTGTGCCTTGGTTGATAATTTGAGCTAAAAGTTGATAGCTTGGAATTGAGGTTATGATAAGAGTTTTGATATTGCATGAAAAAATCTGTTTTGATGAACTCAAATGAGAACAAGTTTGACAGAAGAGTGAAGTCTAGTGCAAAGTGGTTTTGAAATGTGAGTTGTGTGTTATGTCTTTGCTTGAGGACAAGCAAAAGTTCAAGTGTGGGGGAATTTGATAAGTTGGTGTTATACCAACTATTATGTGTTAAAATGCTTGGCTTTTGTTGTGTGTTTTATGTGCATATGTGATGTTTTGGAAGGTTTTACGCATTTATGTGTTTGCAATATGAAAATGATCAAATGGTGCAAAAAGAGCAAAAAATTGTGATAATTGAAGTGAAAATTGTCAAAAGGCAAATGGAGGAACCGAAAATGCATATTTGGCCAAATTAGGGTTTTGGCAGCTTTGAGTGTGAATTTGTTTTGAGCATAACTTCTTCAATATTAATCCAATTGGGGAGTTATTTAGTGTTCTGAAAAGCTTTTTGAATGCAATACATTTCTTATGTTTTAACTATTTTCTAATTGTGCGTGCAAGACTATGAAATATGAGTTTCGTTTCGGAATACCATGTTTTTAGGGTTTTAGGGTTTTATCTGCCTGCCACATGTTGGTTTTTTGATGATATCTTGAGTTACAGGAACCCAATGATTCTGATTCTTGAACTGGTGGAAAGCTAAGAGGATTAGCTAGAACTTTTATGTGTACCACTGGGTCTCATTCAGAGGCTATGACGCATGAATCTGGCATGGAAGTGGAGCTTGGTGCTGGAATGAACACTAAGTTACACATGGTCTTGCATTGTATCGTTTGGCATGCCATCCTTGAACGAGCCTTGCCAACACCTTGCCAAGCTTTGCCAACCTCGCCAACCTTGCCAACCTTGCACATCCTTGGCACACCACTTGTGCACAACACAACATGCCACTCTTGCCTAAACATTTGCACCCTTGGCACGCCACACATGCACACCACTTTGCCACACTTGGCACCACACCTTGCCAAACCGTGCCACACCTTGCCGAACCAGGCCAAGACTTGCCAAACCAACCTTGCTAAGATTTGCAAAACACACCTTGCCAAGCACCACCTTGCCACACTTGGCACCTCACTATGCACTTACCTTGGCACACCATTTCAACACACAACCTTGGCACACCATTTGCACACTTTGGCACGACAATTGCCATCCATACACCTTGAACCACCATCACTTAGCATACTCTCATTGGCACATCACTTGGCATGAAACTTGGAATTGAGTTCAGCAAGCACAACACCCTTGGCACACTACTAAAGCAGTCTTGGCACAACATTTACACACTGTAAACATGATTGCACTCACATTGGCACAGGAAAGAACTAGGTAGCCAAGCACGTTTTGTCGTGGGCAAACTTTGAGGACAGGAATATGGCCTACGATATGTTGTAGGCCAAATTTGAGAGAACAAAAAATGGCCTACGACATGTCGTAGGCCATTCTTGAAGGAAAATGATTTGCCCACGACATGTCGTGGGCAAGAATTTTGGTGAAAAAAATTGCACTACGACATCTCGTAGTGCAATTTGTGTGATGTTTCCTTTTGGTCTTGAAAATCAGTAAAGTATTGAGATGTTTTGATAAGAAGGAAAAGCAACTAAGTGATTAAAGGTTTGTTCCATGAAGATTTTCAGTTTTGTTGCACTGCATTGATTTGGTCATAACTCTTTCGACTTAGGTCCGAATTGGGTGTTTCAAAGGGCTATGGAAAGCTAAGACAAAGTGTTACAACTTTCATGTTTTATGTTTTCCCTAATCCATAGTGTATCATGATCAAATCCTGGTGGGAAGTCGCTGCTATGAAGTGTTTTGTTCTTGTTTCAAGAAAAATGGCTAAGTATTGGAGCTTCTGATTTTTAGGTTTTGGCTGGGCAGCTGAAGGCGTGAAGTCTCAAGGCAAGAAGGCGTGAATTGTCAAAGGCTGGTCTGCTTGGAAGCTTGCGGGGAAGCTGAAGGCGTGAGAAGCGCAAGCAGGAAGGCGTGAAACGACTCTGATTTCTTCGCTTGAAGCTTTGAACAGTGAAGGCGCAGACGCTTAAGCCTGGAGGCGTGTTGCTTGTGGCTGGGGTCGACGAAGGCGCAGGAAATCAACACCAAAGGCGCTGGAATGTTGGAGGAATTCTTCAACTTCAAATTTTCACATTTTTGGGCTGATTTTGGTTCTTCCTTTCAAGGACACTTTTGTAATATCTTTAGATATTTTTAGTTAGCGTATTGGTTACATTTCTACTCCTCTATATATAGTAGATGTAGCTAATGTAAAAGGGCGAGGATTCTAGATTTTAGAACTATCTTTTGAATTTTAGCGGGAGCTTTTCTCCCTCTCATTTTTTCTCTCTAGATCTACTTTCTCTCACTAAACATTTATTCTCCGATCTCAACTCCGATTGTGAATTTGGACTGGATTCTTCTTTCTTATTCTCAATTGACAAAGGAATCGAGATCTCTCTTGATTTAATCGGTAAATTCTTCCAATTAAATGAGAATGTGCTTATCAATGTTGGAATTTGTTAATTTTGAAATGAGAAAGATGTTTTCTGGCTAAATCTATGATATCTTAGGATTCTTAATGGATGAATGCGTGATTTAGTAGATTGTATGCTATGCAGTCAATCCAATTGTTGAGTATTGAAATCACATTTGAATTATGCATAGACATATGTTGAATTTCATAATTCTTAGCTATTTTTGAATGGATCAAGCTTCAATTGTGGTCGACATGCTAAATTGAGGAGTGATTCACCAAAGTTAGTGAAGTTGCATGAACTGAGAACTAAATTGTGATTGTTTAAGTCCCTGCACTTGATCTCTGTAATCAACTCAATTCTGAGACTCAGGCATCGCCGTAGGAAGTGTGAATGAATTGAAACATTAGGAAAAGTGTAAAAGGAGCTTTCTGTGTTAACAACGATGATATGTGAACCCTAGGATTGGCCTCGCCATGGGAGTTCTTAGGACTTTGCATGTTAGAGTAGTTAGCTTGGAGAGTTGAGACTTTGCGGAGCTTATTCCACCATTCTCAGACCTCGCCATGGGAGGAGATGGTGATTTGGGGGTACAAGCAGTGGTGTGGTCGCCATGCTAACCACAGCTTGGACTTCTAGGCAATTTAGGTCTCCATTGCATTTAATTGTTTACTGATTGCATAGCATAGATTTACTAGGCCTGTGTTCATCCGGTGCAAGAATCCTAAGATATCTGTTTCCTCCTTGCTTGTCACTTTATTTTGCATCTTTGTTTTCGTTCTTTTGTGTTGAATTTTCCTCTTTCTAGTGTTTAGATTCTGTGACAAGAATTTTAGAACAATTTACTCAATTTTCTTGACCTAAGCCTTCCCTGTGGATTACGATCCCTACTTACGCTACTACGTCAGTGTTTAGGGTTAAATTGAGCTAAGACGACTTTAGGCTATCAATTAGGTTTCTGGGTTTGGCTACAGTTGGGAAGTCCAAACTGCTCACAGAAAGAACCAAGATCCTTCCTCCTTTGTGCCCTGTCTTTTGCCAGTTGCCGTAGCATTTTATCTTGCCTGCAGATTCGCAGGGCAACCTATTGGATTTATGTCAGCGGTCCATATGTAATATGTTCATATGGAACCACTCTATTATATGTGTTTCTAAGTTCTTCTCTTGAACCATATCCCGCAAAGACTTTGGAAGTCCATCAAGAAATTTCTCCTTCCAATAAGTTGGATTACCATCAGGTTTGGCATATATTCTGGTGAAAAATGTGTCTTTATACCATCGGAAATACGATAAGTTTTTGCACTTCAAATTGTTTAATAATTCTGATGATCTGTCTCTGAAAATACTTGGATCACCAATAAAAGTTTTGGCAATAGTAAATATTAAAGTAGATACAGCATCAGAAATAGTATCATCGTCTTGTAGGATTGGTTCTCATTGATCATCAGTCTTAACTGAGTGCATGATGCTTTGTCTGTCATCTTCAGTGAGATGTCCTTTTAATTGCCCTGTAAAACCGGCAACTAAAATGTATGCTGCCAATTGGTCTGTACAAGCCTGAGATGTTCTATATGATGTTGCCACCATTGTCATCTGTTGGAGAATAGTCATCATACTATACTCCGTCTATCTATCTATGTTCCACTCATAGATATTGTTGGCATTGTAGCTATTTTGGAGAATGTTGGGTCTTTCTTCCAACATCATATCTGGGTATGTTGCCCTGGGAATAGTACAACTTCTGAGGCCTTTTCCAGTTTGATAGTTGTTTGTCACCAAATTAACTTCGATGTCTTAGTTTAGCAATCTCTGCCACTGGAGATTCTGATTGTGATTGTTCATCTTCAGACATTTCTCTTTTGTCCAAGACACACATAGCTTGATTTACCGAAGCAGATGCTGAAGCACGAACACTTGATTTTTGCTTCAATTTTGGGGTAGTAAAGGTTTCTTCAATCTTTGCTATCATTTTCTCTAACTCGGTTAAAGGTCTGTTTGCTAACTGGTTAGCTATCTTGGAAGGTATTTCATGTGGTTTGAAGAGAGGTTTATTTGGGAAAGTGTTTGATACATGTGAAGATGTAGATGTAGTTTGGATAGGCTTGGTAAGGAGATGTTCTCCAATAGCTTGAAGATATTTGTTGGTGTAGTTGTTTTGTTCGTAAATGCTCTGAATATCTCTTGCACTTACTGGACCTGTATCTTTTGCTTCCTTTTGTTTGAAAGGAATTGCCTTGATTTCCACTGAATTGTATGAAGTAGTGAATGATGATGGTGGCGGAAGTTCTGACCTTACTGTCTCACCATCAATAACCTGCCAAGTCTTTGTAACACAGATCTCTTTTTTATTTGAAAAAGGATAATGTATACAATTGTTAGTTGCATAATGTTCAAACCATGCAAAAAATGCTAAATGCAACTCGTTTATATTCATGAAATCATAATATTTTTCTTGTATTTCTTTTTTATTTTCATTTTTATAGTTTTCAAAAAACCATTTTCTTTTTTCTTGGTTTTCTTTACTATAAAATTCTTTTCTGAGTATTTCTTTGTCTATTCCAAAATCTTGTTTGAGCATCCTTAATTCTCCTATATTATCTGTCATATTAGAATATGTAGGTGATCTAGGAAGGCTATTACTTCACGTTGTTCAAGGAATATGTTTGAGATTCTACTGTGTATCTAGCTTGTGGTATCTTAGATGTATTGTCTAAACCATGGATACGTGTATCAACTGAGAAGACTGAAGATCTTGGTGGTTGTCTAGAAAACTGGGCTTCAAAAGACCTCCTACCTGTCTGACTATTCACAATGTTTGAGATCCTAAGACTTTGAGTTCTATCAAAGGTGATTTGGACTCCGCTAGGAAATTGTCTAATATTTGATACGGCTGTATTTTGGA
Organism: Ophiorrhiza pumila; assembly: GCA_016586305.1. Classification (NCBI taxonomy): domain Eukaryota; kingdom Viridiplantae; phylum Streptophyta; class Magnoliopsida; order Gentianales; family Rubiaceae; genus Ophiorrhiza; species Ophiorrhiza pumila. Next base: position 16,934,418 of record BLIW01000011.1, read on the forward strand.
CTGGTACCGGTGGGTTTGCTTCTGTCAAAAATCAATTTTTAGGCAAAGTTACCTGACTCCATTTTATGCTTCTAGGAATAGACAACCTAGATTTAGCCAAATCTGTTTGAAACATGACTGTTTCACCTTTTTTAGAGGCACTGACTGCTCCTGTATTGAAAGCTGAATTCATAGCTTTGTATTGGATTCTAAATAAGATCATAACAGGAAGTGTTCCATTTTTTGCTTTAAAGTTTGCAACTTTAACATTTAGTGTCAAAGCATCAACTATGTTTCTATCTTGTAAAGAAACAGTAAAATTTGGAAAACAATCAAAATAAACCGGTCCTTCACATAGACTAGTTTCAATCATTCATAGCAAAGAGTCTTCAAAATTCAAGAATCTACAATCTCTAAGACAAAGAAGTAAAGATGTACCCAAGCCTTCTCTGTTTAGAGGTTTAGCAGCAACTTAAACAAGTCCAAAATGCAAATAATTGTATTTTTTGTTTATGTTTTCCAATTGTCTTCTTAGACAATAGTTTAGTGTTTTCGTAATCTGATAAGTTGGTTTTATACCAACTTCAATGTATTATTTCACTTGGCTTTTACCTTGATTTTCATGCAAATGTGTGGTGCAATGTGCTATATTGTGTGTTTATGTGGTTTGCAACTCATAGTGTTTAAATGGTGAAAAAAAAACCAAAAATGTTGTTAAAATGAGGAAAATATATGGTTGGTGTCAATTGACAAGGTTTAGAGTTTGAAACAATGAGAATGGTGAGTGGGAATTTAAGGAAAACCGAAAATGAGCTTATTTGGCAAAATTAGGGTTTGGGAAGAATGATGATGCAACTTGTTTTGGGTATAACTCTTTCACTTCTTGTCCGAATGATGAGATCTTGCATGTTTTGGAAAGTTATTTGAGTGTACTTCATTTCTCATGTTTTACCTTTCTTCTCATTCTGTGCGCAAGTATGAGAAACAGGGGCATCTTTCCAATTGCTACTCCAGGTTTTCATCTTTGATTTCATATTGCCACATTTTGGTAGAATTAGAATATCTTGGGCTGCAGACCTCGAATGATGCTGATTCTTGAACCAATGGAAAGCCAAGAGAAAGATCTAAAACTTTGATGTTTACCCCAAAGTCTGATTCAGAAACGAAGACACACGAATATTGCATAGAAGTAGAAAGATGTGCTGCATGAAAAAAAGTGTGAAGATTTTGTCCACGAAGCCTCGTGGACAAAGGAAAAACTGTGAAATTTTGTCCACGAAGCCTCGTGGACAAAACAAAAGTGGGTAAACTTTTCCCCACGAGGTCTCGCGGGCATGTGAAAACATGACACAAATACTCCACGAAGTCTCGTGGAGGAAATTTCCAGCTCTACCACATCTCACTGTTTTGGCCATAACTTGCTCGTGGTTTCTCCAATTTTAGTGATTCAAAAAGCTGTAGAAAGCTACGATTTGGGGCTATAACCTTCATGTTTTAAGGTTTCATAAATTCCTACAGCAGCATATTCGATTTTTGGTTGGGAGATTGCTGAATACTTGAACAACTTGAGCATTCCAATAAGTTTGATGTTTGTGTTTGAAATCACTTTTGCATTCTCACTTTGTACATAATCTCTTCCACAGCACTTCACACATGATCAAAGTTGGCGAGACTTCGTCAAAAGTGGCGAGACTTCGCCAAAAGTTGGCGAGACTTCGTAGAAGCTGGCGAAGCTTCGTGGAGCTGAAACTTCTCTCTGCCACACTTTAGTATTTCAGCCATACCTCTCTTGTCCTAGGTCGGAATTGGATGATTCAAAAAGCTGTGGAAAGCTAACACATAGGGCTATAACTTTGGTCTTTTAAGGTTTTCCAAATTCACGATGCATCGTGGTCGAAATCTGGCTGGAAGTTGCTGCCAGGTTTGTGATGTTAATGGGTTTCCAGAAAAATGGCTAAGTGTTGACGCTTTGGTTTTCTGAATTTCCAGGCAGCTGAAGGCGTGAATATCGGTGGCAGGAAGGCGTGATTTCCTGAAGGTTGTTCTGCTTGGAAGCTTGCGAGGTTGCTGAAAGCGTGATTTCCTTAGGTTTGAAGGAGTGGAAGTGCTCTGATTTTTCTCACCTGGAGTCTGAGCAGCGAAGGCGTGAAGACCAGAGGCCTGAAGGAGTGACGAGGTTGACGAAGGCGTGAAATGCTTAAGACTGAAGGCGTGGGAAATGGACTGAAGGCGCACAACTGTTGGCTTGAAGGCGCGGGAATGCTGAATTTTTCTTCAAACTTGGAATTTTCACATTTTTTGGGCTGATTTTGGTTCTTCCTTTCAAGGACACTTTTGTAATATCTTTAGATATTTTTAGTTAGCGTATTAGTTACAGTTCTACTCTTCTATATATAGGAGATGTAGCTAATGAAAAAATGGAGGATCTTTTTCGGATGATTTTTTTAGGGAGAGAGGATTATTCGAGATTTTAGAACTATCTTTGAATTAGAGCGAGAATTCTCATTTTCTCTCTCTAGATCTACTTTCTCTCACTAAACATTTCTTCTCCGATCTCAACTCCGATTGTGAATTTGGACTGGATTCTTCTTTCTTATTCTCAATTGACAAAGGAATCGACAATTCTCTCGATTAAATCGGTAAATTCTTCCAATTAAGTGAGAATGAGCTTATCAATGTTGGAATTTGTTGATTTTGAAATGAGAAAGATGTTTTCTGGCTAAATCTATGATATCTTAGGATTCTTAATGGATGAATTTGTGTTTTAGTAGATTGTATGCTATGAAATCGATCTAGTTGTTGAGTATTGAAATCACATTTGAATTGAGCATAAATATATGTTGAATTTCATAATTCCTAGCTAATCTTGAATAGATCAAGCTTCAATTGTGGTCGACATGCTAAATTGAGGAGTGATTAATCAAAGTTAGCAAAGTTGCATGAATCGAGAACTAAATTGTGATTGTTTAAGTCCTTGCACTTGTTTTCTGTAATCAACTCAATTCTGAGACTCGGGCCTCGCCGTAAGAAGTGTTAATGAATTGAAACATTAGGAAAAGTGTAAAAGGAGCTTTCTGAGTTAACAACGATGATATGTGAACCCTAGGATGGGCCTCGCCATGGGAGTTCTTAGGACTTCGTATGTTTGAGTAGTTAGCTTGGAGAGTTGAGACTTTGCGGAGCTTATACCACCATTCTCATGCCTCGCCATGGGAGAGGATGGTGATTTGGGGGTACAAGCAGTGGTGTGGTCGCCATGCTGACCACAGCTTGGACTTCTAGGCAATTTAGGCCTCCATTGCATTTAATTGTTTACTGATTGCATAGCATAGATTTACTAAGCCTGTGTTCATCCAATACAAGAATCCTGAGATATCTGTTTCATCCTTGCTTGTTGCTATATTTTGCATCTTTGTTTTCGTTCTTTTGTGTTGAATTTTTCTTTTTCCAGTACTTAGATTATGTGACAAGACTTTTAGAACAATTTGCTCAATATTCTTGACCTACGCCTTCCCTGTGGATTACGATCCCTACTCACGCTACTACATTAGTGTTTAGGGTAAAATTGACGAGGTGCGAGACTCGACAACAATTTTTGGTGCCGTTGCCGGGGAAGGCAATCGGTTCTGGAATTTTTTGAATTGTTCTTGATTTTTACTTGTTCTTCTTTGTGTTTTTGTTTGTGGCATTTACCTTAGTTTTCAGTCTGTGTTGTTTTCTGTTCGTGTTGAGAATTGTGATCTGTTTCTGTGTTGCATATTTGAAGTATTGTTTTTTTTTGTTATTACACTCCACAACTGTGTGTTGTGTATGCCAAGGTCTAGCAGGTTTGCAGGAGAACCACAATTCTTATTGGATCTGGAGTTGGAGAAAACTTTGAGAGCACATTTGAAGCAACAGAGAGAAATGGCAGCTCAAGGAGCCCAAGCACCAAGGTTTGGAGACCACTATGCAACAAACTTCGATAATAGATTTGGTCATCAGGATATCGATGTGGAAAGTTACCACATTCCTCCACAAATTGTATCCATGATCACCCAGGGCCAGTTCTTCCAAGGTCTTGACAATGAGGATCCCAACGACCACCTTGATTGGTTTCTCAGCCTATGTAGCACTTTCAAGCTGTCGAGAATTTATAGGGGTGAGGTTCACAGGATTTTGTTTCCTTTATCTCTGCGTGGAAAGGCTAAACACTGGTTTAAGAGCATTGGAGGAGCCAATGCAGATATGTCATTTCCAACAACAAGAAGGTGAGACATTTAGGGAAGCTTGGGAGAGATTCAATGACTTGATCAGACAATGTCTTAACCATGACTTGGGATAGATCAGGGAACTAAACACATTCTTCAAGGGCCTAACTCCTGAATCCTCAATGATGGTTAAGGCATGTGCTAATGGGGCACTCAAAGACAAGTCTGTGCCGGAAGTTCGTGAATTGTTCAACCAAATTGCTGAGAATGAGTATATCTTCCCAGAGACCCGAAAGCCACATGGCAGAAAGCAAAGAGGAGTCCTGGAGTTAGACGAGGAAACTTCACTCAATGCAAAGGTTGAAGCCTTAGCTAAGGAAATGCAATCCTTAAAAGCAACTCAAGCCAAGACACCTGTGTTGTCTTGTGGAATATGCAAGGGTGAGCATTATACTGATGAGTGCTCTGTCACCACAGAGTCCATTCAATATGTGAATAACTATGGCAACAGGCCACAGTACTCAGGAAATTACTCAGGAGGGATTAATAGAGGTTATGGAGGTAATCAAGGAACTTGGGGACAACAGAACCAAAGTCAGGGAGGCCAATATACTCAAGGGACTGATCAAAGGAGAACTTCCAATCCTCCACCAGGTTTTGATCATCAAGCCAGTACCTCAGAGCCAAGGAACTCATCAGTGAAAGAAATGCTCCGTAGTCTTATAGAAAAGGTGGATAAAAATGAGGAGAGATTTGTTGCTTTGGAGACATCTGTAAGACATCATGATGGCACATTCAAAAACATTGAGATGCCATTGGGTCAACTTGCGAATGCTATACATCATAGGCCTAGTGGATCTCTCCCGAGTGATACAATCCCAAATCCCAAAGGCAGGGCAGAGTGTAAAGTCATTACATTGAGAAGTGGTAAGAAAGTGCAAAAATCATCTAAGCCTGAGGAGGAGGAATGTGTCATTGAGGAGGAAAGTGTTCAAATTGAGGAAGAGAATGTTTATGAGGAAATGGCACCAAAGAAGGTTGATGAACAGGAAACGATTGCATTGGAAAAGAAGGATGAGCAAAATGCTACAAAAACTGTGAAGAAGAAAATACCAACTAGAGTGGGTAATGAGATCACGAAGAGCTCCAATCCTTACAACTACCCTGAGTATGCCCCTAAACCTCCTTTCCTAGAAAGAAAGAAACCACCACCAAAACAAGGCCCTCAGTTCAAAAGGTTCTTGGATGTACTCAAGCAGGTGAATGTGAATCTTCCTCTGATGGATTTAGTGACTTCAATGCCAAAATATGCTAAGTATCTCAAGGATCTCATCTCCAACAAAGAGCAAATCTTGAGATGTGAGGTGCCCATGATGGTTTCTGAGTGCACTCAAACTTGGATGGTTCATGATCTTCCTCCAAAGCTTAAGGATCCTGGAAGCTGCACTATCCCATGCTAGATAGGCACAAGACATTTTGCAAAGGCTTTATGTGATTTGGGTGCTGGGATCAATTTAATGCCATTATCCATTGCCATCAGTGTTGGATTGGAAAGCAGGATTCGACCGGTTGCAGTCACACTCCAATTAGCAGACAGATCATTAGTGACTCCCACAGGTTTGGTAGAAGACGTTTTAGTAAGTATTGATAAATTCACTTTGCCTGTTGATTTCATTATACTTGATATGGAAGAGGACCCTAAGGTACCTCTCATTTTTGGTCGTCCTTTCCTGGCCACTGGTGATGCATTAATCGGATTTCGAAATAAAACTGTCACCTTCAGGATTAATAATGAGGAAGTAGTTTTTGACGTGAACTATGCAATGAAACAACCTATGCATGTAGAATCTGTGTGTTCCATTCAGGTTGTTGAGTGTTCTCCAATTTTCGTTGATGAGGGTGTTAAGCATGACTATATTTCTGTTGATGAAATTGTGGATGATGAAGAAAGTGATTGTGATGAGCTTGATGTAGAAGATTGCATGTTTTCATTAGAGAATACACGCATAGAAGAATGTGGTTTCATAGATGTTTCAAACGTTGAAGTGCCAAGTCAATCTTTGGTAGATAATACCTCACAGGAAGCATGTGCAAAGAATTGTTCAAATGATAGTGAAGAACATGTTTTACTTGACGATGATGATGGTTGTTCTTTTCTTGATACTTTGATAAATTGCATAGAGACACATTTGGAAGAGCATTGTGGTATGATGAATAATGATAATGTGGAAATTGCTGAGACTCTTTGTAAAACATCAACTTTTGAAACTAAGAATGCATCTGAATGTGCAATTGGTACTTCACCTCCAGTGCATAATGAGAAATTTTTGTTACACAATGACAATGTTTGTCGTGATGATAATGTTGCGAAAATTGGTGGATAATGTTAGTCTTGATGATAAAATTGCTAACATTTTGAATGAACATGATAACATGGTGAACAATTGTGAATTTGAGACTTTTACTTTTGAACTTCTTGATGAACTTGTTGAGACCATGGATTTGCATTCCATGGTTGAGCCTTCCAGGACTACTATGGATAGTGTGGTAAAAGAGGGTTATGATGTGCTGCAAATGAATGTGATATTTGGAGAAAGATTTTCTCATGATCCTGTGCTTACACATCTCCTCAACACTCCAATGTCTTCTGGGAAGGATGAGCATGCTTATGAGAGTTCATCTTTTGTGTGGAGCAGAGATGGATTTACTGAGTTCTTTTCATGACCAAGACAGATGTTGTGGAAGAATAAAGTCTAGCTGGAGACTATTTAAATCCAGAACTACTGTTTTTTCCCTTGGTTCTAATAAAGTAGTTTGGTTCAATTAGTTTTTACATTTTCTTTTATCTTGATGTTATTCACCAAGGCCACTCATGATAAATGTATATGTTTAGGAAGGGATTTGAAAAGAAAACATGCCATGCTTACTTGAGGCTAAGTGTGGGGAAGAAAGTTCTCATTCAGAGAAGGAACAATGGAAAAAGACAATCCACAGAGCAAACATTGGACTTCATGACTTACCAATATCAGGGAGCTTCTGAACCTATCTCTTTACTTTACATTGAGGACAATGTAAGTTTTAAGTGTGGGGGAGGACAATGTTGCTGTGGTTTGTGTCTTTTTTTTTGTGCTTTGTATGCTGTTTTGAAAATTTTAATTTTTGAATTATATGCATCCTGTTTTGTTATTTTTTTTGTGTTGAGTGGTTTGATTTGTTATGCTTACTTTCTTCTCATGAATTTTTAGTGAAAATATGTGTTGCTTTGAGACTTTTGCCTTTAATGTTAGTTTTGTTGTGTTAGTTTGAGTTTATTACCCGTATGTGTGGTGTTTTCCATGTTTTGTGCAAGTTTTTCATGTATTGAGGAAAATTTAAAATTTTGGTGAAATTTGAAAATTTGGTGAATAAGTGAAAGTTTTGGTGTGAGTGGTGTGTTTTTAGTGGGATGAAGTTTTTAAGTGTTAAGGACTGTGAGTGAGCAATAAGGTGTCAAATGTGTAATGAAAGAAACAAGAGTGTGGTGAAAGTGAGTGCAAGGGCAGTAACACTTTGTGCTATGCTTTGTTCTTTTGTTAGGCTATGTTCAAAATTTGAGTTCATCCAATTTCTATTAATGCTTTGCATGCGAAAATGTTTTTGTTTCCTTTGGTTCCAATCTTGATGAAATTGGCACATTTTGTTGGTCAAGGCATCATGTTAATGTAAGATAGATATGCCATGAAAAATTGTTCTTGGATATAGGAGGAAAATGATTCAATACATTCTTATTGATGTGCATTAACTCGGTTGTTTTGGATGCTCTTGCATGCATAATCTTTTAGAGACATTTAAGAACTTTTAGTCACACAAGAAATGATATGGAGAAAAAGCCTTCGGCAATTGGGAATGAAAAGCCGAAATACCCTTGGCAAGCATAATTGAGAAAAGAAACAGCCATAAAACTCAGGCAGCTAAAGGCTGGCAAGTAAGCAATCCACACTAATTTCTACAAGTTGATCATTGATGCAATAATAATAATTCCAATTCAATCAGCTAGTTATAAAACACCGAGAATCAGCTATGACGTGTTCAAATCTCTCCTTACTTATTTGACAATAGACAAGAATCAGCTTAATCCATAAGACCCAAGGCAGGAGCACCAATGTGTGCAATGAAAGAAAGAAAGAAGAGAAAAGCACTAAAGTGCAAAAGTAAGTGAAATGTGAAGTCAAATATGAAAAGCACCAATGTGCACCATTGATCTTCTTTGATTTTTAGTTCTTGAATGTGGATATTGTGATTGTTATGCAAATAGATGTTTTGGAACAAAAGATATAATGCATGCATAAGAATGTATGAATTAAGATTCCTCACACACACTTGCACCATGACATTTTGGTCTTTATTCATCGTGCCTTGATTGATAACTTGTGTTGAAATTTGATGGATGGGATTAAAGACATGTTATGAATTTTATGCATGAAAAATGAATTTTGATGAACTCATATGAGAACAAGCTTGACAGAGGAGTGAGGTATAGTGTTAAGTGTTTTTGAAATATGGGTTTTGTGTCTTTGCTTGAGGACAAGCAAAAGCACAAGTGTGGGGGAATTTGATAAGTTGGTTTTATACCGACTTAAATGTATTATTTCACTTGGTTTTTACCTTGATTTTCATGCAAATGTGTGGTGCAATGTGCTATATTGTGTGTTTATGTGGTTTGCAACTCATAGTGTTTAAATGGTGAAAAAAAACCAAAAATGTTGTTAAAATGAGGAAAATATATGGTTGGTGTCAATTGACAAGGTTTAGAGTTTGAAACAATGAGAATGGTGAGTGGGAATTTAAGGATAACCGAAAATGAGCTTATTTGGCAAAATTAGGGTTTGGGCAGAATGATGGTGCAACTGTTTTTGGGTATAACGCTTTCAATTCTTGTCCGAATGATGAGAGCTTGCATGTTTTGGAAAGCTCTTTGAGTGTACTTCATTTCTCATGTTTTAACTTTCTTCTAATTCTGTGCGAAAGTATGAGAAACGGGGGCATCGTTCCAACTGCTACTCCAGGTTTTCATCTTTGATTTCATATTGCGACATTTTGGTAGAATTAGTATATATTGCGCTACAAAACTCCAATGATGCTGATTCTTGAACCAATGGAAATCCAAGAGAAAGATCTAAAACTTTGATGTTTACCACAAAGTCTGATTCAGAACCGAAGACACGCATATTGCATAGAAGTCGAAAGATGTGCTGAAGCAAGAACTTTTGCCCACGAGATCTCGTGGGCATGAAAAAAAGTGTGAAGATTTTGTCCACGAAGCCTCGTGGACAAAGGAAAAACTGTGAAATTTTGTCCACGAAGCCTCGTGGACAAAACAAATGTGGGTAAACTTTTCCCCACGAGGTCTCGTGGGCATGTGAAAACATGACACAAATACTCCACGAAGTCTCGTGGAGGAAATTTCCAGCTCTACCACATCTCACTGTTTTGGCTATAACTTGCTCGAGTTTGCTCCGATTTTAGTGATTCAAAAAGCTGTAGAAAGCTACGATTTGGGGCTATAACTTTCATGTTTTAAGTTTTCCTAAATTCCTACAGAAGCTTATTCGAATTTTGGTTGGGAGATTGCTGAATAATTGAACAACTTGAGCATTCCAATAAGTTTGATGTTTGTGTTTGAAATCACTTTTGCATTCTCACTTTGTACATAATCTCTTCCACAGCACTTCACACATGATCAAAGTTGGCGAGACTTCGTCAAAAGTGGCGAGACTTCGTCAAAAGTTGGCGAGACTTCGTCAAAAGTTGGCGAGCCTTCGTAGAAGCTGGCGAAGCTTCGTGGAGCTGAAACTTCTCTCTGCCACACTTTAGTATTTCGGCCATAACTCTCTTTTCCTAGGTCCGAATTGGATGATTCAAAAGGCTGTGGAAAGCTAACACATAGGGCTATAACGTTAGTCTTTTAAGTTGTTCCAAATTCACGATGCATCGTGGTCGAAATCTGGCTGGAAATTGCTTCTAGTTTTGTGATGTTAATGGGTTTCCAGAAAAATGGCTAAGTGTTGACGCTTTGGTTTTCTGAATTTCCAAGCAGCTGAAGGCGTGAATATCGGTGGCAGGAAGGCGTGATTTCCTGAAGGTTGTTCTGCTTGGAAGCTTGCGAGGTTGCTGAAAGCGTGATTTCCTTAGGCTTGAAGGCGTGGAAGTGCTCTGATTTTTCTCACCTGGAGTCTGAGCAGCGAAGGCGTGAAGACCAGAGGCCTGAAGGCGTGACGAGGTTGACGAAGGCGTGAAATGCTTAAGACTGAAGGCGTGGGAAATGGACTGAAGGCACACAACTGTTGGCTTGAAGGCGCGGGAATGCTGAATTTTTCTTCAAACTTGGAATTTTCACATTTTTTGGGCTGATTTTGGTTCTTCCTTTCAAGGACACTTTTGTAATATCATTAGATATTTTTAGTTAGCGTATTAGTTACAGTTCTACTCTTCTATATATAGGAGATGTAGCTAATGAAAAAAGGGAGGATTTTTTTCGGATGATTTTTATAGGGAGAGAGGATTATTGGAGATTTTAGAACTATCTTTGAATTAGAGCTCCGGGAATTCACATTTCTTCTCCGATCTCAACTCTGATTGTGAATTTGGACTGGATTCTTCTTTCTTATTCTCAATTGACAAAGGAATCGACAATTCTCTCGATTTAATCGGTAAATTCTTCCAATTAAGTGAGAATGAGCTTATCAATGTTGGAATTTGTTGATTTTGAAATGAGAAAGATGTTTTCTGGCTAAATCTATGATATCTTAGGATTCTTAATGGATGAATACGTGTTTTAGTAGATTGTATGCTATGCAATCGATCTAGTTGTTGAGTATTGAAATCACATTTCAATTGAGCATAAACATATGTTGAATTTCATAACTCCTAGCTAATCTTGAATAGATCAAGCTTCAATTGTCGTCGACATGCTAAATTGAGGAGTGATTAATCAAAGTTAGAGAAGTTGCATGAATCGAGAACTAAATTGTGATTGTTTAAGTCCTTGCACTTGTTTTCTGTAATCAAATCAATTCTGAGACTCAGGCCTCGCCATAAGAAGTGTTAATGAATTGAAACATTAGGAAAAGTGTTAAAGGAGCTTTCTGTGTTAACAACGATGATATGTGAACCCTAGGATGGGCCTCGCCATGGGAGTTCTTAGGACTTTGCATGTTAGAGTAGTTAGCTTGGAAAGTTGAGACTATGCGGAGCTTATACCACCATTCTCAAGCCTCGCCATGGGAGAGGATGGTGATTTGGGGGTACAAGCAGTGGTGTGGTCGCCATGTTGACAACAGCTTGGACTTCTAGGCAATTTAGGTCTCAATTGCATTTAATTGTTTACTGATTGCATAGCATAGATTTACTAAGCCTGTGTTCATCCAATACAAGAATCCTGAGATATCTGTTTCATCATTGCTTGTTGCTATATTTTGCATCTTTCTTTTCGTTCTTTTGTGTTGAATTTTCCTTTTTCCAGTACTTAGATTCTGTGACAAGACTTTTAGAACAATTTGCTCAATATTCTTGACGTACGCCTTCCCTGTGGATTACGATCCCTACTCACGCTACTACATTAGTGTTTAGGGTAAATTGACGAGGTGCGACACTCGACATCATAATCATTATTCAGATTAATAGCTTGTTCAACTGTTTTAACAGTATAATCAGATACCAAGTTCCATTTATCTTTATAAACTTCACTTGATGGTTTCTTTGGAATTTTCCAATTGTCAATTGATTGCTCAATATTTTCAAGGTTTATTTCTTCTTTAAGAAGAACATTGTTTGAAGAAGTACTTGAAGAACCTTTTGAAAAAGCTCTAAAAATGGACATATTGAAAACAGATAAAAACAAGTAGAATATAAATCAAAAGATCGGAAAGTAAACGGATAATAAAAGTGTTTTATTAAATCAGTTGTAAAATCCCTCCGGTTGGCACATCACCATCGGGATCCATGAGATCTAACCTGGTGTTTCATGATTTCTGGACAGAGATTATGTAGATCAGGTAATTTGCGGTGTAAATTCCATACTTTAACTTGTTACCATGCCAGATCTGATCTGGTCCCTCAACACGATCCTTTTCGCCTTTCAATCTCAACGCGGCTTCGGATCCGTGTTGGTAAAAAACAGGCACCAAGTTTAAGTTCAAATTCACCCTGCAAGTTAGCAGATCTGCAAGATCTAAATAAAGAAAATTAGTACGTGGCGTTGTTTACGTCAAGTCTACGGAGAGTTTTGCAACCTACTTTTTTTCTGACAGACATGGTTTACAGCCAATATACTAATTTTGGTCATGAAACAACAAGTTATAGCCCACTTCCCCCTCTGCCTCTGATACCAAGAGCGGAGATTTAAGCCCCGGGGGAGGAAATTTGATCCCCCGAAGCTTATAAGTTAGATTGCAGAAATTAAATAACATAAAAGTAAAGAACATAAATTAAAAGTTAGAAGTTAGATCTAGATCTAAATAGCAAATGATATGAACAATATGAAAATCATATTATAAAACATTCATAAAGTAAATTACAAGCTCATATAATTAAGGATCTTACTCCTTAATTACTCCAAAGGTCTTAAGCTAAGGATCCAAGCAAAGGTATCCATGCTTAGGAAGTTTTCAAACAAGAAAGAAGAAAGGATGAAAAGGAATGATGTTTGAAGAATTTGAGGAAAACTTAAACATGCCTATCTTGCTTCATTTTGTTTTTGGGCAGAACTAGTTGTGTAACTTGTTTTTAGTGCAAATCTCTCAATACTAGTCCAAATGAGGAGTTCTTGGATGTTCTGGAAAGCTCTTTGAGTGTACTCCAATGATGCTGATTCTTAAACCAATCGAAAGCCAAGAGAAAGATCTAAAACTTTTATGTTTACCACGAAGTCCAATTCAGAGCTGAAGACGCACGAATAATGAATAGAAGTAGAATGTTGTGTTGAAGGAAAAAATGGCCTGCGATACCTCGCAAGCTTGCAAGAAAATGGCCTACGATGCATCGGAAGCATGCATGAAATTGGCTTACGATGCATACATGCATGTATGGAAAATGGCCTGCGAGACCTCACAGGATTGTGAGAAAATGGCCTGCGAGACCTCGCGGCATTGTGAGAATGTTGGCTTGCGACGCGTCTCCATGAAAATCTTCTTCTCGCCACACTTCAGTATTTTGGCCATAACGATCTCTTCCTCACTTCGATTTTAGTGATTCAAAAGGCGGTGGAAAGCTAAGCCCTAGGGCTACAACATTCATGTTTTAGAGTTTTCCAAATTCATAATAGATCAGGGCCAGAATTGGGTTTCAATGTGACTGTTTGTAAGTTTTCAGAATTTGAGAGGTAAAAAGTTCCAATTATCTTTGCTTGTGTTTTCCTTGCATCTTTGAGTTGAATTTGTTGCACACATTTGTTGGTTATATTACACAATTTGATGCCACACTTGCTGTATACTTGTTGCGCACATGTATGCGTAACACTTGTTACACACTTGCACCATAATACATAGCTCAAGTGCACTACATGCACTACAAAGCACACACTTGCACACTTGTACACAACTCTTGCTGCTCACTTGCACACCACTTGCATGATTGTGCACATGCATGCAGCACTTCATAGGCACTTCACAGCATCACTTGTGCACACACATGCACGTCACAGCACACATTTGCTACACACTTAGGCACTTCACAGCACACCTCATACACACATTTGGGCACTTCACAGCACGACTTATGCACGCCACATGCACTACACAACACTACACTTGCTGCACATTAGCTACACAATCATGCGCACACATGCATTCACTCATGCACATAACAACATGCACATGGGCAAGTCACAGCACCACCATTTGCACACTTGTGCATAGCTCTTGCTGCATACTTGCACACCACTTGTTCACTTCATGCTCACATTTTATGTACTTCACAGCACATTACATGCACTATTTGTTACACATCACAGTACTTCATGCACACACTCAGGCACGTCACATCAACACTCTTGGACACTCAATGCATTATACAGCTCATCCAGCGTATCATTATTTGCACTCACTTTGTCTGTTCTATTCTGGTGTCCAGTTTTTTAGCATAATTCATCACTCATGGAAATCTTTGAACATGATATGCAAAAGAATGTGAAAATTAGCTTGCGACACAGCGCAAGCTTTGTGGGAAAATGGCCTGCGATGCATCGCAAGGATGCATGAAATTGGCTTGCGATGCATCGCAGGCATGCATGGAAATTGCCTTGCGATGCATCGCAGGCGTGCGAAATGTTGGCTTGCAACGCATCGCAAGTTTCACATGAGTTTGGCTTGCGATGCATCGCTGTTGTAATCCAATGTTCCAAGTGCAAATATTTTGGCTAAGTGTTTAACGTGCTTTTTTGTGTGCAGGTTCGTGAAGGCGTGGATGGTCCAGGCTCAAAGGCGTGTTGCTGAAGATGAAGGCTCCGCGACAAAGGCTTAAAAGCGTGATTCGACGAGTGCAAGAGCTAGCGTTGAACTTGATGGCATTCATAGTGGCATTTTTGTAATATCTTAGTCATTTTACGTTTGCGTATTATTTACGGCTTGTAACCTCTATATAGAGGATTAGTTAACAATTTTAAGGAGGGGTTTGTTAGAAGAGATGATTCGAGAATTTAGAACCGAAGTTTTGATTTTGTAAGCGGGAATTTTCTCTCTCTACATTCACTTTCTCTCACTAGAATCTCTCTTATCCAATTGATCTCCAATTTCAGTTCCGATTGAGAATTTGAGCCGAACATTGTAATCCCCTTGTGAATTGAAGCTTTCGAAGCAATTTAATCCATATAATCTTTTCAATTATTGAATATGAATTGCTTAATGTTGAGAATTTTTTATCGCGAACTTGAAATGGATATTTTTGGCTAGATCGTGAGATGTCCTAGGGTTTGATACAGATGATTGTGTAATTAATATGTGAATGTTATGCTATTGACTCATCTTTCACGAGAGATATCGTATATGATCGTAAATGCTTAATTCTATCAAATTTGTGAAATTTATCCTTTTGCTGGGGGTACTGAACCTTAACGGAGGTCGCCATGCTAGATTGAGGTTTGATTTCTCATTTGAAGTGTAAATCACATAAACGACGATTAGATATACGAGTGTGGAGTTCCTTTGCTTATTTGTTTTTGTTTGTGATCAGAGATGTGGTCGCCATGCCAGTTAAAGGTCATTGAGTCATAAGAATCAAGTAAAGGAAGATTATTTGTTGCTAGTTAAAGTATAGGAACTTAGGTCGGGCCTCGTTATGGGAGACCTAAGATTATGTATGATTACTAGCCGGTGTCAGATAGTCAATTCGTTGCGGTATTCTAATCTTCTTGCCTAGGCCTCGCCGTGGGAAAGGTAAGATGTAAGGGAGAATAGAGAATATTGTTGTCGACATGCAGAGTATTCTCTGGACTCCTAGGCAACTAATATCTCCTCTTGATGTGTTTTGCATGGAGTCAAGAGCATAGCATAGCAACTTAATGAGAAATCATCTGATAATTGAACCCTGGGACATCAATTTTAACCTTGTGACTTTCACTCTTGTGTTGTGTTGTTATTTTGTTGGATTTGCGTTACATTTCTTCACTAGCTTCTGGATTTTCTACTCGTACTTAATTTTCCTTCTGATCAGGTCACAAATAGAGCAACTTTACTCAAGTTTCTTGAACCATTCCCTTCCCTGTGGATACGATACCCTACTCATTGCTACTACATTAGTTTAGGGTTAAAATTGCAAGGTACGCGACACGTTTGTCATAATCCACGTATCATTTACCACAGAAAGAAAGTCCTGTCGTGGTGTCCCAAAATTAAGAAACCCAAAAGAATTCGGAGGTTGAGGACTCATGGATTGCAAGAATAGCAGCAAGGGTGCATGGTGGAAACTCGTTCTATTCAAATGTTTTACTGAGGAAGTTAAAAGCTCAGTCTAGTCAGTATTCACAAGAACAAAATTAGGTCTCTTCCAAATACATGGAGGACAACTCCAATTATTGCACCAAGTATATCATGCTCTCTCGTACCTAATATCCATTAACTCTGTTGTCTCCATAAAATCAAGAAGTTCATGTACTTAAAATGATTAAAATTCTTACCTCCCTTTTTTCATATAGTCTAACAATAGCATTGAAGTCTCCCCAAACAATCCACCACATAGTTCCCCCATTCAGTTCAGCCAAATCCTTCAAAAGGGGAACCCTCATTACAGAAGTAGAGAGACCATGAACGCATGAATCAAAACTGGATTTATCAAACTAGGTAGGACTATAGTAATAGATATATGATGACCATTCTATTTCAAAAGATTGTATTGCACATTTTGGAAAAGACTAGCCATAGTCGATTTTCCTCATTCATTAAGGAACAATCAAATTTAAGCCTAATTATGATATGCTTCACATTTGATTTTTATAATTTTGGGTCAGTAATACACTAGAAGAGTATATTATGTCAATTCTTTAATTTTTGTATACGTCTTATTGTCTAATTATTCCCTATTACTCTAGAATTCTAATACAAAAACTTCATTGAAAATTTGGGAATAGGGACCGAGTTTGTGAAGGCCGAAGATGGGAGCACAAAATATGATCTGGCTTACCTTTTTTTCTTGTGCTTCTGAAGTGGTTTGATTAAGAAATCCATTTTTAAAGTTTTGCATTCCCATGCTCATAAGGCCTGATTCCTTTCTGGGCAATATCCAGAGATTGAATTGATAGATTATTAGAATCCTCATCATCTTCCTCTTCTACCTCTAATGATATAATCTGAGAATAATCCAAACTTTAATTTTGCACATGGCTCTTCTCTAGAAGCAGTAGGGGATTGGAAGATGTTTTAAGTGTCTAGTTTATGGTTTTGAGTATCCAGTTTAGGGTTTTTAGGTGCGGAATTTTCAACCTTAAGTTCATTATCAGCAGTAATTTTAGTCTTCATCGTCACCATCTTCTTGGATACTCCATGATCAGACTATGCCTCCAGTTGTCCATCTAGCATCATTCCCTGAATTTGTGAATTTTTTGGGCTATCCATAACTACCCTCTGAGGTATCAATTCTAGATTTTTTGGAACCACGTCTCTTCCAACTCCCTGAATCATCCAGATTAGCATTCATAGGCACCGAATTATTTTTTTATCTTTAGAAATGGGCACATCTCTTTTTTCAACTATCATGTTGCTCTTTTTTTCCTTCTATTGTTGGGGTAATTAGTGAGTATTCGTATCAAAAGTAACCGGCTTCAATAAAATACAATTAGATTTTATATGTCCTTGCCTATTATAGGATACACAATAAAGAGAAAGATTTTATGGAATAATCTTTTGCTAGAAACCAGTCTCATCCTCTCCATGTTGAATCCATATTCTCTACAGAATTTCTTTTAGTAGATCAATCTCAACATAAACCCTAGCTACACTTGGCCAGGACACATTTTGGGTTGCAGCATCAGTCATTAATAGACATCCAACTACACGTATGATTGAATACAAAACTCATTTGTCAAAAAGATGAAATGGAAAGTTTGACAAAGTGAACCATGCCGGAACAGCTGTGGTCTCTTTCGAAGTTTTGAAGGATGGACTACATTTAAAAACTCTCAGGTCAAGCTTTGTGAAGGCTTTGCGAATTTCTTCAAGGGATGGATGACCATAGGAGAACTTTCCCACAATGGAAAGTCTGAAAGGGGTTGCAAGGCATTCAATATTCTTATTAGTTAGCTTGATGAAAACCTCTCCCTGATGTGATATTAAGGGAATATCCACCATATGTTGTGAAAGTGATGGATTAGAAAGCAGCTACGAGAATGATTTATGCACAAAGACTAGTGGAGGCCGAATGGCCGATTGGGCTGAAAGGCCTCAATGGGGAACTAGGTTTTACAGCTTACTATATTATGAAATAATCTTAGGGAATCAAAGCGCTCTTTTTTCTTAGTTTGTAATTTATTTCATTTTTTCAACACTTGATTAGTTTAGCACACATTAATCACATATTTAACATTAAATTGATATATAAACCCTCTTGAGATTGTCCATATTCCTTAGTACTACATGTTGATGCCATATACTTGAACCTATATTATGCGTAGTTAGGTAATTTTAACTTGTGTTGTGAGTCAAAATCAGTGATGATTTCACAACCTAATCCAATTTCATGAATGGGAATGATGCAAAAGAAAGGCTACATACTTCCCTTTATATGAAATAAGAAGATTGGGAATGATGTGATTATTTTTCATTCCAAAATTTGTAGGTATAATTCCATATTTTCTGTTATCCCTTTATGATTATATTCCAAATAGTTTAGTACTATTACATGATTTTAAATTCTATCTTAATTGGTGGAAATTTCAATAATAATCAACTAGGAAACAATCAACCTTTTGTAACAATGTATAGTAAGCCGTATTAAATTCCATCTATTTATATATTGTACAAAAAAGATGTTACTTTAATAATTTTCATCTATTGTGACCAAAGTATTAGCTACAACAACTAAAATGCAAGAATTAATTGAAGCAAGGGTAAAGTGGTATATCCTGCAAATCGGTTATGGGATAGTGATCACTTATAGTGTAAATGCCTTATACCTATAGATGTTTAAATAAGCTCTTGAGGTATTATGTAACCTGGTGGAAAGCTAGAGTCAACATGGTGATGGCACTATTGTCTTAACTACCTATCATCTATCCCTTCTTTGTGCGGAGAGGCAATAATTAGTTCATTCAAATCCACACCTCGTCGAATCACATCCCTCTGTATGAACTTCCTATGGGACGGAGGGCAACCGAAGGTGGTCTAAGAGGACCTGGCAATGCCAAAGAAGGAGGGAGGTTTGGGAGTTATTGACCCAAAGGCATGGAATGTGGCTCTACTCTCGAAGGTACTATGAAACATACACCACAAGAAGGATTTCTCGTGGGTCAGATGGGTCCATCACTCTTATCTGCAACACCACTCCATTTGGGAGTTGTCCTCTACTAGAGATCACTCTACTCTTATTAGGAGGTTCTTAGGCATCAAAGATTAGATCGTCGAGAGGGATGGATCGGTGGATCAGGGCATGGCTATGATGTAAGAATGGAAGCAACCAGATCTCGCTAGGACTGCATATCACTACTTCCGCAGTTCGGCTCATAATGTACCTTGGGTGTCTACGATATAGAACTCTTACATTCAGCCCAAGTATTCCTTCATGGTTTGGCTAGGGATCAGAGGTCGGCTTCTCACCAGGGACAGGTTGGGCTATGTCCACATAGACCAGAGATGTGGCTTCTGTGGAAAGATTGAGGAGTCTGTACAGCACCTATTCTTTGCATGCCCTTTCACTGGGGCAATCTAGGATGACCTACGGAGTTGGTGTCGATTGAGAAGGGCGATGACCATCTTGGACGCGGCATTAAAGTGGCTGAAGAAGGAGAGTAAAGGAACCTCCTGAAGGACTAAGAAGAGCAAGCTGACCTTTGCTTGTACAGTTTACTATATTTGGCTTACTAGGGATAGACTATATTTTTATGGTCTAGTGCCTGTTCAGTAGGATATTGTCCATAGGATAAAGACACACATATACAGGGTCATTGTATCTTTGTACCCTAGTGTCTCTATCCTTGACTAGTTCTTTTTGGGATCTTAGACTAGTTCTTTTATTGGATATTACTCTGATTGACCCGGGTATGCCCGATGTACTTTGAACATTAAAAATTCTTTGACCAATATAATTTTTACATTCGGTCAAAAAAAATTCTATGAATCCAATCAAGGAGTGGTAATAATCTTTGTAAGTGGTGAGAGGCAAAGACCATTAACCAAGACTCAACCAAATCTGGATTCAATCCTTCACATATATAAGGATAATTCATGGAGTAACACGTATCAACACTCACAGGGTTCATCACTAAATGCAAATAGATTAGTATTTGCCTCAACATGACCCAAACATACACATCCATTGACTTCGATTACTATAGACATGTATGTAACATTTAATAAAAACGTATGAACTGGGTTTCTTTTATGTATTCATTCTATGTAAGTATTATGTCCATAAAATCCATTTAATCTACACACATGTCAATGGCTATTGCAACACATGTGAGACCCACAATGATTAACAAACGTAAGACTTACATAAATTAAACTTGTACTCATTTTGGCCATTCCACAAGCATTGAACATATAAATATGGCATGAAAAACTTTGTTTAATCCTTCCAAGGTAATTAATTACACTTGTAAGATTTTACAATCCATAGCCTCAATTCAATGATACACAAGTAATGTAGCCATGCATGGCATCAAACAACCACAAATCGTCCATTAAGCACAAAGAACTCATCATATTTAAGATAGAGAGAAACTACCAAGAAAAGAAATTCCTACAATTAATTTCTCAATATGATTGATTCCTTTTCCTTGGTTAGTAAATTCGCAGTTCAATATCACACACACCAAAGATGTGTTTTTACAATTGATGAAAAGCAAGTCAGAAACAAATTCCCCAAAAATTCAAAACTCTCTCGCTAAACCTAGTTGCTAACTATTTATACTATATTAAAGCCTAACACCTAAAAAAATACTCCAAATAATTAATTATAAATTGTACCCCAATTATTAGAAAGTAGGGATTAAAACATAAAATGACACTAAATGAATTACAACTTTGATACAAAGAGGAACTCTTCAGTTAATGAGGTATTGACAACCACACCTTTGAGCACTTTGAATTGCCCTTGTAATGTAACTTGAAATACATAGATTGAAATAGGCTTGGAAAGCTCTTCAAAACCTTGTCTTTAAACAACCCTCAAGTCAAATATGAGGATTGGCTCCATAGTGCATGGTAGAGCAGCATAGCGTGCCCACGCCACTTGGTGTGTTTGTGAGGTGCGGCTACATGTGCCATGTTGTATACTTATGCATGTGGCCATACTGTGTGAATTATGTGAAATGGTATGTCCATGCTATGTTGGTGCATGGGTGCTTGTGCGTTAGTGTTGTGTGGTGCTTGTGTTATGTTATGTTGTGCCTGTGTGTTAGTGTTGTGTGGTACAAGGCTTTGTGGAAGTGTACAATTGTAGTGCCATAGTAGAGTGCCTAAGTGTGGGGTCCATAAAAGTGAAAGCAAGTGGAAGTATGCACATTCTTGATAGGCCAGTGCATATATGTGAAAGTGTGTCAATGCAGAGGTTTATGCAAGTAATGCTAATGGAGAATGGGCAACAAGGTGTAATGTTGGTGCAAGGTCAGCGATGTGTGTGGCAGGCTATAGAATGCATATGCAAGTGCGCTAATGGGCAAGGTGCTAGAGATTGAATGGGTTGTGTAGTGCTTATGCATGCAAGGTGTAGTGCTAATTGTGTTAATGTGCATATGCTTAGTAAGTGAATTGTGAAAAGTGTTAGTGCATGCATGTTAATGTATGTATGGTGCAAGATGGATATGATTGTGAAAATTATGCATGTGTTGGTGCTTGGTGTCTACATGCATTTGTGAGTGTGTGCAAGTGAAGTGGTGCCTAAATATACAGCAAAGTGTAAATGTAAGTGTGCTTGTGGGTGCTAGTGCATTTCCTTTTTGCTTTGCTATGTGTTTTACTTGCTCCATGGTGTGACTTGAGCCAAGATTGCTGCTGGCTTTGGTGAGGAATGCGCCAAAGTGGTGCATAGCTTCTTTCTTTAACTGCCCCAACATAATACATTTTTTTAGCTCCCCTTTCACACTGATGCATTTCAAATTTTGGAAAATATAAAACATAAAAGTTGTAGCTAGTCTCTTAACTTTTGATAACCACTTGAATCACTCAAAACGAAGGTAAGACAAGAAAGTAATAGGTAAAATACTAAACAATTACAGCTTTCTTGGCATTTTTTTTGCTAGGCACGTCTGTATGGCGTGCCACACCATGTATTCTTGGGTTCCAGCATTTGTATAGTGTGGCTGCACCATACATTTTTCTCCACTAGCACTTTGCTTAATGTTTTATACAATGTTGACACGACATGTCTTCAATATTCCATCTCATAAGTCAACATTTAATCGCATATTTCACGGCCTTCCATGTTTAGAATTTTCCCTAAACATAAGAGTTGTTGCTCTTTCTCTTGATGGTTTAATGCTTTAAAAATCATCCAAACATGATATATGTAGCTCAAGATATATTGATTCTCTTAAAATGTGTCAGTCACCACCCACTTTTATCATAAACTCATGTCTGGCCCAATGTTCACTTAGATGCCGACTGATTTAAGTCAAGCTTAAAGCATAAGAGTTTTAGAGCATCTAAAGAGCTTTTCATAATGTCCAAGATCAGCTCATTTGGTTAGGCATATAGAAAGATACACTCTTTACAATATCATTATCCAATTTGCCCTACTTCAATTTCTTGGCCTTTTTAATATTTCTTAAGTGTCAAACTCACTTTGAATTAAGGGACAAACTAACACTATCTTCTGACTATCTACTGAATATCATTACATCCACACATCTCTAACGTTATCCTCACCCACAACGGTCGACTTACAGTATCTCCCTCTGCCCCAAAGACTCTGACCAACCGACCTGAGCCTCTCCCTGCTCTCATCTACCACATCCTTCTCCACCTTCACGCCTAGGCTAAAACACCCTCCTTTAATTAACCACCATAAACATCAGCGCCATCTTCACACTTTGTTCTCTTAAAGTTCAATTTCCCAGAAGAGCTCCAAATCTGCAAATATCCACTATTTGAAAGAGTTCTCAGGAGAGATATGACTGCCCTCACACGAGCCAATATGGGGGATCCCCCCCAGCTCCTCTAGCAAAATCCTTTAGCGAGGCTGTAGGAACCTCCAGCCATGCCAAGTCCTCCACACACATGTCTTTTGCAGACATCTCAGACCAAAACCTCCCTCATTTATCAAACTTCAAAGGGGAGCCAGCACTGCTCCTCAGTCAGGAAGAGGAAGATCACTTAGCTGATCGATTCAAATTTACACTGATAGCGAAATTCTCATGGGGTAGACCCCAGATGACAATTATGAAAAAAGAAATCTTGATGGATGCCTGCCAAGGTCAAGTTCACACGGGTCTATTGGACCAAAGACACATTCTTATCAAGTTCGATTTGGAGATCGATTTTTAGCGGATGTGGTTAAGAAAAACTTGGAATTTCGCAGGGTTCCAAGCCAGGATTTTTCGTTGGACGAAAGACTTTAACCCAGTCAAAGAACCAACAATTACTCCAGTTTAGCTGAGACCCCCTGTCCTTCCCCTCCACTTGTTTGAAAAAAGTAAACTCTTTGCCATTGCTTCATGTGTAGGAAAACCCCTAAAGATGGATTTAGCCACTACAGATGCTGAGAAACTACATAGACCAAGCGAAGCTCGGATATGTGTGGAAATGGATGTGCTGAAGGCTCAGCATAATTGAATTTGGATCGGGAACAAAGAGCATGGACGATGGCAGGAGATTGAAATTGAAAACAAACCACTTTAATTTATGTCCTGTAATAAAATGGGTCATAGTCAAGGCCAATGTAATCCACACAAAGCTCGTACTAATGTTCAAAAGCAGATCCCTATGCCATAGCCAAAAAACAACAATGAATTGATCCCTGTTAATAGTGGAAAGAAGAAAAACACATAATATAAAGACTACCCTCAACCTCCTGTAACTTTTTCTGATTTGGGTAAAGGAAAAGGAGTGATACTTTGTGGGGATGGACATGACCTCCCCGAGTCTTCAAAGCATAAAGATTGCACCCCTATTGTGTTGCTGACTACTGCTTCAGTGGCGGCTAAAGATCTTTTCATCCCTGCTGAAAAGAGTGTCAAGGCTCCTCAAAATCTAGAAACACCTCAAGAACCAGAACATACTAGATGTTTGATGACCTGGAGATAGAACCTTCCCACAACATTGGAAACCTTACAAAAGAAACTCAGGCTGAAACACCTATCTCAGAGGATCCTAGCACCACCAAGGAAGTATCCCACTCGATTATAAAGGATCCTGCTCAGGAGGAAAACTCGGTCTCATAGGTCCCAGTGATCCCTCCTACTAATAACGAAGAACCCCAACTATCTACAACTAAACCTAATCAGGTGAACAATTCCAATCTCTCTTTAGACCTAACAGTACACAAGGAAGGATCTCAGCTTTCAGTTGTTCCACAGGTACACATTTTGGAGATTGTACCTATAAATGTAGAAGAGCCAGTGCTGATAAATGAAGAGTCACTCTGGAAGGCAGCTCCAGGGGAGGAAATGCCTAATAGCAGTTCCTCCTCTCAGAGTAGGTCAAAACATATAATAAGCAACTCCACAGGTAAAGGCATACCCGACAACATGGAACTCTCTGAAGTAGAGTCAGACGGCTCTGAGAACAAGATTCAGCTACAGGATAGCTCAGATGTCCTAAAATGCAAACATCTGGTAGAGACAGCCAAACTTGAAGAGGACAAGATCAAAGGCAGACCAAAAAGTAAACAAGGTAAGCATAAAAACAACTACATAAAGAATGTAACTACTAGTAAGCAACCTATTGCAATCAGGTCCATGAGGAGTAAGGGAACAGGTACTTCTCCATCCCATCGATTTTAATGATTAAGTTTCTTTATTAGAATGTCAGAAGTATTCAGAAAAAACCCAACTTTAGGAAATTGAAGAAACTGATTAGAACTAATAACATTAACCTAGTGGCGGTTGCTGAACCTTTCGTTAATCAAAAATAGGTTGCAAGAATTATGCTTATGCTTAATTTTGACAACTGGTCTATGAATAATAACAAATCCAACTTGGTTTTTCATCGTAATCCTATAAAAGCTGATGTTCTAGACTTAGAAGACTCACTTATTTCAGCCAAGAAGAAATGCCTATAAAGTACCTAGGTCTCCCTTTGTACTAAAAAAGAATTCAAGAAAAATATTTTTCATGTATTATTGATAAAATCTCAGCTAGAATTCACTCATAGAAAGCTAACATGATGTCTATTTGGGGGAAAATTACCCTTGTGCAAAGTGTCCTTACCTCCCTCCCACTTTATACATTGATGGCTGTCAACCCTCCGAGAGTAGTCCTTAACCAAATTGAGGCTACCATGGCAAACTTCTTATGCAATGGAACTGAAAATGGCAAAAAATACCACTGGATTGCTTGGAAAACATTATGCCTTCCCAAAGAGGAAGGTGGAATATACATAAGGTCTCTTGATGATGTTGTTAATGCTCAATCTATAAAATTATGGTAGCGCTTTAGACAAAGGGACACACTATGGGCGACCTTTATGTATTACAAATACTGTGGTTTGTCTCACCTTACTTCTATCCAGCCAAAGAGAGGTAATTCCCAGTCTTGGATTCATCTTATGAACATCTCTCACATAGCGGAGGAATGCAACTCTTTCATGCTCTATGAGGGCAGCTGTTATTTCTGGTTAGATAACTGGTTAGGTCCAAAGAACCTATTTTTCCTTACTGGTATCCTTGGAGACAATAAAGTCTCTGAATTTTTCACAAACAATGAATGGAACCAAGAGGCAGTCACTGCTGCTCTTCCTGAAGATTCGGCCAAAAAGGTATTAGATGTTCGAATATTCTCTAAATGAGTAAAGGATAAATTGCACTGGAGGTTAGAGGATAGAGGAGTGTTCACCTTCTCCTCTGCCTTTAAACACATCCGAACCCATAGCATTACTAATCCTTATTACTTAAATATTTGGGATCCTGGTTTACCCATCAAATTCTCAATATTTATGTTAAAAAAAAGGTTATATAGACTCCCCATTCATAGAAATCTTCACCGATTTCAAATACATGGACCTTTCATTTGTTCATCGTGTAATCAACATGGGGAAACACAGTTTCATTTATTTTATGAGTGCAGCTTTATTACACAACTGGGCAACATCTTTGGTGTAGAACTTGGTATCCATTTCAACCAGTTTTTCATAGCCTCCAACTGGTGGACAAACCATCAGGGACACAAGATCAGGAACTTCATCCTTAAAATTACCCCCTCCATCATATGTTGGGTCGTGTGGAAATGCAGAAATAAAGCAATTCTTTAAGACCTTACACCTGACATTGACACAGCTACAGCAAACATCTTCAAGCCAGTACACAGTCTGGTTCAAATCAAGGTAGAAAGGAACATCAGCAACAGTTGGGAACAGTTTTGACCTGAAATACAGCATTTTAGAGTTCCCTCCAGGCTGATCTCTATAGTTTGGACCCCTCCTAAGGTAGGTATATGGAAGCTGAATGTAGCATGCCATGTAGGCTCGGATAATGTCCAAGGTGCAGGTATCATAAGAGACTATTTGGGTAACAATATCCTTTGGTTTACTGTCACTACTTTCCAATTTTGCCCAGTATCCAAATTGCAGGTCCATGTATGTGTAATCCATAGAGGCCTTCAGCTTCTTAAAGATAGGTTTCCTCCTCTATTGGAGCTAGAAACAGGCTATAAGGAGCTTTTTCATCTTCTCCAAATAGAGGACTTCGAGGACTGGAGATGCATCCAGTTAAAAGATCAAATGCAGGCCATCAAAGTTATCAATGTTGCGACAAAAATTTCCAAAAAATAAAACAGGGCTGCTAGATGTCTTGCACAATATGCTCACAGATCCTCTACTCATCTGCCAAAAGTATGTAAAGCTGCTATGAACAATGACATATTAGGGCTCCCTTACCTCAAAAGAGTTAAAAGAAGGTAATGACAGGTAGTGAAAAGCCATTGTCTATTGAAGCTAGAACAAATTTGCCTTCTGTACTTTGATATACTCCTGACTGCTGATGTTAGGGCAGGAGCCTTATGTGATCAATTGTTTTAATTACTGTACATTTGAGGTTGTGGAAGAGACTAGACCTTTATTTGAAAGTAGAGATTGAAGCTAGGGTGATCATATCATTCATGTTTTGACATTCAAATTTGCACACACACATTGAGTTATGTGTTGTCCCTTATGGGCCAGATGATTATTGAAAACCATGTATTTTGCAACTAAATGATTTTAATATAGTTTTACTTAATTTTGGCCACTATTTTGATTGAACACACGCATACACATACACACACATCTGTTCTTGTGTCAATGTGCTGCTATTTTTTGGTAGTGTATGCTTTCTTGCAGACAGATCACGTATGTGAAACCCCAGAATTTTCATATAAATAAATATTGTATTTAATAGTTTAAAATGTTAAGTTTTTCGTAATATGAGTTTTAGTTTAGAAATGAATATATATTTAATTAGCTTTACCAACGGATAAGAATTTTGATTTAAGATTATTAAATGGAAAACATGTGTTAAATTTTAATTGTTGGTTTACAAGCCAATGTTATAAAATTTTATTGTTTAATTGTAAATTTCTAAAAAAAAAAAGAAAAAAGTTATAGGAGTTAACTATATGAAATGATAATGTTGGGGACTCCCGTGAGTGCTTCAAATATAAAGGGTTATATAGTAATTTAAAAGACTTTAAAAAAAACCAAGAAAGAATAGCGTGAAAAGAACTCTTCATACCCTGTTTCTCGTTAGAACAGAGAACCTAGCGTGCTAAAGAGATACTCGAACCGTCAAAGGTTGCAGTTGAATTTTAGGAAGGAATTTACACAAGATTTATAAGGTGAGTAAAATCTTTTCATGTTTTGGTTTTTTAAAGTTTAATAGTTTTTAATGGGTGTGTTTTAATTTTTAAAATTTTGGTTGAATTTGCATAGAGAACTTGACCTTTCTTGTGAAGTTCCTTTCATGAACTGATGAATTGTTAAATTCTTGTTAGATTGAATCAACATATTGAAAAGGAAGTTGTGTTTTGTGGGTAAATTTTATTTTGAATTCTGATTTACAAATTAAACATGCCCATGTGTTTCATGGGTTAATTTTCTTTGGTGTTTGGATTGAATTGTTCTTTGAGTGGGTTGTATCGGTGGGTGAGTTTAGTTACATGACATAATAGTTTCCGAGCTCTCCTTTCTTTTTATTTTCGTGAATGATAAGCATATTGATGTATATATTTTGATGTGTTGTATGCATAGATTTTATTTGAGTAGACTTGGTGGCGTAGGATTTTGTGGAAGTGAGAACTCTAGTTTTTGGTTTAGTAGCTTCTCTTATCAAACACTATTATTCTTTTCCAAATTACTGGTTAACATGTAAGCTCCCATGTTAGCTTGTAGTACTGAACCAAAACAGCCTGACAACTAGATTAATTTTGGTGCAATTTGTTTTTCCAATTATTCTGGTTTCATCTCTCATAATTTTGACACGAGAGCTGGAATTGTGCTTTCTGTGAGCCTTTGGTGGAATTGTTTACATTATGAGGTTTTGGAATCTTGATTGTGCCTTTGACATATTCGGTATAATGCTTAAATGAAGTGTGAGCTAAAGGTTAAAGTTGTATTCATAAGAGAGCTGTATACATGGTCGATTTCAACCTGATTTTCGACTCTGTTGTAAGCATAATTTGAAAATAATTAAAACATAACAGTTTTAGTACTATGAACCTAGTTTAATATGGTTTTGATTTCATCCTATTTGGATATTTGGTTGCCAAGTTATGCTTATTTGAAGCATTGCTGCCAGAAACAGAATTCGTGTCAGAAACTTAACGCCTTCAACGATATTGGTTTGTTTTGTTTTCTATTTTCTAGGCAGAATTCTGAAAATTGTATAAAAGAACAGATTTTTTATATTGAGTCTAGTTTAATATGGTTTTGATTTCACACTGTTTGGAGTTTTGGTTGCCAAGTTATGGCCAATTGAAGCAACCGTGTCAAGACTGAATTCTGTTACGGGATTTCAGCCAATACAACAAGTTTGAACAATTTTTACACCACTTTGTAAACTGAATCTTGGGTTTTCTAAAACATAACAATTCTAGCCTTTTGATCTAAATTTTACCCAGTTTTTGTTTTACATTATTTGGGTTTTTGGTTACAAAGTTATGTCCTTTAAAAGTCGGTTTTGCAGAACTGAAACCTGTTACGATTTTCAGTCCTAGGAGAAGTTTGAACAATTTTTACAGTTGTCTGTGGAAGGAATTTGGGGATTTATAAACCATAAAAGTTTTAATATTAAGAATCTAGTTTCATATGCTTTTGATTTCATAGTAATTGGAGTTTTAGTTACAAAGTTATGACCTTTTGAAATCACTATGGCCAAACTGAATTTGTTACGGGATTTCAGTAATTACCGAAATCATGTCCCGTTTTACATTACTTTTTATACTGAATCCGGAGTTTTACAGAACATAAAAGATTTAGAATATTTTCCCTTGATTTACATGGTTTTGGTTTCACATCATTTGTACTTTTGATGAGAAAGCTATGACTATTTGAAATCACCGAGTCAAGGCTGAAATTTGTTAATGAATTTCAGTCATTATAGCCACTTCGGACAATTTTACAACCCTTTGTAAATCAAATTGGGAATTTCCTACGACATTGACTTTTTAGGATTTTGATTCCATGTTTACATCATTTTGATGCATATCATTTTGATATGTTATTTTCAACTTACACTAATTCGAACTAAGCAAGACAATTCTGGATTTGAAAGAAGATTTGCTAATCTTTCTCTCTAATCAGTTTGGAACAGTTTTTGTATCGAATTTCAGATTTGGAGAAACATGAAAGTTTCAGTGTTCCAAAGATAGTTTCAAGTGGTTTTATCCACATCATTGGAATGTTTAAATATCGATTTATAACGGATTGAATTGAATGTGATAGAACTATCTATTGAAAGCCTTTCATATTGAGATAGTTTTGTTTTTGTGTCAATTGATAATTGAAGGGCATTGTTTGAATTGTTGACACTCTCTTGTCCTGCATTAAAGAGTGCACTTTTTGATAAATGAGTTTTTCTCGTCATTTTCCATTGACATATGTTGTAATTGATATGTCGGTATATATGTGGGACTTCATGTCCATAAATTATGTATTGATAAACTAGGTACGTTGGAACTAAGTGCTGTACGGAGCTAAGTGCTGCGCCACTTTAAAGGCAGGAGACACCTCTAGAATTGGGATGTACTTGGTGAAAATTGATTGTCATATGATTTTTTCGGATTTTGTGAACGTGTCATATTTGTATTGTATTTGATTGCTTGGGCCCTAGTAGGTGTTGGATTGGAGGGCGATCGAAACGGAATTGGGCCGACGATTACGCCAAGACAACACCGGTGAGCCCCGTCACGTGATTAAGGAGTTTTTAATCCCGTTGACGGGAGTCGGACTGGCAAATCCGGATGCCACGTTAGGCCTGTGGGGCCGTTGTGGTCACTGACCACTAAGAAGGATAAGGTAGCTTCTCAAGTCGTGCACGCAACAATGAATTGTTAGGCGATATAAGGTTGGTAAAGGTCGGCAAGGCCGATCGTGACAGGTACCGATTATATGCCTAATGTTTTATATGGAGTTAATGACAAAGTTATCTGATATATGGATATGTACATTGCACAATCTTTTATGTGATATTTGAGACCTTTTCATATGGTTATTTGCATTGCAAAAATGATTGTCATCTTGTTATTTGAATTGGAAAAATGTTTCACTGAGATTGTGCTTTCTTAAAGCTAATTTTTTGAAAATTATCCATTACTCCCTCACTGAGCTATTTTGAGCTCACCCTTTTATAAATTATATTTTTTTCAGTGATTCAAGATGGATTAGGTGGTGGACAGGATTCTGGTTTACGTACTTAAGGAAGAGATAGATTATTAAGGTATTTAATTACCTTGGTTGTGTTTGTAGCTATAGGAATAGGCCATTTTGGCAATCTTGAACGTATGAATTTTGGGATAAATAGAAATATATATATTACCTTAATATTGTTTTAATGTATATTATGGCGGGGCGTTACAAGTGGTATCAGAGCATTTTTGCTCATAAGCCAGGATAAGATTCTTGGGCTTTGAAATTATGATTTACTATGTTTGAATTGAGATGAGAAGTGTTTGGTAAGAGTTAAAGAAATTGTTGTGGACATTATTTGTTTCATAGTTAGGAATGAATTCCTTAAGAAAGAGTGTTAAATTTTAAGTTTGAATCTTGATTTGGTTGGATTATTTTCGTTTGTGATTGTTCAACTTTATATTTGGGATTGTTTTAAATCCGTTCTTAAGCTATGATCGTAAGAAAATTTTAGAGGACTTCGTGAATAGTGAAAGACATAAAGTAGATTTTCTATTTTGAAGTATTACAAAAAGTTAGGTGTGATGTAAAACCAAAGAATTGTTGGGAGAGTTGAAGAAATGTGATAAAATTTCACATTCGGGATAATAGAGATTGTGCTTCATTTTGGTGATATTAGTGAACATATAAGGATATAGAATAAAGTTTTATTGATAATGGATAAATATGAAGCAAGACATTGGAACTAGTTAATTGTAAGACATTGAGAATTATCAATTTCTTAGAATTGATGAATGGTGTTAGGCGTAAACTGGATTTTTAGAATTGTGATGCTGTTGGTGTAATACTAAGAAATTGACTTTACCAATTTGAAAAGGTTGATGAATAGAAATTGTGTTAGCCGTTTACGTGGGAAAATAAATAGGACACCAGACACATAAATCTTTGGGTTTATGATTTGAGTATGAGTTATCTTTATATAAATGAATTGAGTTGAGAAAAAAAAAATTCAAATACATGTTAGTGGTGTAGGTTGCCACCACTAAATAGACAAATGCATAATGATAATAAAAGAAAAAGAGACGAAATATAATGACGCAAGAAAATTTACGAGTCATACTTGAACACTTAATGACCGTAAAGAAGTTTTTCAGGAATAAAAAAATGATAAAGTAAAAATTAAGTAAGAAATGACTTTCTTTTCTTTTGAAATCTTTTGTCACATGTATACTTTAAAGTTTTGGATTAGCTCAATAAGCACGTAGTGGGCTCTAGAAAAAAAAATATAGAATGGATATCGCACCATGAATTAAGATTACATTTAGAGACTACATAAACAATATAAGTTGGCAAGAATTCACCTTTGGTGATTTACTAGAAAAGAGATTAAGGATTTTTATGATTATTATACGCTAAAGAAACTAAGTCGAGGCTAGTATTAAGAATCATTAGTGACTGATTGTTTTGGATTGTGATGGATTCTATATCAATTGAAATGCCACAATGGGAGATTATTGTTGAGAAACAATTGGTGTTACTTATTTTGCATAGGAAAATTTATTTGGGAGTCAAGGTAAATATTAGGTGAATAGATTTGAAAAACAAAGAATGAAATGGAAGTTTTCAATGAGGAATTATCGGTGTATGATTATTATGCATAAGAAGACTTATTTGAAATTGGTGTGTGCATGGGATACATAAGATTAAATATTAAGAGCTGAATTAGAATTTTCTAATGGGAATATAAGTGTGATATAGCTCATGATGGATGGATGATTAATTATTTTAAATTGAAGAATAGAGTATTGACCTACATATTTAATAATTCTTTGCTAGTATTATGACCTAATTGGTAAGAACTCATGGATAGTATTACACTTAAGTGAAGCTTTACATCCTTATGAGAAATTCTCACCATGAGATATTGAATGTTATGTCAACTAGTCAATGTGCCAATTTGACAGTGTAATAGATTTACATGTTTGGAAGATTTTTGAAGAATGAATGAGGGTTAAAAGGATAACAATGAAAGAGACGACTTTTACACATTAAAGTATATGTCAAAGATGACTATAGAATTCGGAGAAAGGATATAGTGGCTTAGAGATATGATCAAATATGGCTCGAGGTATCTATATTTTTTTTTAAGTTAAAAAGTTGATGTTGAATGAAAATATATCATTGGTGACTAAGACTTAACTGATGCTTACAATTAATATGAAGTGATTATTTAAGGAAATAATTTCATTTAACAATACCATGTATTGTGGAAATAAATGTAGGAATGACATACATGATACAAAAAAAATAATAATAATAAATTATGCACATTAGATGTAAGCAAATCCCACTCGTTAAAGTTGTTTGGACGAATCATGGAATTGAGGAAGCTAGATGGAAAATTGAGGAAAACATGCTAGAATGACACCCTAAACTTTTTCAAAAAAAGGGTAAGAATTTCGAGAACGAAATTTCTTTAAGGGGTGAAGGGTGTGAAACCCCGGAATTTTCATATAAATAAATATTGTATTTAATAGTTTAAAATGTTACGTTTTTCGTCATATGAGTTTTAGTTTAGAAACGAATATATATTTAATTAGCTTTACAAACGGATAAGAATTTTGATTTAAGATTATTAAATGGAAAACATGTGTTAAATTTTAATTGTTGGTTTACAAGCCAATGTTAGAAAATTTTACGGTTTAATTGTAAATTTCCAAAAAAAAAAAAAAATTTATAAGAGTTAATTATATGAAATGATAATGTTGGGGACTCCCGTGAGTGCTTCAAATATAAAGGGTTATATAGCAATTTAAAAGACTTTAAAAAAAAACAAGAAAGAATAGCGTGAAAAGAACTCTTCATACCCTGTTTCTCGTTAGAACAGAGAACCTAGCGTGCTAAAGAGATACTCGAACCGTCAAAGGTTGCAGTTGAATTTTAGGAAGGAATTTACACAAGATTTATAAGGTGAGTAAAATCTTTTCATGTTGTGGTTTTTTAAAGTTTAATAGTTTTTAGTGGGTGTGTTTTAATTTTTAAAATTTTGGTTGAATTTGCATAGAGAACTTGACCTTTCTTGTGAAGTTCCTTTCATGAACTGATGAATTGTTAAATTCTTGTTAGATTGAATCAATATATTGAAAAGGAAGTTGTGGTTTGTGGGTAAATTTTCTTTTGAATTCTGATTTACAAATTAAACATGCCCATGTGTTTCATGGGTTAATTTTCTTTGGTGTTTGGATTGAATTGTTTTTTGAGTGGGTTGTATCGGTGGGTGAGTTTAGTTACATGACATAATAGTAAAAATATCTTATAATAATTATATTAACTTATTATCTTATATTATAATATTATATATATTCTAATTTACTTATATTATAATATTACATATATTCTATATAAATTCAGAATTGAATAGACGTATCTAGGGAGAATTCACTTTGAAGCGACTATTCCCTAGATACACACATCATGCTAGTTCACAATTGAATTAAAATTAAAAAAGGCCTAAAGTTAGGGATTTATCAATAGGTAATGTTGCACCATTACCCAACCAAAGGGCAACCGCGGTACCAATCAAAAAGACAGTTGTCGCTACTGGACGTTACCGAGCTCTCCTTTCTTTTTATTTTCGTGAATGATAGTTCTTGTTAGTTTTTGGTAAGAATATTGATGTATATGTTTTGATGTGTTGTATGCATAGATTTGATTTGAGTAGACTTGGTGGCGTAGGATTTTGTGGAAGTGAGAACTCTAGTTTTTGGTTTAGTAGCTTCTCTTATCAAACACTATTATTCTTTTCCAAATTACTGGTTAACATGTAAGCTCCCAAGTTAGCTTGTAGTACTGAACCAAAAGAGCCTGACAACTAGATTAATTTTGGTGCAATTCGTTTTTCCAATTTTCCTGGTTTCATCTCTCATAATTTTGACACGAGAGCTGGAATTGTGCTTTCTGTGAGCCTTTGGTGGAATTGTTTACATTATGAGGTTTTGGAATCTTGATTGTGCCTTTGACCTATTCGGTATAATGCTTAAATGAAGTGTGAGCTAAAGGTTAAAGTTGTATTCATAAGAGAGCTGTATACATGGTCGATTGCAACCTGATTTTCGACTCTGTTGTAGGCATAATTTGAAAATA
Source organism: Ophiorrhiza pumila (assembly GCA_016586305.1). NCBI lineage: Eukaryota > Viridiplantae > Streptophyta > Magnoliopsida > Gentianales > Rubiaceae > Ophiorrhiza > Ophiorrhiza pumila. The sequence continues at coordinate 16,969,384 of BLIW01000011.1, forward strand.
ATTAAAACATAACAGTTTTAGTACTATGAACCTAGTTTAATATGGTTTTGATTTCATCCTATTTGGATATTTGGTTGCCATGTTATGATTATTTGAAGCATTGCTTCCAGAAACAGAATTCGTTTCAGAAACTTAACGCCTTCAACGATTTTGGTTTGTTTTGTTTTCTATTTTATAGGCAGAATTCTGAAAATTGTATAAAAGAACAGATTTTTTATATTGAGTCTAGTTTAATATGGTTTTGATTTCACACTGTTTGGAGTTTTGGTTGCCAAGTTATGGCCAATTGAAGCAACCTTGTCAAGACTAAATTCTTTTACGGGATTTCAGCCAATACAACAAGTTTGAACAATTTTCACACCACTTTGTAAACTGAATCTTGGGTTTTCTAAAACATAACAATTCTAGCCTTTTGATCTAAATTTTACCCAGTTTTGGTTTTACATTATTTGGGTTTTTGGTTACAAAGTTATGTCCTTTAAAAGTCGGTTTTATTGAATTGAAACCTGTTACAGTTTTCAGTCCTAGGCGAAGTTTGAACAATTTTTACAGTTGTCTGTGGAAGGAATTTGGGGATTTATAAACCATAAAAGTTTTAATATTAATAATCTAGTTTCATATGCTTTTGATTTCATATTAATTGGAGTTTTAGTTACAAAGTTATGACCTGTTGAAATCACTATGGCCAAACTGAATTTGTTACGGGATTTCAGTAATTACCGAAATCATGTCCCGTTTTACATTACTTTTTATACTGAATCCAGAGTTTTACAGAACATAAAAGATTTAGAATATTTTCCCTTGATTTACATGGTTTTGGTTTCACATCATTTGGACTTTTGATGACAAAGTTATGACTATTTGAAATCACCGAGTCAAGGCTTAAATTTGTTACTGAATTTCAGTCATTATAGCCACTTCGGACAATTTTACAACCCTTTGTAAATCAAATTGGGAATTTCCTACGACATTGACTTTTTAGGATTTTGATTCCATGTTTACATCATTTTGATGCATATCATTTTGATATGTTATTTTCAACTTACACTAATTCGAACTAGGCAAGACAGTTCTGGATTTGAAAGAAGATTTACTAATCTTTCTCTCTAATCAGTTTGGAACAGTTTTTGTATCGAATTTCAGATTCGGAGAAACATGAAAGTTTCAGTGTTCCAAAGATAGTTTCAAGTGGTTTTATCCACATCATTGGAATGTTTAAATATGGATTTATAACGGATTGAATTGAATGTGATAGAACTATCTATTGAAAGCCTTTCATATCGAGATAGTTTTGTTTTTGTGTCAATAGATAATTGAAGGGCATTGTTTGAATTGTTGACACTCTCTTGTCCTGCATTAAAGAGTGCACTTTTTGATAAATGAGTTTTTCTCGTCATTTTCCATTGACATATGTTGTAATTGATATGTCGGTGTATATGTGGGACTTCATGTCCATAAATTATGTATTGATAAACTAGGTACGTTGGAACTAAGTGCTGTGCGGAGCTAAGTGCTACGCCACTTTAAAGGCGGGAGCCACCTCTAGAGTCCGTACGAGCCACCTCTAGAGTCCAACGTTACCAGCTATTGGTGAATAATTGGGATGTACTTGGTGAAAAGTGATTGTTATATGATTTTTTCGGATTTTGTGAACGTGTCATATTTGTATTGTATTTCATTGCATGGGCCCTAGTAGGTGTTGGCTTGGAGGGTGATCGAGACGGCATTGGGCCGACGATTACGCCAAGACCATACCGGTGAGCCCCGTCACGTGATTAAGGAGTTTTTAATCCCGGTGACGGGAGTCGGAGTGGCAAATTCAGATGCCACGTTAGTCCTGCGGGGCCGTTGTGGTCACTGACCACTAGGAAGGATAAGGTAGCTTCTCAAGTCATGCACGCAAAAATGAATTGTTAGGGGATATAAGGTTGGTAAAGGTCGGCAAGGCCGATCGTGACAGGTACCGATTATATGTCTAATGTTTTATATGGATTTAATGACAAAGTTATCTGATATATGGATATGTGCATTGCACAATCTTTTACGTGATATTTGAGACTTTTTCATATGGTTATTTGCATTGGAAAAATGATTGTCATCTTGTTATTTGAATTGGAAAAATGTTTCATTGAGATTGTGCTTTCTTAAAGCTAATTTTCTGAAAATTATCCATTACTCCCTCACTGAGCTATTTTGAGCTCACCTTTTTATAAATTATATTTTTTTCAGTGATTCAAGATGGATTAGGTGGTGGACAGGATTCTGGTTTACGTACTTAAGGAAGAGATAGATTATTAAGGTATTTAATTACCTTCGTTGTGTTTGTAGCTATAGGAATGGGCCATTTTGGCAATCTTGAACGTATGAATTTTGGGATAAATAGAAATATGTATATTACCTTAATATTGTTTTAATGTATATTATGGCGGGGCGTTACAACGTATATCCTGGACGATTCACCTCTGGTGATTTTTGAAAATCATGTAATGATGAAATGAGGCAAATATGCCCACAGAGCTATCAGTGTATTTGCATGATTTTGCTAATATTTTGTATCAAAAGGTTATACCTTTTACAACTGATGTAATAGATAGCTTTTGTTTTGATTATAATGCAACGTCTAAATGGTGTAGTACTCCACGTTTAATTATTCTCTTTTGAACACCTTCCAGAACATTACTCCATTAGGCCTTTGGCATGTAAATAGAGGACTGTTCTTAAGGTCCCTACTATATAAGAGTGATATTAGGGAATATCCATCACTCAAAAATTTAGCTAATGAACTGGGAGTGGCGCCCCACATCAAAAAGAGGTTTTGCCAAAAAATAAACTGTCAATGCTTCACTTCTAAACATTTTTACTTCTTTTCTTGTTCTTCGGCCATACTATTCTTTACTCAGTTTTTCCGCTTTTTAAGTCTTTTATTTTATTTAAATACACCAAATTATAATCTTACAAAATAAATAAAACAACACATATAAAAATAACTACAAAGAGTTATAAACAAGTAAAACCCTAAGTGAAAACATGCTTAGAAGTTAGTATATCACGACCTCATTATCTACTATTAATGCGAGGCCAAAATTTTCCTTTATATAAAAAACTTAATTTAATCTGAACCGACGACCATGCTTTAAAAAATACGTAAATATCCAAATAAGAATCACGACTTTCAATCCAGTTAATTTAGCAGTCTTGTTATTGTGGTTTCAAATTGTTATAACTAAACGTCCAAATAATCTGCTAAGCTTAGATTATTAAATTTTCTAGGCTAAGCAAACTTCCAAATTCTAGGTGCTAATAGGTTATAATCATGGTTATATTTTCAACATTAAAAAATTTTGACCACAAGCTTTTAGAGGTCAATATATTCAATGGGAAACCCTTATAACTCAAATTACTACCCATTTTACTTTCTTAGTAAAGAGAGAGTTGTATTTTGTTAGTAGAAAAAATAGAGTTCAGTTAAAAGATCATGTTTGTATTTTTTAATTATTTTTAAAAAGAGACTACTAATGGGGCACGTGAGATTCACGTGGTTGAATCTGTTAAATATCCAAAAATTCTATCAAATGTCTTTAATTAAACAAATTTTGGAACTTTGGGGACGTTCCTGATCAAAAAATAATATTTGGGACTAATTTTGTAACTGCCTATAACATTGGGGACTAAAATTGCCTTTTTTCCTAGTAAATATTATGATTAGAATAAAAGATTCTATTATCTACTTTTTTGTCTTCAGGCCACTAACGTGTATAACATATGGTGAGAGTTATTTTTTTCCATTATTTACCCCTCAAAATGACGTATGCATAGTACATGGATAACATAATCGTTAACAAGTGAATGAAATATTAATTTAGGACTATTCACATTACAAAATTCAAATTAAGGGACCATAATGAAACTTGTAGAATTAACCAACCCTAAAGTTGAGGGACCAATCGAGTCATTTACCCTTAAATTTATATGCTAAACAAATTTCCAAATTCTAGGTGCTAACAGGTTACAATCTTGGTTATATTTTCAGGATTCAAAATTTCTTTACCACATGCCTTTAAAGCTCAATACATTCAATAGAAAATCCCTGTTACTCAAATTACCACCCATTTTACTTTCTTAGTACTACAGCTTTTCATCAAATTTTTGTTCCTTTGTATCTATACTTGGGTAGCGAACAATCATACTTGCGTAAAATTCATTTCGTAATGATATGAGTAAGAATTACTATGTTAACATACATAAATTTTGACAATTTAAACATTACATATTTTGTCTACTATATCATTCGTTTTCTCTCCCGCCTTTGACTTTATAATAAATAAAAACATGGAGATATAAAGAAATATTATGAAAATATTAAATATCGATGTTCATTATCCATTCAAATGTGTTCATGTATATTCCCTCTGAATTCATCCTTTTTAAATATCTAGATTCAATGAATCTTAAACTTCTAGACTAATGGATAACTATCAGTTATCATCTCAAAATACTAAATTAATAAATAATTCATCTACCTGGTTCAGCTACTTAGTTCATCTAAAAGTGAAGGGTATTGTAGTTCATTTTTTACAACCTTATAGGAACTCTGCAAACTTTTAAAATCGGAGAATCTCTGTAGAACCACTGTAGTGATAACCACTCTTGTAATGTAAATTGCTATCAATAAAAGTTAGTACAATAGAGCCATAATTCCACCTACTTCTTTTGTGTATTTTTCTTTCTTTTGTATTGTTATTTCATAGTATTGTGAAAAGAAAAAATCAAATGTGTATTGATTAATATAATACATAAATAAAAGAATGAATCCTATATATACAAGAAGGAAAATAAATCTTCCTAAAATATACAAATCCTATATTAAAGTACATACTAAAATATGACCATATCAATAGCTTGATTATAGGCAAGAATCAGGGAGATTAGAATCAAAATCTTGATTATGGGAAAAACTCAAGAAGATTATTATAATAAAGGGAATTACAATTATTCTTGTAATGTTCCAAGAATAGCATATTGTAATACTCCCCCTCAAGTCAAAGCATGGAGTGTCAAAATGCCCAACTTACTAAGTATAGTGTGAAAATGATCTTGTCCCAAAGGTTTGGTTAAAATATCTGCCAACTGTAATTCAGAAGAGATTTTTTGTGGAGCAACAATTTTGGATTAAATCTTTTCACGAACGAAATGACAATCTATTTCAATATGCTTTGTCCGTTCATGAAAGACTGAATTACTGAGATATGGAGAGCAGCCTGGATATCACAGATTAGTGTAACAGGCTTTGTAGAAAAAACTTGAAGATCTGAAAGTAATTCTTTTAGCCACAAAATCTCATAGGACGTGGTGGTCATGGCTCGATACTCAACCTTTGCAGATGAACGAGCAACAACAAATTGTTTCTTGGAATGCCATGAAATAAGTAATGAGCCAAGAAATTTGATATACCCTGTAGTGGATCTATGAGTAGAGGAGCAACCTACCTAATCAGCATCACAATAAACTTGAAGAGATAAGTCATTGTCTTTAGGATAAAAAAGATCTTACCCGAGAGCACCTTTAAGGTGTCGTAAGATGTGAAAAGCAGTATCTAGGTGACTCTATTTAGGATCATGCATAAATTGGCTTAGAGCATTCACATCATAACAAATATCTGGCCGAGTAATAGTAAGATAAAGTAGGTGTCCCACCAAGCGCCTATACAAACTAGGATCTTAACAATGAGGCCTATTAGAAGAGAGATGAATCTATTGATCCATATGAAATGAGTCAGGATGACAACCCAATAAACCAACTTCTACTAATATATCTAATGTGTAATTTCTTTGATTCAACATAATGTCATCTAGTGATCGGGTTACCTCAATTCCAAGAAAATATTTCAATTTTCCAAGATTTTTTATCTTGAATTTTCTTTCTAGGTAGCGCTTCAAATCCCTCATTCCTATCACATCAGTTCCAGTAATAAAAACATCATCCACATAAATAAGAACTACGATAAATGAAGAACCACGGAGAAGTAAAAATAAGGAGTGATCCGCATGTGATTGTCGAAAGCCAATATCAATAAGAGCAGCAGTAAATTTATGGTCCCAATTTCTGGAAGCTTGTTTCATGCCATATAAAGATTTATTATGTTTGTACACATTCATTTGTGCAAAGCCTTGGGGTATTTTCATGTACACCTCTTCTTCTAAATCTCCATAGAGAAAGGCATTATTGACATCCAACTGACATATTTCCTAATTTTGAATAGAGGCCACAGCAAGAAGATAACATACAGTAACAACTTTTGCTACAGGAGCAAACGTGTTATGAAAATCTATTCCTTCTATCTGAGTGTACCCTTTTGCTACCAATTGAGCCTTATACCGTTCAACAGATCCATCATAATTGTACTTTATCTTGTAGCCCTATTTCAAATCAATAGCTCCTTTTCCTGATGGCAAAGATGTGAGAACCCAAGTCTTATTGGATTCCAAGGCATGTATTTTCTTTTGCATTGCCTCCCTCCAATATGCCTGCTTAATAGCTTGGTGGAAAAATTTGGGCTCATCTCCCATAGAGATGGCAGCTAAGAATGCATTGTGAGTTGTTGAAAATTTGGAATAAGATAAAAAGTGAGATAGAGGATATACTGTCGAATTAGCCGCTGAAGTGGGAGAGTGCGATGGTGGAGTCGTTGGAGAGGGTGGTAAGGTCACTTAATAGTCGGCTAGGCAATGAGAGTTCTGTCTGATCCGTTTACTTGGAATGTCTTCAACAACTGAATTCTCTATAACAATAGGATAAAAAAGTGGAACAGGCAAAGCGATTGAAGGTTGGTCTATTTTTAAACTATTAGGAATATGCTCTTGGAATGTGGTAATATTCTTGTAAGGAAACTACTCATCATAGTAAACTGGATTTTGATTTTGAACATAGTTTTGCCAATACTTCAATCCCATACCTCCCAAAGTATCATATACCTTCAATGCATAAGGAAAAATGTCTTCTTGAAAATATATGTCATGAGATACATAAAGTTTCTAAGTTTAAAAATCATATATTTTATTCCCCTTTTAAGCATGTGGATAGCCAAGAAAAATGTCGGGATTAGATCTTTGATCAAACTTATCTCTTTGAGTATATGGGAAATGTCCATAGCACAAACAACCAAAGACATGTAAATGGTTGTAATTGGGAGACTTACTCAAAAGGAGCTCATATGGTGTTTTATTACTTAAAGTTGTGAGGGGCATTCTATTAACCAAGTAGGTGGTAGTAAGAACACATTCTCCCCAAAATATTATGGGAAGACTTGCCTAAAATCTCAGTGCTCTAGCAACTTCTAGTAGGTGGTCGTGTTTTCTTTTAACCACACCATTCTGCTGAGGTGTATAGGCACAAGAAATTTGAAACTCAATCCCATTATTTTTGTAAAAGTTAAGCAATTCTTTGTTATTAAATTCGAGTCTAATATCAGAATGAATTACCTTTACTTGTAAGTGAAATTTAGTTTTGACCCACTGAAGCAATTGTAACACGTGTGTTCTTGTTTCTGACTTTTATTTCATCAAATACCCCCAAGTGTCAAGATTGCAATCATCCATAATATTCAAGAAATAATATGCCCCCAAAAAAGATTGAGCTTTATATGGTCCCCAAATGTCACAATGAATGAGATAAAAAATTCTTTCAGATTTATTCATGTGAATTGGAAATGGTAACTGAGTACTTTCTGCCCTACAAGATGCATCGCAAAAGAAACCTTCTTTATTATTGAGAGACAATCATAGAATGAAATTAAATTGAGTTGTAGGAAGGTGAAGTAATCTTTGATGCCACAAGCCAGTGTCTACTTTGCTGTTAGCCATAAATGCATTACCCAGTCTTCTTGGCTCCAGGTAATACAGACCATTCCACATTTTACCCACTCCAATTAGCTTCTTTTAGTGTAAGTCCTGTATAGCACAAAAATGAGGTCCAAATAAGAAAAAGCATTTGAGATCCTTGGTTAATTTACTCACAAATAGTACCCCAAAAACATAATCAAGGACCACATTTTTATCTTTAGTCACACAACCCACTACCTTAATAGGGAATCTAAATAGTGTTTGAGTTTGGTCTAGGTTCAATATTAGTCAAACAGAATAATTTATTTGTAATATGGTCCGTAGAAACAATATCAATAATCTATTATTCAGTTGATGTACCTGCATCAGGAGGATGTTCCACTTTTGCATGCTTATTAGAAAAGCAATTTAGGGTATTGGCTGATGAACGCTATTGATTAGAGCTAGTGGTTATCGATATCTCTTTGTTGTTGTGCAACTGATTTGTTTGACCAATTTGTTGAAGAAACTCAGTCATCTGGAGAATTGATGACACTTATTGATTTGAAAGTATAGCACCAGGAAAAGATTATTGGCTACTAGAAATATTACCAATAGTGGTATGAACAGTTTTACGTCCAATACGTGATCTCCTATTCCCCCAATTTGGTGGGTAACCTAAGATTTCATAACAACGTTTTCTTATATGTCCTATTTATTACAATGAGAATATTTTGGTTTATCTCGACCCATTTGTTGTCCACCCCCACTTCTATTTGTCTTGATTGGCACAGTATTCCCACCTGCAAGGATGATAGTAGCTAAATCTCAAATGTCAAAATTAGAATTGCGTCCAACAACAATAGAGTTTTGCTTTTCTTCTTGTGCAACAATGGCATAACTCCTCCCTAGAGTGGGCAATGGATCAACACTCAAAATTTGGGATCCGACAGTCCTGAATGAATCATCAAGTCCCATGAGAAAATTGAAAACCATCTCTGTTTCACGCATATTTTTTATTTTCTTAGTCAGACCACATTCACACTTCTTATAGGTGCACATTGGAATCGGGATGAAGGATTGTAACTCACTCCAAGTGGCCTTTAGTTTACCATAAAAGGAAGAAATAGAGGTTTTCTCTTGTCGCAAAAAATCAATATTGCATTTCAACTCATAAATAAGAGCATCAATTCCTTGAGTGAATCTATCTTGCAGATCTAGTCATACTTGTCTCACTGTTTCAGCATAAGAGGCACTTCTTTGAAGTTCTTTTTTATAAGGCATTCGTCAACCATGCTAGAAAATGGCATTACATTGATCCTATGATTGGTAATCATGCAAATCTTTGCTTGGTTTTCTTACAGTTCCATTAAGAAAACCTGCTTTATTCTTTGAGCGGAGGGCATTCAAAATGTACTTCCCCCATGCAAAATAGTTCTCACCATTCTCACTCAATGGATGGGTAACAAAAATCAAAAATGGATAGTCTGAGGGATGCAAAGAGTATGGAGATTTTGTGCATTCTAGGATTTTCGAAAAAAAACTTTATGGCTCCTCAACTTTGGGGTTGGTTATGTTTTGGACCTATTCTTCCAAAAGTTCTATTATAGTTCCTTAACTTGGATTTTGTAATGTGAAACGTCCCCAATCCATTTTTTATCCACTTGTATAATGCTCTATTAATCACATACTCTGCACATGGCATTATGAGAAGCAAATAATAGAAAAAAAATATATCTCACCATCTATGAACATTTTTCCTATAGTTTACATGTGATTTAGAGTTATAAAATAGATTAGTAAATATTGTTATTTTGATAAAAGATCCTAATACCTACTTTTTTTTGTTTTCACACCACTTATGTGAGTAAACTATGGTTAGGGGTGGCTACGGTTCTGGAACCGGCAGTCCCGATTCTGCGCAAGGTGAAACTGGAACCGAACCGCCCCTCGGTGGTTCCGATTCCGATTCTAGTTTTCGGTTCTATTTTTGATTCCGGTTTCGATTCTGGTTCTATCTCGATTTCGGTTACAGTTTTATTTCTGTTTCGAATTCAATTTCGAATTTCAATTTCAACTTCCGAATTTGATTTTGAAATACTAAATTTTAGGTACTTAGATTTTAGTCGTTACAACTTAGAAATACTAAATTTTACGAGTTAGAATGAAGAAACTACTAAATTTTATTCATTGGGATAGAAAAATTTACAAGTTAAGAATTTTTAAAAAAAATTTACAAGTTAAAAATTTTAAATCATAAATTTACAAGTTAGAAATTAATAAATGAAGAAACTACTAAATTTTATTCATTGGATAGAAAAGTTTACAAGTTAAGATTTTAAATCATAAATTTACAAGTTAGAAATTAATAAATGAAGAAACTACTAAATTTTATTCATTGGCTAGAAAAATTTACAAGTTAATATTTTAAATCATAAATTTACAAGTTAGAAATTAATAAATGAAGAAACTACTAAATATAGATATGGAAATTATAATATTTGAAAAACATAATAAATTATTTCAAATTTTCAATAATTTAAAAATGTACAATATGAAATTTTTCTTCATTTTAATAAACTAATAGTCGTCGTCGTCATTATTGGCTCTATCGGCATCGGTGATAGGTGAATTAGTTGAACAAGTAGAGCTACCATCGGTGGTGGCATCTAAATCTAAATCAACATCTTCTTCTATGTCTTGTTCTTATTCTCTATAAGTGGCTTTACTCCAATCATCTAGTAAAGCTTGAATCTCCAAGGGCATGGGACTCAAACGCAATCGAGTCTCGTCTAAAATGTTGCCACCTTGACTAAAAGCTAGTTCTATGGCTCTACGGTTGATGTCGGGGCCTCCAAAATCTCTTTGGCTATCGAAGAGATGACGGGGCACATCGTTGTCTTCTTCTTCCACCATTCCAATATTTTGAAGTTCTCAATACTATCAGATTCAAACTTGTTATCACTAAAATCAAAAGAAGTGGTTAAATATTCCTCAAGTTCCGTATTAGTAGTACCCTTGTGTTTCTTTAATGATTGAAACATTTCTAAACAGCGAAGGATAAATGAAGACAAAGATACAATATTTGAAGTTGAAAAACTATTGTGACTAGTGTTAGTGTTAATGGTACTACTAATAGGAACTTGTTGTTGAAAATTAAAAGAATATTCTTCATATAATGCATTTATCATATCTTTAGTCTCATTTATGTATTTACTTACATTTAATTGTAATTGCATAATGTTTGGATCTAATGGAAAATATCTTTTAACGTATCATAACAAAACTTCAAATATTGTTCTAAACCTTGAAATTTAAAACGAGGATCAAGAACAATAGCAACTAAATATAAAATTAGAAGTTTTTTATAATAATTAAGCCATTTTTCTAACATGTGAATAATACTTTACGTCAAAGTTTCATCATTTATGTGAATTTTTAACACACCAACTATATTACATGCTTCAACTAAAAATAAATAAGAAGTTGGATAATACACACGTAAAAATATGCAAGTAGCATCCTTAAAAACTTTTAAAACTTCTAACAATTTAAAACAAGAAGTCCAATTATTAGGAAGTAATACAATTCCAAGACAAGAGTTATCAATGTAAAAATTACATAACAATGAACTATATTTAGAAGAATCACAAAGTAAATCATAAGTTGAATTCCAACGATTTGGAACATCCTTTTTAAATTTTTTAGGCTTTTGTCCATGTTGTATACAATATTTTGCCCATGTTTTCATTAAACTTGGATGTTCGGTCAAATATTTAATTGCATCTTTAATTGATTTAATATGACTTTCTAATGCACTTAAACCATTTTGAACGGATAAATTTAAAACATGGCATACACATCTAATATGAAAAAATTTCCCACCTAAAATTGGTGCACACATATTTTTTAATTCTATAATAGATGCATTATTAGCCGATGCGTTATCAAAATCAATTGAAAAAATTTTATCATTCAAATTATATTCTTGTAAAATAACACTAATTAATCTAGATATATTTATGGCCATATTAGAATCATTACAAATTCTAAATGCAATTACTCTTTTTTGTAGAAACCAATTTGAATGTACCCAATGATAAGTTATACCCATATAACTATTCATTTGCCAATGATCACTCCAAATATCCGAACATATTGAAACACGATAATCTAATTTTAAAAATATTCCGATAAGTTATTTTTTTCTTTTTTATAAATTTTTTTAATATCACGCGCTAAAGTTGTTTTAGGAACACGTTTAACTTGTGGATTTACATTTTCTTGTACTAATCTCACAAAATTTTGTTTTTCACCACATGAGAATGGTAAATGTTGAACTAATCTAGCTATACCATCTCTCCATTTTGAATAACTAAATTTAAATAAATTTGAATTACTAGAAGAAGAAGAACCTTGTTGAGCAAAACTGGTTAATTGCGCTTGTGACTTTTGAAGTCCGATTTCTTGAGGATGTATTTTCTCCAAATGCTTAGTTAGTGTACCATATCCGCTCCCAATTTTGAAGACGTTTTGTTCTAATAAGAACTCCATCGACATACCTCTACAATTTGGACTCCGTCAAGGAAAGGTATGTGGAAGATGAATGTGGCTTGTCATGTAGCTGCAGGTAAGGTCCAAGGTGCAGGTATTATTAGAGACTTCAGGGGTAATTATATCAGCTGGTTTACTGCTACTATTTTTCATTTTTGCCCAGCTTCTAAACTGCTGGTCCTCGCATGTACCGTCCATAAAGGACTTCAGATACTTAAAGACATGTACCCTCCTCAATTAGAATTGGAAACTGATTCGTTGGAGCTTTCCCACCTACTCCAAATGGAAGAGCCTGAGGACTGGAGGTGCATTCAGCTAAAAGAGCAAATACAGGCTTTCAAACTGTTCAATGCAGTGTCAAAAATAACCAAAAAAAGTAAATATGGCTGCTAGATGTCTTGCACAACATGTGCTTAGTGACTCACCTCATCTTCCTGAAATTTGTAAAGCTGCCATACACAATGACCGACTTGGACTCCCTTACCTAACCCGAGCCACGCGAAGGTAAAGACATGTAGTGAAAGGCCATTGTCTACTGATGTTAGGACAATCTTGCCACTACACTTTCACACATTCCCCTGCCTGCTGAAGTTAGGACAGGGGCCTAGTTTGAGATGTTTTTTGGGGGTTTTGTAGCATTAGTAACCTGGCCCCATACCTTGATGCTTTATCTTGCTGTGGATGTCATAATGGCTTGGCTGTCATTCTGAATTACTGCACAAACTGGAACTGAAAGCGGCAGCTTTGCTCAAGTGTAAATACATTATGAAGCTTTGGGCTATACTTTGTGCTGGTAGATAACCATACTGTTTATATGCTGCTCAATGGTGTATTAGCCTCTCGGGTGCAGGTTTCTTTTTGCGTGGATTCACCACTAGTGATTTTTGGAAATCATGGACTGATTTATAAGGCAGCTAGCCTAAAGATATTCTAGACAGTTACATGATTTCACAACCTTTTGCTGTAAGGAGCTGCCCTCTCCTATAACTTATGTAATAGTTATCTTTTGATTTTGATTTTTTACAAATTGTAAATGGAGTAGTACTCCACGTTTACTTTTCAACACATCTTGAAGAACACCCTTCCATTAGGCTTTGGCATGTAAATGGAGGGAGGTTCTTTAAGACTTTTGATGTCAGAGTGATATTAGGGTATGTCCATCACTCAAAACTCTATCTAATAAATTGGGAGTGGCGACCCACCTCAAATGGAGGTTCTGCCAAAAAAAAAGGAACTCCATCGACATCAAAAAAGTTTGTGATATATATGATTTCTTGCAAAAATTGCATTTTGTTCTAATAAGAACTCCATCGACATCAAAACATTTTTTGAAATATTTCACGAACATTTCAGATTTTTGATTCGTTGGCGGACGACGACTTGATTGTGATGAATCACCAATTTAATCGGTTAGGATGAAGAACCAAAACTATCAATTTTATAAAAAAAATTCAAAAAATATTAAAAAAGAATGAGAAATTGAAAGAATAATATATTAAAAAGAATAATAAATAATTTAAATAATAATTATAATGGAAACAATAAATAGAATTGAATTTTATAGAATTTTGATGCTTGAAAATTGAGAAGAAAAGAATTAGAATATTGAGAAAGATGAGTAGAAATTGTGTGGAAAAATTGAAAAATTAAGGAGGTATTTATAGATTAGGAAATGTTAAAAAAAGTAAAAAAAAAAAGGAATTAAGGAACGTCCAAATAATTGACTGTTCCTCATATATATTGTTTGGAGTTTGGACCGTTGCCATGTTGCTGTTGGCAACGGTCAGCATACTAATGCTACAGTTGTTTGACCGTTGTATTTTTTTTGTTACACGTGCCTCTATATAATTTTTTTTTATTTTTAGGCGCGTGTGAGCACAGCTCACTTTGCTGACGTGGCAAAATAAATTTTCTGGTTTGGAATCGGAACCGGTTGTTCCGATTTCGGTTCCGGTCCTGGTTTTAGAGAACCGTAACTGAACCGTCTGTGGACGGTTCGGTTCCGATTCTGACTCCAGAACTGCCGGAATGGTCATGGCTACCTATGGTGATGATTTTTTTCCACTGTTTGCCTCTCAAAATAACATGTGCACAATACATGATTAACAAAACTATTTTACAAGTTGACGAAAATTTGATTGTGAACTGTTCACATTAATAAAATCCAAATTATTGACCATAATAAAATTTTTGGAAAAATGAATATCAAAACGTAACCTAGCTACCCCAAAGTTGAGGGACTATTGGGTCATTTACCCTAATCAAAAACTATACTTATAGATTGAGTTTGATAAATCTCCACACAATAAGTATTTTTAACTAACAGAACCTATTTAGATTGAGAATTTATACTTTATGCATAATTCATATTCCATTTGAGCAGATATCCTTTGCCTAACATCAATATGTGTGTGTGTGTTAATTTCTATTTGTACAAGTGTTCACATCTAAATATTTTGTCTTCAAACACATATTTTGGACATATATGTGTGTATGAACGTTAATTTGGATAATCAAATAATACTTTTCTATTGCAATTATTGGATGGTTAAGAAGAAGATTGAGGCCTTTCACACTGTTTAGAACAAATCGCATACATGTAACAACTCTTTTTGACATGTGTGTGAACTTTGTACCTATTTTTCACAAGGGAGGAAAATTGTGAGAAAGTGGAAGGAAGTTTCTAAGACTAATATGTTGGGAGAGATGATAAATTTTTTATGTTAACAAGGTACCACATTAACATTTTTTTTCAAGGGTTTTGATATTGGTGATTCATGGTTTGATCTCTTCAACCTAAATTTAGTCACGAGAAATACTTTAAACCAGTTAGCCCAATCCTTCTATATTTTTTTTTATTTTGCCTTGCCTGATACTCTAGCGCGCCAATCCTTGTCCATTGTTTAATGGTGCAATTGGGATTTAAAAACAAGCTAACGTAGTATTTCTTTGACTTAAAAATGGTAAAAATGTTTCCAAAAAGAACACGTGTGCATTGAAGAAAAATAGTTTAATTTAATTTAATCATGCATGCATGGAATTACTTACCAAAGGAAGTTAGATATATATTAATACAAATTGTTTCATACTTCATACGCGAATATTTTGTTTTGTTAGGTATGATGATGTTGATATATTTGATATCGTAATTTTTGATATGTTATACACTAATTTTAATATGCTATACACTAATTTTTTATACTTTATGTGCTAATGTTTGATGCTTCATACACTAATTTTTTATATTTTATACGCTAAATTTAAAATTGATACGCTAATATACTAATTTTTTATATTTTATACGCTAATTTTTAATATTTTATATTATAATTTTTGATACTTTATATGCTAAAGAAAAAATTAATACACTAATTTTTTTGTACGTGAATTTTTTAATTTAATACGCACATTGTAAAGGAGAATACCCCATATATTAATATAAATAATGGCTGTTGGGATCATGATCCAAATAATTAATTAATGAATAGTCTTCTAGCGTATTGATTTTGGATCTATATATAAAAGGCCGTCAATTCATGTCACTGGGTGATCATAGAGCTAGCTGTACACATATTGTGAGAAACAAGAAGATATTTATACAGTTAGACTTAATTAAGATGGGTAATTTGTTGAAGGAAAATGAAGACTCATGGAAGGCATCAGTAAGCCGATTCCTTGGAACCTTCGACCGGAGATCCAAGACACTAGAGAGAGAAAACAATGAATGGAAGTCTACCGGACTGGTGGTTAGCGCCTGTGAATCTCTATCCGGAAAGAAAATCAATCTTAGAGGGATAACCATTGATGCATCCATATGGGTTAAAGAAGCTGCTGTGAGCTGTAGGGTTGGACTTTACAAGCTCCATCGCCCTGGAAAAGATGTGAAAAGATATTTCCACCAACACATTTCTATGAAGAAGGGAGATGGGTTCGGATGGGCAGACGGGTATGCTGGATTCATGAAGGACTTCAGTCATGAGACTGAGATGGCAGTTATGGACTATGGGAAATTGGAGATTGTGAAGGACAATGTATTGGATCTTGATTCTGGTGGGGCTGGTGCCTCGGCTAACCGTCGAATCAAGTGGGACGTTCTCATCAATGGCGGAGCAGGAGAGATCATTGAGCTTGATGAGCAGGGATTTCCAAAGGATGCTGTTTACATGTTCTCTTATCATCTCAATTGGAATGCCAAGAATTGACTCTATTATGGGAGCATGATGTACTTCAACTTCGTCTAAAGCATACACTTTTGAGGGCTGCAGAAACGCTGCGCAATTTGGTATCCATGATCTCCTACTATTCTATTTTATTTTCTGTTGAATACAATAATACTGCAATGATCATTAGTAGCTAGGTCAATCGCTCACTAATACTTACTTTTTTGTGCTAGCAATTGATTAATATTTCTTCTCAATGTGTTAATGTTCACTTTGTTTTCTCTATGAAATGAAATTGTGGTGGAGATGTAGAACTCAACAATCTTTATGAGCTAAATTTATGTTGGCAAAATAATGTAAAAATAAGCTTCCTTGTTCCATAGGGCCTACCCGTATCTCATTTTATATATGTAATGCTTTTTTTTTGTTCATTCTTTTATTTTATTTTTTTAGATTAGATATTATTATTATTTTATTTATTTATTATATCTAAAAGCAAATTGATGTTTTATTTTAGTCATTAAGTTCTATTAGAATTCTATATCAAATAAAAGTATTTTGTGGATTTAAGAAACTAAATAAAATAGGAAAATATAATAAAAGTATTTTGAAATTTCGTGGATGAAGGAAAGTATTTAATTTGATTTGGTTTAGGAAACTGCTTAATTGAATTTATTCGCGTATGAAGTATATATGTATTTTATTTTATTTATTATAAAACTAAATTAAATAAAATACGAAAATACAACAAAACTATTTGGAAATTATAATTGATTCCTATATTTAACTAATAATATAATAATAATATAGATAATTGATTTAGTTAAACAAATAAGAAAATCAATCTTTAAAAATTTAGAAAACATACCTTATTTAAATATAATACAATCAGTAATTAATGTATAAATCCTATTAAGAATCAAATATCTTATACTATCTATATATTTATAAATATATAGGTTGCTAATTAACCAACCAAAATATATGTAATGCTTCTTTTTCCGTTCTTGCTTTTATTTTTTTTAGATTAGATAATTGACGTACGTTTTATCTACTTTCTTATCGTAAATTCATCTTCAATGTTTAAAAGAATTACAAAATATAATATTATGCTCTTGATATTTATCTATGATTTTTTAATGTTCTTGATCTTTTTATATAATAATTGTTCTTTATTGATCTTACGGTCTTGATCTTTTTATATAATAACTGTTCTTGATCTTTTAACGTAATAATTATTTTTTATCTTTTTAGGTAATTGTCCTTTGTATTCGGGTAAATTTTAGGTTATCCTTTTTTTCTTTTATTTTTTTATATTTTTTTTTCAAATAATTCAGGTTATTATATAATAATTGTTCTTTTTTTATCTTACGTTCTTGATCTTTTTTATAAAATAATTCTTTCTTTTATCTTTTTATGTAATAATAATTTTTTTGATCATTTGAGGTAATTGACTTTTGTAATCGGACAACATATAGGTAATTATTGTTATTTTTTTGTTTTCTATTTTTTTAATAAAGTTCATGATTATTTTTCACCTTCAGCTTTTGAAGAGTTAGATAATAAAGGCAATTATTTTTTTTAAACGTTCTTGATCTTTTTATTTTATATAATAATTGTTCTTTTTTTTATCTTATTTTCTTGATCTTTTTACTTAATAATTATTTTTCATATTTTTAGGTAATTGTTTTTTTTAATCGGACAAAATCTAAGTAATCGTTTTTCTTTTTATTTCTTTTATGTTTTTTATTTTTTTCGTATAATTCATGTTATTATATAATAATTGTATCTTGTTATCTTTTTATATAATAATTGTTCTTGATTTTTTTATGTAATAATTACTTTTTATAATTTTAGGTAGTTGACTTTTGTAATTAGACAAAATCTAGGTAATACTCTTTTTATGTTTTTTATTTTTTTTCATATAATTCACTTTATTTTTCATCTTCTGCTTTTGAAGAGTTAGATAATATAGGTAATCCTTATTTTCTAAACGTTCTTGATCTTTTATATAATATTGATCTTTCTCTATGACAATACTTGTTATCATTTGATCTTTTATATAATAATTATTCTTGATCTTTTTACGTAATAATTGCTCTTGATCTTTTTACGTAATAATAATTTTTTTTTATCATTTTAGGTAAATGTCTTTTATACTCAGACAAAATCTAGGAAGTCCTTTTCCTTCTTTTTTTTTGATGATTTTGAATATTTTTCATATAATTCGGTTTTATACTCGAATTTTTCATCTTCAATTTTTGAAGAGTTATAATATATAGGTAATCTTGTTTTTTTAAAATACTCTGCTTATTTTTGTTTAGATTATTCATGTTTTTCTTATTTTTTGGAATACTTATATGGATTTGTATTTTTTTGAAGTACCTTGTTTCACCTATTAATGCTTTGGGAATAGTTGCTTTTCCTTTAGCTTGATGGATGGAAAGATTTTCTTATTAATAATAGGTTATTGCTCTCTAGCTTTAAAGCCAAAAGGTTCAGCCTCAGTTTGTCTTGGTAAAACTTTACAATAATCTGTTTTGTCTTGTTGTGCGGACATACTGTTTTATTCCTTGTTAAATAGAATAACCTTTTTCAATGTTTTCTTGAATTATTGTCCTCTTGAGTTTTGAATTATTGTCTTCTTGTTAGTGTTAGGATGATATTTTTGGTGTTTTAGTTAATTCGATCTTATAGATACACAAATAATTTATGCAAGATCATTTGATTCTTTTTTATGCGAGGCTACTTTATACTCATTGGCCTGAATGGTTTCCAAGAAAGTTCAAGTTACAAATAAAATTTTGGATAGTGAGAAATTATTTTTTTCTTTTAAATTAATAAAAAATAAGATAAGATTACGATTTAATCACCAACTAATATACTAAGTTAATTTTAATTTCAAGAAATCCTAAACCAATTCAATTTAAAAGACACAATGAAAAATATCAAATCCAAATATATTCAATTTTTTCTCTTTCATATAAGCACAAAAAGGAGCACAAGAATGTATTTTATTTTACAGTTAATTTTAAGTGATTGTTAATTTCAAGAAACCAAATTATATTTTAAATATTGAAACCTTATATTTTATATTAATGTCATTTTAATAATAATTTGTAATTTCCCACAATTCAATTGAACTTTTGTAACCCAGCTGATAAAGCGAAATATATTCACCATTTATATTCTATTTCACTTATATTTTGCACTGTCTTTGTTGCTATTTTTTTAAAAAAAGAAATTTTATATCGTCGTTAGCAAAACACGGTGCTGGATATACCCGACCACACCGTTACAATCATGCGACCCAAAATTCAGAGTACTACTCCAGTATATTATAACTTCCTATTAGGGGAATTAAAAATATGATACCTTAGATAAACCAAAGTATTGAAGGTTTAAATCCCTCTAAACAAAGATCAAACTAATCCTGGTCCTATGGGTGATTACAAAACATTTGAAAGAAAACTAGTACACGACACTGCAGCAAGCGCGGTGTGATTTGCCCTGAAAAAAGATTGCATGTTTGATTAAAAATAATTAAGTTACAGTTAGCAACCTAAAAATTTATAATAAATTACGATTTAGTAATGAGTTATTAAATTTGTAGTATGCGAAATAAAAATAGTATTGCGAAATGTATCGTGTGTGTTGTAATCACTAATGTGTGAAGTATGTAAGAAATTTGCAAAACATGCGTAAATATATATAGTGTGGCAAAATATGCAAAGTATATAAAATACTTAAATGGGTAAGGTATATAATATGAAAAGAATATTATTGTGTATATTTTATTATTATATATGAATATACTCAATTTAATGACAGAAGAATAGGTGACCACATATAAATAATAGGAGGAATGAAAAAGCTCGTAAATTTGTAGTTATAAATTATGCATATTATTAATGAGAAATAGCTGGAAATATTTTATTGTTTCATATATATATACTCCAGGCTGAATAGGCAAATTAGCAGGAGCTTAAGTAAATTAAAGGCCAATTCTAATATTTTTGTTGTAATTTACCAAAAATGAACAAACAGATTAATAGCACGATATTATAAGTAAATTAATGGCCACTTCAATTTTGTTTCTTGGATTCTTTTTAAAAATCGACACATCAATAACATTAAAAGAGGCAGTATTTTGCCAGAACTTGATAAAATGCCCTACTTCCATTTTCTTTTAGGCGATAGATCAGTTTGCATTTGTAGCAATGATTACAAAAAAATGAATGTTCAGAACACTTACAGAAAGAATTCTGAAATTACAAGTTTTCAAACATGTTTACCATCACATGTTAAGACAAAATACAAATCCATAGAAGAAGTTGAAGAACAAATTTGATCACGCACAATTTCAGAACTCTGAACATTGACTATATAACAGAAACTAATGCTTTGTCTTGCCCCTCTTTACAGGCCTTTTCTCAGCTTCAATGGCTTCAACATCACAGTTATAGCGTTTGCCACAGAAGCTGAGGTCTTCTGATTATGAGGAAGACCATCGTCATTGTTTCCAATATGATCATCTTCAAGTCTAGCCAATAACGAAAGCCTAGCCTTCGATTTGTGACCTGAACGCACTATAATTAGTTTAAAGAAATAAATGAGTTAATACCGCAGTATTATGGATTTGGAGTAACACACCTGAAGCCTGCACTTCCAGAAAGTCTCCTTGAGAACTCCCAACATCTTCAACACATGATTGCACTTCAGAAAACGTTTTTTCATCCTCTCCACAGAAATAGACAATTGTGTATCGATAGCCCCCGTTATTATCCCTACGTTTTCCCTGTTTAATGTGAGCAAGGAACGTTTTGTTTTTCAAATCCTCATAGACAGCACCCAAAGGAAGTTCTCTATTCTGAAAAACAACATTTATTAATCCAGCTATACATAAATAGAGAAAAACTATAAATATACACACAAGTAAAAGTAGAGAATCAATCTAACCTCTTCAGTACATTGCATGGCCTCAAGAGCTATAACAGATAAGATTTTTTCAGCTAACTCTCCAAAAACAGTAGCAGTGATAATTCCACTGGTATCAATTAAATCCATCTCAATCTGACATCTATAAGCAAATAGCAAAGTATTTGTCACTGAGACACAATAGATTTTTTTTGTTCCAGCCTTTTTTTTGTTGGATAATTGAAACATTAATCCTTACCTTGGTTCTGCCTTCTGCCTTTCATTACATGAGTTATATGTAAACAAATAATCATAAGCAGCCGCAGTAGCAGAATAGCATTTTTTGCAGGCCATGTACCAATATTTTTGAGATATGTTTTCAAAGGAGAATAACACTTTTACAACTGCAATCTGTTGTAACAAATACAAAATTATTTCACATGAAACCTCATAGAAAGTAATTGTCAGATAATCATCTATTAATTAACCTTACCAATGGCAACTGTGAAAATATGAAAGCCAACACTGATTAAACAATTATGAAGATGCCAAAGTAATCCTGACCAGAAAGTCATACCATGCCATAGACTTTACCTTATCAGTAGGCAATAGATTAGCCACCAGTATGGGCTTCTCGGTTGACTGTACGTTGAGCCGCATGTTATATTTCATATAGGAATTGTTGCGCACAAATTCTGAAAGAGCTATTTGGTTTCTGGCAGCCCTGTTTAACGAAAGGTCTAGTCACTTCAATTATAACAGGGAATAAAGTATACTAACGGAAAAAATAAAGAGCATATATTTGACCAGTTTTTTAAGCGGAGCGCTTCTTCAACCGGTGGATCAACAAGAAGCGCAGTGTCATAATTGGTAGAGAGTGCAAGACCTTCAAAAGAATGTAGAAATTAATTAATGTTTCTGGACAATATCGAAATTCATTAGTAACGCTTACATGAATAGAGTACATAATTTTACCATTGAAATAGACGACTTTGAGCATACGACAGATAACCACAGGGAATTCACTGATAATTTGATTAATCTTGCGGCCTTCATTCTCAATAAAGCTGTTCCACACGGACAGCATTACTGAATTCATGCTGCATTTGGCACAGTAAACCAAAATATTTGCATGTGCAATACATGAAGGAAACAGATTTCTTATACATACAAAGCAAAAATGAAAGAAAATGAAACACAACATGGCCTACCGTTCATCAACAAGTATAAATTTCTGGACATTTGATTTACCAAAAGGAGTATCAACCGCATTGACTGGAAACGAACCAACAACAACAGCAATCACATTTGTTTTCAAGTTGAATCTATAAATTAGCCAGCAAATATGTTTGTGAAAGAAAAAAATATAATGAAAAGAAGTACTAAATACTCTTACCAACAAATGTATCTTTAACATCAACAAATGACCCAAGGTCAATGAATGCAGTGTACTTGTAATTAACCAATAACATGCTTTGCTCACTGTCCATTTACTCAATAACAGTCTTTGAATTGATTATCCATTTCTTTTCAATTCCTTCAATACGATATTTTTCAGGGACAACGGTGACCTCTGCATTTGAGATGCGGTAAGTTTTATAGACCTGAATCTTGGACCCCATGCGTTCAATTTCATTATTGAAAACAATTCCTTCAACTTTAGCACCCTTTAAAAAGAGGAAATTATAGTTAAAATAGTTTTCAAGCACATCCAATAACAATCCATAATTAAAAAAAAGAGCAAACACATATTAATAACGAAGATCAGAAAGAATTAACATGTATTAGACTTTTTTTTTACCCTTGAGTCAGCAAAAATGAATTTTTGCATTCTGGTAGGACTCCTTGGTGACTGAGTTGGCTGCATTTTCTCTTGAACAGTGACAACAGCAACCCATGATTTCATCTCTGTCGTTATTTCATCAATCCGGAGATATATTTCCATGCTACAGTTCAGAGTGTAATGGAGAAATGGAAAACATTATGCGTCTAGATGTAATCGAAAATAATTATAGGATTATAGGAAATGAATCCCTAACTATAAGTCTAGAATAAAGATTAGCAAACTGGAAATAAATTTCAAGATGAATCTAACAGTAGAACTTCTTCAAAAACAACATTTCCTGTTCTACATTCGTGTCTATTATCTTCCTGTGAACTTGGAACAATGAGCACCTTAACATCGTTTGCAGTCTTCGCTCTTGAAATGGCAACATACAGTTGTCCATGAGAGAAAACTGGTTCAAGAAGATACACTCCAACACAATCAAGCATTTGACCTTGAGCTTTGTTTATCGTCATCAAAAAACAAAGCTTAACAGGGAATTGGGTTCTAGTGAAAGGAATACCATGTTTTACACTGGTAGGACTTTCAAGAGGAATTTTAGGCAATAAAACAATATTACCCTTGTACTGGCCTGTGACAATTTCAGCAGAAATACTATGTTTTCCCAACTGTCTACAAATCAGTCTAGTTCCATTACAAAGTCCCTCGTTTGGATTTAAATTTCGTAGAAGCATAATAGGACAATTTTTCTTTAAAAAAAGTTTGTGAGGAGTTAGGCCTTTTGGGTTCAATGAGTTGAGAAAGTCCTCATAATCCCCTTGATGCTTATCATCAGCAGCCTTATCTGAGCTAGTATAAACATGAAGGTCACCTTCAAATTTGTGAATCATTGCTTTGTTTATGTCATCAACAGAAGAATTTTTAGTGGAAAGAATACACCTGCTAATTAATTGATAAGGATCAGGAGAACGTAGAGCTTCTTCGAACACATATTGTATGAGCCTGATAAAACATGAAGCATAACATGAGTACAAATAGTGGTTGAAAAAATATACCTTGAAAAATAAATTAGAAATAGACGTCATAATTCATATAAATACATGCAAACCTACCGTTCCAAAGCAGCTTCCGTGTTTTCATATGGCACAACAATTTCAGTAGGTAGAATAATATTTCCATCTTTATCCAAGGGTTCCCTCCCTTCCCCAATTCTAAGCAACAAATCAGAGAACGCAGAATCTAATGTCGCCCGCATGTTTTTGTGAATTGAAAGTTTTTTTAAATGAGACCATAACACTGAATTAGCAATAGTTGACCTTACTTGTTCTTCCCTGGTACTTTTGTCAATTATAGGTAAGGTCTGGCGAAAATCCCCCCCAAAAACAACAACTTTTCCGCCAAAAGGCGCAGCATTCCTTGTTAAATCTTTCAACAAGTTATCAAAGGCTTCAACTGCTTGCTTTGTCGCCATTGAAGCCTCATCCCACACAATTAATTTACATTCAATTATTAACTTTGCTACAGAAGACTGTTTGCTTAACTGACAACATTTACTAACCGAAAAATCAAGTGGAATTTTAAATCTTGAGTGGGCAGTACGTCCACCTGGAAGAATAGATGCTGCCACACCTGATGTGGCAACAGTAATAGCTATAAAACCCTATGATCGTATTGAAGCCAGCAATGCTGGATAAAGAAAAGTTTTTCTAGTCCCACCCGGTCCGTCAATAAAATAAGATTGACCCTCACTGGAGTAAACACTTGATAAAATTACATCATATGCAGCCATCTATTCAGAATTTAAATGAGAAGCCATCATTAAATCCTCTGCAGATGTCTGAATCTAACTTTCGCTAATAAAGTCCCTTGTCAATGACCGATGAAGTTGAAAAGAAAGGTTATCTGTTACTAAATGATAATCACTAATATCCTTCCGCATTTCTTGTAGATATTTATTAATGGCTTCTAAAGTTTTTAATCTAACATGAACAGAACTACATTCACTATGAAGTGCAGCCCTTTGGTAATCTGCAGAGAGATGACATTCAAACATTTCCCAAAGTTTTCTAGGATTACCTGGTGAGCAAAAAATGAGTAAGATTGCAAAAAGAAATCTAAGAGCAGAAGGCATTTGAAATATGGATGCCTCCTCAAGTGCCTTTACGATATAATTATCGGATTGTAAAAACCCATGCTGCATAGCAGCTTCTCTAAATGATGAACAGACATTATTATTAACAGTAAGAAGAGAAGTATACGACACAGGAGCCCTTATATGAGAGAGAAGTAGTCTAAGATTATACCGTTCACATTCGTTTGGATTAACAGTCACCATCATACCAATAACATCTCTATTTTTCCTTTCTGTCCATAACCTGTCTTTTGCATTCCAAACAAAGAATTGGGGGAATTCCTTATATAAGCAATTTAGTGTTTTTGCAGTAGCACTTGTTCTGCTCATTTCAAAGAATTCAGACAGCATAGTCCTATTTAATTTATCCCATTGAACAAGGCTTGTAAGACTTGAATATTTACTAAACGCAATATATTGGCCACCCTCTACATACACCTAAAGTGCATAAACAGAAGGGTGCATTTCATTTAATTTGAACCCATAAATTCTCCACACCGCTTCTAGAGGCCCAACCCATCTCCCATCCTGAAAAGATTTGATTTCATCAACTAATTGATGATCATTATCTACATTAACACTAAAGCTAACCTGATCATGACCCTTATATATATATATATTGTACATATATTTAACTAATTTAACAGTAGAACATATTTCGACATTCATGTGACAGTCTAATAAAGCCAAAAGATATGGACTATACGAAACAACCCATCTATTATCTAGTTCACAACGACGAACCCTTACTTTTCTACCATTGTCTCTTCTACGATATTGTGGATAACCATCATCAACATGAGTAGCTTGTTGAACAAACTTTCTTGGATAGCTATTTTTACAAATGCCTCTTTTCATGCATGCATTATTTGGATTCAAATGTCCACAAGGGCCATGCATCATATGCTTAACAACAAGAGCATGCAAATGTGGTTCCTCATCGGAATTTGGTAATTCAGCAGACACGATGCCATCATACGCTGCTGGATTCAGAAGTTTGGAATTTTTTTCAGTATTAATAAAAGGTGGGCATGAGGCATTCCCCTTTTTTGAAATTCAATGACATGTACACAAGCACAAACATCCCCAAAAATCTGTTTTTTTAGCAGTTCTATTTTCAACAATTCAAGTTTAGATCTAAAAACTCTAACCAACAAATCAGGCCTATCAAAAGGTACCTTACCAAATATTAAATTTTCCTTGATTTCTTTCCAATTGGGATTACATGTCATTGTTAGAAATATATCAGGTTTTCCATATTTCTGTACCAAAGCCATTGCATCCAAATATCTCATACATATGTCTCTAGGGCCACCTATGAAAGAGGAAGGCAAAATAATTCTACGCCCAATTTTAGACCCCTCATTTTCACCCAACGAAATACTATCAACTATCCATTGGAATATTTCACTCCTAAATTCATTCTGCTGGTTCCTAATGAAATCAAGCCTGCACGTCTCAATTTTAACATACATATCAACAAGAAACTGCTGCAAACGTCTATTAGTATGAAGGAGCATTAACTTATCGTTATCCCTTATTTGTAGCATATAGCAATAATATTCCCTCGCCGTAACCATTGCTTTGCGTTTATTCCCTGCTGCAGCAACTATAAATAAAGAAGAAAGTGAATAGAAGATTAAAATCAATCTAAAAAAATAAATTATAATTGAATGGCCTGATGACTAATTTTTGAAATGGATAAGGATAATACAACCTGCAGTTTCAGCCCGAAGGAGTGTTTCTGCATTTTCCAATGAAGAAGGATTAGCTACAACTTCATTTTCGAATGAATCACGTGTTTGACATATACGTTGTGCCTTGTTTCTTGCAATAGAAAAGTGCCTGCCAGGATCATAACATGAAAAGTAGTGTTTAATAGTATGACTTTTATCAGTATCATTAGTATGACTATATATTCTAATATTAGCAGTTCTATCGATACAATCTTCCTCAGCCTCACTAAAAATAGCAGCAACCTGAGATACAGTAGGCAAGTTGTATCGTCTTTGATCTAAATCTGGGTATGCAGCAAGCATAATAGAATGATCTTTGATATCAGGAATGAATCTCAAAGTTCTAAAGAACTTTGAATAAGGATTATTGGTAAGAATACGCATTAAAAAACAAATAGTATGCCTGCATAATTTATCAGAGCTGGAAATTCTCTTAACAAATTCCTCATTGGTGTCATAAAAATATTGCTGTAGGCCAGTTGGTTCACGGCTGGCAGGGTGAAGTGAATTTAGAAAATGATACATTTAACCCTGCACACGAAAAGTATACAGGCCATTTGTATTTTTTGTCAGTTCACTGTCATACTTGATACCTAGAGACGTAAAAGCAAAATGATTATTATAAGTGCGAACATTTTTATGAAAATGCACTGACTGTGCATCATTTCCAATGAATAGACTCTTAGGTCATACGGCATAGGCAGAACGACTAAAGATATCTCACCACCATCACAGCAAAATCTAGGAGGTTCACAAGGAAAACGCTTTGCACTGCAATACATACAGTCAGCGGGATAAACAAGGGTGAGAGAAGCTTTTGGGACATTCGACAGAAAAGTTAGAGGTTTATGTCAGCGGCATGGTTTGGTATCTGAAAAGAAGAAGAAGTAACAGACAGAATGAGTAATTCTCATAAGCGAAACCAGTAGAAAGTTGGAATAGCATTTTTTTATGTTATTCTTTTAAAGGAGAAACCATGATCTCACACATGTAAATCAATGTAAATATATAGGGAGCAAGGTTCTATATAAATAATATAATATCACCCAATACTAAACCAACTTGCAAGAAGAGCTAACTTGTTAGTCATTATAAAACCAATGACAAAATAATAACCTATATACAAAAGGAGATGTAACAAAACTATTATTCTATATATTCCACGACTTTACAGTAAACTAATATATAAACGTGCATAAGATAAGAAAGAGTAAGAATTTATTTAATTAAAAGAATCACAACAATTAAGTTTGAAACCAATAGAATGGTAATAAGGACATTCCTCTCTTTTGGCCACAAACTTTATAGATAATTGACTAAGAATAAAACATAATCTGAATAAAATAATATAATACAAGCCCATAAACATTTTTTTTTCGTAACACCGGAACATTTGAATTTATACTATAGGGAGCATGAACTTTGAATATTACAAGAAGTGCACAGAACAAAACACATTGCTTTTGTGGTACCTAAAATCAAGAAATCACGATAATAGAAGCTAAAGAACTGTAGAACAAGGCACTGTGCCTTAGCCTAGAAGATATGAATATATAAGCTACTCATTGGTACAGGAACCAAAAAAACATAAAGCAAAAAGTCCCCTTTTTGAACCACAATTTTAAACAGAGCAGGACCTTAAAACCTACAACTCAGGAATTTTTTAAATGATCCTGAACAGACAACCTATAAACTATGCATACATAAATAAATGGATGCATAAATTATATGACAGGAAGCAAAATATGTCTATACCTCGAACGGAAGAGGTCCACATTGGCAATGAATTTTCACAGAAAGATTGGCCAACTTCCGCCCTTGACCCCAACACCGCATAAACATTATCCAACCTTTGTCCTACCTGAAAGCATAGTTTAGGCAACAACAGCTAGAAACATAGGCAGGTTTCTCCTTTTTATTGCAAGGAGCACGGTTTCAATGTACATATACAATATTACCTATCTAGAAAATGTCCGACGGCTCTTTGCTGGACGGTGTTCACCGACCAAACGGTCTGAATCACTCAGAACACTATTTTGATTTGGGGACAGGTTGAAATGCCGTGCATTTTCAACTATCCCTTTTCCCTTTGCTGCGTGAGCCATTCTACGACGAAACAATAGGTCATCCTTTTTATTTTGTGGCATTTTTGCGTAGAATTCACGGCGTAACGCATTCTTATCCATTAAAATATGAAGTGAAATTTTCACTTCAGAATACGTGTACTATTATTTGTACGCACAACTGAAATAAAGCAGGACAACTGAACCTATACAGTAAATTGCTATAAATGGCATAAACTAAAATAATCAACTTTAAATAACACCAACAACAGCAGAATTTTATATACCAATTTTGTTGACCTAGGAAAAGCAACAACAAAAACTGAGGCGAAGAATACAAAATGTTAGAGTGCAGAAACTACGAGTGGTAAGGCTAGCTAGAAGAGATGCTAAATTAAAGAATCGGAATAGCTGATAGTAAATCTTACAGCATAGATTGCAACAGTTGTAAAGAACAGCAAGAAAGACCTGAAAAAGATGAAGTTGTTAGAGTAAGCATACCCTTCCAGTCATGAAACAAAAGGAAAACTATAGAGAGGCCAACAAATGATATAAACGAAGAATATAAATTAGCTGGAAGCGACCAGTAATATGAAAAAATTTGAAATGTTCAGCAGACAATAGAGCGAGCGATTCATGCGTGCAACTAAAACAAAAAGCAATACATAACAACTAAGCAAGGAAAAGTAGGAAAACCTACTATCCCATGACTATAGCTAATAGAGTGAGCAGCAAGATGTTAAAAAAATGACAGAAATACTGGCCACATTTAGTTTTGTTTTGGCTAGTATGTGAATCCCCTCAAGTGTTATGGTCATTCAACTAAACATAACTGCACCACACACTGTAAAAAGCATTATAAAGTTGTGAAAAAGAACAGCACGTGCTGCATTCATTCGAAGCAACATACATGCTAATAAATACATAATAACTATAGAGCATTTTCAAAGCATATTTAGACGAAACAGTAATCATACTCATGCAAAAATATTTGGAAAAGGCATGCAAAAACAACAGATTCACTGGAAACAATCATAGCAAGAGCATTAATAATAAGATATGTAATGAAAGTCCCATGAAGTAACAACAGATGAGTATGTAAAGTGAGACCGAAAACAGAAAAGAATAAAGTCAGAGAAGGAGGAGCTAATAACCATGTTATTCCTTATGGAAAAATGAGGAAATATTACTAACTAATTAAAGCACGACAACAACATTAAAAAACCAATGATAATAAATGCAAGACACATCAGAAGAGCAGAGGATGCAATAAATAACAACAACAACACCGTTATTGCAGATGCGAAAAGACATAAGAAAACCGTGAACAATAGAAGGTCTATAAATAAACAAAGCATTTAAGTTAAAGGGCAGATAATTTCCCTGGAAGTAAAAGACAGGAATAACAACCTGCAGCACGTTGAAAACTGCTAGGAGGACTGATCACCGAGAGCAGATCGAAAGGAAGAGCACCGATGAAAATTCAAGAGAGCACAATAGAAGAGAGCATAAAACAATAGAAACGGATGAGCAGCAAAGACAGAAGCAATGAAATGGGAACAAAAAAAACAGAGAAGAAGAGAAGATGAGCAAAAGTCAGCAGTCCATAACCTTTGAGGGAATAGATAGATAATAAGAAGAGAAAGAAGAGTCTGAGAGCAAATTTTGAGCTTCCCAATGTTAGATTTGACATACTCGTTCAACATCACGCATAACCAGGAGCAAATATCCAGTCAGAAACAAAACTTATAGTGAGAAATGTTTATCCAGCAGTCTGTAACAACAGCAGGTACGATGTAATAATGCCTGAGCTGATTATGGCTGTCAAAAAATCCAGCTAAGGTTGATGAACATTAATTAACTATTCAGAAAAGTCCCATCAACCGATAAAAAAAAGAGAAGAAAGGACTGAACAAAGTAATTTTTTTTTTGCTCTCTAGATCACGCGGCAAAAGAAATTACAAATTAACATTATCATATATTCTGAAGAAACCCCCTAAACAGAATAGTTGAACCCGAAATATATACATATTATATGGAAGTAAAATTTTATCAATCACCAAACTTGTAATAATGTAAAATAAAACCAAGCATATAAAACTGAGCATACAAAAAAGCAACCAGCATTTAAGAAACATAAGCGCAAAAGAGACGTAACGGTTTGTATTTTCATATATTTCAGCAACAAAGTTTAGGAACAATGAATTAATAATGAAAATAACAACAAAACGAATGGAGTGAAATGAAATGAAATGAAACGAGGTTACAAAATATTGGAAAAATAAACATATCGTATAAGAATCAAAATTCAATAGCAAAAAACAAACAACAACAAGATTTCATCAAGAGACATATGCGGAAAGGGCAAACTTTATAACGTTTATATTTTTTTTGCAATAATAATTCCGAATCAGATCTGATCATGAAAACGTAAGAATAAAAAATGAACAAATATTTGCGTGGGTTTCTTTTCCGATCAGAAACCCAGAAGCAAAAAAGCCGATATGTATAGGAAATTTTGAGGGCCGAGTTAAATCGATAATTCGAATAGAAAAAAAGTTGTCTTCATTTCACAAATGCCAACAAAAAAAGAAAACGGAACAAAACAGAAGGAAAAAGGAAAAAAGAAAAAAGAAAAAACGAGCCAAAGAAGGAATAGAAGTGAGAAAGGCAGGAAGACTTGGAATTAAAAGCCGGAAGAGGGACGTTTCGGATAAAAGCCTTATCCGAAAGTCGTGATAAGAACGCTTCAGATAAAAGCACGATCCTCAGGGCAGATAATATGTAAGTCTCCAATGCATGAGCTTAAAAAAAATTTTAAAAGGAAAAAACAAAGAACGTTAAAAAACTAACAAAAAATGTTGAGCACACATATCAGCGGGCCAGTCCAGACATGCAGAAACGGCAGCAGAGAAAGCCACATTAGCAACCAAGCGTGGTCAACTAAGGAGCGTCGAAGAAAAGCAAGGAAGAGAGAACGATGACGAAGGGAGCACTCTCCTTTAATAAGAATACTCCTAAAGGAGTTACCCTTATTTTAGACAAAAGGCTAGCGTCAAAAAATAGCGGCCACTTAAATCTATGCAACTCCATAAGACAACTTGCACAACGAAGTCTATTCAGCAACTCTCGTTGGTCAACACACAATCCAATCTAGCACTGGAGATTGCTCTGTCTAAGTTTATTGTTAGCCTAAGGTACCCAAAATGAGTAATCAATCCAACATCTACAAACAGCTTATGAATCAGCAATATCCCAAAAGTAAAGTTTCCACAGCTTGGCTAGCTGCCATATTTGTAGTTGGGAAACATTCAGACTCAACCAGAATAATCGGCTCCACAAGCAAACCATTTACTCAAATTTACAACAAATTAACTAGGATTCATTTCAGCTTCAATGACAATCGTCCACAACCATTTTCCATTCTGCGCTCACCAGGTCATGAGAAAGAAACCAATCGGTCCACCCCCATTGGGTTCGACTATCCAGTCCTTTCAGCAAAAGGGAGGGCACGCAAACAAAACAACGAAGTCCACAACAAAATAACCAGCTTAATTTACAATCACAAGGCTGGAGTAAAGCACGACCTCCCCAAGTTACTAAATCAGTAGATTCTTCTCAACAAATCTAATTCATTCGTCCACAGTAAGTGAATGACATCATTAAACTCACAGGGCCAAACTGATTTTAGCTCCAGTAATTAGGGGCCGAAAATAAGGCAGTAGACGCACTTACTTAAGGTTTCGATTTCTGCCCTCTGAGTAGCAAATGAAAGGATTCCAATCCCTAAGCTTTCTTCCAAGTAGAGCACTGGCTTTGGGGCTAACAAGGGCGTTCATATATTGTGAATACTTTGACGGTTTATGGCCTTTTTTCATTTTTTCCACCAAATTCCCTAGCACGTCTTCGGGTTCCTCCTTATAGCTATTTTCCGTCCAATGGTCTTCGTATTCCCCCTCAGATTCTAATTCTGTTGGAATGGCTTGTAGGGAAGCTAGGTCTGATATTGAGTGCACTTTGTGCATTGGTGTGGTCGATGGTTCCCCTTCCTCCCATCTCACCGTTACATTAATGGATTTGCTATTCTCCTCTTGGACTGTTCTAGAGTTAGTTGCTTCCTGCCCATCGATGAGCACTAGAAATTGCCCAAAATTATTTTTCTCGTTTGTTAGGGGAGACTGAGTTTCAACATTTGGGTCAGAACACCTTGACTCCACTTCTGCGTTTGTTTTGTTTCCCTTTGCAGAGAGGAGTAAAACACCAATAGCTTTTGATGTTTCTTGCTCCTCAATCCTAGGGGTAGGGCCAGGCAACTTTGTGTCCTTTGATTGAATTAACTGAAGCTCAAGACTTTTGGAGACCTGAAGATTATTTGTCTGATTTGGTGCTGTGTTGATTGACGTTTCCTTGGAGAGTCCGGGGATTTGACCATTTATGATAGGGGTGAGCTTTTTCACCATTTGTGGGCATTGTTCACTGCTAGGAAATTGTACAATTGTTGACGCGGTTTCCTTTTTAGCGATCATCACTGATTTTCCTTTGGCTGAGCAATCTAGAGTAGCGTTTGCGTTGGAGAGCTCTTGAGACTCTTGACCAGTTGACTTGGTGTCCTTTTGAATCCACACTCTTTTTTGACGAGTGTGTTCTTCCAAAGTTTCGGATTTGTTCATGCACTCCATCGGTAGGTGCCCTAATTTATGGCAGCTGCTACAATACATTGGTTTTTCCTCCACCTGAATTACTTGCCACATGCCTTTGTCTCCTTTGCTAATCTATATACGTTCTGGCAAGATTTTTGTGGTGTTAGCTTCTACACAAACTCTAACTACACTTGGTCAGATGGTTTGGAGGGCAGCGGCAGTCGCCGAGTCCGTTTTCAATGGTTTCCCAATGGCGCTTGCAAGTGAGAATAACACCTTCTTGCTAAAGCAATGCAAAGGCAGAAAGGGGAAGTTGATCCAAATCGGCACAATCGGTGATTCAATGTCGGGGCTGAAATCGGTAGACCATTTTAACATTCGAGCTGAGAATCCCCTGAACGACCATTGACTTTTTTAGCCACATTTGTAGGAAGTCAGCCTCCAATTCGAATCTGAAGACTACATGCTGCTGGTCGATTAATCCTACAAAACAATTACCATTGAAACCGGCAGCTTGAATTTCTCTTCGAATAATCACCATTGCCGGTCTCCCCCAATCAAATTTACAAATTAATGTATATTTAAAAGGGTCCGCTATGACAGCTTCTTCATCTACAGAGATGTAAAATGTAGGTTCATCTTTATATGTTCTAAGAGGGCTCGTATGTGCTCGTACCTGCTTCGAGAATAGGGTGGAAACTCCTGAGGGGTTGCTGATATCCGACAATCCTATTGAGCTGTTGTGTACTACCACATTTGGAGAGGGTCTGATACGACATCGAGATCATATATCAAGTTCGTTGAATTCAAAGTTCTCATTCCAGTTGTAGAAGACGAGTCTTTCATTTGGAAACCTGGGATTGAAGAAACAACGTGGATAGAAATCTACGTCGCGCGACGTGGAGAGGCTCTGATGTCGCGACGTCCACCCACTTCGCGGCGTCCATCATCGCGCGTCGCGACGTCCGTCCAGCTTAGGGTTTTTTATTTTAGCGACTTTTTCCCGACGTCGAGACGTGCGAGATTTTTCAGCGTTAATTAATTTCCTTTTTTTGGTATTTTTAGGTTTTAAGTTAATTAATGTTTCCTTTTATGGGTAATTCGTTTAGGGTTTGTAATAGGCCTATAAATAGGAGTTTTTATCAGTTGTAAGAGAGACGTGAATTTTGAGAATTAAAAACACAGAGTTATTTTTACGTGAGTTGTTTTCCTGAGGAGGGAAATTCAATTTACTTTGTGAAGATTATTCCTGAGGAGGGAGTTTCTTTCACACGACTGTCTTGTTATTTGTTGGTGAGGAACCATGATAAGTAGGTTTTATATCTACTTATATAGTCTATTTCACTTAGCTTTTGGCTTGAATTTCATGCAAATGTGTAGTGTTTGGTGTTATTGTGTGCACTTATGTGGTTTGTAACTTGATGTGCTTAAATGGTGAAAAAGACCAAAAATGTTGTAAAAATAAGGCAAATGTGTGTGTGATGCTAAATGATAAGAGGAGAGTTCAAAAGGGCTATAATGGTGAGTGAGAAATTGAGGAAAACCGAAAATGAGCTTGATTGGCAAAATTAGGGTTTGGGCAGGATGATGGTGCAACTTGTTTTGAGTATAACTTCTTCAATACTAGTCCAAATGATGAGATCTTGGATGTTCTGGAAAGCGCTTAGAGTGTACTGCATTTCTTAGGATGTAACTGTTTTCTATTTCTGTGTGTACATGTGAGAAACGGGGGCATCTTTGTGATTGCTACCTCAGAATTTAGTTGTTAAAATCATGTTGACACAGTTTGGTAGATTGTTAATAACTTGAGCTACAGACCTTCCATTAAGGTGATTCTTGATCCATTGGAAAGCCAAGAAATAGACCTAGAACTTTGATGTTTACCATCGAGTCCAATTCGGATGTTAAGTCGCACGAATTTGGCAAACAAGTTGGGTCTCGAGCTGGAACAAGCTTTCAGCCGCATCACACACTAAGCACTCACAATTCCTTCACAAGCTTTTTTACAAGCACCTCACAACCACACTTCGCTGCACACATGCATTCGACGAAGTGCACTTTGCCGCACACATGCATGCGACGAAGTGCACTTCGCCGCAATACACATGCACACACTCATCTCAATCTCACACATTTGCACACAACTCACCACTTGCATTTCATTCTCAACACTTTTGCACACTTGCACTTCAAACATTCATCCATTCATTCCATTCCTTAATTCACACACATGTGCAAGGATTTCAACACTTCACCACATATCACTCTATCTCTCATTTCACAACACTTAGATTCAACATTTCTCACCACTCACAATTCATTCGACTTCACATTCACATTCACAACATCATCCTCATTTCACTCCATATGTTCACAACTCATTTCACCCACATTTACACTACACATTATCACATTATCACACTCAAGCTCACCAACATATTCCACATTCATTTCACTCACACTCATGCACACTACACTTAACATCTCATTTTTCATTCTTCGTTCTTCATCCAAGAATTCACAACTCTCACAACGTGTTTTCATTCTTGCTCAGAAGGTCAACACCCATCTCACACACTTCATTCTTGGTTGTTTGAATGCATTTCATGATTCATCCATTCGCTTCACATATTCATGAACACTCACTCAAGATGGTATTCAGTTTGCACATAACCCATTTCATTTCATTTCTAAAGTTGGTTGTTTTCATTCTAGCTTAGTGCACTATCCTCACATACATGAAGCTGCTACTTCCAGGAGCTTTTGGCGAGACTTCGTGAGCTTTTGGCGAAGCTTCGTGAAACTAGCGAAGCTTCGTGGAGCAGCTGGCGAGACTTCGTGGGTGACTTCGTGAAACTGGCGAAGCTTCGTGGGTTTTTGGCGAGGCTTCGTCGAGCTGGAATTTCTCCTTGCCACGCTTCTGTATTCTGGCCATAACTTTCTCGTCCGAAGTCCAAATTGGATGATTCAAAAGGCTGTGGAAAGCTAACACATAGGGCTATAACTTTGGTCTTTTAAGTTTTTCCAAATTCACGATGCATCGTGGTCGAAATCTGGCTGGAAGTTGCTGCCATGTAGCATTATGAGCTTGTCGATTGAAAATTTGGCTAAGTGTTGAGGCTCTGATGTTCAGCTCTTGGGAAGGCAAGTGAAGGCGTGAAGCTCCAGGGCGTAAAGGCGTGGTTCCTGGAAAGCTGGACTGCTTGGAGAATTGCGAGGCCATTGAAAGCGTGATCCGCTCAGGCTCAAAGGAGTGATTCGACTCTGAATCCTGCACTCAACTTCCAAGCAATGAAGGCGCAGACGCGGAAGCTTGAAGGCGCAACTTGGAGTGCCGAGGCTGACAAAGGCGCTGGGATTTAAGCCTGAAGCGCGAGTTTGCTGGGAAATCTCTTCAAACTATGAATTCTCATACTTGGGCTGATCTTTACTCATTTCCATTCAAGGGCACTCTTGTAATATCTTTAGATATGTTTAGGTAGCGTATTAGTTACAATTTTCATAGCTCTATATATAGGAGATGTAGCTAATGTGTAGGGAGAGACTTTAGATCCCAGAGATTATTTTTCATTCCATTAGTTAGGTTTTGATTTTTGTAACAAACTTTTGAGAGCTGGAGAGCGGGAATTCATTTGAAGATCTACTTTCTCTCTCTAGTTTCTCTCTCTAGCTTTTGATCTCCATTTTCTATTCCGATCAAAGATTTGTTCCGATCATTGTAATTCTCATATCAATCAAGGAAGCTCTTGGAATAATTCAATTGGTAAACTCTTTCCATTTATTGAAAATGAATTGCTTCAAGTTCCAAATTGTTGATCGTGAATTGGAAATGAAGTTCTATGGCTAGATCTCTCATGTTCTAGAGTTTCAACCTGTTAAATGTATAATTAGACTATGCAATGCTATGCAATTAATATAATTTCTTAAGGATGAAATCATATGTGATTTTAATGATTAAATCTTGTTGAGTTTCATGAATTTACACTTTTATTGAATGAATTGAACTTTGATTGTGGTCGCCATGCTGAGTTGAAGTGAGATTTTACCAATATCTGTGAGAATTGCGTGAGATGAGAACTTGAAAATAATTTCCTGAGTCTTTACACTTTTCTTAGCCGATCCATTTATTACTGAGATTTAGGCCTCGCCATGGGAAACTTCGAAGGAATGAATGTTAGGAAAAAGGTGTTAAAGAAACTCTCTGAGATAGCAACGAAGGCATTCATACCTAGGTCGGGCCTCGCCATGGGAGTTCCTAGGAATTACATGTTAGACTTGCTAACTTTGGAGAGTTGAGGCATTGCGGGTTGAATCCGTTCCACTTAGGCCTTGCCATGGGAAAGGTGGAATGTTAAGGAGTATAGAAAACACTGTGGTCGTCATGCTAAGTGTTAACTAGCCTCCTGGGCGATAGAGATCTCCTCATTGTTTTACTTGTGTGTCAAGAGCATTGCAATCATGGCCTAATGTGCATTCAACTGGTGGAAATACTCTAGAGCATCCATTCTCTTCCTGTTTTTACACTTTATTTGTTGCATTTGATTCTTTACTAGTTAGTGTCTAGTTTTGTTTCTTTCGTGATATTCTGAGAGCAAATTCTGAGTTCTTGAACCATCCCCTTCCCTGTGGATACGATCCCTCTCACTACTACTACATTAGTAGTTTAGGGTAAAATTGAGCTGATACGACTTTAAGCTATCAATTTTTGGCCCCGTTGCCGGGGAAGGCACGGTTTCTTGAATTTTGATTTGCTCTGTTTTCTTTCTTGTGAAGTTTAGTAGTCTTGTTATTTTTCATTTTGGTAACTTTTGTTGCATTTTGTAGTTTTCGTGTTTTGTTGTCTGCTTTGGTGTATTTGTGTCAAGTGCAGGACATTGAAGTTCACTGTAATTGAGTATTGCACAAGTACCCAAGCATGTCTAGATGGTACGAGGACTTCTCTGCACCACCATATGAAAGGCAATGGCAAAACCAAGCACAAAGCAACAACTCACACCACATTGGGACACAAGAGCTTTCTGTGGAGGACATGTTTTCTCAACTTATGGAAAAACTTGACAGAGGCTTACCAAAGGAAGAGAAATGGTATACCAACAACAAAGCAACGAGTGTGATCTCAGAGAAGAGGAAAAAATAGAAAACATGTTGTCTCAAGTTTTGGAGAGAATTGATAGAAATAAAACAAGGTTCGCGCAACTGGAAGAAGAGCTTCAAGGGCGACAAGAAAGGTTTGATCGAATCAACGCTTTAATAAGCAACCTATGGGAACAAATTGAGACACCAATTTTAGATGCACAATACCACTCACAAGGTACACCTCTCATTCTTGAGGACAATCATTTTGATATGCATGCTAATATTGATTGTGGCTTAAAGTGTCCAAGGGAGGAGGAGTTTACATGTTTTGGGGGATGATGTACATGGATGCTATGTTGCTGATTCTTTTGAGCATGAATATGTGCACTTTGATGTTGAGGATGATGGCTTCTTTAGTGATCTTGATACTGATGACTCTCGTGTTCTAAGTTGCCATGTTACTAAGTTGGAAAATGTGTCTAAAGTGGAATCTTGCATGAATTTCATGGAATTCAATGAGTCAAATGATGTCGATTGCCTAGCTTTAGATGTTTTTTCTCTTGATAGCTTTGTTCATTGCATAGAGTCATTTCTTGAAGATCAATGTGATTTCATAAAGGAGGATAATGTTGCATTTGTTAATGAAAGTGTTAACACATTGTTTGAAACTCTGGTTGAGGCACCAATTTTTGAAATGGTCAATGAATCTAAGTGTCTAATTGGTGACTCACAAGAAGTGCAAAGTGAGATACTCTTGTTAGTTGATGATAATGCTTGTTGTGTTGTTGAGAAAGAAAAGCCTCAAGAATTTCCCAATGTTAGTTTTGATGATAAAGATGTTAACATTTTGAATGACAATGATAATGATGATGCTGATTGTTATTCTCTGAATGTAACTTTTCTTGATGACTTGATAAATTGCATAGAGTCATATCTTGACGAACATTGTGATATCATGAATCAAGATAATGTTGAACGTGCTAAAGAAGATGTCGATATTAGGCTAGCTGCTGAAGATGGTAACATTTTGAATGAATGTGAGTTTGAGTCATTTGTTTTTGAACTGACTGGTGGTTTTGAGTTTGCTGATTTGTTTGTTGAGACCATGGATGTACAAGCCTTGGTTGAGCCGTGTAAGGTTGGAGAGCTTAATGTGGTGGAAGAAGTAATCGATAGGCCTAGTAGGGTGGAAGAGTTAAATGATTTGCCTCCAATGGTGAAAGAGTTTAAGGAGATACCTTCAAGGGAGGAGCCTCAGGAGTTCAAGGTGAAATTTGTAAAGGTGGCTTCCAATATGCATGAGCTCAAGCACCTCTTTGCCACTATTTTACAAGTGCCGTACAGGAGGATAATGAGTATTGTTGAAATATCATTTTTCTGGTACAGAGAGGGTTATTCCGATTCTTGAGGAAGAATGTTTCATGAATAAAGTCTAGCTGGAGACTACAAAAACCCAGAACTACTTCTTTTTCACTTTACTTTCACTTCAGTTGTTTTTGGTATAACCAGTTGTTATGATATTTTGCATTTTTTGCTTATACTCACCAAAGCCACTCATGATGTAGGTGTATGCAAAGAAAGGAATTGCAAGGGAAATAAGCCATGCACACATGAGGCTAAGTGTAGGGGAGTGGAGTCATGAACCAATCCCACAATACACTTATGCATTTTATCTACATTTCAAGCGTGATTGTGCTAATTCCTTTAGTGTTAATAGTTGTTTAATTTTACACCACCATGACTCCTAGTCTTGGTGTGACACGTTGCTTGCATAATAGTTCTATGACATGTCTACCTTGCACCAACATATTGTGTGCTTGAGTGAGTAATTCCTAATAAGCTTAGATTCTCCATGTGTAGGATGTTTTCTCATTCACAGAAGGAACTAAGGAACTGTGGACAAATAGACTCCACCAAGCAAACTTTGGATTTCATGATATACCAGGGAGCTCCTGAACCTATTCTTTTTACTTTACATTGAGGACAATGTAAGTTTTAAGTGTGGGGGAGGGAATGTTGCTGTGGTTTGTGTCTTTTTTTTGTGCTTTGTATGCTGTTTTGAAAATTTTAATTTTTGAATTATATGCATGCTGTTTTGTTTTTTTGTGTTGTGTGGTTTGATTTGTTATGCTTACTTTCTTCTCATGAATTTTTAGTGAAAATAGGTGTTGCTTTGAAACTTTTGCCTGTAATGTTAGTTTTGTTGTGTTAGTTTGAGTTTATTACCCGTATGTGTGGTGTTTTCCATGTTTTGTGCAAGTTTTTCATGTATTGAGGAAAATTTAAAATTTTGGTGAAATTTGAAAATTTGGTGAATAAGTGAAAGTTTTGATGTGAGTGGTGTGTTTTTAGTGGGATGAAGTTTTTAAGTGATAAGGAGTGTAAGTGTGCAATAAGGTGTCAAATGTGTAATGAAAGAAACAAGAGTGTGGTGAAAGTGAGTGCAAGGGCAGTAACACTTTCTGCTATGGTTTGGTCTTTTGTTAGGTTATGTTCAAAATTTGAGTTCATCCAATTTCTATTAATGCTTTGCATGCGAAAATGTTTTTGTTTCCTTTGGTTCCAATCTTGATGAAATTGGCACATTTTGTTGGTCAAGGCATCATGTTAATGTAAGATAGATATGCCATGAAAAATTGTTCTTGGACATAGGAGGAAAATGATTCAATACATTCTTATTGTTGTGTATTAACTCGGTTGTTTTGGTTGCTCTTGCATGCATAATCTTTTAGAGACATTTAAGAACTTTTAGTCACACAAGAAATGATATGGAGAAAAAGCCTTTGGCAATTGGGAATGAAAAGCCGAAATACCCTTGGCAAGCATAATTAAAAAAAACAGCCATAAAATTCAGGCAGCTAAAGGGAAATAAGAGCCATAAAACCCAAGGCAGGCACACCAATGTGTGCAATGAAAGAAGGAAAAGAAGAGAAAAGCACTAAAGTGCAAAAGTAAGTGAAATGTGAAGTCAAATATGAAAAGCACCAATGTGCACCATTGATCTTGTGTGATTTTTAGTTCTTGAATGTGGACATTGTGATTGTTATGCAAAGAGATGTTTTGGAACAAAAGATATAATGCATGCGTAAGAATGGATGAATTAAAATTCCTCACACACACTTGCACCATGACATTTTGGTCTTTATTCATCGTGCCTTGATTAATAACTTGTGTTGAAATTTGATGGATGGGATTAAAGACATGTTATGAATTTTATGCATGAAAAATGAATTTTGATGAACTTAGATGAGAACAAGCTTGACAGAGGAGTGAAGTCTAGTGTTAAGTGGTTTTGAAATGTGAGTTTTGTGTTGTGTCTTTGCTTGAGGACAAGCAAAAGTTCAAGTGTGGGGGAATTTGATAAGTAGGTTTTATACCTACTTATATAGTCTATTTCACTTAGCTTTTGGCTTGAATTTCATGCAAATGTGTAGTGTTTGGTGTTATTGTGTGCACTTATGTGGTTTGTAACTTGATGTGCTTAAATGGTGAAAAAGACCACAAATGTTGTAAAAATGAGGCAAATGTGTGTGTGATGCTAAATGATAAGAGGAGAGTTCAAAAGGGCTAGAATGGTGAGTGAGAAATTGAGGAAAACCGAAAATGAGCTTGATTGGCAAAATTAGGGTTTGGGCAGGATGATGGTACAACTTGTTTTGAGCATAACTTCTTCAATACCAGTCCAAAGGATGCGATCTTGGATGTTCTGGAAAGCTCTTAGAGTGGACTTCATTTCTTATGATTTGACATTTTTCTATTTCTGTGTGTACATGTGATAAACAGGGGCATCTTTGTGATTGCTACCTCAGGATTTAGTTGTTAAAATCATGTTGACACAGTTTGGTATATTGTTAATAACTTGAGCTACAGACCTTCAATTAAGGTGATTCTTGATCCATTGGAAAGCCAAGAAATAGACCTAGAACTTTGACGTTTACCATCGAGTCCAGTTCGGATGTTAAGTCGCACGAATTTGGCAAGCAATTTGGGTCTCAAGCTGGAACAAGCTTTCAGCCGCATCACACACTAAGCACTCACAATTCCTTCACAAGCTTTTTTACAAGCACCTCACAACCACACTTCGCTGCACACATGCATGCGACGAAGTGCACTTCGCCGCACACATGCATGCGACGAAGTGCACTTCGCCGCAATACACATGCACACACTCATCTCAATCTCACACATTTGCACACAACTCACCACTTGCATTTCATTCTCAACACTTTTGCACACTTGCACTTCAAACATTCATCCATTCATTCCATTCCTTAATTCACACACATGTGCAAGGATTTCAACACTTCACCACATATCACTCTATCTCTCATTTCACAACACTTAGATTCAACAATTCTCACCACTCACATTTCATTCCACTTCACATTCACATTCACAACATCATCCTCATTTCACTCCATATGTTCACAACTCATTTCACCCACATTTACACTACACATTATCACATTATCACACTCAAGCTCACCAACATATTCCACATTCATTTCACTCACACTCATGCACACTGCACTTAACATCTCATT
This sequence comes from Ophiorrhiza pumila, assembly GCA_016586305.1. NCBI lineage: Eukaryota > Viridiplantae > Streptophyta > Magnoliopsida > Gentianales > Rubiaceae > Ophiorrhiza > Ophiorrhiza pumila. The sequence continues at coordinate 17,012,808 of BLIW01000011.1, forward strand.
TTTCATTCTTCATTCTTCATCCAAGAATTCACAACTCTCACAACGTGTTTTCATTCTTGCTCAGAAGGTCAACACCCATCTCACACACTTCATTCTTGGTTGTTTGAATGCATTTCATGATTCATCCATTCGTTTCACACATTCATGAACACTCACTCAAGATGGTATTCAGTCTACACATAACCCATTTCATTTCATTTCTCAAGTTGGTTGTTTTCATTCTCGCTTAGTGCACTATCCTCACTTACATGAAGCTGCTACTTCCAGAAGCTTTTGGCGAGACTTCGTGAGCTTTTGGCGAAGCTTCGTGAAACTGGCGAAGCTTCGTGGAGCAGCTGGCGAGACTTCGTGGGTGACTTCGTGAAACTGGCGAAGCTTCGTGGGTTTTTGGCGAGGCTTCGTCGAGCTGGAATTTCTCCTTGCCACGCTTCTGTATTTTTGCCATAACTTTCTCGTCCGAAGTCCGAATTGGATGATTCAAAAGGCTGGGGAAAGCTAACACATAGGGCTATAATTTGGTCTTTTAAGCTTTTCCAAATTCACGATGCATCGTGGTCGAAATCCGGCTGGAAGTTGCTGCCATGTAGCATTATGAGCTTGTCGATTGAAAATTTGGTTAAGTGTTGAGGCTCTGATGTTCAGCTCTTGGGAAGGCAAGTGAAGGCGTGAAGCTCCAGGGCGTAAAGGCGTGGTTCCTGGAGAGTTGGACTGCTTGGAGGATTGTGAGGCCATTGAAAGCGTGATCCGCTCAGGCTCAAAGGCGTGATTCGACTCTGAATCCTGCACTCAACTTCCAAGCAATGAAGGCGCAGACGCGGAAGCTTGAAGGCGCAACATGGAGTGCCGAGGCTGACAAAGGCAGCGGATTTAAGCCTGAAGGCGCGAGTTTGCTGGGAAATTTCTTCAAACTATGAATTCTCATACTTGGGCTGATCTTTACTCATTTCCATTCAAGGGCACTCTTGTAATATCTTTAGATATGTTTAGGTAGCGTATTAGTTACATTTTTCATAGCTCTATATATAGGAGATGTAGCTAATGTGTAGGGAGAGACTTTAGATCCCGGAGATTATTTTTCATTCCATTAGTTAGGTTTTGATTTTGGTAACAAACTTTTGAGAGCTGAAGAGCGGGAATTCATTTGAAGATCTACTTTCTCTCTCTAGTTTCTCTCTCTAGTTTCTCTCTCTAGCTTTTGAGCTCCATTTTCTATTCCGATCAAAGATTTGCTCCGATCATTGTAATTCTCATATCAATCAAGGAAGCTCTTGGAAGAATTCAATTGGTAAACTCTTTCCATTTATTGAAAATGAATTGTTTCAAGTTCCAAATTGTTGATCGTGAATTGGAAATGAAGTTCTATGGCTAGATCTCTCATGTTCTAGAGTTTCAACCGGTTAAATGTATAATTAGACTATGCAATGCTATGCAATTGATATAATTTCTTAAGGATGAAATCATATGTGATTTTAATGATTAAATCTTGTTGAGTTTCATAAATTTACACTTTTATTGAATGAATTGAATTTTGATTGTGGTCGCCATGCTGAGTTGAAGTGAGATTTTACCAATATCTGTGAGAATTGCGTGAGATGAGAACTTGAAAATGATTTCCTGAGTCTTTACACTTTTCTTAGCCGATCCATTCATTACTGAGATTTAGGCCTCGCCATGGGAAACTTCGAAGGAATGAATGTTTGGAAATAGGTGTTAAAGAAACTCTCTGAGATAGCAACGAAGGCATTCATACCTAGGTCGGGCCTCGCCATGGGAGTTCCTAGGAATTACATGTTAGACTTGCTAACTTTGGAGAGTTGAGGCATTGCGGGTTGAATCCGTTCCACTTAGGCCTTGCCATGGGAAAGGTGGAATGTTAAGGAGTATAGAAAACACTGTGGTCGTCATGCTAAGTGTTAGCTAGCCTCCTGAGTGATAGAGATCTCCTCATTGTTTTACTTGTGTGTCAAGAGCATTGCAATCATGGCCTAATGTGCATTCAACTGGTGGAAATACTCTAGAGCACCCATTCTCTTCCTGTTTTTACACTTTATTTGTTGCATTTGATTCTTTACTAGTTAGTGTCTAGTTTTGTTTCTTTCGTGACATTCTGAGAGCAAATTCTAGGTTCTTGAACCATCCCCTTCCCTGTGGATACGATCCCTCTCACTACTACTACATTAGTAGTTTAGGGTAAAATTGAGCTGATACGACTTTAAGCTATCAAGCCATCAAATAATCATGCTTACTGTCAGTCTACAGAGATAGATTGATTCGATTTTATTCACATTGATTCTTGAAAAGATCGTGACCAATATTCTGCAACAACTATCAATCTACGTGAGGAGCGTGGTGAGATCGTTATCAAGTGGTATCAGAGATCAAGGGATTTTCGAAATCAGGTTTTTCAGTTTTACCTTAAAATTGAAGCCCTAAATTTTTGTTATTCGCAGCCTTTGCATGATTTTATTATTGTGATAAGTTTACAACAATTATATCTTTTGTTATTGTTCATTGGTACTTGTGCGAAATTGATCCGGTTGAATTGGTGATTGATTGTTGGGTTGATCATATTGGATATTTGTGGATATTCTGTTGAAATTTGGTTAAATCAGTATGAGTAGACAGGAAGAAGAAGCTAGTGTTAACCAAAATTTTGAAGGTATACTGGCTACTGTGAGTGAAAAGTTATGGCAATTAACAGTTGAAACTCAACGGATCAGTCAGCGGGTTGAACATCTGGAGTCGAGATCTCGAGCAGGTATTCCAAAGAGAACTCCATCTAAAAATCCTTGGATTGAGCGTTTGAAGGAGTTTAAGCCAAAACCAATCCGGTGTGCTATATGTATGACTATAGGTCATAATTCTATTAGTTGTCCAAGATAGTATGATTTGTATATTGAAACTCCAAAGGTAAACCCAGCTGTCAAAGTTGTTACTATACCATTGTTGGAATGTGTTGAAGATCATGGGGATAATGAATTGCGTCCATTGGAGATGGGACAAGCTCATGAAATTGTTGAAACAATGGTGGAGGCCTTTAATGAAGATTCTTTGTTGGAGGAAACTTTGTCATCAACAAAAATAAATCCAAAGGAAGATGAAGCTTCTTTGCAGGAAGTTCAATCACCTATAGTGGAGGTATCACATGATGTGTTTAAAGAACAATCTTGTGAAGATTTAATTCCTTTTATTGCTTTAGATGATTGTAATTTAATTGTTATTAATGATGTTTATCATGATAAGCAAGAAAGTGAATTGATTCATGATTTGAATGGAAAAATCCATGAGGTGAGGTTTGTAGCAAAAGGCAAAGAGTGGAAAACTAATGAAAGTGAATTTCCATATATTTTGTCTTTTTGTTTTGACAATGTTACAGATTTTGTGCCGACTTTTCTTGTTACCAATCAACAAGATTTGAGGTCAAATCTTTTTCAAGTGGGAGGGAATGATACGACATCGAGATCATATGTCAAGTTCGTTGAATTCAAAGTGCTCATTCCAGTTGTAGAAGACAAGTCTTTCATTTGGAAACCTGTGATTTAAGAAACGACGTGGACAGAAATCTACGTCGCGACGTGGAGAGGCTTCGACGTCGCGACATCCACCCACGTCGCGGCGTCCATCGTCGCGCGTCGCGATGTCCGTCTAGCTTAGGGTTTTTTATTTTAGCAACTTTTTCCCGACGTCGGGCTTCCCCAGGTCGCGACGTGCGGGATTTTTCAGCGTTAATTAATTTCTTTTCTTTGGTATTTTTTGGTTTTAAGTTAATTAATGTTTCCTTTTATGGATAATTGGTTTAGGGTTTGTAATAGGCCTATAAATAGGAGTTTTTATCAGTTGTAAGAGAGATGTGAATTTTGAGAATTAAAAACACAGAGTTGTTTTTACGTGAGTTGTTTTCCTGATGAGGGAAATTCAATTTACTTCGTGAAGATTATTCCTGAGGAGGGAGTTTCTTTCACACGACTGTCTTGTTATTTGTTGGTGAGGAGCCATCAAATAATCGTGCTTACTGTCAGTCTACAGAGATAGATTGATTCGATTTTATTCACATTGATTCTCGAAAAGATTGTGACCAATATTCCGCAACAACTATCAATCTACGTGAGGAGCGTGGTGAGATCGTTATCAGGGTCCATTGAGCTTATCTCGATACAAAGTGGCTTCAGCCATTATGCGAGCTGTAGCCTTGAAAGGATCAACACCCAGCTACAAAATATGCAGCTTGGGTCAAATCTCAGTTCTCCTAGGCTAGCAAATGCCTTGTTGTAGAGTTCCTAAAGCTGGTGTCTTGATCTGAGCCGAGGCCTTCAGCTATACGTAGCAGTGCCTAGTCTACTATTCCGGATGAACAGTTATAGGCGTAGCTGCACCTATCGATCTCCGATCTAGGGCAGATCCTTGCTAATCCGAGGGTCAGTTATGCTACCAAGCTTGTAGATCATAGTAAGAGGAAGGATCCGTAGAGAGCTATACCTTGGATTGGAAGAGTGAAGCAACTCCGAATGTGGTATTCCGGTTGGTTATATTTACGTACCGTCAATGCAAATCCGAGGTGGGGGAAAGAGATCTACGTGAGGTGGGGAAAGAGGGTGGGCTCTGGCCAAAGGCCAGAGCCAAAGAGGGGCAGTTGGCAAGAATCCAGCTAATCAGCTTTGGGTGAAGGGGAACTTGAGAGAATTTTCCTAGAGAGAGAATTTTTACCAACTTAATTGAAGATGACATTAAAAGTTTTTACTGTCTTTGTTGCTATTTAATGTGTTTTTAGTGTGTTCTGTAGGATATTGAGTATAGAAGCCAAAATGAGAGGAAAAGATTGAGAAAGATCAAGAAAGATGTGATTTAGGACAAAAAGGTGTCTTTCATCACAAAGAAGCTGGTTCTGTGTTTTACAAGATGTTAAAGGTCTTAATTCCAATTGTTGATGATCAATCGTATGCTTTGAGACCTTGTATAGAGTGGAAAATGAGTTCCAAGTTGATCACATGGAGGCTCGAGACTCCAAGAAGGGATAAAATTGTAAAACGCGTAGAAAGGTGATGAAGAACAAATTCTGAACGAATATGCCAAGTTTTAGTATTTCGATCATCTCTCTCTCAATTTACATTTGAATGGGATGATTCAAGTGCTATTTGAAAGTTAGAGATAGAGCTACAACTTTCATTTTTTGGGTTGTTCCAAATTCGGCCAGGATCATTGAGAAAAATGGCCAAACTCTAGACATCGCGATGTGGGAGATGCTCCACGTCGCGCGACGTGGATCACTATTTTTGTTTGTTTTCTAACAATTCATAGACGTCGCGACATGGGGATTTGGACGTTGCAATGTCCGGAAGTGAAACAGCATGAATAAGTTTCCTTTTTTTAGTTTTTTATGTTTTTAAGATGACTTTTTGTTATGGGTTTTTCCCTATCTAGTTCCTTACATGTTATGGCCCAAAAATGTGCCATCTTATGAATGTTTGATAAGGTTTCAAGTTGTTTCCTATATAAGACCATCTATTATGTAATTTTCAAGGGGGGAGGGGAATATAAAAGAATAGAGAAGTTCATAGTATAGAATATATTAGGGTTTCTTTCTTTCTTTTTTAGGGTTTCGTGTATTTTTAGGGAGGTGACAATTTTGAGAGAATTAAGCAAGGGTATCTCTTTGTAATGGCTAGCGGAATTGGAACATTTGTTATTGAATTCATTCATTTTGAGTTAAAGACTTTTTCGAGGATTTTCAAGGTTTTATCTTTCTTTTCAAGATTATGTTTTCGATAATGTGCTTTATTATTAAATTTATGATGTTCGATTTAGCCATTCTCGGCTAAATCTATTGTGCTCTCGGGATTATGAATAAGGGTTTTTGTACTTAATTTACAGGTTTATGTTCTATTTGATTGTCTTGGTTAAATGAGTTTTGCTTTGTTCTTCATAATTGTGCATGATATGTTGTGAGTGTTATGTATGATGAATATACTCTTATAATGCAGTGAATTTTTTAGAGATAACTTGCTTTAGTCTTGCCTCTTACCACATAGAGGGATTAGAGTAGGTTATTTGGAATTTCTTGTTGGTTGGTTGTGAATTTGTTGGGCTAATGTTACCTTTGCTCTTGCCTCCTACCACATAGGGGGAGTTCGGGGAATTAGTTTAGAATTAGCGTGACTTTATTCGCCGTTGCCTCTTACCACATAGGAGCGGTTGGATTAGAGGGTTTGTTTGTTGGTAGTTGCATTAGGTTCCAAGTTAATTAAGGAAGTAAACCTTGCCTCTTACCACATAGGAGGGTTTAGCGAATTAGTTAATATCGAAGTCCCTAAATGCCTAAATCATTCATTACCTCTTATCACATAGGTGGGTGTGAGTTATGTTATTTACCCTTGTTTTGAATGGCCATAGATGGGATGTGCTTGTGCTTTTTAATAACCCTAAAATATAATCTTTGGAGTACACTTGCTTAATTTGTATTTTAAATCAAGTCATCGTTTACGTTATTGTCCTTTGTCATTTACTTTATTATTTGTAGTTTAATAATTATAAAAATCAAAAAATATTTTTCTTAAAGTTTCAATATTGTCCTTTCTCTGTGGGGACGAACTTGCTATACTTACACTACTAAGGGGTTGTTTAGCATTATTTTTTATTAGGAGTAGATAGCAACCATGAGCATATTTTATAAGTATATTTAGCCCCTATCACCAATTCAATTAAAAGAACTTTCCAAATCAAATTCAATTAAGAACTTTCCTAATAAAATTCAATTAAGAACTTTCCTAAATTAATTCAATTTACAAAACATGTACAATGGAACAATATGAAACCCAAATATCATTTGTTTTCTCTTTCATATAAGTACTAACACAAAACAATAATTTACGTTATTTTAATATTATCATATTTATGTTAATGTTAATTTCAAGAAACCTTAAACATTACTAAGGACTTTCCTAAACCAAGTAACTTTTCTAAACCAATAATAACTTAACCACCCTAGACCAATAATAATTATTAAACACACAAATTGGATTTAAGAACTTTCATAAAACCAATTCAAAATATGAAACCCAAATATAATTCATTTTTCTATTTCAAATATCATCGTAAATTCATCTCTCTAGAATTTTTTCTCTGACTTGTCTCTAGGAATCAGAACACTTTCTAGGGCCTTTCAGCTTTTTCAGCCGAAAGGCCCGATCCAACACTTAATTTTGTACTTTTAGCTTTTTCAATCCTGTAATTTAGAGCATCTGAGGTTCAAGGAAACTACAAAGATCTAAAGATTAGATCTTTAGATCAGCCAAGACGCCAGCTTTAACATGAAGCACCAACTTGAAGCCTTGAAGAAATTGGGTCAAGCTCTTGAACCCAAAAAGACTTCCAACACTTGAAGACTTCACCTTCAGTCTTCATCAGGAGTAGAGCGACAAATCAGAACCTGAAAAAAGAGCTTCTGCGGAATCAATGCTTCCTTGTTCAGATTATTGTTCCATATTTCATAACCCCCCATCTTCTAGAGGAGAAATCTCTTAAGGCAAGCCAGTTCAAACTCTGAACAATCAAAGCTCAAATCATATACCACTCGAACGGCGGAAGACGTAGCCGGATCTGAATCAGAATCTTCAGACCGAGCTTTGATGAGTGATAAAAATGTACACACCATGATCAACGGCCAGGGTCAAATCATACAATCAATGGTCAATATCAAAAGGTACAAGGGCTCCTTGTCCCCTAAGAAATGTTCAGATAGTGACATCATCAAGGTACACCACTTTCTATAAATAGAGCATGAATGCCATTGGAAAGGGTTGGTCTCTCTATACTAAAAATTAATACTCTTATATCACAAAGACCTATTACTGACTTAGGCATCGGAGTGAAACTCCCCAGGACTACCTGGGGGTGTTTCACTAACGGTTGTTTTTGTCTCCAGGTCAGGTTGGCGTGCTGTAGAGAAGCCCTGGTGAGGAGGGCTATTATCTGAAGACGTGGACTAGTTATCATTCTCCGGAGACTTGCAGATTGACCCTTCTGGAGAAGGGCTTATTCGGAGACTTGCAGATTGACCCTTATCTCTTGCAGCAAGGCTCATTTGGAGATGGGCAGCAAGGCTCTTTTGGAGATGGGCAGCAAGGCTCATTTGGAGGTGGGCTCCGAAACCTCAGCAAGGCTCATTCCCGTTTCTCAGGTCCTGGTGATCGGGTGGTGGACTTATTTCGGAGTAGGCCCTAGAGATCCAAAGCTGGTTTCATTGGACTTATACTCCAAGGCTGGTTTCATTGAACTTATACTCCAAGGCTGGTCTCATTTGACTTATACTCCAAGGCTGGTTTCATTGGACTTATACTCCAAGGCTGATTTCATTGGACTTCTTCTCATTCTTGTTGGAGTTTGAAGGTGGGCTGGTTTGAGGCTTTCCGTCAAGGCTACGGATCCTTAGATCTCTGTAAGGTATATTTTCGGACTTCATCAGTGGCGCCGTCTGTGGGAACTAATACAAAAAGTCAATGACCACTACCAACTATAAAATTGCAGTCATGGTGCGATTTTACTAAAATCTCTTCTTGTTCTCAAATTAAACTTCAAAGCAATTTAGTTCATGAATCTGATTGCCTAAAACCACGTTACCATCTTAGTAACTATTTGCAATTTTCTAATGACAATTTGGTTGTAGAAATATCCAAGTAAGTCTAATTGCATGTAAAAAATTGCATTGAATCATTGAAGTCAATTATTGATTATGTTTGAAGTATAAATTGTGCTTGAGCAAATTTAAATATCTAAATTGCAATTGTTGAATGCTACTTGCTGTGGGTTCGAGCCAAGACTGAACCCAGGAAGGCTATTTCGTTTTGTTGTCTTACAATATAAGATATTTTTTATGATTATCTCAAGCAAATATCCATGCATGTACATAAATCCATGGCTTGGAGCATTTAACACAAATAATTAGCCCTACTGGATTTCATCATTCTCTACTGGAGTTCATCACTCCCTACTGGATTTCATCACGCCCTACTGGATTTCATCATTCTCTACTGGAGTTCATCACTCCCTACTGGATTTCATCATTCTCTACTGGAGTTCATCACTCCCTACTGGATTTCATCATTCTCTACTGGAGTTCATCACTCCCTACTGGATTTCATCATTCTCTACTGGAGTTCATCACTCCATACTGGAGTCCATAACGCCCTACTGGGGGCTGAACAAAGGTATCCGATTATGGAGAAAGTGGCATTGGCCTTGGTGAGCACGGCTAGAAGGTTAAGATTCTATTTTCAGGCGTATCCGATTCAGGTCTTAACTGATAAACCGTTGAGACAAGTATTACAGAAGCACGAATCTTCAGGAAGGTTGATGAAGTGGGCTATCGAGTTGGGAGAATACGAGCTGACTTATCAGCCGAGATCATCTTTGAAGGGACACGTGTTAGCAGATTTCATTGTAGAGACCCCGGCAGGCTGATGGGGGAAGTGAAGAGGGTGTTGTGTGAGGAGAATTCTGGACTTTGTACGTGGACGGAGCCTCCCGCGAGGAGGGTTCTATAGCGCGGGGCTGATCTTGAAAAATCCAGAAGGACAGGAATTCACCTATGCCCAGAGGTGATAGGAGGATATGAGGCTCAAGAGGCAGTCATGAGGAGGTACTTGGAGAAGGCATTGGAACTGAAATCAAAATTTGAAGAATTCTTAATAGATCAGGTCCCTCGATCTCAGAATAAGCGAGCAGACGCCATTAGCAAGTTGGCCTCAGCTGCATACGCCCACCTCACAAAAAAGGTCCTGGTAGAGATACTCGTGGCTTGGAGTATTGAATAAATAACAGTTGCTGTTGTGGACAATGAGCGAGGGACATGGATGACTCCTATCATAAAATATTTGGAGGAAGGGATAGTGCCCAGCTGCACGGAGGCTCAAAGGCTGATATGGCAAGATACTACAACCGAAGTTCTATTTTTAAGAGCTCATTATTGAAATGAAGTAAAGGAATTCTCTGGTTTTCTTATATCCACTTCTGTCTTATTTCTATACCTGGGATTTTATCTTCTCAAGAAAGGCTTCTATTATCACTACAGAAAGTAAAGACCTGGATAAATTCAGGCAAACGCTTAAAAAGCGACTTCATCAATTATAAGACCTGGACAAATTCAGGCACTTCGTCAAATAAGACCTGGACAAATTCAGGCACCTCATCAATTATAAGACCTGGACAAATTCAGGCACTTCGTCAGATAAGACCTGGACAATTTCAGGCACTTTATTAATTATAAGACCTGGACAACTTCATGCACCCTAATACGAATGGAGTAGGATGAAGTCCAATCCACACGAATTTTCCACAAGTTCGGATCGTTGTGCACCAAAAACTCAATTCAAGAAACAAGAACACAATTTGCGGAAAAGAGATATGGAACGAAAAGGCAAGATTAAAATTAACCTAACCTCAACGTTAACACAAATTGAATCAGTTCAACTAATGTAAATCAAAAGTTTAAACCTATCAAGTTTGGACGGTTCTATAAATCTAGAACTTGTAAGCTTCACCTAAAGTTCCTCACTTAAGATTTGGCGGGTCTTATGAATTACTCAAGAATAACTCACGTTGATGATGTCAAATTTAATTTAGCAAAGCCAAAATTCTTTCAATTCAACATGAGAAAAACGTTACAATGCTTTCCCTTTTATAGGGAGTAGGTTCGGCCATGCTAAACAAAAAAGGAAACAAAACCCTAGTAGTTGTAAAATACAACTTGACTTCTGAACCAACTAACTAACTAACTAACAAACTAATCCTTATTGGAAAAGGATTTTAAGACACGGTTTTGAAGAAGGCAAAACACGGTTTTGCCTCTCCAATTAAAGACAAACTTATCTCCTAAAAAGTAGGAGATTACTTTCCTAAACTTAAACAAAGACTAAAATCGGTTTTGCCTTGAAGAAGCAAAATTCGATTTTACTTTCTAAAACTTTACTTTCCTAATTATCATGCAAGATAATTGGGCCAAGTAATACCTTATTAACACTTAATAAAAAACGCCAATTAAGCCCATAAAATCGTTAAGTGGACTTAATTAAAAACAACATAATAAACCCTAAAATATATTAAAAGGGCGTGATCCATTTTAAAGCCCAAAACACGCCTTCTTCTTGGACTTTAATATTTCGGCCTTCACATTATTTCTTCAAGGTGGATCATAAATTGTTATTGAATAAATATGCCAAAGTACTTCATCTTGAGATGGTTGTGTCGAACTCCTTTGAATATTGGCCATCAACTCACAATGTGCTGATAACAATGCTTGTAATGCTTCCTTCATCCTCTTGCTCCTTGATCTTGTCATTGGACCACCAAGATTTGTTAATGGATTATGGGAAGCTGGATTTGGCAATGTGGACTCGGGCTCATTCCTATCATTCCCTCCCTCCTCGAAAGGATTCGTCCTCGAATCACCTACATCATATAAACTCAAATCAGAAACATTGAAAGTAGATGAAACATTACCATACTCACTAGGTAGTTCGATTCTATATGCATTGTCTCCAATCCTTTCCAAGACTTGAAAAGGACCATCTCCTCTTGGATGAAGTTTAGATTTCCTCTTTTCAGGAAACCTCTCTTTTCTCAAGTGAATCCAAACCCAATCTCCTGGTTCGAAAATCACTTGTCTTCTGCCCTTGTTGGCTTGTTTTGCATATTGCTCATTACGCCTTTGAATATTTTTGTAAACCTTTTCATGTAACTCCTTTACAAAGTCAGCCTTAGCTTTACCTTCCACATTAACAAACTCATTAATAGGAAGAGGCAAAATATCAAGGGGAGTTAGAGGATTAAATCCATACACAACTTCAAAAGGCGAATAACCAGTAGAACTATGAACAGTTCGGTTATATACAAATTCAATGTGTGGCAAACAATTCTCCCAATTCTTTAAGTTTTTCTGAATGAGAGCACGAAGTAAATTAGACAATGTACGAGTTACTACTTCTGTTTGACCATCAGTCTGTGGATGTGCAACAGTAGAAAACAGTAATTTTGTGCCTAATTTATTCCAAAGTGTACGCCAAAAATGTGACAAAAACTTAACATCTCTATCACTAACAATACTTTTAGGAATTCCATGCAAACGTACAATATCCTTAAAGAAAAGGTCAGCAATTTTGGTAGCATCATTAGATTTAGAACATGCAATGAAGTGAGCCATTTTACTAAATCTATCAACTACAACAAAAATGCTATCATTACCAGTGCGTGATCTAGGTAACCCTAACACAAAATCCATAGATATGTCAATCCAAGGGTTGTTAGGAATAGGCAAAGGTTGATACAAACCATGAGGCATTACTTTGGACTTAGCATGCTTACACACAATACATTTTTCACAAACACTTTTAACATCTTTAATCATGTTAGGCGAATAAAAGTGCTCATTCAAAACAGAAAGTGTTTTAACAATACCAAAATGCCCCATTAACCCTCCCCCATGGGTTTCTTTAACAAGTAAGTCACGAATGGAACATGAGGGAATGCACAATTTATCCTTGCGAAACAAGAAACCATCATGCACAAAATAATCACCATTCGGCCTTAATGAACAAAGTTCATAAGATTCGGCAAAGTCAACATCTTCCTTATACAAGTCTTTAATCAATTCAAATCCAAGTAGCTTTGCATGTAAATAGGTAAATAAATCATATCTCCTAGATAAAGCATCAGCTACCACATTCTCATGACCAGATTTATACTTAATCACATAAGGAAAAGTTTCAATGAATTCCAACCATTTTGCATGTCTCTTATTCAACTTACCTTGAGTCTTTAAAAACTTGAGACTTTCATGATCAGAATGGATTATGAATTCTTTTGGCCACAAATAATGTTGCCAAACTTACAATGACCTTACCAGTGCATACAACTCCTTGTCATAAGTTGCATACTTTAAAGCTGCTCCATTAAGCTTTTCAATGAAATAAGCCACGGGCCTTGATTCCTGCATAAGAACAGCACCAATACCAATCCCGAAGGCATCACAGTGCATCTCAAAAGCTTTATTGAAATTCGGCAAAGCAAGCAAAGGGGCATGAGTCAATTTATATTTCAAAGTGTTAAAGGCGTTTTCATGTTCTTTATTCCATGCAAAGGTGACATTCTTTTTAACAAGTTCATTTAAAGGTGCAGCAATGGAACTAAAGTCTTTAACAAATCTCCTATAGAAACTTGCTAATCCATGAAAACTTCTTACCTCACTAGCATTTTGTGGTCTCGGCCAATCTATGATTGCCTTGACTTTTGACTCATCAACAGCAATGCCTTGAGAACTTACAACATAACCCAAAAAGATAATAGATTCCAAACAGAAAGAACACTTTTTAAGGTTAGCATATAATTGGTTCTCACGCAATATAGCAAACACGAGTTTTAAATGTTCAACATGTTCATCAAGTGATTTGCTATATATCAAGTTATCATCAAAGTAGACTACCACAAACTTTCCAATGAAATGACGAAAAACATGGTTCATAAGCCTCATGAAAGTACTAGGTGCATTAGATAAACCAAAAGGCATAACTAACCATTCATACAACCCATACTTTGTTTTAAAAGCATTTTTCCATTCATCTCCTTCTTTCATTCGTATTTGGTAGTACCCACTTTTCAAATCAACTTTGGAAAATATGGAAGATCCTTGCAATTCATCAAGCATATCATCTAATCTAGGAATTGGATGTCTATACTTAATGGTAATCTTATTAACAGCACGGCAATCTACACACATTCGCCAAGTATCATCCTTTTTAGGGACTAAGATAACAGGAACTGAACATGGACTAAGAGACTCACGCACAATACCTTTGTCAAGGAGTTCATCCACTTGACGTTGAATCTCTTTTGTTTCCTCCGGATTTGCTCTATAAGCTGGTCGGTTTGGAATTTGAGCTCCTGGGATGAAATCAATTTGGTGCTCAATGCCACGAATAGGTGGTAAATCTATTGGTAACTCCTCGGGAAACACATCACTATATTCCTGCAAAAGAGAGTACACGGCACTAGGCAAAGAAACAAGGTTATCACTGTCAACAACAAGCACAAGTTCCTTGCTAAGCATTAAGTATAAGGACTGCCTATTAATCAATGCTCTCTTAATCTCATTAGAAGAAGCAAAACAACAAGATTTCTTATTAACTACATCTCGGCCTAAACTAGATGGAATATCATGCTCTCGTCCAAAACTAGTTGTTACTTTTTGTTGTTTTTCTTGTTCATTCTTCTTCTTAGCTTCCATTATATCTTTACAAGCTTGTGCAATTCGAGTTTGATCTTCAAAAACTTGAGCTGGAGTTAAAGCATGTAAACTATACTTTTTACCATTATGCACAAAACTGTAAAAAATTTTCTTGGCATGATAAAACACATCACAATCATATTGCCAAGGTCTACCAAGTAAAATATGACTAGCCTCCATTGGAACAACATCACATAAAACAGTATCAACATATTTACCAATGGTGAAAGAAAACTTTACTTGTTTAGTGACACGAGTTTCAACTGAATTATTTAACCATTGAAGTCTATATGGTTTTGAATGTTTCATGCAATTCAAATTCAGTTTGTTAACAAGTAAGGTGCTCGCCACATTTGTGCAACTACCACTATCAATAATCACACTACAAACCATGTTTTGCACTAAACAGCGTGTGTGAAATATGTTATCACGTTGCATCAAATCATTATCTTCCAAAGGTTGAACATTAAGAACACGATGAGAAACTAAAGAAAAGTTACCCACTGAGTAGGTCGGCTCATCAAGCTTTTCACCCTCATCACTTTAATCATCTTGGTACTTTTCTTCAAGAGGTGGCATGTCGACACAGTCATCATCACTTACCACTTCTCCAGTATCTAAAGTAATCATGATCCGGGCAGTAGGACAATTGGCTTGCAAGTGACCATAGCCTTGACATTTAAAGCATCTAATATCCCTCAATCTTTGGGGTGGAGTTGACGCCGGTTTAGGGGCTGGATCAACAGCTTTAGGGACTGATTTTGGGACATAAGGGGGCGCACTAGAGGGCTGAGTTGAGGTGAATTGCCTCGGCTTTGTTGGTGGAGTGAAAGGGGCTGATTTCGGCTTCAAATCCCTCTGCCATGGTGGATTTGGTTGGGTGAACCTGTGCTTACCTTTCAAGTGCCTTTCAATCTTAATAGCTTTGTGAACAAGTTCATTAATATCAACATAAGATTGTAAATCAACATGATAAGACAATTCAGAATTCATACCTCTAAGAAATCGCTCAATAGTTGAATCCGGATCTTCACGAACATTGGCCTTGATCATGAGAGCTTTCATCTCATGATAATACTCTTCCACAGTTTTGGTTCCTTGCACAAGGGAGTGCAATTTTCTGTTGAGTTCTCGGTTATTGTGTGAAGGAACATACTTCTTGCTCATAAGCACTTTCATTTCCTTCCAAGTTTGAATGGGTGGTTCGTCATCTTGACGTCTAGATCTCATTACCTCATCCCACCACAAACTTGCATAATCCTTGAGGTGCATGAAAGCAAGGCGGTGCCTCTTATGCTCGGGGTAGCTATTGCCTTCAAAGAAGTGCTCAAGCTCACGAACCCAATCAAAATAAGCTTCCGGATCTGCTTTACCATGGAAAGTAGGCAATGTTAGTTTAACTCCACTAATTGATAAATCAGATTTCTTACCATCTTTAGAAGAATCCATGAACTCCTCATCTTCCTCATGAAATTCGGTTTCTTCAAATCTTCCTTTTTTGGAAGAAGAACCTTTTGTTGGTGAAGGAAAAATAGTTAAATTATCAATTTTTAATGAGAGTTTGCGGATCATGTCAAATAGAACATCATTAACATATTTTTGATCCGTTGGGGGATTTTCTTGAGGTGTTTTACCATCTCCATCCATTGTTCCTGCAAGTTAGTAAAAACAAGAGATAGCAAAATAAAGACCTCTCGGGTTTTCACTTTTGGTGAGTAATACACTCCTCTCTAGTGTAATGGCTTTTCTCGTGTATACCCTGTCTAAACACTGAATAATGAATCTCTCAAACTAATTAAAACTTACTGTTTGTCGATTTTAAGAACAAGTCTCAACCAATTAGTTCAAACAAATCAATTCACAAAAGCAAAACCAAAGAAGTTTGAAAAGAAAAATTCACGTCACAAGAAGATTTTAAGATCACATATGGGGTATAAACAGATTAACTTCAGAAAGCTACGAATTCAGAAACTAGAGAAGATAACAAGAAGATGTGTTTTTGAATCACTCAATTCCGATTAAAAATGAGCAAGATATGGCACTTTCAATATTGGTGATTTTCAAAGAGCAAACAAGAACTTTAGTCCTTTTCTTGGGCTGCTTACTATTTTTTTTTATATGGTCCGACTTTTCTTTTTTTTTTTTAATTGGGCCTTTTTTTTTTTTTTTAATTCGGCCTCTTTTTTTTTTTTTTTTATTCGGACAACCTTAAACAAATCAAACTTTAAGGTTTTTAAGACAAGAACTTAGTACAAGTACTTAGGTTTAAGGATGTTGTCTTGTCTTATGTTGTTCAAACCTTAATTTCTTCAAACAAATTCAGCCACCAAGAATTTCAAATAAGTCACCAAATATATGGAATTTCAATATGCTTCTTTAACTAGATAATCAAGATTTGCAACAAGAAGCAAGAATCAAGCTCAAGATTCAAATTTTGACACTTTCGGATTTTCAAGAAAATCAAGATTTTCAAGAAAGTGGTCAAGAACTCGTCTTTTTGAGATGGTGAAAAAGTTTGATCAAAACACACTTTAATGGCAATAGAATGATGAAGATAACACAAAAGAAAGATCAAGAAAACGATGAGAAACAAAGAAGTTATGAAATTTTGAACAAGAAACCCTAATTTCACAAACCCTAGTTTGACAAACCCTAAAAGTTTGAACGTGATTTCAGCAAGAATGACTAAAGAATTCCACACTATGATGATAAACAAGAACAGTGCAAAATTATGAAGAAAAACAGCAGCAAAACACGACACAAAACAGCAAGAACAACACAACAAAAATCTCAAAAATCCGAGCAAGAGATGAACACGAATTGGACAGATTTTAGCAAACAAATTGCATGCGATTTTGACGTAATTTAAAAGCTGAACTATGACGACCTTGGACAGCAATAAAGACACAAAAACAGCAACAAAAAGACACCACAAAAGCTGCAGAAATTGACGCAACAAAACAGCAACAAGAACGACGCAAAAATAAGGACAAAAATCCGAGAAGAGAACAAAAACGCAAAACCTGAAATTTTTGATGAACAACCTTGCTCTGATACCAATTGATAAAAATGGAGTAGGATGAAGTCCAATCCACACGAACTTTCCACAAGTTCGGATCGTTGTGCACCAAAAACTCAATTCAAGAAACAAGAACACAATTTGCGGAAAAGAGATATGGAACGAAAAGGCAAGATTAAAATTAACCTAACCCCAACGTTAACACAAATTGAATCAGTTCAACTAATGTAAATCAAAAGTTTAAACCTATCAAGTTTGGCCGGTTCTATAAATCTAGAACTTGTAAGCTTCACCTAAAGTTCCTCACTTAAGGTTTGGCGGGTCTTATGAATTACTCAAGAATAACTCACGTTGATGATGTCAAATTTAATTTAGCAAAGCCAAAATTCTTTCAATTCAACATGAGAAAAACGTTACAATGCTTTCCCTTTTATAGGGAGTAGGTTCAGCCATGCTAAACCAAAAAGGAAACAAAACCCTAGTAGTTGTAAAATACAACTTGACTTCTTAACCAACTAACTAACAAACTAACAAACTAATCCTTATTGGAAAAGGATTTTAAGACACGGTTTTGAAGAAGGCAAAACACGTTTTTGCCTCTCCAATTAAAGACAAACTTATCTCCTAAAAAGTAGGAGATTACTTTCCTAAACTTAAACAAAGACTAAAATCGGTTTTGCCTTGAAGAAGCAAAATTCGATTTTACTTTCTAAAACTTTACTTTCCTAATTATCATGCAAGATAATTGTGCCAAGTAATACCTTATTAACACTTAATAAAAAACGCCAATTAAGCCCATAAAATCGTTAAGTGGACTTAATTAAAAACAACATAATAAACCCTAAAATATATTAAAACGGCGTGATCCATTTTAAAGCCCAAAACACGCCTTCTTCTTGGACTTTAATATTTCGGCCTTCACATTATTTCTTCAAGGTGGATCATAAATTTTTATTGAAGAAATATGCCAAAGTACTTCATCTTGAGATGGTTGTGTCGAACTCCTTTGAATATTGGCCATCAACTCACAATATGCTGATAACAATGCTTGTAATGCTTCCTCCATCCTCTTGCTCCTTGATCTTGTCATTGGATCACCAAGATTTGTTAATGGATCATGGGAAGCTGGATTTGGCAATGTGGACTCGGGCTCATTCCTATCACACCCTAAAGGCGACCTAGTCGTCAATAAGACCTGGACAAATTCAGGCACTTTATCAATTATAAGACCTGGACAACTTCAGGCACCCTAAAGGCGACCTAGTCGTCAATAAGACCTGGACAAATTCAGGAACTTTATCAAGCGTAAGACCTGGACCTTCCAGGCAAATCATAAACAAAAGACCTGGACCCTTCTAGGCACGTAAGACCTGGACCTTCCAGGCAAATCATCAACAAAAGACCTGGATCCTCCCAGGCACGTAAAACCTGGACCTTCCAAGCAAATCATCAACGAAAGACCTGGACCCTTCCAGGTACGTAAGACCTGGACCTTCTAGGCAAATCATCAACGAAAGACCTGGACCCTTCCAGGCACGTAAAACCTGGACCTTCCAGGCAAATCATCAACAAAAGACCTGGACCCTCCCAGGCACGTAAAACCTGGACCTTCCAGTCAAATCATCAACGAAAGACCTGGACCCTCCCAGACACGTAAGACCTGGACCTTTCAGGCAAATCATCAACAAAAGACCTGGACCCTTCCAGGCACGTAAGACATGGACCTTCCAGGCAAATCATCAACAAAAAACCTAGACCCTTCCAGGCACGAAAGACCTGGACCCTTCCAGGCACGTAAGACCTGGACCTTCTAGGCAAATCATCAACAAAAGACCTGGACCCTTCCAGGCACGTAAGACCTGGACCTTCCAAGCAAGGCGCAGCTTAAAAGACCTGGACAACTCCAGGCAATGCGTAAGTCCCTTCGTAAGACCTGGACACCCCAGGCAAGGGGTAACTTACAAGACCTAGATAAGTTCAGGCACCCAAAAGACGACCTAGTCATCAATTACAAGACCTGGACAATTTCAGGCACTTCATCAATTACAAGACCTGGACAATTCCAGGCACTTCGACAAACACGAGACCTGGACAAATTCAGTCACTTCGTCTATAAGCCTGAACAAATTCATGCGCCTAAAGGGCGACCTCGTCGGCAACGAGACTTGGACGATTTCGGGCACCTCGTTAATCGAAATACTCGTGTAATATCGGGCAAACGCCTAAAAAGTGACTTCGTCATTAGTAAGATCAGGATTAATTAAGACCACCCCAAGGTGTAATCTCATCATCAGCAAGGCATAGTTAGAGAAAGGCTCCTACTGGGATAGGCTTCTTGAGGAGGTCTTCCTCTTACCCTTACGGTTTAAAGGAGATACAACATAGGACATAAGGAGAGGAGCAATCAAGCATAATATATATATATATATATAAAGATACCTTTTAAAAGGGTCTTACATGAGGAATTAAATCTTACGAAAAAAGCCCACTCGGAGCATGGCCCTTACAGAAATAAAGAAAACAAGGCCTATCAAAGTACAAAGAAAATGAGGCATCCCTCACGACAAAATAAAAGCTGACTAAGGCTGCCATTAGCAAGACAAAGGCTCATTAGCCTCACCAGCCAGGCTGGTTTCCTCCCGAGTATTAGCCAAAGTCCTTGAAGACTCCTTGCTCCCCAGAACCTCAACCCCCTCAGCCCCGATGGTGACAGTGGGGGCTTCCGCTGGAAATAGAGGAATGAAATCCTTAACAGGAAGATGCACTCGCCCCGAAGTCAAATTGCTCATCAAGATATTTAGGTTCTCCCCTGAGTTTGCATCATAGCCTTCCAGTGCATCCACCTCAATATCCGGATGAAGTTTCTTGACTACTTCATAAGCAAAAGTAGATCCCTGATCCTTCACGGAATTATAAAGATCGGGAAGCCCCTTCCCCAGAGTAGAAGTTGTAACGAGCCTCCAAGGCTCTTTTCTCTTTGGTCAGTTCCTTGAACTGGCTCTTCTGGGCAGACACTTTCTCATAATAAGATTTGTTCTTTTTCTTCAACTTATGGATGTCTTCCCGAGCCTTAGACAAGTTCCGTTCCATGTCTTGCTTGAGTTTCTCGATTTCCAGTCGACGCGTCCCCTTCAAAATCTTCCAAAGTGGCCATAGCCCTCTTCTCGATGGAGGGATAATTCCAGAAGAGAACTCCTGGCACGTCTCCAGACTCAAGCGGTCATTTACCTGATAATCTCTCATTGGATTGAATCGTGCCATGGGAATTGTTTGATAAGACGAGGAAGGTACAATCGACCGAACTTGGCGATCAGACAACAAAGAAAAGTTGGCAGAGGTACTAGCAAGACGACCCATCTTCGCCTTCTTGGACTCAATAGTGACATTCCTCCCAGGGTGTTTTCTTTTTTTTTTTTTTGAGAAGACAGGACAGGGGGCTCCTGCTCTTCCTGAGAAATTTAGAAAGGCTCAAAGCTATTATCTCAAAAACGAGGAAGCCCTGAAAAATTCATGCATACCCAAGGATATCATCTCAAAAACGAGTAAGACCTGAGAAATTCAGGAAAGCCCAAATCTATTATTCCCTAAATGAAACCTCCCTATTTTCAATCGGCACATGGCCAACCTCTTCACTCATTGAGGAAATAGCGGCAGTTCCCGCCGTGTAGAATGGGACGAAACCCCCAACTGGGAGGTGCACCCATCCGGCTGAGAGGTGCCTTCCTCAGTATAGAACTCGAGCTTGGACTCTAGGAGTTCTTTCTCATTTGTAGCTCCGAGATGCAAGCTTCATGAATAGAAATTTTCTCACATGGGGAGTCATATTTCTTCTTCAGCTTGCAAAGTCCTTTTTGCCCCTCAGATGAGTCCCTTTTGGCTTTTTCTTGAAGTTTCCTAGTTTTGACTTGGTCTTCTTTAGCTGGGGCTAAATCAACAGTTAGTTGTTCTTTGATCTCTGAAACTTTCTTAAAACGAGAAGACAAGTCTGCAGCTAAGAACAAGCCTTACAGAAAATAAGAGTAATAAGCCTATCAGAAGAATAAAGAGCATATGTAAAAGGAGACTAAGTGTTAAGTTTGCCCTACCTAAGAAAGGCGAATTTTCATCAGGGTTGCGAAACGTGTCACTGCGACATCAAGAGACAAACCCAGACAGGTCGGGCTCAACCCTAGTCCCACAAGGCATTCTTTTTAAGGGATATTTTCTAGGGTTTGAAATTTATAGCACTATTGATTAAGGCAGATACAGTTTTTTGATCCACCTCACCTGGAGGTCTTCATGCTATACTCATTGGCCCTAAGCTGATAAACGAAAATTTACTCTCCCACATTTTGAGAAACCTTGAGTAGGGAGCCAAAAAAGTTCTTATACACGACCTGCGGGTGAAATAAAACCATCCTATGTCTCTACCTGATGACTTTAGACTATAAAAAAGCCTAAACCAAGGAATTTTACTTTTCACCCTACAATATCTAGAGAAGGCCTCAAATCCGACCAAGGTCTTAATGGCATTGGGAGTCAGCTAGGCCAAACTTAATTCATAGTAATTTCAAATATTTCTGAAAAATGGAGACGATGGAAATCTCAAGAAAGACTGAAGCTGGCATTTATATACAGCAGAAAAGCCTAAGGGAGACCGAAATGCAAATTGACTCTCGGAAGGGCTATTTTCAGCAAGTCCTTTTTCAGAAGGGCCATTATCAGTAAGTCCCTCTTTAGAAGGGCTATTGTCAGCAGGTCTATTATCAACACGTCCCTCTTTAGAAGGGCTATTATCAGAAGTCCCTTCTTCGTCAAGAGGTCTATTATCAGAAGTCCCTTCTTCGTCAGGAGAGATGTTATCAGAATTCCCTCCCTTTTTAGAAGGGCTATTATCAGAACTTCCTTCTTCTTCAGAAGGACACGGTCGCCCTCTTCAGATGGGCTATTATCAAAGTCGCCCTCTTCAGAAGGGCTATTATCAGAACTTTTTTCTTTTTCAGAAGGGCTTTAACTCCAGTACAGATGAGCGCTCACACCATTAACCCCTTATTACAGTCGGACTCAATCCATGAAACTAGTAGGGTAATATCCGATTAAAACAGGAAATTCGGAGGAAGGCACATTCAAAGAGAACTTCAAGTCCAGACTAGTTGCGTTTTCACTCCAGTAAGGCTGGGGGCTCACCCCCAACCAATCTGGGGGGCTATTGATGAGGGATAAAAATGTACACACCATGATCAACGGCCAGGATCAAATCATACAATCAATGGTCAATATCAAAAGGTACAAGGGCTCCTTGTCCCCCAAGAAATGTTCAGATAGTGACATCATCAAGGTACACCACTTCTATAAATAGAGCATGAATGCCATTGGAAAGGGTTGGTCTCTCTATACAAAAAATTAATACTCTTATATCACAAAGACCTATTGCTGACTTAGGCATCTAAGTGAAACTCTCCAGGACTACCTGGGGGTGTTTCACTAATGGTTGTTTTTGTTTCCAGGTCAGGTTGGCATGCTGCAGAGAAGCCCTGGTGAGGAGGGCTATTACCTGAAGACGTGGACTAGTTATCATTCTCCGGAGACTTGCAGATTGACCCTTCTGGAGAAGGGCTTATTCGGAGACTTGCAGATTGACCCTTATCTCTTGCAGCAAGGCTCATTTGGAGATGGGCAGCAAGCCTCTTTTGGAGATGGGCAGCAAGGCTCATTTGAAGGTGGGCTCCGAAACCTCAGCAAGGCTCATTCCCGTTTCTCAGGTCCTGGTGATCGGGTGGTGGACTTATTTTGGAGTAGGCCCTGGTGATCCAAGGCTGGTTTCATTGGACTTATACTCCAAGGCTGGTCTCATTGGACTTATACTCCAAGGCTGGTCTCATTGGACTTATACTCCAAGGCTGGTTTCATTGGACTTATACTCCAATGCTGATTTCGTTGGACTTCTTCTCATTCTTGTTGGAGTTTGAAGGTGGGCTGCTTTGAGGCTTTCCGTCAAGGATACGGATCCTTAGATCTATGTAAGGTACATTTTCGGACTTCATCAAGCTTCAATCACTGAAATCGATCAGAGAGCTGCTCACCTTCACTGCTCCAGCTGAATCTCTCAAACGGAATTTCCAGATTCGCACTGAGAGCTACCACGAACGGCTCCCGATCTACTACATCTGACCCTCAAATACTTGGGCCTCAACGAAGATATCCACATCACCAAACGGGCAGATCCCAAGGTGAATTGGTGGTTTTTCCGGTGGCTGATCAGAGGGGAAGATTGGAGTGATTTGGAGCGTGGGTAGACAACAACTAAAAGAGTGCTGAAGAGCACCCCTCTTTGAAATTTGATTGTTTTCAGCTGATTTATTGATTTGGGTCGGACCATAGAAGGAGTTTCATCCAGAGCTACAGCACTCTCGATAGAGGGTGGCTAGAGGTAAATCTGTGACAGAGGTAAATCTGCTACAACGGTCCACCCCGGCAAGTTCTGACCTACGGCCTGCGAGCTCCGGATAGTCGCTGCTGCTTAGAAGCTTCAGCTGAGGTTTCAGAAAGGCTATTAGTCCTTGTTTTCTTCAGGCTTTTTAGGCTTTTCTGCAATTAACCAAACCCGAGCCTGGAGGTAAATCTTTGGTGGGTATATGCTCATTTATTTTTTAACAGTGAACTCAGATTGTTATGTGGACGGATCTGGAACTAAGTAGAAGACTTGATGAAATCAAAGATCCAAATTTGCTGCAAATTACGCCCATGTTTCTTGAACTTGAATTGCGACCTGTTGAACTTAAACGATATGTCCTGGGTATTTTGGTGAACTCTGTGACAGCGGAGTTGAGGAGGGTCGTTTTGTTTTTGCCTGTATTCTGCTCTTAATGTGAACACTGAACTTGTGGATTTTTCCTAGCTCAAACTGCGATTGAAATATTTAGACACTGGCTTTGAATGGTAAAGTGGCGATTCTACCTTGGTGAAGACGATAATGAAAATGATATGCATGGTATTTGCTTTGAATGGTAAAGTGGTGAGTCTGCCATTGTGGTAATTTGTTTTTCCATTGGGGTGTGATCCTTGGCTTAAACTGTTATTCAAAATGGTTAGACATTTGCTTTGTTTGGTAATCCCATTTAATGGTAAACGTGTTGAGGATCCCTTGCTAGGCCTTTATTCGCTTCATCTGCAGTAACTAGAAAAGGGGACTGAATTGCTTGTCCCGATTCATATTCATTTGCATATCTGAAATGTCTTGCTGCTTGAGAGCCACTTCTGCCCCCTGGATTGTTTTGTTGATAGTTGTTGTGGTGATGGTGGAGTGGATCATTTGTTAATTCTAGATATATGTTTTGTGGACAAATTGTTGATAACATGGGATCTCTTTGGTTCAGTCTCAGACTGAAATGGCCTTAGAGAGTAGAGTTCTTGTTGTTGGTAAATCATGTATTTGATAAATCAGGGCTGTATTTTTGCATCTCTGATTTGTGGAACTTTGATTTGGAGGCCGGGAACTACTGTGGACATGAGTTGTGGCTTGCTATGCTATAGTGTTGACTATTGTGGAAATGGGTGTAGGATTGAATTTCAGCTCGGTTTCTCCCATAAGGCTGTGAGACAAACAAACTTGCAATTCAAAAATGAACTTATATGTTTAAAAAAATATATATATATATTAGTAAGGCAATTTTATTACTATATTTATGTTAATGTTAATTTCAAGAAACCTTATACCTTATCAAGAACTTTCCTAAACCAATTAAATTAGTGACTTTTCTAAATTAATAATAAATTAACCATCCGAAACCAATAACAATTTAACCAATTAAATACACATTTTATCTTGGAACTTTCAAAACAAAAACACTCCATAAAAACTGCCGTTAAACATTTTTTTTTAAGAAAGATTTGTTTGATTGTCTAAATTTTTATTTAAATAATCATATCTGCAAAGTAGAGTAAAACACAAAAATTATCTAATTTGTTTAGAAAAGAAGTTGCTATTTGTTTACAAGAATGTAAAAATCACTTAACAAAACCACTAAATCAAAATCACTAGTTTTAATAGGATTTAAAATATATATAATAATAAATAAAAAAATAATAATAAATTGTAATAGAATTCAGTTTCCTTTTTACAAATGGCACAAAAATACAAGGATTTAATATTATGAAATAGTTAGTGTTTTAGTTGGTTGCATTTTTAGCATAAATCTAATCCTAAAATAACATAGACTCTCAATTGAATTGAATTGAATTTAAAATAACAATTTTGGGTCATTTAAACAAACAATTGTTAATTATGGACATATTCTAAATTAATGATAAACAATTATTAAATATAGTCAAATATAATAAAGAATTCAAAATTTTCTTTACACCATAATAATGAATCACTAAATATAATCAAGTATAAATAACACATTGAAAATATAAGTCATGTATAATAAAGAATTGGAAATTTTGTTAAAATTTAACTCAAATATAATAAAGAATTTGAATTTTCCTTTAAAAATATTTTTTAATTGTGGACATATACTAAATTAATGATAATCAGTTATGATAAAGAATTACTAAACATAATATTGAATTGAAATTTTTATTTAAAAAAAAATCAATTAAATATGATGAGAAATTAATAAATATAATCAAATATAATCAATAATTAAAAGCTTTCTTTAACCAAAAATCAAATAAAACAAGTTAAATTGGGTCATTAAGTTATTTTGGTGAATGACTTTAAGTTTTTTTTTATTCTAATATACTTCTATTTATACTAAATTAAAGACAATCAAATATAATAAGAAATACTGAATATAATTAAATATAATGAGGGATTGGATAAGTTGTTAAAAATATAATTAGAAATTAGAATACTTTCTTTTAAAATTACCTAATTTA
Organism: Ophiorrhiza pumila; assembly: GCA_016586305.1. Classification (NCBI taxonomy): domain Eukaryota; kingdom Viridiplantae; phylum Streptophyta; class Magnoliopsida; order Gentianales; family Rubiaceae; genus Ophiorrhiza; species Ophiorrhiza pumila. The sequence goes on from BLIW01000011.1 coordinate 17,038,958, forward strand.
ATTAAATTTATAAAATATTTAATTAGGTTAATTGCATGAAAGAAAATTGAATTTTCAAATTTTAGTGTTTTCATAGTATATGCTGCTTTTTGGCAATTAAATGTCTTTTTTTATCCCGATTGATTGGATATATAAATAATAATATATTTTTAAAAAATATCAATAGCACAATGGAATAAGTGTTTTAACGGTTTTGTATTTAGGGATTCAATGTTTACGGGTTCTGTATTTAAATGGTCTGTGTAACTGATTTAAGTTTTTTTATTCTAATAGACATTTATATACTAAATTAATGATAATCAAACATGATAAGGATTTGAATAATTTTTGTCAAATATAAGTTTTACTAAATAAAATTATAATTAGATAACTTATTTTAAGTGTTTAGCTGTTTTAAAAGGAATTACTAAGTATAATAAAACATAATAAATAATTTAGTAAGTTTTGCGAAATATAAGTTTTACCTAATATGATTAGAAATTATAACACCTCCTTAATTTAATTTTAATTGTACACGATTAGTTAAATTAAAACTTTCCTAAATAATGTAAATTAGATTAAATTTAACATTCTTCTAAATAAATTAAACTGATTTTACTCTTTACTTAATTTTTCCCACATACTTTCCTAAATGAATTTAAAACCGTTTAAATTAATTAAGAAACAATCAATACTTTACTAAAAAATTAAGTAAATTCTATCGATGCCCTTCCTCAACAAATTAATTTTTTATTATTTTAATTATTAATAAATAATTTAAAGATCTCCCTAAATAAGTACAATTATAAATCTAATACAATTAGAAATTAAGAATTAGATAACATTATCAAATGTATAAATACTTCCCAAAACAAATATAAATAAAATTAATTAGATTTTATGAAAAAGATAAAATTGAATTTCTAATTACTGTAAAATCAAATTGCAACACGAAGGATGAAAATAAAACTTTTTAAATAATAAGGTTAAAGCAAAATGAATCTCCAAGTTGAAGGATAATTGAAGCAATTTACCCGATTGATTAAACTCCTTCTTTCAAAGTTATAAAAATTGATTGATTTTTTTAATTATATAACAATATTAAACTATTAAAATTTAAAAAAAAAACAATTTAAATTTTGTTTAGGAATGTTTTTCAGAAATTTATTCAATTTATCAATTATAAGAAATAATGTTAATTTATTTCCTAAATCATTTAGAAAATTATTGAATTGAATTTAATTTAACTATATGAAATAGAGTTTTAATAAGTGATAAATACTACAACCAAGTGGAATTATAATGTTAAAAGAATAATTCATCAAATTACTTTTGTAAGAAAATTAATCTATATTAGAATATGTAGAAATTTTTCTATGAAGAGAATGTCAAGAGGGTCAAAAGAAATAATATATAAAATAGCTAGGTAATTTCTTATATATTCAACTTTATAAAGTTATTTAATAAAAAAATTAAGGTTCAACTTTTTTATCAACATTAAAAAATAAAAAAAATGTAGTACCTAAACATTACTTAAATAGCTAGCTAATAGTCATTTGTTAAAATTTATATTAATTACTAATTCTAAATATAAATGAAAATATTTACTAAATTAGAATAATTAATAACACATAGGTTAAACTGACTTTTTCATATTGCAATTTGGATCGTGAAATTTATATAAAATAAAGATGTCAAATAGTTATTTAAAACATTGTAAACTAAAGATCATATTTTAAGGTAAATAGAAATTCAATTCCGAAATAAAATAAATAAATAAATATTGCATTATATTTTAATATTATAGTGAAACTTAGTTACACTAGAAGATATGGTTTGATAATCAATTTTATATAATGATATGACAATGTTAAATAATTTTAAAAATTAGTATAACTAATGTCATTGGTATATCTATATTAATGTCAAATTAATTTTAGAAATAATCAATTTGTTTTTGAAAATTCAGTTAATTTTATGAAAAGTATATGCTAATAAATAATAAAATATGAAATGTATAATTATAGTTTCTTTTATTCAAATGGTTCAATAATGTTGAATAAAATATCAATATAAATATACCAATACTATACAATAATTGAATACATTGTCAGGATTAAGACATATTGAACATCAACTTTAAAAATGAGAAATCATTATCACTAATGAAAGATAAGAAGATTGTTAGATTTATTTTTAAACTATTAACTGTTAGGTAAAAAATTAATTATAACTTTTGAAGAAACTCAATTTACAATTTAAATATGCCTAAATTGTAAAAAAAAAAGAATTACAATAACGATAAGCATAAAATTAGGGAATTTAATATTATATAGCTTTGTCATGCAATGACTTTATTTTATGTTGATTCAATAAATTGGATTTGGATTATGTATCAACTTATTTAAAACACAAAAGAATGATGTTGTACATAATTGAGAAGCACTTATTCAGGAAAATAACATAAGAAAAAATAATTAAACTTACAAACACACTGCATAGATTAATTATTTAGGAAACTTTTTTATTCATAACTTTTTTTTGCTCAATTTAGTAATTGTCTCGTATATTGCAATTGCATTTTATTTAAATGACATATTACAGTACAAACACGTGCATCGCATGTATCTAATTTCTAGTTTTATATAAACACATGACTTATTTTAGTATTTTGGTGTTTAATTATTTAAATCCTATTAAAACTCTTCTTAGTTAATTTATGTTTTATATATAAAATCTATAAATCCAATTAAAAGTAGAATAGTTTATACATGATTAATTAATCTTATTTTTTATTTCGGTATATAAAATCTATAAATCCAAATAGAAATAGAAGAAGCCAAAACAATTTTAAAGGCACAATATTCATATTGATTTCATTAAATCGCCTAGATTCACGTGGCGAAGCTTTGCTATGGTTTTTGTTGCAAATGACTTACGTTTTGTCCTTGTTTTTGTGTGTGCAGGTGGCATGGGATTGTTTGGCTTGAAGGCGTGAGTGCAGCGAAAGGTGTGATTGCTTTTGGAGCTGAAAGTATGAATGTTTTAAGGGCTTCACAAAGTCTTCTTAATTGATTAACAAGAAGATCATACTTGCTATTCAAGATAGTTAAGTTTTATCATGTTTAATGTTTAATAAGACATAATTTTACTAAAAGTAAGAATTAAAAAGTAAATAACTTTGCAATTAATAGATCCTAACCAAGAAATGAGTAAATCTTATGACGTATTTTTAATCTTTGATATTGTAAGACGGGATAATCTTGGACAGCAGATTCCAAGTCATTTACAAGTTGTAATCATAATTTTGTCTTTTTGCACTTTCGTCCTCAATTTTCAATAAATGGGGTACAACTTGTAATTAGCTCATTTTTATCATTTTCTTAGAAGTTAAAAGTTTCCTAGTCAGCATATATAGTAGGATTTAAAGATTTTAAAGGGAGTTCAGTCATTATTCATTCCCGCTTAGATTAGATTTGAATTTTTCATTTTTTGGGATAAATTTTCAGATACGGTCTTCACGGTGAAAACACATCTTTAGTGTGTGAATAATAGATATGAAATCAATAAACATTTGTGTACTTATTCAACCAAGAAATTGAACTTGTCATATTGGCATTCAATCTAATAGACTTCTTTAACAGCTAGTTTCTTCTCTTTTATGAAAATGATTTGTTCTATGCCCCTATTGCTTGAATTTGATTTGTTTGAAGGCATGATTGGCTAATTCATTCATGTCTTTGGAATCTGGACATGGAAATTTGAAATTTATTTGAATCATATGAGATATGGCTAAGGCTTAAACTGATAACTTTGTTTCATGATACTTTGTATGCTTTTCTACTTTGACTAAGGGGAAAACCTATGGAATTAAATACTTTTGATCTGGATTGGTGAAAATCATGCCAAAGTGCAATTGCTATATTCACTTGAGTATGAACTAAACGGATCTAGGTTAAATGCGTTTAATTAGAACTGAAGCATGAATATTAGTCTCTGCATTTCAATGAACTGTTCGTATACTTGAGTGTCATCGCCATGTGAACTTAGTTATATAGAATTCTTAGACCGAAGTGTATAAGAGACTTACGCTGTGTTTGGTTGCTTAGAATTGGACATCAGAATTAGAATTGACGGGTCCAATTCTAATTCTTGTGTTTATTTACAAAATAAAATTTGGATTTTGAATTCATTTACAATTCTATAAATTTGAATACTTTCCTCATGGTAGATATTTCCAATTCTAATTTAAGATAAAATGGGTCAATACGCGGGTTCTTATCGAGCCAAAATTAAAATTCGGATCTTAAGACTCTTTTTCACCGCCTTCACTTCTTTCTTTTTTTTTCACACAGTACATATATTTTCACACAGTACACATTTTTTCATACACTACATAATTTTTCACACACTACACATAGTACACACATTTTCACACACTACACACATTTTCACACACTACACATATTTTACACATAGTACACATATTTTCACACACTACACATTTTTTCACACACTACACAAATTTTCACACACGACACATTTTTTCACACACTACACATATTTTCACACACTACAAATTTTTTCACACACTACACATATTTTACACACACTACACACATTTTCACACACTACACATTTTTTCACACACTACATTTATTTTCACACACTACACATATTTTACACATAGTACACACATTTTCACACACTACATATTTTTTCACACTACACACATTTTTACGCACTACGCATTTTTCACACACCACATATTTTTTCACACGCTACATATGTGTAAAATATGTGTAGCGTGTGAAAAAATGTGTGGTGTGTGAAAAAATGTGTAGTGCGTGAAAATGTGTGTAGTGTGAAAAAAATATGTAGTGTGTGAAAATGTGTGTACTGTGTAAAATATGTGTAGTGTGTGAAAATATGTGTAGTGTTCGTAAAATATATATTGTGTGTGAAAAAATGTGTAGTGTGTGAAAATGTGTGTAGTGTGTGAAAAAATGTGTAGTGTGTGAAAATGTGTGTTGTGTGTGAAAAATATGTGTAGTGTGTGAAAAAATGTGTAGTGTGTGAAAATGTGTGTAGTTTGTGAAAAAATGTGGTGTGTGAAAATATGTGTACTATGTGTAAAATATGCGTAGTGTGTGAAAATGTGTGTAGTGTGTGTAAAATATGTATAGTGTGTGAAAATGTGTGTACTATGTGTAAAATATGTGTAGTGTGTGAAAATGTGTGAAAATTTAATATTAAAATTAAATTATATAAAAATATAAAATAATATTAAAAAGTTAATATTATTATAAAAAAAATATTAAAAATAAATTATTTTGCAATTCTAATTAGGGTTAATTACCGATAACCCCCATGTGGTTTGCCCGTTTTTTGTATAACCCCCATGTGTTGTCAAAATATATCAACAACCCCTACGTGTTTTGGTTTCTATTGTAAAGTGGACGGGAAGTGAGTCCCCTAACGGAGATTGAGTTACACGCGTGTGAATATGCAAGTGTGATTGTCCGAAAATATTAAGTAATCATACAATTCCCAAAGTACCCTCTCTTTGACCTTTAAATCTAACTTCTTCATCCGAGATTGAGCTAATGTCTTCTTCTTCTTCCTCATTAGAACCCTACTTCACTCGAATACATCTTCCTCAAAAAAAAAATCTCCACAACACACTTAGATCTAGTGGTATTTGCTCAATTTACCTTACTCGAAAATATAGCCATCACCATACAGATCTCAATTTGTTGAAGAGAATTATCAAAGTTGAAGTGGCCACAAAAATTTTCAGAGATGTCAAATTCAAGCTACAGCAGTGGTGGAAGTCGTGGAGTGAGGTATCAGTATAAATATTGTGAATGTGGGAAGAAGGCAGCTGTAAAGATTGTGAATTCTGAGAAACCTTCTAAAGGAATGTTGTATTTTGTGTGTGAGACAAAAGAATGCGATTTTTGGGCATGGTGTAATCCGACATTGATAGATAGAGGAGAAGAAAACAATAAGAGAATCATGAACAACATTGACGCAGCTCACAAGGTTGTTGAAGATCGTAGAATCTCTCCAATAAAGCAACAGATTAGGGAAAGTTTGAAAATGATGAATCTATTAATAATTGTATGTGTTGTTGTATCGTTTTTATCTTTGACAATTAGCATTTTGAAGTGATTTTGTATTAGTAGTTAGGTTTGTCATATACTAAATTGTTCTGTTGTTGTTAAGTTTCATTATGAATTGAAATGGATTGAAGTTTCCAAATTCCAGATTTTGGAGTTTCATATCCCTGTTTCAAGTTATATTCAAATTCCAGATTTTGGAGTTCCATATCCCTGTTTCAAGTTATATTCAAATTCCAGATTTTGGAGTCCCCTAACAAAGTCTCCATCTATGAAACTCCAAAATATGTACAAATACAAAATATATTTTCAATGCTCATAAGATAAAATATTGAATATCATATCAAAATGCACAAACATTTGAACCAAAGCATCAAAATGCAAATATTGAATGTCATACCAAAATGCACAAACATTTGAACCAAAAGTAATAATTGTCTATTACAACCAAAAGTAATTGTCAATGTAGCAAGTTGAAATCTATTACAACCAAAAGTAATAATTGCTTTCTATTCAATTGCAACACTGATGAAATTGTAGGTATTGTTCTTGATGGAGTAAGAGCATCATGGCCTTCAAATGGAATAAGAGTAGTAACAAGAGCATTAGCAGCAGCCCTCTTGATGGACTTGAGGTTGTGAACTGGAATTGGATGGTACTTGAGCCTGCATGAAAATTACAAAGATCAAACAATAGTATGATCAGGTCACAATCAATTGAAAACTGTATAACAATATCAATATATATGCATGTAACTTAGATGGAACCTTTTTTGATTTTTTTGATGGGGGATAGTTAGAAGTTGAATCACCAGCAGCCCTCTTTGCTCCACCCACAATAATATTACCATTAACAGGTGCTTGTACAGTAGTATGATCAGTTCTAACAGCACCATCACTCAATAATGGTGCCTGCCCACTTCCTTGTTGTGTCCCAAGATTTTCTTGCCCACTTCCTTGTTGTGTCCCAAGATTTTCATCAGCTGCATTGGATGTCTTAGGTGCCTAGTCAATTAAATTAGGGTTAATATATTTGAAGTGACATAAGTTAAATAAGTAAAGTACAGTATTGAATATATTTGAAGTGACAAATTACAAAACTGAAATTATGAAAACCTTGTAATATTTGGATTTTGGATGGATTGGAAATTTGCAAGATCTTGAATTGTGGCCTGCTTTAAAACTCCTCTTGCAGTGGACAGTTAGACCTTTTCTTGTGGATGTTTGCCCTGTACGTGGTTCATCTTGCTCCCTTCTTCTCAACTTTTTTGGCCTTCTTGGTTGCTTCCTCACAATAGGAGGATTAATTGTCTCTCCAACATTTTCATCCCAAAAGTCCCTAGAAGGTATTGGAGCAATGGGGAAATTGTATGCCTGCAAATATACCTCTCTTAGATAACATTCATCCACATATGACTCCACTTCCCTTTTTGCATGTTGAATTGCTGCAATTGCATGTGGACAAGGGATTCCTGTCAACTGAAAATTACCACAACTGCAATTTCTTGATTCCAGCCTAACAACATATGTTACTCCTACACAATCCACCTCATATACTCCAGGGGATGAATATACTGCCCTACAAAATCTAGTTGCAATCTTATATTTCTCCACTTTTTCTTGAATATTAGGACAAAGCTTACCCTTATATTGCTCCATGCCTGCTCTCTTTATTTGTAGTCTCTGCATCAACTTTCTCCTAATCCATTCAAACATTGAAATAATGGGTTTGTCTCTGGCCTCCAAGATATAACTGTTGAATGATTCATTGATATTATTTACCAATATATCGCTCTTACATTTAGAACTGAAGTGTGACCTTGACCATAATGTGGGAGGTATCTTTTTAAGCCAACCTGCTGCATTGAGTGTGTTTCCCACCTTCGGATCAGCTCTCTCAAGATTCTCCATTGCTCTTTTGAAGTCCCTTTGATTACCAGCAGAAGCTGCAGCCCAAAAATAATCTTTCAATTCCTTTCCCTTGAACTTCAACTTAAAATTCTGATACATATGTCTGAGACAATATCGATGTTCAGAATCTGGAAAAACCTCATCAATTGCATTAATTAGTCCCTTTTGTCTGTCAGATATAAATGTCCAATGGACATCTTTTCCAACTCCAATTTGCTCCTTAAGCCCACTTAAAAACCATATCCAAGTTGTAGTCATTTCAGCCTCCACAACACCTAGTGCAACTGGAAACATATTGTCATTTCCATCTCTTCCCATAGCTGTTAGAAGTTGACCACCAAATGGACTCTTTAGAAAGCACCCATCCAGACCAATAAGAGGCCTACAACCTGCCAAAAATCCCTGTTGTAATGCTCTTAAACCCCAATACATTCTTTTAAAAGTCCCAATCTCATTTTCATTTGGTCTGTCCACTTGTATGGTCACACGGCTATTAGGAATTTCCTTCAATAGAACTGCAGCATAATCTCTCACTCTGTGGTACTGCTCCATATCACAACCTTGCATAGCCTCCTTTGCTTTCCTCTTAGTCCAGTATGCTTGATTGTATGAAATGTCAACCATATAATCACTCCTTGCTGTATTGACTAATCCAGCCACACTAATGTTTGGATCATCCCTGATTTTGTGTTGCAGTTTTTTACTCAAATAAGTAGATGTTGCATGAACATTGTTGTACTCTCTGCCACAAGAGTGAACATCTCTTATTGTTTTGATTTGAAAAGTTGTAGTATTCTGCACTGGACTTGCATGTAATCTCCAACCACAATTCTTCTTGCATAATACTGTCACCTTTGCTCTTTCATTTCTGATATACTTGAATTCCCATCCTTCCCTAACATGCCACTCTACAAGGACCTCTCTAAAAACCTTAAGATTTCTGAACTTCTGACCTACCTTTAATTGAAATTCTGACTTTTTGAACTCATGGTCAGTATTGAATTCAGGAAATGAAGGCACACTGCTATTTTCATCATCTGACAAAAGCCTCTCCAACAAATCTAATTCATCTACAAGAGGTTCATTCCAATCCTCCCATGCATTCACAAAATCATCTCCATTCTGATTTTTTTCATATCTGCCAGCTTGTGAACTGCTTGGTGTATTTGCTGTTGTTTTCTCATTTGAGGTATTTTGTTGCTGATTATTCAAGTCAGCAAAAATGTCTTCATCTTCTAGCCCCTCTAACCCTTCATTAAGCCAATCTGGTTCACTTGATGTATCAGATCTGGTTTCTTCTTCATCTTGAAGATTATGCTTGTTTCTTTTGCCTTGCTTCCTCTTCTCTTTACATTTGGCTGATTTGTCTGGTACTTTGCCTCTACTTCTTGGTTTAGAATTTCTGCATTTTTTTGCAATCTTTTGTGACTGCTTGCCTGAACCTGAAGCTTGCTTAGGAGGATGCTCTGGTGGCAGATGCGAGGCCTGTTGAAAAGGCTGCTTTTCTGGTTGATTTGGTGGCTGCTCTTCGGGTTGATTTGGTGGCTGCTCTTCTGATTGATTTGGTGGCTGCTCTTCTGGTGGCTGCTCTTCTGGTTGATTTGGTGGCTGCTCTTCTGATTGATTTGGTGGCTGCTCTTCTGGTGGCTGCTTTTTTGGTTGATTTGGTGGCTGCTCTTCTGGTGGCTGCTCTTCTGGTTGATTTGGTGGCTGTTCTTCTAGTTGATTTGGTGGCTGCTCTTCTAGTTGGGTTGGTGGCTGCTCTCCTGATTGATTTTTCTCTCCATGTCCTCTAGCTCTCAGTGGCCTTCTGAATGGAACAGCCTTTCTTGCTCCTACTTTCACTCTTTTGGTTGGCTTAATAGCACTTCTACCCTTAACAGATTCATTATCTGTGTCATTTTCAATATGTGCCCCACCACTACCCACACTTTTGTCACTATTTATATCTTTATCTTCCCCACGGTAAGTCAATGCCAAGAACTCCTTAGTAACAGGCCTTTCAAACAAAACTTTTCCTTTAGGTGACACAACCATCAGTGGCATTTCCCCATTCACAACATACAAATGCATTGCACTTTGTCCCTCGTAACCAGTAATTAGAAGTTCTATGTCCACATCACTATGTATGCCAACAACACCAACATCTAATGCACAACATGGTACTTGATAATATATCTTAATATTAACCGCATCAGGATCAATCATATTATACATTTCATGCAACTTTTGCACTGACAAATAATCCATATTATATTTCTTAAATATACAAACTTTATCACCAGTATAAATTAAAGTTGGTTTCTCAATAAACCGACCACCAAAATGCATGTGAATATCAATGTCTGCTAGAGCAGGTGTGTGTATTGGACCTGACATTAAACAAGACAAATATATCATTTTTCTATATATTATCATGCATAAGAGACTAAAATCTTAAATTAAGTGCAGTAGAGGTTAGAACTTGATGGAGACATTAGGATGTATACAGACTTTTTTTCAACAATGACTTTTCTAACAATATTTTTTTTCAACACTGACTTTTCTAACAATATTTTTTTTTTCAACAATGACTTGAAAAAGATGGAGACTTTAGAATGTATATAGCAACTAAATCGCATATCAATAAACATTCAAAAATGCTCTGTTCAACCTACCCACCTACTGCTCTTCAACGTAAACCAAAAATCTCAAACCCACCCTCCCCCCTCCAAAACCCTCCCACAATGCACAACTCTCACAATGAAAACTAAATGTGTTCGTTTATCAGCTTACCAGTAAATTCTCCTGCCATTGAAGATAATGTGAATCTCTTCTGATAGCTTGGTTCTTACAAGAGAACTTGCAGATCTTACAGTCGAAGTTGTAGAAGTCGTAGAAGTTGTAGAAGTTGCAGATCTCTTCTGACTGCTTCTTACAACCAAATATTTGATTCTTCAGATCTACTTTGATCAGGAGTGAAGATTTTGGAAGAAAATTAGATTAGGGATTTTGTTTAGATTCGTCTGAAAATTAATTGACCGACAGTGAAAGAAGATTTTTTACTTTTACGACAGTGGAAAAGGGTTTTTATATCGGGGTATTTTCGGAAGTTTTGACAGCTCCGTTAGGGGACTCACTTCCCGTCCACTTTACAATAGAAACCAAAACACGTGGGGGTTGTTGATATATTTTGACAACACATGGGGGTTATACAAAAAACGGGCAAACCACATGGGGGTTATCGGTAATTAAACCCTTCTAATTATGAGTTAAATCTAATTTCATACAATTTTTAAACTTTCAAGCAAAGGATTTGGAGTTATAATTCAATTGTATATGAATTTTATTGGTTTGCCAAACAAAAGAATTCAAACATTTTTTGTTTCAATTCATTGAATTACATTTCTATAATATTCTAATTCTAATTCAATTCTATTTCTAAACAACCAAACACATCCTTAATGGTAACTTGTTTGGTTCGTCTTGGTCTTACCTTGTCTTGGTCATAAGAATGGTGAAATTAGATCGACTTGAACATATTAATTAAGTTAAGTTGGGTGATTGTGGTGTCAACTTAATCATAACTTGTCCTCGCCATGGGAAGGAAATAGTCTGTTGATTGGAGTGTATGTGGGGTCGCCATGCCGACCAACACTTTTGACTGCTAGGCAATAAAACACTCCTATCAAAGTCTGCTTGAGCCTTATTTAGAACAATTCGATTCATTGAATGACACAAATCCTAAGTTCTAGTTCCGAAAACATATCATCTCTCTAATCCCATTTGTTGGTACTTGTTTTCTAGTTGTTCCTTTAGACTTCATTTTCAACACATTAGATAGACTTTCTTACTCGTTACCTGGACCAACCAATTCTAGTATCACAAACCCCCTCTCTGTGGGATCAACTCATTGCTCATCATATCTACAAATTTAGAGTTAGGAAATTGTTTGTTTGTGAGGTTAAGCGACTATGCCTCCAATGAAATGGCGCCGTTGTCGGAGATCAAACCCGAGTCGTCCGCATGAAAGGCAAAAATACTCACCATTATACTAAGGAAATATAAAACCAGTTTTGATAAGAATCTCTTCTTTTGAACTCTTGGAAAATTTCTTTCACATCTTTGTATCCATTGATTCTTAACTCTCTTTTTTTTGTCAATTTGATTAATGATATATGATGATGATGGAATATGGCATGTGCTATGCACGCGTGGTAGATTCAATTATTTTTAAATATTTAATTTTATGTTATTTGTGTGAATTGTTAATTTGTTAATTAGAAGAAGAACTCAATATGATAAATTTTATTTTATCAAAACAAACCACAATGTGAAATAAAAGAATTAAATTAAATATAATTCATATTAGATTCAACATAGAAAAAATGGACATAAATATATCAACAAATTATTTTTTGATATAGTTCATAACTTTTAATTCATAATTTAAATTATATAACTTTTAACTTTTTATTTAAATAAATAAAATTTTTATTCTATAACTTTTTCCTTTATAATTTAATTTTTTTTCATCTTTATCACCTTGTTTAATTTGGTTGCTATAGCTTCCCTTTCGGTTACTTCAACTTCCACTTTTTTTCTTGAACTGTATAATTTGAATTGTATTCTTTTTAAAATTCTTTTTGTTGTCATCTACAATTTGAATTGTATTCTTTTTAAACTTTCTCTTTTGTTGTCACTTATAATTTGAACTTTATTCTTTTTAGAATTAAATGACAAAATAATAATAATAATAGTTTTGAAAAAAATGCCAATCTCATCAAGAAAGAAAAAGAAAGTCAGAAAAGGCCGATTACAAAAAGTGATAAAGATAGAGAAATTTTTATCTTATATAATAGCTACTTTTTTTTTGTTGATAATTTAAAATTTTTGTCTTGAAGATTGTAATATCTTTGAAAGATCTAGGTTAGATACGTAGTGTCCTAGTGTGGTGGAATACTAGATGTGACACGGTTAATAAAAACAGTAATGAACAATATTAAAATGTAGAAAGTAAAGAGATAGGAGGTTGGTAACGCAGTTCGGCAATTGCCTACGTCTGCGGAGCCACGCCCAGAAAAACAATCCACTAAATTCACAAGTTACAAGACACTCGGTCTAACACAAAGTAAGACTCCCTCTTATCTTTGATGCCCACTCTTCCTAACTCCACAGTGAACGTGATTGTGCGAGCTCCCCTCGATTTGTGTGATTCCTCCCAGAATCTGTGGTTAATGCAAGATCCCCTTGCCCACAATAAAGACAAGATCCCCTTGTCAATGGCGACTCCTCCCAGAATCCGTGGTTAATGCAAGATCCCTTTGCCCACGTTTGAACTCCTCCCGAGCTCCTTAGCAACCTCCTCCCGAGGCTGAATTATATAAAAGAAAACAAGGATTGCATCTTCAACAATGTTGCATTAAGATGCTTCAACCAACACACTTTGATCAAAGACTTCCAACAAAGAAGTGTGTTCACAGTCATAGAAAGACCGAAAGAATAATCAATAACCCACACAGAAAACCGTGCGGTAGGAACGATCCTTATAGAGTGCACCAAATCCTTCTATGTTTATCTCCAAGATCACTTCCATATAAATCTCATAGAAAGATGGAAACAATATGCCTTTCATGCTTATCTTTTTCAAAGATAATCCTCCAATGATAATTACTAAGAATACCAAGATAAGTCCCATAATTATCAAGATAGCATTAATCTCCAAATCAATCTTCCTTGCATAGATTGATTTAATTGATTCCTGCTGCCAATTATGATCGTTCCTTATTTGCCAAAAAAATCTTATGCGAACACGAGTGGGTGATTCTTCTGAACACGAGTGGATGGCTTCCTACGAGGTGAGAGGACATCTTCCACAGTATCATCCTCGGTACTCTGATCAGTGACACCACTTGTGACACTGGATGAAACACTGCCTGGAACATTGGAACTTACTTCATGTAAAAAGTCTGCAACATCTTCAGGAGAAACAACAATTACTTCCAGAGAGTCATCGACTTGGACATTTAGAGACTCCATGACAGTTTGAGTTCTTTTGTTGTAGACTCGATAAGCTCGACTATTGACAGCATATCCAAGATAAATAGCTTCATCACTCTTGCGATCGAGCTTCCCTTTGTATTTTCTATCATTCAACACATAGCAAGTACTACCAAAAGGATGAAAATAGTTAAAAGTTGGAGTTCTACCTTTCCATATTTCATAGGACGTCTTTTCAGTTCCTCCACGAAGGTACACTCGATTTATAGTGTAATATGCTATGTTCATCACTTCAGCCCAGAATTTCTATGGAATATTCCTTTCGTGTAACATTATCCGTGACATCTCTGCTAGAGTCCGATTCTTTCTTTTCACGACTCCGTTTTGCTGAGGAGTTTTAGGTGCAGAGAATTCATGAGCTATTCCAAGATGATTATAGAAATCTGAGAATCAGAGTTTTCGAATCTCTTCCATTGTCACTGCGAATCCGAACTATCTTCACAATAATACAATTCTTTTCTCGCTGAAGACGAGTACACAATGATTTGAAAGCATTGAATGTGTCAGATTTTTCTCGAAGAAATTCCACCCATGTATATCGAGAGAAGTCATCAACAATTACATACGCATATTGTTTTCCACCGATACTCTCTACTGGCATAGGACCCATCAAATCCATATGAAGTAGCTCAAGCACATGAGTTGTTCCTGGTGTCTGAGACTTAAGATGTGACACCTTTGTTTGCTTTCTAAACTGACAAGGTCCACATACCCTATCTTCATCAAACTTCAGTATGGGAATCCCACGGACAGCTCCTGTAGAGACAATTTTCTGCAGCATCCTTATATTCACATGACCCAATTTTTGATGCTATAGGATAGAATCTTCCATGTTTGATCGAAGACAAGTAGATGAGGCAGAGATGAGATAACAATTATCCATTGATCTTACTCCTTCCATAATACACATGTTGTTTTGATCAATCACTTTGCAATTTGTCTTAGTGAAGTTCACTTTCAAATCTTGATCACACAAATGGCTAATGCTGAGCAAATTTTCTTTGAGATCATTTACCAAAAGAACATTATCCAACTTAGGTAGCCATGACACATCTAGAGTGCCTAATCCAATAACACGAGCCGTGACACCATTGCCAAAAGTTACTTTTCCCATACTTTCGGACACAATATTCTTCAAAAACTTTTCTTCACCAGTTATGTCTGGAACACCCACTATCAAAGTACTACTCATCAGTTGTGGCAGCCTTTAGTGAAGTATATGTGAAGTTGCATCTCAAAATTCGTCTTCATCACCCAACTCTGTTGTGAATATCTGCGAGAAGTAGATTTTCTAGCAGTACTTTGTCTTAATTCAGCAAGATAAGTAAAACATCTAGGACGAATGTGGCCACGACGATTACAATAATGACAAATAGTAATAAATCTATTACCTCTTCCTTTAGGAGTATGATAAGAATAATGAGGTTTTGCCTTATTTGCGTTCTTTGTAGTATTCACAGCAACTTGCTTCACTTTGAGAGTATCCACTGGTAGTGACACGGATTGTGACTCTGATTGTGACCCTAAATGTGACACTGAGCTTTCTCCTTTATACCCCAGTCCAGAGTGATCACCACTGGATTGCCCTATCTTAAGAATTTCATCCAGTTTGGAAGAACCAGAATTTAACATCTTGACACCTTTCTTTAAGTGATTTAGATCATTGGTCATATTCTTCACTTCTTCCTGACTTACTTCCAGTTTGGCTTCCAAATCTGCAGCAGCGTTCTGAAGATTGAGCTTTTCACTTTGTAGACACTTAACTTGAGTATGAAGATGCTAATTAACTCTAATAAGTTCTGTCCATTTATCATGAAGATTCTTATATTCGACAAGGATATCTTCTTAGGTGACACCATCTTCATCTTCATCACTATAAACAGACACAGTTTCAGTGACACCTCATGTAACATTCTTGATCTCACCATTATCTGATTGTGCAGTCTTGATAGTAAGAACCACATGATTGTTTTGAAGATCATCTTCTTTATCTGAGTCATCTTCACTCCATGTTGTGTTGAGAGAATTCCTCTTCTTTCTCAATGTATTTGCACAGTCTGCCTGAACATGCCTAAAACCATCACATTCTCTACACTTAATTCCTCTATTCTTGAATGACTGATCGGATAAGTGATTTTCTTCCCTGGACTTTGTATTGCTTGCCAATTTATTCTTAGAGTTGCTAACACCAGGCTTGACACCTCTATTATTTCTGCCAAATCTCGTCATAACTCTGCTACGATTTTTCGATAATAATACAAGAGAGTCCTCAATGTCATCTTTATCGCTGTCAACTGACTTCTACATCTCTGATTTTAAGGCTATCCCTTTAACTTTTTTTTCTTCCAAATCTACTCCCAGATTCATCTCGAATGTTCTAAGAGATCCCATAAGTTCTTCCAGCTTCATCTTTGAGACATCTTTTCCCTCTTCAATGGCTATAACTTTATAAGGAAAACGTTGAGGCAAAGATCGTAGAGTTTTCCTCACAAGTTTTTCTTCAGAAAAACTCTCCCCAAGAGCAAACGCCTCATTGGCGATGTCACAGAGTTTGGCATTGAATTCTGCAATACTCTCGTCTTCAAGCATCCTTAAGCTCTCAAATCTTGTAGTTATCATCTGCATCTTTGATAACTTCACAGCTGTCGTTCCTTCATAAGTAGTTTGAAGAATTTCCCATGCCTTCTTGGCTGACACACATGTAAAAATAAGTCTAAACTGACCAAGATCAACACCGTTTAGCATTAAGAGCCTTTGAATTACTGTTTGCTAAGGCATCTTCAATAGTAGACCAATTTTCTTCTGGCTTGAGAGACTCAACACCAACTGTGGTAATCACTGGGGGATTCCATCCTATCGAAATTGATTTCCAAGCTTTCTCATCAATAGCTTTGATAAAGGTTCTCATTCTTGCCTTCCAATAAGCATAATTGCTCCCATCCAATAAAGGTAGACGCGTTGTTGAACCTCCTTCCTTCATAAAGTCCATCGCACCAATGACCAAGATCAAGTCCTACGGATCCCGCCTAAGAAACAAAGACGACCCTCTCTGATACCAATTGAAAGATCTAGGTTAGATGCGTAGTGTCCTAGTGCGGTGGAACACTAGATGTGACACGGTTAATAAAAACAGTAATGGACAATATTAAAATGCAGAAAGTAAAGAGACAGGAGGTTGGTAACGCAGTTCAGCAATTGCCTACGTCTGCGGGGCCACGCCCAGAAAAAATAATCCACTAAGTTCACAAGTTACAAGACACTCGGTCTAACACAGAGTAAGACTCCCTCTTATCTTTCACGCCGCCTCTTCCTAACTCCACAGTGAACGTGATTGTGCGAGCTCCCCTCGACTTGTGTGATTCTTCCCGGAATCTATGGTTAATGCAAGATCCCCTTGCCCACAATGAAGACAAGATCCCCTTGTCAATGGCAACTCCTCCACGAATCCGTGGTTAATGCAAGATCCCCTTGCCCACGTTTGAAATCCTCCCGATCTCCTTAGCAACCTCCTCCCGAGAATGAATTATATCAAAGAAAACAAGGATTGCATCTTCAACAATGTTGCAGTAAGATGCTTCAGCCAACACACTTTGATCAAAGACCTCCAACAAAGAAGTGTGTTCACAGTCTTAGAAAGACCGAAAGAATAATCAATAACCCACGCAGAAAACCGTGGGGTAGGAACGATCCTTATAGAGTGCACCAAATCCTTCTATGTTTATCTCCTAGTTCACTTCCATATTAATCCCATAGAAAGATGGAAACAATATGCCTTCTATGCTTATCTTTTCCAAAGATAATCCTCCAATGATAATTACTAAGAACACCAAGATAAGTCTCATAATTATCAAGATAGCATTAATCTCCAAATCAATCTTCCTTGCATAGATTGATTTAATTGATTCCTTCTGCTAATTATGATTGTTCCTTATTTGCCAAAAAAACCTTATTCCAATTTAATGAATGCCATCTCCATATGCGCATTTACAATCTTTTTAGTAAAATTGGTGTTCGCATATTATACTTTTCTTAAACTAACATATTAAAAATTCAATCAAAATGTTTGGAAATAAATGTCCATAACTAATTCAATCAAATACATGACCAGAGCATCGATTTATCCCTTTTTGTTATTCATTGTTATAAATCTAGTAATTGTTTTATTAATATTTGGTTTATTCAGAACATTCATAGTTTTCTCTATTTTCTTTCTGTTCTCAACTCAACATTAAACTTGTCCAAGAATAAAGTTAAGTGAAACTTTGAAAAATAAAAGATTTACTAATTCTTTTCACAATTCTTTGAAATTATAGTATGTCAAGAAAATTAAAGTTAGTTAGTTTTCTAACTTCTTTTATTTTCTAATTATTATTAAATTGTTTAATTTTGTTTCCTAATTATAATACCTAATTGGATTTATAGATTATATATAAGTTAATTGACTCCTAATGGAGTTAGTTTGTTAAATTATTTTAGTTTTTTAATTATAATTTTCCTAAATTATCATTTATTTAGGAGATTTTTTTAATAAATTATAACATGTTTCATCCTGTTATATTTAATTTAATTGGTGTAAAAAAATTATCTAATTTATAATTATATTTGGTAAAATTTGTCCTAATCATTAATATATTTGAATATCTTTAATTTGGATGAATTAATTAATGAAAAATTTTCAAAAATAGTCGCTCACACTATTAAACTTTTTTTTATTATCCAAATTAAAAAAAAATACATTTTAGTCACTAACATTTAAAAATGAACTAAATTAATCACCAACCAAACTTTGTTAACTTTTTAAATAGAAAAAAGCACTCTGTTAACTTTTTTTCATAGAAAAAATGCACGTTCGCGTCGTGTAGCACTTAATAAATAGGTAAAAGTAGAAAATCGATTTATTTTTCTAATTATTAAGTGCATCATGTAGAAAGAGTCCACCGATATAAAGCAGCAGATGATCAATAAATCGATTGTACTAAATGTTTTTGTGTGAAGAATAAATTGATTTTTTTACTTTTTAACATTTTATTTAGTGGTCCGTGATGTAAATGTATGTTTTCTATGTTAAAAAATCTAATAGAATTTAGTTAAGTGACTAATTTGGTGCGTATTTTAAATGTTAGTGTTTAAAATACATAATTTTTAATGTTACTGATGAAATAATTTTTTTGTGTAATGTGAGTGACTATTTTGGCAGTTTTTCCCAAATTAAAATTTCCAAAAATCATACCTTTAATCAAATAACCCAACAAATTGATAACGATCTTGCTATGCTCCTCACGTAGATTGATATGTTGTTACAGAAAAGTGTCCACGATCTTTTCGTAAATCAATTTGATTAATACGAATCACCCTATCTCTGTAGGATGACAATATGCACAGTTATATGGTGGCTCCTCACCAACAAATAACAAGACAGTCAAGCAAAGAAAACTCCCTCCTTAAGAATAATATTCACAACAAGAATACAAAAGCCTCCTCGGATTTTATCCCTTGAAAAGAAACAACTCAATGTTCTTTATTTCACAAAATTCACGTCCCTCCATTACAACTGAAAAAAATGCCTATTTATAGGTCTAACACAAACCCTAAATAAAATAAACCATAAAAGGAAACTTTAATAACTTAAAACCCTAAAAATACGAAAATGGAAACTAATCTATGCCATTTATTTCTGCACGTCGCGACCTTGGAATAGCCCGACATCCCGACGTCGCGACGTCGGGAAAAAACCCTAAAATAAAAAAACCTAACGTCTTTGGACGTTGCGACGTCGGAGGCTCTCCAGATCACGACGTGGCTTGCTGTTTTGCTGCCCACGTCAAAATTCACTCATTTCTTCATTTTAGGCCTCCAAACTCGATCAATCCTTCTTAGACACCGGTTGACTCACTCCAATAACCTCCGAAGCTTTGTTTTGGATTTCATTTTGCTATCATTCCCTCCTCAGTCAAAAGGATTTGTCCTCAAATCTGATCCAGCATACCGAAAATCCCCAACACTAACTCTAAAATGCCTTACCAATGCACACACGCCCTTGTGATCTCTAGCACCAACTTCCAACGACTGCAAGTCATTTAATATTTTTCGTTGGCCTTTATATTCCTGAAACGGATGAAATGATGTGAACAAAAAATTGTGACATTGTCATTCAAAGACATAGATATTGTCACGACCACGATGAACAACATCCCAATCAAACATCCATGGCATTTAGAGAAGTACATGTCCCGCCGACATTGGCACCACATCACAAAGTGCTTGGTCCTGATACGCCCTAATAGCGAAGTCTAGTTTGATTTGTTGAGTAACATCCTCCGTTATCTCTGTATTAACCCAATGAAGCTTATAGGGATTTGGATGAGCAATTGTAATCAACCCCAACCTTTTAACAAGCAATGAGCTAGCAATATTTGTGCAACTCCCACTATCAATAACATTATTAAAATTTTTACCATTGATAAGACACCATGTGTGGAATAGTTGATGGTGTTTGTAGTCGTCCTCCACCTTAGGTTGTTCTGTTAGTGTTTGCCTTAACACCAACGCCTCATCGGGCACATCATCAGGATAAATTTCCTTTTCTTCAGGGATCTCCAATGACAACATCCCATCATATTCATATGCTACTTCTACGACATCTCTATTAGGTATAATAAGCATAGCTCAAGGACTACCACAATAATCACCTATATGCCCATAACCATGACACTGGAAGCACTGAACCGGCTTAGCCTTTGAAATCACATTACTGTCGGTCCTACCCTTGACTTCTTGACTTGATGATCCTAGCATTGTTCCTTTTAAAACAGACTTCCAAGATTGAGTACCTTCAACCCCAGTTTGTTTATCTATTTCAAACTATAGTTCCATTTCCTTAGCCTTGTGAAGAAAGTCCTCCAAATTAGTATATTTATATAAACCGACATACTTAGCAATACCTTGATTCAGACCACTGACAAATCGAGCAAAATTGCCTTCTCCTCATGAACTCGTGCTCGACTCATACGAATCTTCATCTCTTGATAGTACTCCTCAATTAGTTTCAACTACAAATAAAATATTGAACTAGAACAAAACGGATCTGCATTAATGCCTTTACCTCATCCTAAGTACGGATTGGTCACTCTCCTAGCAGGTCGCATTGAATAAGCAAATCTTCCCACTACATGCTAGCATACCCAGTGAATTCCATAACCACCAAACTAATCTTAGTAGCCTCAGAATAATTATAGAAGTCAAAGATTTTTTTCGTCTTTCTAACCGAGTCCAAAAACAAGTCCGGACTCTTCTTACCCAAAAATGGGAGAACACGCATCTTGCCTTCTTTCTCAATGAAATCTCCCTTTTGCACCCTTCTACGAATACTCTCGTCCAAATCAGCCCCATCCTTCTCCAAACCCTTAAACCATGGATTTTTAGGTGAAGTTCTCCTTGGAGTACCCGTTCGAGATCCCAACTCTAGTTGTTCAAACCGTTGCTTAAACTGTTGTTGCTCCTGCTTAATCTGTTAATTGTCAGCTGATATCTATCGTAACTGCTCACTGATAGTAGCAAACATACCTTCCAGATTTTGGTTAACACTAGCACCATCTGCCTGTTTACTCATATTGACACTTAACCAAATTTCCAAAAGAGAACATTCACAACAATAGCTATGGCAACAATAACCCACAAATATCCAATATAATCAAACCAAACAATCAATCACCAATTCAACCGGATCAAATGCTCACAAACCAATTAATCAATAAAAAAAGATATAATTGTTGTAACCTTATTACAATAATCAAATCATGCAAGGCTACGTATAACAACAATTTGAATTTCCAATTTTGAGAAAAGAACTAAAAAAAACTTGATTTCAAAAATCCCTTGAGCTCTGATACAACTTGATAATGATCTCGCTATGCTCATCACGTAGATTGATACGTTGTTGCGAAAAAAATATTCACGATCTTTTCGTAAATCAATTTGATTAAACCGAATCACCCTATCTCTAGAGAATGTCAATATGCATGGTTATATGGTGGCTCCTCACTAATAAATAGCAAGACAGTCAAGCAAAGAAAACTTCCTCCTCAGGAATAATCTTCACAACAAGAATGTAAATCCCTCCTTGAATTTTATCCCTTGAAAAGAAACAACTTGGTGTTCTTTATTTCACAAAATTCACGTTCCTCCATTACAACGGAAAGAAAATTCCTATATATAGGCCAAACACAAACTCTAAACGAAATAAAACATAAAAGGAAACTTTAATAACTTAAAACCCTAAAACATAAAAAATGCAAACTAATTTATGCCATTTATTTCCGTACGTCACGACTTGGGGACAGACTGATGTTGCGACATTGGGGAAAAGCCCTAAAATAAAAAAACCTAATATCTCTAGATGTCATGACGTGTGATGCTAGACATCGCAACGTGTATAGAAGTTGCAACGTCGGAGGCTGGCCACGTCGCAACGTGGCTTGCTGTTTTGCTGCCCACGTCAAAATTAACTCCTTTCTTCCTTTTAGGCCTCCAAACTCGATCCATCCTTCTTAGCCACTCTTTGACTCACTCCAATGACCCCCGAAGCTTTGTTTTGGATTTCAGTTTGCTATCACAAAGTTGTTTGCTATGGTTTGTATCTCTTGAACTTTGGATGCTTAGTTGTCTTGCATGAGTGATGAAATTTTAATGAAAGTGATGAAATTTTAATGAAATTATATGTGATGTTTTTCATGATTTGTGCAAGTTTTTCATGTTTTGTGAAAAAATCAACTTTTGGTGAAATTTTTGAAATTTTTGTGAATAAATGTTGATCTTGTCTATACATGGTGTAATGTGGTGCTGATGTCCAAATGGAATGCAAAAGTGCAAGTAATAGAATGAAAAGAAAAGAGGTGTAGTGACAGTGAGAGCAATGGAATGAAACACTTTGTGCTATGCTTTGTTCTTTTGTTAAGCTATGTTCAAAATTTGAGTTCATCCATTTCTACTAATGCTTTGCATGCGAAAATTGATTTAATGTCTTTGATTCCAATCTTGATGAAATTGGTACATTTTGCTGACTAAGGCCCGATGTTAATGTAAGATAGATATGCCATGCAAAAATTCAATTGACATAGGAGGTAATGTGTATGGATTCGTTTCTTTTTGTTATGCATTTATCTGGTGTCTCTAGAATTCGTGCATGTTTAGTAAATTTGGGATTCTTATGAACATGTGCGTGCACAAGAAATGATATGGGAGAAAAAGCCATATTGGCAAATGGGAAGGAAAAAGCCATATGAACCTGGCATACAAATCTGGAGAAAAAAGCCATCAAAACCCAGGCATTATTTCAGTCATCAATATGTGCACCAACGTGCATAATAAGGGCAATGTCCCATAGAGTACCAATGTACGCATAGGTACCATTGATCTTGTGATTGCATGTTCATAAAGGTATACAAGTAGATTGGCATGTATTGAATGGTATGTGAGACCAGCTAGATGGTGTATAGCAAGGGAATAGATTCAGTTCATGTTCCTCAGCACAAACTTGCACGCATGACATTTTGGTCTTTATTCATTGTGCCTTGGTTGATAATTTGTGCTGAAAGTTGATAGGTTGGAATTGAGGATATGTTAATAGCTTTTGATATTGCATGAAAAATTCATTTTGATGAACTCAAATGAGAACAAGTTTTACAGAAAAGTGAGGTCTAGTGCAAAGTGTTTTTGAAATGTGAGTTTTGTGTTTTGTCTTTGCTTGAGGACAAGCAAAAGTTCAAGTGTGGGGGAATTTGATAAGTTGGTTTTATACCAACTTATATGTGTTAATTTACTTGGCTTTTGCTTTGATTTTCATGTGATTGTGTGGTGATTTATGTGTATTGTGTATATTTGAGATGAGCTAGTTGATAATGAAGAAATGGTGCAAAACGTATGAAAATGATGGTAAATGCAAAGTAAAGTGTAGAGGTTGAGAATTGAGAAATCAAAAATGCGTATATGGCCAAATTAGGGTTTGGACAGTTTTGATATGCAAATTCATTTGATCATAACTTCTTCAATACTAATCCAAATGCTGAGTTCTGGAATGTTCTGGAAAGATCTTTGAGTTGACTTCAATTCTTATGTTTTAACTTTCTTCTAATTCGGTGTGTAAATATGAGAATCGAAGGCATCTTTATGACTGCTACTTCATAATTTAGTTATTGAATTCATATTGCCACAGTTTGGTAGATTGTTAATAACTTGAGTTACAGTCATCCAATTAAGGTCATTCTTGATCCATTGGAAAGCCATGAGATAGACCTAGAAATTTTATGTTTACCATCGAGTCCAATTTAGGAATTAAGGTTCATGAATTTGGTGTAGAAGTTGGGTTCTAAAGCTGAAATAAGCACTCAGCCACAATGAAGGCTCACATGCACAATATTGTTTCGGGCATTTTCACAAACACCTCACGAGCACTCACTTTGCACCACACTCTTGCACAGCTGCACACTCTTTCTCGCACACTCCCGCACACAACTCACATGCGGCGAGGTGATCTCGCCGCAACACTCACATGCACCTCGCACACACTCATGCGGCGAAGTTACTTCGCCGCATGCACTCTCGCACATCCTCACAGCACACATGCACATCACTCTCCCACACCTAGCGCACTACACTCGCACACAAGCACAGCACTCCTGCACACACTCTTGCATCAATGGACACTACTCTCTCGCACTCACTGCACACTACACGCACAACACTCCCGCACAACACTCGCACACATGCACAACCTCACTCGCACATAACACAACTTCACTTGCACACAAGCACTACACTAAACATCACTGCACACACGCACATCATGCGGCGAGGTCACCTTGCCGCATGAACATCTCACACACTCACTGCATATCACTCACCTTGCCACAACACAAGTACATATCCTTGCACATAAGGCATTTCATTACGTAAGACTTGAACACATGATGCTTCACAGTTCACTACATTCTTCATCCACACTTCACAACTCCCACAACATTATAGCATTTCATTTCATAAATTCATAACATTTTGCACATATTTCATGGATCACATAATTTTCACACTCGGTTTAGATTTCATTCACCATTCACATTCATTTTCTTCACAATATCTTGATTATGTTTCATTATTCATTCTTGCAGAATATCACTCATGATTTGAATTCGGAATTCACACATTGTGTTCACCTCATTCTTCCATTCACTTCACTTCAAGAAAATATTCACAGTTTTCATCTTCACTTCACAAGCTTCACAATTATCATTCACATCTCACACTTCATCCTACATTTGCAACTCACCACTTTTCATCTCTGAACTTTCCAATTCACTCATTTCACTCCACTCTCATACTCACTTCACTCATTACTTCACAACACTCCACATGACACACAAACACTCAAACTCACACACTCGCACATTGCTGGCGAGACCTCGCCGCGAGGTCTCGCCAGCCAAACATTTTCACGGCGAGGTCTCGCCGCGAGACCTCGCCAGCAAATGCACACACGGCGAGACCTCGTCGCGAGGTCTCGCCACACACACGCACTTTATGACGAGACCACACACACGCACTTCATGACGTTGATAAGCTCATTCTCACTTGATTGGAAGAATTTACCGATTAAATCAAGAGAATTGTCGATTCCTTTGTCAATTGAGAATAAGAAAGATAAATCCAGTCCAAATTCACAATCGGAGTTGAAATCGGAGAAGAAATGTTTAGTGAGAGAAAGTAGATCTAGAGAGAGAAAATGAGAAATTCAAAATGATAATTCTAAAATCTAGAATCCTCTCTCTCCAATCCCCCATAAAAAATTCTCCGTCTAAAAAATCCTTCCTCCAATTAGCTACACTTCCTATATATATAGAGCTAAGAAAATGTAACTAATACGCAACCGTAAAATATCTAAAGTATTACAAAAGTGCCCTTAAAAGAAATGACTAAAAATCAGCCTAAATTGTGCAAAATTCCAAGTTTGAAGAAAAGTTCAGCATTCCAGCGCCTTTAGGCTTTCAGTCGTGCGCCTTCAGCAGCTTCCTCGCGCCTTCAGGCTGGATAGAATCACGCCTTCGCTGCTTCTGACTTCCAAGTGAAGAAATCAGAGTCGAATCACGCCTTCAATCCTGGGAATTCCACGCCTTCATCAACTCAACGAATCTTCACACATTTCAGCCTTTAGTAGATCACGCCTTCCTGCTCTGCAGCTTCACGCCTTTAACCGCCTGGTGAAATCTGAAATTCAGAGCTTCAACACTTAGCCAAATTTCTGAAACTCAAACACAAAACATTTCATGGCAGCAACTTCCCACCAAGATTTGATCATGATGCACTGTGAATTAGAGAAAACTTAAAGCATGAAAGTTGTAACCATTTGTCTAAGCTTTCCATAGCCATCGAAATCACCCACTTCGGAGCTCAGACGAAGGAGTTATAACCCAATCATTTTAGTGCACAAAACTGGAAACTTCATGGTGAGATTGCATGGCGAGACCTCGTGGCGAGGTCTCGCCATGAAGTGCGTGTGTGTGGCGAGACCTCGCGACGAGGTCTCGCCGTGTGTGCATTTGCTGGCGAGGTCTCGCGGCGAGACCTCGCCTTGAAAATGTTTGGCTGGCGAGACCTCGCGGCGAGGTCTCGCCAGCAATGTGCGAGTGTGTGAGTTTGAGTGTTTGTGTGTCATGTGGAGTGTTGTGAAGTAATCAGTGAAGTGAGTATGAGAGTGGAGTGAAATGAGTGAATTGGAAAGTTCAGAGATGAAAAGTGGTGAGTTGCAAATGTAGGATGAAGTGTGAGATGTGAATGATAATTGTGAAACTTGTGAAGTGAAGATGAAAACTGTGAATATTTTCTTGAAGTGAAGTGAATGGAAGAATGAGGTGAACACAATGTGTGAATTCCGAATTCAAATCATGAGTGATATTCTGCAAGAATGAATAATGAAACATAATCAAGATATTGTGAAGAAAATGAATGTGAATGGTGAATGAAATCTAAACCGAGTGTGAAAATTATGTGATCCATGAAATATGTGCAAAATGTTATGAATTTATGAAATGAAATGCTATAATGTTGTGGGAGTTGTGAAGTGTGGATGAAGAATGTAGTGAACTGTGAAGCATCATGTGTTCAAGTCTTACGTAATGAAATGCCTTATGTGCAAGGATATGTACTTGTGTTGTGGCGAGGTGAGTGATATGTAGTGAGCGTGTGAGATGCTCATGCGGCAAGGTGACCTCGCCGCATGATGTGCGTGTGTGCAGTGATGTTTAGTGTAGTGCTTGTGTGCAAGTGAAGTTGTGTTATGTGCGAGTGAGGTTGTGCATGTTTGCGAGTGTTGTGCGGGAGTGTTGTGCGTGTAGTGTGCAGTGAGTGCGAGAGAGTAGTATGCATTGATGCAAGAGTGTGTGCAGGAGTGCTGTGCTTGTGTGCGAGTGTAGTGCGCTAGGTGTGGGAGTGTGATGTGCATGTGTGCTGTGAGGATGTGCGAGAGTGCATGCGGCGAAGTAACTTCGCCGCATGAGTGTGTGCGAGGTGCATGTGCGGCGAGGTGGCCTCGCAGCACATCGTGTGTGCAGTGAGTGTTGCGGCGAGATCACCTCGCCGCATGTGAGTTGTGTGCAGGAGTGTGCGAGAAAGAGTGTGCAGCTGTGCAAGAGTGTAGTGCAAAGTGAGTGCTCGTGAGGTGTTTGTGAAAATGCCCGAAACAATATTGTGCATGTGAGCCTTCATTGTGGTGAGTGCTTGTTTCAGCTTTAGAACCCAACTTCTACACCAAATTCATGAGCTTTAGCTCCTAAATTGGACTCGATGGTAAACATAAAAGTTCTAGGTCTATCTCATTGCTTTCCAATGGATCAAGAATCACCTTAATTGGATGACTGTAGTTCAAGTTATTAACAATCTACCAAACTGTGGCAATATGAATTCAATAACTAAATTATGAAGTAGCAGTCATAAATATGCCTTCGATTCTCATATTTACACACAGAATTAGAAGAAAGTTAAAACATAAGAATTGAATTCAACGCAAAGATCTTTCCAGAACATCCAAGAACTCATCATTTGGATTAGTATTGAAGAAGTTATGATCAAATGCAGTTGCATATCAAAACTGTCCAAACCCTAATTTGGCCATATACGCATTTTTGATTTCTCAATTCTCAACCTCTACACTTTACTTTGCATTTACCATCATTTTCATACGTTTTGCACCATTTCTTCATTATCAACTAGCTCATCTCAAATATACACAATACACATAAATCACCACACACTCACATGAAAATCAAAGCAAAAGCCAAGTAAATTAACACATATAAGTTGGTATATAACCAACTTATCAAAAGTCAAAAAGTTTATTAGGTGTTTTAGTTTGTTAGTCACCTATTTATAGATGAAATAAGTTAAATTAAAAAAATAACATGAATTATATAAAAAAAATTCAAAAACATCCAAAAAAGAAAAAAGGATTACCTAGATTTTTTCCAATTACAAAAGACAATTACCTAAAAAGATAAAAAAAACTAATTACTATGTAAAAAGATCAAAAATAATTATTATATAAAAAGATCAAGAATGAACATTTATTATATAAAAAGATCAAGAATATATCGTAATATATCACAAAAGAACATTTATTATATAAGAAGATCAAGAACATTTATTACTATTCTTGTAATGTTCCAAGAATAACATATCGTAATATATTGTATAGAAGTAGTAGTTTTATAACATGTTATTAGCATGAGACTTTACCACTAGAGCAAATCAAGTTCAAATACAAACTTTGAAGCATTGTTTGGTTACGTGCATTTGTTAAACTCTTAAGGTATTGATAAGTTGGTTTTATACCAACTTATATATCTCATTTCACTTAGCTTTTGACTTGTTTTTCATGCATGTTTGTAGTGTTTTGTGCCATTGTGTGCATTTATGTGGTTTGCAACTTGTAAATGCTAAAATGAATAAAAATGCCAAAATGTTGATTAAATGAGTCAAATGTGTATTTGAAGTTCAAGAACAATGGAAGAATTAAAAAAAGGTTGGAAATGAAGTTAGAAAAATTTGAGGAAAACCTAAACATGCCTATTTTGCTTAGTTTGAAGTAGGGCAGATTTGGTAGTGTAACTTCATTTGAGTGTACCTTTCTCAATACTAATCCAAAGGAAGAGATCTTAAATGTTCTGGAAAGAGCATTGAGTGTACTTCAATTCTTATGTTTTAACTTTCTCCTAATTATGTGTGTAAGTATGGGAAACGGGGGAATCTTTATGATTGCTACTTTCAGGTTTTTCATTGTTGAGCCCACTTCCACAGTTTGGTATAATGTTAATATCTTGAGCTCCAGGCCCCCAATGATGCTGATTCTTTAACAAGTGGAAATCCAAGAGAAATATCTATAACTCTTATGTTGACCCCGAGCTCTAATTTGGAAGAAACAAACCTGCGACGCCTCGCAGCCATGCGAGAAGTTGGCTTGCGACGTGTAGCAACCTAAATATTTTTGTGCTGCGATGCATCGCAATGAAAATTGTCTTTGCCGCACTTTAGTGTTTGGGCCTTAAATTTCTCGTCCGAGCTCGAAATCGGGTGATTGAAAAGGCTGTGGAAAGCTGAAACTTAGGGCTACAACTTTCATGTTTTACATATTTCCAAATTCACAATGCATCAGGGCCAGGTTTTGGTCACAAGGAGATAGGTTGCTATTTTCAAAACTTGCAACTCACATCGCAGCACAAATTGAACTCACGTCGCAACACAACTTTAGTACATCACTTGCACTCACTTGCAGCACACTTTTGCACTTGTATGCACATAGTTGCTGCACATTACATGCACTACTTGTTGCACATCACAGCACTTCATGCACACACTTAGGCACTTCATAGCATCACTTGTGCGCACACATGCACATCACATCACACTCTTCATGCGCAACTTATGCGATAAGAACAAACTTCATTCCCTACACTTCAGCACATTCCATGCACATCACAGCACAACATTTATGAACATTTCATCCACGCACCATGTATGCACCAACACATCATGCACAGAAACTTAAAATTTGGCCTGGGACACATCGCACCTTTGCAGGAATTTGGCCTGGGATGTGTCGCACCTTTGTAGGAATTTGGCCTGGGACGCGTCGCAGGTGTAGTCTAAGAATTCGGCTAGAGTATGGAATTTGCCTCTTATGTAGATGTAGATGAAGACGTGATCGCGGAGAGCTCGAAGACGCAGGAAGCTTGATGAAGGTGTGAGGGTCCACGGCTCGGAAGCGTGAAAGGATGATTGTGCACAAGCTATTTTTGGATTTTTACTATATACAGTGGCATTCTTGTTAATTAGCCTTTAGTTTACGTTTACATATTGTTTACATTTTGTAACCTCTATAAATAGAGGATTTATTCAACATTATTAGGAGATCATTCTAGAATAGAAAACAGACTTTTGATTTGGAGAGCGGGAGCTTTCTCTCACTAGAAATTCTTTCTCTCTCTAGATCTTTTCTCTGTTCCATTTCTTCTCCGATCGTGATTCCGATTGAACTTGTGAACTGAGCACGGAATTCTCATTCTCATTTAACGGAGCATTTGACAATTCTTACACATTTGTTGGTAAATTCTTCCAATTTATATGAAAATGAATTGTCTTGAACTTATGAAAATCGTGATATGAAAATGAAGTTTCGTGGCTAATTTGATGATGTTCTACGGTTATGACCAGACGAATGTGTGATTAAATCGTGAAATGCTATGCAATTGATCCAAACTTTATGAATGAGATCATACATGCTTTTAATTGCTCGATTAAGTGAAGTTTCATAGAATTTGCATCGTCATTGACTGGATTGAACTTAAATTGTGGTTGCCATGCTAGGTCGAGGCTTGATTCAACAATAACGGTGGAAATTGTATGAAATGAGGACTGATTGTATGAGTATGGAGTTTCTTCGCTTGCTTAGCTTTGTTCATGATCCGAGATGTGGTCGCCATGCCAATCGGAGGTCATTGAATCATTAGAACCAGGTGAAGGATGATTCTATGATGCTAGCTTCAATTTAGAAACTTAGGTCGGGCCTCGCCATGGGAGACGTAAGGTTTTGCAAGTACAAAAGCTAGTGTTTGTAGGTCGAGACGTTAAGATGTTTAATCATCTTGCTTAGGCCTCGACATGGGAAAAGTAGGATGTAAGAGAGTAAGGAGAACATTGCGGTCGACATGCTAAGTGTTCACTAGCCTCCTAGGCAACAGTTGTCTCCTCCTAACTTGATTTGCATGGGATCAAATGCATAGCATTCATGTTTAATTCACAGTTGTCTAGCACATTAACTCTAGGACGTTTGTATCAAATCTTTGTATCTTCTTCCTGTTCTCATTGCATTTGTCTTATTACCTTTAATTCTTTAGTTTTGACATTACTTTTACTGATTCTTTATATTGAATATTTGGCAACACAATTTGAGCAACATTACTTGAATTCTTGAAACCAAATCACCTTCTCTGTGGATTCGATCCCTACCACCGTATCTACATTAGTGAATAGGGTTAAATTGCAAGGTACACGATAAGCCTATCAATTTTTGGCGCCGTTGCCGGGGAAGGCACGGTTTCTTGACTTTATTTTGTTGTTCTGTTTTCATTTAATTATTGTTTGGTCTGTTTGTTGACTCCTGTCTTCTTATTACATCCTTGCAATTCTGTAGTTGCATTTCTCTACTACAAAGTGCAATCTATTCTTGAAGTTCTTGTGTTGAGTGTTTTGTTCTATTTCTTTAGTTTACATTTACAACCTTTATTACTAAGGTGTTGTTTGTGTTTTGTTATCACTTGTGGTGTGTTGTATGCCTAGGCTTCGATCTGAAAGAGAACCAGAATTTTCACTAGATCTTGAACTACCGAAAACCTTGAGAAGCTGACAAAAAGAAAAGAGAATGGCCAACCAAGGAGCACGAGCATCACGGTTTGGAGACCATTATGCCATCAATTTTGAGAGTGGTTTTGATCAACAAGATATCGATGTTGATAGTTTATATACCAACTCAGATTGTCTCCATGATTACTCAAGGGCAGGTCTTTCAAGGCCTTGACAATGAAGACCCCAATGATCACCTCGATTGGTTCTTAGGCCTCTGTAGTACTTTTATGCTTCAGAGGGTGGATCGGAGTAAAGTGCACAAAATTCTTTTTCCTTTATCACTGAGGGGTAAAGCAAAACATTGGTTCAAATCCATTGGGGGTACAAATGGTGTGACAACTTTTGATGAATTGTAAAAGAAATTTTTGGCCAAATATTTTCCTTCTGCTAAGTTGGAAAAGATGAGAATGGATATAATGAATTTTCAGCAACATGATGGAGAGTCATTTCGAGAAGCATGGGAGTGTTTTAATGACTTAATCCGTCAATGCCCTAATCATGATCTTGAAGAGATCAGAGAATTGAACACTTTCTTCAAAGGCCTCACAGCTGAATCTTCAATGATAGTGAAGGCATGCGCGAATAGTGCATTAAAAGACAAGAGTGTGCCTGAGGTAAGGGATCTATTTGACAAGATTGCAGAAGATGAATATTTGTTCCCAAAGACTTGAAAACCTCATAGTCGAAGGTAGAGAGGAGTGCTACACCATGATGAGTAAACTTCTTTAAGTGCCAAGTTTGAGGCCTTATCTAAGCAAGTGCAAACTCTAAAAGCTACACACACCAAGGCTCCGGTGTTATCATGTGGGTTATGTAAGGGCGAACATCATACAGACGAATGTGCTTTCACAGCTGAGTCTCTATAGTATGTGAATAACTATAACAAGCCACAGTACTCAGGCAATTACAATGGAGGCAACAGACAGTATGGTGTTGGCCAAGGCAATTGGAGATATCAAAATCAAAACCAATGAGGATAATACTATCAGAGAAATGATCAAAGACGTACTTAAAATTCACCTCCTGGTTTTGATCACCAACCTAGTACCCATGAGCCAAGAAAGCCCTCCATAGAAGACATTCTACATCGTCTTATGGAAAATATGGATAAAAATGAGGAAAGATTTGTTGCTTTGGAGACAACTGTAAGACATCATGATGCCACACTCAAAAACACTGAAATGCAGTTGGGGTAGTTAGCAAAGGCAGTGCATCATAGGCCCAGTGGCTCTCTACCAAGTGACATAATTCCAATCCTAAGGGCAAGGAGGTGTGTAATACTATTACACCGAGGAGTGGAAAGCTCTTGCTAGGGAATAACAATTCAGAAGGTAAGAATGCCCAGCATGAAGAGGAAATTAGAAGTTAAGCTAAACAAGAGGTAGTGACATGTGATAAGGAAGAGGAGAAGAACAATAAAGAGAAAAAAGGGGTGCCTAAAAAGGTTAGAGGACCACCGAGTCCTTACAACTACCCCGAGTATGCTCCAAAGCCTCCCTTCCCAGAAAGAGTGAAACCACTACAGAAAAAAGGGCCACAATATGATCGATTCTTGAACGTGGTGAGACAAGTTAACGTGAGCCTATCATTGCTAGATTTGGTGAGTGCAGTTCATAAGTATGCAAAATTCCTTAAGGATCTGATTTCAAACAAGGAACAGATTCTTCAATGTGAAGCTTCAACGATGCCCATGGAGTATAGTGAAGCTTGGGATGGCCACAAGTTGCCACCAAAATTGAAGGACCCAGAAAGTTGCACCATCCCTTGTACTATAGCCCAAAGGTATTTTGACAAAGCATTGTACGACTTAGGAGCAGGGATCAACCTCATGCCTCTTTCTATTTCCATAAATGTTGGGTTGAGTGGAAGAATCCGTCAAGTGGCGGTCACTTTGCAACTCGCTGATAGGTCCTTAGTGAAGCCCACAGGCATAGTTGAAGATGTGCTGGTGAGGATTGAAAAATTCACACTTCCTGTGAACTTCATTGTGCTGGACATGGAAGAGGATCCCGAAGTGCCTATTATTTTTGGAAGGCCATTCCTTGCTACTGGAGATGCTTTAATTGGCGTGAAGAACAAAATGGTAACATTTAGAATTAATGATGAACAAGTTGTTTTTTATGTCAATTTTGCTATTGAGCATCCCAGGCATATAGAATATTGTTTTGCAATTAGAGCCATAGCATGGAACATGCATGTGTTTAACAAAGATGTGAAATGTGATTGCATATCTCTTGAAGAATTGAATGCGTGCAATGAAGAAATTGAGATGGGAGAACTGGGTAAGGAAGATTGCATGATTTTATCTGAGATTGCAAACATAGTAGAATGTTGTTTTATAGATGAATCAATCTTTGAAATGCAAGATGAAATGTTGGTAGAACCGACTTCATAGGAAGCATGTGTTAAGAATGTCCGAGATGGTAGTGAGTTCCATGCTATTTTTGATTGTGTTGATAGTCATTCTTTGGATGAGTCTTTTCTTGATGTCCTGATAGATTGCATAGAGTGACATCTTGTTGAACATTGTGATATCATGAATAAAGATAATGTTGAACTTGCTAATGAAAATGTCAACACATTGATTGACGCTCACGTGAAGGCCCCAACTATTGAAACGGTAATTGAATCTAGGGATCTTAATAGTGACTCACAAGGAGTGCAAAATGAAATCCCCTTGTTAACTAATGATAATGATTTTTATGTTGTGAAGAAAGAAGAGACTGAAGGAATTTCCCATGTAAGTCTGGATGAGAAAGATGTGCAAATTTTACATGATATTGCTAACATAGTGGAAAAGTGCTTTATTGATACATCTATTTTAGAACTTACGATAAGTTTGTTGAGGCTGTGGATATACAATACTTGGTTGAGCCTTGCAGGACTAAAATGGTTAATGTGGTGGAAGAGGTAGATGATATGCTTCCAATGATAGAAGAATTAGAGGAGGTGCCTCCAATGAGAGAGCCTCAGTGGTTCAAAGTGAAATTTATAGAGGTCACTCTCTAGGTGCATGAGCTTAAGCACCTTCTTGATAATACGCCTCAAGTGTCTTGCAAAATGAAGAAGAGTGCTTAGGAGATTTCTTCTTTATGGTATAGAAATGGTTATTCCAAATTTTGGAGGGATGGATATTCCGAATTGTGAAGAAGAAAGCTTGAGGAGGATAGTCTAGCTGAAGACTTACAAAATCCAGAACTACTTCTTTTTCCCTTAGCTTTAATAAAGTGTATTGGTTAAAATAGTCTTGCGTTTTCTTGTATTGTGGATGTTCACTAAGCCACTCATGTTGTCAAGACATCCACATGGAAGAAGTGGCGAGAAGAATAGGCTATGCACACATAAGGCTAAGTATGCAGGGGAGTGGAGCAAAGGACCATTCCCATGCTGCGCACAATTACTTATTTACATTTCAAGCATGACTTGTGCATGTGCCTAGTGTTACTAATTTTATTTATTTTACACCACTATGATTCGTAATCATAGTGGGACACTTTTCTTCTATGCTACCTCCATGTCATGTTTTCCTTGCATCAATATGTAGTGTGCTTAAGTGAGTGATTTCTAATAAGTTTGGTTTTACCATGTGCAGGACATTATCTTTCATGCAAAGATGGAACTATGGACAAAGACACTTTACCAAGCGAACATTGGAATTCATGACATATCAACACCAGGGAGCTCCTAAACCTATCTTTACTTTACATTGAGGACAATGTAAGTTTAAAGTGTGGGAGGAGTGAATGTTTGCTTTGGTTTGTGTCTTTTGGAATTTATATGCGTTCTTTCTTTCATTATATGCGTTCTTTCTTTCATGAAGGAATTTTTTTTGTTATGATGATGCAAAGCATGCTATTGGTTTTAGTTTTGTTGTGTCATTTTGAGCATATTAACCGTATATATTGTGTCTTCATTTTTTGTGCAAAATTTAAAGTTTTTTGGTGAAATTTTGAAATTTTTATGAATAAGTGATGTTCTTGAACACAAGTTATCTGTAGATGGCATTTCTGTGGAAAAACTTGTCTATCCATGGAATGGTTGAAGTGTTGAGTGTTGCTGTTTTGGTTGGTGATGGAAATCAACCCAAGTCCATCTTGCCGAAACCAACTTCACAAGATCCCTTGTCTAATCTTGATGGTCCAATGATAAGATCAAGGAGTTCAAAGATGAAGGCAGTTTTGTGTTCTTCGATGGCATCAACTTGTGAAGGACTTGAGGAAGATCTTGCAACATCTCAAGTGCATGCAGTCATTTGGCATGTTTCTTCAATAACAATTTATGATCCACCTTGAAGAAATAATGAAGGCCGAATTAATGAAGTCAATGAAGAAGGCGTGACTTTGGGCTTTGGAAGGATTTCTGCCACTTTTAATAAATAATAGGATTTATTTATTATGTTGTTTTTAATTAAGTCCATTAAACATTTAATTATGGGTTTAAGTCTTTGTGTTTTTAATTATGGGCTAAGTAGTTAATTGATCCAATTATCTTGCATGATAATGGCAAGTAAAAGTTTAGGAAACTTAAGAAGTCAAATGGGTTTTTGCTTCTTGAGAGTTTAGGAAAGTTTCCTTTTAGACATGTTTTAGAATCCTTTTCCATAAGGGATTTAGTTAGGGTTTCATGTTTTTGTAGCCTATTTATAGGTGAGTTTTTCACATGAAATAATATATGATGAATTTTGATAAATTAAGCTTTGCTTAAAACCTTCTTGCAGCCGTGACAAGTTGTTGAGACAAACGTGAATCTTCAATTGATTTCAGTTGAATGTTCATAAGAATCGTGATTCTTAAGCTAAGACCTTAGGAAGAACTTACCCGTTCTTTATTTAAAGAACAAGCCAAACTGAAAACTTTTCAACTCTTGATTTACATAGGTTGGATTGGATTCTTTTTGTTATAACGTGTTGGGTTTGATTGCTTTCAATCAAAACTGCCGTTCAATATCTTTGTTTGTGTTTTCTTTGTGATTTCCGCATCCTTTTGTCTTCTTGCTTGTTCGTGATCTTGATTGAATAACGATCCAAAAGTGAGGGTTTCGAGTGTTTGAGGATCTCCATCCCAGGCCATTCGTATCAATTGGTATCAGAGAGAACCAGGTTGTTCATCAAAAAAATTCAGGTTTTGCATTTTTCTTCTACTTTCGATTTTAGTTCTTGTGATTCGTCAATTTCTGCAGCTTTTTGTGGAGTCTTTTTGTTTCTGATTTCATGTCATTCTTGCTGTCTTAGCTTGTGGTAAAATCAGTCTTTAATTCGTTCATAATCTGTCCAAAAATCACATGCAAAAGATTGTTGAAATCTGCCCAAAATTGTTAGTGTTCTTGCTCTTGGTTTTGCGATTTGTTGTGTTGATTTCTTGCTGTTTTCTTTCGATCCTTGCTGTTGTTCTTTGGTGTCTAAATTCTGCACTATTTGATTGTCTTCATAGTGTTGAATTCCTTGTGTTTTCATTGTTGTGTCACACGTCGAAAAAGAATTTTAGGGTTTCGTCAAAAATTGCTTGAAATTTCATCAAAAAAATTTAGGGTTTTTAAACCTGCCGCGACAGTTTCGGCTGGCCGAAACTAAGACAGTCGTCCGAAACAAGCGTCCGAAACTTGAGTTCAAAATCTTCCTTCCAGAA
Source organism: Ophiorrhiza pumila (assembly GCA_016586305.1). Lineage (NCBI taxonomy): Eukaryota > Viridiplantae > Streptophyta > Magnoliopsida > Gentianales > Rubiaceae > Ophiorrhiza > Ophiorrhiza pumila. The sequence continues at coordinate 17,076,575 of BLIW01000011.1, forward strand.
GTTTAGGTTCGGACGTTGGTGGTCGTCCAAAACAGGCGTCCGAAACTTGAGTTCAAAATCGTCCATCCAGAAGTTTAGGTTCGGACGATGGTGGTCGTCCGAAACAGTCGTCCGAAACTTGGGAAAAAAATTCTGTCTCCAGAAGTTTAGGTTCGGACGGGGTAGAGCGTCCGAAAGTAAAAAAAAAAATACCGTCAATTCAAAAAATAAAAAATATATATATATCTTCGGACTTTATTTTATTTATTTTCTGTTTTACATTTGAAAGTACTAAGTGTTCTTAAGTTGTGCTTGAAAATCACCAATATTGGAACTGACATATCTTGCTTATCTTAATTCGGACTAGAGTGATACAAAAGCCCTACTTTTTGTTTTCTTGTCTACTCTTTGAATTCTTTAGTTTCTAAAGCTGTCAAGTTATACCCACACTTGTTCTTAAATACTCTTGTGACTTGAAATGCTTAAAACTTCTCTGATTTAACATGTGTGAATCTTGGTGTTGAATACTTTGGTTGAGAAAAGTTCTTATAATCATTGAAACAGTAAGTTCTATAGTTTGAGAGTATTAGTATAGGGCATACATGAGAAAAGCCTTCATAATAGAGAGGAGAGTATCTACTCACTAAAATAGTGAGGAACCCGTGAGGATTTCTATATATTCTTGCGATCTCTTTACTAATCTTGCAGGTACAATGGAGGAAGGGGATAGAACACCCAAAGGTTCTAAACCTATATCCGAAGCCGAACAAAAGTTTGCCAATGAGGTCCTTTATAATATGTTGCAAAAGATCAACATCCGTCTTGATAACTTGGAGTTTAACTCTAAAGGATCCACCTCAAGGAAACTTAATTTTGAAAATGAAACATCCGAGGATGAGGATGATGAAGAGGAGTTTTCGGATTCTCCAAAGAAAGGTGACAAATCAAAAATTTCAATTGCTTTTGTTAAGCTAACAATTCCTACTTTTCATGGAAAGGCAGATCCCGAGGCATATTTTGATTGGGTTCGTGAGATTGAACACTTCTTTGAAGGCCATGATTACCCCGAAAAAGAGAAGTATAGACTTGCCTTTAAGCACCTTAAGGATTATGCTAGTCTGTGGTGGGATGAGGTTGTTCGAACAAGACGTCAAGATGGTGAAAAGCCAGTCAAGACATGGAGTCAATTGAAAATACTTATAAGGAAGAAATATGTCCCTTCTTATTACAACAGTGAATTGAACAGAAAATTGCACTCACTTGTGCAAGGTAGTAAATCGGTTGAGGAGTATTATCATGAGATGGAAGCTTTGATGATCAAGGCTAATGTCCAAGAGGATCTCGACTCTACTATAGAAAGGGTTTTGAGAGCTATGCAATCTGAATTGGCTTATCATGTGGATTTGCAAAGTTATGTTGATATTAATGAACTTGTCCATAAAGCAATTAAGATTGAAAGGCACATGAAAGGAAAAAATAAGTTCTCACAACTGCCTCCACCTTGGCGAAGGGAACAAAGGCCGAATGTAATCCCTTTCACACCATCATCAAAGCCGCGCCAATTCACCCCTAACCAGCCGTCAAGTACATCATCTCAAGTCCCAAAATCAGTTCCTAAAGCTGTGGAGAACACACCAAAACCGGCGTCAACTCCTAGTCCAAGATTGAGGGATGTTCGTTGTTATAAATGTCAAGGTTATGGACATATGCAAGCTGAGTGCCCAACTCGAAAATTGATGATAACTCTTGATAGTGGGAAAGTGGTAAGTGATGATGATTGCGCCGACATGCCACCTCTTGAGGAGAAGCACCAACATGAATCAAGTGAAGATAGTGAAGAAGTGGAAAACTACGAATATGATGTTGGTAACTATTCTTTAGTTTCTCACCGTGTTCTTAGTGCTCAACCTTTAGTTGATAATGATGATTTGATGCAACGGGAAAACATATTTCACACACGTTGTTTAGTGCAAAACAAAATTTGTAGTGTGATTATTGATAGTGGTAGTTGCACAAATGTGGCGAGCACTTTGTTGGTAAACAAATTAAATTTGACTTGCATGAAGCACCCTAAACCATACCGTCTTCAATGGTTAAATAATTGAGTGATACTAGGGTTACAAAGCAAGTTAAGTTTACTTTTACCATTGGAAAATATATGGATAATGTTATATGTGATGTGGTTCCAATGGAAGCAAGTCATATCTTGCTTGGCCGCCCTTGGTAGTTTGATTGTGATGTAATTTATCATGCCAAGAAGAATTCTATAGCTTTGTTCATGAAGGTAAAAAGTTTAATCTTCGAGCTTTAACTCCGGCACAAGTCTTTAAAGATCAAACTCGAATCATACAAGCTACTAGAGATATGAATTTTGCCAAGGAGAAGAAAGATCAAGGGAAAGACAATGTAATAGCTAGCTTAGGTCAAAAGCATGGTTCGAAATATTGTGATAGTGTAGGCCAAGAGTTAGGTGTTAAGAAGTCTTGTTATTTTGCTTCTTCTGGTGAGATTAAGAGAGCATTAGTGGATAGGAAACCTTTGTACTTAATGATTCGCAAGGATTTTGTACTTATTGCTGATAGTGATAACCTTGCTTCCTTGCCTAGTATTGTTTACTCTCTTTTGCAGGAATATCACGATGTATTTTCCGAGGAGTTACCAAATGGACTGCCGCCTATAAGAGGTATTGAACATCAAATTGATTTCATACTTGGAGCACAAATTCCAAATCGTCCAGCTTATAGAGCCAACCCCGAGAAAACAAAAGAGATTCAACATCAAGTGGATGAACTCCTTGACAAAGGTATTGTACATGAGTCTCTTAGTCCATGTTCCGTTCCTGTGATTTTAGTTCCTAAAAAGGATGAGTCTTGGCGTATGTGTGTTGACTGTCGTGCCATAAATAAAATAACTATTAAGTATAGACATCCAATTTCTAGATTAGATGACATGCTTGATGAGTTATATGGTTCATGCATATTTACCAAGATTGATTTGAAAAGTGGATACTATCAAATTCGCATGAAAGAAGGTGATGAATGGAAAACTGCCTTTAAAACAAAGTATGGGTTGTATGAATGGTTAGTAATGCCTTTTGGTTTATCTAATGTATCTAGTACTTTTATGAGGCTTATGAATCATGTTTTTTGTCACTTTATTGGCAAATTTGTTGTGGTCTATTTTGATGACATCCTTGTGTATAGCAAAACACTTGATGAGCATGTTGAACATTTAAAACAAGTGTTTGTTGTTTTGCATGTGAACAAGTTGTATGCTAATCTCAAAAAGTGTTCTTTTTGCATGGAATCAATTATCTTTTTGGGATATGTTGTAAGTTCTCAAGGCATTGCTATTGATGAGTCTAAAGTCAAGGCAATCATTGATTGGCCAAGACCTATATGTGCTAGTCAAGTTAGGAGTTTTCATGGACTTGCAAGTTTTTATAGGAGATTTGTTAAAGATTTTAGTTCTATAGTAGCCCCTTTAAATGAACTTGTAAAGAAAAATGTTACATTTGCATGGAATGATGAACATGAAAACGCCTTTAACAAGCTGAAATACATGTTGACTCACGCCCCTTTACTTACATTGCCTAATTTTAATAAAGTTTTTGAGATACACTGTGATGCCTCCGAGATTGGTATTGGTGCTGTTTGATGCAGGAATCAAGGCCTGTGGCTTATTTTAGTGAAAAGCTCAATGGGGCAGCTTTGAAGTATGCAACTTATGACAAGGAGTTGTATGCTTTGGTAAGGTCTTTACAAGTTTGGCAACATTATTTATGGCCAAAGGAATTCATTATACATTTTGATCACGAAAGTCTTAAATTCTTGAAAACTCAAGGTAAATTGAATAAGAGGCATGCTAAGTGGTTAGAATTTATTGAAACCTTTCCATATGTTGTTAAGTACAAATCTGGTCATGAGAATGTGGTTGCCGATGCATTATCTAGGAAATACACCTTATTTACTTATTTGCATGCTAAGTTACTTGGTTTTGAATTGATTAAGGATTTGTATAAAGATGATCATGATTTTCACACCAACTTTGACCTTTGCTTGAATAAACCGAATGGTGATTTCTATGTGTATGACGGTTTCTTGTTTAAGAAAGATAAGTTATGCATTCCCCAATGTTCCATTCGTGAATTACTCGTTAAGGAAACCCATTGGGGAGGGTTAATGGGGCACTTTGGTATTGCTAAAACACTTGCTGTTTTGAATGAGCACTTTTATTGGCCTAGCATAATTAAAGATGTTAAAAGTGTTTGTGATAAATGCATTGTGTGTAAACAATCGAAATCTAAAGTAAAGCCTCATGGTTTGTATCAACCTTTGCCTGTTCCTAGTCATCCTTAGATTGATATTTCTATGGATTTTGTACTTGGATTGCCTAGATCACGCAATGGTAATGACTACATTTTTGTTGTAGTTGATAGATTTAGCAAAATGTCTCACTTTATTGCTTGTTATAAATCTAATGATGCTCAACACATTGCTGATTTGTTCTTTAAGAAGATTGTAAGGTTGCATGGTTTGCCTAAGAGTATTGTTAGTGATAGAGAAGTTAAGTTTTTGTCACACTTTTGGCGTTCTCTTTGGAACAAGTTAGGCACTAAGTTATTGTTTTCTACTGTTGCACATCCACAAACTGATGGACAAACTGAAGTAGTTAATAGGACTTTGTCTACTTTACTTCGTGCTCTTATACAAAAAAACTTAAAGAATTGGGAGGGGTGTTTACCACACATTGAGTTTGCTTATAACCGTACTGTTCATAGTGCTACTAATCTTTCACCTTTTGGAATTGTATACGGTTTTAATCCTATAACTCCATTGGATATTTTGACTTTATCTGTTAATGAGTTTGTTAATGCTGAAGGTAAAAAGAAAGTAGATTTTGTAAGGGAGTTACATGATAGGGTTCGAGCTAACATTGAAAGACAAAATGAGCAATATGCTAAGCAAGCAAATAAGGGTAGGAAAAGAGTGATTTTTGAACCAGGAGATTGGGTTTGGATTCACTTGAGGAAAGAAAGGTTTCCTGAAAAGAGGAAATCTAAGCTTCATCCAAGAGGAGATGGTCCTTTTCGAGTGTTGGAAAGGATTGGAGATAATGCTTATAAGATCGAGCTTCCTCGTGAGTATGGCAATGTCTCATCTACATTTAATGTTACTGACTTATCTTTGTTTGATGTAGGTGATTCGAGGACGAATCCTTTCGAGGGAGAGAATGATGGAAATCAACCCAAGTCCATCTTGCCGAAACCAACTTCACAAGATCCCTTGTCCAATCTTGATGGTCCAATGACAAGATCTAGGAGTTCAAAGATGAAGGTAGCTTTGTGTTCATTGATGGCATCAACTTGTGAAGGACTTAAGGAAGATCTTGCAACATCTCAAGCGCATGAAGTCATTTGGCATGTTTCTTCAATAACAATTCATGATCCACCTTGAAGAAATAATAAAGGCCGAATCAATGAAGTCCAATGAAGAAGGCGTGACTTTGGGCTTTGGAAGGATTCACGCCACTTTTAATAAATAATAGGATTTATTTATTGTGTTATTTTTAATTAAGTCCATTAAACATTTAATTATGGGCTTAAGTCTTTGTGTTTTTAATTATGGCCTAAGTAGTTACTTGATCCAATTATCTTGCATGATAATGGCAAGTGAAAGTTTAGGAAACTTAAGAAGTCAAATGGGTTTTTGCTTCTTGAGAGTTTAGGAAAGTTTCCTTTTAGACATGTTTTAGAATCATTTTCCAGAAGGGATTTAGTTAGGGTTTCATGTTTTTGTAGCCTATTTATAGGTGAGTTTTTCACATGAAATAATATATGATGAATTTTGCTAAATTAAGCTTTGCTTAAAACCTTCTTGCAGCCGTGACAAGTTGTTCAGAAAAACGTGAATCTTCAATTGATTTCAGTTGAATGTTCATAAGAACCGATATTCTTAAGCTAAGACCTTAGGAAGAACTTACCCGTTCTTGATTTAAAGAACAAGCCAAACTGAAAACTTTTCAACACTTGATTTATATAGGTTGGATTGGATTCTTTTTGTTATAACGTGTTGGGTTTGATTGCTTTCAATCAAAACTGCCGTTCAATATCTTTGTTTGTGTTTTCTTTGTGATTTTCGCATCCTTGTGTCTTCTTGCTTGTTCATGATCTTGATTGAACAACGATCCAAAGGTGAGGGTTTCGTGTGGTTGAGGTTCTCCATCCCAGGCCATTCGTATCAGTTGGTTAGTACTTTTACTTTTTAGGAGTGTGATTCTGTACTAATTAAATGTAATGTGTGAAATGAAATGAAAAGAGGTGTAGTGATAGTGTGGGCAATGAAATGTATGAAATAAAGTATCACTTTGTGTTTGAACTTGTGTTCTTTTGTTAGCTATGTTCAACCTCTGGTTTATCAAATTTCTATGTTAATGCATGCGAAGAAAATTTTCATTTCTAGTTCCAAATTTGAAAGAAATTGGCACATTTTGTTGGCTAAGGCATGATGTTAAAGTAAGATAGATATGCCATGCAAACTATTCAAAGACATAGGAGGTAATTTGGTTTGAGTTGTTCTTTGTTATGCATCTCCATGGAATTTGAGTGTTCTTGCATATATAGTCCCTTAAAGACACATACAATCTAGTTATTACACAAGAAAGGATTTGGTGGAAAAAGCCTTTCGCATCTGGGAATGAAAAGCCGTAAGACCCTGGCATGCAAATTTGGGATAAAACATCCATAAAACCCAGGCAAAAAGTAGGAAAAAAGAGCCACAAGACCCAGGCAATCATACACCAATGTGAGTGATAAAAGAAAGTACCAAAGTGCAATTTTGAAAGTAAATGATCTAATAGAAGCACCAATGTGCGCTATTGATCTTGTGTGCTATTTGTTCCTATGTGTGGATAAGGAGATTGATATGCAGTGAATCGTAAGATAGAATAAAAGGGTTATGCATACATAAAGAGCACTGAGCCAGAATTCCTCAACACACACTTGCACGTATGATATTTTGGTCTTTATTCATTGTGCCTTGGTTGACAATGTGTGTTGAAATCTAAAAATTTGGAACGGGGAAACCTTTGAGAGTTTTTGTGTGAAAAATGTTTTGATTAACTTAGAGATGGACTTAGTAAACAAGGGAGTAACGGTTTGAATGTGAGTGATTAACCTAGGAAGTTTGAGTTTGCTTGAAGGCAGAGAGAAGAGTTGTGCAAGTGTGATGTTGTGTCCTTGCTTGAGGGCAAGCAAGAGTTCAAGTGTGGAGGAATTGATAAGTTGGTTTTATACCAACTTATATATCTCATTTCACTTAGCTTTTGACTTTTTTTTTATGCATGTTTGTAGTGTTTTGTGCCATTGTGTGCATTTATGTGGTTTGCAACTTGTAAATGCTAAAATGAAGAAAAATGCCAAAATGTTAATTAAATGAGTCAAATGTGTATTTGAAGTTCAAGAACAAGGGAAGAATTAAAAAGAGGTTGGAAATGATGTTTGAAGAATTTGAGGAAAACCTAAACATGCCTATTTTGCTTAGTTTGAAGTAGGACTTGATAGTGTAACTTCATTTGAGTGTACCTTTCTCAATACTAATACAAATGAAGAGATTTTGGATGTTCTGGAAAGCTCTTTAAGCGTACTTCAATTCTTATGTTTTAACTTTCTCCTAATTGTGTGTGTAAGTATGAGAAATGGGGGAATCTTTATGATTTCTACTTTCAGGTATTTCATTGTTGAGCCTACTGCCACAGTTTGGTAGAATGTTAATATCTTGAGCTCCAGACCCCCAATGATGCTGATTCTTGAACCAATGGAAATCCAAGAGAAAGATCTACAAATCATATGTTGACCCGAGCTCTAATTTGGAAGAAACAAACCTGCGACGCCTCGCAGCCATGCGAGAAGTTGGCTTGCGACGCGTCGCAACGTAAATATTTTTGTGCTGCGATGCATCACAATGAAAATTGTCTTTGCCGCACTTCAGTATTTAGGCCTTTACTTTCTCGTCCGAGCTCCAAATTGGGTGATTGAAAAGGATGTGGAAAGCGGAAACTTGGGGCTACAACTTTCATGTTTTATGTTTTTCCAAATTCACAATGCATCAGGGCAAGGTTTTGGTCACAAGGAGACAGGTCGCTATTTTCAGAACTTGCAACTCACATCACAGCACAAATTGAACTCACGTCGCAACACAACTTCAGCACATCACTTGCACTCACTTGTAGCACACTTGTGCACTAGTTTGCACATAGTTGCTGCACATTACATGCACTACTTGTTACACATCACAACACTTCATGCACATACTTAGGCACTTCATAGCATCACTTGTGCGCACACATGCACATCACAGCACACTCTTAATGCGCAACTTATGCACCAAGAACAAACTTCATGCACTACACTTCAGCACATTCCATGCACATCACAACACAACATTTATGCACATTTCATGCACGCACCATGCATGCACTAACACATCATGCACAGAAACTTAACATGAATTTGGCCTGGGACGCGTCGCACCTTTGCAGGAATTTGGCCTGGGACGCGTCGCAGGTGTAATCTAAGAATTCGGCTAGAGAATTTAGCTAAGTATGGAATTTGCCTCTTATGCAGATGTAGATGAAGACGTGATCGCGGAGAGCGAAGACACACGGAAAGCTTAATGAAGGCGTCAGGGTCCAAGGCTCGGAAGCGTGAAAGGATGATTGTGCACAAGCTATTTTTGGATTTTTACTATATACAGTGGCATTCTTGTTAATTAGTCTTTAGTTTACGTTTGCGTATTGTTTACGTTTTGTAACCTCTATAAATAGAGGATTTATTCAACATTATTAGGAGATTATTCTAGAATAGAAAATGGACTTTTGATTTGGAGAGCGGGAGCTTTCTCTTACTAGAAATTCTTTCTCTCTCTAGATCTTTTCTCTCTTCTATTTCTTCTCCGATCGTGATTCCGATTGAACTTGTGAACTGACCACGGAATTCTTATTCTCAATTAACGGAGTTTTTGACAATTCTTACACATTTGCTGGTAAATTCTTCCAATTTATATGAAAATGAATTGTTTTGAACTTGAATGTGAAGATCGTGATATGAAAATGAAGTTTCGTGGCTAATTTGATGATGTCCTAGGGTTATGACCAGACGAATGTGTAATTAAACCGTGAAATGCTATGCAATTGACCCAAACTTTATGAATGAGATCATATATGCTTTTAATTGCTCGATTAAGTGAAGTTTCATAGAATTTGCACCGTCAATGACTTGATTGAACTTAGATTGTGGTCGCCATGCTAGGTCGAGGCTTGATTCAACTATAACAGTGGAAATTGCATGAAATGAGGACTGATTGTATGAGTATGGAGTTTCTTCGCTTGCTTGGCTTTGTTCATGATCCGAGATGTGCTCGCCATGCCAATCGGAGGTCATTGAGTCATTAGAGCCAAGTGAAGGATGATTCTATGATGCTAGCTTGAGTTTAGAAACTTAGGTCGGGCCTCGCCATGGGAGACGTAAGGTTTATCATGTACAAAAGCTAGTGTTTGTAGGTCGAGACATTGCGGTGTTTAATCATCTTGCTTAGGCATCGACATGGGAAAAGTATGATGTAAGGGAGTAAAGAGAACATTGCGGTCGACATGCTGAGTGTTCACTAGCCTCATAGGCAACAATTGTCTCCTCATAACTTGATTTGCATGGGGTCAAATGCATAGCAGTCATGTTTAATTCACAGTTGTCGGGCACATTAAGACGTCTGTCTCAAATCTTTGTATCTTCTTCTTGTTCTCCTTGCATTTGTCTTGTTACCTTTAATTCATTACTTTTGACATTACTTTTACTGATTCTTGATATTGAATATTTGGTAACACAATTTGAGCGACATTACTTGAATTCTTGAAACCAAATCACCTTCCCTGTGGATATCCTACCACCGCATCTACATTAGTGAATAGGGTTAAATTGCAAGGTACACGATAAGCATGTCAGGTAATATTTCTCCCCTTTTTCAATTATATCTTTTTCACTATGTCTAATGTCACAAAACAAGAATTTCTTCCTCTTTATATTTCTGGAAAAAACTATTTATCATGGATACTAGATGTTGAAATCCATCTTGAATCAATGGGTCTTAGAAATACTATTGTTGAAAATAATAATGCATCAAGCCAAGATCGTGCTAGAGCCATGATATTCCTCCGTTATCATTTGGATGAGGGGTTGAAAACAAAATATCTCACTGTCAAAAATCCACTTGAGCTGTGGCGAGATTTAAAAGAAAAGTTCAACCACCTGAAGCTGGTTGTTCTTCCAAAATCCCGATATGATTGGCTTCATCTGCGGCTTCAAGATTTCAAATCTATCAATGAATATAATTCAGTTTTGTTCAGGATTACTTCTCAATTGAAATTGTGTTTAGAAAATGTTACTAATAATGATATGTTGGAAAAGACATTCTCTACCTTTCAAGCCTCAAATTTGCTCCTACAGCAGCAATATCAAGAAAGAGGATTCAAGAGGTATTTTAAACTTATTGCATGTCTTTTTTTGGCAGAAAAAATAAGAAATTATTATTGAAAAATCATGAATCTCGACGAATTGGTGCTAGTCCATTCCCTGAAGCGAATGTGACTCAATCTCAAAATTATGGTCGTGGCTTTGGAAATACTCGTGGTGGAGGCTGTGGGTGTCGACACAATCGTGATCGTGGTCATGGACTTAGTTGTGACAAATATATGCCTTATCATTATAAAAATCATTATCGTGGCAAGAAACAAAATAACCACTAGAAGTAGGTTGAAAAGAAAATTGAAGGCAAGAAAAATGGCAAAGATAAATATTATCAATGGGGCATAGAAATTCATTGGTCTCGTACATGTCGTACGGCAAACCACCTGGTTAAACTTTATCAAATATCATTAAAAAAGAAAGACTAGAAAGTCAAGACAAATTTCATTGATCAAAAACATGATAACGATAATGATGATGCTAATATGACAAATCTTGATGTAGAAGATTTCCTTGAATACCCTGAAGGAGCAATTTGATTTGATTCATTTAAGCACCCTGAAGGTGTAATGTGATCAGATGGTGAATGTTTGTTACTTATAATTTTGTAATTTTCGTTTCTTTCGTGTAATTTCCTTTCTAGTTATGATCATTTGTGTAATTTTCTTTTCCAGTTATGAAATTTACTTATTTCATTTTATTTACTTATTAATATTTACTTTTATTTATTTGTCATTTTCTTCCTGACGAAGAAAATTGATACATTTCTTCCTGACGAAGAAAGTTCATACCTTTCTTCTTGAAGAAGAAAGTTCAAACTTTCTTCCTGACGAAGAAAGTTTGTATCTTTCTTCTTGGTGAAGAAAGTTGATACCTTTCTTCCTGGCGAAGAAAGTGGATACCTTTCTTTCTGGCGGAGAAAGTTGATACCTTTCTTCCTGGCGAAGAAACTTGATACCTTTCTTCCTGGCAAAGAAACTTGATATCTTTCTTTCTAGCGAAGAAAACTGATACATTTCAAATAATTATTTAAAACATTGTAAATTAAATACCATATTTTAAGGTAAATAGAAATTCAAACCGAAATAAAAAAAATATTACATTATATTTTAATATTATAGTGAAACTTAGTTACACTAGAAGATATGGTTTGATAATCAATTTTATATAATGATATGACAATGTTAAATAATTTTAAACATTAGTATATTGAATTCTAATAGAAGTTAATGACTAAAACCAAAGCATCAATTTGCTTTTATATATAATAAATAAATAAATTATAAATTATAATAATAGTGCTCTTAATGGTGAAAATTAAATTAATTAGTTTTCTAAATTATATTAGTTACTTAATTAAATTACGTTGGTTTCCTATTAAATAATTCATTAAATCAATAAAAATCAAGGTAAATTTATTTATTTAATCGTAGAACTCTATATATATATATATATATATTTTAAACCCCTCTTCATACTAACATACAACAAAGTAATGACAATAATAGAGAAAACTTCTTGAGTTCATTTTTATGGGTAGGCCCATGAAGATGACATACTGGTAGGCCCTATAGAACAAGGATGCTTATTTTTACATTATTTTGCCAACATAAATTTAGCTCATAAAGATTATTGAGTTCTACATCTCCTCCACAATTTCATTTCATATAGAGAGCTTTAAAAACAAAGTGAACATTAACACATTGAGAAGAAATATTAATCAATTGCTAGTACAAAAAAGTAAGTACTAGGGAGGGATTGACCTAGCAACTAATGATCATTGCAGTATTATTGTATTCAACAGAAAATAAAATAGAATAGTGGGAGATCATGGAAGCCAAAATGCGCAGTGTTTCTGCAGCCCTCAAAAGTGTATGCTTTAGACGAAGTTGAAGTACATCATGCTCCCATAATAGAGCCAATTCTTGGCATTCCAATTGTGATGATAAGAGAACATGTAAACAGCATCATTTGGAAATCCCTGCTCATCAAGCTCAATGATCTCTTTTGTTCCGCCATTGATAAGAACGTCCCACTTGATTCGACGGTTAGCCGAGGCACCAGCCCCACCAAAATCAAGTTCCAATACATCTTCCTTCACAATCTCCAATTCCCCATAGTCCATAACTGCCATCTCAGTCTCATGACTGAAGTCCTTCATGAATCCAGCATACCCGTCTGCCCATCCGAACCCATCTCCCTTCTTCATAGAAATGTGTTGGTGGAAATATCTTTTCACATCTTTTCCAGGGCGATGGAGCTTGTAAAGTCCAACCCTACAGCTCACAGCAGCTTCTTTAACCCATATGGATGCATCAATGGTTATCCCTCTAAGATTGATTTTCTTTCCGGATAGAGATTCACAGGCGCTAATTAACCACCAGTCTGGTAGACTTCCGTTCATTGTTTTCTCTCTCTAGTGTCTTGGATCTCCGGTCGAAGGTTCCCAGGAATCGGCTTACTGATGCCTTCCATGAGTTTTCATTTTCCTTCAACAAATTACCCATCTTAATGGACAAATGGACGGAGCACAGTTTTGAGGAGGAACTGCAAGATATCTTCAACACCTTCCTCGACAAAATGGACAAATGTCACAAACCTCCTAAGCAAATCAAGTATGTGGATGCTTTGATCAGCCCCAAGGCCAGCGTGTCATCGGGAAGAAAACTTAGGGACCGTAATCCCTTCATATGCTATTCCAAAGGTAAAAAATGGAATAGAAGGTGAAATAGCTAGCTCTAGCTCAAATGATGTCCTGAAAGAATTTAGTGCTTTAGCCTCGATTATCTTCTGATTAGGTGAGCTTCTTTAGGTCTGCTATTTTTTTTCCTTTGCTGAATTAGACTGGAACTGTATGTATATGTTGAATTGGCCACAGCCTGCTGACGTTAGGGCAGTTTGCCTCAAAGCCATCCATTTGCTCTTTGATGTCGTGCAGCTTCTTCTGCACAGTATGGTGTTTGGAGGGCACATAAAGGGGTTATGCTGCCAAAATTTAGAACGCTGCCCTAATGGATTGATGCATCTGCCCTCATTTTGCTGCTAAGTGAGGGCCAGATTGGGTGCAGAGAGTATTCTTAATTTTGGTTAGTTATTTATACTGCTGATGGTTCTGCACTTGCTGCACATCTGTTTCTTGGTACAATGTCGTCCTTGGGATATACTTGTGTAGTTGGCACTTGTTGAGTGGTCTTTGAACTGGATTCTGGTGTGAGCTAGAGGGGCTTTGAAACTGCCATAGAGTAGAGGTATTGGACTGGTTTGGCTTGGATAGTTTAGCTGCTTCCCTAGAACATGCATGGAACTGGACTGGCTTCGTTTGCAATGGGAACTGCCTTTTGTTGCTTCCATATTTGTAGCTTAATTTTGGTACAATACAGCAGCTTGTCATGGATTGAGTTGGCTTTCTCATCCTGATACAATGCTGTTTTTGGAATAATTGTGGAGCTGCCTGATCGAACTGGATCTTGGAATGGGGCTGTTGGCTCCCAAAGACATGTTTCTTGTCCAACTATGTGAATGCTGCTCTCCTGGTTATAATGAGTGGGGTTTCTGTTGAAGAAATTAGCTGAAGAGTGTCCAGGCCTGAAGCTGAGGAACTAATAACATGATCTTCACTAAATATAAATGGATTACTTTTGGGATAAAACGCCATGTTAGTTTATTCAGTTTATTTAGTTTGTGGCAAACATAGACTCTCTACTTTTTAATTAAAAGTAGATTTTCTCTATTTACTTTCATAGTCTAACAATCATCATGTAAGAAAAGGAGTAGTACTCCTCATTTATGCTTTCCCTTTTGTTACAGTGTTTTCGGGTATAGCCGGCACTGTGTTTTGTTCAATCTATGCAAGTATATTTTCCAAAAAAAAAATACCCATCTTAATTAAGTCTAATTGTATAAATATCTTCTTGTTTCTCACAATATGTGTACAGCTAGCTCTATGATCACCGAGTGACATGAATTGACGGCCTTTTATAGATCCAAAATCAATACGCTAGACTATTCATTAATTAATTATTTGGATCATGATCCCAACAACCATTATTCATATTAATATATGGGATATTCTCCTTTACAATCACTACAAGAAAAATGGGATTTAATGACCTAAATTTTAGTGACAAAAAAATTCTAGTCAACAAAGAGCACCTTTGTTGACCAGAATAAATTTGGTCACTAAATTTTGTCATAGTTAAAAAATTATTGACCAAAACAAAAAGTGGTCAATAAATACCATGACGGGAAACATTCCCGCCAATGAGACACCCTTTGGTGACCACATTTGGTGATGAGAAAATTTTTGGTCAACAAAAATTGTGTAATAATTATTTGGTGACCAAAGAAGTAGTCACTAAATTGCGAAAGTTTAATAACCATATTTTTTGGTCAACAAAAGGATATACGAGCAGTCGATTCCGTCAATTTGAAACATTTTGGTGACCAATTTTGGTGACAATTAAATAACTGGTCATTAAAAATTTTTCAATAGAGCTACGGTGACAAGAGAAGTGGTCACCAATTAGTAATATTTAGGGATGCATTTTTTGCACACTTAATTGACATAATTGTAATCAATTTTTTAAATGTTGTGTCTACATATTGGTGAATAAATTTTTTCCCACCAAATGCAGTAGGTTTGAATATTTAAACACACAAGTAAAACTAAGAATTTATTAATAAATTATTTTTATAAAACTTTTGATATAACATATAAATAATTTAACATTTCTTTGAAATTGTAATAAACTTATGTTTTATCATATTAAATACTAGAATAGGGTATGTATATTATTTATGGTGTAAATTTTGAAGAAGTTGTGATTCATGTGAAATAAACTTTAGTTTAGCAATAGAAAATAATAGTTAAAAATGCCAAAAGGGAAAATAGACATTGACAGAGTTGTTGGTATGCAAATCTTATGTTCACTTGGAACTTGTGGGTTCATGATAGCTTATAGTCGTATCAGCTCAATTTTAATTCTAAACACTAATGTAGTAGTGGAAGAAGAGATCGTATCCACAGGGAATGCGTAGGTCAAGAATATTGAGCAAATTGTTCTAAAAGTCTTGCCTCAGAATCTAAGTACTAGAAAGAATGTAATTTCAACACAAAAGAACGAGGACAGAAATACAAAAGAAAATGACAAGCAAAGATGAAACAAATATCTCAGGATTCTTAAATTGGACGAACACAGGCTTAGTAAATCTATGCTATGCAATCAGTACACAATTAAATGCATTGGAGACCTAAATTGCCTAGAAGTTCAAGCTGTGGTTAGCATGGTGACCACACCACTTCTTGTACCCCCAAATCACCATCCTCTCCCATGGCGAGGCCCAAGAATGGTGGAATAAGCTCCGCAAAATCTCAACTCTCCCAGCTAACTACTCTAACATACAAAGTCCTAAGGACTCCCATAGCGAGGCCCATCCTAGGGTTCACATATCATTGTTGTTAACACAGAAAGCTCCTTTAACACTTTTCCAAATGTTTCAATTCATTAACATTTCCTATGGCGAGGCCTGAGTCTCAGAATTGATCTGATTACAGAAAACAAGTGCAAAGACTTAAACAATCACAATTTAGTTCTCAATTCATGCAACTTTGCTAACTTTGATTAATCACTCCTCAATTTAGCATGTCGACCACGATTGAAACTTGATCTATTCAAGATTAGCTGGGAATTATGAATTTCAACATATGTTTATGCTTAATTCAAATGTGATTTCAATACTCAACAATTAGATCAATTGCATAGCATACAATCTACTAAAACACGTATTCATCCATTAAGAATCCTAAGATATCATAGATTTAGCCGATGATCATCTTTCTCATCTCAAAATCAACAAATTGCAACATTGATAAGGTCATTCTCATTTAATTGGAAGAATTTACAGTTTAAATCGAGAGAATTGTCGATTCCTTTGTCAATTGAGAATAAGAAAGATAAATCCAGTCTAAATTCACAATCGGAGTTGAGATCGGAGAAGAAATGTTTAGTGAGAGAAAATGAGAGGGAGAAAAACTCCCCCTAAAATTCAAACGATGGCTCTAAATCTAGAATCCTCCAAAAATCCCCCTTTACATGCTAGCTATCTTCCCTATATATAGAGTTGAGAAAACGTAACCAATACGCAATTGTAAATCATCTAGAGTGTTACAAAAGTGGCCTTAAGTGAAAGAACTAAAAATCAGCCTAAAATGTGAAAAGTTCGAAGTTGAAGAATCTATTCAGCATTCCAGTACCTTTAGTCTTTTGCTGAACACGCCTTCTGTATGTCTTCGTCCTCCAGCACGCCTTCAGGCTTCTGAGTGTCACGCCTTCACTGCTCAGCACTCAAGGTAGAAGGATCAGAGTCGAACCACGCCTTCAAGCTTAGCCTCTTCACGTCTTCAGTGTCCTTGAGAGTTTTCCTACATTTCAGCCTTCAAAACTTCACGCCTTTCCGCCAAGAAATTCCACGCCTTCATCTGCCCTGAAAATCAGAAAATTAGTACTTAGACACTTAGTCAAATTTCCAAAAAACTCAATATACGAAACTTCAAAGCTGCATCTTCAAACAAAAATTTGACCATGAAACGTTGTGAATCAAGGAAAGATTAAAACATGAAAATTGTAACTCGTTATTTTAGCTTTCCATAGCCATATGGATCACCCAATTTGGAGCTAAGATGAGAGAGTTATTACCAACTCAAAACAGTGCAACAAACTGAACCTCATGAAGCAAAACTCCCAACTCTTTGCCATTTTTTCCATTTTGTCCCAACATAAAATCCAAAGCAAATATAGTGGCGAGACCTCTCGGCGAGGTCTCGCCGTGAAGTGTGTGTTTGTGGCGAGACCTCGCGGCGAGGTCTCGCCATGCAATGTGTTTAATGGCGAGGTCTCGCGGCGAGACCTCGCCGTTCATGTGCAAGTGTGAGAGTGTTTTGGTGAGTAAAAGTGCGTGAAGTGTTTATGAACTGAGGGTGTAAAATGCTCGTGAAGTCTTTGTGAGTGCTTAGTGTGTGATGACACCATTTCAGAACAACAAGCAACTTCCACGCAAAATTCGTGTATCTTAACATCTGAATTGGACTCGATGGTAAACATAATAGTTCTAGGTCTATCTCTTGGCTTTACAATGGTTCAAGAATCACCTTAATTGGATGTCTGAAGCTCAAGTTATTAACGAGCTACCAAACTGTGGCAATATGAACTTCATAACTAAATTTTTACGTAGCAATCATCAAGATGCTTTCGATTCTCATATTTACACACAGAATTAGAAGAAAGTTAAAACATAAGAATTGAAGACAACTCAAATAGCTTTCCAGAACATCCAAGAACTCATCATTTGGATTAATATTAAAGAAGTTATGGAACATTGCCCTTATTCTGCACATTAGTGCTGCACATTGGTGCAAAATTGCTTCACATATTGATGACTGAAATAATGCCTGGGTTTTATGGCTTTTTTCTCCAAATTTGAATGCCAGGTTCTTATGGCTTTTTCCTTCCCAGTTGCCAATATGGCTTTTTCTCCCACATCATTTCTTGTGCAAGCACATGTTTATAAGAATCCCAAATTGACTAAACATGCATGAATTTTGGAGACACCAGATAAATGCATAACAAAGAGAAACGAATCCATACACATTACCTCCTATGTCAATTGAATTTTGCATGGCATATCTATCTTACATTAACATCGGGCCTTAGTCAGCAAAATGTACCAATTTCATCAAGATTGGAATCAAAGACCTCAAAACAATTTTCGCATGCAATACAAAAGTAAGATGGATGAACTTCAAATTGTGAACATAGTTTAACAAAAGAGTAAAAGCATAGTACAAAGTGTTACTTCATTCTATCCATTTCACCACTTTACTCACACTTTCACGAATTTTCTTCTCATTACTTTACCCACACTCATTTTTCTCATTTCAGCTCAGCTCACATTTAAAGAATTGAAACCACCAACACACAATCTATGTTTAACACCATCACTTTATTCACCAAAAAGTTCAAAATTTCACCAAAAATTCCACAAAACCATTTCAACATGTCACATGACACAAAGATCTTAACTTTGCACAAATCATGAAAAATTGCACAACAATAAAAAACAAACTAGACATAACATGCTAACACTCAAAATTCACCACAAAACTTAGAAAATAGCATATTCTTCATCACATAGCACAAAAAAAAAACTTCACAAAAAATTTCACAAAAAATTTCACTAAAATTTCATCACTCATGCAAGACAAATGAACATCCAAAATTCAAGAGATACAAACCATAGCAAACATACACTCCCCCACACTTAAAACATACATTGTCCTCATTGTAAAGAAAAGATAGGTTTAGGAGCTCCCTGGTATTGATATTGTCATGAATTCCAATGTTTGCTCGGTGGAGATTTCTTGATCCATCTTCCTCATATGAAAAATTCTATGGCATCACTCCCCCACACTTAGCCTCTTGAGTGCATGGCTAATCTCTTGCAATGTCCTTCCTGGTCAAACACCTTTAACATGAGTGGTTTTGATGAATTCCAAAATGAAAGAAACGCAAAGACAAAACAAAAAGACGAAAACAAAATACTTATTAAAGCTAAAGGAGAAGAAGTAGTTCTGGATTTAGATAGTCTTCAGCTAGAATTTATTCATCCACACGTATGTCTTGGTCATGAAAAGAACTCAGTAAATCCATCTCTGCACCACACAAAAGATGAACTCTCGTAGGCATGCTTCTTCTTCCCAGAAAACACTGGAGTGCTGAGGAGATGTGTAAGCACAGGATCATGAGAAAAACTTTCTCCCACTTCCATATTCATTTGAAGCACATCATCGCCAATTCCATATTCCATAGTGATCCTGCAAGGCTCAACCAAGGAATGCACATCCATGGTCTCAACAATTTCTTCAGAAATTTCAAAAGTAAATGTCTCAAATTCACACTTGTTCACCATGTTATCCTTATCATTCAAAATGTTAACATCCTTATCCTCAAAACAAACATTTTTAACTCCACAAATTTTCTCAACATTATCATCACGAAAACATTGTCATTTTGTAACAAAAATTTCTCATTATGCACTGGAGGTGAAGTACCAATTGCACACTCAGATTCCTTCTCAGTTTCAAAAGTTGATGTTTTACAAAGAGTCTCAGCAATCTCCACTTTATCATTATTCATGGTATCATAATGCTCTTCCAAATGTGACTCTATGCAATTTATCAAAGTATCAAGAAAAGAACAACCATCATCATCATCAAGTAAAACATGTTCATCACTATCGTCTGAACAATTCTTGACACATGTTTCTTGTGAGGTATGATCTACCAAACATTGACTTGGCATTTCAAAGCTTCATATATCTATGTAACCACATTCTTCTATGCACGCAACCTCTAATGAAAACATGCAATCTTCTACATCAAGCTCATCATAATCAATTTCTTCATCGTCCACAATTTCATCAATAAAAATATAGTCGTACTTAACACCCTCATCAACGAAAATTGGAGAACATTCAACAACCTGAATGGAACAACAAGATTCTAAATGCATAGGTTGTTTCATTGCATAGTTCACGTAAAAAACTACTTCCTCATTATTAATTCTAAAGGTGACAGTTTTGTTTCGAACTCCAATTAAAGCATCAGCAGTAGTTAAAAATGGTCTACCAAAGATGAGTGGTACCTCGGGGTCTTCCTCCATATCAAGTACAATGAAGTCAACAGGCAAAGTAAATTTATCAACTCTTACCAGGACATCTTCAACCAAACCTGTAGGAGTCACCAAAGACCTGTCTGCCAATTGTAGAGTTACCGGAACTGGGCGAATCCGGCTTTCCAATCCAACACTGATAGCTATGGACAATGGCATTAAATTGATCCCAGCACCCAAATCACATAAAGCCTTTGCAAAATGCCTTGTGCCTATTTTGAATGGGATTGTACAGCTCCTAGGATCCTTAAGCTTCGGAGGAAGATCATGAACCATCCATGCTTGAGTGCACTCAGAAACCATCATGGGAACCTCACATCTCAAGATTTGCTCTTTGTTGGAGATGAGATCCTTGAGATACTTAGCATATTTTGGCATTGAAGTCACTAAATCCATCAGGGGAAGGTTCACATTCACTTGCTTGAGTACTTCCAGAAACCTCTTGAACTGAGGGCCTTTTTGAGGAGGTGGTTTCTTCCTCTCTGGAAAAGGAGGTTTGGGAGCATACTCAGGGTAGTTGTAAGGATTGGAATTCTTAATGATCTCATTTCCTGCCCTAGCTGGTATGTCCTTCTTCACAGTCTTACCATCCTCTTGCTCATTATCCTTCTTAAGTTCCAAAACTTCCTCAGCTTCATCTTTCTGGTCTTCTTCTGCATAATCACTCTTAACTTCTGAAGGTTTATTCCCAGGTAAAAGTTTTCCACTCCTTAAGGTTATGGCCTTACATCCAATATTGTTCTTAGGATTTGGCACCGTATCACTAGGAAGAGTACCAATAGGTCTTTGATGTATAGCATTCACGAGTTGACCCAATTGCATCTCAATGTTTTTAAATGTGCCATCATGATGTCTTACAGATGTCTCCAAAGCAACAAATCTTTCTTCATTTTTATCCACCTTTTCTATAAGACTCCGGAGCATTTCTTCCACTGATGAGTTCCTCGGCTCTGAGGTACTTGCTTGCTGATCAAACCCTGGTGGAGGATTGGAAGTTCTCCCTTGATCATTCCCTTGAGTATATTGACCTCTCTGGCTTTGGTTCTGTTGTCCCCAAGTTTCTTGATTGCCTCCATATCCTCTGTTGTTCCCTCCTGAGTAATTTTCAAAGTACTGTGGCCTGTTGCCATAGTTATTCACGTATTGAATGGACTCAGTAGTGACAGAGCACTCATCAGTATAGTGTTCACCCTTGCATATTCCACAAGACAACACAGGTGTCTTAGCTTGAGTTGCCTTTAGAGTTTGCACTTGCTTAGCCAATGCTTCAAATTTTGCACTGAGTGATGTTTCCTCATCTACATCAAGTACTCCTCTTTGTCTTCTGGCATGTGGCTTTCGGATCTCCGGGAAGATATACTCATCCTCAGCAATTTGATTAAATAGCTCCCGCACTTCAGGCACAGACTTGTCTTTGAGTGCCCCGTTAGCACATGCCTTAACCATCAAAGAGGATTCAGGAGTTAAGCCTTCGAAGAAAGTGTTTAGTTCCCTGATCTCTCCCAAGTCATGATTGGGGCATTGTCTGATTAGGTCGTTGAATCTCTCCCAAGCTTCTCTAAATGTCTCACCATCTTGTTGCTGAAAGTTCATAATTTCCAACCTTCTCTTTTCAAGCTTAGCTGGAGGGAAGTATTTGGACAAGAACCTCTTCTGTAGATCATCAAATGACTACGTTGGCTCCTCCAATGCTCTTGAACCAATGTTTAGCCTTTCGACGCAAAGATAAAGGAAACAAAATCCTGTGAACTTCACCCCTGTCGACCCTTGGCAACTTGAAAGTGCTACATAACCCGAGAAACCAATCAAGGTGGTCATTAGGATCCTCATTGTCAAGACCTTGGAAGAATTGGCCCTCGGTAATCATGGAAACAATTTGTGGAGGAATGTGGTAACTTTCCACATCGATGTCCTGATGACCAAATCGATTGTCAAAATTTACTGCGTAATGATCTCCAAATCTCGATGCTTGTGCTCCTTGATCTGCCATTTCTCTCTATTGCTTCAAATGTGCTCTCAAAGTTTTCTCCAACTCAAGATCCAATAAGAATTGTGGTTCTCCTGCAAACCTGCTAGACCTTGGCATACACAACACACAGTTGTGGAGTATAATAACAAAGAACCAAGAACTTCAAATATGCAACAAAGAAACAGATCACAATTCTAAACACGTACTAAAGAAAATGCAAAGATCAGAACACAACACAAAATGAAAGCTAAAGTAAATGACACAAAGTCGAACAATTAAAAATCAAGAACAATTCAACAAATTCCAGAACCGATTGCCTTCCCCGGCAACGACACCAAAAATTGATAGCTTATAGTCGTATCAGCTCAATTTTAACTCTAAACACTAATGTAGTAGTGGAAGAAGAGATCGTATCCAGAGGGAAGGCGTAGGTCAAGAATATTGAGCAAATTGTTCTAAAAGTCTTGCCTCAGAATCTAAGTACTAGAAAGAATGTAATTTCAACACAAAAGAACGAGGACAAAAATACAAAAGAAAATAACAAGCAAAGATGAAACAGATATCTTAGGATTCTTAAATTGGACGAACACAGGCTTAGTAAATCTATGCTATGCAATCAGTACACAATTAAATGCATTGGAGACCTAAATTGCCTAGAAGTTCAAGCTGTGGTTAGCATGGTGACCACACCACTTCTAGTACCCCCAAATCACCATCCTCTCCCATGACGAGGCCCGAGAATGGTGGAATAAGCTCCGCAAAGTCTCAACTCTCCCAGCTAACTACTCTAACATGCAAAGTCCTAAGAACTCCCATGGCGAGGCCCATCCTAGGGTTCACATATCATTGTTGTTAACACAGAAAGCTCCTTTAACACTTTTCCTAATGTTTCAATTCATTAACACTTCCTATGGCGAGGCCTGAGTCTCAGAATTGATCTGATTACAGAAAACAAGTGCAAAGACTTAAACAATCACAATTTAGTTCTCAATTCATGCAACTTCGCTAACTTTGATTAATCACTCCTCAATTTAGCATGTCGACCACAATTGAAGCTTGATCTATTCAAGATTAGCTGGGAATTATGAATTTCAACATATGTTTATGCTTAATTCAAATGTGATTTCAATACTCAACAATTAGATCAATTGCATAGCATACAATCTACTAAAACACGTATTCATCCATTAAGAATCCTAAGATATCATAGATTTAGCCGATGATCATCTTTCTCATCTCAAAATCAACAAATTGCAACATTGATAAGGTCATTCTCATTTAATTGGAAGAATTTACCGTTTAAATCGAGAGAATTGTCGATTCCTTTGTCAATTGAGAATAAGAAAGATAAATCCAGTCTAAATTAACAATCGGAGTTGAGATCGGATAAGAAATGTTTAGTGAGAGAAAATAGATCTAGAGAGAGAAAATGAGAGGGAGAAAAACTCCCCCTAAAATTCAAACGATGGCTCTAAATCTAGAATCCTCCAAAAATCCCCCTTTACATGCTAGCTACCTTCCCTATATATGGAGTTGGGAAAACGTAACCAATACGCAATTGTAAATCATCTAGAGTGTTACAAAAGTGGCCTTAAGTGAAAGAACTAAAAATCAGCCTAAAATGTGAAAAGTTTGAAGTTGAAGAATCTATTCAGCATTCCAGAGCCTTCAGTCTTTTGCTGAACACGCCTTCTGTGTGTCTTCGTCCTCCAGCACGCCTTCAGGCTTCTGAGTGTTACGCCTTCACTGCTCAGCACTCCAGGTAGAAGGATCAGAGTCGAACCACGCCTTCAAGCTTAGCCTCTTCACGTCTTCAACGTCCTTGAGAGTTTTCCTACATTTCAGCCTTCAAAACTTCACGCCTTTCCGCCAAGAAATTCCACGCCTTCATCTGCCCTGAAAATCAGAAACTTAGTACTTCAACACTTAGTCAAATTTCCAGAAAACTCAATATACGAAACTTCAAAGCTGCATATTCAAACCAAACTTTGACCATGAAACGCTGTGAATCAAAGAAAGCTTACAACATGAAAATTGTAACTCGTTAGTTTAGCTTTCCATAGCCATATGGATCACCCAATTTGGAGCTAAGATGAGAGAGTTATGACAAACTCAAAATAGTGCAACAAACTGAACCTCATGAAGCAAAACTCACTCCCAACTCTTTGCCATTTTTTCCATTTTGTCCCAACATAAAATCCAAAGCAAATATAGTGGCGAGACCTCTCGGCGAGGTCTCGCCGTGAAGTGTGTGTGTGTGGCGAGACCTAGCCGCGAGGTCTCGCCGTGTGTGCATTTTGCTGGCGAGACCTCGCGGCGAGGTCTCACCATGCAATTTGTTTATTGGCGAGGTCTCGCGGCGAGACCTCGCCGTTCATGTACGAGTGTGAGTGTGTTTTGGTGAGTAAAAGTGCGTGAAGTGTTTATGAACTGAGGGTGTAAAATGAGAGTGATATTGTGAGTGTGTGGAGTGAGATGAATTGTGAAGTGTAATGAAATTAAACAATCAGGAATGAAGTGTGTGAGAAGTGTTAAATCAAGAATGATTTAAGGAGTGGAAAATAGAATGAAAGTATGAATATGATGTTCATAATGCAATGAAATGAAAATGGATGATATGAAACTGCTTGGTATGAATACATGATCTTGTTCAAGCTTTATGTGTTGTAATGTGTTAGTGAAATGAAATGAAGTTTGTTATGAATATTGTAAATGTTATAACTTTTGAATGGAAACAGATGTTGAGTTGAATGTATGTTGAATGAATTTCTTTGTTTTGCAAAACAAGAAAATGGAGTGTTGTGAGATGAGATGAACTAAATTGAGCAAATTTCATGGCTATTCCTTGCTATGTAAAACTTATAAGATCTGTATGATAGCATAATTGTAGTGTGCAAATGTAGTGAGAAGAGTTATGTGTATATATGTGCATGGTGTACGCAAGAATGCATGCGGCGAGGTGACCTCGCCGCATGGAGTGTGCGTAGTGCTTGCGAGTGTGGTGAGTGCTTGTGTGCAAGAGTGGTGCGGTGAGTGTTGTTGTGAGGTGCATGCGGCGAGGTGGCCTCGCCGCATGAGTGTGTGCGAGGATTTTACTGGTAGTGTGCGTGTGTATATGCGGCGAGGTGATCTCGCCGCAGGTGAAGTGTGTGCGAATGTTGCGAGAGTGTGGCGTGAGATGAGTGCTAGTGCTGTGCGGTAGTGGAGTGCTCGTGAGATGTTTGTGAAAAGGCTCGTGAAGTCTTTGTGAGTGCTTAGTGTGTGATGACACCATTTCAGAACAACAAGCAACGTCCACGCAAAATTCGTGTATCTTAACATCTGAATTGAACTCGATGGTAAACATAAGAGTTCTAGGTCTATCTCTTGGCTTTACAATGGATCAAGAATCACCTTAATTGGATGTATGAAGCTCAAGTTAATAACGATCTACCAAACTGTGGCAATATGAACTTCATAACTAAATTTTTACGTAGCAATCATCAAGATGCTTTCGATTCTCATATTTACACACAGAATTAGAAGAAAGTTAAAACATAGGAATTGAAGACAACTCAAATAGCGTTCCGGAACTTCCAAGAACGCATCATTTGTATTAATATTGAAGACGTTATGCTCAAATGAAACTGCACAATAAAGCTGTCCAAACCCTAAAATAGGCATATATGCATTTTTGATGTCTTAATTCTCAACCTCTACACTTTACTTTGCATTTACCATCATTTTCATACGTTTTGCACCATTTCTTCATTATCAACTAGCTCATCTCAAATATGCACAATACACATAAAACACCACACTTATCACATGAAAATCAAAGCAAAAGCCAAGTAAATTAACACATATAAGTTGGTATAAAACCAACTTATAAGTTCAAAACTTCCAACAATTAAATTTTCTAATCTATTGTTGCTCGTTTCAAGATCTAGTTATTATAGAGG
This sequence comes from Ophiorrhiza pumila, assembly GCA_016586305.1. NCBI lineage: Eukaryota > Viridiplantae > Streptophyta > Magnoliopsida > Gentianales > Rubiaceae > Ophiorrhiza > Ophiorrhiza pumila. The sequence goes on from BLIW01000011.1 coordinate 17,102,705, forward strand.
GATATAATAACTAAAACAATAATAAATGTGTTGCTAGTTTGCTAAGAATAGTTGTATGTAACTTTTATGTTAACTTTGAAGTTGGGGGTTCAAAACTTTTAACACCTAAATTTTTCTACCCTATTATAGCACACATGTAGGAAACCTTTTGGTAGAAAAAAAAAATTGGATTGTATGTGAGACAATTTTTGAAATATTAAATGATGTTCTATTTCTATAATCTATAAAAATTTTAAAGGAAGTGGGTAGTGAAATCTCTAATTGAATACCGCTCCTTTATTAAAAAAAAAATCTACCCCATAATATCTGTCAGCTTTTTGTATTATGTTATGGCTTTTCAATTTAAAAATTATAACATTTAGGCTTTAAATAGAAGATTGAAACTTTTGTTCATTACACTATGACCCTTCCATTTAAAAATTATTTACAATTAGATTCCTAAATGGAATGATGCAACTTTTTTTATTCTATTATGGACCTATAATTTTAAAATTATTTATAATTAGGCCCATAAATGGAAAGTTGCATGTTCTAAACCTCTAAAACTTCAATTTTTAAAGGTAACCCATGATTTCAATATCACAAATTTCTCTCTCTATCTCTCTCTATATATATGTGTATATATATATACTTGCACAGTCTATTAAATAGTCACATATATGTAATATACATTTTATTAAAAGTTTTCTTTATATGGATAAGAAATAATAAACAGTATACATAGCTCGTTTTGGTCAGTAGTAACTATGTCAAGTACTTACTACAATTGAATAATTATTTATTCAATTGTTATTGGGCCAAACCAACAATAAATGTGCTCAATATATTACTAAATTTATAATAGTTGTAGTATGACACATTTAAACTTCTAAGATTTGTTTTTGAAGCAATTAAGTGAAAATGAATTAATAAATATGAATATAATTAGTAAAATGTTGGAGAAAACATTTATATATAAATAGTTGGATAAATGTTTATATTTTTTTTGTCCATATCATGCGGCTAAATACATTATGGAGAGCCCAAAAAATATACTATTTGATAAAAATCAAATATGGGCGAACTTAATAACTTGACAATATGATGCCCACAAACACTTAATGGGTTAAATTAGGCTTATAATAATGAATGATTATTTGTAATAGACCCCTTAACTTATCAATAATGATTGTAAGACACCCTAATATTTATATTTTTGTCCCATAACATTTTGATTCATTAATTAATTTCGATAATAATACTAAAACAATCTATTAAAATAATACTAATATTAAAATACTCTATAAGACTTAATTAATTTTAATAGTTTGTTGAAGAAATCTAACATATGATAGATTAGTGGAAGGGAAAGGATCTTTACAAAGACACTAATTTAGAAGAACTTGAAAAATGCTAACTAAATAATACTAGTTATAATGACATGCAATAGTATAAATTAATTAGTAAAGAAAAAATAAAAAAGAATATAACTATACGTATTACATGATGCATTAAATATTTAACTATTTTATTTATGAGTTGAATTAGTCATGTTTTAGTATAATAATATTATATTATTACAAATATCTACCTTTACATGAAGAATGATGTCATTATTTTATTATGTTTAATTATTTGTTATTATTCATTAGTATTTAATAGAATTAAACTATTTCAAAAATGTAATTGGTATAAAAAAGAAAACATTTGTAGTACAAACATTTATAAATATAATAGAATTGGAAAAAAATTAATTTTTTATAATTAAAAATAGTTAAATATTAAACTAATGTATTTCAATAAAAAAAGTAAAAAAAAAATGCCAATAGTGCATATCGCATTTCACACTTTGTAAACCTAAAACCCAAATTTTTTTTCAACGCCTCTCTCGCGCATTCATACCCACCTCCCTCTGCCGCATCCATCTCCCGCCTCAATCTGCCACCTCCCTCTGCCACCTCCCTCTGTCGCCTCCCCTCATTCATCAATCCCTCATCGCTTCCCTCATTCATCAATCCCACATCGCCTCATCCCAGCTTGGACTCACTTCTAGATCGGACTGCTCTCTCATCGGACTCCCTAGATCAAACTCACTTCTAGATCCAACTGGCCTCTCATCCAGGCTACTATTCAAGTTCTCCCTCTCACTATTCACAACTCATTTACTACTGTTCACAACTCAGTCCCCTTTGAAGCTGATTTCTACTACAGCTCACAGCCCCGAACCCTACTAGGAAATTGCTTGCAAGCCTTCAACGCTTTAGAAGCTTTAGCTGAAGATTTTCAGTAAAGGGTAACATTCCAAGCCACGGGACCAAAGATGGTCAGTGGAAAACGCAAGCCTTCTTGGAGCCGAGGAAACCACTCTCTTGCTGCAAAGACTGTTTAGATTCATGAAGACAAGATGAGTAAAGTGCCATCGGAAGAAAAATCAAGATTCGGTCGGAAAATCATGCTTGAGGGTAAGTGTGTTTTCAGATTAATGCGTGGCCTCTGACTGCTGGAGTTTATGTCAGTTTGACCTTTTTTGTGAATCTTGAATGTTCTGGAGGTATTAGTTGGTAACCAACATTAAGTTTGGTATTTAAGCACTGAATCTGTTTGAATTGGTGATGCACTGAATCGGTGTTGACTTGCTCTATGATGCAAACAAGACCGTGTTCATTGGCCAGCAAGATGACGTTTGTGAACTCTTAATTCTGTGAGAATTTGCTGAGCTAATGCCATGTGCTCTTTTATTTTGTAAATCCTATAATATCTGGATTCTGAATTTGCATTGAATTGGTAGTCTATAGTCCCACGAATTTTAGTCCCCTGTTGTGTTTGTAAAAACTGAATTGGGACCCAAAAAATATTGCACAATGTTTTGTCTGCTCCCTTAATGTTGGGAGGATTTGTTGCGAGCATAATGCTGAAAATGGAACCGGATGGATTTTTGGAATATATATATATATATATATATTGGAGACTTTAGATCTGTAAGAATTTTGTAATTAGTCTTTAACCAAATCGGAATGATGGGTTTCGTTTTTATTTTTATGGGTTCTTTTTAATTGAATTGAATTTGATAGATTGACCTTTGGTTTGATTATTTACTGTGAAGGGTATTATTATTTTATTTTTGGATTTTTCATGAACCTTTATTGGTTACTGTGAAGGGCTAATGTACATAAGTTGGTAGTGGAAATCGGTAATCAAGTTTTGAACTTTAGTAGGAAAAGAATCAAGATTTATAGAAATGAATGATAGGCTTGTGTGCTTTTTGATGTAGCTTTCTTGCATCCATCGATTTGTTGGCCTTAGAGATTTTTGTTTTAAACATTTCTTGTTAAGATAGTTCTGTCTATTGTTGTATTTTCATGCATCTTAATCTGGCATTTCCTGTTTTATAATTGGAATCTTGAATTTGAAAATTTTGTGAAGATTGCATCTTGTCGTGTGCAATATAGTGATGCAACTTATTGTAGATTAGGAAACATTGGCATCTAATGATCTTGTGTTTTTGTTACTTTTAATTTTGGCATCTAAGGACGCAATTTGACATGTGGGTATTTCCTGCAGGCATACATGTATGGGTTCTTTATCAACTTATGGAAAAAAAATCAAGTCTTGTTGTGTAATGGAGTAAAGGGAAAGATTATCATCAATCATGCATAAAATTCTTATTTGAAAGTGAAATAATGTCATATGGAATGCATAATGAATGTTTACACCAATATGCGCATCTCCAACCAAAGTAGCTGGCTGGCTAGCTGTATTTCTTACTTAAACATGTATACTATATTGCATTGAATCTTTTTTCAATTTATGACGGATTCTGTTGTTTTAGGCAGATGTAGTTGGAGATTCAGCCGTCCATTCTTGATGGGGCATTGCTGGACTAAGGTAACAAACAAGCTGCATGCAATGCAACAAGTGTCTCCATCTGTCTCATTCATTTCATTTCATTTGAGAATTGAGATTGCATGAGAAGCAATGTTAATTCCTTACAAGCTTTAAAAATAAAACTTGACCAAGTAGTTATCATATGTGGATTCTGTGCAGTTAAACAAAAGAAATGATGAAGATCAATATCCAATAGGGGAGTTGGCCGGCAGAAATGTCCATCTTGTAACTACTGTAAATAAGTGGGAAGAAAAGATATAATAAGCTAACAAGGATGGTAAAATAGTAAGTCAAATCTCTTGATACATCTTCTCTTTTCATCAATTGATAAGTGTTTGTTTTGGTTTCAAATAGCACTACTTTCGGTGGGATTTTTTATTCCTTTTGAACTAACTAATTAGTTCTTCCAAACTTCATTGTAAAACAGTTTCAAATTGGTGCAAACAGTGGTTTAATCCTTCAAAGTTTGAAAATCTCTTTTTTCTTTAGATTTACAGTTTTCGTGCGTAGGACTAAATCTGAAACTCGAATGGCCTATGATCCTATTGAATTTAGTGATGCTATATTTTCCTGATGGGTTTGAGTGGGATTAAATTATAGCTTTAACTGATATAAAAGTGCTTATTGTGGCTAGATGTGAAATTTTAAATCCTGTACTCCAAATGAACATTGGAAGGGGATGTAATTTTTGAGTTGCCTTTTAGAATCAGTTATTAAATGGAATTTTGTCAGTTTCAACTATTATTTGCTTATTAATTCACATCATTACAAGTACTGGAATTTAAATGTAGTTTGGTTTCCATAGTTACCTTACTCTTAAACCAAATCATGCAAAAGAATTGACAAGAGGAGGTGCGAATTTAACCTTTTGTTTCCTCGTACACCTCCCGTCATAAACACTGCTTGGCATTTACCAGAAAATACAAGGATTGCATTTTTTTTTTGCTTAAACAAGACAAAAAGGCAAAGGGTAGTATTAAAACATAATTGGATGACATGATAGATACAAGGCATGCTTACCTTGTCTTTTAGAGCACCCTTCCCACTGTACATGATTTGAAACTACTAGTACATTTAGTTTCTTTTCAAGGCTTTGAAAATAATATGTTGTTCATTTGCGGTTTTACACGGTTTTGGTTTCATATCGTTTGGAGTTTTGGTTCCAAAGTTATAAGCTTTTGAAATCAATGTGGCATGACTAAATTTGCATGGTTATACATTGAAAATAGACTTTAATTGGTTTAAAATTTGTTAAACATACAAGAATATAGGTGAACATGGCTTATGTACACTTGTTGTCCATGTATTGTTTGGTGTCAAGTGTTGTCATTCTTTTATCTTAAATACTCATATAGCTCGTGTGGTGTATTGTTACTAATAGTGGGATTAAATCGTGATACTTTGTATAAATTGACACGATATCACTCTCAAAATATCATTTCATTTGTTTACAATACGTGAAACCCAAAACATTATGCAAGAACATGTGTTATGTACACTTGCTGCCCAAGTATTGTTTGGTTTAAGATATCTACTTTGTTTTATTATTAAATGCTTGAATACAACTCTTGTGGTGTATTGTTGGCATTATTGGAACTAAATCGTGAAAATTTGGTTAAACTTGCATGTTTATACGTTGAAAGTATACTTTGATTGGTTTAAAATATGTTAAGCATGAAAGAATATGCCTGAACATGGCTTATGTACACTTGTTGTCCGTGTATTGTTTTGTGTCAAATATTGTCATTCTTTTGTCATTAAATACTTGAATATAGCTCGTGTGGCGTATTGACGCTAATAGTGGGATTAAATTGTGAAACTTTGTACAAATTGACATGATATGACTCTCAAAATAGCATTTCATTTGCTTACAATACGTGAAACCCAAAAGAATAGGCAAGAACATGTGTTATGTACACTTGCTACCCAAGTATTGTTTGATTTAAGATATTTACATTGTTTTATCATAAAATGCTTGAATGCAAGTCTTGTGGTGTATTGTTGGCATTATTGAAACTAAATCATGAAAATTTAGTTAAACTTGCATGTTTATACATTGAAAGTATACTTTGATCGGTTTAAAATATGTTAAACATAAAAAAATATGCGTGAACTCGGCTTATGTACACTTGTTGTTCGTGTATTGTTTTTAATCTATTTTTTTGAACTCTGAAGGTTGAAAGAAACTAAAGAGTTGAAGTGTCAACTCTCCTAATGGATGTTAAAGGAATGGTGGACGATATTGACACGAGAGAGTTGAAGTATCAACTTTTTTTTGGCGGATTAGTACTCTTGTGTTATATTTCTTAGATAATTATTGGATATTAGAAAATTATTAAATTTATGGTATATTTTTATTGGATTATCGCAATTGAGATTCATGCACTCGTGTTATTTTGTGATACTTTTGAACTTAAATATATTGTTTGTGTGCAATATTTGAGTGTATTGCTATATTTTGGTTAGTTTTGTTTTTGTATTTGTCTAATTTATTGGTGATTTTTCTTTGTTGTGCATTCTATTTAATAGATAGTGCAGGTTTTATATTATTATAAACATGTCGTTGCCATTATAATGACTACATTTATTGTCACCAAATTAATATTTTGACCACATTTGTTTTACTATTGACCACAATATTTGGTCAATAAAATTACGCTTTGACTATTCAATTAATGACCAGATATTTGGTCACCATTTAATGACCACAAAATTAGTCATCTAACATCGTTCATAATTTGGTCTCCACATTCCTTTTGGTGACGACAATTTCAGTCAATAATATATCAAACGCCCATGCAACCTAAGGCTTTCGTTGACCAATTTTTTGGTCACCAATTGGTAATTATTTGAGAGCCTTTGTTGACCAACAACTTGGTTAGCAATGGGTACTCATTAGTGACCACATTTTTTGTCAACGAACACCATGTCACGTGCATTGACCATTGGACATTTATTGACTCAATATTGGTGGTCACAATTTTTTATCACCAAAAAAAGGCAATTTGGTGACGCAGCTTTTTGGTGACCATATTGGTGACAACATTTTCGGTCACTATTTTTGTGACCGTTTTTTTTTTTCGATTACCAAAAATTAGTCTTTGGTGACCAACAACAAAATCGTTTTGGTGACCACTTTTGTGTATTTGGTGACCATAACGTGTCAGTCAATAAAAGCAATTTTTCTTGAAGTGAATTTGCGTATTAAATTGAAAATTTTGCATATAAAAAAATTAGTGTATTAATTTTTATTTTAGCGTATAAAGTATCAAAAATTAGAATATAAAGTATTAAAAATTAGCGTATAAAGTATAAAAAATTAGTGTATTAGTGTATCAATTTTAAATTTAGCGTATAAAGTATAAAAAATTAGTGTATTAGCGTATTAATTTTAAATTTAGAGTATAAAGTATAAAAAATTATTGTATGAAGCATCAAAGATTAATGCATAAAGTATAAAAAATTAGAGTATTAACACGATTAAAAAATTAGCGTATAACGTATTAAAAATTACTATATCAAATATATCAACATTAGCGTACATAACAAAACAAAATATTCGCGTATCAAGTATAAAACAATTTGCGTTAATATATATCTAACTTCCCTTGTTAAGTAATTCCATGCATGCATGATTAAATTAAATTAAACTATTTTTCTTCAATTCACACCTGTTCTTTTTCGAAACATTTTTACCATTTTTAAGTCAAAGAAATGCTACGTTAGCTTGTTTTTAAATCCCAATTGCACCATTAAACAATGGACAAGGTGGCTAGAGCATCAGGCAAACCAAAATAAAAAATATATAAGGATTGGGCTAACTAGTTTAAAGTATTTCTCGTGACTAAATTTAGGTTGAAGAGATCAAACCATGAATCACCAATATCAAAACCCTTGAAAAAAAATTGTTAATGTGGTATCTTGTTAACATAAAAAATTTATCACCCGTCCCAACTTATTAGTCTTAAAAACTTCCTTCCACTTTCTCACGATTTTCCTCCCTTGTGCAAAATAGGTACAAGTTCACATGTCAAAAGAGTTGTTACTTTTATTAGAATTTGTTCTAAACCGTGTGAAAGGCCTCAATCTTCTTCTTAGCCAACCAATAATTTCAATAGAAAAATATTCTTTGACTATCCAAATTCACGTTCATACACACATATATACAGGGGCGGAATAAGAAAATTTTTTTACCGGGGGCTTACTTTAATTTTTTTTGCGATTAAATAAATGTATTTAAAAATTAAATTTCTAAAAAAATAATAATAATGATTTATATCTAAAATATCTTGTTTAAATTTAAAATTCCTAATATTAGTTCGTATTCAAAAACCCTAATATAAATTCCAAATCACTAAATATTTAGTCCATAAAATTCTTAATAAAATTACCCAAATTAACTTAGTAATTGGAATTAACTTACAATTAACAATATTTAAATAACAAAACTTTAAATAAAAAAAGGAAGAAGTAAAACTAACCTTTCTTGAATATTGAATACAAAAAATGGAGATAAAGAAAAAGAGAGAATGAGGGAAAAAAACATTTAAATAACAAAACTCTAAATAAAAAAAGGAAGAAGTAAAACTAACATTTCATGAATTTTAAATACAAAAAATGGAGATAAAGAAAAAGAGACAATGAGGGAAGAAAAAAAAAGTTTCTTTACTAGTGAATTTGAAACTTGAGTTTAGAAATTTGGGAGATAGTCAAATTGGAAGGGTTTAGATTTGGAAATAAGATTTGGGAATTTGGGGGAGATGGGAAGGGTTTGAAATTTGGAAAGATAATAGGTGAAGTTGAATTTGTTGTTTGTTTGAGTTATGTGATTTCTGTCGAATATTGCAGTTTTTTTTTTCAAATAACTTACCAAAACGACGTCGTTTTGGTAAGTTTTGCAGTTTTTTCTTTAAAAATCACTTAACAAAATGACGTCATTTTGTTAAGTTATTTGTTTTTTTTTAAACAAAAAGCCGTTTTCTTCAACAAAAAGGGGGTTCTGAAGGCAACCCATCAACACTGCAACAGCCACAACAAACCATCCCTCCATAGTTTCCGGCGACCATGGCGGGGGCTTCAGCATCCTCCAGCCCCCTTCTGGATTCGCCACTGCATATATATCCAAAATTTTGTTTTCAGACAAAATATTTAGATGTGCACACTTGTTCCAATGGAAATTAACACACACACACACACACATTATACAAACAGTGATGTTAGGTAAAGCATATCAGCTCAAATGGAATATAAATTATGCATAAAGTACAAATACTCGATCTAAATTGGTTCTATTAGTTAAAAATACTTATCATTTGTAGATTTATCAAATTCAATCTATAAGTATAGTTTCTAATTATCTATTTGAAGTAAATCATATAATGTTTCTTTTTCCAAAGTCCTCGAATCCTTTTACTTTTTTTTTTAAAAAAATCAAACTTTAAGGAAATATTTTTTAATTTTCAAACTATACTCAGTTGGTAACTTAATTTTGTTTTTCAAATCATAGGTTTTTTTCATAATTTTCGTATTATTACTTTTGAAAAAAAAGGGAGAGAAAAATGATGTAATTGACATGTATGGGTTGTATTTGTTGGTGTACATTATCAATATTTTGAGTTCAAATAGTTTATATCTATAACACTGCAATAATGTGTTTCTTTATATCTCCATGCTTACTTTTTTATGAAGCCAAAGGAGGGAGAAAACGAATGATACAGTAAACGATGTTTGAAATTAATGTTTAAGTTGTACGAAATGAATTTTACGCAAGTAAGATTGCTCGCTACCCAACTATAGATGCAAGGCAAAATAATTTGATAAAAAGTTGTACTACTAAGAAAGTAAAATAGGTAGTAATTTGAGTTATAACCATTGAATGTACTGACGTCTAAAAGCTTGTGGTCAAAATTTTTTAATGCTGAAAATATAACTATGATTGTAACCCGTTAGCACTTGAATTTGAAAATTTGCTAAGCATATAAAATTTAATAATCTAAACTTAGTAGATTATTTGGACGTTTAGTTATAACCATTTGAAACAACAATAACAAGACTGGTAAACTGTATTGAAAGTTGTGATTCTTATTTGGATGTTTACGTATTTTTTAAAGCATGGTCGTCGGTTCAGATTAAATCAAGTTTTTAATATCAAGGAAAATTTTGGCCGCGCATTAATATAGTAGATAATGAGTTAGTGATATACTAACGCATATGCATGTTTTGACCTAGGTTTTACTTGTTTTATAACTCTTTGCAGTTATTTATATATGTGTTGTTTTGTTTATTTTGTAAGATTATAATTTGGTGGATTTAAATGAAAGAAAAGACTTAAAATGAGCAGCAAATGAATAAAGAGTCAAGTATGGCAAAAGAAGAAGGAAAGAAGTCAAAAATTTTGGAGGTGAAGCATGGCAGTTAAGAAACACTAAAGGGCCAATAACTTGTAGTCGGACAAATTGGATTGATGATATTGTAAACAGTGCATCTTTCTAAGAGTCAAGTATGGCAAAAGAAGAAGGAAAGAAGTCAAAAAGTTTGGAGGTGAAGCATGGTAGTTAAGAAACACTAAAAGGGCCAATAACTTGTAGTCGGACAAATTGGATTGATGATATTGTAAACAGTGCATCTTTCTATCTACTAAACCAAATGAGCTGATTTTAAATGTTATGGAAAGATCTTTTGATGCTTTGAAACTCTTATGTTTTAAACTTTACCTAAATCAGTCGGCGTCTAAGTGAAAATTGGACTAGAAGTGAATTTATGATAAAAGTGGGTGGTGACTTACACATTTAAGCAGAATGGATATAGCTTGAGCTATATATATCCTGATCCTATGATTTTTAAATCATTGAAAATTCAAGAGAAAGAGCAACAACTCTTATGTTTAGCGAAAAGTCCAGTTCTGTAATATCTCAGAAATTTTAATTAAAAATATATGAGAGTAATGATTTAAGATTAAAAGATAAATAATGTGTCAAAGGAATCCTTGATAAATTAATATGTAAAAATATAATTATGTATAAGGAAACTAGTATAGGAAAACCCTAGAGAAACAAGGCTAAAAATTAGGAACATAATACTTCAGGTACAAGGAAACTAGTATAGGTAAACCCTAATCAAACACTATAAATAGGACCCTTACATACATCAAAAAATTCACGTAAAGACTTTTGGAGCAAGAGGGAGGTTGATAGCAACCACAATAATCAGTAAGTAAATTCTAGATCCCTTCCACTATATTAAATGTTCAGTCTTTTAAATAACTTTAGATGTATTAAATTCAATTATTTCAAATAAATTACGTAGTATATTTTATAGAAATTAATATGAACATGTCTACTGTTACAACCAATATGTATTTAAGATGTACTGTGATGAACGGAATCTGTACAACATGATTTTGTATGTAAACAATAGAATATCTATTAAAATAATATTCACACCATGATTAAAAATCAAATCAGTCTATGACTATATATATTATGATGATGTATGACGTGAATTCGTTTTCAATGATTGATATGCGTATTATGAAGATGTGCAGAGTGTACACATATATAAAGAATTATACGTCGTCGGTCGTGTTTTGTGTCTGCCAATATTACTGCATCTTTTTTGTGGGTCCACTATGGTGGAAATATCACAGCACTTGACTCTGCTGTTCATGTTTTGTTTCCAATATGTTTACCTTTTTCGTGGTGGGTCCACTATGGTGGAAATATTAGAGCACTTGACTCACCTGTTCATGTTTTGTTTCCAATATGATTACCTCTTTTGTGGGCCAAGTGTGGTGAAACGATTTGAACACGTTTACAATCTAAAAGTTAGTCGGACTCTGAATGATGTTTCCTTTGTTAAAAAAACAAATTGCCAAACATTTTAGCAGGTGAATTGTACGTTATATAGATAGCCTTTAGTGATTTAAAGAACCAAAAAGTTTTATTCATTTGCATATGTTTTTGAAACTCAATATATTTATGTTAAGTTAATCTATTAAAACTTACTAAGTATAAAGTGATATTTTTTTATCATATTGTAAAATACGTTTTGAAGTTAAATAAGTTCGAATATGGAAATTAAAATAATTCTTAATAACTGATTTCATTATTAATTGATAATAGAAATAATATACGTCTCACATGATATGAACTTAATGAATGATTCAATGGACTACATGTCCTAACGGTAGGGACACATGTTCAGAATATGTAAGTCATGGCATAATTAATCCTCGACCCAAGAGGGATTTAATTATGTAATGAAGATTCTCGACTCAAGGGGGATCTATGTATGTTATGTATGTGGCCTAATGGCCTAATGGCCGACCTAGAGGGAATACAGCTAGGCTGAGTACTCATTAAGCCGTGAATGCATGTATGTCATGGAAATACATTCATTAAGATATGTCACGTGAAAATGTCCTTAGTTTATTTATATGTGAAAGTACGAACCATATGGAAGAATAAGTGACGAATAAGTTATGTTATTGTGTAAGTTGATTATTGACGTTTGTTTGTTTGATTAAATGTTTAGTTTGAAAATATATTATTTTTGAAGTATGACTAGTTTAAATGATATAGGGTTTACTTGCTGGGCGATTCGCTCATTCTTCTATATATACAATATTTTTCAAATGAAGTTGATGGACTAGATAAGGACGAGACCGGGGTCTAGGAATGGTAAAAGATGAATGGATCAAGTACTTAGTATAGGAACATATGAATAAATTTATAGGTTTTAGACCCCATGACTATGCTTTGAGTATTTATGATGGATATTATTAATTACTATTTTGTAAGGATGATTATTAAGGTATTAGTTTATGTTATTATTGAGTAATGGCAGTAAGATGTGCCTTGTGATATCAAGATTATGGAAATTAAATCTTGAGATTACGGCGTGTTTTGATCCTCGGAAATCGGGGCGTGACATTTAGTGGTATCAGAGAGATAAGATCTTTTGTTAGAGGAAAGTAGAATCGCATAGAAATATGGAAACCATGTTCCTCCCATGCTTATCTTTTCCAAAGATAGCTCTCCAAAGATAATCACCAGAAGTGCCTAGATAAGAGAAAGAAATTACATTTTCTGAACTCGGTTTTTTTCCTTGATTTAAAGCATCCCGGTCTTGCTTTGGAGGGATTGGGTTGGAGCTGCCTCCGGCCGCCCTTCCATGGCCGCCGATATGCCTACGTGGTCCTAATATTGTGCCGGTGACTGTGTCCAATGGTTAAAAAAGGATGATGTTCGATGCAAGGGTTTTCAGTAAGACTTATTTCCTTAGAGAGGGCTGAGAGAAAAGTTTTAGAGAGAGAAAAGTTTTTTCAATCTTTTGATAAATATAGTAAAAGGATTCAAATTGAGTAAGCGCACTCCTGAGATTATATTTAGGGTTTATAAAATGTACAGTCAAATTCTATCTATGGTCATGCAAAACAAGGGTAAACATTTATTCATAATCTAGGTCTCTATTCCGAGCACCTATCTTACTCTAAAGAACCTATCACACCCCCTTCTATGTGCTAAGATGCAAGAAATGGTTTAGGCATCTGCATACTAGATATTAACAAGTAATTAAACACTCCTATATGGTAATAGGTAAGGTTTACTTCCTTGATTAACCAAGAATCCAATGTTATCTACCAACAACCAACCCTCTAATTCAACCGCTCCTATGTGGTAAGAGGCAATATCAAATTAAGTTACGCTAATTTTAAACCGATATCCCAAACTCCTCTTATGTGGTAAGAGGCAAGAGTTAAGGTAAAACCAACTTAAAAAATTCATAACCATCCATAAAATATTTTAAATAACCTACCGTAATCTTTCTATGTGCTAGGAGGCAAAATTAAAGCAAGTTATTTATAATATTTTACTGCACTAACATAAACATATTCATCATACATAATTCATACATAACTATAAAGATCATGGCACTAAAACTCATTAAACATCCACCATAGCATAGAATATAAAGCCTATAAATTAAGCACAAAAACACATATTCATAATTTCGGGAGCACAATGAATTTAGCTGAGCATGACTAAACTGAACATCATAATAGATATAACTATTAAGAACACAATTGAAAACATGGCTTGAAAAGAAAGATAAAACCTTGAACTAATAAAAATCCTTGGAAGAAATCCTCAAATTCAATACCAATGAATCCAAAAGATAATGATGTTCCAATCTGTCAAAGCTGCAATTCTCCAAATAATAGAAAAAAGAAGAAACCCTAGCTATTACAAAGAGAAACTCTTGCTCAAAGCTCAATGAATTGTCACGTACTCCAAACATATAAAACCCTAGGCCTATTTATAGTAAAAAATTAAGTAATATCCGTAAATAGGCCCTACAAGGAAACCTCCTTGATCGAAAAGTTTTGAAATGGACCAAAAACGTATTTTAAGAAAATATCCTAAAAAATCCTCGACTGACCTGACGTTGCGACGTGCATGTGGCTCACTGAATATGAATTACTATTATTTATATTTGATTTTTCTCAACGCCGCGACGTACAGGGGCACACATTGCGACGTCCACCCATGTCGCGGTGTGGGAGTACCCTGATAATGCGACGTGGAGCCCTTCTCCACCTCGTCACGAATTTTCTTATTCTTTTTCTCCACTTTGCACTTGATTTAACTTACTTTTTACTTATCTCCTCCGTTCAAGCCCCATGATTGATAACCATACAATAAACACACTAAAACAAATCAAATAGAACAAAAACGACTAAAGAATTAAGTGCAAATACTAAATAAAAGATGAATAAAATCACCTTATTAGTCCATATATATGCAAAAGCTAGGATATAATTCTTAGATCATGGTATAGTAGTTCACTAGATTTTAATTCCATTTTAATCATTTTGAGAAATGTTCAACATGGTATTACATAAATTATAAACTTAGTTATTGAATAATGAAAATCATTAGGGGAAACGTAATTCTAATGCTATAAGCTCGATTGTAGAATTATATTGATCCTTTTAGGACTGATCAACTTAAGATTAGGATCTTTTTAATTCTATCTCTCAAGCTATGGGTATAAATATTTTTTTGAGGATTATGTGAATAGTGGAAGGTATAAAATAGAATTTATTTATAAAATTCTAACAAGGGTTTAAATGAGATATGTAATACAATTACCCAAGAACTTTCTTTTGTTACTTCTATTGAGATCTTATAATTAAAAAAAACCTCAACTTGATTCCTTTAATGGAATGTGTGATGATTTCTTGTATGAAATTGTGATAATACTAGGTGATGTTCTTGTTTGAGATTTTCTATGTTAAATTGATTCGTGTTCTTGAAATATGGATTAAAAAAGTTGTCTACCTTGTAATTACGATAATAGTTGCTCACTGTGGCATGACAGATTCTTAAATTCATTCACCTTTCCAAAAGTTGAAAAATGAAATAAGTGAAATGAAATGTTAGATGTTGTGAACTATATATTCATGTATCCTTTTTTCTAACATGGACATGAACACTACTTAAGCATTAGTGCATATCTACTCAAGATATCTCCTAATTACTTTGAAATTTTCACTAATTCAAACTAGTGGTATTAAAAAATGATTATAATGTTCGAGAGGTACTTAACTTGTTTAAAAGACATATTTTTATGATATACAATATAGAAGTCTATGTGGTCAATATTTGAGAATATAATATAGTGGTAATTGGTGATAATTATTATACCATACATTAATATAATGAATATATAATTTATAATGACTAACATTACATAAAAAAATAGGATTAACATATGACTTAGCCACCTAGGAATTAACCCAACTTAAAAAAATAGTATCACTTAACAAGTGCAACATTTGTCAAGCACTTAACTTATTTATGTTTGAAGAAAGACTATTATTCTCCTAATGTGGTTTGCTGTATGGATTTCTTTCAACCTTTATATATTGGTTGAAGCCTTTTAATGATTGAATTTTTGTTAGACAACTACTAAATAAATTGTTGGCATTTACCATTAACAGGTAGTGTTGTCCTTAAAAATGTTTTGTTTCGTCTTAATGTTTGAAATATAAATGTTGAAAGAAAAATAAGCTCCGTTCTTGCTTTAGATAAATTCCTATAACAAGCTATTCATGCATTGTTATGCAATGCATACATTTGAACCATCTACTACTCTATTATAATGAATGATGTAATGTTTGTAAACTTAGGGTTCTCTTTGATTTTTCAAGTTCATGAAAAGCTTGATGTTTAAAGCTTTAGAGCTAAATATGTTTCAAGCAGACTTGTGCCATGATTGGTTATGACCTGTTGACAATATATTTTTTTTAGAAACAAGAAATATATATAGAAATTTCTTCACATGAGGTTATTCATTTTCTCTATTAATTAATGTTGATAACTATAACAATTTAATTGTCTTGTTAATGAATGGATGCCAATGTATGAATTTAAATAGGTTATCTTGAAGTTTTGTGAAGACTAATAGTTTTTATGTGTTAACCTTGTGCAAGGGATATTTGAATAATTGGTGATTCCGTGAAACCATTTTGAAATTTTGCCGTGGTTTTACAAATATGATTGTTTAACCTTGCTTGAAAACTGTGTTAATGACTCACTTTGTATATGATGAATTGTGGTTGCATGGTTTATAATTTATTTGGAGCCTGCGTAAGAGAAGTTGAAACTAAGGAAAATGAAAAGAAACAAGATGATGAATAATTAACAAAGTGATGCTTGTTTTCTTTTGACAACTTAGAAAATACCTGTGGAACTTTTCCCAAAACCTCTAATTCAGGTACTTGTAGTTAGTACAGTTAATCAACATGCTTGTATACACTTTGGACATGTAGATAGGTTTGGTATATTCTTTTGTTTCTTACACAATTGCTCTAGTGACTAATTGATGAAGCAAGAGTGATTAAAACTTAAAAAAAATGCATTTACTTGATTTAAATACAATAATTTCCCTTAATATTCTTGAGTTGCCCCATTTTTTATCTGATATACCTCTTGGTTAATACCTTATCATACCTATTTGGAAATGACCTCTTTATCAAAAGTTTTTGAGAACCCCTTTCGTTTGATGTGCAACTTTAATTATGCCTCTAGTAGAACATAACATGAAATGTGTTAAAATGTGTTGCAGAACTTGTGGAAATTGATAAGTATATATGTGTGTATAAATATAAAGGCCATGACCTAAACATAACTAAAAAAAATTAAATCAATTATAAATACTGTCAAGGGTGCCTAAGTGAAATACTTATTTATATAGCCATAAAGGTAATACCATCGGATAGAGATTATGACTTGCGAGGGCGAAATTTGATAGCGGCGCCAATTTGATAGCGGTTTTGGAGCTAGGGTTAAATGGTAAGGTTTAACCGAATCAAATAAATTTATAACCCTAATCCTCACGACATTTAAGGTGCATCAAGACATTAAAATTTTTGTAGCAAAGAGGAAGTAGGGGTCGAACCCACAGTGAGGGGATGAATCTATGGAATTAGTGAAAATGTGTGTGTTGTAGTGAAAGTATAAAAAAGAAAACGAAAATAACCTAAACTATGTTAATACTACCAAGTAAACATGAAAAAGTGTGGAAGAGAAATCAAGTAATTAAAGTATACCCTTGGATGTGGTTATCTCAAATGTTAGTGTTATGTGTGGTTTATCCTGTGGAATCACTACGACTAAGAATGAGCCAATTCAACTAAGTCCCCCTTTGTGGCGGAGGCAAGGACCTAAATGTTTTGTCTCCTACCGGAAATTGAACAATCAACCAATCCCCCCTTTATGGCGGAGGCAAGGACTAACTAACTAAATCAATCGAAACTCCAATGTCTCTCCACCCATTCACTCTCTAATCCAAACCATCCTTTATGGCGGAGGCAAGGACTAAACTAGTTCATGTTAACCAAGTTCATCAAACCTACATTGGACTCTCACTATCTCAATCAATTCCCCCTTTATGGCGGAGGCAAGAATGGACTAAGATAACTCCACTAATCCATCACCCACACTCTAATCTACTATAAGCATTACTAATGTGAGGTAATAACTAGATTGTAGTTCCTAATTCCTAGCTATCCATAGCACAAAACCACACAAAAACACAATATATCAACAACACATAACCACAATCCAAGGGTATTAAACAATTTAGCCTCTCATGGCACACAAGAATTTCACAAATACATAGGAATAAGCAAGGAAATAATCAAAGAAGTGCAAGGAAAAGAGACTACCCATTTGATTAAACAAAAGAGGAAGCTTTCTATATGTTGATTCCAAGCAAATATCCAAGCTTTACATTAATCCCAAACTCTTTGGCACATGAGGATTACAAGAAGTTCTTCCACAAATGGGGCTATTTACACCAAGAACACACACTAATTGTGTGTTCTTGTGGAGTAGCTATAGAGAAAACCCTAAAATCTAACTTATCTAATCTAACTAGAAAATGGTTTTCTTCTTGTTCTTGAGCTCCCTCCTACTTCCCCCTCTTCCCCTTTCCATTTGGCTGCAGCATTCCTCATATATAGGATGGATTAGGGCTGGAAAAATGTGTGTTGACCGAGTTCTAAAGTGCCCTTGACGTCTACTCAAAATGGAGGACAAAAAAGTCAAAGTTTGGCCCTTTGCGATCACCAGCGGTGCGCCGAAAAATTCTCCTGCGCGCCGGAGCTGTCTGGAAGTTTTGAAAATTCCAAAATTCAAAATTTTCGGCGCGCCGCTGAAGTTGTCTCCAGCGCTCCGTTTGTTTGTGAGCCTTTTTTCTATATGATCCAGGAGGAATTTGGAAAAACATGAAAGTTGTAGCTCTTTCGCTTAGATTTCCAATGACACCTGAATCCTTCCATTTGAACGTAACTTGAGAGTGATATGATCAAAATACTAAGGCAGAGTTTTTCATCATTTGTTCTTCATCGCCTTTTTGACCTAAATCACATCTTTCTTGATCTTTCTCAATCTTTTTCTTCTCATTTTGGCCTCCATGATTAATAACCTTTAAAATGTGCTCTTTTCATCAATCTTTTTCTCTTGTTGCTCCTCCCATGCCATAACGTCCTACAAATACGTTAAAAATATGTAAAAACGACATAAAACACGTAACAAGGACGCACAAGAGGTAAGTAAAACGAATACAATAAGGTGGAAATCATCACCTTATCAATAACTAAAAAAAATTAAATCAATTATAAATACTGTCAAGGGTGCCTAAGTGAAATACTCGTTTATAGCCATTTAAGGTAATACCATCGGATAGAGATTATGACTTGCGAGGGCGAAATTTCTTTGAGGAAATAGTGTAAAATTTTTTAACATATTAATAATATCCTTATGATTAAACATATGCAGGTCACCTTAATTTTAAAGTTGAAATTTCATATTTTTGGTAAGCATTGTTGAGAAAAATTAAAATGCTTAAGCACTTTAGTTAATTTTAAATTTTAGAGTTTTAATTATAAATTTTAAAAGATAGAAAGGAATTTAAATTGCATTATTTGATAATGAATTGGGGTTCTAGTTATCTTTTACTGAAATTTAATGATCAAATTATAAAATTTAAAAAATAAAAATAAATTAAAAAAGGGTGGAAAACATGTAAGCCCTTAAGGCTTACAAGTCGCCACCCATAACTTAAATGGGAAGGCTCTTTAAGTCATAAAGAAAAATTAGAAATAGGAGGTAGCAAGGAAAGGAAAGAAAAAAAAGAAAAGGCGGGATGAAGTAGAGCAAGAGGAGGAAGAAAAAGAAAAAGGAAATAGAAAGGTGCTGCAAATTAATCAATCAATGAAAGTTTTGGAAACTTTTAATAGGTGGGTAAATTGATTTTCAAATATTAATATGTTTGATCTTGGTGGGCGAATTTCGTCCCAAAATTTAACTTTTAAATAATATTGGATTGCTTTGAAAATAACTTCTTTTCTTGATAGAAGTTCAATTCATAAATTAAGGTTGGTATGAGTTTATTGGTTTGTGTTTATATCACTAAACCTGATATTGTTATGTGGATGGTCAAAATAGTGCAACTATACTTCGAAACGCCTTTGCTCTATCTTTGTGAAATCATGTTGCTTATTGTGTTTATTGAGCTTTGATGATTATAGAATTGAGGTGCTTTTTAGGAATAATTATAGATAAATTTTGATTTTAGAACTTTGCTTGAATTATTCAAAATCAAAGATGAACTTGATACTTTAATTGGTACTTGCCTTATGAAATTTTACTTGTTGTGTACTGAAATTTGTGAAGTCTGTTAATTGTAATGCGTTAAAACTTTGAAAGAGAAATACCGACTGTTTTGCGATTATGCATTGAAATCATACATGCTCTATCTATGAAGAATTGGGTTTCTAATTGTTGGAGGAAAATAGGGTTTCAGAAAGGCTTTCTTCCTATTAATTACTTGGGGATTCCTCTCCACTACAGACAAATCAAGGCCTCTCACTTTGCTGAAATGGTACAAAAACTCAACTCCAAACTATGTTCATGGAACACTAGTTTTCTGTCCAAGGGAGGAAGACTTATCCTCATTAGGAGTGTACTATCTACACTTCCAACATATATCTTTATGGAATTAAACCTACCAAAAAGTGTACTGCACCAATTTGAATCAATAATGGCTAACTTTTTGTGGGGTAGGTCTGAACAGAAGGAAAATTACCATTGGATTAATTGGAATAACCTCTATTATCCTACAATTGAGGGGGTCCTAGGGATTAGAAAACTAGAAGACATTGTTAAGGCCCAAACTCTTAAACTTTGGTGGAGATTTAGATGTAGGGACAACCTTTGGGCATCTTTTTCCACAACAAATATTGCTACAAACACCATCCTATAGAGGTCCAAAGGCATAGAGGTAATTCAAGGACCTGGGGTAGAATGTTACAACTTGCTCAAATTGCTAAACACTTCATTACTGTCCAACATGTTGGAGGAAACTATGACATCTGGAATGATAACTGGCTAGGCATAGGCAAGATTAGCTCCCAGAGAGACCAGCGAGAGCATCAAGAATTAAGAGAGTTTATCTCAATGGGGGCTTAGGACATTACAAAACTGAGAGAGTAGGTTTCCCCTGAATGGCTCAACAGAATTATCCACTATCTTGTACCTTCTCATCCAAAGATTTACTATTTACAAGAATGTCATAAAATTAGACAACAAAACATTTGCCAATGAAAGAACGCAACACATGATTCATAAGACGCATAAAATTGCTTGGTGCATTCGTGAGACCAAATGGCATAACTAACCATTCATACAAACCATATTTAGTTCAATTCATCTCCTTCTTTCATTAAAATTTGAAACTATTCACTTTTAAGATCAATCTTTGAAAAGATTTTAGAACCATATAACTCATCTAACCTAGGAATAGGGTAACTATATTTAATGATTATATTGTTAATGGCTCTACAATCCATGCACATTTGCCAAGATTCATCCTTTTTAGGCACTAAAATAAAGGAAATAGAACAAGGACTAAGGCTTTCACGAATTACTACTTGTTTCAAGTAGTCCTTCCACTTGCCTTTGGATCTCATTGGTTTCCTCGGGATTAGCTCGATAAGCTGACCTATTTGGGATGGTTGCACCAGGAACAAAATCTATTTAGTGCTCAATACCTCGGATTGGGGGCAATTCTTTAGGAAACATTTTAGGAAATAGGTTTTCAAACTCATGTAAAAGAGAAAAAATAACATGAGGCAAAGAAGCAATGTGATCTCTAGACAATAAGTACAAATCTTTGTACATAAGTATAAGCATATCTTTCCTATCTAGCAATGCTTGCTTAACTGTGCTCTTTTGAGCATACAATGTCAATCTTTTCTCTTTTTCTTCCTTTTTCAATTCCTGTCCTTTCTTCTTCTTTTCAACCTTTTAGTCTTGTGACTCAAAAACTTCAACAGAACCTGTGGTGGCTATATCCTATTCTCTACACGTCTTAACTATTTTAGCTTGCTCTTGAGAATCTTCCCAGGGTTTCAAAGGTGTTAGCATATGATGCTTGCCATTCAATTCCACCGTGTATCTATTCTTTCCACAATCCTGTTGAGCACACCTATCCAATTACCATGGTCTACCAAGTAAAAGGTGTGTTGCCTCCATTAGAAAAACATCACAAAAAACCTCATCCTTATACCTTCCAACGGAAAATGGTACCTTAACTTGCTTTGTAGCCCTAAACTCACCACTTTGATTCAACCAATGAAGTTTGTAAGGTTTTGCATGTTTAACCTGCTGAAGATTCAACTTTGAAACCAAAAGAGTGCTAGCCACGTTAGTGAAACTACCACCATCAATAATCTTACTACACAGTCAATCATTAATTAAACAACGAGTGTGAAAGATATTCTCCCTTTGCAATAAATCACCTTTGCCTTGTGGAAGATACTCAAAGTTTGCATTGTCACCAAAGAGAGATGGTGTGTACCTTCCAATTCAGCAAGTAATTCATCCTCTTCTTCATCAGATCTTTCAATAAGTGCTGGCATGTCATCATCACTTGAATGTACACTTTCAACATCTCCATTGTCCAAAAAGTATATGGATTTCTGACTTGGACAATTAGCCTGCATGTGCCCATATCCTTGGCACTTAAAACATTTGATTGAGCTCGTCTTTATCCCAGGTTTCAAAACTGTATTTGGGGTAGTAGTTGATGCGGATAGATCGAGGCTTGAAGTCCTAGATCACCGAACCACACCTTTTTATATGAAATATTTCAGCCATTAAAGGAAACAAGAACAAAACCCTAATGAAAGCCAATTACAACTTGACTTCCTAATTAAGAAACTTTCCAAATTGGAATAGGAAACTAATAACTAACATACTTTCCCTAAAAGATAGGAAGCTCCTAAAATTTAGGAACACTCCTAAAAAGTAGGATACTCCTATAAAATAGGACACGGCTCTAACCCTACAAAATAGGAAATTACTTTCTAAAAGATTTACTTTCCATTATCATTCAAGATAATTGGGCCAAGTAATTAACAAACTAATTAACGAAACTATAAGCCCAAATTAATGTTTAATGGACTTAATTTATTACAAAGTAAATAAATCCTAAGACTTAATAATGGCGTGATCCAAGATGATAAAGTCCAAGCACGCCATCTTGGTCTTTAATGTGATTGCTCCATGAATAAATCTTCAAGGTGGAATTTCCTTAAGCTCCAATGTAGAACTCTTAGAAACATCTTCATAATTTATTGTAATTAAAGACGGAATATCATGGTAGTTGAAGGCAGAATATCTCTTCAATGCATGCAAAACATATCTCGATCTTGATTAACACATGAATTCGGCTTTGACACCATGGACATGGATGGATTGCTATCAGTAGTGGTAACCTTGGGTACTGATTTGTTAGTGGATTCAAAAGGGGCCTTTAGTTTAAAAGGTGTCGATGAAGTGCTTGGCTTGAACTCCTTTTTCCAACCTTGATTTTGGTTAGAAAACTTTTGGTTTCCTTTTATGTGCCTTTCAACCTTCGTAGCCTTATGAAATACGCCATCCATGTCCAAGTAGGTTTGCAAATCTACTATATATGCATTCTTAGGATTCAATCCGCTAATGAACCGTTGGATAGTTACTTCAGGGTGCTCCTCAATGTTAGCCTTGGCCATGATCATCTCCATCTCCTTATAGTATTCTTCAGTAGTTCGGCTTCCTTGTGTTAAGGTATAAAGAGATCTATGGAGGTCTTAGGCATAAAAAGATGGGATGTACCTCTTCTTCATTTGAGCTCTCATCTCTCTCCATGTACGGATTGGGGCTTCTTCATTCCTTCTCCTTGCCTTTACTAATTTGTCCCACCAAATAGAAGCATATTCTGTAAGTTGATACTTGGCCATTCTGAGCTTGCCAGTTTTGGTGAATTGGCTATTCTAAAAAATCTCATCTACAGCTCGCATCCAATCAAGAAATAGTTCAGGGTCGGCTTTTCGATAAAAGACTAGTACCTCTAACTTGTAGAAATTCAAAGACACGTCTGATATCTTATTACCAGTTGACTGTCCCGAACCAAATTCTGTCTCATGATCCTCTTTGTCAAATGTAATCCTCTTAGCGGGGTTTGCCTTAGAAGGAGTCTTGTCTTTGGCCTCAAGATTTTGAATACGAAGTTCCATATGTTGAAAGAGTTGGGCAATTTTATCATCCCAAAGTTTAGTTTTGTTAGGACGTTTTGAGCTTTCCTTAGCCATTGTTCCTTCAAGGTTAGTTAAAATACAAAACAAAAACAATAATTTGAGAAGGGTCCTCTCTTTTTTAGGGAGTAGGTACTCTCCGCTCGTGTATATATTACTTTTTTTTGCCAATTTTGCCCTTACCTTACTCTCAAAAGGTTTAAATTAATTACACAAACCAACTTTTACAAGTGCTTAAATTGAGAACTATCTATTAATAGTCCAACTAAAGAATCATAAAAGCAAATTAGGGTGCAAAGAATTAAACCTAGAGTATTTATCATACGTTTTGGGCAAGATATGGAGCAGGCAATGTATAATGGAGTCTAATAAAAAAGAAACAATTAAAGAGACAACAATTTGATGTTTAAGAGCTTGGTACTTTAATTCAAGTTGCAACTCAATATTCCATTTATCTTGAAACCCTTTTTTTTCTTTTTTTAATAAAAAAATGTACGCGACCTTTTTTAAAATATTTATGGCATTTTTTTAAGTTTCTTTAGGCAATTCAATTTCCACAAACAAGTTTTTTCAGCTACCATAATAGGCTCATTTGTAATACATAGAAACACCAACAAGTTCACGATAATCAACAAAAAGTTGAACAAAATCCTACAAATTTTCAAAATTTTAATCAAAGATCAAACATTGGAACAATAAGATTGTAAAAAGCAAGAATTTCAAGAAAGAATATTTTTTTATTATAAAAAGGAATCGATCTTAAATTTTAAGAAGTAAAATTTAAGAAAAACACAAAAACAAATTCACACAAAAAGAAAAAAAAATAAATTGACCTCTTGAAAAACCCTGGATCTTGGGTGCTTTAATAACACTTGATAGCAAAATCTACCTTTAAGATATGTAAAAAGCTGATCATTTTTATGTCGTCCCTTTTTAGCTTTCCAAACAAACCCAAATGCAACCAAAACAAACAAAATTAAAGGATATTGTGTGAATTAAAAAAAGAGTGAAACTCACTCCAAGCCTAAAACATAGTTTGAATTAATTTAACCTAAGTAACCTTAAGCTAAACTAGAATCGATGTTCCCAACCTAAGAACAAAAAGATTGATCAAGTGTTTTAAGACCTAATCTATCTTGGGTGGAATTTTCTAGGGCTTAACCTAAGCTTCTAAGGAAAATTCTCTAATCAAGGGCTCAACCAAACTCTCAATGATTATGGTTTGAATTGATCACCCATAATTCAAGGGTTTGGACAAGTAATACTTCATCTACAATAATTCTCACCAATTCTTGCTGCAAATTTCTTCAATAATCTAATTAATTTGGTGGCTTAAGAGCCCTTATATAGTTAAAAGAGTTTATGGAAACATTCTAAAGGAACTAGTTTCCTAATAGGTTTCAAACCTTTTACTTATTTCCTAAAATAAACTCATCACGCATTTTTGGTCATGCAAGACCTTTAAAAATGTGGAACAACCCTAATGGATATGTTAATGATCATGCAAGATCAAATAACAAATCCTTATTCCATAATGTAAAACAAACAAAACAAAATTGAAAACCCTAATTTGCCAAATTTCCTAACGTCAAACGTGGAATGGGCTGGATGTCTTGACGTGTATGGACGTCATGACTTGCAATACTGGATGTTGCGACGTGCGATGTTGGACTTCGTGAGGTGCAACACTCAACATCGCGATGTACGGTAATTCAAATCGTCGTCAATTAAATTGGATTTTGTAATTCAAATTTTAAATCTTAAAAAAAGTGAGCCACGTCGTGACGTTCTTGGACATCGTGACATGGAGTCACATCGCGACGTGCGATCTTGGACGTCACAATGTGGAAGTCTTCTTCCACTTCCAAGATAAATTTATGGACGTCGCGACTTGAAGAGATGTGGACATCACGACATGTAGGCATTCTCGCCAAAAAGCTTGATTCTGTCTCCAAACTTGGTTCCTCATGAAGTGTTAATGTAACAAGGTTCCAAGGATTCAACTTGGGCATTTCTTGAACGATATAGTCTTCCTCCAAAACACTTAGAACCAAAGTGTTAAGAATGTCTTTGGCCTTCTTACTTCTTGAACGAGTTATTAGACCGCCAAGTCCTTCCAATGGATCATGTCCTCCATTTGAAGTACTTTGAACCTCGGATAGTCTGCCATCAAGAGGTTCTATTTATACTCATCCTCAAACTTGGAGATAAAGAAAAGCTACTTATATAATTTACAAAAAGCACATATGCTAGTACAAATGATTTTCAAGGTTGTTCTTCTTGAGAGGCTAGTCGTATAACATAAACAAACAAATACCCTAACTCTAAATATATAGCACTTGGAAGCAGCGGGTTGAATTCCATTGAGAGGGGAGTCTTCTTAAGAGTTTGTTTCTAGTAAGTAGAGTAGTGAAAAATGAAACTAAGGAAAGAAAACAAGATAAAATGCAACTAGACTAACCCTACACTAAAGTCAACTTAATTGATCTATGACTTTAGCTTCAAAATTAGGGAGTAGAAATCAAGTAGATAAGTGTATAATTGGAATTGAGGCTTAGGTTTCTCAATAATTTGTAGCTTTGGTGATTCATGTGATAGCTTCATGAATATGGTTTAATGTTGCCTCATGGAAATTTAGTGTCTATGACTATTACCGGACCAAACTCAACCACAATTAATCCATCAATCAAGCCAATTGATTCTATATCATTGCAAATCCACAACTTCCAAGCTAAGCCCGTAATTAGGTTGTCATGCTAGTCTAGACTTGGTTTTCATATACTTAGGGCTAATTCATGGAATAAAGTCAATCAACACTATCATGGACGAAGAGGACTCTTCATCACAAAATGGTATGGATTAATATTCTACTCACAATATGACCCAATTCTCACTTTCAAGTCAAGGATATTGCACAAGAAATGTGACCTTAAAATCAAGCATATGAAACATATAATCAATCCTATAACATTTCATCACCATACAAACAAATTATCAAAAACCCATAGCTTATTTCCAAAGACACCACCCAAATTAGCCCATCATGGCTAATTAGAGCAAACCCAAATGCTAAATTAAGCAATGATTTTAGCAAGGAAGTGCAAAGGAATAGGCAACCAAAGATGAAGAAAGTTCCCAAATGTTGATTCCAAACTAAAGATCCAAGCTTCCCTTTGATTTACACTCCAATTAGCCAAGAGTTAATAGAATTTTCTCCCAAGAAATGAAAACACCAAGAACACATGCTAAAGGTGTGCTCTTGTGAGCTATTGCTATTTGTGTCCTAGATACCTAACTTAGTCTTTAAGAAAGCTCAAATAGTTAATGAAATAAATACAAAATCAATAATTACATATAGTACCCTGCTTATTCTAAAATAGTGGCAGAAATGCAATTTCCAAAAGTGTTGGTCCCGCAGCCACTATTCTTCAGGATTTCAGACAGCACACTTGAGTGATAATGGGACGCGATTGTGAACATCTTCCGAGTAGAACCGGGTTTTTGGATCTTCCTAAGAGTGCTAGCCCTGGATCATGGCTTTTCAATGCACCAAGAATCAATGAATTTGATGTTTTGGAACTCACATTATGGTCATTCTCCCAAACCGTGACATAGGTTTCAGATTTTTCGAATTCTTTAGTGTATGTTGATTTGAGCCTCAAATTTGACCATCATGCGAGCCGTTCTAGGAGTAATTATAAACATAAGAGTTTTAGTACTCTCATAGATCTTTTGAAAACATTCAATACCCCTCTTTTTGTTAAGTAGAAGTTGAGGTACACTCGTTTGAATATTACTTTGCGCATTACCCAATTTTGCCTTGCATTCCCATTTTTTCTCCTTTGTACCATCTTGTCTTTGGGTAATCCAAATTGAGAGATTTTTGGTTCTCTTTACCACTTTTTCACATCAAATCTGGATTTTGTTTCTTGTAGCCTCATTGAACTTGAAAGTCTACAATTATTTCATAAACAATACATAAACAACAACAAAATGCTTAAAGGCAAGCATAAACTTTAGTAAATGAGGGGGTAAAAATAGGTATTTTTAGCCACGATCAATCCCCCCACACTTATAAAACAAAAGAGAACCAAACATAACACAAAATATATAATTTGGTTTGCAATTTGGAAAGATAACATCCCATCCATTTCAAGTGCATTCATATGACCAATGAATTTCATGTGCATTTATTTCAAAAACTTGTTGACTTTTGTGGCAAGGAGATGCTTAATGCTTCATGACATTTATTTAGGCTAAATAGTACCCATTCAATATCTCAACACATTTGTGTGTGTAGTGTGACATGGGTTTCACATAGTCAAGGTTTATGTCATTATCCAAATGATAAAAGGGATTGTAGCATTTTAGTTTTTAAAACTAGCTCTTCCTTTTCACCAACAATCTACATATCCACTAGC
Source organism: Ophiorrhiza pumila (assembly GCA_016586305.1). NCBI lineage: Eukaryota > Viridiplantae > Streptophyta > Magnoliopsida > Gentianales > Rubiaceae > Ophiorrhiza > Ophiorrhiza pumila. Next base: position 17,131,136 of record BLIW01000011.1, read on the forward strand.
ATACATACACTCATATATTGTATTCAGGATCAATGAACTTTATTCCCTACATATATATAAGTAATTTGATGTGCCTTGGGTTTTTGGCATCTTTATACCTCTACCCGATCATATTAGTTCCATGTACAAATGTCATTTTTACTCAAGAGGAAATCTCATAGAAAACGGATAAGGAATTCAACAAATTAAACACATGCCAAGGTTTTATGGCTTTTTATACCTATTCCCAATCATACAAGTTCCTTTGATTTCAAACTTTCTTTCAAGTTCAAGAGGCAATCTCGCATCGAATTTGGAATGTGTAAAAGTAAGAAAATTAAAACTAAGCCATAGTTCAAATCATATCCTCCAATGCATATGTGTCGAAAATAGTTTTCACAAGATTGATCACTAGGTAAAATGTAAGTTTTATTCATTTTGAAAAAGGCATCCCTAGTTTTCACTTTCTTTCATGACTTAACCTTTCTCATACGTTTCCCCACTTGTGCTTGAGAACAAATGTATTGAAACACAAACTTTTCACACTAGGCTTCAACTTCTATCACTTAGCACTAATATCTCCTCAACCATTAAATCTTCCATAAAAAATTGTATTATTTGTTACACAAAAATTCACTTCCTACATTAGTTCACTTTCCATGGATAGTTATGATCTCTAACAAAGAGTTCAACCTTACACTTTGTTTAAAAAACACAACTTATTCACAAGATCACAAAAATTTTGAAAACATTTACAAATAACAAAACTCTTAACATACGGGATAAAACATACAGTATCAACCCACTAGCGATTCACTAGCACAATAAGCTCCAAATAACAAATATAAAAATATAAAAACTAAAAAACTAACATGTATTGTATCAACAGTTTCAATCATTTCAATCCAATAAGGATGATAATCATTCTCAAATCAAGAAAGCATAAATTCAAGCAAACATGTATCGTCCCACACTTAAAACCTTACATTGCCCATAATGTAAGTAAAAAAATAGTTTAAAGGAATCCCTTAGGTTTTCATTGTACTCCAATATTTGCTATGTTGATTGGTTTGCTCCTAGCTCTATTGTTGTTGAAATGTCCTCCTATGGTTGAATACAACACAAAAAATGTATTATTGAAAAGATGGAAAAACTACATGTCTATAGGAATTACAAGAAGGATTAATCTTTGACATTGTAAACCTAAGAACTTGCACTTAACACTGTAATGCATGCACTTTACCTCACAACTAGGAATGTAAAATCATTAACTCATAAGAACACAACTCATGAAACACAATGTAATACAAGCAAAGTGGCCCCAAAGATGCATTACTCTAAAGACATATTGAATCAAACACATGATATGCAATTCACGCTACCAATGAATTCCATACATGTACAAAAAACAAAGCCACCAACAAGCATCCATTCACTAAGAATTAAACAATGTAAGCAAAGAAGGTACTTCTCATGTAAAGTAAAGCACAAATAAGACCAAGGGAATTCGCGCATAGCTTATGAATTTAAGAATTCAAGTGAATGTTTACTTTATTATGGATGTGGTGATTCAATGGTGTCTCATGCATGTTGTGAATGTGTGTGAGAAGGTGCTTGTGTTGTGCAACAATTAGTAAAAGAGAAGAAGCAATAAACTCAAAAGATCAACTCAATTTTTCTTGTGTTGTGCTTGTGTTGTGATTCAATTTGATTCCTTCTTCTATTTCTGATGAGGTGAATTTATTCACCGTTTATGTATGGTTTATACTTAATTCTTTGGACGTTCATGTTCATTTTTATTCGTTTTAGTGTTTTAATTGTAGGTTTGTTGACCATGGTGTATTCTTGGAAGAGGGAAATCATATGGGAGTCAAATCGGATGCAAAGTGGAGGAAAAATGGAAGAAAGATCACGAAATTATTGAAGAGCATTCTCCATGTCGCGATGTCAATACCTTTCACATCGCGACGTGGGTGCACGTCGCGATGTGGACCCTCCACGTCCCGACGTCAAAAATGCAATTTTTGGTTGAATTTTTGGACAAATTTTATGAAACTTCCAGAGAGTTACGTCGCGCGACGTCGGGACCCCTTCCAAGTCGATGTGCCACGACATCGCGCGATGTCAGACCCTGGACTTGCGATCATGAACATCGAGACGTCGGGAAATGTGCAGTTTTACGACTTAATTTTGGAAATTTGCGATTTTGGCCCACATTGAGACTTCTTATCCGACAAGGCTTTCATGAAGGACTTATGTGCGAATATTTTCACAGAATAACTATAAAAAGGGCTAGGGTTACAGCTTTTGAGGGTGTGACAACTTTGAGAGAGCTTAAGCAAGGGCTTTTCTTCTTTGTAATAGGTAGGGTTTCAATCTTTTGGCTATTCTTGGAGAATTGAAGCTGTACGGATTGGGAACATCATTGATTATTGAATTCATTATTTTAGGAGTAAAGATTTCTTCCAAGGATTCTCAATTCAAGGTGTTATCTTTCCTTTTAATTTATGTTTTCAATATTGTGCTTATTTAATATTATTATGATGATGTTTGATTTAGCCATGCTAGCTAAACCTATTGTACTCTCGAGATTATGAATAAGGGTTTGTGTGCTTAATTTACATCCTATGTTCTATCTTATGGTCTTTGTGGAATAAGTTTTGCTGTGTTCTTCATAATTATGTATAATTTAAGGTCTGAATTATGCATGATGAATATTTTCTTATAGTGCAGTAAATTGCTTAGAGATAACTTGCTTTGATCTTACCTTTAGCCTGATAGGAGGATTAGAGTGGGTTGTTTGGGATCTATTATGGGTTGGTTGTGAATTTGTTAGATTAATTTTACCTTAATTCTTACCTTTAGCCTAATAGGAGGAATTAAGGGGAATGGTTTAGCATTAGCGTGACTGGTTCAGGCGTTGCCTTAGCCTAATAGAGCGGTTGAACTTGAGGGTTTGGTTGAGCTGGTTAGTTGCACTAGGTTTCGGATTAATTAAGGAAGTAAATTTTGCCTTTAGCCTAATAGGAGGGTTTATTGAGTTAGTTAATATCTAAGTAGTTAAGTGTTTAAATCATTCCTTGCCTTTAGCCTAATTGGAGGGCGTGAGTTATAGTATTTACCCTTGTTTTGCATTACCATTGATAGGATGTAAGTGTGTGCCTTATAAGTAACCCTAAAATATAATCTCGGGAGTACACTTGCTTAACTTGAGTTTTAATTAAATCACCATTTCAGTTTTAGTTCTTTATATTTATTTTCTATGCTTTAGTTTGATAATTACAAAAACAAAAAAATATTTTCTTTAGAGTTTCAACACAATCCTTTCCTCGTGGGAACGAACTTGCTATACTATCACCTTCACGGGGTTGTTTAGCATTATTTTTGAGTAGGGGTAAATAGCAACCACGATCACAATTTATTACATATATTTGTTCCACGTCAAATTTTGGCGCCGTTGCCGGGGAAAGCAGTCGTGTTGAAATTTTATTTTATTTTGTTAGTTTTAGTTTTAGTTTTAATTTTATTACATCCTTTTAGTACTGTTGCTATTCTTTTCTTTGTATGCCCAGGACAAGATCTTCTGGTCTAGCGGAATATCCAAACAACCCTGAACTTGCACGGACTTTGCGTGTTAAGAAGAAATTGGAATTCGAAGCAATGGCTGCACATCGTAATCAGCCCAATGTGGTAGTACCTCCAGCAGGTGTAGTTCCTCCAGCGGGGGACCCTCTCGGAATTCCACAAGCTCAACCAGTGGTACCACGACGTCGGTATGGTGATCATTATGAGCCTCTAATGGATAACTTGGATTCCCCTTTTATTGACACTGGAGAGCACTTTCAAATCCCGCCGGCTTTCATAAATTTGATTCAAAATGGCCAGGTTTTCCATGGATTGAGTACTAAGGATCCACATGCACATTTAAGGACATTCCTTAAAGTGTGTAATACGAGCAATCTTCCACATATCCCACATGATGTTTTAAAGAGAATGTTGTTTCCTTTTTCTCTTCAAGGAGCAGTTGAGAGATGGTATGACTCTATTAATGGGGCACGAATTGAAACTTTTGATGAAGTTGCGAAGAGGTTCATGACTAAATACTTTCCTCCATCCCGAATGGACAAGATTCGGATGGATTTCATGCAGTTTCGTCAAGGAGAAAATGAGTCATTCACTGAAGCATGGGATGGATTTCGTGAGCTTTTCTATAAATGCCTAAACAGTGGGTTGGAGCTGGGAAGAAAGCTAAATTTCTTTTGCAATGGACTCAATTTTGATACTATGCATTTGGTAAATCTTTCAGCTGGAGGAAATTTGCGTGATAAATCACCAGAAGAAGTTGAAGAGATTTTTGAGCGTATAGTAAGTAATGAGCTAATGTTGCCCACTGAAAGAAGTACCCATGGAAGATGGCAAATTGTAATGTTAGAGTTGAATAAAACAGCCAACTTGGAAGCACAAATGATAGCCATGCAGAGCCAACTTGCTAGTATTCATGCATCATTGACAAACAAAGTCACGTCATCTTGTGGATTATGCCAAGGAGCGCATCATATGGATGAATGCCCTCAAGTCACTAATGAGCCAGTCCAGTATGTCAATTACAACCAAAATACTAATTCAAATCAATAGAAACCATCCGGTGGAAATTAGTGATCTCAAGGAGAACAAAATCGCCCACAGTATAATTCATCAAGACCAACCTATCCACCTGGCTTTGGAAACCAACAAAACACCCAGAGTGGTACTTCACAAGCAATAATAGATGATGTTATAACTGTGTTGGGGGCCAAGATGGAAAAGCTTTTTAAAGAATGCCAACGGCGACAAGACATTACTGACAAAACACTCGAGATTTTTTTAGGAATGTTCAGGGAACATAAAGCTCTCCTTAAAAATATGGAGAGTCAAATTGGCCAACTTGCAAATGAAGTGTATAATAGACCTGCAGGAACTTTACAAATACGAATGGAGTAGCTTTTGAGTTCTATTCCACACGTTTTCCACAATTTTTGGATCGTTGTTTCTCAATAATCACGAACAAGCAACAAACAACACAATGCAGAATGAAAACAATGAAACGAAACAAGATATTAAACGAGAAGGAATGGAAGAAATCAACCAAACCCCAACGTTAACACAAATAGATTCAGTCCAACTAATGTAAATAAAAAGTTAAACTTCCTCAGTTTGGCGTGTTCTATAAATCTAGAACGGGTAAGCTCAACCTAAAGCTCCTCACTAAAGGTTTTTGCGGGTCTTATGATTGTTCAACTAAACTTAGAAGAACTCTCACGTTTTCTCTCAACTTATCACAGCTGGAAGAAGGTTTTAGCAAAGCTAAACTTTTATCAAATTTCATGTGTCATTAACATGTAAAAGAATGCCTTTAAATAGGCTACAAAACAAAACCCTAATGTTATTTTAGGAAACTAAAACTTAAAAGATTAACTTTCCTAAATAACTTTCCTAATTATCATGCAAGATAATTGGATCAAGTAATTACTTAGCCCACAATTAAAACATAAAGACGTAAGCCCATAATTAAATGTTTAATGGACTTAATTATTACAACTCAAAAAATAAATCCTAAGATTAATGAGAATGGCGTGAACACATCAGGAAGCCCAACACGCCATTGCTTGGTCTTCTCGGCCTTTGTGGAATTTCTTCAAGATGGATCATGAATTGTTAATGAAGAAACATGCTTCAAAACTCCTCCTTGAGATAATTGAGATGATTGAGATATCTCGGCCTCCATCGCTTCAAAATGTGATAACAGTAAATTGTGAAAGGCTGCCTTCATCTTTGAACTCCTTGATCTTGTCATTGGCCTATCAAGATTCACCAAAGGATCTTGAGAACTCGGCCTTGGCACCATGGACATGGGTTGATTTCCATCATTCCCTCCCTCCTCGAAAGGATTCTTCCTCGAATCACCTACATCAAATAAAGATAAATAAGTAACATTGAATGTAGATGATACATTGCCATACTTACTTGGAAGTTCGATCTTATATGCATTATCTCTAATCCTTTCCAAAACTCGAAAAGGACCATCTCCTCTTGGATGAAGCTTAGATTTCCTTTTGTCGGGAAACCTTTCTTACCTTAAGAGAATCCAAACCCAATCACCCAGTTCGAAAATCACTTGTCTCCTACCCTTATTGGCTTGCTTAGCATATTGCTCATTACATCTCTCAATGTTAGCTCGAACCCTTTCATGTAACTCCTTAACAAATTCAGCTTTCTTTTGACCTTCAACACTAACAAACTCATTAACAGGCAAAGGCAAAATATCCAAAGGAGTTAAAGGATTAAAATCATACACAATTTCAAAAGGTGAGAAATTAGTAGCACTATACACAGTTCTATTGTAAGCAAACTCAATGTGTGGTAAACACCCTTCCCAGTTCTTTAAGTTTTTCTGAATAAGTGCACGAAGTAAGGTGGACAAAGTCCTATTAACTACTTCAGTTTGTCCATCAGGTTGTGGATGAGCAATAGTAGAAAACAACAACTTAGTACCCAACTTATTCCAAAGAGTACGCCAAAAGTGAGACAGAAATTTAACATCTCTATCACTAACAATACTCTTAGGCATTCCATGCAATCTTACAACCTCCTTAAAGAACAAATCAGCAATATGTGTAGCATTATTAGACTTAGCACAAGCTATAAAATGTGACATTTTACTAAATCTATCAACTACAACAAATATGCTATCATGACTATTGGGTGACCTAGGCAAACCAAGTACAAAATCCATAGAAATATCAATCCAAGGATGACTAGGAACAAGCAAAGATTGATACAAACCATGAGGCATCACTTTAGATTTTGATTGTTTACACACAATGCATTTATCACAAACACGTTTAACATCTTTAATCATGTTAGGCCAATAAAAGTGTTCACTCAAAACAACAAGTGTTTTAGCAATACCAAAGTACCCCATTAACCCTCCCCCATGGGTTTCTTTAACAAGTAAAACACGAATGGAACTTTGGGGAATGCACAATTTATCTTTTCGAAACAAGAAACCATCATGCACATAAAAATCACCATTCGGTTTGGTCTTACAAATCTCATAGGCGGTGGCAAAATCGTGATCATGCTCATACAAGTCATTAATCAAATCAAAACCAAGTAACTTAGCATGCAAGTAAGTAAAGAAAGTATACCTCCTAGACAGTGCATCAGCTACAACATTATCTTTACCAGACTTATACTTAATCACATATGGAAAAGACTCAATGAATTCTAACCATTTAGCATGCCTCTTATTCAACTTACCTTGAGTCTTCAAGAATTTAAGGCTTTCATGATCAGAATAGATTATGAATTCTTTAGGCCATAAATAATGTTGCCAAACTTGTAATGACCTTACCAAAGCATACAACTCCTTGTCATAAGTTGCATACTTCAAAGCTGCCCCATTAAGCTTTTCACTAAAGTAAGCCACGGGCCTTGATTCCTACATCAAAATAGCACCAATACCAATCCCGGAGGCATCACAGTGTATTTCAAAAGCTTTACTAAAATCAGGCAATGCAAGCAAAGGGGCATGAGTCAATTTATCTTTCAAAGTGTTAAAAGCATTTTCATGTTCCTCATTCCATGCAAAGGTGACATTCTTTTTAACAAGTTCATTTAAAGGTGCAGCTATAGAACTAAAGTCCTTAACAAACCTCCTATAAAAACTTGCTAATCCATGAAAGCTTCAACATCACTAGTATTTTGTGATCTCGGCCAATTTATGATTGCCTTGACTTTTGACTCATCAACAGAAATACCTTGAGAACTAACAACATAACCCAAAAAGATAATAGATTCCATGCAAAAAGAACACTTTTTGAGGTTAGCATAAAGTTTGTTCTCACGTAAAACAACAAAAACTAGCTTAAGATGTTCAACATGTTCATCTAGTGATTTGCTATAAATAAGGATGTCATCAAAGTAGACTACCACAAAATTACCAATAAAGTGACGAAAAACATGATTCATAAGCCTCATAAAAGTACTAGGTGCATTAGATAAACCAAAAGGTATAACTAACCCTTCATACAACCCATACTTTGTTTTGAAAGCAGTTTTCCATTCATCACCTTTTTTCATGCGAATTTGGTAGTATTCACTTTTCAAATCAATCTTGGTAAAAATAGTAGAACCATGCAATTCATCAAGCATATCATCTAATCTAGGAATTGGATGCCTATACTTAATGGTAATCTTATTAATAGCACGGCAATCAACACACATCCTCCAAGACTCATCCTTTTTAGGAACTAGAATAACAGGAACTGAACAAGGGCTAAGAGACTCACGTACAATACCTTTGTTAAGGAGTTCATCCACTTGACATTGAATCTCTTTGGTTTCCTCTGGATTTGCTCTATAAGCTGGACGATTCGAAATTTGAGCTTCTGGTATGAAATCAATTTGATGTTCTATACCTCGAACTTGTGGCAATCCAATTGGTAAGTCCTCGCGAAACACATCACTATATTCCTACAAAAGAGAGTAAACAGCACTAGGATGAGAAGCAAGGTGATCACTATCAACAATAAGTACAAAATCCTTGCGAATCATTAAGTACAAAGGCTGTCTATCTAGTATAGCTCTCTTAATCTCCTTAGAAGAAGCAAAGTAACAAGACTTCCTATCAACTATCTCACGACCCACACTATTACAAGATGAAGATGAGTTAGCTATTACATTTTGTTTCTCTTGATCTTTCTTCTCCTTGGCGGCATTGAAATATCTACAAGCTTGAACAATTTTAGCTTGATCTTCAAAAACTTGGAATGGAGTTAAAGCACAAAGATTGTACTTCTTACCCTCAAAGTCGAAACTATAGTAGTTTTTCTTGGCATGATAAAGTACATCACGATCAAATTGCCATGGTCTACCAAGTAAAATATGACTAGCTTCCATGGGAACAACAAAACATACAACTTGATCAACATATTTCCCAATGGTAAAAGTAAACTTCACTTGTTTAGTCACACAAGTTTCGGCTGAATTATTTAGCCATTGAAGTCTATATGGCTTGGGATGTTTCATGCAATTAAAATTCAGCTTGTTAACAAGTAAGGTGCTAGCCACATTGGTACAACTTCGACTATCAATGATCACACTACATACCTTATTTTGAACCATGCATCTAGTGTGGAAGATATTTTCTATTTGCATTAAATCTTCATTGATTTGTGGTTGCACATTAAGAACTCTTCGAGCAACTAAAGAAAAAGCACCAACCTCATATGTTTCAAGATCCTCACTTCCTTCACTTTGGTACTTCTCTTCAAGATCTAGCATGTCGGCACATTCCTCATCACTTTCAACCTCTCCTTGATCATTCAAGAACATCAATTTCCGAGTTGGGCAGTCGGCTTGTACATGCCCAAAACCTTGACACTTATAGCACTTAATATCTCTCAACCTTTGGGAAGGTTGTGGCGCCGATTTAGGAGCAACTTCAGCAATCTTTGGGACTATTTTTGGAAATCTTGATGTCGTATTTGAAGGCTGGTTTGGAGTGAATTGGCGTGGCTTTGTTGATAGAGTGAAAGGAGCCACATTTGGTTTGGCACTTCTTTGCCAATGCGGATTAGGTTGTGTGAACCTTTGCTTTCCTTTCATGTGTCTTTCAATCTTTATTGCTTTATGACCAAGCTCAGTAATATCAACGTCACTTTGAAGATCCACATTGTATGCTAACTCAGAATTCATACCTAGAAGAAATCTTTCAATGGTTGAATCCGGATCTTCATGAACATTAGCCTTGATCATAAGAGCCTCCATCTCATTATAGTATGCTTCCACTGAATTACTTCCTTGCACAAGTGTGTGCAATTGCCTATTGAGTTCTCGATTAAAGTGTTAAGGGACATATTTCTTGCTCATAAGCAATTTCATTTGGTTCCAAGTCGTGACTGGAGCTTCGCCATCTTGGCGTCTAGTTCTCATTACGTCCTACCATAAGCTAGCATAGTCCTTGAGGTGGATGAAGACCAAACGGTATCTTTTATCAACGGGATAGCTATTGCCTTCAAAGAAGTGTTCAAGTTCTCGTACCCAATCAAAGAATGCTTCGGGATCCGCTTTTCCATGAAAAGTAGGTAATGTCAATTTAACAGAACTAATTGAAACGTCAGACTTTTTACCAATTTTTGTAAAACCAACAAACTCCTCCTCCTCATCATCGGATAGAACTTCTTCAAAGTTGATGTGTCATGAGGTGGAATTCTTTGTACGGCGTTTTGGATTGGAAGCAAAACTATCCACTTGCAATTGCAACTTTTGAATCATATCAAAAAGTACTTTCATGTCAGATTTCTGTGCACCTTGAGATACAGTGTTATCTCCTTCCATTGTACCTGCAAGTTAGTGAAAACAAGAAGAAAGCAAGTGTAATCCTCACAGGTTCTCACTATATGGTGAGTAGATGCTCTCCTCTCTAGTGTAAAGGCTTTTCTCGTGTATGCCCTATCTAAGCTCTCAACAATGTTTCTCTCAGACTAATTGAAACTTACCGTTCAACAATTTATATAACAAGTCTCAACCAATTAGTTCAACAAGTCAATTCACACAAGTTAAACCAAAGAAGTTTGAAAAGAAACATGTCAGAAGAGTATTTTAAAGATCACGTATAGGGTATAACATGGTTTATTTCAGAAAACTACGAAATTAGCAACTAGGCAAGAAAGCAAGATGAATGATTTTTGATTTCACCCAAGCAAGATATGTCAGGACCAATATTGATGATTTTCAAACACAACTTAAGAACACTTAGTTCTTGCAAAGTAAAACAGCAAATAATAAAGAAAAAGTTCCGAAGATTTATATATGTTTTTGATTTTTTTTAATTGACCGTCTTTTTTTTTGATCGGTCTCTTTTTTTTTCTCTGACGAGTTTCGGACGCTAGTTTCGGACGCCTGTCTTAGTTTCGGACGACCGAAACTAAATTGCTGGGATGATGACATTTTCTGTCGAGTTTTGGACGCTAGTTTTGGACGCCTGCCTTAGTTTCGGAGGGCCGAAACTGTCGCGATTGGGCGAAAAAATCTGATTTTTCTGACGAAATGTTTTTTGGAAACTTTTGATGAAACCCTACTGATGTTTTTGACGTGCGACTCAACAATGAAAACACAAGGAATTCAACACTATGAAGACAATTCAAGAGTGTAGAATGTAGACACCAAAGAAACACAAAAGATCAGCAAGAAAGCAACACAAGGAAATTTCTCAAAAACACAAAAAAGAAAAAAAAAGAACAAGATGTTTTCGGGCAGAAATCAACAAAGATGTTGCATGCGAATTTGACAAAATTTAAAGGCTGAACTAAGACGACTTAAGTCAGTAATAAGGACAAAATAACAACAAGAACATGCAAGAACATCAGCAGATTTTGACGCAAAACTGCAATAACAACGAAGCACAAAACAGCAAGAACGAAAACGGATTAACCTGAATTTGGAAACAACCTGTCTCTGATACCACTTGATATGAATAGAGTAGCTTTTGTGTTCTATTCCCCATGTTTTCCTCAATCTTTGGATCGTTATTTCTCAATAATCATGAACAAGCAATTAACAACACAATGCGGAACGAAAACAATGAAACGAAACAAGATATTGAACGAGAAGGAATGGAAGAAATCAACCAAACCCCAACGTTAACACAAATAGATTCAGTCCAGCTAATGTAAATCAAAAGTTAAACTTCCTCAGTTTGGCGTGTTCTATAAATCTAGAACGGGTAAGCTCAACCTAAAGCTCCTCACTAAAGGTTTTCGCGGGTCTTATGATTGTTCAACTAAACTTAGAAGAACTCTCACATTTTCTCTCAACTTATCACAGCTGGAAGAAGGTTTTAGCAAAGCTAAACTTTTATCAAATTTCATGTGTCATTAACGTGTAAAGGAATGCCTTTAAATAGGCTACAAAACAAAACCCTAATGTTGTTTTAGGAAACTAAAACTTAAAAGAATAACTTTCCTAAATTACTTCCCTAATTATCATGCGAGATAATTAGATCAAGTAATTACTTAGCCCACAATTAAAACATAAAGACGTAAGCCCATAGTTAAATGTTTAATGGACTTAATTATTACAACTCAAAAAATAAATCCTAAGATTAATGAGAATGGCTTGAACAATCAGGAAGCCCAACACGCCATTGCTTGGTCTTCTCGGCCTTTGTGGAATTTCTTCAAGGTGGATCATGAATTGTTAATGAAGAAACATGCCACAAAACTCCTTCTTCAGGTGATTGAGATGATTGAGATATCTCGGCCTCCATCGCTTCAAAATGTGATGACAGTAAATTGTGCAAGGCTGCCTTCATCTTTGAGCTCCTTGATCTTCTCATTGGCCTATCAAGATTCACCAAAGGATCTTGAGAACTCGGCCTTGGCACCATGGACATGGGTTGATTTCCATCATTTACCGAGTGTCACTTTCCCTAATCTATAGGGAAAAAAGTAATGCAATGTTGTTACACTTCGAAGTGGTAAGCAATTGCAATCTCCTATTATTAATGAAGCAGGCTCCCCAAAGGATGATCAAGATGCTGTCAAGGTTCAAATTGAGAATGAAGATTTACCCAAGCAAGCTGAACATAAGAAAGGTAGTGCAAGTAAAGGGAGAAAGAAAAATGCTCCAAGTGCTTTTAATTTTCCAGAATGTGCTCCACCACCAACCTTTCCTCAAATGATTCAGCCATCAAAGAAGAAGATTTTGTTTAGCAAATTTGTTGAGATGATTAAGCAGCTCCATGTGGAAATTCCTTTGTTGGATTTGGTGAAGACATTGCCTACTTATACGAAATTCTTGAAAGATCTAATTTCAAATAAGGAGCAGATTTTACAATGTGAAGAGGTAATTCAATTGAATGAGGTTGGGCAGTGCTTAATGAAGAAAAATCTTCCTCCTAAGCTAAAAGATCCAGAAAGTTGCACAATTCCATGTAGAATTGGCTCAAGATATTTTGCTAAGACATTATGTGATTTGGGTGCTGGTATTAACTTGATGCCTTATTCTATAGCTGCCAGTGTGGGCATGGGTGAGCAAATCAAACCGGTGGCTATAACACTTCAATTGGCTGATAGATCCATCATCACTCCTATGGGTATTATCGAGGATGTTTTGGTAGCAGTTGACAAGTTCACAATTCCAATGGACTTTATTATTTTGGATATGGAGGAGGATGAGGAGGTTCCTATCATATTTGGAAGACCATTTTTGGCACTTGGAGATGCTTTAATTGGCGTACGCAGCAAGACAATCACTTTTCGTGTCAATGGCGAAGAGGTAACATTTAATGTGAATTACGCTATGAAGCATCATTGGGACATTAATACTTGCTTTTTCATGGATGTTGTTGAAACTTCAGTTATTGCATGCAATCCCATGAAAATATGTAGTGTTAATGATAATGCATCTTTAATGTCTATAACTGATTCTGAGTTGATTAAGATTGATGAAAATATAGCATTAGAGTTGAAAAATATTGTTGAATGTGTTTTCATAGATACTTCCATTTTTGAGATAACTGATGATGTGGAGGTGCATAAAACTAAATATCATGTTAGTTTAAATGAGGAAGATTTGCATATTTTTCGTGAAATAGCTAATATGGTATAGAGTTGTTTTATTGATACTTCTATATTTGAAATTACTGATGAATTCATTGAGACCATGGAAGCAAACCTTTGGTGGATTTTTGTAGTTCAAACAGGGGGATAGAAAATATGCCAAAGTTAATAGTGGAAGAAGAAAAGGAGGAGCCTATCTCGGAGGTGCAAAAGTGGTACAAAGTTAAGTTCATTGAACTTGCTCCTCAAATGCATGAGCTCAAGTTCCTCCTTAAAGGCTTGCAAAAGAAGCCTTATGCTAGAAGACAAAGTGTTTGTGAAAGAGCATTCTTTTGGTATAAGGATGGGTATTTCGAGTCTTGAAGGAGAAGGCAATAGTAATACGGTCTAGCTAGGGACCAAATAAACCTAGAACTACCTTATCACCTTTCTTTTAAATTAATAGTTTTTATGTTTTTATTTTTAGTTGATAGTTTGAATAAAGAAGAAGGCTACTTGAGACATTGTCAAGGCCTCAACCGCACAACAAGTTTGCTGGGAATGACATGGATAATAGGTGAATTCTTTCCTTTTCTCTCACATTGAGGACAATGTGTATTTTAAGTGTGGGGGGTATGAAATTCATGTTATTTATTTCATGTTGTTTTGTATGTCTTTATGCTTAATTTCCTGGGTTGAAGTGTGGTTGTTATGCTTTGATTAATGGTCAATTAGTTTTTCTTAGTAGTTTTGTTATTTTCATTGTCAATTTAAGCATTATTAAGGTAATTAAGTTAATGAAATTAGGATTTATTTTAAATTTTTAATTATGTCCAATTCGTATTAGTTATTCCCTTGAGTTAACCCTAGTTCGTAAATAAGTAAGATGTTAATGATAACTCTTTGCATAATTACACCATGGTTTTAGGAATTTTTTGTGTAGTATCCAATTTTTGAAATTTTGATCTTGTTGTGATAAATGTTATGTTGCCAATGATTGGATTTTTATCGAAAGATTCGATGTGGGATAGGAAAATAATATACTATCTAGAGGGAGTCGGGTCTTTGATGGAAAGTTTAGCATTTTGAGTCAATCGTTTTTATGCACTTAGGGGAACTATTGAGGGAATTGACGAGTATGTAATCATTAAGTAGGTTGGTGTGTTTTTAACGCTTTGTTTAGTTGAAACTTATATAACTCGCTTAAAATGTGTTCTTTAATAATTGTGCTTGCATAAATGTTTGCACTTAATGCTTTTACATTTTTCAGCTTGTTTTGCTCATACTATCATCCCTCTATGAGATTGTTTTTAATAATAACCCTAAGGGAACTCATATGGATGGTAATGGAGATTAGAAGCCGTAAGACTTTAGCTTCATATTGCCACTCCTCTGCGAAACTGCTCTTAAACGAAAAGTAAATGGAGAACTTGCATAAGTGGGAATGGGTCTAAAACCCGAAGGTGAGACAGTACTCCAGGTGGATGTCACGGGATTTCTAATGAAATACCCTAATTATGTGTGACGGTCTGAAGGAACGAGTGTTTTATTTATGAACCTAAAGGTTTGCTAAGCGAATCCTCATTAATATGAGTTTAATAATGAATTGTTAATATGTTAGTGAGGAAAAGTTGAGACGAAGACTTAGTTGTTGGAACCCTGATTTATGGCGTGGTTGTAGATAAGTTATGAACTGAGGTGGAACCTATCGCAGACATACACATGGTTGGCTCAACATGTCTAAATGAGTACATTAATGTGCTTTGATAACTTTTGGGGACGTATATTATGTGTACTTGACATTTGAATACTTGAGAGTATGAGGCATTTATATGACATTTGTTCTTTAGATCGAATTGATGAAGTTGGATGCATTTTGTTGTAATGTGTCAGAATTTTGTTAGGGTCTTTGTGTTAGACTTTTGTTTAGGTTTGTTATTTTGTGATTTCATTTGTTCGGGGACGAACAAAGCTTAAGTGTAGGGAAAATTGATGAGGTGAATTTATTCACCGTTTATGTAGGGTTTATACTTAATTCTTTGGACGTTCATGTTCGTTTTTATTCGTTTTAGTGTTTTAATTGTAGGTTTGTTGACAATGGTGTATTCTTCGAAGAGGGAAATCATACGGGAGTCAAATTGGATGCAAAGTGGAGGAAAAATGGAGAAAAGATCGCGAAATTATTAAAGAGCATTCTCCACGTCGCGACGTCAGTACCTTTCACGTCGCGACGTGTGTGCACGTCGCGATGTAGACCCTCCACGTCGCGACGTCAAAAATGCGATTTTTGGTTGGATTTTTGGATAAATTTTATGAAACTTCCAGAGAGTTACGTCGCGATGTCGGGACCCCTTCCACGTCACGACGTGCCGCGACGTCGCGCGATGTCAGACCCTGGACGTCACGACGTTCGTGGACGTTTAGACGTGCGATCATGCATGTCGAGACGTCGGGAAATGGCGCAACTTTACGACTTAATTTTGGAAATTTGCGATTTTGGCCCACATTGAGACTTCTTATCCGACAAGGCTTTCATGAAGGACTTATGTGCGAATATTTTCATAGAATAACTATAAATAGGGCTAGGGTTACAGCTTTTGAGGGAGTGACAACTTTGAGAGAGCTTAAGGAAGGGCTTTTCTTCTTTGTAATAGCTAGGGTTTCAATCTTTTGGCTATTCTTGGAGAATTGAAGCTGTACGGATTGGGAACATCATTGATTATTGAATTCATTATTTTAGGAGTAAAGATTTCTTCCAAGGATTCTCAATTCAAGGTGTTATCTTTCCTTTTAATTTATGCTTTCAATATTGTGCTTATTTAATATTATTATGATGATGTTTGATTTAGCCATGCTTGGCTAAATCTATTGTGCTCCCGAGATTATGAATAAGGGTTTGTGTGCTTAATTTACATGCTATGTTCTATCTTATGGTTTTTGTGGAATACGTTTTGATGTGCTCTTCATAATTATGCATGATTTAAGGCCTGAATTATGTATGATGAATATTTTCTTAAAGTGAAGTAAATTGCTTAGAGATAAGTTTCTTTGATCTTACCTTTAGCCTGATAGGAGGATTAGAGTGGGTTGTTCGGGATCTATTGTGGGTTGGTTGTGAATTTGTTAGATTAATTTTACCTGAATTCTTACCTTTAGCCTAATAGGAGGAATTAAGGGGAATGGTTTAGCATTAGCGTGACTGGTTCAGGCGTTGCCTTAGCCTAATGGAGCGGTTGAACTTGAGGGTTTGGTTGAGTTGGTTAGTTGCACTAGGTTCCGGATTAATTAAGGAAGTAAACTTTGCCTTTAGCCTAATAGGAGGGTTTATTGAGTTAGTTAATATCTAAGTATTTAAGTGTTTAAATCTTTCCTTGCCTTTAGCCTAATTGGAGGGCGTGAGTTATAGTATTTACCCTTGTTTTGCATTACCATTGATAGGATGTATGTGTGTGCCTTATAAGTAACCCTAAAATATAATCTTGGCAGTATACTTGCTTAACTTGAGTTTTAATTAAATCACCATTTCAGTTTTAGTTCTTGATATTTATTTTCTTAGCTTTACTTTGATAATTACAAAAAAACAAAAATATTTTCTTTAGAGTTTCAACACAATCCTTTCCTCGTGGGAATGAACTTGCTATACTATCACCTTCACGGGGTTGTTTAGCATTATTTTTTAGTAGGGGTAAATAGCAACCACGATCACAATTTATTACATATATTTGCTCCACATCAATTTCCTTTGACATTTTTTTCCTTCTTTTTTTGGCATTCTCTTGGACTCCTACCAAGAAGAACTGCACCTAATTCACTACAAAACAAGAAAATAAACTACTCAAAACAAAGATAAAAAAACTAAGATCGAAAGGAAAGAAAAAGAGATTAGAAGTAGTTCTAGGTTTATTAGTCCCTAGCTAGACTTTATTAATGTTGTTACTCCCTCAAGACTTGGAGTAACCATCTTGGTACCAAAAGAAAACCCTTTCATAGCATATGCTTTTCCTCTTGTAGGGAACTCTTTGAATCCCTTTGAGGAGGGGCTTGAGCTCAAATTCATGAGGAGCAACTTTCATGAATTCCACTTTGTACCATTCTTGCTCCCCCTTTATAGGCTCCTCCTCACCTTTTTCCAACTTGATAAATGGGATTACCATAGACTTTTCAATCCTTTAAGCTCATGTTTCCTCTCTCGTGTTTAGCATTAGTTCCTTACAAGGCTTTAATAATGGCTCACTATGGCTTGATACTGCCTTAAATGAGTCCAACCTCGATTGCCTTTGTTCGATAATTTCATTCAAGTTCTTCAAGAGTGTGGACTCTTGAACTAGTGAAAATCTAACTGTCATTGCCTTGCATTTGACACCTACAAGAAACCAACGTTTTAATGTGGCTTGAATAACATATATAGATTTAGTTACACTAGTCATTTGAGCTTGGAGCCTAAGATATTTATCATTACACTCATGATTATCAAAACATGAGAGAGAAGGAAATTTAAAAAAATCAGTAGCACTAAGTTCGAAGCACTCCCAATTTTCTAGTGGACGAATGTCACCGAATAGAATAGATGTTACTTGTATATCATCCACCCCAATTGGTTGGTCAATGTGATAAGGCTCAAGGGAATCCCTAACAAACCTAGACATATTTGGGCAAAAAACCAATACCTAAACAAGAAAAATAACACAAAAAATAAAAATAAATGAACGTAAAATAGCAACTAAAACACCAAAAATAGAAATTAAATCACAAAATTCAAGACACCAAAAAATGTAAAAATAATACCCAAAAGCAAAAAACATGAAAACATGTGCACTTACTACTCAAGATACCAAACACTAATCTTAACACAAATAGCCCATCTCCGGCAACGGCTCCATTTTGTTTATAGGCTAGACATATAACCTAAACAAATACATACCCTAACTCTAAAAATGTAGCACTTGGAAGCAAGGGGTCAAATTCCACAGAGAGGGGAGTCTTGTTAAGAGTTTGTGTCTAATACGTAGAGTAATGAAAATTGCAATTAAGGAAAGAAAACAAGATAAAATGCAACAAGACTAACCCTACACTAAAGTCAACTTAATTGATCTAGGACTTTAGCTTCAAAATTAGGGAGTAGAAATCAAGTAGATAAGTGTATCATTGGAATTTAGGCTTAGGTTTCTCAATAATTTGTAGCTTTGGTGATTCATGTGATAGCTTGATGAATATGGTTTAATGCTGTCTGATGGAAATTTGGTATATAAGACTATTACCGGACCAAACTTAACCACAATTAATCGACCAATCAAGCCAATGGATTCTATGTCATTGCAAATTTATAACTTCCAAGCCAAGCCCCTAACTAGGTTGTCAACCTAGTCTAGACTTGGTTTCCATATGCTTAGAGCTAATTCATGGAATAGAGTCAATCAACATTATTATTGACAAAGAGCACTCTTCATCACAATATGCAATGGATTAATATTCTACTCACAATATGACCTAATTCTCACTTTAAGTAGTCAAGGATATTGCACAAGAAACGTGACCTTAAAATCAAGCATATGAAACATATAATCAAGCCCGAAACATTTTATCACTATACAAACAAATTATCAAAAGCCCATAGCTTAATTTCAAAGATGCCACACAAATTAGCCCATTATGGCTAATTAGAGCAAACCCAAATAGTAAATTAAGCAATAAATTTAGCAAGAAAGTGCATAGGAATAGACAACCAAATATGAGGAAACATCCCAAATGTTAATTCCAAGCTAAAGATCCAAGCTTCTCTTTGATTTCCACTCCAATTAGCCAAGAGTTAATAGAATTCTCTCCCAAGAAATGACAACATCAAGAACATACACTAAAGATGTGCTCTTATGAGCTATTGCTAATTGTGCCCTCGATACCTAACTTATTCTTTTAGAAAGTTTAAATAGTTAATGAAATGACTACAAAATCAATAATAACATAAAGTACACAGATTATTCTAAAATAGGGACAAAAATACAATTTTTAGATAGTGTTGGTCCCGCAACCACTATTCTTCTTGATTTTAGATAGCACACTTGAATGATGTTAGAATGCGATTTTGAAAATCTTCCAGGCAGAACAAGGTGTCTGTATCTTCATAAGAGTAGTAGCCCTACCTCTTGGCATTTCAATGCACTAAGAATCAATGAAGTTGGAGTTTTGGAACTCACGCTATAGTTATTCTCTTCAACTATGACATAGGCTTCTAATTTTCCAAATTCTTTGATGTATGTTGATTTGAGCCTCAAAATTCGACCATTTGCAAGCCGATTTGGGAGTAATTATAAACATAAGAGGTTTAGTAATCTTATAGATTTTTTCAAAACATCCAATAACTCCTCTTTTTTTTTAGTAGAAGTTGAGATACTCTCATTTGAATATTGCTTTGTACTCTGCCCAATTTTTCCTTGCATGCCCATTTTTGCTCCTTTGTGCCATCTTGTTTTTAGTAATCCAAATTGAGTGCTTTTTGGTTCTCTTTGCCACGTTTCACATCAAATCTAAATTTTGTTTCTTTTAGCCTCTTTGAACTTGAAATCTTGCATTTATTCCATAAACAACACATAAACAACAATAAAATTCTTAAAGGCAAATATGAACTTAAGTAAATGAGGGGGTAAAAGTAGGTATTTTTAGTCCCGATCTGTCCTTCTTGAATAGCATGTTTTTGTCTTTGGCCCTTCCCTTGGATATCATCCATGACGTTCTTTACCTCTTTGAGGTCATTGCTTATGTTTTTGGATACTTGGACATCATCCCTTACATATGCTTCTTGGGTTAAGCTTTCCTTATGGTGAACCTTGTCTTAAATATAATTTGCACTCTCACAGGAGAACAAAGGTTAAGATCATAATACATAAGTAAAGAAAAAGTATGAATCTTGGCCCACGTGGCTAAACAAAAAGGGTTCCTAAGGTTCTTCTAATGTGAGAATTGACCACATCACCCTTGGCAAAACCAAATTAAGCATTATTTAGCCATTAAGTGGAATCACTTAATCTAAACTAATGTTACTTAGGTTATACTAGTCAATTAAGGATAAACTAAGTAACACTAATTCATAACAGCTCTCATTTAACCTAAATAAAAAATAATTATGGTATCATTAAGGGTGAATTGGTCAAACTTGGTAAAATTTGGTCAATTTAGTCAAATTTAGTCAAACTAGTCACACTAGAGTTAAACTAATCTAACTAGGGTTAACTAAGGGTCTTTTTGTTTATAGGTTTAACCATAGTTAACTAGTCAAACAAGGTCAAACTAGGTTCAATATTGTTAATTTGATTAAGCTATGGCTAATTAAAGGAAAATAGTCCTATTTTGGCCAAACTAGTGTTAACTAGGTTAAACTAGTACAAACTTGTAAGACTAGCCTAAACTATGGGTTCTAGCCTAACTAGGGTCTACTATGGTGCCTATAGTTCATGTAGGTTCATGTTTGTCATGGACCATACCTTATGGTCCATGTTGGGAAGGTTAACAAGTGGTCCTAAAACTATGTGTCTTGGTTTGAGGTCAGGAAAAACTAAGGCATAAAGAGTGAGATAAGGGGTTCTGATACCTAACACACACAATCCTTTACACAACACACACATAAGAACATGCAAAACTAAGTGTATTTCTGCCTTGGCACCATTTCCAAGGTAGAACAACATGCAAATACTAAAAACAACAACAAAAAAGTGTAAGTGAGGTGATTTTAGTGTATTTTTGGTGCCACGGCAAAACAATGCCTAAAAATGTCCTAAACTACCTAAAACTGCATGAAATATAAGCGTGAGTGAGAGTTTAGTATATTTCTGCCATGGCACCATTACCATAGTAGAAATATGCTTTGTGTGTGTGTGTCTGTGTTTTGTGTTGTGTTAGTGATTTTTGTATGTGTGTGTGTTTAATGTGTATTTTTGCTATGGAAATGGTGCCACAACAGAACAATGAATGAAAACTACCCTAAATGTCCTTAAATGCTTAAAAGTGCATAGTGTGTAAAGTTGTAGTGTATTATTTCCATGGCACCATTGCCACAACAAAACTAGCATAGAATACCTAAGAATGATCTGTAAGATGAGAAATGATGAAAATTTAGTGTATTTCTACTGTGGCACCATTGCCACGGCCATATTACACATAAAAATAAAGAAGAGCGGAGAAGTGAGGAAAAAAAGTGCACAAAATGCACTTTTGTGTGCATTTCTACCATGGCACCATTGCCACGGTAAAAGTGTGCTTGTGTGTGGGGTGTGTGTGTGTGTGTGTGTTTGTTTGTTTTATGTGCTGTATGTGCTTGGTGTGTCCTAGTTTGGGTTTTAAAGGTTAGTTGTGAACTAAGGTGCCCTAAGAGTTAAAAATTAGGCTATTTGCTAGGGTTTAGTTTGGGAATCGTAGGGCTTATGTCTAAGGTGTGTTAGGTTATGCATGTGTGGTGTGATAGTGCTAAGTTCTAGGCCAAGACCTTGGCTATGTGCCTTGGTGTTTGCCTTGGGCATCTTAAGGGCAAGGTTTTGGTGCATGTGTGCTATGTGTTAGCCTTAAGTGCTTACAACTAAGGCCTGGCTATGTGCTTTGGCCTAGAGGGTGTGGTGCTAAGGTGGTCTTCCTAGGGAAAAACATAGGCCAAAAACATCTTAAGTCTTTACTTGAAATATGAACCTTTACCTCTAAAGAGTTTATTAACTTGGCCAAGGTTCACCTTTATCAGGAGTTGTGCATAAAAAAACCTTAGCTCAACCCTTAGGGCAAACCCTAGGGTTAGGGTTTCTCCTTCCTATCTTTTTCCTTCTCCTTCAACTTGTCGACTTCTTATTGACTTATTAACTATTTGGTCAAAATAGCCTCCAAATATGCCTTTTCATCACTAAAAGCTCTCCATCTTGTAGATTCTACAATTAAGCCCAAAAAGCACTAAAGTACCATAAAAACACTCAAAAAAGGTAAAATCTTTAAGAAACGAGCAATTAGAGATAGTCTAAGACGTACTCTACATTTTGCCATGGCAATAATACACTAAAATCACAATTTGTACACACTTCACTCTATGATTAGCTTAGTTTTCTAGGTTTTTAGTACATTTCTACCGTGGCAATCATGCCACGGTAGAACTACACGACACACTCACACTCATCGCACACAACTCATATAACACACATACGCATGCACACTTGCACTTAGTTTAGGGAAATTCATCCATATCTCTGTCGTGGCATGATTTCCACATAATAAATGCATTATTTTTTCATCTTTTACACTTTTTTTATGTAATTTTTACGTCTTAGTTGTTAGCACATGTAGAACCCATCTTTCTACCTCTAGGTACTTACAATCTCTCTAAGGAATGTATCTCAAACTTTAACCCTCCACACATTTAAAGGACCTTGAGAACCAACCCTTAGGACTTAGATTGCAACTCTAGGCTAGAAGTAGAACATCTTAGGTGGAATATCATAAAAGAGCCTAAGATATAAAGAAAGAGTGAAAAGATGCAAAAAGGAGCAGAAAATAAAAAATTAGAGCAGTTGGCGCGACTTCAGTGATGCTACACCATGAATTGTTCAAGAGGCTAAAACACAACGTGACTTCAGCTAGGCCACGCCAATCAGAGCACTGTAGAAAAAATGGCAGTTCTCACATGGCGTAATGCAAGCCACATCGCGAGGAACAAATAAGAGAATAGCCACAGCGTAACCACACACAGCTTACACTGGCAATAGAAAAGTGAGGAAGCAGAAAATTAACATTCGAACCAAGAAGAAATATTTTTGGTGTTGTTTGGAACAAGTCATGCCATGCAGAGAAAGTACAAGGAGAGTTCAGTAAAGTTTTGCATGGCATGAGCTAGCCTATGCAAGACATCTGTAGAGGTTGGTTCAACATAACTTAGCCTATACAAACAAGTATCAAAGTAAGAAGAAAGAAGAGAGAGTTTGCATAGCTAATGTTTTCCCACGCGAAGTGCAAGATCGGCAGCATGAAAGAAGGCGTGACTTTGCCTAGTCTACACTACATTAAGGAATTTCCAATCCCTAGAGGTGTGCCTGTCTGGAGATTTCATATTGATCTCTAAATATACACTATTTGGATTGGATGGCTCCTACTAGCTCTCCCGTCCTAAGAATCGCACGTGCGAGTTCCCCCGCATCTTCTTGGTCTGTGAAGATACGTTGTTAAGTGCTTTCCTACAAAGGCCAAACCTAAACCTAAACCTATGATTATAGTTGTCCTTTAAAAGAATGGAATATTATCAAGCACCCTTCACTATTTAGGATAGTATTTATAGTTCTACCTTTTTCTTAGCAACTGTCTTTCATGGTTTTAATGTGATTATAGGTATTCGTTTCTTGATTATTTGTGGTATTCACCAACATTGTCGATTCTTACCCTCCATCTTTTGATCTTGGACACCTCACTTGGAATGAAAATAATGATTTTTTATCTTCTAACCTATGTAGGCTTGCTTCAATCCTAGAGATCCCTAAGAAAAACTCAAAGTAGCTGGTCAAAATTATCGTCTTAATAAGGGGTTTGCTCCTACACATTCCATGTTGTATATTAAACTCCTATGTTAATAGGGGCATTGGGAATCCCCAGATACTACTTACTTCGTCGAGTGAGTTATAGAGATTCTGTGGGGTGGTTTTACTAAAGCTGTACGAGATGAAAGTCTTATATATAGTTCTCAGATGGGGAATTCCATCCATCTCAATAAAGTCTATGATTGGTTCGAAGAGCGTTTCAAGATTTAGGCGATTGCAGATGATATAAGTAGTAAATACGTCCCCCCAACCCGCTCAACTAAAAAATCTCTTAAAAAAGGACTTACGGACCGATCATGGCACTCATTGATTGGAAGAGTGTAGCTTAAGCTTATGCTGATCCTTACTTAATAGAATAGCCAAATGAATTAGCCATAGAGCTCAACCTTGGTGAAATAGTTGAGTGTTATATCGTAATTAGATCATCCGCAAAAGAGAGTGCTTGACCAGAACAACTGTCAACAAAAACCGCAATTACATAAATAACTACTTCTCCCCTTCTCCGTCTTTAAGGCTTTAAGCCGAACCGTATGGAAGTTGGAAAGAAAGACGACTCACCTTCTCGTAGATATTATACACACTTTTCTAGAGATAGAAAACAAGAGATAAGAACTTTGATTATTGTAAATGTGAAAAATATGTTGATGGGTAAATAAGCCTCCCCATCTTGGAAATGAGAAAAAGTACTATCCACATAGAACTAGTCTACACCAGAATGATTCTTTTTGGGAAAGACCCCAGTCCTGAATGAGTTGGCTCCCCATTTTATGCCATATACATTTAGGCTATGAAAAAAGAAGTATTATAATAGAGAAAGAAGGCAAATCGCCATAAACACCTAGCAAAGATATGGAAAATAAATAAAGTATCCCACGCTAAACTACAGAATTGCTTAGACAGAGCTCGCGTGACCTTCTGCATGTTACGCTATGCAATCCAGGGGCATTTCCATGGTGCAGCTTGAGGCAGCCTACACGAGCTGATGTATTTCTGTACTTGGTGCACTTTTCATACTTTTTACAGCTTTTTACTTTAGTGGTCATTCTCCTACCCATTTTTTATGGTCTAACATGTATTCCTAAGTTTTCTAGAGGCTCATTTACATTTTTAGAACTTAAAAAGTAGCTAGAAAAGGGGACCAAATTTGTAATTAGTACAAGAACAAAAAAACAATAGATTGAGCAACAATTCCTTGAGAGAAAGGATCATCTTCTCCAAGCAAGAACTCCATTAAAGTGAAAAAGCTTGAGAGCAAAACTTTGATTGAAAAAGTGGAACTTTTGATTCAATTGACAAGTGAAGCTTTCATCTTTTGCTAAGGATGACATCATTATGGTTATTTATGGCTTTTATATCAATTTTCTATATGCTAATTGTGCTTGAAGCTACCATGAGTGGCTAAACCTTAAAGGGTGGCCATGGGGATGACTAGTGGGTCTAGTAAAACTTGATATTTTGATGAATCTTTTCTTGGGTATGTTAATGAAGGACCTTGCATGCTTAATTCTAATGGGCTTTTATAGTAATGCACAATTGTAGACTATTGATGCCATGGTTAAACTCCTCGCTATTAGAGTAAAGAACTAGAATATCTTTGCATGGCATCTTAGTAAGGTCATGGGATATGGCTCTAGGTCTGAGGTGATGAAGCAAAAGGGAACGATACCTTTTATTGGTCTTTTTGTAAGGCCATAAGCCCTTCTCCTAGCTGAAAGCACATAAATGGGGTGGAAATCCTACTAAATTGGTTAGATATTGGCTAAAAGACCCGAGGTTAGTTCTTAGTAAGCTATCCACCCTTGAGTCATACAAATTTATGGGTCGCTATAGGTCTTAGTAACTTATAGCCTCTTGATGGAAAACCTCTTGAACCTAGCATCCAAGACAAGAAATTAGTCTAAGTATTGGTTTGAAGCCCACAAGTCACCCAATGGTTTCCCTATTTTATCTTTGTGAGTTCATTTAATTCTTTGTTTTGCATCATTATTGCTAAAATATGAATTCATTCACAACGTTAGAATTCAACTACTTTTTCCAGTTTTTTTGCTTGCAACTTGACAACCAAAGAATCCCTCCCTATGGGATTGATCCTTAAGCTATTTCAGGATAATAGTCTATAGATTATGAACCATAGCACTTGAGGTTTAATTTGTTGATTTGACCATAGGTCTTTACTGAGGTATTGATTGATTTTATTTGTGGTGATTGTGTGACTCTATTAGTAGGTTAATTTATAGCTACACACACTTTTTGTGGTGGCTCAAGTTCCGGGACAATGATGTACATGAAGTTTCACTTGTTTCACTTTTTTCCCTTAGTTTAGCTTTTTTTTTCAGGCAAAGGTTACCCTCTCATCAGGTTTGGAGTTGCTAGCCCTAAAGTTTTATTAAATATAAATAGCGTTTACAAATGTAGAACAATAAACACATTTCCAAAAAAAGTAATCAAAAGAACCAACATAAAAAAATAAGCTTCTTACAATGCAATTGAGGCAATCCTGACCTATCTAAATTAACCAAACCCCGAACTTGTTAGGGAGATCCATAAAATCAAGATAGTCAATTCATTGCTGAGATGAATAACCAAGATTTGCCAATGCATCAATTGAAGCATTACCTTCTCGAAAAACATGCAAAACACTTACAAAGCAGTGATTCAAATGCCAAATAGCTTCCACAGTTTGCCGAATCCTCCAAGGCTGTGGCGCCTTTTTTTAAATAATGGACTGTAGTATGAGGGAATCCACTTCAATCTGAACCAGCCAAAATTGATGAGAAACACAAAACTTCAAACCCTCCAACATAGCAAATGCTTTTGCTTCCATGTTAGTAACATTAATCAAACCCAAAGATAAACCCTCTAAAAACTTGCCCCAATCAACCCTTACAATCACCCCACCTCCTCCATCACCTGGATTTCCTTTAGAACAACTATCCGAATTTAGCTTACGCATACCAAAATTAGGTTTAATCTAATAAACCACCTGAATGTTAAAGCCAGAAGACCGAGCTCTCAAGATGTGCAAACAATCCATAAAAGATCCTACCAATTGCATGCCTAGAAAACTTATTGTACAGCACTCCTTAACGTCTTGCCAAATATTTAGATGAAGCCATTGTACTGACCATCATTTAACCTTATAAAACATCAAATTTCTATTCTTCCACATATGCCAAAGAATAAATCCAGGCAATACAGACAAAACAAATCTTCCAATCTGATTAGCACTCATATTCCAAAACAAAGTGCACCATTCATTAATACTCCTTATTTCATCACTATTGCCATCAAACAAAAAAATTATTCCCACACAAGAACTTAAAAAACACAACACCGAAACACATGTTCCACTATCTACACATCTGTCTAGCAGACCATACGAATAGAAGGGCTATGAATTTGAAAACGACAAAGCCAATCAAAAAAAGGAATCCTACCAAACCATAATTTCACCAAGAAACAGGAAATCTTTAAAGGCATGCCAACTTTCCATAGCCGAGCAATATCTGTATACTCCCTTACTTCTATTACAACCACTCATAGGCAGATAATAAAGAAAAAGCACCAAAAGAGTTAAGCCTCCAAAAACCACCCCTAGCAAAACCAATTGGAGTATCCAAAATATCCTCAACAATTTCATCAGGAAAAATACGAGAATGTTTTCGATACGACCAAGCACCTTGCACAATAAAATTATCAATAAGAGAATAGCCCTTGCTTTTAGTGAACTGAGATAACACACTTAACCCCAACCACCTAGCATGAAACATGTCTATCTCACCCAACTGAGGAAACCAACTAACACATTCTTCAACCCTCAACCTAATATTCAGCATTTGTTTCCAGATATGCGAATCAGTCCATTTATGATCAACTATAGTAGGATGCCTGGTTACACATATTTCTTATTTATAAACTGACTCCATAACGAGAATTCTTCTCGAAATCGGCACCATAACTTAGCAGCCCATGCTTGAACAGAAACATCTAAGGAAGGTAGTCCAAAACCACCCTCATTAAGAGGCTGACATATCAAATCCTAGGAAAAATAGTGATACTTAGACTTACAATCCTTATATCCCCAAAGAAATTGAGCCATAATATTTTCTAACATCTTTATAACAGACCGGGGAGGTTGAATTGTAGCCAGTAAACGCATAGGCATAGCCAAAAAAAACTCGACTCCCTATCGAAAGAACTTCGAATCCCAACCAAAAATGCATTTTTTTATTTTTTCCACAAGGGGAATGAAATTAGTAATACACCTCCTACCAATAGTAATCAGACAGCCAAGATATAAAAAAGGAAATTTTCCTTCAAAATCCAGTTAATCTTCTTATTTTTCGGGCCAAACCAACATTTTTTGAAGAAATAAAAAATCCCGACTTTTGAATGTTTACAAGTTGCCCAGATGAAGCTTGATACTCTTGATTCCATCAAAAATTTAATAGAAACCGGACATTCAACCCTTGGTTTAGCTTATTTTGACTTTTACCTCAAACCAAAACACATAGTCTTGGAAATACTTTTTAACCTTCGCAACATAAAATATTGTGCATTGTCTATTACCAACATGAACTTAGATAAACCATAGGCTTTATAGTGACCCCACCTATGCTTGAACTCTTAGGTTTGGCTAGTCTTACTAGTTAACACTAGCTTTACCTAGTTAAGACTAGTTTGGCCAAAATAGGACCTTAGTTAGCCTCAGTT
Organism: Ophiorrhiza pumila; assembly: GCA_016586305.1. Classification (NCBI taxonomy): domain Eukaryota; kingdom Viridiplantae; phylum Streptophyta; class Magnoliopsida; order Gentianales; family Rubiaceae; genus Ophiorrhiza; species Ophiorrhiza pumila. Next base: position 17,159,961 of record BLIW01000011.1, read on the forward strand.
TAGTTAATTAACACCAGTTGACGTAGTTTGACCTAGTTTGACTAGTTAACCCTAACTAATCCTTGTTAGCCCTAGAAAACCCTCAAAAATACCAGTAAACCCTAGTTAGGTTAGTTGAGTTCTAGTGTGACTAGTTTGACCAACTCATTCTTAATGAAACCCTAGTTAGTTTTATTTAGGTTGAACGAGGTCTAGTTTGACCTAGTGTTACTTAGTTTATCCTAGAGTGACTTGAATGACCTAAGTTCCATTAGTTTGGCCTATATGAGTCAACTTAACTACTAAATAAGGTTTAACTTGGTTTGATCAATGTTGATTTTGTCATTTTTCACACTAAAACTCTTTAGAACCCCTAGCAATCTATGTAGTCTTACCACATGGGCCAATTTTTATGCATATCTTTACTTGATTATTTTAATCTTAACCTTGATTCTCTTACGAGAGTGCACATGATACTTAATCCAAAGTGAATCACAAGAAAAAGTTCAAGCCAACGTGTATATGTAAGGGATGACATCCAAAGATGTGATACATAAGCAATGACATCAAAGAGGAATGAAACGTTATAGATGACATCTAAGGAAAGGACTAAAATGAAGACTTTCCCATCAAGGAGGACCACCTTGTAAATAAAGTGTACAAGCATAATACCTTTTTTGTAAATTATAGAAGTAGAGTTTCTTTCTCTCCAAGTTTAATGTAAGTATAAATAGAAGTTCCCTAAAACATTAAAATGCTCTCATGCTTCCTGAAATAACTCTCCATTATGCTTTTGGAAATTCATTATATCCATTCTCATCTCTCCAATTTGGGAGGAGGAAAGTACTTGGCCAAAAATTTCTTTTGGAGTTACTGAAAAGTTGTAACAACATTTGTTCCCCCAATGGACTTGAACCAATGCTTTGCCTTTCCTCTCAAAGATAATAGAAATAGTGATAAGTTGGTTTTATACCAACTTAAATGAATTAGTTTTTCACTTAGCTTTTGACTTGAATTTTCATGCATTTATGTGGTGAAATGTGCTATTTTGTGCATTATTGTGATATGCAACTGGAGGTGTTTAAATGTTGGAAAAGACCTAAAAATGTGGATAAAATGAGGTAAATGTGTGTTTGGTGTCAAATGAAGTAAAAAGAGAGTTTAAAGGACTTGACTGTTGTGTGGGATTTGAAGAAAACCGAAATATGCCTTTTGGGTTAGAATTGGGGTTTGGCAGATTTGGTTAGTGAAAGTTATTTGAGCATAACTTCCTTAATACTAATCCAATTGGTGAAGTTTCTTTTGATGTTCTGGAAAGCACTTCTAGTGTACTTCAATTCATATGTTTTAACTTTCTTCTAATTCTGTGTGCAAGGTGGAGAAACAGGAGCATCTTTGTAATTGCTACTTCAGATTTTCTTCTTTGACTTCTCATTGCCACATTTTGGTAGAATTAGTATATCTTGGGCTACAGACTTTCAATGATGCTGATTCTTGAACCAATAGAAAGCCAAGCAAAAGATCTAAATCTTTGATGTTTACCACAAAGTCTGATTCAGAACCGAAGACACACGAATTGTGCATAGAAGTAGAAAGATGCGCTGAAGCAAGAGATTTTGTCCACGAGATCTCGTGGACAAAGGAAAAAATGTGAAATTGTGTCCACGAGACCTCCTGGACAAAACAAAAGTGGGAAAACTTTTCTCCACGAGATCTCGTGGGCATGTGAAAGCATGGGCACAAATACTCCACGAGCTCTCGCCATGGAAATTTCCAGCTTCGCCACACTTATGTATTTTGGCCATAACTCTCTCTTCCTAGCTCCGATTTGGGTGATTCAAAAGGCTGTGGAAAGCTAAGACTGGGAACTACAACCTTTGTGCTTTAAAGTGTTCCAAACTCACAATGGATCAGGGTCCGAATTGCGTTGCAAGGAGACAGTTTGTAAGTTTTCAGAATTTGAGAGGTAAAAGGTTCCAAGTATCTTTGCTTGTGTTTTCCTTGCATCTTGGAGCTGAAGTTGTTGCATTCGATGGTTGTTGATGTTACACAGCTTGATGTCACTCTTGGTGCCTACTTGTTACTCACATGTATGCGTAACACTTGTTACACACTTGCACCACAATGCAGAGCTCAAGTGCACACCTTGACACACCTTGCCACTCACCTTGCCGTACTTTGCTGACCTTGCCACTCACCATGCCAAACCTTGCCAAACCTTGCCGAACACACTTTGCCAAGCCTTGCCAAGCCTTGCTAAGTCTTGTCAAGACACTTTGCCCACCTTGCCAACACCTTGCCAAGACTTTGCCAACACCTTGCCAAGACCTTGCCAACACCTTGACATAACTTGCCGCACACATGCCACAACCTTGCCGAATACATGCACCTTGCCACACTTTGCCATGCGCACATGCACCGGACCTTGCCACTCGCCGTGCACACATGCCGCACACATGCACAACACTTTGCCATGCAACTCGGCAACACCTTGCCATGCACCCTCGGCAACACCTTGCCATGTACTCTTTGGCACAACATTTGCACACGTTTTGGCACACCACTCGTGCACAACACAAACATCACCGAACACACACCTCGGCATAGGAATCAAAGCCGGCAGCCATTTATGAATTGCTCCACGAGATCTCGTGGACAAAGAAAAAGTGCCAAAATTTACTCCACGAGATCTCGTGGAAGAAAACAAATGGTGGAAATTTACTCCACGAGACCTCGTGGAAGAACAAATGGTGAAAAAAACTTACTCCACGAGATCTCGTGGAGTATGTTGTGTAGCTGCATGCCAAAATTTTGGCTAAGTGTTGAGATCTTGTGTTGTGTGTGCAGGGTCGGAGAAGGCGTGATCCTGGATGGCACAAAGGCGCTGGAGTTGGCTTGGAGGTGTGCTAGACGTTTGAAGGCGCGAGGAGCCCACGAAGTAAAGGCGGGGAGGGAGCTGACCAAAAAGGGATTCGAAGCAGCAGTTTGATGGCGTGGAAGTCTCTGGCTCGAAGGCGTGAGGAGGCCGATGAAGACGCGGGCTTGTTGGCTTGAGGGCGCTAAAGCTGGTTTGGGTTTTCTTCTCTTGCAGACGGCAGGCAGAAGAGTGAACCTGGAAGGCAAAAAGGCGCTGGAGCTGAACTGAGGGCGCGATCCTTTTGGCTTGAAGGCGTTGGGACAGGCTTGAAGGCTACTACTTGGAATTTCACTTCGGCTGATTTTTAGTCAATTCCTTTTGAGGGTATTCTTGTAATATTGTAACTGTTTTACGTATTGCCTATAAGTGACATTTTCTTAGCTCTATATATAAGGGATGTAGCTAATAAGTATGAGACTTTTGATCCCGAAACCGTTATTCATCATTCATTTTCACATTTTCATAACCAACTTTTGAGAGCTAGAGAGCGGGAATAAAATTTGCAAGATCTACTTTCTCTCTCTAGTTTCTATCTCTAGCTTTTGAGCTCCATTTTCTATTCCGATCAAAGATTTGCTCCTATCATTGTAATTCTCATATCAATTAAGGAAGCTCTTGGAAGAATTCAATTGGTAAACTCTTCCCATTTATGGAAAATGAATTGTTTCAAGTTCCAAATTGTTGATCGTGAATTGGTAATGGAGTTCTATGGTTAGATCTCTCATGTTCTAGAGTTTCAACCGGTTAAATGTATAATTAGACTATGCAAAGCTATGCAATTGACATAATTTCTTAAGGATGAAATCATATGTGATTTTAATGATTAAATCTTGTTGAGTTTCATGAATTCACACTTTTATTGAATGAATTGAACTTTGATTGTGGTCGCCATGCTGAGTTGAAGTGAGATTTACCAATATCTGTAAGAATTGCATGAAATGGAGACTAAACGTATGATGATTGAGTCTTCCACTTGCTTTGCTTGAATCATGATTTCAGATGCGGTCGCCATGCCGGTGGAAAATCATTGAGTTGTTAGGAAAGAGTGAGAAGAAACTTTCTAAAGTAAGCAAACACTCTAGGTCCTAGGTCAGGCCTCGCCATGGGATACCGTAGGAATTGCATGCTAGATTTGCTAACTTTGGAGAGTTGAGGCATTGCGGGTTGAATCCATTCTACTTAGGCCTCGCCATGGGAAAAGTAGAATGTTAAGGAGTATAGAAAACACTGTGGTCGTCATGCTAAGTGTTAGCTTGCCTCCTGGGCTATAGAGATCCCCTCATTGTTTTACTTGTGTGTCAAGAACATTGCAATCATGGCCTAATGTGCATTCAACTGGTGGAAATACTCTAGAGCATCCACTCTCTTCCTGTTTTTTTTACACTTTATTTGTTGCATTTGATTCTTTACTAGTTAGTGTCTTGTTTTATTTCTTTCGTGACATTCTGTGAGCAAACATTGAGATTCTTGATACCTCCTTTTCTCTGTGGATACGATACCTAGCTCACTGCTACTATAGTTAGTGGATTAGGATAAATTGACGAGCCACGACACTAGATATCAATTTTTGGCGCCGTTGCCGGGGAAAAGGCATGGTTTTCTTGAATTTGGATTTGCTCTGTTTTGTTTTCTTTCCCTTTGTGTAGCTTAATAGTTTTGTTCTATTTCATTTGGTAAATTTTGTTGTTTTTCTTGTTTTTGTGTTTTGTTGTCTACTTTGGTTTATTTGTGGCAAGTGCAGGATATTAAACTTGACTGAAATTGAGTATTGCACACCACAAGTACCCAAGCATGTCTAGATGGTACGAGGACTTCTCTCCACCACCATATAAAGAGCAATGGCAAAATCAAACACAAAGCAACAACTCATATCATAGTGGAACACAAGGACTCTCTGTGGAATACATGTTTTCTCAACTTCTGGAAAAACTTGATAGGGGCCTACAGAAGGAAGAGCAATGGCATAACCAACAACAAAGCAATGAGTGTTATCTCAGAGAAGAGGACAAAATGGAAAAAATGTTGTCTCAAGTTTTGGAGAGAATTGATAAAAATGAAACAAGGTTCGCTCAACTGAAAGAAGAGCTTCAAGGGCGACAAGAAAGGTTTGATCGAATCAACGCTTTAATAAGCAACCTATGGGAACAAATTGAGACACCAACTTTAGATGCACAATACCACTCACAAGGCACACCTCTCATTTCTAGTGTACCACCTCCTGAGGACAATCATTTTGACATGCATGCTAATGTTAATTGGGGCTTAAAGTGTCTAAGGGAGGAGGAGTCTACATGTTTTGGGGATGATGTACATGGATGCTATGTTTTGGGGATGATGTACATGGATGTTATGTTGCTGATTCTTTTGTGCATGAATATGTGAATTTTGATGTTGAGGATGATGACTTCTTTAGTGATCCTGATAGTGATGGTTCTAGTGTTCTAAGTTGCCATGTTACTAAGTTGGAAAGTGTGTCTAAAGAGGAAACTTGCATTAATTTCATGGAATTCAATGAGTCATATGATGTTGATTGCCTTTCTTTAGTTGTTTCTCCTCTTGATAGTTTTGTGAATTGTACAATGTCATTTCTTAAGGATCAATGTGATTTCATAAAGGAAGATAATATTGCATTTGTGAATGAGAGTGTTAACACATTGTTTGAAACTCTTGTTGAGGCACCAATTTTTTGAAATGATCAATGAATCTAAGTGTCTAAATGGTGATTCACAAGAAGTGCAAAATGAGATATTCTTTTAACTTATGATAAAGCTTCCTGTGTTGTTAACAAAGAAAAGACTCTAGAAATTCCTCATGTTAGTCTAGATGATGAAGATGTGCAAATTTTTGATGGCATAGCTGACATTGTGGAGAATTGCTTTGTTGATAAATCCATTTTTGAAATTACTGGTGGTTTGGAACTTACTAATGGTTTTGTTGAGACCATGGATGTGGAACCTTTGGTTGAGCCTCGCAGGATTGAAATGGTTAGTGTGGTGGAAGAGGTAGATAATGTGCTTCCAATGGTAGAAGAAGTAAAAGAGATGCCTACAATGGGGGAGCCTCAGTGGTTCGAAGTTAAATTTGTAGAGATTGCTCCCCATGTGCATGAGCTGAAGCACTTCATTTGACATATTCTTCAAGTGCCCTACAGGAGGAAAATGAGTTCTTATGAAATATCATTTTTCTGGTACTGAGAGGGTTATTCCGATTCTTGAAGAACGAAGTTACATAAATAAAGTCTAGCTGGAGACTACAAAACCCAGAACTACTTCTTTCATTTTATCTTTACTTCAGTTTTTGGTTCAATTAATTGTTATGTTATTTTGCATTTCTGCTTATACTCACCAAGGCCACTCATGTTATAGAGGCATGAACATGAAGAAAGTTGCAAGGGAATTAAGCCATGCACATATGAGGCTAAGTGTGGGGGAGAGGAGTCATGAACCACTCCCGCAATGCACATAATCCTTTTGTCTTACTTTTCAAGCATGATTGTGCATGTGCCATTTAGTGTTCTTAGTTGTAAAATTTTACACCACCATGGTTCTTAATCATGGTGCGACACTTTGCTTGCATGCTTCCATATCATGTCTACTTTGCCACCAACATGTAGTGTACTTGGGTGAGCAATTTGTAATAAGCTTTGTTTCACCATGTGCAGGGATTTTTCATGCAATAAAGAACTTCAAACAAGGACACTATACCAAGCAAGCATTGGATTTCATGACATATCAATACCAGGGGGTTCCTAAACCTATCTTTACTTTACATTGAGGACAATGTAAGTTTTAAGTGGGGGGGAATTAGGGAATGTTTGCTATGATTTGTGTCTTTTGGACCTGATATGCTCATATGCTTACTTTTTGTTATGGAAATTTCTTTTGTGCTATGTGATGCAAAGTATGTTACTTTTAAGTTTTGTTGTGTTATTTTGAGTTTTTTCATATTATACTTGGTATATGTTATGTTTTTCACTTTTTGTGCAAATTTTGTGCAAATTTTCATTTTGAATGTTTTTGGTGAAATTTTTGAACTTTGTGAATAAGTGATGGCTTTGGTGAGCACGAGTTGTGTTGTGTGTCAATGGAATATGGTGTTAATGTTGGTGTGTGCTGAGGAGGGTGACAAAAGTTTGAGTGTGCGGACTATAAAGTTAATATCACACATGTATTTGAAACATTGTTCCTAGTTCACTATGGCTTAATTCAAGTTCATCACTTAAATCTTTTTGATCTTGCATGTGAAAATTTTTTGTTTCTAGTCCTAAGTTTGAGGAAATTGGTACATTTTGCTGGCTAAAGCCCGATGTTAAGGTAAGATAGATATGCCATGCAAAACTAAATGACACAGGAGGTATGTGTATGGAAGCTTACTCTTCTTGCTATGCATTTGTCTGGATGTTTCCATAATTCGTGCATGTTTAGTCAACTTGAAACTCTTATGAACATGTGCATGCAAAAGAGAGGATATGGAAGAAAAAGCCTTTGGCATCTGGGAAGGAAAAAGCCACAAGAACCTGGCAAATGATAAAAGGGAAAAAATAGCCACAAAACCCAGGCAATGATACCAATGAGTATCACAAATGCACCAATGTGCTTAATAAGGGCAATGTCCCATAGAGCTGTGTGCGCATAGGTTACCATGGATCTTGTGACTGCATGTTCATGAGAGTGGCTAAGGAGATGGGCTTGTATTGAATGAGTTGAGACAACTAGATGGTGTATAGCAAGGGAATAGATGAAGTGCATGTTCCTCAGCACACACTTGCACGCTTGGCATATTGGTCTTTATTCATTGTGCCTTAGTTGGTAATGTGTACTGAAATCTGATAGCTATGTAGCAGGAAGCATAACATAAGTTTGTGTGTGAAAAAATATTTTGATGAACTTGAAATAGGTTTTAGTGGATTGGGAGTGAGGAGTCAATGCAATGTGATGAAAATGTGTTGAATGAGTTTAACTGATATTTTGTGTCTTCGCTTGAGGACAAGCAAAAGTTAAAGTGTGGGGGAATTTGATAAGTTGGTTTTATACCAACTTAAATGAATTAGTTCACTTAGCTTTTGACTTGAATTTTCATGCATTTATGTGGTGAAATGTGCTATTTTGTGCATTATTGTGATATGCAACTGGAGGTGTTTAAATGTTGGAAAAGACCTAAAAATGTGGATAAAATGAGGTAAATGTGTGTTTGGTGTCAAATGAAGTAAAAAGAGAGTTTAAAGGTCTTGACTGTTGTGTGGGATTTGAAGAAAACCGAAATATGCCCTTTGGGTTAGAATTGGGGTTTGGCAGATTTGGTTAGTGAAATTTATTTGAGCATAACTTCCTTAATACTAATCCAATTGGTGAGTTCTTTGATGTTCTGGAAAGCCCTTCTAGTGTACTTCAATTCATATGTTTTGACTTCCTTCTAATTCTGTGTGCAATGTTGAGAAACAGGAGCATCTTTGTAATTGCTACTTCAGATTTTTTTCTTTGACTTCTCATTGCCACATTTTGGTAGGATTAGTATATCTTGGGCTACAGACTTTCAATGATGCTGATTCTTGAACCAATGGAAAGCCAAGAGAAAGATCTAAAACTTTGATGTTTACCACAAAGTCTGATTCAGAACCGAAGACACGAATTGTGCATAGAAGTAGAAAGATGCGCTGAAGCAAGAGATTTTGTCCACGAGATCTCGTGGACAAAGGAAAAAATGTGAAATTTTGTCCACGAGACCGCGTGGACAAAACAAAAGTGGGAAAACTTTTCTCCACGAGATCTCGTGGGCATGTGAAAGCATGACACAAATACTCCACGAGCTCTCGCCATGGAAATTTCCAGCTTCGCCACACTTCTGTATTTTGGCCATAACTCTCTCGTCCTAGCTCCGATTTGGGTGATTCAAAAGGCTGTGGAAAGCTAAGACCAGGAACTACAACATTTATGCTTTAAAGTGTTCCAAACTCACAATGGATCAGGGTCCGAATTGCGTTGCAAGGAAACGGTTTGTAAGTTTTCAGAATTTGAGAGGTAAAAGGTTCCAAGTATCTTTGCTTGTGTTTTCCTTGCATCTTTGAGCTGAAGTTGTTGCATTCGATGGTTGTTGATGTTACACAGCTTGATGTCACTCTTGGTGCCTACTTGTTACTCACATGTATGCGTAACACTTGTTACACACTTTCACCACAATGCAGAGCTCAAGTGCACACCTTGACACACCTTGCCACTCACCTTGCCGTACTTTACCGACCTTGCCACTCACCTTCCCGAACCTTGCCAAACCTTGCCGAACACACTTTGCCAAGCCTTGCCAAGCCTTGCCAAGTCTTGTCAAGACACTTTGCCCACCTTGCCAACACCTTGCCAAGACTTTGCCAACACCTTGCCAAGACCTTGCCAACACCTTGACATACCTTGCCGCACACATGCCACAACCTTGCCAAATACATGAACCTTGCCACACTTTGCCAAGCGCACATGCACCAGACCTTGCCACTCGCTGTGCACACATGCACAACACTTTGCCATGCACCTCGGCAACACCTTGCCATGCACCCTCAGCAACACCTTGCCAAGTACTCTTTGGCACAACATTTGCACACGTTTTGGCACACCACTCGTGCACAACACAAACTTCACCGAACACACACCTCGGCATAGGAATCAAAGCCGGCAGCCATTTATGAATTGCTCCACGAGATCTCGTGGACAAAGAAAAAGTGCCAAAATTTACTCCACGAGATCTCGTGGAAGAAAAAAAATGGTGGAAATTTACTCCACGAGACCTCGTGGAAGAACAAATGGTGAAAAAAACTTACTCCATGAGATCTCATGGAGTAAGTTGTGTAGCTGCATGCCAAAATTTTGGCTAAGTGTTGAGATCTTGTGTTGTGTGTGCAGGGTCGGAGAAGGCGTGATCCTGGATGGCACAAAGGCGCTGGAGTTGGCTTGGAGGTGTGCTAGACGTTTGAAGGCGCGAGGATCCCACAAAGTAAAGGCGTGGAGGGAGCAGACCAAAATGGGATTCGAAGCAGCGGTTTGAAGGCGTGGGAGTCTCTGGCTCGAAGGCGTGAGGAGGCCGATGAAGACGCGAGCTTGTTGGCTTGAAGGCGTTGAAGCTGGTTTGGGTTTTCTTCTCTAGCAGACGGCAGGCAGAAGCGTGAACCTGGAAGGCACAAAGGCGCTGGAGCTGAACTGAGGGCGCGATCCTGTTGGCTTGAAGGCTTTGGGACAGGCTTGAAGGCTACTACTTGGAATTTCACATGGGCTGATTTTTAGTCAATTCCTTTTGAGGGTATTTATGTAATATTGTAACTGTTTTACGTATTGCGTATAAGTGACATTTTCTTAGCTCTATATATAAGGGATGTAGCTAATACGTATGAGACTTTTGATCCCGAGACCATAATTCATCATTCATTTTCACATTTTCATAAACAACTTTTGAGAGCTAGAGAGCGGGAATAAAATTTGCAAGATCTACTTTCTCTCTCTAGTTTCTCTCTCTAGCTTTTGAGCTCCATTTTCTATTCCGATCAAAGATTTGCTCTGATCATTGTAATTCTCATATCAATTAAGGAAGCTCTTGGAAGAATTCAATTGGTAAACTCTTCCCATTTATGGAAAATGAATTGTTTCAAGTTCCAAATTGTTGATCGTGAATTGGTAATGGAGTTCAATGGTTAGATCTCTCATGTTCTAGAGTTTCAACCGGTTAAATGTATAATTAGACTATGCAAAGCTATGCAATTGACATAATTTCTTAAGGATGAAATCATATGTGATTTTAATGATTAAATCTTGTTGAGTTTCATGAATTCACAATTTTATTGAATGAATTGAACTTTGATTGTGGTTGCCATGCTGAGTTGAAGTGAGATTTACCAATATATGTGAGAATTGCATGAAATGGAGACTAAACGTATGATGATTGAGTCTTCCACTTGCTTTGCTTGAATCATGATTTGAGATGCGGTCGCCATACCGGTGAAAAATCATTGAGTTGTTAGGAAAAAGTGAGAAGAAACTTTCTAAAGTAAGCAAACACTCTAGGTCCTAGCTCAGGCGAGCCATGGGATACCGTAGGAATTGCATGCTAGATTTGCTAACTTTGGAGAGTTGAGGCATTGCAGGTTGAATCCATTATACTTAGGCCTCGCCATGGGAAAAGTAGAATGTTAAGGAGTATAGAAAACACTGTGGTCATCATGCTAAGTGTTAGCTAGCCTCCTGGGCAATAAAGATCCCCTCATTGTTTTACTTGTGTGTCAAGAGCATTGCAATCATGGCCTAATGTGCATTCAACTGGTGGAAATACTCTAGAGCATCCACTCTCTTCCTGTTTTTTTTACACTTTATTTGTTGCATTTGATTCTTTACTAGTTAGTGTCTAGTTTTATTTCTTTCGTGACATTCTGTGAGCAAACATTGAGATTCTTGATACCTCATTTTCTCTGTGGATACGATACCTATCTCACTGCTACTATAGTTAGTGGATTAGGATAAATTGACTAGCCACGACACTCGATATCAAATAGAATTATGTGAACTTCATTTCTCGGCACTCTTTGAAGCTTAAAGGTACTGCAAAGGCCTAGAAACAAATCAAGATGTTCATTAGGGTCCTCATTGTCTAAGCCTTGGAAGAATTGGCCCTGAGTGATCATGGATACGATTTGAGTAGGAATGTGGTAACTTTCAACATCAATATCCTATTGATCAAACCCGTTCTAAAAATTGATGGCATAGTTGTTGCCAAATCTAGGTGGTCTCACTCCTTGGTTGGCTATTTCTCTCTGTCTCAATTGAGTTCTCAAAGTCTTTGGCAATTCAAGATCTAGTGAAAATTATGGTTCTCCTTCAGATCTAAGCCTGGGCATACAACACAACACAAGTGATAGAAAAACACAAACAACACAATAGTAACAAAAGTTGTTAATGTAAACTAAACAAACAGAACAAAACACTCAACACAGGAACTTCAAGAATAGATCACACCTCGTAGTAGAGAAATGCAACAACAGAGTCACAAAAATGTAATATGAAGACAGAAGTAAACAAAACAGAAATAACACAAAACAAAGAAATCAAGAAATTGTGCCTTTCCCCTGCAGCGGCGCCAAAAATTGATAAGCTAAAGTCGTATCGCTCCAATTTTACCCTAAACTACTGTAGTAGTAGTGAGAGGGATTGTATCCATAGGGAAGGGGATTGGTTTCAAGAATCCTAGTATTGCTTTTATCAAATGTCACAAAAACGAACAACAAGTAAAGATTCACAAATCAAAATCACAAGAACATAGAATGCAATGTAAAATCAAATATGAAATTGATGTCTTAGGATTCAGGAGCCGGCTAACTGCGAATTAAACAACTTATGCTATGCTTTCAACACTCATGCAACCAGGAGGAGACTATAGCTGCCTAGGACCGTAGCATGAAGCCAGCATGGCGACCGCGTAACCTACTACTCTCCCTAACGTCACACTTTCCCGTGGCTAGGCCTAAGGGTGACGGACTTGATCCGTAGCGTCTCAACTTTCAATACTAACTACTCAAGCATACAGCAAGAGGTTTCGAAGGGTAGTGAGAGAAAGTTAGAGAGATAAGCTCTCAAACCCACACTTGGGTTTTGCTTTCCCCCTTTTTCTATTTCTTGTGGATTTCTTGAAGACTCTTTGCTTGGATATTGTTTAAGGTTCATTTGGACTACAGGTTTTTGGAATTCTTTGACAAATTTTGGTCCAATTTGGTGAATTGATTTGGACAGCCACGCTCTTGGGACTTGGCAGCTTTGATTCGTTTTCTTGGACACTCTCCCTTCTCAGCATTCTTCAAGGTTTTCTATGGTCTGAACTTCCCAATTTGGCTAGCTTGCTTGGACCTTCTTGAACTGGGTTTTCTCCTAGCAGCTTTATGCTACATGCTTAGCTCTTGATATTGGATTTCTGCACTAAAGGTTGGCTATCTTTAACCTTTATTGTATATATCTTGAGTTATTTAGTTAGTTTTTTGTGTGGAATTTGTTTGGGGAAGATGATAAATAGTGACAATTTTGGAATTGGTTGAAAATTTGGGATTTCCGCCAAAACATCACAACTCTAGCTGCCTTATCTCCTTATGTGTCCCACTACCACGTGGCTGGTCTTCATTGGGCAACCTGGATTATTGAACAAGTTGAAAGTCTGAAACTGAGAGCTTCTAGAGTTTGGGACGACCGATCGGACACCCAAGGTCGTCCGAACCAAAACTTCTGGGAGTTGATTTTCTTGGCAGAGTTTCAGAGGACGGATCGGACACACAAAGAACGTCCGAACAACACTATCGGATCTCTGAAACCCTGCTGTGACCGTCCGAAACTATCTCTTCCCATGGCCAAAGTTGGTGATGATGGGAAAATGCAAAAACCTCCTTCGGGCCTTAAAATGCATGCTATAGTTGGCCAAATTTCTGGTGTAAATAACGCCGGGAATAGTAGGGACATCGATAGTGGAGCTCTACCGCCTGGGGAAGAGGTCTTCACCGCGGGCGAATTGGCCAAGGCCTGCTTGAAGCCGCCAAACATGCCGGTATTTCTTCCAAAATGGGTACAATTGACGCTAACAGTGAAGCACAATCGGTTGCGGCCAACGTGATCTCTCAAAGGCCTTGGTCCTCTTTATTTATGGAGAGGAAGAAGATTAACAAGAATTTCAAGTTGAAGAAGTGGGCGGATACCGAATGTGATTTGATGAAAGGGGATGGAAGAGATTTTGGTCATAGCTTAGTGGGATACGTTATTGGCCGTTTCCCTGGCCTCAAAGCTATTCATGACGTTCGGACCAAAGTGGAGTGCAACATTGGTTTACAAATCATGACGATGGTTGTATGGTCTTTCGGTTCTAAAATGAGAGTGATCGGGATTAGGTACTCCAAAATGGCCCATATGACACATTCGGCATTCCTTGGCTCCTCAAGGTCTTGCCACCATGTTTTGTGTTCAATGACACATGCTTTAGTTTTATCCCCACTTGGGTCCGGCTTCCGGGACTTCCATTGCACCATTGAAGTGAAGTGGCTTTGGGGAATATAGCTTCACGCATTGGGGTGCCAATTGCTGCAGATGAGTGTACGGCGACAATGGAGCGTACCGCCTTTGCTCGAGTTTTGATGGAAGTGGATGCCACCAAGTCACTTCCAAAGGAAATCACTTTTGCACTCATGAATGAAGTTCAACACACCCAAAGGGTTTTATATGAAAGAGAGCCTCAGTTTTTCACTATTTACCGTATTTTGGGGCATGATGTTGACCACTGTAGGGGCCAAATAGAAAAGACAAGGGGCCGTTCACAATCTCGCCCAAAGAAACTGAAGGGTACTCATGATGGCAAAGAAGACAAGGTCGTGCCCAAAAGGAGCGAGTCTAGAGGCCGATCTAAAGCGCCCACAACTCAAGCCACTCAAATCCCATCCAAGGATGTTGGCGGACCTTCGGGAGTTGCCAAACCTAGGGGTACACCCAAACCTCCCAAGCCCCCGGTTGTGGCAAAAGACGACAAGAAACTGGACAAGAGCCAAGCTGAGGTGATGGAGAAGGTTAACTCGGCCCGAATTGAGGTAACTCAACCTGAGGAGGAACAACCCACTGCTGTGCCCATTATTGATAAGGGCAAAGCCCCTATGGAGATGAAGGAGGGGGAATTGGAGACTCATAAGGTCTTGCCCGCAGCCACCCAAGAGGCCCCAATGATGGAAGAGGCAACTCTAGATGAATCATCCATTGGGACATCGACCTCCCCCAACACATATGTGATTGGCTTACCTATGCCGGAGATACGGGACACTGATGAGGAGACTACCGCTACCTTTTTTCCTGCAAATACACCTCTCACAGAGGTCCAGCAATGGGTACACGTCAACACAAAGAAGAAGAAGGGCAAAAAGGCTAAAGGGCGTGGGAAGGGGATGGGTTTATGCTGCCACCGGTTTTAATGAAGATAGGCTCCGGAACATTAAGGGTTTCAACCACGCCCTAAAGCAAAAAGTGGTTGCTACTGTCCTAGGAAAATAATGCTTAGATATGTTTGGGGTTCTAGAATGCAAGATAGATGAGAATAAGGTGGATTCATTGATACGAGTGAGGTTCCTGGGTTGGCGCCAATGTAACAATTTCGGTCTACATCAACTGGGCCGTATAATTGTACTATGGAACCCTCTTAAGGTGGATATCTCTACGTTAGCGGTACAAGAACAACTTATTCACTTGGAGCTCACATGTAAGGTAACTCAATTAACCTTCCATGTCTCATTTGTTTATGGCCTTAATACCAATGCTGAAAGACGAATTTTATGGGATGCTGTGAAGTCTTAGGCACCGGTGGATATTCCGTGGATGCTTCTTGGGGATTTTAACAATGTCCTCTTTGAAAATGAAAGGATTAATGGCAACCCGGTCATAGCGTATGAGATACAGGATTTCATGGAGCTCACCCTATCTCTAGGGCTTTCTGACGTCCCATCTGTGGGGAGTCACCTCACTTGGTCCAATGGCACTATTTGGTCCAAGATCGACAGGGTAATGGTCAACAACTACTGGTACCGTTCGGAGATATATGCTCATTTCACCTTTCACACTTTGACGCTCCTATCAGATCACTCTTTATGTGTGGTTTCTATGGGAGATCAGGCGGCTCGAGCCAAGGGAATGTTCCATTATTTTGACATGTGGGGGAAACATGATTCTTTTCTTGATGTGGTCCATAGGGTTTGGTCTCAACCATGCTATTGAAGGGAGCAATAAATGGTTTTCAGAAGGTTGAAGGAATTGAAAGAACCCCTACGGGAGCTCAACAGGCTACATTTCCAGCACATCTCCTCTAGGGTAATCAGGGTTAGAGAAGAACTGGAACTTCACTTCTCGGCCCGCCAGGACTCACTTATAGATGAGGACTTGCACTGGAAGGTAAAGGAGATAAAGAAGGAGGCCTGGCGAATGGGAGAGGCGGAAAGGAGTTTTCTTGCTCAAAAAGCTAAATGTCGGTACCTAATAAACAGTGGCCGGTACACCAGGATCTTTTATGATGTAGTGAAGAGGAATGGTAGAAGAAATTTCATACTGGTGGTTATCACAGCAGACGGTACCACCACCACTTCCAAAAGAGACATAGTTAGGGAATTCGTCACCTATTACCATGATCTATTGGGTTCCTCACACACTAGGACAACACTTGATCCTAGAGTGTACAGCCGGGGTGCTCTAGTTTCTCGGGAGGAAGCGGACTGCCTCATGCTTCCGGTGGAAGATGAGGAAGTAAGGAGGGCCATTTTTGATATTGGCAACGACAAAGCGCCTGGCCCGGACGGGTTTTCATCGGGTTTTTTTAAGGCATCTTGGAGCATTGTGGGAAAGGATGTATGTAATGCGGTTAAGGAATTCTTTCAAGAGGGGAGGATCCTCCAGCAACTCAACCACACGATAATTGCCCTAGTCCCAAAATCCTCTCATTCGAACTCGGTTGGGGACTATCGTCCAAATTCATGTTGCAATGTTCTCTATGAACCCATCTATAAGATCTTGGCCAATAGACTCGTCGGTCTTCTTTCGAGGCTCATCAGCGAGGCGCAGTCGGCCTTTGTGGAGGGGAGGAGTATGTTAGAGAACATTTATTTGGCCCAGGAATTGATTAGAGGATACAGTCGTAAGCAAAATTCGCCTAGGTGCCTTATTAAGGTGGATCTTCGGAAGGCTTATGATATGGTTGATTGGGATTTCTTGAGACGAGCTATGGAGGCAATGGGTTTCCCTGAGCTTTCTGTGCACTGAATAATGGAGTGCGTTACCACAATCTCATACTCCATACGCATCAACGGCGAGATACATGGACATTTCCAGGGACGGAGAGGATTGCGATAGGGGAATCCCATATCCCCTAATCTTTTCGTCATATGTATCGAGTATCTCTCTCGTTTGCTTTCCATGAGGATAAGGAAGCTACCTTTCACCTATCACCCTTCGTGTCATGTGCATAAGATATCACACCTTATATATGCGTATGATCTCATGCTCTTCAGCAAAGGGGACAGGGCTTCTATAGGAGTACTCTGGGATTGCTTACAGCAGTTTGGAGAGGTCTCGAGATTAAGGGCAAACACTCTTAAATCCCAGGTTTTCTTTGGATCGGTTCCAGCAGAGGTTGAGACGGATATCATCAACCTCACTGAAATACAACACGGATCTTTTCCCATCAGGTACATGGGAATTCCATTGGCGGCACAGGGATTGCAGGTTGCTCACTTTGCTCCACTTCAGGAAAAGATTACGACCCAGATAGGCCTCTGGCACGTCTCCTCCTTATCTTATGCAGGACGCCTGGAGCTTATACGATCGGTAGTGCAGGGCATTCACTGTTTCTGGCTTTTCGCACTGCGGGTCCCAGCTGAGGTTATCACTAGAATCATTCAGCTAAGCCGAAACTTTCTTTGGAATGCGACGGTTGCTTGGAAACATTTGGCCACGCCCAAGGAGGAGGCAGGATTGGGAGTTATGGAACCCACGGCATGGAACTTAGCTCTCTTATCCAAGCTTCTCTGGAACATACACCATAAGACTGACTTCTTGCTGTTGCGATGGATTCAACACTATTATTTGGAGGGCAATACTATTTCTATTTGGGTAATCAATCCATACAAAGAGCAATCCATGCTCATGAGGAAGATCCTTTCTATGAGGGATCAGATTTTACAGCGAGAGGGGTCGGCGGCACAGGCAGAGGCTCCTATGAACATGTTTTAACAATCAGAACTCTCGAGAACTGCGTACCACTATTTCAGGAAACCGGCACCAAAGGTACCTTGGGTTTCAACGATATGGAATTCTTATATCCCGCCCTAGTACTCCTTTACTCTATGGCTAGGGATCAGAGGCAAGCTTCTCACAGAGACAGATTAGCGAAGTACCTAGACATTGACACTAGCTATGGTTTTTGTGGAGAGCCTCAGGAGACAATCAAGCACATATATTTCTCTTGTCATATTTCCAAAAGGATATGGGACGAAGTCCGGGTTTGGTGTGGGTTGACGAGAATAATGACGACCCTGGCTGCAATCTTGAAATGGCTCAAGAAAGAAAATCGAGAAACCTCATGGAGGACTCGTAAGAGTAGGCTAACTTTTGCATGCATGATTTACTACATATGATTAACAAGGAACAGGTTATATTTGGATCAAACTATTCCCATACACCAGGACATCATACATAGGATAAAGACACACGTGTACAGGGTAGGCATATCATTGTACCCTAGTGTCTCCATCCTAGACTAGGTTGATGTTTTCTTTTCTATGGTTTTTGCATATGTTGTTGTCTAGGGTTGATGTTTATTTGATTTTGTACATGGTTTATTGTTTTTGGGCTTTTTGGGATTTCGGACGCTGGATCGGATGCCTATAATTGTCCGAACCTAAATAGCTGGGTACAAGTTTTCTTTTGTCAGGAGTTTCGGACGCTCCTTCAGACGGTGCCAGGCGTCCGAACCTACACTACAGAGTGCTGAATTTTGGCCTGGAGTTTCGGACGGCAATTTCGGACGGTGACAAGCGTCCGAACCATTATTTTAGACGCTAGTTTCGGACGATCCCGAGTTTCGGACGAGCGACCATCCGAACCTCCGTCTGAAACGATTTTTGAACTTCAATTTTTCAAATTGTTTTATTTTGATGTATTTCCACCCGTACATGAGAAAACAGAAAATTGATCAATACAAAGTTTTTACCTTTGATAAAAAAGAAACTACTCAAGCATACAAAACGCTAGGTCTCCCATGGTGAGGCCCGACCTAAGTCTCTAAATCTTAGTTAGCATCAACAAGTCATTCTACACTCCATTCCAACGACTCAATGACCTCTGATCGGCATGGCGACTATATCTCGGATCATAAACAAACTACACAAGTGAAGAAACTCCATACTCAAACATTCAGTCCTCATTTCATGCAATTCTCACAATTATTGGTGAACCGAGCATCAACCTAGCATGGCGACCACAATCAAGATTCAATTCAATCAATGAAAGTGCAAAAGTCATGAAACTTGACATTTTCGTGCATTAAGAACAAGTATGATTTCACTCTCATATTCATGTCAACTACATAGCATTCTCATCGTTTAATCACGCAATCAACCGGTCCGAACCCTAAGACTTCATATGATTTAGCCTAAGAACTCCATTTTCATCTCAAATTCATCAGAAAACATCATTGAACAATTCATTCCCATCAAATTGGACAAATTTACCGATTAAAGTGCATATAATTGTCAAATGCTTCTTCAATTGAGAATCAAAATGCAATGCTAGGCACAAAGGTACGATCGGAATCCAAATCAGAGAACAATTTCTAGAGAGAGAAAATACTAGTGAGATAAAATTAGAGAGAGAAAGTTCCCGCTCTCCAAAATTCAAAAGTCTATTACAATTCTAGAATGATCGATCCCTCTAAAGTTGGCTAATTCCTCTATATATATAAAGGTTACAAAATATAAACATCACATAAACGTAAACTAATTACTTATTACATAAATGCCAATGTGATGTACAAAATGTATCAAGCACAGTGAACGTGCGTTAACTCCAATTCAGCTCAAACTTCCATCTTCACGCCTTCAAGCCTAATACCTTCATGCCCTCACTGTGTTCTCCACGCCTCCGAGCCTATAGTGATCACGTCTTCACGAACCTCTGCACAAGACAAAACTCCAACACTTAGACAAAATTTGGCTGAGTAAAGTTACCATTTTCAACTGCGACGCATCACCACGATGCATCGTAGCACAAAAGCTTCTCCACGGCGATGCATATTGACGATGCATCATAGTGTTACACCTCCAATGGCGACACATCATGACGATGCATCACCGTGCACAACGGTTTTATGGCAATGCATCTTCACAATGCGTCGCCGTGTAAATGTGGGTAAATATGCTAAGCGTGCTGTGAAATGCGTAAAGAGTGTTGTGAAATCTGTGAGCTAGGAGTGTTATGAGTGTTGTGAGCTAAGTCTGTGGAATGTATGTGTTGTGTAGTGTGTTTAAGTGTTAGTGTTTTGTGCTGAAAAATGTTGTGTGGTGTGTGCTGAAGGGTGTGATTGTGTGCGTGCTAGGTATAAGCGATTGCACATACTTCATCTTCCTCCCCAATTTAGCCCCTAATTCACGATAGAACATCCAATTGTAGACAAGACTAAACATAGCACTTTGAACCACTCGATTTGGTGCTAAGATGAGAAAGTTACGGTCATTTTACTAAACTGTGGCAAAGATGTGTGTACTGTGCGAGATCGCCGTTGGTGCGAGGTCGCCACGCGCATGCGCGCGCTGGAGTGTGAGGTCGCCTGGCGCATGCGTACGCGGCTATGCGAGGTCGCCGCACAGCAACCCGTGCATAGTCTGCAAGTTCGTGTGGTGACTTCATGCGTGATGTACAGAGAGTGTGCGATAATGTGCTTGGCTACTGCGGCAATGTGTGACGCTGTGCAAGTGAGTGTCTGCGGCGATGTGTAAATGTGTGTATGCATAACAAACCGTCACTTTGCAACAAAAATATGGCCGCCCTAATGCATTGTGAATTTGGGAAAACCTAAAACATGAAAGGTTTAGCCCCAAGGCGTAGCTTTCCGTAGCGTTTTGACTCACCCAATTTGGAGCTCGGACAAGAACGTTATGGCCAAAATACTGAAGTGTGAGAAGGAGCAAATTTATCGATGCGTCGCAGTGCAATGCTTTTCCTTCAGCAGTATGTTTCCATGTTTATGCAATATATGTGTGTCTTGGGCTTTGAATTGAACTTTGTGATAAACATAAGAGTTGTAGATCGTTCTCTTGGATTTTGATAGGTTTAAGAATCAGCATCATTAGAGGTCAGTAGCTCAAGATATTCATATTCTACCAAACTGTGGCAGTGAAGTCAACAATGAAAACCTAAAGTAGCGATTGCATAGATGCTCTCGTTTCTCATACTTGCACAGAAAATTAGAAGAAAGTTAAAACCTAAGAATTGAAGTACACTCAAAGAGCTTTCCAGAACATCCTAGAGCTCCTCATTGGGATTATTATTGAGAATGTTACACTCAAATGAAGTTACACGACCAGTTCAGCCCAACTTCAAACTAAGAAAAATATGGCATTCTTCAAACTCCACAAAACTTAATATCACTCCTTTTTTAGTTCTTTCCTTGTTCTGTTAACCTAAGACACACATTTGTTTCATTCAATCATCATTTTTAGTCCTTTTCACCATTTTAGCACACCAAGTTGCAAACCACATAAATGCATAGAATAACACATAACACCACATAAATGCATGAAAAACAAGTCAAAAGCTAAGTGAATAAATAGATATATGTTGGTATAAAACCAACTTATCCCAAGCGGTCCAACCGATCCATAATCTGATTGAGCAATTCTTCATGAGGTGTTTTTGAGCTTTCATTAGCCATGATACTGAAATTTCTTACAATTGCTCTCTGATACCACTTGATGGCATTGTGAGTGCGGAATCCTGACGCCAATATATTTTAAGGACCTCCCAAGTCAATTCCAATAAAAAAACAATAATAAAAATTGTGGGGATGAGATATGTAACCATCAACTTTGGATATATTAATCCAAGACCTCTGTGTTATTACAAATAATTAATTCAATTCAAGAACTCTTGAATTAAACAAATTATCTTGCTGAATCTCCATTAAGAACAAAAATCAATTTTAAGGGTTATGCCTTCAAATCAACGGAACTAATTTAGGGTTATGCCTAAACTAGGGTTTTCTTCAGCACACAGCTCAAAGAATATCAAGAAACAACTTTTCTAAATTTTTCTCCCATTAAAAATGAAATTTGATGCCTATTTATAGGCTACAAGCGTAACCCAAACTTGCTAAACAAGTTGTCTTACTGGAAAAGGAAACTAACACTTAACTAATCCAAATTAGGAAAATTAGGAAATTTTTCCTATTGGGAAAAAACTTATTAGCCTAAATCAAAAATAAATAAAATTGGAAACTTCCTAATAATTCACATGTTAATTCCATGCAAGGATTATTAACCATGTGAGACCAAAATTACAAAAAATTAAATAAAACACTAAACACTAAAATTTGCCGACGGTGATCTGCCAGAATCACATCATTCATTATTGTGGCCTCTATTCACAATGAGAAAAACAATCTCGAAAAATTTAAAACATAAAAGTTTTTGCTCTATTGCTTAGTTTTCCAAGGCCACTTGAATCACAACATTCTGAGTTACACAGAGAGAGATATGTTAAGAATTCCAAAATGTGACAGAATCTCCTGAAATTAAATATTTGACGCCTCTTGTTGTATCTCGCTTTGTTAATCTTTGTTGGAGTCTTGAACCTCCATGAGATCAACTTGAGGCTTGATTTCCTAGATATCCCAAAACTCCACATATAAGATTCATCGCTTGAAAAAGGGATAAACACCTTAAATTTCTTGGATTTTGCATAAAAATATGATTTCATATCAATTTGTTTATCCTATGAGAGTGAAAATAATACTTAAGCCAAATTTCATCACAAGGAATAGCTCAAACTAACATGCATACATAAGGGATGTCATCCAAAGATCCAAAAGCGTAAGCAATGACCTCAAAGAGGAAAGAAAAATCATGGATGACATTCAAGGAAAGGGTTAAAGATGAATACTTGATCTTTAAGAAGGATCACCTTGTAAAGAAATTGTACTAGCATAAGTACCTTATGTGTAAATTGTAAAAGTATATTTTCTTTCTCTCCAAGTTTTATGTAAGAATAAATATAATATCTCAAGACCATTTTTAGAGTCCGAATTTAGAGAGTTGGAGATTCTAGTCCAGAGTTTCATTTTTGGCCAAGAAGCAAAAGCTTAGGCCTTAGACTATAACAATAATAATAGTAAGGATAAAATTAGAGAGAGAGAGAGAGAGAGAGAGAATTTGTGCTTCTTCGCAATACCTTTGCATAAAGATCTCTTTACTACAAGTAAAGCTTGGACTTTTTATTAACATATCAAAATCTAAGAATTATTCCTTTTATGTGATGGGTAATATCTTGAATTTCTTTCCTTTTTCTTTAACTTGTGTGGTGAATTTGGCCATGGAAGGCTAAATCACTATGGTGTTCTTGGATAAAGTATTGTGAGTTGTGAAATCCATGTGAAATAGTAATTTTGTGTTAAGAATAATGATGATTAATCCATTTATTTGTTCATGAGAAAGATGAAATTGTGAAAATTGAATTCATTAATCCTAATCTGTGACTTTGAAGGGTTAGATTCAAGGGATTCGTGTTTGTTATGTGTTTGATTAATTGCCAAGTTAACTAACATGTAATTGAAAGATGATTCTTATAGTGAATTACTCTAGAGAAACATAAACCATTGTAAATAGATTAAGTTTGCATGCTTTAAATGAATTTATCATTGTACTCAGTTATGGACTAATGGCCCTTTGGTAGTGATGTTTAGGAATTTACATGCAAAGAATAAAAGGATACTTGATTTTGGTTATGATCAAAGGGGTCTTGTCATTGTTTTGCACACACCTCAATTGTGAATGTACATTCTTGTGAACGGTGTGAAAAAAGTGAAATTTAAAATTATCACAATGCCTTCATGTTGATTAGCACATGTATTTTGGCCGAAAATAGCAATTTCTAAAACGTGTTGATTTTGGCTTTTTTCGTGTTATTTTTTCACCAACCACAACTGTGAATGTTTATTGTATTGAATGGTGAGAAAAAAATGAAAATTAAAATTGTCATCCAATCTTTATTTTTTATGGGTTATAGCAAACGTACTAAGGTCAAAAAATTCAAATTTTTAAAACGTGTTGAATTTGACTTTTGTCGTATTGTTTTTTGCACCACCCCATTGTCAACGTACTTTCTAGCGAATGGAGTGAAAAAAATGAAAATTAAAATTATCACTAAAACTCCATTTTTCATAGGTTATAAAACAAAGTATTTTGACAAAAAAATAGCAATTTTCTTAATATGTTGATTTTAACTTTTTTCATGCTATTTTTTTTGCGTATATCTAAATTGCGAAACTGCATTCTAGTGTCATGGGTATGAAAATCTGGTAATGAATTATTTTCACCTTTAATATACTCAATGTCAAAATAAAATATAGATAAAATACCATGCCATCTTGCAAATATTTGTTTAGAAACTAAATTTTGAATATCTTTTTACAAAATTTCTTTTGCTGGCTTGCAATCTAATATTCGAAAATGAAGAAAAAAGAAAAATAAAACAAAAGAAAGTTTATGATGGAGCATAATTTTTAATTCTAGTTTTGTCAATGCATTTTGTAGGAAACCCAAAAGAAGAATTAAGTTCACCAAAATATTTTTAACTAATTTACAATGTCCAACATTAACAGATTTTAGATGGTATAAAGATAGATTTTATAGCATCTTGTTCAAATATTATTGTTTCTGTTGAATTTGATTATTCTAACTTTAGTTGATGATCTATGGATGTTTTAAGTAATTTAAAGCATAATTTATACAAACCTGAAAAACTTCTACTTTTTTTACTAATCTTATTTTTATCTATTTGAATATCCATTACTAATGAATCTAAAATTAATTCATCATATGAACTAACAGCAAAATCAGGAAAACAATTGAATGATATTGATCCATCGCAAATATTAGTTTGAATTAATGCTAATATTGAATCATGATAATCTGGAAATCTATTATCACGTAAAGCAATGAATATAGGATTATGAATACCTATTCCATGTAAAGGATTTATAACTACTTTAATTAATCCCGAATGGTCAAATGGTCTAACATAAAAGGCTTTTTTCCATTCTTGTTTATAATCTTCATAGTTATATCCTTGTGGAGTATATTGAATAGAAAATGATTTTTTAGTATGAAAATCCCTAAAATCATTTTAATTTAAAATCTTTTTAATACTACATTTTGAATGAGTATTCGACCTGATTCATCCTTATTATGGGTAATTTCGGCTGAACCAGAATCAACAAATATAAACTCATAAAAGATTAGATTTTTTATTGAATCTTCACAAAACCAAAAGAAATATGGAGTAAAGAATTTTGCAGTATAAGATTTTAATATTGGAACTTTGGGGGCTTGTTTGAATGATTTCAAAATAAGATATTCATATTTATCTTTCAAAACATAAGGAGATTTTTGAATGGGATTTGTTGAAGTATTTTGTAATGGCAAAGGAGTCATAGATCTTGGAGTATGAAATGGTGATGGAATTAATTGAGTTTTTGCATGAGGTTGAATTCTAGAAAATCTTTCTTGTTTGGTGTTCGATTGACTTCATTTTTCTTGCTATAGTTTCCAATTCTTTTCTATAATCTATCCTCTTTATTTAAGTTTTTATTTCTTCTAAAAAAGATTTGTTCTTGGTTGTGTTCTAGAAAATCTTGATTTTCTAGAAAGTTCAAATTGCATAAAACCGAGTTCTTGATCCATAATCTTACTCCTTGGAAATTTTCTTGCAAATCTTGTTGTTGTGGCATTCTCAAATTTGAATTATTTGGTGAGATCTTGAAAATTTTTGATTTCTGAAATTTAAGGTTATGACAAGACAAACAACCTTAAAATCCTAGGTTTGTGTCTTAAAACCTTAAAACACTAGTTTCCTTGTACTAGGTTCTTGTCCGAATAAAAAAAAAGAGACCTACTAAAAAAAAAAGAAAAGCCCAAAGGCTATTCGGTCAAATTCAAAAAAAAAAAGAAAAAGAGGGAAAATTCTCGGACATTTGAATTCAAAAGAACTAAGTGTTCTTAACTTGTATCTTAAAAGATCACCATATTCAAAGTGCCATTTCTTTCTTGATATAAATCGGAATTAAGTGATTCCAATTGTCAAATTTTTGTTTTCTTCTCTACTTTCTAAATTTTGTAGTTTCATAAACTGAATCGAATTATACCCTTACGTATCCTAAAAATTCTTGACGGCTTCTTCACTAAAAATTCTAATTAATTTAACTTGTGTACGTTATGAAGCATTGAAGTTATTGGTTTCTTATGTTCTATAAATCAACGTGACTTGTTGGATTCTTAGTTTAGGTGATTAATCATTAAAGAGTGTAGTATATAGGGTATTCGAAAAAAAATAAGAAAAGCTACCAAAAGAGAGTAAGAGTACCTACTCCCCAAAGTGAGAATCTGTGAATATTATACATATATTTTTCTTGTGTTTCTTCACTAATCTTGCAAGTACCAATGGAGGAAGGTGATAAGCAAGTCACACAAGCAGAACAAAAGTACGACAATGAGGTACTTTTCAAGATGATCCAAAAGATGCAACTCGAACTTGATAATTTGGGTTCGGCATCTAAGAGTTCAGCCTCACGAAAAATCCATTATGAAGATGATGCATCCCATGATGAGGATGAGGAGAATGAGTTCTCAGAGTCTTCTAAAAAGGGTAAAAAGTCCGAAATTGCAGTTGGTTCTGTTAAACAAATCATACCTACTTTTCATGGAAAGGCAGATCCCGAAGCATATTTTGATTGGGTCCCAGACCCAGATCACTTCTTTGAAGGCAATGATTATGCCAAGGATAAAACGTACCGCCTAGCCTTCATGCATCTCAAGGATTTTGCTAGCTTATGGTGGGGATAAGGTAGTAAAAACTAGATGCCAAGATGGTGAAAGACCAATCCGGACTTGGAATCAAATGAAGGTGCCCATGAGAAAGAAATATGTCCCTTCACATTACAACTGCGAACTCAATCGCAAATTGCACTCTCTTGTGCAAGGAAGTCGAACAGTGGAGGAATACTACTATGAGATGGAGGCCCTTATGATAAAGGCCAATGTTCAAGAATATCATGATTTCACAATTGAACGTTTTCTTTGAGGTATGAGTTCGGAACTAGCTTAAGCTGACCTTATGATAAAGGCCAATGTTGATATTAATGAGTTAGTTCATAAAGCAATTAAGATCAAAAAGCATCTCAAATCCAAGGGGCGATTCACACAACCACTATCGCCATGGAAAAGAGATCTTAAGCCGACCTCTATGTCATTCACTTTGCCAACAAAGTCAAGGCAGTTCACACCAAATCAGCCTTCAAACACACCGAACAATGCTCCAAAACCAGTTCGTAGTGTTGCTAAATTATCCTCAAAATTGGCGTCAAAACCGAATGAAAGGTTGAGGGATATTCGATGCTTTAAGTGTCAAGGTTATGGCCATTATCAATCCTATTATCCTACTCGTAAGTTAATGATTGTTCTAGACAATGGAGAAGTGGAAAGTGATGAGGAATGTGTTGACAAGCCCGAACTTGAGAAGAAATATGCAAGTGAAGGTAGTGAAGTTATTGAAACTTATAAGGTTGGTGATTTTTGTTTAGTCTCTCGCCGAGTACTTAATATACATCCACATGTTGATGAAGATTTGATCCATCGAGAAAACATTTTTCACACACGTTGCATGGTTCAAAATAAAATTTGCACTGTTATTGTTGATAGTGGAAGTTGTACAAATGTGGCAAGTACTCTACTTGTGAACAAGCTGAATTTGACTTGCATGAAACATCCAAAGCCATATAGACTTCAATGGTTTAATAATTCAGCTGAGACTAGAGTAACCAAGAAAGTAAAATTTTCCTTCACCATTGGAAATTATGTTGATAAAATTTTGTGTGATGTGGTTCCAATGGAAGCTGCTCATATACTAATTGGTAGACCTTGGCAATTTGATAGAGATGTTGTGTATCATGCCAAGAAGAATTTTTACCATTTTGAGCATCAAGGTAAGAAATTCAATTTGCGATCCTTGAGTCCATCTGAAGTCTTTGAAGACCAAGCAAAGATTGCTAAGGCTTATGGAGATATTCGTGAAGCAAAAGCAAAGAACGATCAAGAAAATCACAAGAATGTAACTAGTATAGGGCAAAACATTGTAACTAGAAATAATGATAGTGATAGCCAATAGTTAGTTAAGTCGAAATCTTGTTGTTTTGCTTCCATGAGTGATTTAAAAAAAGCAATACTAGTCACGCAACCATTGTACTTGTTGTATCACAAAGATGTACTTATCATTGATAATGATCACCTTTCTTCTTTGCCTAGTGTTGTTTTGTCGCTTTTACAGGAATATAGAGATGTGTTTCCCAAGGACTTACCAATAGGTTTACCACCTATTCGAGGTATTTAGCAGCAAATTGACTTTGTACCAAGCACTCAAATTCCAAACCGTCCAGCTTATGGAGCAAATCCTGAGGAAACAAAAGAGATTCCACATCAAGTGGATGAACTCCCTGACAAATGTATTGTGCGAGAATCTCATAGTCCATGTTCGGTTCCTGTTATTTTGGTCCCTAAAAAGGATGAGTCTTAGAGAATGCGTATTGATCGTCGTGCCATAAATAAAATCACTGTTAAGTATAGACATCCAATTTATAGATTAGATGATATGCTTGATGAATTGTATGGTTCATGTATTTTCACCAAGATTGATTTAAAAGTGGCTACTATCAAATTCGAATGAAAGAGGGTGATGAATGGAAAACAGCCTTTAAAATAAAGTATGGTTTGTATGAATGGTTAATCATGCCTTTTGGTCTAACTAATGCACCTAGTACTTTTATGAGGCTAATGAATCATCTTTTTCGAACATTCATTGGAAAATTAGTTGTGGTCTATTTTGATGACATCTTTGTATATAGCAAATCACTTTATGAACATGTTGAACATCTTAAACTCATGTTTGCTGTGTTGCGTGAGAACAAATTGTATGCTAACCTCAAAAAGTGTTCTTTTTGCATGGAATCAATTATCTTTTTGGGTTATGTTGTTAGTTGTCAAGGTATATCTGTTGATGAGTCTAAAGTCAAGGCAATCATGGATTGGCCGAGAGCTACATGTGCTAGTAATGTTAGAAGTTTTCATGGTTTGGCAAGTTTTTATAGAAGGTTTGTTAAATATTTTAGTTCTATAGCTTTACCTTTAAATGAACTTGTTAAAAAGAATGTCTCTTTTGAATGGAAAGATGAACATGAAAACGCTTTTAACAAATTGAAATACATGTTGACTCAGGCCCCTCTTCTTGCTTTGCCAAATTTTCATAACGCTTTTGAGATACACTGTGATACCTCCAGGATAGGTATTGGTGCTGTTTTGATGCAGGAATCAAGGCCGGTGGCTTACTTTAGAAAAACTTAATGGGGTAGCTTTAAAGTATGCAACTTACGACAAGGAGTTGTATGCTTTGGTAAGGTCATTACAGGTTTGGCAACATTATCTATGGCCAAAAGAGTTCATTATTCATTCTTATCATGAAAGCCTTAAATTCTTGAAAACTCAAGGTAAATTGAATAAAAGGCATGCTAAATGTTTAGAGTTTATTGAAACTTTTCCATATGTGGTTAAGTATAAATCTGGTAAAGAAAATGTAGTAGCTGATGCATTGTCTAGGAGATACACGTTATTCACCTATTTGCATGCTAAGTTACTTGGTTTTGATTTGATTAAAGATTTGTACAAAGATGATGTTGATTTTCAAGCCATAATTGATACTTGTGCTTTAAGGCCGAATGGAGACTTTTATTTGCATGATAGATTCTTGTTTCAAAAAGACAAATTATGCATACCCTCTTGTTCTATTCGTGATTTACTTGTTAAGAAAACCCATGGGGGAGGGTTAATGGGGCATTTTGGAATTGCTATGACTCTTGTTATTTTGAATGAACACTTTTATTGGCCTAATATGATCAAAGATGTAAAAAGTTTGTGTGATAAATGCATTGTATATAAACAAGAAAAATTAAAAGTAATGCCTCATGGTTTATACATGCCTTTGCCTGTTGCTAGTCATCATTGGGTTGATATTTCCATAGATTTTGTACTTGGATTACCTAGGTCTCGCAATGGTAAAGATAGCATATTTGTAGTTGTTGATCGATTTAGTAAAATGGCACATTTCATTTCATGTTCCAAAACTAATGATGCTACACAAATTGCTGATTTATTCTTCAAGGAAGTTGATAGATTGCATGGCATTCCACAAAGTATTGTTAGTGATAGGGATGTTAAACTCTTGTCTCACTTTTGGCGTACTCTATGGAATAAGTTAGGCACTAAATTGTTGTTTTCTACTGTTGTACATCCACAAACTGATGGACAAATTGAAGTAGTAAATCGCACTTTATCTACCTTGCTTCGAGCCGTTATTCAAAAGAACTTAAAGAATTGGGAAATTTGTCTTCCTCATATTGAGTTTGCATATAATAGAACTTTTCGTAGTTCTACTAATTGCTCTCCTTTTGAAGTTGTTTATAGATTTAATCCTTCAACTCCTCTTGATATTTTTCCTCTTCCTATTAATGAGTGTGTTAATGTCGAAGATAAAAAGAAAGCTGATTTTGTTAAGAAGTTACATGAAAGGGTTCGAAACACAATCGAAAGGCGTAATGAACAATATGCTAAGCAAGCCAATAAAGGAAGAAAGCAAGTGATATTTGAACCGGGTGATTGGGTTATAATTCACTTAAGGAAATAGAGGTTTCCCGAAAAAAGAAAATCTAAGCTTCATCCAAGAAAAGATGGTCCTTTTCGTGTTTTGGAAAGGATTGGCGATAATGCTTACAAGATCGAACTTCCTAGTGAGTATGGCAATGTTTCATCTACATTTAATGTTTCTGATTTATCTTTGTATGATGTAGGTGATTCGAGGACGAATCTTTTTGAGGAGGGAGGGAATGATAGCAATCCGCCCATGTCCGTTCTAAAGCCGACTCCACTTGTTCAAGAGTTGGCGAATCTTGATTATCCATTGACGAGATCAAGAGCAAGAGGATGAAAGAGTTGTTGCAAGAATTATCCGTGACTCATTGTGAAGAGTTGGAAGTTTTTAAAGATGATTTGACTTCGGTCCAATTGCCTTCCACCAATGAAGCTATTTGGAATATCTCTTCAATCACAATTCATGAAGATGTTTCTAAGAGTTCTACCTTGGAGCTTGAAGAAATGCTACCTCGAAGAGTTTCCATGGATCAATCACATTGAAGACCAAGATGGCGTGCTTGGGCTTTGCCACCTTTGGATCACACGCCATTTGAAGTAATTTAGGGTTTACTTTTGAGTTGTAATAATTAAGTCCATTAACATTTAATTATGGGCTTGAGTTTTTCGTTTAAGTGTCAATTACTTGGACCAATTATCTTGCATAATAATTAGGAAATTGATCTCCTATATTTTAGGAGCTTGGCCGAATTCCTACATTTTAGGAGATAGGCGTGTCTTAATTTTAGAAAACAAAAACATGTTTTGCTTATAAAATCCGTGTCTTAGTTTCCATTTGGGAAAAGGATTAGCTAGTTAGTTAGTCAGTTAAGAAGTCAAGTTGTACTTTGCTTCTTCTAGGGTTTTGTTTTCTTTTCTTGCATGGACGAACTACTCCTTATTTAAGGATGGTTTTTGTACGGTTTTCAAAATATAAAAAATACAGATTTTTTCTTTGCAAAATTGTTAAACACATTGTGTTTGAAAAGCTTGAATGCAATTAATTTTAATTGTCTTCATTGAATCAAGATCCTTTAGAGTGACCTTTAAGAGATCTTACAAGTTCTTGATTTCAAGAACACCTCAACCATCTAGTTTAGTCCATGATTTACATAGATTAAATTGGTTGATTAATATAGACGTGGGGGTTTGATTGGTTTTCCTTCCAATCTTCTCGTCTCCTTTGATTCCCATTCCGTGTTGTTCTTGTTTTGTTTGCTGTTTTCCGCAATTTGCAAGTTCTTGTCCGTGACTTGAAGTGAACAAACGATCCAAAGATTGTGAATAAGTGGTAGTCCAGGATCATAAGACTCGATGTCCGTATCAAAGTGGTATCAAAGCTAAGGTTTGTTACTTCGAATTTTAGGTTATGCTTTTCTTTGTTGTTTTCCGTTCTTGTTGTTTTTAGCGTCCTTGTTGCTACTGTTTTTGCATCTATTTTTGTTGCTGCTCTTGAGTCAATTGTGCTGCTGTAATTCGTGTCATAATTTTGCTCTTTTAATTCATAATTTCGTGCAGAATTCATATAGAATTCATAGCTGAATTTTTTGCGCAAAATCCTTACGAATTTGATTACTGTTTTGCGTCAACTTGTTGTTGTCTTGTTGCTGTTTTTGTTCTGTCTTTCTTAAGTCTTATTCTTGTCTCAATTATGCTGTTTGTGTCAATTCATTGTGATGAAACCGTGTAGAAATTGCATGCTACAAATCAGAAATTGTTTTGTGTTATTACAAATAATTAATTCAATTCAAGAACTCTTGAATTAAACAAACTATCTTGCACGTTCTCAATTAAGAACAAAAATCAATTTTAAGGGTTACGCCATAAAATAAAAGAAACTAATTTAGGGCTTTGCCTAAACTATGGTTTTCTTCAGCATACAACTCAAAGAATATCAAGAAATGACTTTTCTAAATTCTTCTCCCATTAAAAACGAAGTTTTACGCCTATTTATAGACTACAAGCTTAACCCTAACTTGCTAAACAAGTTGTCTTGTTGGAAAAGGAAACTAACACTTAACTAATCCAAATTAAGAAAATTTCCTATTTGGATACAACATATTAACCTAAATCAAAAATAATTAAAACTGGAAACTTCCTAATAATTCACATATTTCCATGAAAGGCTTATTAACCATGTGAGACCAAAATTACTAAAAATTAAATAAAATACAAAACACTAAAATTCCCTAACAGTGATCTGCCAGAATCACATCATTATTTATTGTAGCCTCTATTGACAATGATAAAGAAACAAATCTTGGAAAACTTAAAACATAAAAATTTTAGCTCTATCGCTTAGCTTTCCAAAGCCAATTTAATCACAACATTCTGAGTTACACAGATAGAGATATGTTTAGAATTCCAAAATGTGACCGAATCTCTCAACATTAAATATTGGACGCCTCTTGTCGTATCTCGCTTTGTTTATCTTTGTTGGAGTCTTGAACCTCCATGAGATCAACTTGAGGCTTGATTTTCTAGATATCCCAAGCCTCTATATATAAGATTCATCTCATGAAAATGGGATAAACACCTTAAATTTCTTGGATTTTGCATAAAAACATTATTTCACATCAATTTGTTTCTCCTGTGAGAGTGCAAATGATACTTAAGCCAAAATTCATCACAAGTAATCGCTCAAACAAACATTCATACATAAGGGATGGCATCCAAAGATCCAAAACCGTAAGCAATGATCTCAAAGAGGAAAGAAACGTCATGGATGACATTCAACATAAGGGTCAAAGATAAATACTTGATCTTTAAAAAGGATCACCTTATAAAGAAATTGTACTAGCATAAGTACCTTTTGTGTAAATAATAAAAGTAGATTTTCTTTCTCTCTAAGTTTTATGTAAGTATAAATATAATATCTCAAGACAATTTTTAGAGTTCCAAATTTAGAGAGTTGGAGATTCTAGTTCAGAGCTTCATTTTTGGCCAAGAAGCAAAAGCTTAGGCCCTTAGACTATGACTATAACAATAGTAAGGATCAAATTAGAGAGAAAGAGAGAAAGAGAGAGAGAGAGAGAGAGGGGGGAGAATTCGTGCTTCTTCGTAATACCTTTGCATAAAGATCTCTTTAATAAAAGTAAAGCTTGGACGTTTTATTAACATATCAAAATCTAAGAATTATTCCTTCTATGTGATGGGTAATATCTTGAATTTCTTTCCTTTTTCTTTAACTTGTGTGGTGAATTTGGCCATGGAAAGCTAAATCACTATGGTGTTCTTGGATAAAGTATTGTGAGTTATGAAATCCATGTGAAATAGTAGTTTTGTGTTAAGAATAATGATAATTGATCCATTTATTTGTTCTTGAGAAATATGAAATTGTGAAAATTGAATTCATTAATTCCTAATCTGTGACTTTGAAGGGTTGGATTCAAGGGATTCATGTTTGTTATGTGTTTGATTAATTGGCAAGTTAACTAACATGTAATTGAAAGATGATTCTTATAGTAAATTACTCTAGAGAATCATAGACCACTGTAAATGGATTAAGTTTGCATGCTTTAAATGAATTTATCATTGTACTCAGTTATAGATGAATGGCCCCTTGGTAGTGGTGCTTAGGAATTTACATGCAAAGAATAAAAGGATACTTGATTTTGGTTATGATCAAAGAGGTCTTGTCTCTGACAAGAGAAGGACCCTGAGTTCTCTCAATGATTAATCAACTTAGATTAAACTAGTTAGGTAGTTGGCTATTGTCACGGGTTGCAGCTTTAATTAATAATTTGAACTTGTCTCTATCAAAGGAATGAGAGAATTGATCTGTTTGACTTAGGACTATTCTATGAGGACAATCTTTACTCTATGAAATCAATCATCATAGCCCAATACAAAGTTATTAGTTCACTAGATAGATTTCTCACAACACTCCAAGAACACCATTCTCTCTCTATTTCAATACCTTATTATTCTCTATGATTACATTGTTATTTCGCTTGCCTGTTGAATTGCATACTTTCCACATTTCTTAGCAAGTGTACCTTCTCGTGGGGTCGATACTGAATAGATTATCGCGTACATATCAATTTAACTCTATTACTACTATAGTAGTGTGAGAGGGATCGAATCCTCAAAGAAAGATGGTTTTGAAACTGTTGTTTGATTAATCTAATTGAGTGAATGTGTGTTAATGAAGGGGGACAAAAGACTATCACTCAAATGCTTTAATGCAAGGAAAATGTTTGAATGCATGAAACAAAGTATTGCCTTGAGAACCTAAAGTGTTCAAGTTCTCATTGACGGCTTCCTTGACACTCGCAAATGAAATAAGGAAATTAACTATCTATAACCTGAATCATGACCAGCCCGATGGCTCAACTTAGTCCAAGCTACAATCTCTAATGCCTTCCCGGCCAATACAAGCACTAGAACAAATGAATTTCTTAGATATCTACCCAAACACAATAAGCCTAAATTACTTCACTCAACCTTCCTTTGGCAAGGCAAGGACCAGTCCACAACTTTAGGCTGTCACTACACTAACACTCATCGGTTGTCACCGCACTAATGCAAGCAAAGATAAAGCAAGACCTAGACACTCCATTTCATCATTCAACAAATCCAACTCATATGAATTTAACACTTCGGACTCTGATTTCACCAAACCTTAGTTGCCACTAGAAGTTAGGCTAGATGCTAGCATTTTTGTGCAAATCCATACTTACAAAACCAATGAATGTTTATGTAAACACTTTAAGGAAGAAATTCATTCAATCTCAGCCATCAACAATCACAAAAACACAAGTTCCTCAAGGCAATTTCAAAATTAGCCGATCATTTAATGATCGGCTCAAATTCAATTGTGAAGTATGAAATTGCATACATCATTCTGAATAAAAATGAAATTGTAACAATTACAATGTAGAATTCTAGCTTAGGAGATCCTCTGAATGTTCAAGCATTTGAATCCAGTTCAAAAAGCCTATTATTCTATGCAAAGTTTTTTAGAGAGAGAAAATATGCAAAGAAGCTAAGAGCTGAGAATGATTGATGCCTTCTAGATTGATCTCTTCTTCACTCCCGGGTAATATTTATAGGCTAGATCTCCAGAACTCCAGAACTCCAGAGTTCTTTTCAATCATGTGCATTCCTTTGAACTTGCATCCCTCATTGAGTCTATGACACGTGTCCCTTCAATTATCAGCCTTTGTGCTTATGCTACCTCAAGTTACACCGCAGTTATATTTCACTTCCATTTTTGTCCTCAAAACAAGTCAAATCTGAGAAACCATAAAGCATGAAAAATGTAGCTCGAATCTTAGATTCATATAGCAATTTGAATCATTCAATTTAGAGTTTTTTTTTTACCCAAATGCATTATTACAATAGGAAAAAAGGAAAATTTGTAGTACTACTCCATTACACGATGTTTAATCAAAAGTATGTGTTGGAAACAAGAAAATGACTACTCTAGACGAGATCAGAGTATAGTTTTCTAGTTTCCAGATATGGAATTTTCTACACGTACAAAATTACAAATATGTGAGCATCAATCAAAAGGATCTCTTCAGGACCATGATTCTAACCTTCCAAGCATTTTAGCACCATGGCCACATTACAACAATACCAAATTCACTTCCAGACCACACAAAGTTTAGCACCAAACCGAATTCACAAAAGGTTCACACCCACATCATGCACCAAAAATCGGCGTTGTCATCTCTCACACCCTAAATGAGCCCTAAATGGCTACCATCCAACAGCAAAGAAAAAACTATTTGTCTCTCAATACAAGCAATAGGAAAATAGTTCTTCCAGCAGGGAAAAATATCAATAATACAGAGGCCAAACTGATCTAACATCAGCAGTCATGGACCACTGTTATACCTTCACGAGCATGCTTAATCAAGGAATTAGCTTTCCAGTTCTGCATAGAAAATGGACTTGTACTTTTTCCAGAGCTTCCTATAAGAGACGGAATTAAACCTCAGACTCATTATTATGTCTTTATTCATCTTTTGCTTAGTTGGTTTTTGACTTTTTTCCATCTTGGAAATGAATTTATTTAGCTCATCTTCTGAAGCAGTGTTTTGTTCACAACTGAACTCGTCTCTTGAATTGTCATTCTCCAATTCTGTTGGAATACTCTGCAAGTGAGTAAGGCCCAAAAGTTAGTTAACTTTGGTAAGTGTGGCCTCTATGCGGTGCTCCTCCCCAACAATACTTGGGGCCTGAGTAACGGCTTCAGTAACTGTCGAAGTGAAATGCTCAATTCCTTTTATGGTTTCCTCCATTGGGTTGCAAAGGTCAACTAGAGGTGCATTTATCCCTTTAGAAACTGGAGCTGGGCCAGTGGCTATCTCGGATTGTATCTCCCTCTCAACCAGCTCAAATGCAACCCTAGGGTTTTCTTCACTTCTAATGGCCAAACCTAGTTGGGGGTCCAGTTCAGGGCCTTGCACCCATTTGCTACATTGGTTATTGTCAGCCCTCTAGGTTCCTCCATTGTTGGCTCAGCTAAGCTGCCACTCCCCTGCCCCTCTTCTACTACCACCTAATCCTGTTGGCTCAAGTTTTGCATATGTTTCCTGACTAGATAGGGCAGGTCCTATACAGCAATTTTTGGAAGTCCCATTGATTGTGAGACCTGATGAAGATCTATCTCCACCGCCTTGCCCTTGTTCCTCTGATTGTCTTCCTCTCTGACCTGGGTCTGAGCACCTAACTTTCCATTGTTTTTGCTGACAACTGGATCCCAGATTTTGGGAGCACTTGTTGAGAGTTTTGGACCATTGATCAACTGTCAATTCATACAAATTGTAAGGGAGAGGCCTTGTTTCTTGCAATCAGTGCAGTAAGTCGGGAGATCCTCAAACTCGATCTGCTGCCAACGGCCCCTTTCTCGACTACCAATCCACACTTTGTTAGGGTGGCGTTTGAACAAGTCAATTTCCACGCAAATCCAAGCCTTGCTAGGTCGGAGTACTTTCTCTGCAGCTGCTGAAGCCAAATCAACTTTCAACGGAGTTCCCATAGTTGAACCAATAGAGTATAACTTCTCTTTGTTGTATAGATGGATAGGAAGCAAATGAAGCTTTATCCATACAGGAGTGATGGAGGGTTCTTCGTCGGGAGAGAAATCTGGAGTCCACCGGAAATTGTTTGCTTGGAAGCCATTAAAGGTCCAAGCTTTCTTCATCCACATCTTGTGGAAATCACTCTCTAGCTGAAATTTAAAAAGTATGTGTTGCCGGTCCAACAATCCTAGGTGAACTTCACAATTGAAAGTAGTCGTCATGATCTCTTTTCGAAGGGAGGATATTAGTGGACGACCTCTCGGAAATTTTCCCACAAGTGTTTATTGAAATGGACGTGCAAGTTGTGCTTCTTCCTCCTCATATGTAAAAAGGGCAGGTTCTTTCTTGTATGTGGAAAGACCTATGTGTGGAGTGAAAGTAAATGAGACATCGATTTCTTTGGACCAAGGAGCTAAAACAGCCTCTCATAAGGACTTTGGGTGTTTGGTCGTGGTCTCCATTAGCTACACTGGTGCTACCTGAGCAGCCCTAGGTCGGGCCCGAAAATCAGTGTGGTGAGAGGAAGGCTCCGGCCAAAAGACCGGAGCCCTTGGAGAAGACACTCGGAGTCAATCGGATGAAGATGATGTATTCAATTTAGAGTTAAGATGACAACATTATGACTAATTTACAAATCTGTGGCAACTGAAAATCATTAAGGGAAGAGAAATAAAATGTGCGTGCGTTCGAGTATGTGTGTGTGTGTTGTGCGGAGTGGGACGGGCGCACCATGTGTGTGTGCACTGAGGTGCGACCACACTGTGCAGCTGCATCATGTGTGCATGCATTCTTGTGTCGGCGCACAATGTGTGTACAAATGTGAATGTGAGATAGTGTGTGCTTGTGTTATTTAGTGAGTGTGAGATGCATGAATGAGGTGATAGTGTGTGTTGCGAAATGAGAGAATGTGGGCCATGAGTGAGGAACTATCATGTGTGTAATGAAATGAGAGAATGAGGTCCATGAGTGAGAAATTATCATGTGTGTGCACAAGTTTTTTAAGTGATTAAAGTGAATATGCATGGTGGGCTAATTATACATAGTGAAATGAAGTGACTAAAGCTGATGTGTACTCAAGTGGTGTAATGGTGTGTGTGTTAGATGGTGTGTGCATGTGCAAAAGTGTGCTATAGTGGTGTGGTAGTGTGTGAGATATGGTGTTTGCATGTGCAAAAATCTCAAGTGTGTTGGTGAGTGTATTGTGCGAATTTCATGTGTGTGTTTTGGTGCGTGTTTGTGCATATTGGATATTGTGCATGCTTGTGCAAATATGTGTGCTAAATAGCATGTGGTTGTGCTTTATGTATGTGTGTGCACTAATGTGTGTGATAGTGTGTGTTTGTGGTAAATTGAACTAGTCAATCATGCACCAAAAATAATGTGAACGAAGATAATGAACACTTGTGTACAATTTCCAGCATAACTTATCCCACATATGCAAAAGCAAGTACTTGTGCGGGATTTGGGCTTATAGTGTGCATACACAATTCATAACACAACCCTACATTCGTCACAACTTTTCATTCATTCATATATGCCTTTCACTCCCTTTTTCATATATTTCTTACAAAACTTACCAGTGCAAGTACTACCAT
Source organism: Ophiorrhiza pumila (assembly GCA_016586305.1). Classification (NCBI taxonomy): domain Eukaryota; kingdom Viridiplantae; phylum Streptophyta; class Magnoliopsida; order Gentianales; family Rubiaceae; genus Ophiorrhiza; species Ophiorrhiza pumila. The sequence goes on from BLIW01000011.1 coordinate 17,199,009, forward strand.
ATAATTCAATCAAACATCATAGAAACATATGAAAACACATACATATCCCTACAAAAGCTCAATGATATGTAAAATATAAGTCAGTACAGAACTGACTTATCAGATACCTTACTCACCCTTCTACAAGGTTAGATTACAAATTTACTTGAGGTCTCTGAACACACTGACCAAAGCATACATTTGATAAATTGGCACTGTGCTAGGGATAGAGTAACGAGCCATCCTTTGATTTTATAAATATCCCTGTTTTTGCCGTCTTTAATAGTGTGTGTTGGCTAGTCGACACATGGTATAGTGGAACTCTTGGGTCCTTTAACTTTGGTGGAAAATCTTTCTTCACCACACATTTACTCTCTTCATTCATCAAAATTGCCTCCTCACATTGTAGAATTTGCTCTCTATTGGACACCAAATCTATATTAAATTTGGCATAAGTGGGTGAGAATCTAAAAAGATCAAGAAGTGGAATTTCTGCATATAACTTCTTGATAAGCTCCACAAACTTATAATGTTGCACCTTCTTCGATGAGGGATTCACCCTTTGAGGAAAAGGAAGAGGTAGTACACATTCCTTGAAATTAAATGGTTCTTTGGACTTCTTCTTCCTCTTCTTCATAAGCACCTCCACATTTAATTCTTTCCTTATACTTAGCTCCCCAACATCTTCAACTTCTTTGGTTAGGATTCTTCCCAATCTCCAACCTTTTCTATTTCCTTGTCTTGCTCACTTGCCCTTTCTCACTTGAATGGTTGATCTTTTCACCACTCCTCAAGGTGACAGCGTGACATTAATATTTGCTCTTGGGTTTTGCAGTTTGACATTAATCTGATGGTACTTAAAATTTGCAACCATTTATTGTCTTGATCCTTGACAATTGCTTCTAAACTATTTATCCTCTTTTTTGCCTCCATGTCGCTTTTATCGAGTCACTTCATGATCATGCTCATAGCATATTCCATGCTTGCCTTGCTATTACCTTTTTCTTTAACCCATTGAGAGTTGTGTAAACCAAGTTATTGCATAGTCCTGGTTGGAACCACATATTGTTGTTGCCTTTGCTCGAGCTGGAGTTGTCCCAGCGCTTGTTGATAGTAACCTTTCCCTTGCTTATTTCCATCCCAATTTCCTCCTCTTCTTGGCCAAGTGTTTTTAGAATTGTAGTGCCGATTAGAGTTGTTTACAAACTAAACTGATTCAACCGTGAGGCAACATTGATTAGAGTGATGATCTTCCTTGCAAATGCCACACACTAACACCTGTTTTGACTCTTTGGTAACTTGAAAATCTATGATAAACTTTGTGAGAATATCAAACCTAACATTGATAGATGTGTTTTCATCTAGTTGAAGCATCCCGGCTTGTTTTTTTGTAGTTTGACGTCTTGTCTCCATCCAAATACAACAATACTTGAATCTCAAGAACAGTTCTCTCCTTGATGGCTCCACCAACACAAGCTTTCACCATAACAATTGACTCGATATTCAATCCTTGAAGGAACATGTTCATTGCCCTCACATCTCCCAAATCATGATTAGAACAAGCACGGATCAAATCATTGAATCTTTCCCAAGCTTTCTTCAAATATTTTCCCGCTTGCTGCTTGAAATTCATGATCTCCATCCTCATGCGCTTCATCTTGGAATGTGGGAAGTATTTTATGAGAAACTTTCTTTGGAAATCATCAAATGAGTCTATTCCCCCTCCAAAAATGGAGATATACAATTGTTTGGCCTTTCCTCTCAAGGAAAATATGAACAAGATATGCGTCACTACATCTTGAGAGACTCGAGGTAGCTTTAATGTGTTGCACAATTCTATTAGTGATTCCAAATAGTCATAGGGATCTTCATGCTCTATTCCATGAAAAATAGCCCCTTGACTAATCATGGCAATGATCTGAGATGGGATTTGAAAACTTTTAACTTCAATCTCAAAGTAATTATTATGGTTTTAAATTTGAGGTTCGTAATAATCCACAAGGCAAGGCAATGGTGGAATCTCTTATTGTTCACCCATCTTTGCTTTCAGCATTCTCTTAGCTAATAGAGTTCTTTCAAGTTCTTGATTCAACTCAAATTCAATCACTCCTTTTGAACGAGTGCTCTTTTGCATACACAAGAGAATGCAAGACTTTCAAATGTACCTATAAACACAAATTACACAAAACAAGTAAACTAATCTACAACACAATAAAAACAAAATTCTCAACAAAATTGCTCTACAACATAAGAAAAATAGAATTCTTAATAGAATTGTTTTATAACACAACAAAAATAATAGCGAAAGACAAATCTTCAACAACAATTTCCCTCCCCGGTAATGTTGATAACAACTTTTTGATCTATAAATTATCACACTCTATAGATGTGTCACAAATTGTATTTAATTTACTAGCATCAAGCTTAAAACCTCAATCAAACTAGGTGATAATTCACAAATACCGTCCTAGTATAGTTTAAGGATCATTCCCACATGGAGGGATTTTTAAGTTAATGATTTATTCGTGATTGTTGTTGTATTAAAGATGAACAATAAACAAACCAAAAATAAGTAAATAAACCCTCCTTCTTGACTCCAAATAGAAATTCAACAAACAAATTCACAATAAGAGAAATAGGGGTCTCATTGGGGAATTTTCATGGGTAGTTCAAGCAGGCATTGCGAATACTTTGTTGCTATGGTTTACTATAAACAAATGGCAATTTGTTAAGGATTAGTGAATTAAAAAGACCTACTAAGATCCTTGACCTATTCAATTACCGATTGAGAACTAGATTCCTATCCCTCACATCCCTTTTTGGTGAGGGGCATATAAAGTTTCAAATTCTAGTTGACCCTAAAGTTCTCTTATTCATGATTTTCTTATGGTTTTATAGGTCCAGCTCCATACCTTTACAAAGAAGCTATGCAACCCTCACCTTATTACATTTCACATTTCTAATGAAAACCAGTAATCTTACCACGAGACTACACAATTTCACAAAACACATAACTACACCCAAAGAATATAGTGGACCTTTCAATGAACTAGTTGTCATTCCTAGATCACCTAGCTAGGTTGTCATTCCTTAACAAGTTTCACAGTAGGCCTCTAAGGCTTCAATTATGTGTTTCCCTTAAGAATTTCAAGAGTAATTACCTTACAGTTCAACATCTAAATAAATCCCCCTTTTGTGAGAGGTGGAATTTCTTGAGGCGGAATTTCTTGAGGCATTCCCAGTCCATTGCATACTACAAGTTAGATCCATTCATTAGACTAACAAAATCATTTATGGTCTCATATATTCTACAAAAGTACATTACTCATTAGTACCCATTCAGAAAAATCATGAAAAGTCATTACTCAAACAACCCAATGCAAGTTTCGGCATAATGTCATGCTTTAGTATACCTCCATGAGACACTAAGACTTAGCCACTCATGGTGACTTCTAACATCATAAGCATATAAAAACTCAATATTAAAGCCAAAGAAGTAAAGAAGGATATCACCCTTGATATAAAGAAAGCAAATATGAATTCTTCTCTTGAATTAAGCTCAAAAGATCTTAGCTTTAACAAAACAATGTATGTATTTTTCAGCCTTGGAGTTCAAGTCTGGCTATTTCTTCTTGGAGAAGAAGAAGTGAGTACAATATTTCCTACTTTGATTCCTAAAAATCTATTGACTTCTTTTCTATTCACATTTTTGCCTTGCTTTTTAAGCTTAACAACTTCCAATATGCTAAATTCTACTTCTAGGAAGTTAAAAATATAAGTTGAATTCCAAAAAGTAGGTACAAAAGAACCACAAGAGTAAAACGTACATAAAGAGTACAAAAGTACAATGTTTAGTTATCTAGTGTAGGTTGCCTTAGGTTGCGCAATGCATTTTGGACATGCAGATTACTTATCGCAATTTACGCCACATTGCGCTACTTCGCATTCAGCAAGTCTGGAACTTGGCATAGGACATTAGAAGTTGCGTTGTGTCTTCTGTACTTGGTTGAACCATAGCGCACTGATACGAATAGGCGAGGCTTGGAATCCTGGACCACTCAATCTCCACACCTTTGGACCGTTGTTGACACCAAAATTACACAAAAAAAACCACAAGAAACAAGAATAAAAACAATGGTGGAATTGTAGACAAAGGAAAACGTAAAGATTTGGTAATAAGACAACCAAACCCCCACACTTATACAAACAATTTAACTTAGCCTTATGTAAATCAAGAGACCAAACTCAAAAGTTTGGTCGTTCCTGAACTCAAGAACAAAAAGGCTCACCTATAGGTCTTAGCTAAAGACTTGCGGAAAGTTTAAAGAACAACTAAACTTAATTGAACTTTAAGGTTCAAACAGAAAGTGCTTGTAATTTAGAAAAGCTAAAATCTGATTTTTATTTTCTATGTAAAAAACGTTTAAGGCCTCTCATTTTTATAGGAAGAAATTTGGCCAAAGTACAAGGAAACCCTAATGAAAACCAATTACAACTTGACTTCTTAACTAACCAATCCAATTGAGGAAACATTCCAAATTGGAGTTGGAAACTAATAACTAACTTATTTTCCTAAAAGAATTACTTTTTCTAAAAGATAGGAAAGGTCCTAGAAAATAGAAGCATGTCCTAAAAAGTAGGACACTCTTAAAAAGTAGGAAATTACTTTCCTAATTATCATGCAAGATAATTGGGCCAAGTAATTAAGTAATTATGGATGAAAATATTAAGCCATAATTAATATTTAGTGGACTTAATTTATTACAAATTAAATAATCCCTAAAACTTAATTTTATCCCTCGAGTCCAGCAGGCAACATCATTTTCACGTGCCGATTTCAGTATGATGCGTTTTGAATCTGCAAAAATGTAAAACATAAAAGTTGTAGATATTTCTCTTATGTTTCTACGGCCACTTGAAACAGCATAATCGAAGATTACATAAGAGAGATATGCCAATACTACTAAACTGTGGCATAAGTCCTCAACAATGTAATTTCCATGAACTTCTTCAAGATCATCCAAGGGATCAACACATGAAGTTGGTCTTCGCACCATGGACACGGACACGGCCTCATTCTTATCACGCACCTTGGAGCATGTTGTGCCCTCTACTCTTTTGATATCCTAGCACTCCAGTGTAGGTAGTAAGAGGTTACGTTACGCAAACATGGGGTATTTTGTTACGGCATAGGTGCTACCTACTTACGCTGAAGCTCTCTTATTCGCGTTAGCATTACACCTTTACACTTGTATTGTTGTGGCTATTATCTTTATGCACTTGGCATGGGTTGATCTATGTTTCGCTGCATAGTCTCGCTATTGTCTCCACAGTATAACTTGTGTTAAGGTATGCTGGAGCTTTAGTTCTCTCCTTCCTCAGTGTTCTCTGCCTGATTCTTGCCCTACATTTATTAGTGTGACTTCTTTTAGATTGATCTGTGTCTTTGATCATCTCTCTTTGTGGCGCAGGCATACATTTAGCTGTGCTGCCGTCTATGCTTCAGTCCAAGGTAATATAGCATAGGTTGGATTATCTCATAATGTGTTCTTGACTTTACTAACTTTTTGTTGATTCACTTGGCGTAGCCAAAATCTGGTTACACCTAGGGTGATTCCTTATAGTGCAGCTTGAAGTCAATTCCGCCAGAAGGCCATTTTTCCCATTTTTTTGTTCTTTTTGTGTTATTTTGTACATTTCTTTCTCCTGAGTCCTCCTTTGGTCCTTTTTACCTAAAACAGCACATAAAATAACATAAATACACAAATTACTTGAGTATTGAAGAAAATTTCTTATGAAATAAGGCAAATAAATTGGTAATTTACCAAATTATCAAACGCTGCCCCTTACTATCCCCAGATGAGCGGCCAAGTTGAAATATCCAACTACGAGATCAAAAAAATTTTGGAATAGTGGTAGGGCCAACTCGAAAAGACTGGGTTAGGAAGCTTGAAGATGCATTGTGGGAATACCAAACTACCTACGAGACACCCACTAGAGCATATTTGTATCAACTTGCGTTTGGGAAAGCATGTCATATACCATTGGAGTTGGAACACAAAACATATTGGGCCATAAACGATTTGAACATGAATTAGGATGGAGTGGCAGAAGAAAGGATGAAAAACCTCAACATGTTGGAGGAGTTTATTCTTCATTCATATCAAAATGCTGCACTTATAAGGAAAAGACTATATTTTGGCATGACAAAGGCATTCTTTATCGTCACTTTAAGATGGGGCAGAGAGTATTGGTTTTCAACTCTTGATTAAAACTCTTTCCCAGAAAACTACAATCAAGATTGATTGGATCTTTCAGGGTGAAATTGGTATTCTCGTATGGAGCTCTAGAATTCACAAATAAGACAATCGGGTATTCATTTAAGGTGAATGGTCAAAGGGTGAAACATTACCTTAGAGATCTTGATGACCATGGAGAGTGGAAGATGGCATATGAATGCCATGCTGATTCAAAGTCAAGCTGAGCAAATTGGAATCATTATGTTAGGCTAATGACAATAAACTTAGCACTTCTTGGGAGACAACCTAAGTTTTCTTCTTATTTTAATTTTCGTGATTTCATTATGTTTTGTAGTTTAGCTTAATTGTTCGTCAATTTTATTTATAGGTATAATAATGGAGGAGATAAAGGAATGGTTGGCCAAATGATGATTAATCTTAAGGGCAATAGTATGAGCAACAAAGAGAGGTAACAAATATAATGTGTTTGCATTATAGTTCTTCATATAACTAACACACATTGCATTAGAGCCTTTGGGAAAACTTTTTCCTAAGATTAATGGTCATAGCATAGAATGGAAGTTGGTTATGCCATCAAAGAAGATTGAAATAGGAATGATTGAATTTTTCATAGTGTAGCCATAGTTCACCCACACTGCGCACGAGCAATTATGATCTGGAAATCGATTCAGGGCAAATTTCAAGACTGTGAAGAGAAAACGCATAGCACAACTAGTGTTTGGTTACATTATGAAAGTTTTTATTTGAGCAACAAGTCTACATCTCTTTATGGTAGAGCAACAGATTCCTAGTGACTCGGAGGTCTTCATCTTGGCGGATCTAGAGTCAAAAATCGGATAAAGGTGGATGGAATCGGAGAGCTGGGGTAACTCAGACAATGGATGAATCTGGAGTTCTAGTCGCCACAATTGCAGAGATTCCTATGGCAACTTTGTCAGATTTGGTGGTGGGAGGAATCTGTGAATCTCAAGGTTGAATTAAGCTTAAAAAAGGTAAAATCACACACATATTGAGAATGGAATCGGGACTTGTTCTAGCTCTGTTCTCTGAGCTGATAAATTGGAAAACTAAATTGGTGTCGTGAACTGAAATTTCTGAACATGTTGTGGAGGTTATTTGTTCAATCTCGTATTTGATAATTCGGTTTCTTTGGTGCTAGTTTTTTTGATGAATTTTGTACTTTAACTTGAATGAACTCCAGCTTGTGGAGTTTTGCTATCTTGTCCTTGAATCGGGTGCTATTGAATGGGAGATATGTTTCCCATATCTTTAGTGGAGATAGCTTTCTGACGAATGGTGTTGCAGCACTGAAATTGTTCCATTATGCTTCACGTCTGCTCAAAGACATGGGTGTTTAGGTGGCTGGATTTGCTTGGTTAACTCTTTTACTGCCTATGTCTATTCTGCACTCCTATTTTGTTTGTTTGGAAATGTGTTAAGGCTCGTCTGCTTGAATGTGTTGAGGCTCAACTAGAAGAGGATGCCTATTAAATTAACTTCACGTATCGAAGCTGGTATTCGGATTTTTAAATTTTCTAATTTTATACTTGAACTCTGCTATTGTGGTGAAGAGAGAACTCCTAATGAGAAGCTCAATGACTGTGGGCCTCATAACTTGAACTGACTGCTCTCAGCAGGATAGATCCATTATTGAAGGAATTTTCACCTGATTCTAAATTGTTTCATTGTTGATTTTAGTTCCTTGGCTGATATTTCGATCATGTTTTTGTTTGCTTTGCTGTGTTCACCAGAGATTTTCTATGCTTGGGTAGTGAGTCTCCAGTCATGAAATGGATTGCTCAGAGAATCTCAAAGTAGTGACTTACTGAGCCTAAATGTTTTAGTTTTAACATTGATTTGGTGACTGTGATCTGTTTTGCACTTGAAATTGCTCTGATTGGCAAATGGTTGATGCTGTGATACAATAAGATGGCTTCAAGCAGATGTGATGCATACATTTTTGGACAATTACTGTGAACATTAAAACATGGAAATGTGTTGCACACAAGGCAAAGCCTTCGACCTCCTACCTCTGACTTTAAAAGCAGTATTATTCACTAAAGTCAATAGTTTTAGCCATGTACTTTTCAAAGGAAATTAGAGCATTGAAACTTTGGTAATCACTAAAGTTGCTTTTCTATAATTCCCTACTTTAAATCATAGGATATTTCATATAATGGAGTAGTACTCCAAATGTATGGTTCATATGCTTGTAACGGTATGGTTGGGTATATCCAGCACCGTATTTTGCCCATGATGATGACAAGTTGTAGTCGTATCGCTCTAATTTTACCCTAAACTGCTGTAGTAGTAGTGAGAGGGGTCGTATCCACAGGTTAGGTGATTTGGTTCCAAGAATTCGAGAGTGATGCTCTATTAAATGTCACACAAATGAAACTTGTACTAGCGAGAACTAAGATAACTAGAACTCAAAACACAAGAAATAAAGTCTAAGTGCAATCAATAAGAAATGTGATACCCTAGAGTTCCGTAGATGGATGAATACACATTTAGATCACTCGTGCGGTGCAACTAAACATACATGCTAATCTAGAGGGGAACTTCATTGCCTAGAGTCTTAAGCCAAAATTGGCATGTCGACCACACTATATCTTAATTCTCCTGACACCATCCTATCCCATGGCGAGGCCTAAGGATGGTGATTTCATCCCACAACATCCCAATCCACTATTCTTAACAAGTTTAACACTCGACTCATAGAAACTTCCCATTCAGAGGCCTGAAACCGAGGTCTAATGCGCTCGTTAACAACAGAGGACTTCTTTTTCACTCCAACCTTATGATCTCATAATCTACGATCGGCATGGCGACCGCATCCTCGAATATGAGCATGCAAAACAAGTGAAAAGACTCAATTCATGTTCTTATTCCACAGAATTCACAGCAAGAGTAAAGGTATTAAGCTCAGACTCAGTATGACGGCCGCAGTTCAAGTTCAATTCAACTACTCTAGAACGAATACATGAAACTTAACTAATATTCACAATCAAGCAAAATATGAATCATTTCTTCAAAGATTACATTTATTGCACCCTATCAAAGCATCTAAAATATACATACATCCATTGGAACCCTAGGTCATCACTCGATTAGCCAGAAAATTCTTTCCTCATCTTAATTTCATCAATTTGCAACATTAACAAATTCATTTCCATTCAATTGGAGGATTTTACCAATTAAAGTACAGAGAATCGTCAATTCCTTCGTTTATTAAGAATAAAGAAGCAGTTTCCAGTCCAAAATCGCGATAGAAATCGAAATCAGAGTACAATTTCTAGAGAGAGAAAATACTAGTGAGAGAAAGTTAAAGAGAGGTAATTCCAGCTCTCAAAAAATCCGAAAGTCTGTTATAAATCTAGAATGATTGATGCCCCAAAGTAATGACTTAATCCTCTATATATAGAGGTTACAAAACATAAACAATACACAATCGTAATTTGACAATAATATTACAGAAATGCCACTGCACATTTCAACGGCCCAAAAGAATTAGCTCGGTCAATGCATCAGCTCACGCCTTCAAGCCACGGCTCTTCACGCCTTCTTCACATCTTCCAGGCCATTGAGCCTTCATTGTTCACGCTATCATGAATCCCTGCACAAGAATAAAACTTTCAACACTTAGAGAAATTCCAGCCAAGTTGAGTTTTATAAATAACCTAGCGATGGGTCGTACGACGCATCGTCGGCCAATCATCTTCCATGGCAACGTGTCGTACGACAAATCGCCGTGTAGTTCTTTTCTTGGCAACACGTCGTACGATGCATTGCCATATTACTCTCTTTCTGGTGACGCATCGCCATGTATTTGTGTGTGTGTGAAGTGTTTGTGTGATAAAGTAAAGTTTGTGAAGTGTGAGGAGTTGTGTGCATAAATCATGAAGTCATGCATGTGTTGTGGTGCTGAAGTAGTGTGCACTGGTGTGTGCATGTTCGTGCTACGATTGTGCGGCATCGTGCACAAGTGTTATGTTGAAGTTCATGAGATCAGCGCTGAGAAGTGCATGAAGATGCACAAATATGTGTTGTAGAATGCTTGTGCAGCGCTGGAGTCTTATATAAGTGAGCATGTGGTGTGCATGTATTGTGCTTTGTAGTGCATGGATGTGCCAGGTGTGTGCATATATGTTCATGCATGTTCACAAGTGTGTGCATGAGTGTGCAGCAAATGTGTGCATGCATATGCACAAGCGTGCAGCAAGTGTTGTGGTGCATGTGTGTGCTGACGCGTCACTGTGCAATGATTAGTATTGAGAATCATTAAAGTCAACAATCTACCAAACTGTGGTAGATTGTCTTTCCATAGGTTCAAGAATCATTAACGTTGGAGGTCTGGAGCTCAAGGTATGAACAATCTACCAAACTGTGGCAGTAAAGTCAACAATCTACCAAACTGTCGTTTGATGAAAATAAACGTGTGCTATAGCCAATTTTCTCTCTCTAGAAATTTTTTCTCCACCTTTTCTCTACAAATCTGATAAACTCTTTGGGCCTTTCAGCTTTTTAGCTGAAAGGCCCGATCCTTCTATTGTAATAAATTAGCTACGCCACCATTTTTAGATTTTTTGATCAGCCAAAACTTTTCCCTTAGCATTCATTTTCTCTCTAGCAATCAAGAAAATCGAGCCTCAAAAGAGGTCTACCACAGCTGAAGTCAAATCGAGCAACTGCCTCAAACGAGATCTGAAGATGAGCTTCAAATCGTGCCTCATTCTCGGCCGGGAGTTTCAGCCACAGATCCGACGTAGAAGATCTTAAATGAGAAATCACTAGCCATCGAAGGTCAGGTCGTACAGCTGGAACATTCCGGCCGACAGTAGCTACAGTCAGAACACCTTTCAGATCTTCAACAATCAGAACTTACGGCGTCCCAAATTCCAGGCTGCTGCTCCAAGCTCGATCGGCGCGTGGGCTTTATGCTCCGATCTGAACAGATCTGGACGTCTTCGACCTCCGAGCTCATCCAAACAGGTAGTCCAAGCTCCGAGCTCCACACTATTCACTATATTTGGGGAAATCGAAGATGAGCTGTAAAGCATGCCATCTTCAAGCTTTTCCTCAAATTGCTTAAATTCGGAGGTAATGTATCACTCATCTTGTATGCTGGAACTTCAATGAATTTGGTCGTTAAAAGATTTCAAATCAAAAGAATCATTTGCTGTTGGAAATGAATGAATTTCTGGAAATGAATCTTGTATGATGGAATGGATCTTGAATTAAATCATGGAACCGAGAATGGTAGAATTTGTTGGAAAAATTCAATTGCTGCTGATACGTGATTTTGAGCTTGAAGGCCTGCAGTCATTACATATGTCCAAACTGATAAACGATGAGTAGAATCTGGTGATTCTCAATATTGTGGTAAATGTGGACATTTGCTTTGGTTGGGAAAGCGATTACTCTGTGTTGCCTTGAAGAAGATTGCAAATGCTTTGGTTTGGTTGTTTAAATTTAGTACATATAATGTGGTGCTATTTGATTTAACATCATGATGATTTTCAAAGTCAGACTGATGGTGGAATGCTTTTGTAAGGATTTTGTTAATTTGATCAGAGTGTTGTATACTGGTGAATCGATGATACCAATTTCTTCATTAAATTAGGCTTCCCTGGTTGAACCTGTGGAATTCATGGCAGCCTTCTTTGCTGGTAATGGTGTTCTCTGGTTGGTTCTCTGCCAATTTGATGATCAATTACTTGCTTTGCTCACGTGGTTTTTTACTGGCTTAAACTGTGACTAAAGAGGGTGCCAATTTGATGATCAAGTACTTGCTTTGGCCACGTGGTTTATTACTGGCTTAAACTGTGACTAAAGAGGGTTAGACGCATACTTGGATTGATTAACTGTTGATTTTGGGCTACTTTTGCTGGCCTAAAATATGAAGTTAAATGGTTGTGAGTCTTAAAGTAACACAATTTGCAACCATGCGAATTCAAGAACGATGCATAGGAGTGTTGAATGGAAAATACAAAGTGATACTCTAGGTCTCTAGAGTAGATATTTTCTTTATTCCATCTTAGTCATTTAATTATAAAACCATGTAATGGAGTAGAACTACATATTTTTTTCTTTCTTTTTTGTATCAACGCGATTGGGTATATCCAGCGTTGTCTTTTGCTTATTATATGTATATACATATATATATATATATGCTCGCTTTTTCCAAAAAAAAAGTCAACAATGAAAAACTGAAGCAGCGATTGCGAAGATGCTCTCGTTTCTCATACTTTCACACAGATTTAGAAGCAAGTTAAAACATAAGAATAGAAGTACAACTCAAAGAGCTTTCCAGACCAGGCAAGATCTCCTCATTTGGATTAGTATTGAGAAAGTTACACTGAAATGAAGTTGAGCTACCAGTTCTGCCCACATATGAAATAAATATGTTAAAGGAGTCCTCAAACTCCACAAGCATCATTTCAACACTTTTTTCCCATTATTTCCTTGTTCTTTAACCTTAAACACACATATGTTTCATCTAATCAACATTTGTGATCTTTTTCTCATTTTAGCACACCAATTTGTAAACCACATAAATGCACAACATGTCACATAATACTACACAATTGCATGAAAAAACAAGTCAAAAGCCCAGTGAAATAACACATATAAGTATAAAACCAACTTATCAGATGATATAAGTTTTCCTTTTAAAAAAAAAAGTCTGCATCTCTTTAGAGATCACTGATGACAAGCAATAATTCAGTGTAAGTGAATGTTAGTTGCACTAAAACAAGTTTCAGAAAAAAGGTAACCTTGAAGCCTTTACAAACTTTTAGCCTTCCTGGACCTTGAAAATGTCTATGTAGTGTGCTAGAAGTTGCGCCATGAAACTCTTTACACTACTTCTAGGAAAGAAAATTTTCACATATATGGTACAATGAGCATCAAACCTACGCCATGAAATTTTCCAAGGACTTGCACATGTACACTAAAATGAATTAGGCACAGCATACCTAGAACATAGCTTTGTTGCACTAAGAAATTAAGTGTAGGGGGATTTCTTATTCACAACATAATTAGCGAGTGACTACGTCTCATTGTGAAAAGGTAACCCCAAGACACGGAATGATTGTAGCATAGGCTCAAGCTAGCCATGCTAAAACATGTTTCAGAAAAGGGAAAACTTAGGTTAAAATGCTTCTGAAAAATTACCCTTTCTGAACATTTAAAATTTTAGCGTGACGTGATTAAAGTTGTGCCAAGAACATTTTTATGCAATTTTTGGAAAAGAAATTTTTGTTTATAAGGCACAATTAACACTATCATCATGCTGTGAGATTTTTCAAACTATACACACTGGTGGAGGAAATGATTTTTCAATAGTGTAACTACAATATAGTGACATTGTGATAAGAGACAGAGTGTGACGGGATGTGTGTTTTCAACATGAGTTCATCGAACCACACCTTATTGTAAACAAGCTACCTCCAAGCTCAAAATCAACACAGCGTAGGCTCCTTCTAACTACGCCAATTTTAGTATCAAAAGAGAAAGAAATTCACATTGATTTCCTTGTTTATAAATTACTTCTTGTAAAACTAATTCTCAAAGCACAATGTTAGCATAAGCTAACCACAGTTGTGCCAAATAAAAATGTGTTAATGATCCAAGAGTATGAAAAATTCTCTAAATGGCATAGGTATACGAAATTCTACGCCATGTGAAGAACATGTACAGCACAATCCGAATGTAGGCTACGCTAAAACAAGGTGAAAATGAATCTTCACAGATGAATTTTTATAGCTAACAAACACCTAACGCCATGAAAATTGCATCAAACTGAATCCATTGCTAAATTTCTTGAAGTGTTAAAGAGAAGTTCAAGTGAAACAAGAAAATCTACTTATAGAGCAGCCGCATGTAGGCCACACAATGTCAGAAGTTCAAATGAGAGTTATTCCAAAAATGTTCTAAATATAAACATTATATAGCGCAGCTCACCAACAACTATGCTAAGTAAGGTATTAGAATGAGCCCATTTTCAATTCAAATTGTTCTTCAAAAAAATACTCCTTCTGACACTACATGAGATTAGCATAGCTTCCTGACACCCTACACCATTGTGCCAATTGTACTACTTCTCGAAAACAAAATTTCCAACAAAACGGAGTAACCAATGAGCTGTTTGAACCAAGGAAATTTCAATTGAGCCAAATAATTTTCTAAGTGTTGAACTAACGTGCGAGAACCCATGATAATTAATGTGTTAGAAATAAAGAATTTTTTATGCAAATTAGGAGTTTAAGGATGTGGACGATGCCCTACGTTTCTATGTAAAGCCTTGCACATCGCAACGTCTGTGCACGTCGCAACGTAGGGACCCTCCCAGGTCGCAACTTGACTCTCTAGAATAATTTAGTTTTTGAATAAATGCCCGATGTCGCGACATGCAGAAAGTGGCATTTTTAATTCAAGGTGTTATTCTCCATGTCACAACGTTAGAATACTACGTCGCGACGTCTAGGGACTTTAATTTTTTTAATTTTTGTTAGTTATTTTTAATAATTTAGTTTTTTTCACATCTAAGGTATTTTGTGAAAACCTATATAAAGACTTCTTATTCAGTTGTAATAGGAAGAGAACATTTTAAGAAATATTTTCATAAGATTTCAGTGATTGAATTCTTACATGTGAATTTGTATTCCTGTAAAGAGTTTGTTTATTTGCGACAACTGCGAATTGTTAGGTTGCGCAAAGCAAACTAATTTGTTGGTTTCTTTAATTTCCATCTCATAGATTATTGAGTTATTCTATCGATCATTGATTTTATTCAAAGGTCCTACGAATTGCTTTCGTGACATACTAGCTAGGGTTTGGAGCAAATTGATCCAGGTTTCATATCAAGTGGTATCAAAGCGCACGCTCTTCGAACAAAATTAGGTTTTCAATTTTTCCTTTCAAAATTGAATTCAAGTTGTTTAATAATCACAAGCTTAACAAAGATCTTGATTTGTGTTGAGTATCAATGACTATATCTTGTGTGATGTTGTTCTTAGTATGAGATTTATTCACTAGTACGTTGGATTCATTATACTATTATTGTTGTTGGTTGGTTTGTTTGTTTGAATTACTAGATTTGATAATATGAGCAAACAAAGTGAATCTAGCATTAATCATAATATTGAGGTTCAATTGGCTACTATGTTAGAGCAGATCACCCAATTGTCTGCTGATAATTAGCAGTTACAACTGTAAATGGATCAATTGAGTTGCAAAAACCTCTTTTAGATGATATAGATAAAGTGAGTTCGGAGTATGAGAAAAGTTCTTGACGTTGGACACCAAAAACTGCTCCCACTAAAAATGAGAGAAAGATAAGGGTGCCATTATTTATAGGCAGCAAGAATCCTGAGGAATTTCTACAATGGGTTCGTAAGGCTGGCCATATTTTTTTACTTCTATCAATATTCTGAGGAGATGCGAATCTATCTCATTGTTATGGAGTTTTCAGGGTATGCTAGCGCATGCTGGGATGATCTACTTGCTTATCGAGAGAGGTTGTGAGAGAGGCCAATTCAAACTTGGGATTAAGTCCATTATGCACAAGAGGTTTATTCCAGTCTACTACTACAGGGACCAGAGGTTAAAGTTTCAAAATATGATTCAAGGGGATCGAAGCGTTAAGCAGTAGTATAAGAATATGCAGAAGATGATGAGACAAGCCAAGTTCATGAAGATATTGATGCAACTATTTCCAGATTCATTAGCGGTTTGAATCGCAAAATTGCTAATGTTATTGTCCTTTATCATTATTTTGACCTTGATGATTTGGTCCATAAGGCTAATGAACTGGAAAAGCAGTTAATGCTTGAGAGGACATTGGGATCTAGTTCTATTTTACCATGAAAAACAGTTACAGCAGATTCACCGCTGGTGAACAGCCCTAAGGTTTAGGTACAGGATAAAGTGGAAGCTTTGTGGAAGTCAAGTGCCAAAACTCCTGCTAGACCTCGTCAGTGTTATAGATGTCAGGGGTTTGGACATGTTGTATCTCAATGTCTTAACAAAAGTGCATTCGTCATCCGTCCAAATGGCGTTGTGGTGGAAGAAACTGATTTTGACTCTGATATGCACGCTCTTGAAGAGGCTGAGGAAGTGTTCTGTGAGCAAAAAAAGGCAAATTCTTAGTGCTTCAACAGATTTTATCATCACATCCAATGTTGGAAATTGAAAATTACAAGCGTACGCGACTTTTTCATACCCGAGGTACACTTAATAGTAAGACTTGCAATGTGATAGTGGACAGTAGGAGTTGTACTAATATTGTAAGTACCCTATTGGTGAATAAGCTGCAACTACCTGTGGATGATCACCCTTGTCCCTATAGCTTAAACTGTATGCAACAAGAGTCTTCGGAAACGGTTACTAAACAAGCTCTGCTTTCATTGTTGATTGGAGCTTATCGGGATGAGATATTATGTGATGTGGTTCCAATGACAGTTGGTCATGTTCTTCTAGGAAGACCATGGATGTATGATCGCGGAGTGAAATATTTTGGGCGGGACAATGTGTACTCTTTCGAAAAGGATGGTCGTAAAATGGTATGAACGTCTCTTCATCCATCGGAGGTGTACAAGAATCAATGTAATATTGCCAAGGATATGCCAAGGGAACTAGAACAAGCCACAAGGAGATTGTTGGCAAACATGCATTGATATGTGCAGCTGTTGGTGGCCTTCCATATAATGTTGCAGATTTGAGGACAAATCTTTTCCACGACGGAGGGACTGATTCGAATTTGGAGTTCAAGGATATAGAAGATGCCCCACGTCGCAACGTAAAGGACTTGAACGTAGTGACTTCCGTGCAAATCACGACATAGGGAGCCTCCCACATCGCGCGACATGGCTATCTGGAATAATTTAGATTTTGAATAAAAGCACGACGTTGCAACGTCCAAGGTCGCACATCGCGACGTTCAAGGTCGAACATCGCGTCGTTTAGAAATTGGCGTTTTTAATTTAGGGTTTTATTCTCCACTTCGCGATGTCAAAATATCTGTACGTCGCGATGTCCAGGGACTTTGATCTTTTTTTTATTTTTGTTAGTTATTTACAAATTTAGTTTTGTCCCATCTAGGGTATTTAGTGAAATCCTATATAAAGGCTTCTTATTCAGTTCTAATTGGTGGAGAACATTTTAAGAAATATTTTCATAAGATTTCAGTGATTGAATTCTTACATGTGAATTTGTATTCCTTCAAAGGGTTTGCTTATTTACGACTACTGAGAATTGTTAGTTTGGAAGAAGTGGACTAATTTGTTAATTTCTTTAATTTTCAACTCACGGATTGTTGGGTTGTTCTACCGATCATTGATTTTATTCAAAGGTCCTGTGAATTGCTTCCATGACATACAATCCAAGGTTTAGAGCGAATCCATCCAGGTTTCATATCAATAAGACAGCGTATGTGGAATAATTGATTGTGTTTGTAATTGTCCTCTTCCATCGGTTGTACTATTAGAGCTTACCTTAACACCAACGGCGCACCGATTACATCTTCAGGATAAATTACCTCTTTGTCAGAACCCTCTAAAGTTGGCATCCCCTCCGCACTGGAAGTGTCCTCTACTATATCCCCATTAAGACAGATAATGATAGCCCGAGCACTACCACACTGTGAAGCCACGTGTCTATACCCATGATACTTGAAACATTGGACAGGACATGGCTTGGCCAATATACTCCCTTCAGCCTTGCCCTTCACTTCCACTTTACTCTCTTGGAACTTGGACCCTTGCACTGGACTCTTCAACATGGACTTCCAAGACAAATGACTGTTAAGACCCACTTTCTTCTCAAGCTCGAGTTGTCTTCTCACCTCATTAGCCTAGTGCAACAGATTTTTCAAACTGTCATATTGATAAAGAACAATTACCTTAGCTATTTCTTAGTTCAAACCACTATGAAACCTCGCAATAGTTGCCTCTTTCTCCTAGTGCACCCTTGCTCGGCTCATGATAACCTGCATCTCCTGATAATAAGCTTCAATACTTCTATCTTCTTGACTCAAATTTTGTATTCTATCCATAAGTCTCTATAGTAATGTGTCGAAACAAACCTTTTACGCGTTATAGCTTTAACCTCGCCCGAAGTCCTAATCGGTCGCTCTCCCATTCGGTCTCATTAAATCAGAAGATCTTCCCACTACGTGCAAGCATATCCTGTGAATCCCATAACTGCTAAACTGATCTTTATTTCTTCAGAATAATTATAGAACTCAAACAACTTGTTGGTCTTTCTTACCCAATCAAAGAACACATTAGGATCTTCCTTGCTAAAAAATGAGCTACTTTCATCTTTCCTTCCTTGATAGTCGAATCTGTCCTCCTAGCCCTTCGTCGGGTAGATGTTTCAAATTTTGACTCTTCTTCCTCCATTCTTTTAAACCAAAGATTCTTAGGCAGACCTTTAGATGGTGACCCTACTCTCGACCCCAACTCAATCTGCTCAAACTGGAGCTTGAAATATTCATTTTCTCATTGCAGTTCCTAGGTGTCAGTAGATAACTGTCATATTTGGTCTCCTAAAGCCGAAATCGTGGCTTCCAAGTTCTTATTAACACTATCTTCTGCTTTTTATTCATTGTTGTTCAACAGATTTCAACACAAAGGTATATATATATCCGCAACAATAGCAATCAAATGATCCAAAATTCATAACAATTCAAATTACCTCCCAATCAACAAATATCACTTTATTCAAGTAATTCAAGAGTTCACGAATCACAATATACTAAGCAATAAAATTCAAAGTAAGATATAATTGCCGTAACTAATGCAAAATTAACAAATCATGCATAGATAAGAATAACAGCAATTTAGGGTTTCAATTTTAAGGAAAATTGTAACCTAATTTTTAAAAATTCCCAGGGCTTTGATACCATTTGATACTGATCTACAAATTCTCCTTATGTAAATAGACTCAACGATGAGGAAATAAATTCTCAAAACCTCTTCGAAGATCAACTAATGATGGTAGAAACACCCTATCTCTGTAGGATGTCATTAAGCACAGTTATTTGTATGCTCCTTACAAAGAAACAACAAAAAAGTCAATGCAAAGATGATTCCCCATCAGGAATAACCCTCACAAGTAAATCGAAAAACCCGTCTCAGGTCTCACAATTCACGATATGAAAAACACGTTGTGTATTCTAGTTTTCACTAATCAAAATTAATCTGTCCTTACAAGTGCAGAAAGAAGCCTTTAAATAGGTCTTCTCAAAATACCCTAAATAACTAATTAAAATAATTCGTAATTAATTAAAATATAATTAAAAAAGCGCTAATGTTCCATAACGTCGCGCGACATGGAGAACAAAACCTTAAAACAAGAAACATAAATTTTTGGACATTGCAATGTGTGACCTCAAATGTTGCGACGTCAGGTTTGACAAAAATTAAAAACTTCCAGAGAGCCATGTCGCGACGTGAAGAGTATTCTACGTCGCGACGTGGAGGGACGTAGTGATGTCTCAAAGTTTGACGTCACGACATAGGCAATCCACACCATTTGCTCCTAATTTCGTATCATGAACTCTAAAGAAACTAGTCTTGGGAATGCTTAAGGGGAAACATACAATTGAAGCCTTAAAGACCTAGAGTGAGGCTTGGCTAAGGGATGATAACCTAGCTATGTGAATTAGGAGTGACAAATAGTTCATTGAAAAGCCCATTAAGAGCTTTTAGTGGACTTGTGTGTTTAGTGTTAGGATTGATAGGTTCTTTGTTGGCTGTTGGGCTAATATTAGTGTTGGGAATTGCAATAGGTTGGGGATGCATAGCTTCTTTGCAAGGTTATGAGACTTAACCTATTAAACCAAAGGCATACCAAGAGTAGGAGTGCTCTATAGTCTATTAGTATTCAATACATCACGTATCCCTCATCAAAAAGGACGTGATGGGTAAGACTCTAGTTCTCAATTGTTGAATCATGTAGGATCAAGGGTCATAGTAGCCCTTTGCAATCTACTAATTCTTAACAAATTGCCTCTTGTTGTCACAAAAAATAACAAGGAAGTATTCACAATGTCTGCTGAACTACCAATGCAAATTTCTTATTATCAATTTCTCTCTTGAAATTTCCGTTTGAAGTTGAGGAGAAGAACCGTTCTACCCTTTTTATTTTTTTATTGTTAAGTTTTAGATAAACAAACAATTGCAAAATGAATCAACAACCAAAAAATCCCTCCCTGTGGTAATGATCCTTAAACTATTCTAGGGTGGTAGTTGTGAATTACTGCTTAATATTGATTGAGGTTTAACTTGATGCTAGTGGATTGGATACAGTTTTAGTGATATTTTGCATAGTGTATAATTTATGCAGCATGTTTCCTGCCTATTAATAAGTTGTAATTCACAACAAAAAGAAGGAGACAAATTTTTAAAGAAATTTGCAAAAAGCTTTGCTTTTAAAACTCTTTGAATTATATCATAACCTATAATTTGAAAACCTTGGATCGAAAGAATCACCTTTTGATTCAATCCTTCGAATTCTTGAAGGTTGAGTTGAATTATTCAATCAAAACCTTTATCTTAGGTTGAGCTATTGATTTTCAAAACTCCTTTGTTCTTAGGTTGAGAACACCAAATCTAGTTCAAGTTAATTTTGCTCACTATAAGAAAAATGGGCTTTAGTGACTAAAATCTTAGTGACCCAAAAAATTGTAGTCACCAAAGATTACTTTTGTTGACTAGAAAAATTTCGATCATAATTAAAAATGTATTGACCAAAAGAAAAATTAGTCACTAAGTGGTCACTAAAGACCATGGCGAGAAGATTCCCATCAATCAGATACACTTTTGTGACCATATTTGATGACGAGAAAATGTTTGGTGATTAAAACTTGCATAACAATCCCTAATTTGCAAATGTTTAATGATGATATTTTTTTGTCAGTAAAAGTCATAGGGTAAATTGGTTTTCGCTAATTTGAAACATTTTGGTGACCAACTTGGGTGACAAGGTCAGTAAAAGTTTTTTTAATAGAAATATGGTGCCAAGAGAAGTTGTCACTAATTAGTAATATATTGCAGAGGATATTTTTTTGTCACTAAATGGACATAGTTTTCTAAACATTGGAAATCGATTTTGTGAATGTTGTATCTATATATTGGTGACTAAATTTTTTTCCCACCAAATTCATATGTAGTACATTTGAATATTTAAACACACAAGTAAAAGTAAAAATTTATAAGTAATTTATTTTTATAACACTTGTGATATAACATATAAATAATTTAATATTTCTTTAAAATTATAATAAACTTGTGTTGTAATTGTACCATATTAAATATTAGAATAGAGTATGTATATTATTTATTGTGTAAATTTCGAAGAAGTTGTGATTCATGCGAAATAAAATTTATTTTAGCTTCAATGGAAAATAATGGTTAAAAATGCCCAAAAAAAAGTTATATATATACATATATGCCTATATTATTATATAATATAAGGTTATATATAATATGGGCCTATTAATTATAAATAGGTCTATATTAGTATTTGCTTGTTTCTAATGCACCAATACTTTTAAAATAGTATACCAATAATAAGATTTCAATAAATTATTAATTCACTTTGTAGCATTAGTAATTGGACCAAATCATTAGAGTTACATAATGAATAATTAGAAAAAATATTTATATTTAAATGGTTTAATAGATGTTTGTTTGTTTGGTCTTATTATGCTGGCTAAATTAGTTTAAGAAAAATCCACAAATATATAAATATACTACTTGACTTAAAAATGTAATATTTGACAGCTTAAAGTCGTATCAGCTCAATTTTACCCTAAACACTAATGTAGAAGCGTAAGTAGGGATCGTAATCCACAGGGAAGGCGTAGGTCAAGAAAATTGAACAAAATTGTTCTTAAAGTTTTAGTCTCGGAATTTAATTACAAGAAAGAAGGAAAATTCAACAAAAAAGAACGAAGACACAGATGCAAAATATATCAACAAGCAAGGATGAAACAAATATCTCAGGATTCTTGTATTGGATGAACACAGGCTTAGTACATTTATGCTATGCAATCAGTAAACAATTAGATGCAATGGGGACCTAAATTGCCTAGAAGTCCAAGCTGTGGCCAGAATGGCGACCACACCACTGCTTGTACCCCCAAATCACCATCCTCTCCCATGGCGAGGCCTGAGAATGGTGGTATAAGCTCCGCAAAGTCTCAATTTTCCAAGTCAACTACTCTAACATGCAAAGTCCTAAGAACTCACATGGCGAGGTCCATCCTAGGGTTTACATATCATCGTTGTTAACACATAAAGCTTCTTTAACACTTTTCCTAATGTTTCAATTCATTAACACTTCTTATGGCGAAGCCTGAGTCTCAAAATTGATTTGATTACAAAAAACGAGTGCAAAGACTTAAATAATCACAATTTAGTTCTCAATTCAGGCAACTTCGCTAACTTTGATGAATCACTCCTCAATTTAGTATGTCGACCACAACTGAAGGTTGATCCATGCAAAAATAGCTAGGAATTATGAAATTCAACATATGTTTATGCTCAATTCATATGTGATTTCAATACTCAACAATTAGATCAATTGCATAGCATATAAACTACTAAAACACGTATTCATCCATTAAGAATCCTAAGATATCGTAGATTTAGCCAGAAAACATCTTTCTCATTTCAAAATCACAAATTCCAACATTGATAAGCTCATTCTCACTTTATTGGAAGAATTTACCGATTAAATTGAGAGAATTGTCGATTCCTTTGTCAATTGAGAACAAGAAGAAGAATCCAGTCCAAAATTCACAATCAGAATTGAGATTGGAGAAGAAATGTTTAGTGAGAGAAAGTAGATCTGGAGAGAGAAAATGAGAATTCTCCTCTTTTTTAAAATCAAAAGTCGGTTACAATATGTAAAAATGTGAGTAGTGAATTTCTTTACATATTAGCTACCTTTCGCTATATGTAGAGTTGGGAAAACGTAACTAATACGCAACGTAGAATGTATCAAATATTACAAAAGTGTCCTTAAGGGAAGGAACTAAAAATCAGCCAAAAATATCAAAAATTCCAAGTTTGAAAAAGTATTCAACACTCCAGCGCCTTTGGTGTTAATTTCCAGCGCCTTCATCGACCTCAGCATCCTACATCGCTCCTTCAGGCTCAGCTTCGCGCGACTTTGCTGCTCAAGACCCAGGTGAAGAAATCAGAATTACACCACGCCTTCAAGCCTTAACGGATCACGCCTTCAGCAACTCAGCGAGCATTCAAGAATCCAGCGCTTTGAAATTCACGCCTTTCCGCCAAAGCAAACCGCGCCTTCATCGACCTGGAATTTCTTAAAATTAGTAGTTCAACACTTAGCCAATTTTTTAGAAACTCAAACACAAAGTATTTCATGGCAGCAACGTCCCACCAATATTTAATCATGATACACTGTGAATTAAGGAAAACTTAAAACATGAAAGTTGTAACACCATATCTTAGCTATCCATAGCCATCAAAATCACCCAATTTGGAGCTAAAACGAGAAAGTTATGACCAAACTACTAAAGTGTGACAAAGCTTAAAATCCTATGAAACACACTCAGTTCACAACTCCTCCAACAATTTAGCCTACGACATGTCGTAGGCTAAAATTTCATGTTCCAGAATTGGCCTACGACATGTCGTAGGCCAAAACTTCATGTCCACGTTCATGTCGTGGGCAAAAATTCAACTCCTCAAGCATGTCGTTGGCCATTTTTTGTCTTCTTGAGTTTGGCCTACGACATGTCGTAGGCCAAATCCTTCTTGTTCTCGGCTGCTTAGCTCTTCCTATACCAAGTTGTGTGCATTGGTTTGTGAAGTTCATTTTGCAACATGAGTGGTGTGCCAAGGTGCAAATGTGTGAGATGAGTTTCATGGCAAAGTTATGGCAAGACTAATGCATAAGTGTTGTGCATAAGTGTTGTCAAGTTGGCATGGTTTGGCAAGATTGATTGGCAAGGCTTGGCATGTTCTTGGCAAGGTCATGACACAATGGTTTTGGCACATTGGTTTGGCAAAGCTCGTCAAGGTCTTGGCAAGGACTTGGCACGATGGTTGGCCGAATTGGCAACAAATAGTGGCAAAGTATCCATTCCAACACAACACCCTACTTTCATGCCAAATAAGTGTGTCTTAGCCTCTGATTCTGACTTGGTGGTGAATTTAAACGTTCTAGATCTTCGTCTTAGCTTTCCAATGGTGCAAGAAACAACACCATTAGATGCCTAAAACTCAAGTTATCATCAAAACACCAAACCGTGGCAGGCGAATAAAACCCTAAAAAAAACCTAAAACCCTAATGAATGGTATTCCGAAAAGAAACTCCCATTTCATAGTCCTGCACACACAATTAGAAAATAGTTACAACATAAGAAATGTAGTGCATTCAAAGAGCTTTTCAGAACACCAAAGAACTCACCAATTGGATTAGTATTGAAAGAGATACACTCAAATGAATTTCACACTCAAAGTTGCCAAAACCCTAATTATGCCAATTGTGCATTTTCGGTTCCTCCACTTTTCCTTAACACTTTTAATTCCATTTTCCACCATTTTTTTACTATCTTTTCACCATTTCAACATTACCAATTAACACAACACATATATGCATAAAAACACCTAAAACACCACACATTTGCACTAACACAAGTCAAAGTCCAAGAATTTAAGCATATTTTAGGGTTTTCTTCAAAACTCTCACTCACCATTCTAGCTCTTTCTAACTCTCCTCTTATCATTTAGCATCAAACACACATTTACCTCATTTTAACAACCTTTGTGGTCTTTTTTCACCATTTTAGCAAATCAAGTTGCGAACCACATAAATGCACAAAATAGCACATTTCACCACATAAATGTATGCAATTCAAGCCAAAAGCTAAGTGAATTAGTCTATACAAGTAGGTATAAAACCTACTTATCAAATTCCCCCACACAATTTAACCCTTTTCAGCACCCGTATGCAAACACTTTGTTCATTCATCCACACTGACTACATCCAAATTCATCAAAACGTTTTTTCACACACAACCTTATACTTTGATGGTTCATGGTACCCAGCTCTCAGATTTCAATACAATTATCAACTAAGGCACAATGAATAAAGACCAAAATGTCATGCGTGCAAGTGTGTGCTGAGGAACATGCACTTCATCTATTCCTTCGTTATACACCCTCTAGCTGTCTCTTATACCATTCAATACATGCCAATCTCTTTGTCCACTCTTATGAACATGCAATCACAAGATCAATGGTACCTATGCGTACATTGGTACTCTATGGGACATTGCCCTTATTCTGCACATTAGTGCTGCACATTGGTGCACATATTAATGACTGAAATAATGCCTGGGTTTTATGGCTTTTTTCTCCATATTTGATTGCCAGGTTCTTATGGCTTTTTCCTTCCCAGTTTGCCAATATGGGTTTTTCTCCCATATCATTTCTTGTGCAAGCACATGTTCATAAGAATCCCAAATTGACTAACCATGCACGAATTTTGGAGACACCAGATAAATGTATAACAAACGGAAACGAATTCATACACATTACCTCCTATGTCAATTGAGTTTTGCATGGCATATCTAATTTACTTTAACATCGGGCCTTAGTCAGCAAAATATACCAATTTCTTCAAACATAGTACCAAGAACAAAAAATTTCACATGCAAGATTCAAAACAAGTTTAATGATGAATTTGGAATAAGCCAAAGTGAACTAAGAATAAAGTTTCACATACAGGGTGATAATTCATTTTCTCAATTTGATCTTTCTTATTCACTCTCTTTTTGTATTCTTCTTCCTCTTATCAAGACTAAAGGTTCAAAACATTACCAAATCGTTTTCTTCTCACCACTCATATCATAATTCAAACCCTTGCACACAACACTACTCACTTTAATTTCATTGATTCAAAATGTAGCACACAAACAAACCCGAGAGACATAATACATTAAAACCTACATTAAAACCCTTACAAGTAGCAAACTACATACTGCTTTCTAATCACTCAACAATACAATAAAAAAAACTTCACACTAAGCTCTTAACATTTTCTCCTCCATGGCATTGGCAAATCATCATAGCAACAATCTTCAAAGAGACACTTCAAATTTTACAAAGCACCACTTCACAAGATTCATCAAAGTAGAACCATTCCATTCTTCAACTTCACAAAATTCCTCACTTCAAGAAACTTCACATAATCTTCAACTCAGTATATCTCAATCAACATGAAAGTCCAGAAATCTTCAAAATCACTCCCAACTTCAAACCCCCTTCTCACAATATAAAACACCCGCATGCATAAAAAAAAATTTTTCAATCAACACAATCAACACACAAAGTATCAGATAGCATAGCAACCACAGCACACATCACACAAAATTCCACCTCCTCCCCCACACTTAAATTAAACATTGTCCTCAATGTGATAAGCTACGAGGGAGGAAGGACTCCCTGAGAGGACGATGATGGAGCTGAGGAAGAAGGAGATCCAAACGCAACTGGTGTGGAAAGAGATTGTCCATCCAAAGAGGCCGTAGCAAATGAGGACACACCAATTGACTGTGGCACGTAATGAAAAGGGCCATGCACAGGTCCTTGAAGAGGTTGGCCTGATGCTATCAATGGAAACCTTGCAGCGGGTGCAAACTCTGGATTTGGTATGAATGTAGGAGTATGAGGCATAGGAGGTATACGACCAAATGTGGGTAACGGATGTAAAGAAGGGCTTGCTGTCACTCCAGGTGGAAGCTCGTGCACTGTACCACTAACCATATCACATGACAGATTTGGGATTCGGTACCCTGCTAACTGTGCCGAAGTTGGAGTTGGCTTCGGGGGTCCTGAATCCGAGTGGTAATAAACCGTCATCTTGTTACACCTATCGAGCTCTCGCTGCATGCACACTTGCCTATGTATAACACTTCAAATTGCTGCTGAGCCACCGTGGATAAATCATCAAATCTATGCTCCATGTGTTCAGCTTGTGAGGTCCACTCCTGTTGCATATTGTCAAAACCTTCATGCATACGTTCCATCCTTTCATCTATGTTTCTCACACCATCCTGCAGCCGATCCATCCTATCCTCTATGCCTGAAAAGCGATTTTCAACTTAGAGCTGGAAACCCTGAATTACTCATTGGAGAGATGCAAAATCAAAAAACTACTGCCCTTGATCTGTAACATAAGTTGGATTTTCAGTCTCCACCCGAGATGCCTCTCCACTTGAAATCCTCGCTTGCTCCAATTCCTTGTCTTGTGCCAAGTATTTTAAGTAGAGTTGTTCAGGAATGGGAGACTGCATCCTCTCCCAAGCACCAAGCTGATCATCAACACCTTGTGACACACAAAGCTTCTGAATTAGTAAAGGAAAATACAGTGCTTTACTGTTCTCGGCAGTTCCATCTTTGATGCTCGCAAGGATGATTCGTCCCACGTCAATCTTGCGCTTCCTTCGGATTGCAGAAATTAAGAACAACCGATTCCGAATCACATCGGTTCTTTGTGAACTTGGCATGAGGCGAGACAACACAAATAACAACCATATTTTAACATCACTCTTCAAGTATTCATTCCGAATATGCTTATGCTCCCCCTTTGAATTAAGCTCCCAAACTGCCCCAGGATGTGCCAACTCTTTTATCAAAGCTTCATACAATGCCTCATTGGTTGGAAATTTGATCGGATCCTCAGGATAATCAGGTGTGCCCAAATGTGCATTGATAATCTCGCTCGTGATTTGAACCCAAATGCCTCTCACATAGACAGCTCCATCCCTCGGAGACCCTGCATTTGCGTAGTATTCCCGTGCAATGCTCACATTGCAAAACTCATGGGCCCACCGTAAGCTTCTCATGGAATTTGTAAAATTTAATCAACTTCTTAAACGGCCATTTCTCCACACTAAACCCGCGTTCAATGTGTATATATTTCATATTGAATCCCTGTTCCCAAAGTCTCATGGCATCCTCATCAACAAACAGAGCAACCTCAGGGACTCCTTTCCGTTTCTTAGGTATCGGAGCTGGCATCGCATATTGCGGGGGCTCCTCAAACATTTGCATATCATCTGAAAAATACTCTGGATCAGAATCAGTTTCATCGTGTGCTTGAGCTCTTCCTTTGACCTTCTTTGAAGTTGTGGCTTTTCTTGAAGTTGGATCTTTCTTTGGTGCCATTTCTGTGAAGAGAAGTTCAGCTTGTCACATAATACTCAAAGCAAAACAATTTCATTAAGAACATTGCTAAACACTTGCATTTTCTTTTATAAACACATTCTCAAAAATTGAAAACCAGCATTATAAGATTGTAAAAATCATCTAGGAAGCAAGCAGAATTAGTTCACACATAAAACATCAAAGTTGTAGTGCACTCTTTAATCGAAATTTGAGGACAAGAATCATCCCATTTGAAGTCAAAAAATGGCCAAGTTATGGCTAAAATACCGACAGTTCCAAAAATGTTCAGATTCAGCATTTTCTCAGATTATAATTCATAACGTAAGCACACATTGTCCTCAAAATTAGAACATGCTCCAGGCAGAATTATCAAAAGTGCCCAACAGAAGAAATATAGCCCTTCCTCTTAGCTAAATTTCACCACTGGAATCAACACATTTGGACATTCTATTTGCAATTTATACCCAAAATATCGAGACTTGGCAATCCTGGCAGATTCAAAATCTCACATTTCTTGATCTCACATGTACTTCACATTCAAAGATTTTTTTGTCTAGATTCCAGCCACATTTAGCAAAAATGTACAACATAAACATTGAAGACCATCATGTTAGCTAAAAGATGCAACTGGAATCTCCTCATTTCATCATTCCTAACTCAAGTTATACTTGAAAAACAGAAACATGGCAAAGCTGGAGTAATCAAAAAAATCCGATTTTGTGATCATGCTTACCCACACTTCACTTGCATTTGTCATTTGGCTATCAACATCATGTTTTCCATATTTTCAAACTCATGCCTTCACTTTCATGACTTTAACATCTCACTTGAACACAAAGATTCACACAACTTAAAGGAGGATTTGAAACATACCTTGATAGGATACAGCACAAGCTTCCACAAATGATACTTAGCTCAACAAAAGTAGTTTTGTTCACTCTTGGCCTTACATATTATACAAATGGTAGATAGCATTTATAGACCAAGCCAACAATGAAACCCACCAAAAT
Organism: Ophiorrhiza pumila; assembly: GCA_016586305.1. NCBI lineage: Eukaryota > Viridiplantae > Streptophyta > Magnoliopsida > Gentianales > Rubiaceae > Ophiorrhiza > Ophiorrhiza pumila. Next base: position 17,228,475 of record BLIW01000011.1, read on the forward strand.
GTAAAGTGAAGACAACTTGCCACTCCTAGACAAGAAAACACGTCGGTCATGTGAACCATCCACATTTACATTCCCCACCAAACACTACAAACAAGCAAGTCATTCAACATGTGGGACACCATTGATAATCCAAGTCATGTGAACTTCTCAGCTTTTACCAATTCTTATGCCATTCACTCCTCACAAGACTACAACATCAACATTATTGCATGCACTCAATTCGGTCAACTCACCTTGCACAACATGAATACAAGACAAGTATAAAGCATTCATATCATTCAAAGCAACAACCCCATCACCTAAAAGCTTTACGATTTAAATGGAACCATTTTACTTTAATGCTTGCAACTATTTCTTCTTCCGAACGCTTCTCAATCATGCTCTCAAATTGTCAGCTTTTCAGAAAATTAAAGTCATGATCAGATATATTCAAAATTGCAGATATCCTTATCATCAATACAAGTGCGTGAAGTTGAAATCGAAAACCATGAATCAAAAATTGTAACAATCACACAAAAACATTTACACCAACAACTTATCAAAGTTCACACTAAAACTAGCACACAATCCTTTTCACTTTAATACTAAACACACAATCGCACACAATATTCAAACCTTACAGGAGCCAAATGTAACATGCTAAACATAATAACAAAATCCTACACTATAACACTATACTCGGCTCCATTATGGCAAACAATCTCCTTAAACTTCATCATGGTAACCACACTTGCCAATCATGATATCTTGGCGAAGCTTTTCCCCACCCTTGCCTATGATACGGTCCCCGTGAAACAAAATGAAACAATCAAGAACAAAGGAACCTAGCTATCCACGTTTCACAAACCACGAGACAATCTTGCACTTCTTTCCTCCTCTTGAAGAGCAAGCCACTGAGGAGGTCCCAGAATCCTTCAGGGTTTTGAGGATTAGCATTTGACGTGATATCAACTCCCTTGCTACGAGCCATGGCTGTTATCAGAGCTGGAAAATACATGGGTGCAAACTCACTTCTTTGTGCCCGCCTGATAAACTCTAAGATCAATTTCCCAACATCAATAGAGAAATCATGTAAAATAGCATAAATCAACAGAACTCTTTCCCTAGATGCTATATTGGTACGGTTAGTAGGAAGAATCCGAGAATTGATAAACATTAACCATATTTTGGCCTCGGCTGTGAGTTCACTAGTAGACACATATAAAGCCTCTTGTCGAGCATTTCTCACCCATGTAGCACCAGGTAAAGTTACTGAAGCCAACAAATGATTGGTATTCTCAGCTCTCAACAACCTAGAATATGTGTTACGAGAAAAATCTTCAAGAAGATAAAGCCTATTAATACTATGGCGGGTGACCCTCAAATACTTCCCTCTCACGAACACTGAATGAACACCACTAGCTCGGGAATTAGCATAAAATTCCCTAACTATGTCCATATTCACCACAACTGAGGCTCTAGCAAAATGAGACCACGACTGTCTGAATATCACATCTTGAAATCTCCTAGAAGGCTCCTGAAATGGTCGCTCAATCCTGACTGATCTATGAGTAAAGGCATGATAAAAGTTTTCAGCAGAAGCATTAACAAAATGTGGACAAGTAGCTGGCTCAAAATCAATTACCATCTCCTCATCAGCTGAAGAAGATGAAGAGGAAGAAGATGTGGTTCCAGAATCTTCACTAAAGATAGCATATTCAAAAGGATTCTGGTGGGGAGAATAGAAATCCATGCTTTGAAAATGAAAAATGATTGGCAAGGGAAGTACTATAAAGAGAAAAGGAATGAACATGCTAAACGAAGATGTGCAATTTATATGTATGACACCCTCACTACCCAACAAACACATGTGAATGACAGGTCATAGCTTGATGTCCTCTCTTCTCCATAATTGAAACCATCCAAACAAGTCATGCAGGCATGGTCACGGATTAACCAATCACGCATGAATGAACAATAATTCTTACCATCAGAGCTGGTATCATAGTTGTAAATAATGTAGACTTATTGTACCTCACATGGATGGAAAAGTGAAATTGTACTCCCTGCTTCTATCAATAATGCCCAACATCCTTCTGAGATTCTACAAAAAATATATCCAAGTGATGTTATGAGATTGTGCCATAAATTGCTACTCAATACTACTCAAACTAGGATTAACAAAAAAAAAAGAAATCACAACAAATAAAACAAAGGAAGAAAATCAGGGTTGCCTTCCAGGAGCGCTTGGTTTAAAGTCACAGCCCGACCGTGCAACATAGCTTAATTTGAGATGATGGGGTCATCCAAGTATAGCTCATGTGGATCTCGTGCCACATTAGGGCTATCCTTGTCCTGAGAAATTAAGTATGGCTTGAGACGATGGCCATTCACTTTCCACACTTTGCCATTCTTGTCATTCTTGATTTCAATTGTCCCATAAGGTTTCACATCAACCACTCTAAAAGGACCACTCCACCTTGATTTCAATTTGCCCAGAAACAATCGAAGTTTAGAGTTATAAAGTAATACCAATTGTCCTGGAACAAAGATCTTGGATTGAAGCTTTGCATCATGGATGCTTTTAGTCCTTTCCTTGTACAATTTGGCACTCATGTAAGCATTGAATCTGAATTCATCTAGTTCATTCAACTCCAAGATTCTTTTTGATTGAGCCTCAGACAGATTCATGTTCAAGGTTTGAATTGCTCAATACGCCTTATGTTCAAGTTCTACTGGCAAGTGACATTCTTTACCAAAAACCAATCGAAAAGGAGAAGCTCCAATTGGGGTTTTGTAAGCTGTTCTGTATGCCCAAAATGCATCATCTAGCTTCAAAGACCAATCCTTCCTCCCTGGATTTACCACTTTTTCAAGAACCCTCTTGATCTCCCGATTGGAAATTTCAGCTTGACCAGAAGTTTGTGGATGGTAAGCTGTTGAAACCTTGTGAGTAACACCATATCTGGCGAATAAAGATTCAAAGAGCTTGTTACAGAAATGAGTCCCTCCATCACTTATTATAGCCCTGGGTGCTCCAAACCTGTTAAAGATGTATTTCTTCAAGAAAGCAGTTACACTCTTGGCATCGTTATGAGCTAAAGCCACAGCTTCCACCCATTTAGAAACATAATCCACTGCCACCAGAATGTACTCCATACCTCTTGATTTAGGGAAATGCCCCATGAAATCAATTCCCCAGACATCAAAAATTTCTACTTCCAAGATGTTGTTCAAAGGCATCTCATTTCTGGAAGAGATGTTGCCAGTCCGTTGACATCGATCACATTTTCCAACCCAAATTCTGGCATCCATGAAGATATGTGGCCAATAGAACCCACATTGCAAGATTTTGAAGCCTGTCCTAGTTGATCCAAAATGACCACCACAGGGTCATTCATGGCATGCCTTCAAGATGTCCTCCTTTTCTTCTTCCTTGACAAACTTTCTTATTACTTGATCACTGCAGATTTTATATAAAGACTTGTCTTCCCAAAAGTAGTATTTAGCATCACTTCGCAATCTTTTCTTCTGATCACTGGAATAATAAGATGGAATCTGGCTAGCAACCACAAAATTGGCAATCTCAGCGTACCAAGGCAGTGCCTGTTCACCTACTTTGAATACCTGCTCATCAGGGAAGTGCTCCTTAACCGAAATGTCAGGTGAATCTTGCTCTTGATATTCCAATCTTGACAAATGATCTGCCACAACATTTTCTGAACCTTTCCTATCTTTAATCTCCATATCGAATTCCTGGAGCAACAACACCCATCTAATCAAACGTGGTTTTGCTTCCTTCTTTGTAAGCAGATACTTCAATGCGGCATGGTCAGTATCAAATGCGAAGACTACTGCTAGCATTTCCTTTTTCGTAGTTGTATAATTCATTTGGGCCTCATTCATTAGCCTGCTAGCATAATAGATAGTGTGAAACACTTTGTCCCTTCTCTGGCCTAAGACAGCCCCTAAGGCATAATCACTGGCATCGCACATAATTTCAAAGGGTTCGCCCCAATGGGGAGTGACTATCACGGGGGCTTCCACCAATTTCGTTTTCAAAGTTGCAAATGCCTCAACACATTCCGTTCCAAACTCAAACTTAACATCTTTTTCTAAGAGACTGCACAAGGGTCTGGCTATCTTTGAAAAATCCTTAATAAACCTTCTATAAAACCCAGCATGTCCAAGAAAACTTCTGATACCCTTAACATTGGTCAGTGGAGGAAGTTTTGCAATGACATCTACCTTAGCTCGATCTACCTCCATCCCAGCATGAGAAATTTTATGGCCTAACACAATTCCTTCTTGAACCATGAATTGACATTTTTCCCAGTTCAACACAAGGTTCGTTTCTTCACACCTCTTCAAAACATTTGCCAATTTCTCCAAACAACCATCAAATGTCATACCAAAGACAGAAAAATCATCCATGAATATTTCAATTATTGATTCCACCATGTCGTGGAATATTGCCATCATGCACCTCTAAAAGGTAGCTGGGGCGTTGCAAAGACCAAATGGCATTCTTTTATAAGCAAATGTGCCAAAAGGGCAAGTGAAAGTTGTCTTATCCTGGTCCTTGGGATCAATTGCAATCTGATTATACCCAGAATATCCATCCAGAAAACAGTAGAAGAGGTAGCCAGCAATTCTATCCAACAATTGTTCCAAGAATGAAAGAGGGAAATGGTCCTTTCTAGTTGCCTTATTTAGCTTCCTATAATCCATGCAAACTCGCCAAGCATTTACCACTCTTGTTGCCAGGAGTTCATTAGACTCATTTTTTATAACCGTCACCCCTCCTTTCTTAGGGACGCACTGGACTGGACTAACCCACTCTCTGTCTGAAATTGGAAAAATCATCCCAAAGTCAAGCAATTTGATAACCTCTTTCTTCACAACTTCCTTCATCTGGGGATTTAATCTTCTCTGTCTATCCCGTACTGGCACAGCATTTTCCTCAAGCAAAATCTTGTGCATACATGAACCTGGACTTATGCCTTTTATATCAGCAATTGTCCATCCAATAGCCAACTTATGTTTCCTCAAAACTTCCAAAAGCTTCTCCTCTTGCCAACCTTCAAGCTTTGAAGATATAACAACTGGCAATGTCTCATTTTCTCCCAAGAAAGCATATTTGAGATAAGGTGGAAGTGGTTTCAATTCCAACTTTGGTGCCACCACAATGGAAGGTAAAAGCTTTTCATTCCTGCACAAATTCTCACTAGTCCTCACCTCAGTGGGAGTAAAATTTTCGTTACTCAAAACAGTAGGTTCATGATCATGTTCCCCTACAGTTTCATGCATTTTAACTTCCACCACATCATTTTGCAATTCACAAATTGACTCTTCCAAATAACAACATTCAATGAAATCTTCAATTTCAGCAAGAATTCTCTTATCCTCATTATCTAAATCAAGTTCATCAAAAACATCCTCATAAACACTTAACTCATCAACAATAGAAAAATCATGCATGTTGTTCACATTACTCAAAGAAGAACATGTTATAGCTTTGATAGCAAAACAAGACTCCATATTTAGAGGTTGCTTCATAGCATAGTTTACATCAAAAACAACTTCCTCATTGTTAATCCTAAACGAGACTGTCTTGTTTTTCACACCAATCAAAGCATCACCAGTGGCTAGAAAAGGTCTACCAAAAATGAGAGGAACCTCAGGGTCCTCTTCCATATCAAGTATAATGAAATCAGCAGGCAAGGTGAATTTGTCAATACTTACCAACACATCCTCCACCAAGCCTGTAGGAGTCACCAAGGATCTATCTGCCAACTGTAGTGTCACGGCAACTGGTCGAATCCTTCCACTCAAACCCACATTTATTGCAATGGATAATGGCATCAAGTTGATTCCAGCTCCAAGGTCACATAGAGCCTTTGCAAAATATCTGGTTCCAATCTTACAAGGTATGGTACAGCTACCTGGATCCTTAAGCTTTGGAGGTAATTTGTGAACCATCCATGCTTGACTGCACTCTGATAGCATCACTGGATCACATCTCAAGATTTGTTCCTTGTTTGAAATGAGATCCTTTAAATACTTAGCATATTTAGGCATGGCTGTAACCAAATCCAAAAAAGGAACATTGACATTCACTTGTTTGATCATATCCAAGAAACGATTGAATTGAGGTCCCTTTTTAGGTGGAGGTTTCTTCCTCTCTAGGAATGGAGCTTTTGGAGCATAATCTGGGAAGTTATACGGATTGGAATTTTTCGTGATTTCATTTCCCACCCTTGCTGGTATTTCCTTCTTCTCAGACTTATTTTCTTCTTGCTCACCATTCTTCTTAAGTTCCACATCTATCTCAATTTCGTCTTTTTGGTCCTCTTTTACATCATCATTCCTGTCTTCTACAGGTTTGCTTCCAGGCAACAATTTTCCACTCCTCAAAGTAATAGCATCGCATGCTTCTCTTCCCTTGGGATTTGGTACTGTGTCAATAGGAAGAGCTCCTTTTGGCCTCTGGTGTACAGCATTAGCAAACTGACCAAGTTGCATCTCGATATTCTTCAAGGTGGCTTCGTGATGCTTCACAGTGGACTCCAAACCTCCAAATCTCTGCTCGTTCTTATCCATATTTTCCATCAGCTTTTGAAACATATCCTCCACATTTGGCTTCTTTTGTTCTGATGTGCTAGCCTGATTATCAAAACCAGGAGGTGGTTGATTCATTGCTCTCCTTGAGTCATTACCTTGATAGTAATTTCCTCATTGGTTCTGCTATTGATTCCAATTGCCTTGGTTTCCACCATATTGTCTGTTACCTCCATTATAATTGCTCCCAGAATAGTTCCCACCATATTGGGGTTTGTTGCTGTAATTGTTCACATACTGAATGGATTCAGTAGTGATTGCATATTCATCCGTGTGGTGTTCTCCCTTGCATAGTCCACATGAAAGTACTGGGGCTTTTGTTTGAGTAGCCTTTAAAGTCTGCACCTGCTTGGCCAATGCCTCAAACTTAGCATTAAGTGAAGTCTCCTCATCCACATCAAGAACTCCTCTCTGTCTCCTGACATGTGGCTTTCTAATCTCTGGAAAAAGGTATTCATCCTCAGCTATCTGGTTAAAAAGTTCATGCACTTCCGTCACAGATTTGTCTTTAAGTGCTCCATTAGCACAAGCTTTAACCATTAAAGATATTCAGGAGTTAGGCCTTTGAAGAAAGTATTTAGCTTCCTAATTTCGCCCAAGTCATGATTGGGGCATTGCCTAATCAAATCATTAAATCTCTCCCAAGCTTCTCGAAATGACTCACTGTCTTGTTGTTGGAAGTTCATAATTTCCAACCTTCTCTTTTCAAGCTTAGCTGTAGGGAAGTACTTAGACAAGAACCTTTTCTGTAGATCATCAAATGACATTTCAGCATTTGCTCCCCCAATACTCTTGAACCAATGTTTAGCCTTTCCACGCAGAGATAATGGGAACAAAATTCTGTGAACCTCACCCCTGTCAACTCTTGGCAATTTAAAAGTGCTACATAACCCAAGAAACCAATCAAGATGATCATTAGGATCCTCGTTGTCAAGACCTTGGAAGAATTGGCCCTGGTTAATCTTCGAGACTATTTGTGGAGGAATGTGGTAACTTTCCACATCGATGTCCTGGTGACCAAATCGATTGTCAAAATTTAATGCATAATGGTCCCCGAACCTGGGTGCTTGTACTCGTTGTGCAACCATAGCTCTTTGCTTTGCTTGATTCCTTAGAGTTCTTTCCAATTCAAGGTTCAATTCAAATTCAGGTTTTCCTCTAGTTCTTACAGACCTGGGCATACACAAACAGGAACAGCAAATGATATCAAGAGAACAACCGGATCAATCTATCAACCAAACCAATACAAGATGGTAAAAGCAACAGAATCACACACAGTAATGAAACAAAGTAACTAAATCAAAACAATAACACACACAATCTAAGAACAGAACAACACAGTCAACAAATTCCAGAACCGATTGCCTTCCCCGGCAACGGCGCCAAAAATTGACAGCTTAAAGTCGTATCAGCTCAATTTTACCCTAAACACTAATGTAGAAGCGTAAGTAGGGATCGTAATCCACAGGGAAGGCGTAGGTCAAGAAAATTGAACAAAATTGTTCTTAAAGTCTTAGCCTCGGAATTTTAAGTACTAGAAAGAAGGAAAATTCAACACAAAAGAACGAAGACACAGATGCAAAATATATCAACAAGCAAGGATGAAACAAATATCTCAGGATTCTTGTATTGGATGAACACAGGCTTAGTACATTTATGCTATGCAATCAGTAAACAATTAGATGCAATGGGGACCTAAATTGCCTAGAAGTCCAAGCTGTGGCCAGCATGGCGACCACACCACTGCTTGTACCCCCAAATCACCATCCTCTCCCATGGCGAGGCCTGAGAATGGTGGTATAAGCTCCGCAAAGTCTCAATTTTCCAAGTCAACTACTCTAACATGCAAAGTCCTAAGAACTCCCATGGCGAGGTCCATCCTAGGGTTTACATATCATCGTTGTTAACACAGAAAGTTTCTTTAACACTTTTCCTAATGTTTCAATTCATTAACACTTCTTATGGCGAAGCCTGAGTCTCAGAATTGATTTGATTACAAAAAACGAGTGCAAAGACTTAAATAATCACAATTTAGTTCTCAATTCAGGCAACTTCGATAACTTTTATGAATCACTCCTCAATTTAGCATGTCGACCACAACTGAAGCTTGATCCATGCAAAAATAGCTAGGAATTATGAAATTCAACATATGTTTATGCTCAATTCAAATGTGATTTCAATACTCAACAATTAGATCAATTGCATAGCATACAAACTACTAAAACACGTATTCATCTATTAAGAATCCTAAGATATCGTAGATTTAGCCAGAAAACATCTTTCTCATTTCAAAATCACAAATTCCAACATTGATAAGCTCATTCTCACTTTATTGGAAGAATTTACCGATTAAATTGAGAGAATTGTCGATTCCTTTGTCAATTGAGAACAAGAAAGAAGAATCCAGTCCAAAATTCACAATCGGAATTGAGATTGGAGAAGAAATGTTTTGTGAGAGAAAGTAGATCTACAGAGAGAAAATGAGAATTCTCCTCTTTTTTAAAATCAAAAGTCGGTTACAATATGTAAAAATGTGAGTAGTGAATTTCTTTACATATTAGCTACCTTCCCTATATATAGAGTTGGGAAAACGTAACTAATACGCAACGTAGAATGTATCAAATATTACAAAAGCGTCCTTAAGGGAAGGAACTAAAAATCAGCCAAAAATGTCAAAAATTCCAAGTTTGAAAAAGTATTCAACACTCCAGTGCCTTTGGTGTTAATTTCCAGCGCCTTCATCGACCTCAGCATCCTACATCGCGCCTTCAGGCTCAGCTTCGCGCGCCTTTGCTGCTTAAGACCCAGGTGAAGAAATCAGAATTACACCACGCCTTCAAGCCTTAACGGATCACGCCTTCAGCAACTCAGCGAGCATTCAAGAATCCAGCGCTTTGAAATTCACGCCTTTCCGCCAAAGCAAACCGCGCCTTCATCGACCTGGAATTTCAGAAAATCAGTAGTTCAACGCTTAGCCAATTTTTTAGAAAATCAAACACAAAGTATTTCATGGCAGCAACTTCCCACCAATATTTGATCATGATGCACTGTGAATTAAGGAAAACTTAAAACATGAAAGTTGTAATACCATGTCTTAGCTATCCATAGCCATCAAAATCACCCAATTTGGAGCTAAAACGAGAAAGTTATGACCACACTACTAAAGTGTGACAAAGCTTAAAATCCTATGAAACACAGTCAACACTTTGCCATTTTTTTCACAACTCCTCCAACAATTTAGCGTACGACATGTCGTAAGCTAAAATTTCATGTTCCAGAATTGGCCTACGACATGTCGTAGGCCAAAACTTCATGTCCACATTTTTGTCGTGGGCAAAAATTCAACTCCTCAAGAATGGCCTACGACATGTTGTAGGCCATTTTTTGTCTTCTTGAGTTTGGCCTACGACATGTCGTAGGCCAAATCCTTCTTGTTCTTGGCTGCTTAGCTCTTCCTATACCAAGTTGTGTGCATTGGTTTGTGAAGTTCATTTTGCAACATGAGTGGTGTGCCAAGGTGCAAATGCGTGACATGAGTTTCATGGCAAAGTTATGGTAAGACTAATGCATAAGTGTTGTGCATAAGTGTTGTCAAGTTGGCATGGTTTGGCAAGATTGATTGGCAAGGCTTGGCAAGTTCTTGGCAAGGTCATGACATAATGGTTTTGGCACATTGGTTTGGCAAAGCTCGTCAAGGTCTTGGCAAGGACTTGGCACGATGGTTGGCCGAATTGGCAACAAATATTGGTAAAGTATCAATTCCAACACAACACCCTACTTTCATGCCAAATAAGTGTGTCTTAGCCTCTGATTCTGACTTGGTGGTGAACTTAAAAGTTCTAGATCTTCCTCTTAGCATTCAAATGGTGAAAGCAACAACACCATTGGATGCCTAAAACTCAAGTTATCATCAAAACACCAAACCGTGTCAGGCGAATAAAACCCTAAAAAAAAACTAAAACCCTAATGAATTGTATTCCGAAAAGAAACTCATATTTCATAGTCTTGCACACACAATTAGAAATTAGTTACAACATAAGAAATGTAGTGCATTCAAAGAGCTTTTCAGAACACCAAAGAACTCACCAATTGGATTAGTATTGAAAGAGATACACTTAAATGAATTTCACACTCAAAGCTGCCAAAACCCTAATTATGCCAATTGTGCATTTTCGGTTCCTCCACTTTTCCTTAACACTTTTAACTCCATTTTCCACCATTTTTTTACTATCTTTTCACCATTTCAACATTACCAATTAACACAACACATATATGCATAAAAACACCTAAAACACCACACATTTGCACTAACACAAGTCAAAATCCAAGAATTTAAGCACATTTTAGGGTTTTCTTCAAAACTCTCACTCACCATTCTAGCTCTTTCTAACTCTCCTCTTATCATTTAGCATCAAACACACATTTACCTCATTTTAACAACCTTTGTGGTCTTTTTTCACCATTTTAGCACATCAATTTGCGAACCACATAAATGCACAAAATAGCACATTTCACCACATAAATGTATGCAATTCAAGCCAAAAGCTAAGTGAATTAGTCTATACAAGTAGGTATAAAACCTACTTATCAATATTTCATAAGAATTCAATTTGGGCTAACTCAATTGTCTAACAATATGGTGCCCATAAGCATTTGATGGGCTAAATTAGGTGCATAATAAGAATCATTATTTGTGATGGATATCTTAACTTATTAATAATAATAGCAAGACACCTTAAATTTTTTATTTTTTCCCTATAACATTTTGATTGAAGGCCATAATTTATTTTTTGATTAATTAAATTTATTGTTAGTTAAAAATAGTAAAATAATAGATTTAAATTTTATTAATTTTAATAGTTTGTTGAGAATATCTAACACTTCAAACACAACTATTATTCTAATTATGTTGTTATATTACAATATTTGAATACCTTATTCTTTTTACTAGAGAGGTGTCCTTTGTTCTTGTTCGAGTTTCTAGATAATCGGCCTCAATTTTGAAATTACTTTCAATTAGGTCTCTTAGAAAAATTATATAATTATCTCAATAAATTTAAGGTTACTTTAATTTCATTTTGGTCCCTAATTAAATAGCTTATAAGTTTTATTAAAACTTCTATGACACCATAATAGCAATTTGTTCCCTGTGAAAAGTCTAGCTCAAATCCACATATTGTGTTTATTGATAGCTTAAAGTCGTATCAGCTCAATTTTACCCTAAACTACTAATGTAGTAGTAGTGAGAGGGATCGTATCCACAAGAACTCAGAATTTGCTCTCAGAATGTCATGAAAGAAACAAAACTAGACACTAACTAGTAAAGAATCAAATGCAACAAATAAAGTGTAAAAATAGGAAGAGAATGGATGCTCTAGAGTATTTCCACCAGTTGAATGCACATTAGGCCATGATTGCAATGCTCTTGACACACAAGTAAAACAATGAGGAGATCTCTATCACCCAGGAGGCTAGCTAACACTTAGAATGACGACCACAGTGTTTTCTATACTCCTTAACATTCCAGTTTTCCCATGGCGAGGCCTAAGTGGAACGGATTCAACCCGCAATGCCTCAACTCTCCATAGTTAGCAAATCTAGCATGCAATTCCTACGATATCCCATGGCGAGGCCTGACCTAGGACCTAGAGTGTTTGCTTATTTTAGAAAGTCTCTTCTCACTTTTTTCCTAACAACTCAATGATTCTCCACCGGCATGGCGACCGCATCTCAAATCATGATTCAAGCAAAGCAAGTGGAAGACTCAATCATCATATGTTTAGTCTTCATTTCATGCAATTCTCACAGATATTGGTAAATCTCACTTCAACTCAGCATGGCAACCACAATCAAAGTTCAATTCATTCAATAAAAGTGTGAATTCATGAAACTCAACAAGATTTAATCATTAAAATCACATATGATTGCATCCTTAAGAAATTATGTCAATTGCATAGCTTTGCATAGTCTAATTATACATTTAACCGGTTGAAACTCTAGAACATGAGAGATCTAACCATAGAACTCCATTACCAATTCATGATCAACAATTTGGAACTTGAAACAATTCATTTTTAATAAATGGAAAGAGTTTACCAATTGAATTCTTCCAAGAGCTTCCTTAATTGATATGAGAATTACAATGATCGGAGCAAATCTTTGATCGGAATAGAAAATGGAGCTCAAAAGCTAGAGAGAGAAACTAGAGAGAGAAAGTAGATCTTCAAATGAATTCCCCCTCTCCAGCTCTCAAAAGTTTGTTACAAAATGTAAAATCTAACTAATGGATGAAAAATAGTCTCCGGGATCTAAAGTCCCCCTTCCATATTAGCTACACCTCCTATATATAGAGTAGTAGAAATGTAGCTAATACGCTAACTAAAAATATCTAAAGATATTACAAAAGTGTCCTTGAAAGGAAGAACCAAAATCAGCCCAAAAATGTGAAAATTCGAAGTTGGAAAACTTTTCCCAGCAATCCAGCGCCTTCAGCATCAAGTTCCAGCGCCTTTATCATCCTTGCCGTTCTTCCTCGCGCCTTCAGGCTTAGCTTCGCGCGCATTCACTGCTCAGAGCTCCAGGTGAAGAAATCAGAGTCACTTCACGCCTTCAAGCCATTCAACATCACGCCTCCAGCAACTCCGCGAACATTCACTCAATCTAGCCTTCATGAGATCACGCCTTCCTGCCCCGTAGCTTCACGCCTTCATCCTCCCTGAAAATCAGAACTTCAGAAGTTAAACAGTTAGCCATTTTTTCTAGAAACTTAACACAAAGTACTTCATGGCAGCAACTTCCCACCAAGATTTGATCATGATGCACTGTGAATTAAGAAAAACTTAAAACATGAAAGTCGTGACACTTTGTCTTAGCTATCCATAGCCATTTAAGTCACCCAATGTGGAGCTAAAACGAGAAAGTTATGACCAAACTACTAAAGTGTGACAAAGCTTAAAACCCATGAAGCAACTCTTCAACACTTTGCCATTTTTTAAGCAACTCTCCAACAATTAGCCTACGACATGTCGTAGGCTAAATGTTCTTGTTCCAGAATTGGCCTACGACATGTCGTAGGCCAAAATTCCATCTCCAAAGCTTTACCCACGAAATGTCGTGGGCAAAAAAATATCCTTCAAGAATGGCCTACGACATGTCGTAGGCCATTTTCTGTCTTCTCAAGATTGGCCTACGACATGTCGTAGGCCAATTCTCTTTTTGTTCTCGGCTACTTAGTTCTTTCCTATACCAAGTTGTGTGCCTTGGTTTGTGAAGTTCATTTTGCAACATGAGTGGTGTGCCAAGGTGCAAATGTGTGGCATGAGTTGCATGGCAAAGTATGTGGCAAGACTAATGCATAAGTGTTGTGCCAAAGTGTGCACTTGAGCTCTGCATTGTGGTGCAAGTGTGTACAAGTGTTACGCATACATGTGAGTAACATGTAGGCACCAAGTGTGACATCAAGCTGTGTAAAATCAACAACCATCGAGTGCAACAACTTTAGCTCAAAGATGTAAGGAAAATACAAGCAAAGATACTTGGAACCTTTTACCTCTCAAATTCTGAAAACTTACAAACCGTCTCCTTCCGACCAAGCTTTGGCCCTGATGCACTGCAAACTGGGCAAAACCTAAAACACGAAGATTGTAGCCCCAAGTCTTAGCTTTCCACAGCCTTTTGAATAATCCAAATCGGAGTTAATATGAGAGAGTTATGACCGAAACACTGAGGCATGGCAAAACTGGATTTTAAGCCTACGACATGTCGTGGAGCAAACTTCCATTCCTCTTAAATAGCCTACGACATGTCGTGGAGCAAATTTTCCTCTTCAAGAATGGCCTACGACATGTCGTAGGCCATTTTTCGTCCTTCCAAGATTGGCCTACGACATGTCGTAGGCCAAACTTTTGTTCTCAAAGTTTGTCCACGACATGTCGTGGGCAAATTTCTTGCTTCAGCAAAACTTCCTTCTTCTATGCAGAATTCGTGTGCCTTCCGTTCTGAATCAGACTTTGTCGTAAACATCAAAGTTTTAGATCTTTCTCTTGGCTTTCATGGGTTCAAGAATCAGCACCATTGGAGGTCTGTAGCTCAAGATATGTTCATTCTACCAAAATGTGGCAATATGAAATCAAAGATGAAAACCTGGAGTAGCAATTGCAACGTTGCCCACGTTTCTCATACTTGCACACAGAATTAGAAGAATGTTAAAACATAAAAAATACAGTACACTCAAAGAGCTGTCCAGAAAATCCAAGATCTCCTAATTTGGATAGGTATTGAAAGAGTTATACCCAAAACAAGTTGCACCAACATTCTGCCCAAACCCTAATTTGGCCAAATAAGCTCATTTCAGTTTTTCTTAAATTCCCACTCACCATTCTCATTATTTCAAACTCTAAACCTTGTCATTTGACACCAAGCATATATTTTCCTCATTTTAACAACATTTTTGGTCTTTTTTCACCATTTAAACACTATGAGTTGCAAACCACATAAACACACAATATAGCACATTGCACCACACATTTGCATGAAAATCAAGGAAAAAGCCAAGTGAAATAATACATTTAAGTTGGTATAAAACCAACTTATCATTTATCACTCATATTACTTTCTAGTTCTTTTTCTTAATGAACTTATTTGTAAGGATTTAATATAAAAACAAAAAAAGGGATAACATAGAAAGAAAAACATTAACAATTATAATGATTGAATTTCACACCCCATTTGGTAAATTTGTTTTTAATTTTTTTTATTGTTAATTCAATTCTATGTGGTCATTAACCGGTCAATTGACTTAAATAATTGTAGGCTAGTGACCAAGTTAACTTAGCAAATTCTTGTAAGTTTAACAGAATTATAGTTTCATGACTAACATTCAATTAATTAAATATGGATATTGATGATCTTATCTGTATAGCAAGAGATCTTTTTACCTTTTTCATACTAGTTGTAATTTCTTAACTTTATAGGGCATTATAATATTTTGAATTTGATTTATTTGCAATGAATATCTGTTTTTTACTTATATTAATAAATTTTGAAAACAAAATTACATGACATGAATTTTTAGGTGAATAAATGCTAGTGTAAGATAAATAAAGTAAATCAAATAGCATTGTTGGAACCTTTCCATTTGAATAATATATTTCGAAAAATATATTTTTTATTGAATTACTTTTTTTCTAAAAATTATGTCATACTACTTATGAAGCTTAGAAACATAAAATAAATACATCAAAGGTAATAAATATATCAAGTTGGGAAATTATCTAAATTAAAAACTTTTGCTCTAAAGTGGCTAACAACACCGTTAATCTTTTCACTAGATAGATTTTAAATAGTAAAACTATTGCTAGGCTGGGATTGTGAGAGAGAAAATATGGGGGGAAAGATTACCCTAATATTTTTACTTCTCGGTCTACTATACTTTGACCAATTTTCTTCAAACCCGAATACCCACTCCACTTTAATCATCTTCTTACATTTCATCCTAAGTCGCACCTACATCCCAAACAATTTGTAGGTCTGTCACCATCACTGTTGTAGTTGCTGCCACTTCCACCATCACTACAACTGCCACTTCCACCATCACCACATGTCCTTCCCTTCCCGCAAGCCTAACTTTTAAAAGCATAAAAGCTTCAAAGTCTCTGCCCTTAAACAACTTTCTCGTTCTCTAAATCTCTCATATCTCCTCTCTACTTCGTCTCTACTGCCTATTCTAATCTAGACTTTATTCAATCAATTAATCCCCTCTTTTCTCGTAAATAGCCACAGATTTACCTCCATTATTACATCTTTGGTTTTGAAAAGAAGCTCACCCAAAACATGCTCTAATAATACACTGGTCATTGCCCTTTCTAACATAAAGATGCTTGGTGGTTTATCCCTCTCACTATTTCTTGAGAAGGGCTCTCCTTTGGAGAGCAGACTCGGGTAATATCAAAATTGGGTATTATTCCATTTTGATCAATTGTTTGGATATATTTTTGCTAAATAATTTTCTAGAGAAATTATTGTGTCACCGTGCAGTTAACTTTGGGTAATTATATGATCTTTGTATTTATCCATATCTTGTGATTAATATTATTCAATACTCATTAGTTAAAATCTTATTTTATTTAGCTGAACCAAAATTGAAATGTAGGATTAAACTTGTGTGTGCTTTTTCCTGCTTTTGATACATCGATTGTTTCGATTGGTTGCATTTTCAAGTCCAACAACTCTTCCTTTTTACTTCTTAGAACTGTTATTCTATGTAACTAAGATGGACATCCTTGTTTCAAACTTAAACATTGCAATAAAATAGAGCACATGAGAGGTGATTCTTTGAAATCAAATTTTTTTGCTGGTAACGTTATAAGGTATATTCTGTCCTCGGGAAAAAATTAAATAGAAATTGGAAGCTGATTTTACATTCTGCTTTGTTTTAGAACTATATTTGATATGGGAATATGCTCCAATCATTTAAATGTGTTGCTATTCTTTACTCTTGACTTCATCATGGACTAAAAGTTACCACTAGAATGACAGATAGATAAAATTTGGTGGAAACAACAAAGTTAGGGATGAGCTTGTGATGCTCTTGTTAAAAAAAAATAGCTGCCTTTCTGACAAGCGTGACGTTATCCTTGCAATTTTAACCCTAAACTAATGTAGAAGCAATGAGTAGGGTATCGTATCCACAGGGAAGGGGAAGGTTCAAGAAATTTGATTAAAATTGCTCTATTTGTGACCAGATTAGAAGGAAAATTAAGTTCGAGTAACAAATCCAAGATCTAGTAATGAAATGTAACACAAATGCTGCTAAGTAACAACACAACACAAGAATGAGAGTCACAAGATTAAAACAGATGTCCCAGGGTTCTAATATTAGATGATCGCTAATTAAACTCTGATGCTATGCTTTCAACTCCATGCAACACATTTTAGGAGGAGACATTAGCTGCCTAGGAGTTCAGAGAATATTCGGCATGTCGACCGCAATATCCTCTATTCTCCCTTACATCTTACATTTCCCATGGCGAGGCCTAGGCAAGAAGATTAAAGTACCGCAACGACTCGACTACCTAACACTAGCTAGTAATCGTGCATAATCTTAAGTCTCCCATGACGAGACCCGACCTAAGTTTTTTTACTCTAACCAGCATCAAATAATCTTCCTTTACTTCATTCTTATAACTCAATGACCTTTAACTGGCATGGCGACCACATCTCTGATCACGAACAAAAGCAAATAAGCAAAGGAACTCCATGATAAGTTGGTCTTATACCAACTTAAAAAGCTTGTTTCACTTAGCTTTTTGACTTGTTTTGCATGTGATTGTGGAGTATTATGTGGTATTTGGTGTTTTTATGTGGTGGATAGTGTGGAGTGATAAAAAAAGGATAAAAAACGGGGCTGAAATGATCAAGTGGGTTAACATCAGAAGTGTAAAAAGGCTTTGAGAAAATGCACTAGTACGTACTTTGTGCTTAGGCAAATGAATGTTGTATTTCATTTGAGTGTATCTTTCTCAATTCTAATTGACGTGAGGAGATCGTTGGATGATCTGGAAAGCTCTTTGTGTGTACTTTAATTCTTATATTTGAACTTTCTTCTAATTCTATGTGCAAATATGAGAACGAGGGCTTAATGGTGAGTCATGAATTAGGGTTTTTTATGGTTTTACTTTCTTGCCACAGTTTGGTAGATTGACAATATCTTGAGCTACAGACCTCCAATTTCGATGGTCGTGACCCTATGGAAAGCCCAGAGAGACATCTACAACTTTGGTGTTCAAGGCAAAGTCCAATGCTGAAAGGAAAGCTGGCAAATCAATGTGGGAATGAAAGGACCTGATTAGGGTCGTAGGCTTAATTTAAAATAGCCTGCCACAGCTCAGTGTTTTGGCCATAACTTACTTATCTGGGCTCCGAAGTGGGTGATTCAAAAGGCTATGGAAAGCTAAGACCAAGGGCTACAACTTTTAGGTTTTAGGATTTGCCAAATTCACAACTATGCAGGGCCAGAGTATGGATGGGACGCTGCTGCACATTTGCACATTTGCACTTTTGCACATACAACTTACACCACGATGCATCGTGGTGTTATTTTGTGCTATGATCTAAATCATGCATCATGGTGTAATTTGTACTGCGATCTTTCCCATAGACCATAGCATGCTTGCTGCTGCACTCACTCACATTTGCTACACCATTACAACACATAGGCACACTACTTTAGCACTTATGCACATATTTGTACACATCAAAGCAACACTTTTGCACACACCACCGCACTTTTGCACATTCTCGCACAAAGCACTACACTTTCACACATTGAAATTGCACACAACTTCATACACTTCACAACAACATCTACACACAAGCTTCACTTTTCCACACTAGCCGATCTCATAAGAATTGTTCTATGATGCATCATAGAACAATCCAAGCATTTTTAAGCTTACATCTCATGCATGAATTTGGCAAATTTTTACTATATCTCATTTACACCAACACGGGCATACAACATGTATTCACATCACATTCTTACATGTACCACAACAAATCTCATAACATTTTTTACTCACTTCATAACATATTTTGTACACACATTTGCATGACTTGTTCTTCACCATTTTATGTGCATTATTTCCAATCCATGCTTTCTCATTCACTGCTTATGTTTCGGGTTGAGCACTCTTGCACTAAAGTTTGGATCACTTCACCTTGCAACATTCACTTCTTGTTCCTACACGTCTTTCACTTTCACTTCCCATCCTCAAAACACTCTATAGCACACACATCACTAATGCATCTTGTGCAAACCTTAGCATCTTCATTCACAACACTCCGTGCTCATTTCGGTTGCCATACTTGCCACTCACTTCACCACCAATTCACACGCAACTCACCACTCATTACACTACACAAAATGTTTCATTTGCACACAAGCACATCTGGCCAGCGATGCATCGCCACGATGCATTGTAAGCAAAGTGATTAGGCTGGCGATATATCGTCACGATGCATCGCAAGCAAAAAGGAGTTAAACCTACGATGCATTGTGGCGATGCATCGCAGGCTTGTGAGGTTTCGAGTGGCTATTTTTTTAGCTAAGTGTTTAAGTGTTCCATTTTGTGAATCCAGGTGCATGAAGACGTGATGCTTGGAGGTTGGAAATGTGGTGAAGTGCTCGGTGGCGTGATCGAGCAAATCTTGTAGACGTGCTGTGAAGCTTGAAGGCATGACGAGCTTGATTAGTAAACGCATGATTCGCCTTATGGCACAAGTTTTTGGTGGACATTTGTTCTTTTAAAGGCAGTGGCATTTTTGTAAATTCTTAGTCATTTTACGTTTGCGTACTGTTTACGCTTTTTGTAACCTCTATATATAGAGGATTAGTTAGCTTTTATTTGAACATTCCAGAATTCATATTCTACTTATTACCAGTCTTTTGATTTTGGGGAGCGGGAATTTTTCTCTCTCATTCCTCTCTCTAGATCTACTTTCTCTCTCTAGCATTTAAGCTTGTTTTCTAGTTTCGATCGAGATATTGAATAGAGAATTGTGATTCTCTGGAACAATTGAGTAAATCAATCGATAAATTCTTTCCACAACATGAAAATTACTTGCCTCGATTTGCATTTTCCTGATCGTGAATTGGATATGAATTTTTGTGGATAATTTGGCAATGTCTTAGGGTTTGGACCGGATGATTGAGTAATTAGACAATGGAAATGCTATGTAATTGATTCTATCATTGAAGAATGAATTCATACATGCTTCTAATGCATGGAATACGTCAAGTTTCTTAACTTTCGCACTTTCAATTGTTGAATTGATCCTTTATTGTGGTCACCATGCTAGGTTAAGGCTTGGTTCACCAATTTGAGTGAGAAACGCATGAAATAAGGTTTTGAAGTAAGAAAATTGAGTCTTCTCTCTTGTTTAGTTTGATCACGAACCGAGATGCGGTCGCCATGCCGTGGAAGTTCGTTGAACCCTTAGAATTAAAGTGAGAAGAGACCTCCCGAGCTTCACGAAAACAGACAAACCTTAAATTCCATGAAATTAATGCAAGACTCCACATTAGACTCACTTTCCATCTTTTCACTAAGAAAGTTCAAGACACTAAATTCATTAATGTCATACTCGTCATCAAAGACCTCATCCTTACTGGAAAAATTAATATTTGACTCATGCCACAAAGGTTTATCAACAAAGCATTTTTGTGAGACAACCTCAACATTTATAGATTCCACCTCCCAAAGACGCTCTTCACCATATTCAACATTTTCTTGCATCTCAAAATGATATTCCTCAGGAGTTGGTACTCTAGAAATTAGAGGTGTACCTTGTGGATAGCATTGTACATATTGAATTGGTGTCTCAAGTTGTTCCCATAGGTTGCTCATTAAAGTATTGATTCGATCAAGTTTTTGTTGTCGCCCTTGAAGCTCCTCTTCTAGTTGAGTGAACCGAGTTTCACTTCTATCAAATCTCTCCAAAACTTGAGACAACATGTTTTCCATTTTTGCCTCTTCTCTGAGATGACACTCTTTGCTTTGTTGTTGGTTACGCCATTGCTCCCCTTTTGTATGCTTCTGTCAAGTTTTTCCAGCATTTGAGACAACATGTATTCCACATATGATCCTTGTGTTCCATTGTGATATGAGTTATTGCTTTGTGCTTGATTTTGCCATTGCTCTTGATATGGTGGTGGAGAGAAGTCCCAAATTAATCTAGACATACTTGGGTACTTGTGATGTGCAATATTCAATTACAGTGAACTTCAATGTCCTGCAATTGACACAAATACACCAAAGTAGACAAGAAAACACGAAAACTACAAAACACAACAAAAGTTACCAAAATGAAACAGAACAAAACTACTAAGCTACACAAAGGAAAAGAAAACAAAACAGAGCAATTACAAATTCAAGAAAACCAAGCCTTTTCCCCGACAACGACACCAAAAATTGATAGTGAAATGTCGCGCTCGTCAATTTATCCTATTTCCACTAACTGTCGTAGCAGTGAGATAGGTTTGTTCCACAGGGAAAAGGAGGTATCAAGAAATTTGAAAGTTGTCAAGGTTGTTGTCTTAAAGGAAATATCAAGAATCAATTATATGAGTAACAAGTACAGGAAGTACATCAAAAGAAATCATAGCAACAAGGAATTGAAACTATCACAAGTTAAACACAAAGAAGTAAGACGAAAGTTCTCAGTAGATTTACAGAGATAATCCAAGGTTTCTTCCAGGTGAATGCAAACTTCTCAGCACAGTACTATTAGCATTAAATCATATCAATTGAGGATAAGGCAACTGGAGACTTAAATTGCAGTTGGCATGATGACCACACTTCAATTCTAGTCTCCCAACACCATCCTATCCTATGATGGGGCCTAAGGATGGTGAAGTAGAACCTTAGCCTTTCTCAATTCTCTACTCAAATTACTCAAGCAATTATCCTCTAGAATCTCCCATGGTGAGGCCTGATTCTAGCTTGTAAGTTCATCATTCAAGTTGGAGAATCTCTTATCACCTTGTTCTACTAACTTCACAGTCTAAGAGCTTCCTATGGTGAGGCCTAGCTCTAAGACATGTACAAATGCAATCAGGTTTAAGAACTCTTGCATTCTCTGGTTCTTATTCATGAATTCTTAGCTGAATCTTATGAATTAAGATTCAACTCAGCATGATGACCGCAATCAAATCTTATTTCAACTAATTCAGATCAAAAGCATGAACTTATCAAGTTTACAAATTCACTCAAGATAATGTTGTATTACTCTTCTTAGATCGTCAATAATACTGCACATATCAATTCAATCAAGCATTCACTCTTCAGTACCCTAGATTATCATACAATTAGCCACAAAACTCTATTTCCAATTCACGATCAACAAATTAGAAGACTATGCAGTTCATGTTCATCAATTGGAAGAGTTTACCAATTAAGTTGTCTCAAAGGCTTCCAATTCTCAAGAGGATTGTGAATTGCCTTCTCAATTGCAAGGAGATTTACAATAATCAGAACAAATTCTTGATCGAAATCCAAAATGGAGCTCAAATGCTAGAGAGAGAAAGTAGATCTAGAAAATTTATTCCCGCTCTCCTAGATCAAAAGCAGCTCCATGAAGTCTCGCCAAATGCTCCACGAAGCCTCGCCAACACCATTGGGAAGCTGCAGCTTTGTGTGAGCGAAAAAGGTCTGCTAACATATTGTTTCTAGCTGCAAATGCAAGAGTGAAATGAAGTAAGCATGAAAACGGTGAAGGAACAACAACACGTGGAAAAGATGAAATCATAAGCTCCATTAGTGCGTTCTAAATTTAAGAATGCTATATACTTGAAGCTCACTGAAATGAAATGATAATCATGGAATGCTGAGACTTTATCATGCAAATGTGTGTTTCAAATGTAATGAGATGAAAATAAGACTTGTCAGTGAGTGTTTATGAATTGGGTCAACAATGCGTGTGAAAATTGTGTGTTCTTAATCGTGAAAATGAGATGTTGTAAATGTGGGTGTGAAAACTGTGAAGTGAGTGAAGAGAGTTGTGAATCTTTGTGAAATGTGAATGTGATGAGATGTCTTGAGAATGGATGTACATAAAGAAAGTAAATTTTATGAAAATGAATAAGAGTGAAGAAGGTGAGATGAAATATGTGTGAATTATAAAGTGAAAACCTTCATGAGCTAGCAAATGTTGTAAAGAATACAATGAAATGTAAGGTTTTAAAATGGAGGAACAATTGAGTTACAACTAGGTGAAGATTCTTCAAAGGAAAAGTGAAATTTGTGTGTGAGGTGAGTGTGCCGCAATTTCCAACCAAAATATGGCCCTGAGGCATTGTGAATTTAGAAAAACTTAAAACCTTTAATTTGTAGCCTTATGTCTTAGCTTTTCATCTCTTTTTGAATCGCTCCAATCGGAGCTAGGACGAGGGAGTTATGGCCAAAATGATGGAGTGCGGTAAGGCTGTGCGCGCCGTGCTTGAGCTCGTGCACATGCGATTGGTGCCTTCGTCGCATGAAGTGGTGACTTCACCACACATGCATGCGGCGAAGTGTGCATGTGTGTGCGGAGAAGTGTGCATGTGTATGCAGCAAGATGTGCATGTTCGTGCAGCGAGGTGAGTGTGAGTGTGCAGCAATGCTAAGCTAGTGCATGCTATGCAACCATCTTCAGCACAACACTCTATTTCTATGTAACATATGTGTGACTTAGCCTCTGAATTGGACTCTTTGGTACACACTAAAGTTTTAGATCTCTCTCCTAGCTTCCCAATGGTTTAAGAAACAACACCATAGGATGCCTAGAGGTCAAGTTATCAACAAACAACCAAACTAGGGCAACACAAATTCAATGAAACCCAGATTGCACATTTCGCAAAGCAATTCCTATTTCATAACTTTGCACACAGAGTTGGAAAGAAGTTAAAACGTAAGAATTAAAGAGAACTCAAAGGGCTTTCCAGAACATCCAAGATCTCATAATTTGGATTAGCATTGAGGAAGTTACACGCAAATGAAGTAGCACCACAGTTTCTGCCCAACCCCAAAACTAGCAAACTAAGCATCTTAAGACTTTCCTCCAATCTTCTCAAACATCATTAAACACTCTTGATATACCTCTACATTGCTGGTTCTTATTCCCAAGTGTGATAATCCTGGATCGTTTGGGGATTTCCGTCCCATTAGTTTATGCACGGTGATTAATAAGATTATCACAAAGCTATTAGCTAATCGATTGATTGAGGTGCTGCCACGGATTATTTCCAACAATCAGAGTGCTTTCGTCAAAGACCGATCAATTGTTGAGAATATGGTGCTGGCCCAAGAAATGCTTGGAGAAATGTCTGCTAAAGCAAGATGGGGGAATGTGGTCCTTAAGCTGGATATGGCTAAGGCATACGATTGGGTTTCTTGGGTTTACTTGTGCCATATCATGCATAAGATGGGTTTTGGAGAGGCTTGGATTGACATGGTGTATCGGTGCATTTCTAACTGCTGGTTTTCTATAATCATTAACGGAGGGCAAGTAGGTTTTTTTCACTCCTCGCGGGGACTTCGCCAAGGTGATCCATTGTCACCAGCGTTGTTTATATTGGCAGCAGAATATTTGTCGTGGTCTTTAAATGAGCTCATTTAGTCCCCAGGTTTTCAGGAATTTGGTAATCCAAAAAGGCGCCTGCCTATAACACATATCTCCTATGCAGATGATGTGTTGATTTTTGCTTTCGGGAGTCGTAGGTCTTTAAGGAAGGTCATGGGAGTTTTACAAGAATACCAGGACGTGTCTGGACAACTCGTGAATGTTTCCAAAAGTGGTTTCTTGTTTTATCCAAAGAGTGGTTTAGCACTTCGGGTTGCTAGAGTCACAGGTTTTAAACTACGATAGAACCCGATGGCCTATTTGGGGTGTCCGCTGTTCATGGGTCAGAAAAGAGTGGTGTTCTTCCAACATATGATCACGAATGTCCTGGCGGATTATTGGTGGCTAGAAGACAAAAATGTTATCCAATGGAGGATGTCTCATCCTTTTAAAATTAGTTTTAATGTCTATGTATGTACACCTGATTGCGGCTTGTGATCCTCCAAAGGTAGTTTTACGGGAGTTGAAAAGTTTTTTTGCAGCTTTCTTATGGGGTTGTGAGGACTCTAAGAGGGGTGTGCACTGGCTCAGTTCGGCAAAGGTTTGTTGCCCGGTTTCAAATGGGGGTCTGGGTGTTCGTCGACTTGATTGTATTGTTGAGTCCTTTGCTTTGAAGCTATGGTGGGTTTTTCGTAAAGGGAATTCATTGTGGTCTGAATTTATGCGCCGAAAGTATTGTCGTGTAACGCATCCTGCGGTGGTTCCGTCTCGGTATTCTGATTCGGTGGTGTGGAGGCGGATGTTACGGGTTTGGAAAAAAGTGGAGGAGCACATTGGATGGTTTGGTGTGGACTCGAACGTGGATTTTTATTTTGATAAGTGGTTGCCTTCTTGGACATTAGCGGAATTTGCTGTTTCGTGCGGTTACTGTCCGGTTAGTGACTTCAGGCTTGATGGTCGATGGCTTGTGGGGAAATTGATGTCTGCTGTGCCTTTCGACTTGGTTTCCTTTATCTTGAGACATCCTATTTCTGTGGAGACAGAACCTTTCTGGGATTTGGAGACTGGGGGTGGGTTTTCGGTGGCATCGGCATATAAGTTGTTTGTTGAGCCTCGGGCAGCACAGCCTTTCTTGCTAAAGGTATGGTGTAAGGGATTGCTTATCAAACTTTCGATATTCATGACACGGCTGTGGAATGGACGTTTACCTATGCGGCCTTGGTTAACGAAGATAGGAGTGTCTGGCCCTTTTCGGTGTTACCTGTGCGAGGCAGAGGAAGAATCTGTTGATCACTTATTTTTCTAGTGCAGGTTTACAGTCTTTGTGTGGAGATATTTTTTGGCGGTGTTGGGTATAATGCGGGGTCCCATGAACTGGCGCAGCTTGTGTCTTCAATGGTGGAATTGTGGTGGTACGAAGGACACACGAGCTCTATTCAGATTAATGCCTTCGCTTATATGTTGGCATATATGGAAATTATGGAATGTCGTTCTTTTTTATGGGGCACAAGTTAACTTAATGGTTTTTGTTCGGGCGATTTTGAAGGAGCTTAAGGTGTTATTGCTAGCTCATTTCTGTGTTGAAATACATGTGGTCGAGTGGTGGAATATTGTGGATTATTTTTGTGGGGTTCAGGCGCCTATCTGGCCAGTTGTAGTACATTGGAACCCGCCGCCGGCTTGGAGAATTAAGCTCAATGTTTTGGGCAAGGTGCGGCGTAGGGATGGTCATGGTGGTGGGGGTTATTGTGCGACTTGCTGATGGGAATTTTGGTGGGGCTATTGCATTGGCTTTCCGTGGTTATTCATGTTTACAAGTAGAGGTGGCTGCGCTTGTGGCAGGGCTTCGGCTGTGTGAGCAATGACCTTCAGAGTGTATTGATGTTGAGTTGCATTCTGCTTTGATCGTGCGTGTTCTAAGTGGGAAGATGGTGGCACCATGGCGGATTCTGGGATGGATGAGGGAAGTGGGACGAGCTAGGCTTGGTGATATTTCAAGTATTCAATTTGAAGGGAATCGGCCAGCTGCTGTTTTGGCTGGGATTGGTCTGGAGCTGGACTATAGAAAGGATTTTATGCATTTTGGACAACTCCCGGTTTCTGTGCAAGGTTTGGTTCGGATGGATAGGCTTCGGTACCCGAACTTTAGCTTTGGTGGGTACTAGTTTGTATTGGGCTAGTGACCTTGTGGTTCTCAATTTTTATTTGTAATGTTGTTTCGTTTCATTAATAAAGATTAATTTAAATTAAAAAAAAATATCATTAAACACTCTTGAAGTCTTTTCCCAACTTTTAACTCCAAACACACATTCATTTCATTTAATCAACATCTTTGGTCCTTTCTAACCATTTTAGCACATCCAATTGCAAAACACATTTATGCATATAATATCACAAAACACCACATAAATGTATGAAATACAAGTCAAAAGCTAAGTGAAATAAGATATATAAGTTGGTATAAAACCCACTTATCAGTGTTTTTCCTTTCTGCCACAGTTTGGTGAAACATGTATATCTTGAGCTTCAGGTATCCAATGATGCTGATTCTTGATCCAACAGAAAGCCAAGGAATAGTTATAAAACTTCTTTGTTTACCATCGAGTCAAATTCAGGTGTTAAGGCACATATAAACACAATTCAACATTACATTCACCTCGCTACAACACAAGTACACATCTTCGCACCTTATGCATTGCACCACATAAGCACTCAAATGCATAAACACTCACTCACATTTAGCGGCAAGATCACACACTCATACACATGATACTTCACAGTTCAATCCACTCTTAATTCACAATTCACAATTTCCACAACATTATTTCATTTCATTTCTTAAAGTCATAACACTTTGCACATACTTCATGGATCACATAATCTTCAAGCTCGGTGTAGACTTCATTAACCATTCACTTCCATTTTCTTCATATCATATGTTCATTCGTCAAAACACTCTTTAATTCATTCTTACCATTTCACAAAGCATTCACAACAAGTGATTACAATTCATCATCTATTTGTTTGCAAACATCCACAACATTAACACTCACTCACAGTTTGCATTCGGTCTGCACACATTTTATTTCACATTCATCTCACTATTACACTCAACTTCACATTTACACCTCACTCACACACACACACACTCGCACATTAATGGCGAGGTCTCGCCGCGAGACCTGGCCATAAAAACATTGTACGGTGAGACCTCATGGCGAGGTCTCGCCATACAAATGCATACACGGTGAGACCTCGCCGCGAGGTCTCGCCATACAAAGGGAATACATGGCAAGGCCTCGCCACGAGGTCTCACCATTATAAGGGCATTTGGGCTGATTGATTGCTATGAAAAATTTGGCTAAGAGTAATGTGGTGATTTCAGGTCCACGAATGCGTGACTGGTGCTAGCCTGGAGGAGTGTAGGAGATTGGGTGGCGTGATCAAGCAAGGCACAAAGGCTTGTGGGGCAATTAAAGGCGTGAGGCTTCGAGGAAGTAAAGGCATGATCAAGGCGGTGCATTCAAGGATCTTGGACTAAACTAGAGGCACGCTCTTGGCAAAGTGGAAGGCGTGATAACTGTGTTGAAGGCGCTAGAGATCAAGACTAAATGCGTGAAGTTGCTCACTTGAAAATTCATGCACGTTTTGCGACATTCTTTGAAATGGCATTGTTGTAAATACTCAATCATTTTACGTTTGCGTACCATTTACGATTCTTGCAACCTTTATATATAGAGGATTAGTTAACTATTTGAAAAAGACGAAGATTCTAGATTTTCATAACAGATATTTGAGTTGAGAGAGCGGGAATTTTTCTGATTTTCATCACAAGATTTACTTTCTCTCTCTACTTTCTCTCTCTAACATTTTGAGCTCCATTTTCAATTTTGATCGAGGAATTGTTCTGATAATTGTAATTCTATTCTCAATCAAGGAAGCTTTTACGGATTCTTTTTGAATTGGAAGCAATTTAAGTGGAGAATTTGGTAAATTCTTCCTAATTGATGAAATATAATTTGCTGTTTGTTGAATTTTGACGATCGTGGACTGGGAATGGAACTTTGTGGCTAAATTTACTATGTTCTAGGGTTTTGAACCGGATGTAGTGTAATTAGACTACGTTATGCCTTGCGATTGAATCAGTTCATTAAGAATGAACTCATACTGATAAATAATGTTTAAATCTGGTTAAATTTCACTCATTTGAGCTCTTGTTGATTGAATCATCCTTCGTTGTGGTCGTCATGCTAGGTTGGGGTTTAATTCCTCAATAGGAGTGATAATGCTTGAATTGAGAATAGACAGTATGGTAAATGAGTCTTCTCACTTGAATTGCGTGATCATGAACTGAGACGCAGTCGTCAAGCCGGTGGAAGTTCATTGAGAGTTTAGAACTAAGTAAAAAGAGACTTTCTAAGCTTCGTAAAGACAATCGGAACTAGGTTAGGCATTGCCATAGGAAAACCTAGATTTTGCATGCAATAGTAGAGAAACTCGGGAGGTTGGGATTCTACAGGTTTAACTCTCCACTCTAGGCCTCACCATGGGAAATTGTGGAGTCTGAGAACATAGAGAATGAAGTGGTCACCATGCCAGTCATAGTCTAAGTTCTCAGGCAGATGATCTCCTTTTGTTCTTCTAGTTGTGTCGATCGCATTGCATTTTAGTAGTAAATTTACATGATCATCTGGAGAGAAACCCTATGACATCTACTTTAAGTCTGATATCTCATTTCTGAGCTTCTAATTATTTTGGAGTTATAGAGTTCTTTGTTGATTATTTTATCTGTTGTTCTTGCAAGTTTCTTTTCTATTCTGAGTCTTGAGTATTTCGTTATTCACCAAGTTGATATTGTGCTTCTCTGCAACATTCTTGAGAAACACTTCAAATTCTTGAGCCACTACCTTCCCTGAGGATACGATCCCTCTCATCGCATCTACACTAGTGAGTAGGGTTAAATTGAAGAGTACACGACTACCATTTCAATTTTTGGCACCGTTGTCGGGGAAGGCACGGTTTCTAGAATTTGATTAATTGATTTTTGAGTTTCATAGATCTCGCCGCGAGCCCTCGCCATTATAAGGGCATTTGGGCTGATTACAATTGAAGTTTTGTTTTTGTGTTGTGTTTCATTTCGGTTATACTTAATTTTTTGTGTATTGTATGCCCAGGTTGCGATCCTATGGAGACCCCAAGTTTGAATTGGACCTTGAATTGGAAAAATCTAAGGATTCAAGCCAAGCAGAGAGATATGGCTGCCCAAGGAGCACGAGCACCTCGATTCGGTGACCATTATGCAGTGAACTTCGACAACCGATTTGGAAAACAAGACATAGACTTTGAAAGCTACCACATTCCTCCACAGATCGTATCAATGATCACACAAGGCAAATTCTTCCAGGGCTTAGACAACGAGGATCCGAATGACCATTTAGATTGGTTTCTAGGCTTATATAGCACATTTAAGCTACCAAGGGTGGAGCGAAGCGAGGTGCATAGGATCTTGTTCCCTCTTTCTTTGAGAGGAAAGGCAAAGCATTGGTTTAAGACTATTGGGAGAGCAGATGCGACAGTTTCTTTTGATGAACTTCAGAGAAAATTCTTGGCAAAGTACTTTCTACCGGCGAAACTGGAGAAGAGAAGAATGGAAATTATGACTTTTCAGCAACAAGACAGTGAGTCTTTTCGAGAAGCTTGGGAGCGCTTTAATGACTTGATTCGCCAATGTCCCAATTATGATTTGGGTGAGATCAGAGAACTAAAAACCTTCTTCAAAGGTCTTACACCTGAAGCTTCCATGATGGTCAAGGCTTGCGCTAATGGTGCACTTAAAGACAAATATGTGCCTGAAGTGCGTGAGTTCTTCAATCAGATTGCTGAGAATGAATATCTCTTCCCGGAGACCCGTAAGCCGCAAGGTAGAAGACAAACGGGAGTTCTTGATTTAGATCAGGAGACTTCACTCAGTGCCAAGTTTGAAGCCCTTGACAAGCAGGTGCGGACTCTAAAAGCTGCTCAAACAAAGGCTCCTGTTCTTTCTTGTGGATTGTGTAAGGGTGAACATCACACCGATGAATGTGTCATCACAACTGAGTCTATTCAGTACATTAAGTATTACAGCAACAAACCTCAGTATGGTGGGAATTATTCTGGGAGCAATTACAATGGAGGTAACAGACAATATGGTGGGAACCAAGGAAATTGGAGTCAACACCAGAATCAAGGAAGTCAGTGCTATCAACAGAATGACCAAAGAAGGGCAACAAATACATCTCCTGGTTTTGATCATCACGCCAGTACCTCAGAACAAAGGAAACCATCAGTTGAAGACATTTTTCAAAAGTTGATGGAAAAGATGGACAAAAACGAACAAAGGTTTGGAGGCTTGGAATCAACTGTTAAACATCATGAAGCTACTCTGAAGAATATTGATATGCAACTTGGACAACTTGCAAATGCTGTGCATCAAAGGCCGAAAGGAGCACTTCCAAGTGATACAATTCAAATCCAAAAGGAAGAGAAGCCTGTAATGCCATCACTTTGAGGAGTGGAAAACTCTTGCCAGGAAACAAACCTTCAGAAGATAAGAGTGATTGCCTAGAAGAAGATAAAAAAGATGAAGCTGATGAAGTTTTGGAACTTGAGAGGGATGGTGAGCAAGAGGCCAGTAAATTTGAGAAGAAGGAAGTATCAGCAAGGGTTGGAAATGAGATACCAAAAATTCTAATCCTTATAACTTTCCAGATTATGCCCCAAAGGCACCATTTCAAGAGAGGAAGAAACCTCCACCTAAAAAGGGACCTCAATTCAATCGTTTCTTGGATATGATCAAGCATGTGAACGTGAATTTACCTCTGTTGGATTTGGTGACAGCCATGCCTAAATATGCTAAGTACCTAAAGGATCTCATTTCAAATAAGGAGCAAATCTTGAGGTGTGAAGTTCCAATGATGTTATCTAAATGTAGTCAAGCATTGATGGTGCACAAATTACCTCCTAAGCTAAATGACCCAGGTAGTTGTACCATTCCCTACATGATTGGAACCAGACATTTTGCAAAAGCACTTTGTGACCTCGGTGCTGGGACCAACCTGATGCCACTATCCATTGCGCGATAAATGTGGGCTTGAGTGGAAGGATTCGACCAGTTGAAGTAACACTTCAGTTGGCATATAGGTCCTTGGTGACTCCCACAGGCTTAGTGGAGGATGTATTGGTGAGAATTGATAAATTTACTTTTCCTGTCGATTTCATTATTCTTTATATGGAAGATGACCTGAGGTTCCTCTCATTTTTGGTCGACCTTTTCTTGCTACTGGAGATGCTTTAATAGGAGTCAAAAATAAGACAGTTACATTCAACATAAATGGTGAACAAGTTGTCTTTTATGTGAACTATGCCATAAAGCACCCTTTACATGTTGAATCTTGTTGTGCTATTAAGGCTGTAACATGCTCTTCTTTACATGAATTACATGATAAGTATGCTTATTCTTTTGTTGATGAATTACATGAATGTGAGAGTGATTCTGATGATATTGATTTGGATAATGAGGATAAGAGAATTATTTCTGAAATTGAGGATCTCATTGAATGTTGTTATTTGGAAGAGTCAATTTGTGAATTGCAAAGTAATGTCATAGAAGTCAAAATGCATGAAGCTGTAGGAGAAAATGATCATAAACCGTTTGTTCTGACTAATGAAATTTGTACTCCCACTGAGGTGAGGAAGGAAGAGTTTGTTTGCAGGAATAAAAAGCTTGTACCTTACATTGTGGTGGCACCAAAACTTGAGTTAAAACCCCTTCCTCCTTATCTCAAGTTTGCTTTTCTGGGAGAAAGAGAAACATTACCAGTTGTGATATCTTCCAAACTTGAGGCTTGGCAAGAGGAGAAATTGCTAGAAGTACTGCGGCAACATAAATTGGTTATAGGATGGACAATTGTAGACATAAAAGGCATTAGTCTAGGTTTGTGTATGCACAAGATTTTGCTTGAGGATAACTATAGGCCAGTGAGGGATAGACAACGAAGACTCAATCCACAGATGACGGAAGTAGTCAAGAAAGAGGTGATAAAGTTGCTGGACTTTGGAATGATTTTTCCCATCTCAGACAATGAGTGGGCTAGTCCAGTCCAGTGTGTTCCTAAGAAGGGAGGGGTTACAGTTATGAAGAACGATGCCAATGAGCTCCTGGCAACAAGAGTGGTTAGTGCTTGGAGGGTTTGCATGGATTACAGGAAGCTCAACAAGGCAACAATGAAGGATCATTTTCCTCTCCCATTCTTGGAACAATTGTTGGATCGAATTGCGGTCTATTTGTTTTATTGCTTCTTGGATGGCTACTATGGCTACAACCAAATAGCAATTGATCCAAAAGACCAGGATAAGACCACCTTCACTTGTCCCTTATGTACATTTGCCTACAAGAGGATGCCATTTGGTTTATGTAATGCTCCTGCTATATTCCAGAGATTTATGATGGCGCGCGATCTTTCATGATATGGTAGAATGGATAATTGAAATTTTCATGGATGACTTCTCTGTCTCTGGGATGACCTTTGATGGATGCTTGGAGAACTTGGCAAAAGTATTGAAGAGATATGAAGAAACAAACCTTGTGTTGAATTGGGAAAAATGTCAGTTCATGGTTCAAAAGGGAATTGTACTAGGCCATAATATTTCTCATAAGGGAATTGAAGTTGATAGGGCAAAGATAGATGTCATTGCCAAGCTTCCTCCACCTACAAATGTAAAAGGGATCATAAGATTTCTTGGTCATGCTGGGTTTTACAGACGTTTCATTAAAGATTTTTCAAAGATAGCTAGACCTTTATATAGTCTCTTGGAAAAAGATGTCAAGTTTGAGTTTGGAACAGAATGTGTTAAGGCATTTGAAACATTGAAGGCAAAACTGGTGGAAGCTCCTGTGATAGTTACTCCACATTGGGATGCACTACCATTTTAGCACTACACTTTCACACATTGAAATTGCACACAACTTCATACACTTCACAACAACATCTACACACAAGCTTCACTTTTGCACACTAGCCAATCTCACAAGAATTGTTCTACGATGCATCGTAGAACAATCCAAGCATTTTTAAGCTTACATCTCATGCATGAATTTGGCAAATTTCTACTATATCTCATTTACACCAACAAGGGCATGCAACATGTATTCACATCACATTCTTACATGTACCACAACAAATCTCATAACATTTTTTACTCACTTCACAACATATTTTGTATACACATTTGCATGACTTGTTCTTCACCATTTTATGTGCATTATTTCCAATCCATGCTTTCTCATTCACTGCTTATGTTTCGGGTAGAGCACTCTTGCACTAAAGTTTGGATCACTTCACCTTGCAACATTCACTTCTTGTTCCTACACTTCTTTCACTTTCACTTCCCATCCTCACAACACTCTATAGCACACACATCACTAATGCATCTTGTGCACACCTTAGCATCTTCATTCACAACACTCCGTGCTCATTTCGGTTGCCATACTTGCCACTCACTTCACCGCCAATTATTGAATTGATCCTTGATTGTGTTCACCATGCTAGGTTAAGGCTTGGTTCACCAATTTGAGTGAGAAACGCATGAAATAAGGTCTTGAAGTATGAAAATTGAGTCTTCTCTCTTGTTTAGTTTGATCACAAACCGAGATGCAGTCGCTATGCCGGTGAAAGTTCGTTGAACCCTTAGAATTAAGTGAGAAGAGAGCTCCCGAGCTTCACAAAAATAGACGAACCTAAGTTAGGCCTCGTCATAGGAAAGCCTTAGATTTTGAATGCTACAGTAGTGGAACTTGGGAAGTTGAGTTTTTGCGGGTTTAAATCATCACTCTTGGGCCTCGGCATGGGAAAGAGTGGTCTCAGGGAGTGTAGGATGACATGAGGTGACCATGCCAATGGTGTTCTAAGTTCCTAGGCAGATTGATCTCCTCTGTGTTTGATTTGT
Organism: Ophiorrhiza pumila; assembly: GCA_016586305.1. Taxonomy (NCBI): domain Eukaryota; kingdom Viridiplantae; phylum Streptophyta; class Magnoliopsida; order Gentianales; family Rubiaceae; genus Ophiorrhiza; species Ophiorrhiza pumila. The sequence continues at coordinate 17,263,155 of BLIW01000011.1, forward strand.
GTGGCAATTGCAAAGCATTCCGATAGTTAATTTGGCAATCATCCGGTGTAGAAACCCTAGGGCATATATTTTAGACTTGTTATCACTTTATTTTGTGAATTTCTTCTGTTTCCTTAATCTAGTTCTTTTGTGATACTTTGAGAACAAAAGAATAGAACAAAGACTTCACTACAAATCTCGAAACCACTTCTCCTTCCCTGTGGATACGATCCCTACCATCGCTTCTACAGTTAGTTTAGGGTAAAATTGAAAAGTACGCGACACACCTTTCACTCCACACTCGTATATCTGATCCTTGTTTATTTGATTTATACTTCTAATGAGAAATCAGACCTCAATCTAGCATGGCGACCTCCATTAAAGTTCAATACCCCCAACAAAAGCATAAATTTCACAAATTTAGGTAGAATTGAGCAATTACGAACATATACGATATCTCACGTAAAAGATGAGTCAATAGCATAACATTAACAGTTTAATTGTACAATCATTTGTATCAAACCCTAGGACATCTCACGATCTAGCCAGAAATCTCCATTTCAAGTTTGCGATCAACACATCTCAACATTAAGCAATTCATATTCAATACTTGAAAGATTATACCGATTAAATTGCTTTGGAAGCTTCAATCCTCAAATGGATTACAATGTTCGGATCAATTTATCAATCGGAATTGAAATCGGAGATCGATCGGAGAAGAAAGAAACTAGTGAGAGAAAGTGAACGAAGAGAGAGAAAATTCTCGCTTACAAAATCAAAAGTTCTGTTTTTTGAATTCTAAAAAATATATCCTAATTGGTTAACTAATCCTCTATATATAGAGGTCACAAAAACTTAAATGATACGCAAACGTAAAAGGACTACATTATTACATAAATGCCACTACGTGTATCAACAAAAAGTTCAACGTTTTTTTTATAAAAACTACTTTATTATACCATAAATAAGACATACGAGGCCGGATATACCTGACACCCCAATACAAAAGAAAACAGTAAACGAGGAGTACTACTCCTTTACAGTCCAAAAGCCAAAAGGTCAAACTAGGAGTATGTGTGGAGATTAAGAGTCCAAACAATTTGAAAGCCAGATAGGGCACATCAAATCCTAAGGACTCTTGAATCATGATAACTTACAAAAGGATTCAAAAGTACTAAATCTGTGGGCTGAGCAAACTTCAGCCCAAACCTATCCAAGTATAATTAGTGAGATCATGGACTAACAGCCCAATTCAGCCCAAAAATGTCCTATATCACCAACATAATGAGGCCCAAACCAGCTTGGTTTCTTTCAGGTCCATATAGTGGCCCAGACCATCTTGGATTCTCCTCATTTGAGACAGTCAGCCCATCCAGGTTTCAAAATTGCACCCGATCTATCCCTTAATCCAATCATATTGATAACTTAAATCATCTAAGGGAAATAGGATATTGAGCTAGTCAAGCTGCCTTTATGAAACTAAAGAGCAGAGCAGAATTAGGCAAAACCAGCAAAAGGTTGTGACGTTTCTCACACCATACAGCACTGGAGAGCACTAGAAATTGATCAGAATTCCTTCCAAGCATAAAGAAGTCAAACTAGGGGAAAATTGATTTCCAACAGACCATCACACAGCAGAATCATTTCAATCACAATAATATGGCTCCCAAGTCTGTCTTCAATATTAGCCAAGCTCCAAAAGGCAAGATACTCAAAGGTCCAATTCTCAGACCAGCATCTCCATTTCCAAGCAACTAAGCAATAACCGGGCTGCCCCTAAAGGGCAGCATCAAACGTCCATACCAATCACCCACACCCAGGTTCATTCAACAGAGATCACTCAAGTAGTCCTTTATTTTGAGCCTAAGATTATGCAATAAGTCTACCAAAATTTGGGCAGCATATCCCCTTGAAACAGCTCGTTTCCAGTCCCAATTGATCTGCAAAATAAACTCATCCACCAAAACACATCCAACTTTCCAACTCCCACAAAATCCAGTTCAAGCACATCAAAACATGACAGTGGAGAAAGCACATATTCCCCAAATTCGTCAAAACAGTTCCAGCTCAAGGCATTCAAAACGCATTACAAGGAGATATAACAAGGGGGCAGGAAAACCCCAATCCTTAGATAAGCTTCCATCAGCATACATTCAAATAACATGATACGGGAAACATTTAAGAGTCAAAACAACAGGCCAAATGAAATGAACTCTAGTAATCATGGCTTTGGGACTAACAAGAGCTTCCAAGTACTTAGATTGTTTGGGCGGTTTCCGGCAGTTTTCCATTTTTTCGAGGAAACTACTGAACACATCTTCAGGTTCTTCCTCAAAACTATTTTCTGTCCATTGGTCCTCGCCATTTTCATCATCTTTTATTTCTGATGGGATAGATTAGAGGGTCGCTAAATCTGAAGTTGAGCTCACTTTGTGTAGAGTCGAAGGCTCTCATTCTTCCCACACAACCCTAACATTAATTGCCCCTTTTCCTTGCTCTTTACTAGGTGAGAGCATCTTAGCTAAATTCCTTTGTCCCATCTAATGGCATGTATGACTTCTAAGTCTGACTTGTAGCCAAAATCGATACTGCAAACCGATTTCCCTACATCCCTACTTGTTGTCTCATTTAAAGGCTCTGAGTTAGGTCTCTTGTTGTTTATAGGCTCAGAATTCGTTAAAGGTTCAGGAGATTTAAACTCCTCTTCTTGCCTCTGAATAAGCTCCAAAAACTGTCCTAGATTGGCCAAAATTTGTCCTAATTTGTATTCTGCAAGATGCACCTGGGCTTTTCGAGGCACTGCCAAGGTTAAGGCACCAGTACCAACTTCCTCATGAATCTGTCTGGAGCTCCCCTCAATTAGTTCCCCTGCTTCTGATTGGTTCTCATCGATCTTAGGGTTAGCTTGAGAGGGTTCTGCCGGTGTCATCAGCCCCTTCCCATCTCTAGTAGCCATTTTACTGACAGGAACCCACACTCTTTCCTTCCTTTTTCTAAGTTCCTCATGCCTAACTTCCTTACGTGACTTAGGGGGTTTACAGTTGGTGGCCGAGTGGCCCATTCTTTGGCAGTTGGTGCAGTAGTGAGGAAGGTCTTCTATTTCAATATGTTGCCATTTCCCTTGCTCCCGACTGCCTATCCAAACTCGGTGAGGACGGGATTGAAGAACATCCATCTCCAGAAGAACTCTAGCTTCGCTTGGGCTCATAAGTTTATCTGCAGAAGCAGTGGCCCGATCGATTTTGAGAGGATTTCCAATAGCGGAAGTGATGGAGTATAGAGATTCTTTATCTGAGAAATGCAGAGGTAGCTGAGGCATTCTAACCCAAACGGGAGCCACCGATGATTCGACATCAGTGCTAAAATCCGTCGTTCATCTAGAAATTCTTGCCTGAAATCTGAGGAAGTTCCAAGTCTTGCGAGACCACATCTTATGGAAATCGTCCTCCACTTCAAACTTGAACAGAACATGACGATAATCCAAAAATCCTGAGTGCACTTCACCAACAAAAGAGACAGCTTGGATCTCTTTCCTTATTGCTGACATAGAGGGTTTGCCATGGCTGAATTTTCCAACTAACGTGAACTGGAAAGGAAGCGCGCGAGTTTCTTTTCTTCTTCTGCTGACACGAAGAAAGCTGGCTCTCCTTGGTAAGATGAGAGGTGCTTATGCCTAGCTGAAGAGAGTGACACATCTACTGGCTCTATAGGTTGCTGGAAGAAGGTCTAGCTACCGCTTCCCTATAGGACTTAGGAAGGTGAGGTGGGTCTTTCTTTTGTCCTACCATGGGTAGGGATGTCGACTGTTAAGGGAAAGGGAGAGGATCTGAACTGTACCAGTCGGGATAGGGTTAATCTGCTCAGCTTGGTGAGAAGGAAGTTCGGTCTGATTTTGTGTGATAAGTGATGTTACTCGATGGCTCCTGTCACCTTAGACACCATCCGATGGAGGAGAGGCGAAAATGCACTTGAGATGAGGAAGTTTGGTGGGGCTAGATCTCTTTTGAACTGAGACATCTTGCCTATGTAGCTAGAACTATCAAGTCTGGGCAGTTTAATACCACCATCGAAACGGGGTTTGGCTATTGCTGCCATTAGAATAGGAACGGCCACCCTTTTTGCGTCGGCCACTATTGGTGGCTCCGGAGGGGCTAGGTTGCTGCTTTTCTGATTTCAAAAACTTGAGAGTATTGATCTACGAGCGAGTTAGGTGATTAGGGAGGAGGGCGATTGATGTAGAGGGCCGATTAGTGGTGTTAGTGAATTTTGATTGGTTAGGGGTTGGATAAGGTTAGGGTTTGAAATGGAGAAAAAGTATGCACCACGCCTTTGAGCCTATAAACTCCACGCCTTCCTCAGCCCTTACACGTCTTCAAGTCTTCATCTCACACGCCCTCAGTGACCTTCGCACGCCTCCAAGCCATTCTCTACCACGCCTCCATCCACTTGCAACACAAGAAAATGATTTCAACACTTAGAAAATATTTCGGGCATCAAAACGAACATTTTCATGGCGAGGTCTCTCCGTGTGTGCATAAGAGTGGCGAGGTCTCTCTGCGAGACCTCGCCGTGTGTGCATATGTGTGGCGAGGTCTCTCGGCGAGACCTCGCCGTGTGTGTGTTAGTATCGTATGTGAGTGCAGAGGGATGTGCGTGTGAGTATAGTAAGGCTGTGAGATATGGGTGAGTTCGTGTTGTTAGTGTGCACAAATTAAGGTTAAGGAAATGTGATGAAGAGTGAAAGAAAAAATGTGTTAAGTGAATGTTACTAAAATAATGTGAGTGAAATGTGTAAAAAAATGAGCGAAATGTGAGTGTGTGGAATCTGAGAGCTCGCCTCACATGCGTGCGGCGAGGTGTGTGATCTCGCCGCACATGCGTGCATATGTGCGGGGTGAGTGCGAGTGTGTGCGAGGTGAGTGCGAGAGCTCGCCGCATGCATCATGCGGTGAGGTATGCGAGTGTAAGGGAACTCGCCGCATGAGCATTCGGCGAGATATGCGAGTGTGTGTGTGAGAGCTGCGCGCAAGCACGCGCAGCTAGTGCAAGGAGTTTGCGTGCTTGCCGCACAGGCGTTCGGCGAAGCGTGTGCGCAAATCGGTGAGCTCTGCGTGCAAGCTCACGCAGCTAGTGTGAGACCGCCGCGCGTAGGCACCCGTAGTGCATGTGCTGTGCCATTCTCAACGTGCACAAAGGACACCTTCTGAAGCCTTTATACACCATTTTAACACGTCCCATTATGCAATTCATGAATATACAACTCAACACATAATCTCAAAAACTTTATACCATTTTATGGTCATTTTCTTCATTTTAACACACCAAGTTGTAATCCACATTAATGCACAAAATCACACATAACAACACACCAATGCTTGTAAAACAAGTCAAAAGTTAAGTGAAATAACACATATAAGTTGGTATAAAACGAACTCATCACTTTCTAAATCATTTTGTCTGAATTGTTGCATACCATTTACTTACTTTTTTGGTGGTTGATGTTCACAGTACCCTAAAAGTAGAGAATTATTTGCAATCAAATTTAGTACATGATTGGAACTATAGGAACAACAATGTTAATAATTGATATGTGGTTCGGTCAATGCGATTTTGTTAATAATTATTCCCTTGACTATGCAAAGTATGTGTTCTTATTTTCCTTTGAGTTATTGGACCTTTTTTTGGAAATTACCTTCTCGCTTTTAACAACTTCAAGTGGGTTTCTTTGCTTCTCCCTCAACCACCTTCAAGTAACTTTTGGAATAGTTTTGAACCAATTTAAAATTTGCCCATTTTTCTGTCTTTCTTGATGTACTTAGTCGATGAAGCTTTTGTTTAGGCATAGATTGATAATGGGCTATTGAAGAACATTTAGTGCAAATATAGGAGAGATATAGACTTATAAGTGTATAATGGGTGTTTTCTTTTGAAATTTTGAATGCTAATATTGTTTCTATTTGAGATATAGACTAATTTTGTTTCTATTTGAAATTTTGAATGTTAAACTGTTTGTAATTTTTAGATAATGAGAAGAGGATATTGAAATTATATGAGTAAAACTACAAAATTTAACTTAGACATTAAAGTTCTATGAGTGAAATAACTTTTTTTCCTTTGAGCGTATATATATATTGTTTAAGTTCAAGTTGTCTAAATGTTTTCAATTGAATGCCATTTTAATTTTCAATCTTGAAATGTGTTTGAATTCTTAATTCTTAATTATTTTGGTTTCTTGGTAGGTGGAGACTTTGATAATTGTAATTGCGTTCTTTTTTTGTTTAGGTGATTGATGTATGTTCTTAGTTTGTTAACAAAGTATGATTATCAAAATTTACCATGTCTGACTATTTTTACTTCTTCATGTGTAGAATTGGATCCGTAATTGAAAAAATAGAATTCTCTAAATAAATTTAATTATTCTATTAATTTTGAAGCAGATCTTAAGCCCAAGGTTGACCTTTTTTTTTAATTTTTTGAATTGTTGTGGGTGTGATGACTTAATGTGGTTTGTGGATCTTTGCTTACTTGAGATTTTGTTTAAATTTATGAAATGTGATTTGTTTGATACTGAAAAATGTGTTCTTGTTAAATCCTCATTTCCACCATTTCCACATACTAAATACTCAAAATTTTAACAAAAACTCACGAAGACCTATGGTAAAACCTTGCTGCCCATTTTTCAATTTTGAGTAGATTCATGCTATTTCATGTGGTTTTATATTTCTAATGATGTTATTTTCACCATAGGTTGATATGGAATGCATTAATTTCTTCGAAGTGATGGAAATTCATATGAACACTTGTTAACACTTCAACATCAAACTCTTATTCCCCTATTTTGCTTTGATTCGATTGTGTGATTTTATGTTTCAATGATTCATATTATATTGTTGGGGTTTTTTTATATTTAATAAATAAATTGTTCCACTTTCTTCAAACCCACATGCAAGTAAAGTCATTTACACCTTTGCTTCCCTATCCCAAATTTAATTGTGATTGGTGTTTTTCTTTGCATTCTGATGCTCGGAAGGTTTATTTTGTGGTGTGTTATTGTAGATTGGGGTTCAAATATTTTGATGAGATATATATACTTTGATATACTTTGATATATGTTGATATACGTTGATATACCTTAATATACATACATGCATGCATTGTTCGATATGTTGTAAAATGAGTTGTTTATATTGAATGGATTGAAAATGAGACATAATGGGAGTTATTTTGGAAAGAATGTCTTGTTGTCTTTCATGAGTATAAGCCACAAAAATGCGATGGCTTTGACAATGAATAATATTTCGATGGGATATACTTTGATATACTTTGATATATATTGATATACCTTGATAATACAGACATGCATGCATTGTTCGATATGCTGTAAAAAGAGTTGTTTATATTGAATGAATTAAAAAGGAGACATAAATGGTGTTATTTTTGAAAGAATGTCTTATTGTCTTTCATGAGTATAAACCACAACAATGCGCGCGACGTTTTTAGCATAAATGAACAATATTTCGATGGGATATATATACTTTCATATACGTTGATACACTTTAATATACATACATGCATTCGTTGTTCGATATGTTTTAAATGGAGTTGTGTATGTTGAATGGATTGAAAAGGAGACATAAACAGAGTTATTTTGGAAACAATGTCTTGTTGTCTTACGTAAGTATAGGCCACAACAATGTGATGTTTTTGGCATAAATGAATAATATTTCGATGGTATATAAATATATATATATATATATATATATATACTTTGATATACTTTGATATAGATACATCCATGCGTTGTTCGATATATTGTAAATGAAGTTGTGTATATTGACTGGATTGAAAAGGAGACATAAATGGAGGTATTTTAGAAAGAATGTTGTATTGTTTTTCATAAGTATAGGCCACAACAATGCGATATTTTTTGCATAAATGAATAATATTTTGATGGATATATATATATAGATATACTTTGATATACATACATGCATGCATTTTTTTTATATGTTGTTCATGGAGTCGTGTATATTGAACGGATTGAAAGGGAGACATAAACGGAGTTATTTTGGAAATAATGTCTTGTTGTCTTTTTTCAGTATAAGCCACAACAGTGTGACGTTTTTGGCATAAATGAATAATATTTTGATGGAATATATATACTTTGATATACTTTGATATACGTTCACATACTTTGATATACATACATGCATGTGTTCTTCAACATGTTGTAAATGGTACTTTGTACATTGAATGGATTGAAAAGAAGACACAAATATAGTTATTTTGGAAAGAATGTGTTGTCTTTCATGAGTAGAAACCACAACAAGGCAATGTTTTTGGCATTCTTTTATTGTCTGAAAGTTGATCTAAATATGTATCTTATTTTGTTTGGCATGTCACATGATTCTTTTATATTTGTTTTTGTAGGTTTTTTGTTGTGCTTCTCGAGAATTGTATTACTTCATGTCAGAGATCTTCTATTGTTTCTTTGTAATTTGTGATATATTTAGAATGAAATATATTATATTGCAAAATGTTCTTAACGCATTTGTTGGAACTATTATGAAGGTTAAAGGAACATGAAGATTTAAAGTGTCAACTCTTGTTTTGATAGATGGAAAAAGAATGGTGGCAGTTCTAGAAATAAGAGTTAAGATATCAACTTTTTGTACGTTGAATGCTTGATGACCGATTAGTATTTTTGTGGTATATTATTTTTGGGCATTTGAATGCTTGACATTTCAAATTTGTGGTATTTATTCCCTACCATCTTTTGGATTTTAGATTCACTCTCTTTTGGTATTTTGTTATACTTACGAGTTTTGCGAATTACTAGTTTTTATATATTAGCATTTGAAATAAAATACTAATTAGTGTGCTATATTTTTTTGTATTGCTATATTTGGTTGCATTATTTTAATGTTCTCATGATAGATAGCACAGGTTTTGTTTTTACTTAAATGTGTTACTTTGGTGATGATTATACTTTGTTCTCAATGGATTTATTGACCAATTATATTGTCACTATGAATTATTCATTAGCATCACTATCGCAAACAATTATCACAATATTGTGTCACCAACTAAAAAAGATTGATCACGTTTTCTATCATTGTTGACCACAATTATCACAATATTGTGTCAAGCTAATTTATCTTCCCGCTCTTAATTGAGAGCAAGGCAAGCTAATTTGCTTAACACTGAGATTACTTGAGTTAGGTAGATTTTCTTGTATGACGTATGGGTTTGGATCAATATCCAAGTATTTCCGTTCAATATCCTTTTATATTTTGTGTCTTTTTGTTCTTATTTACTGAATTTACGTGGTAGATCGACGATCAATATACCACGTGTGGGGATCACCTTACCACGTGCTATCAAAGTGATATCAGAGAAAAGGTTGCACAAATTCAGGTTATCCTTAAATTTTCTTTGTTTCTTCTTGTTTCTTTTCTTTCGTTTTTTTTCCTTAAATTCTTATTTGTTTTTCTTTTCTTGACTATTGTGTTCAAGATTGATTTTTTTAATCAAATTTGATTCTTGTTTTCGTAGGATTACTTGTGCTTTATTATTATAAATTCTATAAAGTTCTCTCTTTGAATTGTTGAGAATTTCATGAATTGCACGATATATATATATATCTTGAATTGTTGAAGTGTTACTTGATATTCGTCCTTAATTGTGTTGTTGCATAGAAATCTTCTATCTAAGTGATTTGAAATTGTTTTCTTGAAATAAAAGAAAAAAAAAGTCACCAAAGTGACCAAGTAAAAAACAAATACGTGAAAAAATGTAGAAAAAAATATATTTATTATTTGTGAAATTTTGACTTCAACACAAAATTAAGTAGTTTGGATTTTAGATTTCTTACATTTAAGCTTGTGCAATTCAATTCTATAAAAGTTCTTAATTTATTCGCTTCTCTTATTGATTCAAGTTATATCCTTTACGTGTTCTTAAACGCTTTAGCTTCTCATCTATACTTGATCCTTGTTGTCTTACTGTTGAGCTTATTGGCTGTTTTGCTCTTGAATTAAAGCCCGAGGTAAACTATAGGATTGATAGTAAATAGGGTTATACTTTGATTGAAAAAAGGTACAAAAATAGAGAGTAGTGTACCTACTATCCAAAGCAAGAATCCGCGAGGTGTGATAAATTGTTTTTTTTTCTCGTATTTTTCACTAATAGTGTAGGTACAAGGACATACTCAAATTGCATCAATTGTAGACATGGTCAAGGAGTTGTCTATCCGTATGGCAACAATGGATAATAAATCAAATATTGTACAACCTCCGGTTCAAGACAACTTGATTTTAATGAGAAGGCCGACACTCCACACTAGTCCAAAACTACAAAGAGATCCAAAATTAATATACAAACCTTTAGGATTGATTTTTTAATATTTCAAGAAAAGTCGGATCCAAAATTATTCTTGTAATGGATCGGGGTAGTTGACTTGTTGTTTAAGGGTAGTGGATTGGATGATGACGCGTACTTGCAATTTTACCCTATTCACTAATGTAGATATGATGAGAGGGATCGTATCCACAGGGAAGGGAGTGGATTCTTGAATTCATAATTTGTTCACGAAATGTCACAAAGAGAACTAGATTATAATAATATCACAAGAGAATTAGATTGCAATAATAACAAGTAACAGAGACTAGCTCAACAAGAATAGGAGTGTAAAGACAACAGCAACCACAAATATAACAAATCATTGTAAAATTCAAGTGATCTAATAGATGTCTTAGGGTTTGGCACCAGATGAGTGCACATTACACTACTCAACTGCGATGTAATCGACACACAAATAAAACATTGAGGAGATTCCGTTGCCTAGGAGCCTAGTCAACACTCAGCATGGCGACCTCAATGCTCTCTACACTCCTTAACATTATGCTTTCCCATGGCGAGGCCTAAGCATGATGGATGTATCCCGCAACACCTCAACTTCCAAAGTCTCACAACTCTAGCATGGAAATCCTAATGTCTTCCCATGGCGAGGCCTGACCTAGATTTATTTGTCTTCGTGAGGGATGGAAAATCTCTTCTTATCCTATTCTAAGGTCTCAATGAACTTCCACCGACATGGCGACGCATGGCGACCGCATCTCAGATCATGATCAAACAAGACAAGTGAGAAGACTCATTTATCATACTTTTAATTCACATTTCATGCATTCCTACCTCTATTGGTGAATTGAACCTCAACGTAGCATGGCGACCACAATCGAAGCGCAATTCAGTCAATAAGAGCACAAATAAATAAAACTTAACAAGATTCAAGCATTAATTCTAAGTATGATTTCATTCCTGATGGATTGTGTCAATTACAAAGCATTCATGTAGTCTAATTGCACATTCATCCGGTTGAAACACTAAGACGTAGCACGATTTAGCCGAAAAACTCCATTTTCACCTCATAATCATCACAGATCAACTTTGAGCAATTCATTCCCATTAAATTGGACAAATTTACCAGCTAAAGTGTTGAGAATTGCCAAATACTTCGTCAATTGAGTATCAAAATGTTGTAATATGTCCAATAGTGCGATCGGAAATGGCAATGGAGACAATTTTCTAAAGAGAAAATCTGAGAGAGAGAAAGTTAGAGAGAGAAACTTTCTCTCTCTAGTTCAAAATTCTGTTTACTACTCTAGAATGATCTCCCCCCAAAAAATCTAGCTAAATCCTCTATATATAGAGGTTACAAAACGTAATTAATATGCAACCGTTAAATGAGTATAAAACTACAAGAATGCCATTGCGCGTATTTCACACAATGTTGATAATTACTCATGCATAAATGTGAACCACGCCTCTGGCTCTTGAACTTTCGCGCGCCTTCATCAGCTTCTCTGCTCCTTCAAGCCACATCTCGCACGCCATCCGCAGCACCCACACGCCTTTGAGCCTTCAGCATCCACGCTTTCTTCCTCTCCTGCACAAGAATAGCAAACCCCAACACTTAGCTGAATTTTCAACCAACAAATAAACATACTATTTGAGCTCTTCCATGGCAAGGTCTCTCGGCGAGACCTCGCCTTACAATGTTGGTGTATGGCGAGACCTCGTGGCGAGGTCTCGCCGCGTGTGTGCATAAGTGGCGAGGTCTCTCGGCGAGACCTCGCCGTGTACATGTGCAAATATGTGTGTGAATGTGAAGAGTGAAGAATGAAGAATACTATGAAATGGTGAGGTAAAGATGTTGTGAGATGTGCTCGTGTGTTGAAGTGTGGAAAATGAGTGAAAGTGAAAACAATGTATGAGAGAAGAGTGTTATGAAAATGGTAAGCTAGAGTTGTTGTGAAAATGCGTTGTAAAATGCATTGAAAATGGATGAAAATGGATGCAAATGTAATGTGTTGAAATATGAAAATGTAATGTTATGAAAGCGAGTGCGAAAGTTGTAACTATAACATATTGCAAATAGAGAAAATGAAAGCCCAAGCATGAACACATGACTATGAGTGTGGTGAACAAGAATGGAGTATTGTGTTGATAGTACAAAGGAACTAAGTGATGTGTGTGTGAGAATGTGTTGTGGAATGCAGCACCCTACGTGCATGTGTGTGAGAGAATGAAGTGTTTGTGCGAGTGTGTGCAAGCTCGTCGCATATCTATGCGGCAAGGCGTGCGTGATGGCGAGAACTCGCCGCACATCCGTGCTGCGAGATGTGTGAGCTCTCCGCACAGGTGTGCGGCGAGGTGCGAGAGATGTACACGTGTGTGCGGTGAGTGCTGTGCGCTTGCCGCATATACATGCGGCGAGATGTGCGGGAGTGTGTAAGAGATTTGTGCGTGTGTGCTGTGCAAGCTGTGCGTGAGTGTAGCGAGATGTGCGGTGCTCGCCGCATGAAGTTGCAGCGAGGTGTGTGGTTGTGTGCAGCGAGGTTAGTGCAAAGCATCATTTCCAAACTTTTCTAATTCTTTCCTTGTTCTTGAATTTCAACTACACACTTGACTCATTTGACCGACATTTTAGCATTTTTCACCATTTTAACACATCAAGTTATAAACCACGTAAATGCACAAAATAGCACAAAACACTACACAATTGCATGAAAAATAAGGCAAAAGCTAAGGAAATAACATATATAAGTTGGTATAAATCCAACTTATCAATTTTCCCCACACTTGAACTCTTGCTTGCCCTCAAGCAAGGACACAACATAACAGTTACACAACTCATATTCATCACTCACATTCAAACCGTTACTCCCTTGTTTACTAAGTCCATCTCTAAGTTCATCAAAACATTTTTCACACAAAAACTTTCAAAGGTTTCTCCCCCGTTCCAAATTTTTAGATTTCAACACACATTATCAACCAAGACACAATGAATAAAGACCAAAATGTCATACATGCAGGTGTGTGCTGAGGAATACTGGCTTAGTGCTCTTTATGTATGCCTAACCCTTTAATTCTATCTTACGATTCACTGCATATCAATCTCCTTATCCACACATAGGAACAAATTGCACAGAAGATCAATGGCGCACATTGGTGCTTTTCTTAGATCATTTACATTCATATTACACTTTGGTGCTTTCTTTTACCACACACATTGGTGTATGATTGCCTGGGTCTTGTGGTTTTTTTCCCATTTTTCGCCTAGGTTTTATGGCTATTTTTTCCCATAATCACTTGCCGAGGGTATTTCGGCTTTTCATTCCTAATTGCCAAAGGCTTTTTCTCCATATCCTTTCTTGTGTAACCATTAGTTCGTATATGTCTTTAAGGGACTATATATGCAAGAACACTAAAATTTCAAGGAGAGATGCATCACAAAGAACAACTCAACAAAATTACCTCCTATGTCATTGAATATTTTGAATGGTATATCTATCTTACTTTAACATCATGCCTTGGCCAACAAAACATGCCAATTTCTTTTAAATTTGGTAGTAGAAATGAAAATTTTTCGCATGCATTAACATAGAAATTTGATGAACCAGAAGTTGAACATAGCTAAACAAAAGCACAAAGGTCCAAATGCAAAGTGATACCTCATTTCATTCATTTCATTACTCACACTATCACTACACCTCTTCTCATTTCATTTCACACATTACCCTTTATTAGGACACAATCACACTCCTAAAAAACTTTAAAACACAAACCAACCAAAATAGCATCGCTCAACACCAAAACTTTCCATGGATCGGCACATTTTTACACAAAAATGTCAACTACACAAAACTTGTGTTCTTAACATCACCTATTCACAAAAATTCTCAAAAAGTTCCACAAAAAAGTTAAAACAAACAATGAGAAACATAACATATTACGGGAAATAATATGCAAAAGTTCAAAATACTACAGCAAAACTAAAAGTGGCATGCCTTGCATCACATAGCATACAAAATTTCATTAATGCAAGAAAAGTAAGCATATAAAGTTCAAAAGACACAAACCATAGCAAACATTCCTTTCCCCACACTTAAAACTTACATTGTCCTCAATGTAAAGTAAAGATAGGTTTAGGAGCTCCCTGGTGATGATATGTTATGAAATCCAATGTTTGTTTGGTGGAGTGTCGTTGTCCATAGTTTCCTCTTTGAATGATAAATTTCCTACACATGGGGAATCAAAGCTTATTAGAGATCACTCACTCAAGTACACTACATGTTGGTGCAAGGCAGAAATGATATGGAGGTAGTATGCAAGCAAAGTGTCGCACCATCATTTGGAATCATAGTGGTGTAAAATATATAAAATGAGTAACACTAGTGGAACATGCATAATTCATGCTTGATATGTAAAATAAAAAAAAATTGTGTGCAATATGGGAGTGGTCCATGGCACCACTCCCCCATACTTAGCCTCATGTATGCATAGTCCATTCCTCTTGCAACTTCTTTCATGTACATGCCCCTACAACATGAGTGGCCTTGGTGAGCATGAGTAAAATGACAAACATAAAGATCAACTTAAACAAAAACAAAATACTTTATTCAAGGTAATGTGAAAAAGAAGTAGTTCTGGATTTCATTAGTCTCCAGCTAGACTTTATTGTTTAAGCCTTATTCTTCTTCAAGATTCGGAATATCCTTCTTTATACCAGAAAAATGCTCTTTCATAAACACTTTTTCTCCTCCTGTAAGGCACTTGAGGAATATTTTTAAGAAGGTGGTTAAGCTCATGTGCATGGGGAGCAACCTCTATAAATTTCACTTTGAACCATTGAGGCTCCCCCTTGAGAGGCACCTTTTTTTCTTCATCCACCACACTAGGCTCCCCTACAGGAGGCAACTTATTTATTGCTTCCACCACAATAGCCTCCCCTATTGTAGGCACCTCGTTTACTTCTTCCACCACACTGAGCTTTACAATCCTGCAAGGCTCAACCAAGGCTTGTACATCCATGGTCTCGACAAACGCATCAGTAAGCTCAAAAATAGATGAATCAATAAAACAATTTTTCACCATGTTAGCAATTTCGTTAAAAATTTTCACATCTTCATCATCTAGACTAACATGTGGAATTTCTTGAGTCTTTTCTTTGTCAACAACACAAAAAGCATTATCATCAATTAGCAAGAATATCTCATTTTGCACTTCTTGTGAGTCACCATTTAGCCATTTAGATTCAATCACCCTTTCTAGAGTTGATACCTCAACAAGAGTTTCAAGCAATTTGTTGACATTCTCATTAACCATTACAACATTATCTTCATTCAAGATATCACAATGATCATCAAGAAATGTCTCAAGGAAATCAAGAGGAGAAGCATCTAATGAATGGCTATCAACATCATTTGACTCATGGAATTCCACGAAGTTAATGCCAGACTCAACATTGGACACACTTTTCATCTTGTCACTAAAAAACCTAAAGGCTCTAATTTCATCAGTATCAAGCTCATCATAGGAGACATCATTCTCAATAGAACAAATAAAATTTGACTCATGCAATGAAGGTTCATCAACAAGGCATTTTGTGAGACAACCTTATTATTTGTAGATTCCACCTCCCAAGGATGCTCTTCACCCCATTCAACATTAGCATGTATTTCAAAATGATATTCCTCAGGAGTTGGTACTCTTGAATTTAGAGGTGTACCTTGTGGATAGCTTGGTGAATCGTGAATTGGTGTCTCAATTTGTTCCCATAAGTTGCTCATTAAAACATTGATTCGATCTAGTCTTTGTTGTCGCCCTTGAAACGCCTCTTCCAGTTGAGCGAACCTTGTTTCACTTCTATCAAATCTCTCTAAAATTTGAGACAACATGTCTTCCAATTTTTGTTCTTCTCTGAGATAAGGCTCGTTGCTATGTTGTTGGTTATGCCATGGTTCATGCCATTGCTCATGCCAGTGCTCTTCGTATGGTAGTGGAGAGAAGTCCCCAAATAATCTAGACGTAACTGGGGTACCTGTGGTGTGCAATATTCTTCTTCAATTGAGTTCCAATAACCTGCACTTGTCACAAATAACCACAGTAGACAGAACAAAATAAAAAAACAAAGAGAACTACAAAATTTTCCAAAACAAAAAAAAACAGAGCAAATTTACAAGAGAATTAGATATGGTGAAAGGGATTGTATCCATAGGGAAGGGAACCGTGCCTTCCCTGGCAACGGTGCCAAAAATTGACAAGCGTGTCGCGTACTTGCAATTTTACCCTATTCACTAATATAGATATTGTGAGAGGGATTGTATCCACAGGGAAGGGAGTGAATTCTTGAATTCAAAATTTGTTCACGAAATGTCATGAAGAGAACTAGATTATAATAATATCACAAGAGAATTAGATTGCAACAATAACAAGTAAAAGAAACAAGCTCAACAAGAATAAGAGTGTAAAGACAATAGAAACCACAAATATAACAAATGCTTGTAAAATTCAAGTGATCTAATAGATGTCTTAGGGTTTGGCACCAGATGAGTGCACATTACACTACTCAACTGCGATGTAATCGACACACAAATAAAACATTGAGGAGATTCCGTTGCCTAGGAGCCTAGTCAACACTCAGCATGGCGACCGCAATGCTCTCTACACTCCTTAACATTATGCTTTCCCATGGCGAGACCTAAGCATGATGGATGTATCCCGCAACACCTCAACTTCCAAAGTCTCACTACTCTAGCATGGAAATCCTAATGTCTTCCAATGACGAGGCCTGACCTAGGTTCATTTGTCTTTGTGAGGCATGGAAAATCTCTTCTCACCCTATTCTAAGGTCTCAATGAGCTTCCACCGGCATGGCGATGCATGGCGACCGCATCTCAGATCATGATCAAACAAAACAAGTGAAAAGACTCATTTATCATACTTTTAGTTCACATTTCATGCATTCCTACCTCTATTGGTGAATCGAGCCTCAACTTAGCATTGCGACCACAATCGGTGGTTTGAATCCTAGTTTGGAACATAAAGTAGACTTACAGCATGCAATAAACATGGAAGAGACTCTTTATATGACTGTAAAGATAGAAAAATATATTTAGTTCAAAGGCCAAGAATTTTCTTCTAATTTAACCTAGAAAAAGGATTTTAAGCCTTTTATATCATGACTCTATTTAACCAAAAATTAAAAGTTCCAAAATCTGCCACCAAGGTCATTGGCAAACAACCTTTGAATACTTCAATGGCAGCGCCAAAATCTATGCAGTGCCAATATGATGTCCAATGTTTTAAGTGCAAAGGTTTTGGACATTATCAATATGATTGTCCAACAAAAAAGCTTATATATGTTCTTGATATTGGTGATATCATTAATGAGCATTCTAGTGATGAGGAAATGGCAGAACTTGAAGAAGAATATGAGGACATGGTCGAGGAATCCCAAAAGCTTACTTTCGTTTCAAGAAGGATTCTCAATGTACAAACTCGAGTAGAAAACTTTGAGCAACAACGTGAGGTCATCTTTCACAACCAGTGTAAGTTCATGGCAAGGTTTGTAGCATGATTATTGATTGTGGAAGTTGCACCAATGTGGCTAGTGTTCTTCTTGTGAAGAAATTGGGGTTATCTTGCATTAAACATCCAAAACCCTATCAATTTCAATGGTTAAATCAATCCGATGAGATTAGGGTTAACAAGAAAGTGAAGATTTTATTCTCTATTGGTAAATATGAAGATGAAGTTTTATTTGATATGGTACCAATGGAGACAGCTCACTTGTTGTTTGAAAAACCTTAGCAATATGATCAAAATATTACATATCATGCCAAGAAAAACTATTATAATTTTGACTATAATGGAAGGAATTAATGTAAATCTTGTAGCTCTTAAATCACGACACGTGTCTGAAGAGCAAGCAATTGCCAAATCTTGTACTGAGATGAGGGAAATGAAAGCAAAAGAAAAGAAGCATCTTGAGAAGAAAAGAGATCATGTACCTAGTTTAGGTCTAGCTTAGAAAAGAAAAAAAGCTTGTTGTATTTACTTCAAAGAAAAATATTAGGACAGCAATAGTTGAAACGAAACTATTGTACTTAATGATATGAAAGGACATTTATATAGTGGATAGTGATCACCTTTCTTCTTTGTCTTTTTGATATAGTAATTCCACAATGATTGAATATCTTCATCGTTTCCCGAATGTCCTGTTTGCATGGAATCTTTATAACTTTTTTCATCTTGATGAATAATTTGTGGATTTGATTCACCAATTTCTCATTTTTGTAGAAGTTTACTGATGTTGATGGAGTTTTCTTCTTTTCTTGACTTGAAATCCATATTGAGTCTTTTTGATAAATCATGTGTTTAGATCTTTCATTGGCAAATTTGTTGTAATTTACTTTGATGATATTCTGATTTATAGCAAATCACTTGATGAGTATGTTGTGCATCTTTCTAATGTATTTGTTGTATTAAGAGAACATAAATTGTATGTAAACCTTAAAAAGTAATATTTTTGCGTGGAATCTATTATCTTTTTAGAGTATGTTGTTAGTTCTCAAGGAATATATGTTGATGAGTCAAATGTTAAGGCTATACGTGATTTGCCAAGACCTTTGCCTGCTAGTGAAATTAGAAGTTTTCATGGACTTGCAAGTTTTTATAGGTGTTTTTTGAAAGACTTTAGCTCTATTGCTACACCTTTAAATGAACTTGTTAAGAAGAATGTCACTTTTGAATGGAAAGAATCACATGAAAAGGCTTTTAACACACTTCAGTAAAAATTGACTCATGCTCATGTGCTTGCATTGCCTAATTTTAATAAAGTTTTTGAGATACACTGTGATGCCTTTTGGATAGGTATTTATGCTATGTTAATGCAAGAATCAAAACCTGTAGCTTACATCAGTGAAAAGCTAAATGGAGCACCTTTGAAGTATACAACTTATGACAAGGAGTTGTATGCTTTAGTGAGATCTTTATAGATATGGCATCATTACTTATGGCCGAAAGAGTTTATAATATTCGGATCATGAAAGTCTCAAATTTTTTAAGACTCAAGGTAAGTTGAATAAGAAGCATGCTAAATGGTTAGAGTTCATTGAATCCTTTCCATATGTGATTAAGTACAAATCTGGAAAAGACAAAATTGTAGATGATGCATTGTTTAGGAAATATTATTTGCTTACCTTTATGCATGCTAAATTACTTAATTTTGAGTTGATTAAAGAGTTTTACGATAGATATGCTAATTTCCAATTTGTTTATGATCTATGTTTGCAAAATTTGAATGTTGAATATTATGTGAAAAATGGTTATTTTTTTAAGAGAGACAAAATGTCCATTCCACTGAGTTCTATTCATGAATTACTTATTAAAGCAACATAAGGTGGAGGGTTAATGGGGCATTTTGGAATACCTAAAACTTATGATGTATTGCATGAACATTTTTATTGGCCAAATATGTTGAAATATGTTAAAATTGTTTGTGAAAAGTGCATTATTTGTAAATAAGCTAAGTCAAAGATATTGCCTCACGGTTTGTATACTCCTTTGATAGTTTCTAGT
Organism: Ophiorrhiza pumila; assembly: GCA_016586305.1. Lineage (NCBI taxonomy): Eukaryota > Viridiplantae > Streptophyta > Magnoliopsida > Gentianales > Rubiaceae > Ophiorrhiza > Ophiorrhiza pumila. The sequence continues at coordinate 17,283,060 of BLIW01000011.1, forward strand.
CATCCTTAAAAGAAAACTATTCTATTACATAATATTGAATAACGATTTGAATTCAGAATCTGCTTTTTCTTTGAGTTGTTAACTTTAATTGCGGAGTAATTGTCTGCTTTTTGAGTAGGTCCTTCTTGTTTGAGTGCTTGTGCTTGTCATGTCTTTATGTTACATCATTTCAGAATCTTTTGATTTTTCTTCTCGGCAGCATCTTTTCCTTGTTGCTTTATCATATCTGTTTTGTAGCTAAAATAATTCTTCTTTGTCTTTTTGAAATAGTAATTCCACCACGATTGAATATTTTCATCTTTTCCCGAATGTCCTGTTTGCATGGAATCTTGATAACTTTTTTCATCTTGATGAATAATTTGTGGATTTGATCCACCAATTTCTCGTTTTTGCAGAAGTTTACTGATGTTGATGGAGTTTTCTTCTTTCCTTGCATTGAAATCCATATTGAGTCTTTTTGTATTAAACACCTGAGAAACTAATATAATTTTATACTTTTTTTTTCAAAAGGATCTTGAGCTAATGGTCCTCCGAAAAAATCATCTGCAGTAGGACTTTCAGTTGATTCCACAGATACTTGTGGTTGTTGGATTGGTTCTTGTCTATTTTTGAATGCTAGATAAAATTGCATAAATTCTTCCATTTCATTGTTATTTGGAGTAGAAACCAAAATTCGTGTAGAAGTACTTGGACTTGGATTTTGAATGGGTTTTTCATTTATTATTGGGCTTTGAGGTTGAATGTTCGGAACTGAAATGGATTGTTGAATAGGGTTGGATGTTGAATGATTCTTGATACGATCCTAGTTCCTTATGGATTCTAAGAGCGCAAACCCAAGATCAATTGAGGAATTTAAACGAATGAATTATTAAGATGAATAGAATGTAAATGAGGCAGCCCCAAATTCAAACAAGAATTAGAAACGTACCTATCAAATAACGTAATGAACACCATAAGAAAACCTGTTTATTAGAACCCCCACTATCCAAGGATCCCAAACAATCAACTCTTGATGGAATGGAATGAATGTTCTTCGCAAAGAACCCAAGAAAGTTTGTATAAAACTCACAAAATTTCAATATTCAAAATAATCTAGTCTTAAAATGTTCACAAAAGGTTTCCTTTTATATGCATGAAACCCTAAAGAAATAACGGCTAATAAATTCAAAGCAAAACAGTCCGCGTTCCAGCACGTCGCGACGTCGGTGATCGCACGTCGCGACGTGGGGATCATTCTTGATTTAATGTCGAATTTTGGTGAATTATTCTTCCAACTTGAAAACTTCTAGAGAGTTACGTCGCAACGTGGAAGGGTCTGGCGTAGCTACGTCGATGCACGTCGCGCCATCGGTGGTCGCAAGTCGTGACGTGGGTGAATCCCACTGAGCTCCTTGATGCATTTCTCCACGTCGCGATGTGGAACTTCTTGGACGTCGCGACGTGGAGTTCTTTATGCTCTTTGTCCATGTTCTTTGACTCTTCTTCCTTCCAATGCCTCATTTCGATCCACCATAACATTAAACTCCATTCTAGACACTTCCAAACAAGCAATGATTGTTGCATCCTCCTCACGAACCTCACAAACAAGTTCACGCTCAAATATGTCGTTGATCAACGCGTATAGTGCACTCCTCATACGCTTAGTCCTCAAACGCGTCCAAGGTCCTCCAACTCCTATCAATAGATCATCCACAAAGATTCTTGGATAAGCTTCCTCATCATTCCCCCCCTTCCTCAAGAGGATTCGTCCTCGAATCACCTAGGTCATACAAAGAAAGATCACCAACATTAAGCGTGCTAGAAACATTACCAAATTCACTAGTCAAATCAATAATATATGCATTATCATTGATTTTGGCTAAAACTTGAAATGGACCATCTCCCCTTTGTTGAAGCTTTGATTTCCGTTGATGTGGAAATTGTTCTTTACGCATATGAACCCATACCCAATCTCCGGGTTCAAAAGTAACCTTGATTCTCCCTTGACTTGCTCTCTTAGCAACTTGTTTATTTCGACGCTCAATGTTTGCTCGAACCTTGGCATGCATTTCCTTGATGTGATCCGCCTTCTGCTTACCATCTAAATCCAAAATGTGACTAGTAGAAATAGGCAATACATCTAAAAGCGTTAGTGGATTAAACCCATAAACCACTTCAAACGGAGAATAAGATGTAGTGGAATGCATGGCCCTATTATATGCAAATTCTACATGTGGCAAACATTTTTCCCAACTTTTCAAATTTTTCTGAATTAAAGCTCGAAGCAAGGTTGTTAGTGTTCGATTAAAAACTTCAGTTTGCCCATCCGTTTGCGAATGTGCAGCCGTGGAAAACAAAAGCTTCGTGCCTAACCTAGACCACAATATGCGCCAAAAATGACTCAAAAACTTGACATCCCGATCACTAACTATAGTCTTTGGAATACCATGCAATCTGACTATTTCACGAAAGAACAATTCAGCAATATGCGATGCATCATTAGTCTTATTGTATGCTATAAAATGTGCCATTTTACTAAAGCGATCGACTACCACAAAGATGCTATCATAACCCGACTGTGTCCTAGGCAACCCTAACACAAAATCCATCGATATATCGACCCATGGATGACTAAGAACCGGTAATGGGGTATAAAAACCGTGAGGCATGACCTTAGACTTTGTTTGACGACATGAGATACATTTTGTACAAAAATTTTGAACATAGTTTCGCATTTTAGGCCAATAAAAATGTTCATGCAATATGTCTAGTGTCTTTGTGATACCAAAATGCCCCATAAGACCCCTACAATGTGCCTCCCTAACAAGCAATTCACGATAAGAACTCTTAGGCACGTACAATTTTCCTTTCTTAAAAAGAAATCCATCATGCTGAAAATAATCATTCCATGCAGTTTGTGAACACTCAGCAAAGATTTCACCAAAATCATTATCACCCTCATACAACCCCTTAAGTAAATCAAATCCTAACAACTTCGACTGCAAGAAAGTAAGAAGCACATACCTTCGTGACAAAGCATCTGCCACTACATTTTCCTTACCCTTCTTGTGCTTGATGACGTAAGGAAAAGATTCAATGAATTCCATCCACCTAGCATGTCTTCGGTGTAACTTCCCTTGAGACTTCAAATGCTTGAGTGGTTCATGATCGGAGTGTATAATGAGCTCCTTTGTCCACAAATAATGTTGCCAAGTTTGCAAGGTCCTCACGAGAGCATACAGCTCTTTGTCATACGTTGGATAGTTCAAGACAGCCCCATGCATTTTATCACTGAAATACGCTATCGGCTTCAAGTCCTGCATCAAAACAGCTCCAATCCCAAGCCCAGAGGCATCACATTGAACTTCAAAAACTTTATTGAAATCAGGCAACATTAAAACAGATGCTTGTGTGAGTTTGTCCTTAAACATGTTAGAAGCCTTTTCATGCACTTTTTCCCATTTAAACACAGCATGCTTTTTAACAAGATCATTCAATGGTGCGGCAATAGTGCTAAAATTTCTAACAAACCTTCGATAAAAACCTGCCAAACCATGAAAGCTCCGGACCTCACTGGCATTCTTTGGTTTAGGCCACTCCTTGATTTCCCTAACCTTCTCTTCATCAATCTTAATGCCGATAGCACTCACAACAAAACCAAGAAAAACAATAGAATCCATGCAAAAAGAACATTTCTTCAAATTAGCATATAATTTATGTTCTCTTAACACAATGAAAACTTCTCTTAAATGCAACACATGTTCATCCAATGACTTACTATAAATTAATATGTCATCGAAATAAACAACAACAAACTTCCCCATGAAAGATCTCAAAACATGGTTCATTAATCTCATGAATGTACTAGGAGCATTTGTCAAACCAAAAGGCATGACAAGCCACTCATATAAACCAAATTTTGTTTTGAAAGCGGTTTTCCACTCATCTCCCTCTTTCATACGAATTTGGAAATATCCACTTTTCAAATCGACCTTAGAAAATATACATGCACCATGCAACTCATCCAACATGTCATCAAGTCGAGGAATTGGGTGACGATACTTTACCGAAATTTTGTTGACGGCTCGGCAGTCCATACACATCCTCCAACTCGCGTCCTTTTTTATCACCAAAATGACGGGCACCGCACACGGACAAAGACTTTCTCTCACAGTCCCCTTTTGCAACAGTTCCTCCACTTGAGTTTGAATCTCCTTGGACTCCTCCAGATTAGCTTGATAGGCTAGACGGTTTGGTATAGAAGCACCGGGAATGAAGTCGATTTGGTGCTCTATCCCCCGCGCAATGGTGGAAGTCCTGCAGGCAACTCCTCAGGAAAAACATCCTCGTACTTCTGCAATAAAAACACCACTTCTCGAGGCAAAAGATCACGCATCTTAGCATCAAGCAAAAACACATCTTTTTACAACAAAATAAACACACTCTTTCCCTTACTCAATGTTTCTTTCACCTCTCTTTTTGTTGCAAAAACACTCAATTTATTTTTCTCATTTTTTGATTTTTCTTCCTCTCTTTTGATGATTTTCTTTCTACTTTTACTCTCACTAGATTCGCCTTTTTCTTTCCTTTCAAAATATTTTACAATTGGAATTTGATCTTTATGCGCTTCCCAAGGTTTCAAAGGCACCAAAGTGTGCTTGCGATTGTTCATCTCCAAAGTGTATCTATTAGTATACCCATCATAGACTACCCTTCTATCAAACTGCCAAGGACGTCCCAAAAGAATATGGGTAGCTTGCATAGGCACCACATCACACAACACCACATCCTTATACCGCCCTATCACAAACTCAACCTTCACTTGCTTATTCACCTTTGCCTCCCCACTAGTACTCAACCATTGTAGCTTATAGGGTTTAGGATGTTTAAGTGTCGTTAACCCCAATTTCTCCACCAACAATGTACAGCTATGTTAGTACAACTCCCACTATCTATGATCAAGCTACACACATTCCCTTGCACATGGCACCTAGTATGAAAAATGTTATCCCTTTGCACCAATTCCCCCTCTAGCTTAGGTTGAACATTTAAAACCCTTAAGTTAACTAGTGCCTCTCCCCCCATTGGTAACTCTTTCTCTCCATCACTCTCCTCACCCAATGGTATATCTCTCTCGTCATCGGGATGCTCACTCTCATACTCCCCATTAGGTAACAAGAACATGGTCCTTTTATTAGGACATTGAATTTGAATATGCCCTATCCCTTGGCATTTATAACACCTAACATACCGACTTCTCCCGACTGACTTCTCCTCAACCTTCTCCTTTCCTGTTCCCCATTTCGGTTCTATCTTAGGTTTGGAGTCGACCTTAGCATTCCCAAATTTAGTGTTGGCCATTGGCTTATTTTCTTTCCAAGAACTCTTCCAAGTCCCCTTCCCTCTAGCCTTAACAATTCTCTCAACTTTCAAGGCCTTATGCAACAACTCTTCCATGTCAACATACTGTTGTAACTCTACCACATCAGCTATCTCCCTATTCAAACCCGCTACAAATATACCCATAATAAACTCGGGATCCTCCTCTATGTTAGCCCGAATTAATGCTACCTCCATCTCCTGAAAATACTCTTCCACACTCTTATTACCTTGGGTCAAGGTTTGAAGTTTCCTCACAACATCTCGTTAGTAATGGTTAGGAACAAATCTCTTCCTCATTATCCTCTTAACCTCCTCCCAAGTCCTAACTGGTCTCTCCCCATATCTCCTCCTATTATGTACTAATTGATCCCACCAAATTGAGGCATAATGGGTAAACTCTACAACCGCTAATTTCACCTTTTTCTCTTCCGAATAATTGTGACAATCGAATACATGTTCTACCCTCCTTTCCCACTCTAGGTAAACCTCGGGATCATTCTTTCCTTGAAATTTGGGAATCTTCATCTTAATGGACCCCATGTGATTGTCCCTTTCCTATCATTCCTACCATTCCTATCTCTGCCCCATGTTCCCTCTTCTTCCTTCTCCGACTCTTTCTCGTGATTTCCCCTCTCAAACAATGGATTTCTACCCACTCTCTCCCTAGTTGGTTGTTCAGTGGATTCCAAGAAGTTAAGCCGAAGATTGATTTTATCAAATTGGTCTTGAATGGCTTTAAAGACAATTTCAATGTTAACAGAAGGACTACTTGTTCCCTCCCCACTCACGATGAATTTAGGAACAACAAATTTATCCTTTCCACTCCCTAAGTGTTTACACTCACGCTTGTGTATCACTCAAAAGATTGAAACTCTCTCTCAACTACCTTTACAAGTTCTTTGGTTTGAACAAACACTCACACATCAACCAAGAATTCAATTAAATGGGAATATGTAAAGAAGACAGAAAACTCTAAAGAACAAGGATGATTACCCAATACTAACATTGAAGACTCACAAAAATTTAAGCAAAAGTAATTGAACAATGGCTCACAATGATAGGACAAAAAAATTGGCTTAAACCCAAACAAATTTCAGCAATGTCCAAATATCACGTTTCCACAAATGCAACACAATGACTTAAGATGGCAAGACACAATTAACTTCCCAACACCAACAAAAACTTTGCACTAACCTAAATTGACTTAGTGCAGCAACTTATAAACAGATATTGATAAGAAAATTCTGCACACTTTTTGCAATTCAACACATGCCACAAATTTGCTACGGAAACAAGGTGAGAATGTTACCTTGATAAACTCAAACTAAATCTCAAGAATCAAAACTCAAATTGGCCTTTTTTCTTTTTTTTATCATTTCTGCACTTTTTTTTTAATTTTCTGCAGTTTTTTTTTATAACAAATTTTTCTGCACTTTTTTTTTAGTTCAATTGGCCACAATCAACAAACAATGGAAACAACAATTCAACAATAACACAATATGTCAAATTCACAAGAAAACAATCAAAGATGCAATTCTTTGATGAAAAATTCTCTAATTAGGCTTTGATACCAATCTGACACGATCCTAGTTCCTTATGGATTCTAAGAGCGTAAACCCAAGATCAATTGAGGAATTTAAGCGAATGAATTATTAAGATGGATAGAATGTAAAGGAGGCAGCCCCAAATTCAAACAAGAATTAGAAACGTACCTATCAAATAATGTAATGAACACCCTAAGTAAACCTGTTTCTTAGAACCCCCACTATCCAAGGATCCCAAACAATCAACTCTTGATGGAATGGAATGAATGTTCTTCGCAAAGAACCCAAGAAAGTTTGTATAAAACTCACAAAATTTCAATATTCAAAATAATCTAGTCTCAAAACGTTCACAAAAGGTTTCCTTTTATATGCATGAAACCCTAAAGAAATAACGGTTAACAAATTCAAAGCAAAACAGTCCACGTTCCCGCATGTCGCGACGTCGGAGATCGTACGTCGCGACGTGGGGATCATTCTTGATTTAATGTCGAATTTTGGTGAATTATTCTTCCAACTTGAAAACTTCCAGAGAGTTATGGGACTTCGCGCCATCGGTGGTCGCACGTCGTGACGTGGGTGAATCCCACTGAGCTCCTTGATGCATTTCTCCACGTCACGATGTGGAACTTCTTGGACGTTGCGACGTGGAGCTCTTTATGCTCTTTGTCCATGTTCTTCGACTCTTCTTCCTTCCAATGCCTCATTTCGATCCACCATAACATTATACTCCATTCTAGACACTTCCAAACAAGTAATGATTGTTGCATCCTCCTCACGAACCTCACGAATAAGTTCATGCTCAAATATGTCGTTGATCAACGCGTATAGTGCACTCCTTATACACTTAGTCCTCGAACGCGTCAAAGGTCCTCCAACTCTTATCAATGGATCATCCACAAAGCTTCTTGGATTAGCTTCCTCATCAATTCTGTTGATGAATTTGGGTACTCCACGTTCTCTTTCTTGTTGTTAGCATCATGACAGCTGCCTTTGAACAACAAAGATTTACATCATAGGAATCCCACCATTTCAGTGTTGCATGCCATTGAATTTCCTTCATAGAGTCTTGCATTGTAGATTCTCTTTTCTATAGTGCTAAACTTTCTTTTTCAATTGGTGGTAAAATACTTTCTTGACAACCAATAGTATTCTTCCAATCATAAAACCATAATGGAAAATTGGGTTGACAATCGTTATGAAATGTGAAATACCATGAGTGATCAGATGGTCTAACATAAAAAGCCTTTTTCCATGCTTGTTTGTAATCCTCGTAATTATACTCTTGTGGATTATAATGAATAGAAAAAGGTTTTTTGAAATGAATTTGATTATTAAAATTATTACTATTTAAAATATTCTTAATACTACATTTAGAATGAGTAATTCTTCTTGATTCATCCTTATTATGAGTAATTTCAACTGAACCAGAATCAGCCAATATGAATTCATAAAAAATTTGATTTTTTATTGAATAATCACAAAACCAAAAGAAATATGGAGTAAAGAATTTTGCAGTCCAAGATCTTAATATTGGAATTTCAGGAGCTTGTTTGAATGATGTCAAAATAAGATATTCATGCTTATCTTTTAGAACATAAAGGGATCTCTGAGTTGAAGATGATAGAATGTTTGGCAATGGAGTCAGGGCTTTTGGTGTACTTAATGGAGATGGTATTAATTGAGTTTTTGATTGACTTTGTAATTTTGTTGACAGTGTCGATAGGACTTGAATATAGGGCAAAGGAGGGAAATCTTCAATTTGAATGAATCTATTACTTGTTTGAATAGCTGGAGATTGTGGTTGAGATAATGGTTTTGAAATTATTACCTTTGATGCGTAATCTTCAGAACTTTGAATTTTCTGATTTTTGAATGATTGCTCTCCTGATTTCTTTGACATCTTTAATTTTTCCTGTAAGAAACTTACGTGTTAGAAAGTCAGGTAACGAATTTTTTTCACCTTTAATATACTCAATATCAAAATCGATTACTGAAAGTATACCCTGCCATCTTGCAAATATTTGTTTCGAAACTAAATTTTGAATATCTTTTTGTAAAATATCTTTCGCTGATTTACAATCAACTCTTAATAAAAACAAAATTTATTATGCAAATCATCTTGAAATTTAGAAATACATAAAACAATGGAAAGTATTTCTTTTTTAACTGTTGAATAATTCTCTTGAGATCCTATCCAGACCTTTGAAGTGAATCTAACTAATTGTTCTTTTTCTTCTAATTTTTGTTTAAGTATACCTCCGTAACTTATTTCGGAGGCATCGGTTTCAACTATCATGAATGCATTAGGATGTGGAATTCCTAAACAAGGTAAAGATTTAATCTTTTCTTTTGCTTCTCTAACTATTTGTGTATGCTTATCTGTCCATGTAAGAGGATTTTTTTGCAATCGTTGATATAAAGGAGCACATAAAGTTCTTAACAGAGGAAAGAAGTCCACAACATAATTTAAACATCCTAAAAATCTTTGTAATTGATTTTTGTCTTTGATTTCATCGGGAAACTTTTCTCCGAATTCTAATGCTCTATTAATTGGTTTAATAGTTCCTTTGTAAATATCATGACCTAAGAATCTAATTTTAGTTTAAAACAATTTCATTTTAGGGGCTAAAATTATTAAACCATTTTGAGTTACTATTTTGAAGAATATATGTAAATGTCTAAAGTGCTCATTTATTGATTTTGAATATACTAAAATATCATCAATATAGACAATCATGAATGTATATGCTGAAAATATTTCGTTCATTATATTTTGAAATTCTGACGGAACATTCTTTAGTCCAAATGGCATGACATTCCATTCATAATGTTAAAATGGTACTGTAAATGCTGTTTTGTAAATATCATTTTCTGCAATTTGAATCTACCAATATCCTGATTTTAAATCAAATTTGGAATATATTTTAGCATCAAATAATCTATCGAGTAAATCTTTCTTATTAGGAATTGGATATCTAATCCATTTTAATACTTTATTTAGTGGTTTATAATTTATAACTAACCGAGGAACTTCTCTTTCTTTTTCAGCTTGATCGTTGACATAAAAGGCTGGACAACTCCAGGATGATTTTGATTTTCTAATTAATTTTTTATCTAATAAAGTTTGTATTTCTGATGAGAATGAGCCGCCCCGTCCATGTCCATGGTGCCAAAGTCAAACATTAAATGCTGAAAGATTCTTTCTTACAATGTTCTAGTAATTCAGAATTCATTTGAATTGGTCTTGCTTTAGTTGGAATATTTTTCTCTTGAAAATCTTTTTCATAAGGTAATTCTATTATGTGTGTTTTTCTTGCCCAAAATGCTGATGGATGATCAGCACATATATTATCTTTAAACTTTGTTTCTAATTCTGAAATTCTTTTCATCACTTCAGTTCTTTGTAGTTGTAACTCTATTTGAGTCTATGTGATCTCTTCTTTTATAAAATTAATTTGGTTTTCTTTTTGTATAATTTTTTGTTTAAATATAGTGTTCAATTTTAATAAATTTAATTCTTTTTGTTTTACTGGTGAAATAAATTTGAATACTATTTCATTTCCCATGATTTTAAGACTTAAGCCTTCTTTAGTTTTCTTGAATGGTGTTATTTGATATAAAAAAGGGATTTCTTAATATAACATCTTGAGTTAAATCATCTACAATTAAAAATGAATGTTTAAAGCAATAATTTTCATTACATATGAATCCATTTGGTAATTTATGTCTTATTTTTAATGGAATTCCATTTGCTGTTAGTAATCTTTCATTTGTTTTTGAACAATATTTAATTGATATGATTCCTGTTTTTATACAACTTTGATCCGCTCCACTATCAATCATAACGATACAAGTAATATTATAATCTTGAATTCCTATTGTAATAAATGCATACCATTTTTCTATGTTAACTTTTTCTATTATATTTAAATAATCTTCACTTTCTTCATCAATGAGTTGAATTCCTTCTTCTAAATTTTTATTAGAACTTTCAGGTATATCTATTTGATTTTGATTATCTAGTTGATTTTGATTAACTAGTATTATCTTTGTTTCTATCACTAAATCCTTTGTTTTTAATTCTCTAATTTCATGTTTTATTATTCTAATATCTGCCTTTAATTCTTTAATTTCTTCTTGTAAAATATTGGTTTGATTAGTAATCCCTGGAATTTTAGTGTTTGATGAATATTCCTCAAAAAAATTTTGATAGGCTAAAAGGTTCAAGAATTTCAGGTTTTTTATCTTTTAATATTATTAAATCTTTTAGTCTAATCAAATATTCTCTTTGTTCAATTGGATTTTCAATTTTGCTTATTATTTCAAACAAAAGTTCTTTTTGAGTTTTATCATTGGATATCATATTAATGCATTTACAATGTGATGAATTATCAGAATATTCTTCACTATCTTTTTCAATTTCATTAATAACTTGATCACTTTCTTCTGATTCTTCATTTATCATTATTTTCATTAATTTATCACGTAATTCTATATCAGCATCAAATATTTCATTTATTCTTCTTTGAGTTCTACAATTTGTTGCTATATGGCCTGGTTTTCCACATTTATAACAAGTAATTTTCTTTTTCTTATATTTCTTTTTCTTAAAACCTCTATTTTGAGTTTGTTCTTCCTTATATGAGGTTCTTCTTTTATATGGTTTATTGTGTTTAGGATATGTAAGTCTTTTATGATTATATGAAGGTGCACGAATTCCTGTAATTCCAAATGCTTCACAAAATGATCCTAATTCTCTTTTTTCTTAACCATATTTTGCTTGTATCTTTAATTCTTGACATAATTTTAATCCTTCTTCTTTTATGAATGCAAATACTTGACCATAAGACAGATCATTGAAATTTATAACTTCTGTTGACATTTCTTTTTTGAGATTCGTCATTATTCTTTGGGAAATTAAATTTGGTAATCCTATAATTAATTTTTCTTTCCAAAATGGTTGTGCACAGTCTGGTCTTTTGAGTAAGGAAGTCATAAACATATCTTTATACCATCTAAAATAAGTTAATGTTGGACATCTTAAATTAGTTAAGAAAATTTGTGAACTTCTAGTATCTTATGTAGGATTTCCTAAAAACTGTAGTGTTATACAATATATTAAATAATCTGCACAATCTGAGACTTTGATTTTTATTATTTCTCCTTTTTCATTTTTTACAATTTCTCCTGCAATATTTTTTTCATCTTCTTCATATGAATGTTCTAAAATTTCTATTTTATTTGCTTCTGTTAGTAAATTATCCCACCAATTCTTTAATTGTCCTGAAAACCCTGATATAAATCCTGCTGCTATTGTTTGTTGATCATATCTTTGTTGTTTGTATGTTGTTTTTGCCATACCCATTTCTTATAATAATCTTAATATTTCATACTCAGATTTTCCAACAATATTTCATTCATATACTTCTTTACCATCATACTGACTTGCTATAAATTTTGATCTTTCTTCTATTTGCATATCTAGAGGTGTAAGTTTTGGATAATAATTCTTTCTTTGATATGTGGTATATTGAGGTTTATTGTAGTATTGTGATTTATTGTAGAATTTTTGTGATCTATATGGTTTTTTTATTCTATTAATTTCATTAGTATCATCAAATTCATCTTCAATTTCATTAATTGTTTCTATTATTTCATTATTTTCTTGCTGACTGTCACTGTCACTTGAGCTATCTTTTATTACTGAAGTAGTTTGTTGAATATGTTGTATTTGACTAGTGCTAGCTTTATTATTGTTAGTATTATTTTCTTCAAGTTTATTTAGTATCTTTTGAAGCGTATCTCGCTTATTATTTGGGAAATGAAAATCTTTTAATACGTCTTTTAATTGGAAATGTGGTTTACAAATTTCATTTGGGAATTTTAAGTTATTAGGTTTAAAGGGATTATCAGAAATCTGTTCTTTTTCTTTAGGTATTGAATCTATCTTTGTGGATACTATATCAACTTGATGTGCTATTGTTGATAATATTTGATTAGAGTAATTAAGTTGTTGATTAATTTTTTTAATATCTTTTATTTCTTCTGGACCTTCCTTTTTGACTTCTCTAAATGGTATTGCTAATATTTCTCCTGAATTTGTTTGTAATTTTATATTGAGTAAAGGTTGATGCACTGAATTTATTACTTCTCCACCCACAATGTGATTAATAGATTGAGTAACATATTCTAACCATGAAAAGAATGGGAAATTAAATTTTCTCAACATTAGTTCCTTTTTCCATTCTTTAATTAATCTTTCTTGAAATTCTTTTGCTAATGAATTATACCATTGCCTTTTTTTAATATTGTCTTCATTAGTAAAATCTTCATCTAAATATGTATAATTTGGTTTAAATTCTTTTTTAATAACATTTATAGAATCAGGTTTCATTTCTGAATTTGTTGGAGACTTATTTGATGAACTAGTATCTATTATTTCTGGTAATGGGGATTTATAATATAATCTTTGACTACCCGAAATTGGTATTGAATATATTTCTACAGTATTTTCTATATTTGTATGTTGACTAAAGCTTCGACTTAAAGTTGGAATATCTGATGTGGAATATCTAGCTTGATGTATACTTTGTTTCTTAGTGGCTCCATATTTATTAGATCTAGTATTGTCAAAATATATTACTATGATTCCATCATTTTGTTTAATCATTCTTGATGCATTAGTTTGCTGAATATTTCTAGATTAAATTTGAGGTATTATAGTAAAAACTTCTAAGATTGTGATTTCATCCCATTTTAAGGTTTTTGGAATATATACCGATGCCTTTGTGGAATCTTCTTCAAATATTACTGTTTCTTCAGTATTACTTTGTTCTATTTTTAATCAAGTATCTATTAATGTTTTAAGTAATTTAAAGCATATTTTATATAATACTGCAAAACTCCTACTTCTAGAATCTATTTTATTTTGATCTATTTGAATGTCCATAATTAAAAAATTAAGAATTAAATCATCATGTAAACTAGCTACAAAATTAGGTACACAATTGAATGAAATAGAACCATCACAAATATTAGTCTGTATTAAAGAGAGTATGGAATCTTGGTATTCTATTAATCGCTTATCTGATAAAGCTATGAATATAGGATTATCTATTCCAATTCTATGCATAGGTTTTACTATTACTTTTATTAATCCATAATTAATATATTTAAAAATTTGGTGTTTATATTTATGAATAGCTATACTTGACATTAATCTAATTATTTTTGAAGTTTCTTTAAAAGTTAAATCTTGTTCATGTAATTTGACTGAGTATGAGTTATTGAAATTAAGTGTTCCTATGTGATATACTGAACTTAACGTTTTAGCATTAATATCAAATTGAATTTCATGACTTTGATTAATATTATCATTATCGACTAAACTAGTATTAGAACTACTATCAAACATCTTCTTAAAAATATTTAAATTCATAATTTCAAACGTACCTTAGTTGCTTAATGCAACATGCAGAATGAAGAGTGTGTGGGGAACACAAGAGTGCCTAACTGAGAACACCTTAAACTGACTGGCTTACCAACGGATTTACTGGCTGCTCAACTGCTTACCAAACCTCACAGTTCTTGACCCTTAACGTTGTTTTAAGAACTAAACTACTTTTGATTTTCTAAATTTAAAACTTTCTAAAAGGATTATTAGAAATGGCTCTGATACCAATTCTAACCCAAGAAGATAAACAGAAGGTAAACGCAATATAAAATCTGGAGATAAACAATTATAAATCTAACCTTTTAAAAGAAGATAAAGAGATGCTAGAAAATCGAAAGAAATGATAAGACTCAGAAAGTGAATTCAAAGGGAAATATTATTGATAAAATCAACTGATGATAAATACATAGAATTCTTTCTTTTTATAGATGAAAAGAAAACTATTCTATTACATAATATTGAATAACGATTTGAATTCCGAATCTGCTTTTTCTTTGAGTGGTTAACTTTAATGGCTGAGTAATTGTCTGCTTTTTGAGTAGGTCCTTCTTGTTTGAGTTCTTGTGCTTGTCATATCTTTATGTTACATCATTTGAGAATCGTTTGACTTTTCTTCTCGGCAGCATCTTTTCCTTGTTGCTTTATTATCTCTATTCTGTAGCTAAAATAATTCTTCTTTGTCTTTTTCATATAGTAATTCCATCATGATTGAATATCTTCATCTTTTCCCGAATGTTCTGTTTGCATGGAATCTTGATAATTTTTTTCATCTTGATGAATAATTTGTGGATTTGATCCACCAAATTCTCATTTTTGCATAAGTTTACTGATATTGATGGAGTTTTCTTCTTTCCTTGCCTTGAAATCCATATTGTGTCCTTTTGATGAATCATGTGTTTAGATCTTTCATTGGTAAATTTGTTGTAATTTACTTTGACGATATTTTGATTTATAGCAAATCACTTGATGAGCATGTTGTGCATCTTTCTAATGTATTTGTTGTATTAAGAGAACATAAATTGTATGCAAACCTTAAAAAGTAATCTTTTTGCATGGAATCTATTATCTTTTTAGAGTATATTGTTAGTTCTCAAGGAATATATGTTGATGAGTCAAATGTTAAGGCTAGACTTGATTGGCCAAGACCTTTGTCTACTAGTGATGTTAGTAGTTTTCATGGACTTGCAAGTTTTTATAGGTGTTTTGTGAAAGACTTTAGCTCTATTGCTACACCTTTAAATGAACTTGTTAAGAAGAATGTCACTTTTGAATGGAAAGAATCACATGAAAAGGCTTTTAACACACTTAAAGAAAAATTGACTCATGCACATGTGCTTGCATTGCCTAATTTTAATAAAGTTTTGAGATACACTGTGATGCCTTTTGGATAGGTATTGATGCTATATTAATGCAGGAATCAAAACCCGTAGCTTACATCAGTGAAAAGCTAAATGGAATACCTTTGAAGTATACAACTTATGACAAGGAGTTGTATGCTTTTGTGAGATCTTTACAGGTATAGCATCATTACTTATGGCCGAAAGGGTTTATAATTCATTTGGATCATGAAAGTCTCAAATTTTTTAAGACTCAAGGTAAGTTGAATAAGAAGCATGCTAAATGGTTAGAGTTCATTGAATCCTTTCCATATGTGATTAAGTACAAATCTGACAAAGACAACATTGTAGATGATGCATTGTTTTGCAAATATTATTTGCTTACCTTTATGCATGCTAAATTACTTAATTTTGAGTTGATTAAAGAGCTTTATGATAGATATGCTAATTTCCAATGGGTTTATGATCTATGTTTGCAAAATTTGAATGTTGAATATTGTCTGTAAAATGGTTATCTTTTTAAGAGAGACAATGTGCATTCCACTGAGTTCTATTCATGAATTACTTGTTAAAGCAACTTATAGTGGAGGGTTAATGGGGCATTTTGGAATACCTAAAACTTATGATGTATTGCATGAACATTTTTATTAGCCAAATATGTTGAAATATGTTAAAAGTGTTTGTGAAAAGTGCATTATTTGTAAATAAGCTAAGTCAAAGATATTGTCTCACTGTTAGCTAAAAATATCACTTTGAAGCACTTGATTTGGAGTTA
This sequence comes from Ophiorrhiza pumila, assembly GCA_016586305.1. NCBI lineage: Eukaryota > Viridiplantae > Streptophyta > Magnoliopsida > Gentianales > Rubiaceae > Ophiorrhiza > Ophiorrhiza pumila. The sequence goes on from BLIW01000011.1 coordinate 17,299,530, forward strand.
AGATGAGAAAGTTATGGTCATTTTACTAAAAGTTGGCAATGCTGTGCGGGTGTGCGAGTGTGTGGTGCGGGCGCACCATTGTGTGTGCGAGTGAGGTGTGTGAGTGTGTGTTGGTGCGCCCGCCCAGCTATGTGTGCATATGAGGTGTGTGAGTGTGTGTTGGTGCGGTTGTGTGTGTGAATGAGGTGTGTGAGTGTGTGTTATTGCGCCCGCATTGTCTCTCTTAAGAGTCTTGTCTACAATATTGATGTTTTATACTTTATCAGACTCGACATGCATCAAGGGCTAAATAGGGGAGAAAGATGAAGCATGTGCAATTGCTCACACATAATCACACTCATTTACTCACACACTCACTATAGATGCACACAAGCACTCACTCACTCACTACCCACGCACACACGCACAAGGCGGGTGCACACTCCACACACTAACACACCCACGCACACACACACAAGGCGGACGCACCACTCCACACACCACACACACACACACCCGCACACACTCACTCACTCATATGCACTCTCATGCATTTCACTCTTCCACCTCTACACTAATTCATGCATTCATTTACTACAATTTCACACTTGCACTAGTTATACACATTGCACTCCATGCCCACTTGACACTTCGCATACACGGCAACACAATCCACACAAGGCACTAGACTTAGAGCACACGAGCAAAGCACAAACACAACTACTCTCAGTTCGCCAAGTGTTTGATGTTATTCATGCTTAATGCTTAAGTTATGTACTGGGCACATGATCTCATTTCCTTATCTGATTGACATATTACAGGACACATGGAGACATCACACACCCAATGGGAGCTCAACTATCATGATCATGCCACATCAAAGGGAAGAATGTATAAATACCACAAAAGATCGAGAATGAAGCAGGAGAGGGCAGCCGCACAAGGGACACAATAGGATTAGGGTTCCTATTTCATAGTTTAGATTAGAATTTTCTCTTTTCTTACCCTCTCTCACATTTTACTGTCTTTAGGGTTCTATGTATGGATCTCAACCTATTTGAGACATTTGATCTGAATTTATCTGTGTCATTATTGTTTATCATTCTTTACATGTTTGGATTCAATGTTTTGCATGTTCTCACTTAAATCCACATCGGATATGTGGTACCCACTGAGATTAGTGTGGATCTCCCAAAGGCTATTGAGCTGGATATGAATTGAATTATGAACAATCTTGAGTGAGTTCTAAGATCTGGTCTATTTATGATTCCAAGTGTGCGGTACCCACTGACATTTGGGATCAACCCTTTGAAAGAGACTTAGGATTATTCTTGTAGAACAAATCGAATGCATGAATTGGGTAGCTGCCCTACCAAGGGAGATAGTCAAGGATCAAACTAGAATTGTTACACAAGGGTAGGGATCTGGGTTCTTAATTTGTGCCGAGAACGTGCCCTACGAAGGGAAGTTTGAAGAGCTTTGTGAAGTAAAGTTGCGAGAACCACCAGGTTAATCAGTTCTAGGACACTAGCAGAATAGTCCCCTCACCCAACTACACGAGTCGATAATAATAAGGAGAGCTCCGTATGTGTTGAAATCCCTCAAGGTAGTGCTTTGCATACTAACCCTTTAGCATCCATTTCTATTTTGCATTCATCATACTTAGCATGCTTTTGTCTCATTGTCTTCCGTTCATTTCATGCATTTGTAGTGTTGAATGAACAATTGGTCTCTGAGCAACCAACGCTTCCCTATGGGAATGATCCCTCTCACCGCTACTATAGTAATGTTAGGGTTAAATTGGTGAGCCTACGACAGCTCGTACCAATCTCCCCCATACTTGAACTTTTGCTCGTCCCAAGCAAAATAGAACATTATAAGCTTTTCTACCATTTTCAACACACAGCACTTATAGCATCACTATCATGTCCAATCCTGAAAGTTTTCGCATGAATAAAACCATTTTCATATTTCCAGTTCCAGATTTCCAGTTGAGTTTACATTAATTGTCAATCAAGGAGCAATGAATAAAGACCAAGTTGTCAACGTGATGTGTGTGACGAGAGTTTTCATGGTCATCTTCTCTATTTACGCAAAGTACTCAAGTAAACACTTTATTAAAAATTCTTGTACTATAGTCTATTGTCCACACACATCAACACTCCGCACATAGAGATCAATGGTATTTATTCACATAACTCTTTGAGGTTTTCCCTCTTTCTTTTTGTGTGCACATTGGTACATAAGATTTTTTTTTTTTTTGAAACTTGTCTCACTTTGGTGCTTAGATGCCAGGGTTTTATGGCACCTTTTTCCCTTTATTTGCCACAGGCTTTTTCCATTTTGCCCACATCTTTTCTCCAACACCTCATGTCCATGTGTGTCTTCAATAGACTATACACTCAAATGCAAGAACAAATGTTTACGAGTAGAATGCACAAACAAGATCAAATAACACATAAATTCTCTCCTATGTCAAAGGATTTGTTGGCATCTCTATCTTACCTTAACACTATGCCTTGACCAATAATATGTATTAATCGAATGAGTTCTGAAACCAACTAATACAAAATTTAGCATGCAATGATGTGGGGAAAATAAGTGTATTAAATATGTGATCGTGGTTGCTATTTACCCCTACTCAAAAATAATGCTAAACAACCCCGTGAAGGTGATAGTATAGCAAGTTCGTTCCCACGAGGAAAGGACTGTGTTGAAACTCTAAAGAAAATATTTTTGTGTTTTTATATTTATCAACTAAATAAGAAGTAAACAAAAAACAAATAACTAAAACAAAGTAGGTGAATTAATTAAAACTCAAGTTAAGAAAGTGTACTCCCGAGATTATATTTTAGGGTTATTTTAAAAAGCACATGCATACATCCTATCTATGGTCATGCAAATCAAGGGTAAATAACATAACTCACACCCTCCTTTGTGGCGAGAATCAAGGAATGATTTAGGCACTTTACCTATTTAGATATTAACTAATTCATTAAACCCTCCTTTGTGGCGAGATGCAAGGTTTACTTCCTTAATTAATCTGGAATCTAATGCAACTACCAACTCAACCAAACCCTCAAGTTCAACCGCTCCTTTATGGCGGAGGCAACGCCCGAACCAGTCATGCTAATGCTAAACTAATCCCCCTAACTCCTTCTTTGTGATGAGAGACAAGAGCTAAGGTAAAATCAATCTAACAAATTCACAACCAACCCAACAAAAGATTCGAAACAACCCACTCAAATCCTCTTTTGTGGCGAGAGGTAAGATTAAAGCAAGTTATCTCTAAATAATTTACTGCACTTTAAACAAATATTCATCATACATAATCTGGCCAAATCATGTATAATTATGAAGAACACAGCAAAACTTATTCCACAAAGACCATAAGATAGAACTTAGCATGTAAATTAAGCACAAAATCCCTTTTTCATAATCTCGGGAGCACAATAGATTTAGCCAAGCATGGCTAAATCAAACATCATCATCATATTACTAATTAAGCACAATATTGAAGACATTAATTAAAAGGAAAGAAAACACCTTGAATAATAAATCCTTGAATGTAATCTTTACTCGTAAAAGAATGCGTTCAATAGTAGAAGATGTTCCCAATCCGTACAGCTGCAACTCTCCAAGCAATAACCGAAGTAGAAAACCCTAGCTATTACAAAGGAGAAATCTCTTGCTTAAAATCTCTCAAAAGTGTCACACCCTAAAATCTGTAAACTCTAGCCTTATTTATAGTAATTCTATGAAGATATTTGCTAATAAGTCCTTCACGAAAGTTTTGTCAAAAAAGGAAACTCAAATTGGGCCAAAATCGCAAATTTTCAAATTCAGTCGCGCAGCCGACGTTTCTCCACGTCACGACGTGCGACCGGGCACGTCGCGCGATGTCCACCCATGTCGCGACGTGGAAGGGCTCCCCACGTCGCGACGTATCTCTCTGCCACTTTTCCAAAATTCGCCCCAAAAAATCCAATTTAATTCCTTTTACCGACATCGCGATGTGGAGGGTTTCACGTCGCGACGTCCATCTTCTAAGCCATATGTCTCTATGATCCACGCCGAATTTGGAAAAACCCAAAACATGAAAGTTTTAGCTCTATTGAGTAGCTTTCCAATGGCAATTGAACGACTCGATTTGGATATTATGAGAGAGAGATATGATCAAAATACGAAAAGCCTGACAGATTTCTTCAGTATTTGTTCTTCATCGCCTTTCCACGTGTTTTGCTATATTAACCCTTCTTGGAGTCTCGAGCCTCCATGGGATCAACTTGGAACTTATTTGCCACTCTATCCAAGGTGTAAATATGTAGGATAGATAATAAACAATTGGAATTAACACCTTAAATATCCAGTGAAACACGGGACCAACTTCTTGATCTTTCTCAATCTTTTCCTCTCATTTTGGACCTAATTCGACTTTCGTATGATTTTTCCCTTCGAAGTATACACCATGGTCGACAAACCTACACGTAAAACACTAAAACGAATCAAAAAGAACAAGAACGACAAAAGAATCAAGTATAAAACAATAGATAAAAGGTGAATAAATTCACCTCATCAAATTCCCCCACACTTAACCTTTGTTCGTCCCCGAACAAACTAAACTAAACATGACACCACTAAACCAAAAACCTAACACAAAAATTCTTAACAAAATACTAACACATAACAACAAAACGCATCCAACTTCATCAATTCGATCTAAGAACAAATGCCATGTATGAACCTCATAATTTCAAGTAGTCAAATGTCAAGTACACATATTATACGACCCAAAAGTTATCAACGTCCATTAACGTACTCATTTAGACACGTTGAGCCAACCATGTGTGTGTTTGCGATAGGTTCCACCTCAGTTCATAACTCATCTACAATCACGCCATAAGTCAGGGTTCCAACAACTAAGTCTTCGTCTCAACTTTTCCTCACTAACATATTAACAATTCATTATTAAGCTCATATAAATGAGGATTCGCTCGGCAAACCTTTAGGTTCATAAATAAAACACTCGTTCCCCCAGACTGTCACATATAATTAGGGTATTTCATTGGAAATCCCGTGACATCCACCTGGAGTACTGTCTCACCTTCGGGTTTTAGACCCATTCCCACTCATGCAAGTTCTCAATTAACTTTTCGTTTAAGAACAGTCTCGCAGAGGAGTGGCAATATAAATCCAGAGTCTTACGGCTTCTAATCTCCGTTACCATCCATATGAGTTCTCTTAGGGTTATTATTAAAATAAATCTCATAGAGGGATGATAGTATGAGCAAAACAAGCTTAAAAATGCAAAAGCATTTAGTGCAAACAATTATGCAAGCACATTTATTAAAGAACACAATTTTAAGCGAGTTATATAAGTTTCAACTAAACAAAGCGTTAAAAACATACCAACCTACTTAATGATTACAAACTCGTCAATTCCCTCAGTAGTTCCTCTAAGTGCATAAAAAATGGTCGACTCAAAATGCTAAATTTTCCATCAAAGACCCGACTCCCTCTAGATAGCATATTATTTTCCTATCCCACATCGAATCTTTCGATAAAATCCAATCATTGGCAACATAACATTTATCACAACAAGATAAAATTTTCAAAAATTGGATACTACACGAAAAAGTCCTAAAACTATGGTATAATTATGAAAAGAATTATCATTACCAACATACTCATCTACGAACTAGGGTTAACTCAAGGGAATAACTAATACCAGTGGGACACAATAAAATAAAATAAACAATAATAACTACTAAGAAAAACTAATTAACCATTTATCAAAGCATAACATCCACACTTCAACTCCCAAGAAATTAAGCATAAAAACATACAAAACAACATGAAATAAATAACATGAATTTCATCCCCCCCCACACTTAAAATACACATTGTCCTCAATGTGTGAGAAAAAAGAAAGAATTCACCTATTATCCAATATCAATCCCAGCAAGCTTGTTGTGCGGTTGAGGTCTTGACAATGTCTCAAGTAGCCTTCTTCTTTATTCATCCTACAACTAAAAACAAAAACATTATAAAAACTATTAATTTAAAAGAAAGGTAAAAAGGTAGTTCTAGATTTATTTGGTCCCTAGCTAGACCGTATTACTATTGCCTTCTCCTTCAAGACTCGAAATACCCATCCTTATACCAAAAGAATGCTCTTTCACAAACACTTGGTCTTCTAACATAGGGCTTCTCTTGCAACTCTTTTAGGAGGAACTTGAGCTCATGCATTTGAGGAGCAAGTTCAATGAACTCAACTTTGTACCACTCTTGCACCTCCAAGATAGGCTCCTCCTTTTCTTCTTCCACCATTAACTTTGGGATTTGTAATGACTTAACATCACTTGAAGAAATTTCCAATTGTTCCATGATTTGCCATTCCTCCCTACAAGGCTCCAACAATGGCTTTGCATACAAAAACTTAAGAGAATCATCAATAGAATTATCAATGTATGAATCCACAACGCATGATCTCACTATGTTAGCTATTTCTTTACAAATCAACAATTTCTCATAATCTAAGCTAACATAATGGTCATTTGCAATATTTTTTTCATATGCAAGGCAATCAACATGGGAAGCTACTTCACATGGGGTTACCTTTAAACCAAAGGAATTCATGAAAGATATTGTTGCATCAAAACTACCCATTATATTGATTAAGTCATCATAGAAAGAAAACTTAATATTTTCAACGAAAATATTAGAGTAGTGCTTCTCATTCATGTTATCACTAAAAGGAGCATCACATTGCAATTGTTCAATATTCATGCATGTAGGATAGACAAATTTATCATGTTTTACCGCACTTTGGCACCTAGTTGCATTGAATAAATCTAACCTTGCTTGCCTTTTTTCAATAAGAGCTTCAAATATTCTTAAAGATATGCTATGTTTTCTTGTTGACCATGGCTCCTGGTAAATAAGTTGAGGTTCAAACTCCCTTTACACATAGCTCCTGTAGTGAGCAATAATATATCCCCAAGAAGTTTGAATGCCTTCCAATACGTTGGTCAATACTGCCAATTTAGCCTCCAGAGATTCCCAATGCTCCAATGGTAAGAATTCACCAAATATTCTAGAGTTTGGTTGTTTATCATCCACTCTATGTGGTAGGTCAAAATTATTTTCAAATGATTCACCAAACCTCCTAGACATACTTAGGTAGAAATCAAAACTAAAAATAAATAAATAAATAAATAAACCACAAAAAATAAAAACACCAAAAAAATGAATAAAATATTTACAACTAGTATTCATAAAAAAACTAAAATTTCAACACGGTTGGTTTCTCCGGCAACGGCGCCAAAATTTGATGTGGGGAAAATAAGTGTATTAAATATGCGATCGTGGTTGCTATTTACCCCTACTCAAAAATAATGCTAAACAACCCCGTGAAGGTGATAGTATAGAAAGTTCGTTCCCACGAGGAAAGGACTGTGTTGAAACTCTAAAGAAAATATTTTTGTGTTTTTATATTTATCAACTACATAAGAAATAAACAAAGAACAAATAACTAAAACAAAGTCGGTGAATTAATTAAAACTCAAGTTAAGCACGTGTACTTCCGAGATTATATTTTAGGGTTATTTTAAAAAGCACATGCATACATCCTATCTATAGTCATACAAATCAAGGGTAAATAACATAACTCACGCCCTTATTTGCGGCGAGGGGTAAGGAATGATTTAGGCACTTTAGCTATTTAGATATTAACTAATTCATTAAACCCTCCTTTGTGGCGAGAGGCAAGGTTTACTTCCTTAATTAATCCGGAATCTAATGCAACTACCAACTCAACCAAACCCTCAAGTTCAACCGCTCCTTTATGGCGGAGGCAACGCCCGAACCAGTCATGCTAATACTAAACTAATCCCCCTAACTCCTCCTTTGTGACGAGAGACAAGAGCTAAGGTAAAATCAATCTAACAAATTCACAACCTGCCCACAAAAGATTCCAATCAACCCACTCAAATCCTCCTTTGTGGCGAGAGGTAAGATTAAAGCAAGTTATCTCTAAATAATTTACTACACTTTAAACAAATATTCATCATACATAATCTGGCCAAATCATGTATAATTATGAAGAACACAGCAAAACTTATTCCACAAAGACCATAAGATAGAACTTCGCATGTAAATTAAGCACAAAAACCCTTTTTCATAATCTCGGGAGCACAATAGATTTAGCCAAGCATGGCTAAATCAAACATCATCATCATATTACTAATTAAGCACAGTATTGAAGACATTAATTAAAAGGAAAGAAAACACCTTGAATAATAAATCCTTGAATGTAATCTTTACTAGTAAAAGAATGAGTTCAATAGTAGAAAATGTTCCCAATCCGTACAGCTGCAACTCTCCAAGCAATAACCGAAGTAGGAAACCCTAGCTATTACAAAAGAGAAATCTCTTGCTTAAAATCTCTCAAAAGTGTCACACCCTAAAATCTGTAAACCCTAGCCTTATTTAGAGTAATTCTATGAAGATATTTGCTAATAAGTCCTTCACGAAAGTCTTGTCAGAAAAGAAAACTCAAATTGGGCCAAAATTGCAAATTTCCAAATTTCAGTCGCGCAACCGACGTTTCTCCACGTCGCGACGTGCGACCGTGCACGTCGCGATGTCCACCCACGTAGCGACGTGGAAGGGCTCCCCACGTCGCGACGTATCTCTCTGCCATTTTTCCAAAATTCGCCCTAAAAAACTCCAATTTAATTCTTTTTACCGACGTCGCGATGTGGAGGGTCTCACGTCGCGATGTCCATCTGCTAAGCCATATTTCTCTATGATCCACACCGAATTTGGAAAAACCCAAAACATGAAAGTTGTAGCTCTATTTCTTAGCTTTCCAATGGCACTTGAATCATTCGCTTTGGATATACATGGAGAGAGATATGAGCAAAATACCAACGCCTGGCAGATTTCTTTTTCATTTGTTCTTCATCGCCTTTCCACGTGTTTTGCTATATTAAACCCTTTTTGGAGTCTCGAGCCTCCATGGGATCAACTTGGAACTTATTTGCCACTCTATCCAAGGTGTAAATATGTAGGATAGATCATAAACAATTGGAATTAACACCTTAAATATCCAGTGAAACACAGGACCAGCTTCTTGATCTTTCTCAATCTTTTTCTCTCATTTTGGACCTGATTCGACTTTCGTATGATTTTTCCCTTTGAAGTATACACCATGGTCGACAAACGTACACGTAAAACACTAAAACGAATCAAAAAGAACAAGAACGACAAAAGAATCAAGTATAAAACAATAGATAAAAGGTGAATAAATTCACCTCATCATGCAAAATGGATGAAAAATAAGGATAGATTGGACGATGGCATTGTAATTGCTGGTGTTGTAAATGGACTAGCTCAACTTTTACACAACACACAACACAACACAACACTTTCACGTTTGTTGCAACTAAAACATAAAGCACATGACAAGGCTAATGCTAGTCACTGCATTTTATTCCACTTTAGGCATAAAATCACACAACCTACATGAATACTACTGTAACCTACACCACCACCAATTTTTCTTAACACATACACAAGCAACACATCAAATTAAGTTCAATGGCATACCATGCCTAGCACATTTTCTTCTAATCAACACAACAACATCACACAAGCCAACTCCAGCGTAGCTAATCACATAAAATAAAAAAAATTTCATGAAGGAAAATAAGCATATGAATTCTTACAGTCAATAACCATAGCAAACATTCCCTCTCCCACACTTAGAATTTACATTGTCCCCAATGCAACGTAAAAGAATAGGTTTAGGAACTCCCTTATGTTTGTGGACTGTAACCTCCAATGTTTGCTGGTTTGAGTGCCCTTGTCCTCAAATTTCCCTTTCATGACTGTAGTCCTTTAAACTCTATGTGCACCATATTCAACAGCTTTGGCTCTTCTTTTGTCAACCTTGCACTTGAAGACCCCCATACTTGGACTCATGGCTCCTTGCACCAAAAATCACACAACTCACTGTACGTATAAATCATACATAGCACACTAACCATGTTTTCAATCCTAAAGTAGAACTCCTTGCAATAAAGGCATCCCAATAATGCACTATGTTCATAGCATGCTTAAACTTCACACATGGTTACCACTTCACAATTCTGTGCTATGCATGAATCCCAACCAAACAGACAGTATTCACCTCAAATATGACCATGAAGGTTCAAAAAGGTATTTCCCATAGAAAAATAGGGTTCAATAAGGCACAAGGGAATGAGCTCATACCTTCTATTATATAAATATGAGTGAACAGTGACTTGTTGGACACTTGATGTTAAAGTGGTGGTGCTACATAAATATGCTGTGCGTGTGTGAGTTGTGACTTTTGATGTACAAAAGAGCAAAGAAAAAATGTGGTGTGCAAGTGAGTGCTACACCATGACCTTGGGTCACGGTGGTGTATAATGGGTCATTTCAGTAGCACTTTGAAGACACCTCCACACTTGGCATTTGAGAGGCTGTTGCTTTAAGCTCCTGCACATAAGAGAAAACACCAACTACGTAAAATAAAACAAAAGCAAAAACAACCAAGAATTCAAACACAAATTTATTCAAAGAAAGTAGAGTAAGTAGTGTTGGATTTATTCAGTCTCCAGCTAGACATTATTCATGAAGCCTCCTTCTTCAAGATTCAGAGTACCCATCTCTATACCAGAAGAATGCTCTCTCATAAGCACTCTTTTTTCTCCAGTAGGGCACTGGACAAATACATGTAGGAAAGAGGTGTTGGAGCTCATGCATATGGGGAACAATTTCAATAAAGTCCATTTTATACCATGTATATTCCCCCATAGGAAACACCTCTTTCACTTCTTCCACCACCTTTAGTTCTGAAACCCTGCAAGGCTCAACCACAGATTGTGCATCCATGGTCTCAACAAATTCATCAGAAATTTCAAAATTGGATCCATCAACAAAAAAATTTTCCACCATGTCAGCTATTTCCTTACACAGCATTAAATCTTCGTCATACAAACTAACATGGGTAGCATTCTAAGTCTTTCCTTTGTTAACAAAATTGGGTTCACTATGCACGTTTAACAAGGGTATCTCATGCTTCTCTATTTGTTTGCCATTTACAACTGTAGATTCATGCAAAGTTTCGAAAGTTGTTGCCTCAACAAAATTCTCAATCACCATGTTGTCATTTTCATTAGTAAGTGCAATATCACCATGTTGAATTGGAAATGCCGCAAATAGAATAGGCATTCTTTTGTTGACAAGTTATGTAAATGGAGTCAGTACTCCACATTGATTCCTTTTGCGTATTAAAATTCAATGATAGGAAGATAGTAAGACATTAACTTTGTCTTGACGAAATTAATGTTTTACTATTTTTCCTTACACATAGTGGTAGGTATTATGTACTGGACTTTCCCTCATATACTTTGTAACGGACTGCATGGGTATGCCCAGCTCCGACTTTTGCGTTATATATATTAGGTTTGTTTTAAAAAAAAGTGCAATATCATCTTCATTCATGCCAACACAAGGATTAGTGAGATGTGTCTCTGTACAATTTACAGGGTATTCAAGGGAAGTAGTATCTAAAGTAGGCCTACCAATGTCATTGTTCTCATGAAATTCCATAGATTCAATATAAGACCTACTAATAGCAATACACCCATGTTCGAGGATCCAAGGCCGAGCTTGCATGACCCATTGGAGATTCTTGATGAGTTTCAAGAATTGGAGGTCGAACCAACTCAACCATCTCAACATGAAGAACCATGGCTTGTTTCTTCAATAATAATTAAGGAACATCCACCTTGAAGAGTATTCATGGATCAATCATATTGAAGACCAAGAAAAGACGTGTACTTGGGCTTTGCATTGGATCACGCCATTTTTAATAAATATAGGATTTATTTGTTATGTTTTAAGTAAGTCGTTTTTAATGGGCTTAATTATGGTGTGTTTTATTTTATGTATTAATAAAATACTTGGCCCACTTATCTTGTATGATAATGGCAAGTAAAGTTTTAGGAAAGTAGTTTAGTTCCTAGTGTTTCATTACAAGTAGGAAGTTTCCTAAACTTGTCCTAGGGTTAACGCTTTGTAGCCTATAAAAGGCAACGCACTCTTAACATTTTAAGGGTAGAGAAATTTCAGAATTTTAGCAGGTGCTAATTTCCTGATTAACACTATGTGTTGTCCAAGTCTTGAAGTTCAAGTTTGATCTTCATTGTAGATAGTCCACCTTTAGCGTGACCTTTAGGTGACTTCATCAAGTTCTTTATTTAAAGATCAAGCCAAATTAACTAGTTTTAGCACATGAATTTTCATGGTTGAATCAAGTTCGTTTGTATAATGTGAGGGTTTGATTTACTTCAAGTCTTACCTTTTCATTCCCCTTGAATTACTTCCGCCAAAATCTATTTGCGTTGTTTGTTTGACCTTTTTGTTATAGCAACGATCCGAAGTATTGTGGAGATTGATTGGTCCAGATTCTCGAAACCTAGACCATTCGTATCAAGTGGTATCAGAGCAAAGGTTGTTGTCTCAAAAAAATTAGGTTTTTTTCGTATCCGTTCTTGCTGTTTTTGTGCGTCTTTTGCTGCAGTTTTAGCGTCAAATCTGTTGCTATTTGTTACGTCCTTTTTCTGTTGTATTTGAGTCCTTCTTGCTGTCCTAATTCGTGTTAGATTCAGTCTATAATTTCGTCAATATAGTGCTCAAAATCGAATGCTAAGGAGTAGCTGAAATCTTCTTGAATCATCCTTGTTCTTGTGTTGTTTTCTTGTGTTGATTCTTTTCGTCTTAGCTACTGTCTTTTGCGTTTATTTCGGTGTCTATATTTTGCACTCTTGGATTGTCTTCATAGTGTTGAATTCCTTGTTTTTTCATTGTTGTGTCACACGTCAAAAAAGAATTTTAGGGTTTCGTCAAAAATTGCTTGAAATTTCGTCAAAAAAATTTAGGGTTTTTAAACCTGCCGCGACAGTTTCGGCTGGCCGAAACTAAGACAGTCGTCCGAAACTAGCGTCTGAAACTCTGCAGAAAAAGTCATTGTTCCAGAAGTTTAGGTTCGGACGGTGGGAGTCGTTCGAAACAGTCATCCGAAACTTGAGTTCAAAATCGTCCTTCCAGAAGTTTAGGTTCGGACGGTGGTGGTCGTCCGAAGCAGGCGTCCGAAACTTGGGACAAAAATTCTGCCCCCTGAAGTTTAGGTTCCGAAACAGGCGTCCGAAAGTAAAAAAATAAAAAATAAAATAAAATAAAATAAAATAAGAGACCAATTTTACAAAAAAAAAAGATAGTCCAAAGACTATTCGGTCCAATACAAAAAATATATATATAATTATATGTGTTGTTTGAGTTTTGATTGTTCTTTGAAGATCACCAACATTGGAAGTGACATATTTTGCTCATCTTAATTCGGACTTGAGTGATTCAAAAACCAATCTTCTTCTTTTATAGTCTATTGTCTTTTTTTTTTATTTTGGTAGCTTTCTGAAGTTGAATCAATTTATACCCACACATGTTCTTAAACCTCTTGTGACGTATTTTCTTTATTATACTCTTTAGTTTTTACTTGTGTGAATTCTTGCTGTGGAACTTGATGATTGAGACGTGTTATCTAAATAATTGAACTTGGTAAGTCTCAATAGTCCTAACACATTCATTACTTGAGAGTATTAGCTAGGATATACAAGAGAGAACATTACCTAAATAGAGTGGAGAGTACCTACTACCCTAAAGTGAGGAACCCGTGAGGATTTTTCTTGCATTTTTCTTTACTAACTTGCAGGTACAAAATGGAGGAATCAAAAGGTGATAAACCAATCACCCAAGCTGAACAAAAAGTTGCCAATGAAGTACTTTTTGGTATGTTGCAAAAGATCAATCTCCGCCTTGATAGTTTGGAGTCGTCCACTAAAAGCTCCGCATCAAAGAAGCTCAAATTTGAAGATGATGAATCCGAAGATGAGGAGGAGGAGGTGATCTTGAGTTCTTCTAAGAAAGGTGGCGAGTCTAAGATTTCAATTGCGTCTGTTAAGATGACAATTCCTACTTTTCATGGCAAAGCAGATCCCGAAACTTATTTTGATTGGGTTAGAGACCTAGATCACTTCCTTGAAGGCCATGATTACCCCGAAAATGAGAAGTATCGACTTGCCTTCATGCACTTAAAGGATTATGCTAGTCTATGGTGGGATGAGGTTAGTACTTTTTGGTATGTTGCAAAAGATCAATCTCCGCCTTGATAGTTTGGAGTCGTCCACTAAAAGCTCCGCATCAACGAAGCTCAAATTTGAAGATGATGAATCCGAAGATGAGGATGAGGAGGAGATCTTGAGTTCTTCTAAGAAAGGTGACAAGTCTAAGATTTCAATTGCGTCTGTTAAGATGACAATTCCTACTTTTCATGGCAAAGCAGATCCCGAAGCTTATTTTGATTGGGTTAGAGACCTAGATCACTTCTTTGAAGGCCATAATTACCCCGAAAAGGAGAAGTATCGACTTGCCTTCATGCACTTAAAGGATTATGCTAGTCTATGGTGGGATGAGGTTACTCGATCTAGGCGTCAAGATGGTGAAAAGCAAAAAATATGAACTAACTAACAACAACAATAACAAACAAAGAAAAACACCACCAAAAACCGAATGACAAAAACACAAAAACAGACGAGTCAAGAGAACAAATAATCTCCAACAACTGTGCCTTCCCCGACAACGGCGCCAAAAATTGGTACGAGCTGTCGTAGACTCACCAATTTAACCCTAACACTACTATAGTAGCGGTGAGAGGGGTCATTCCCACAGGAAAGGGTTGGTTGTTCAGAGACCAATTGTTCACTCAACACTACAAATGCATGAAATGAACGGAAGACAATGAGACAAAAGCATACTAAGTATGATGAATGCAAAATAGAAATGGATGCTAAAGGGTTAGTATGCAAAGCACTGCCTTGAGGGATTTCAACACATACGGAGCTCTCCCTATTATCATCGACTCATGTAGTTGTGTGAGGGGACTATTCTGCTAGTGTCCTAGAACTGATTAACCTGGTGGTTCTCACAACTCTACTACACAAAGCTCCTCAAACTTCCCTTGGTAGGGCAACTTCTCGGCACAAATTAAGAACCCAGATCCCTATCCTTGTGTAACAATTCTAGTTTGATCCTTGACTATCTCCCTTGGTAGGGCAGCTACCCAATTCATGCATTCGATTTGTTCTACAAGAATAATCCTAAGTCTCTTTCAAATGGTTGATCCCAAATGTCAGTGGGTACCGCACACTTGGAATCACAAATAGACCAGATCTTAGAACTCAAGCAAGATTGTTCATAATTCAATTCATATCCAGCTCAATCGCCTTTGGTAGATCCACACTAATCTCAGTGGGTACCACAGATCCATTGTGGATTTCAGTGAGAACATGCAAAACATTGAATCCAAAAATGTAAAGAATGATAAACAATAATGACACAGATAAATTCAGATCAAATGTCTCAAATAGGTTGAGATCCATACATAGAACCCTCAAGACAGTAAAATGTGAGAGAGGGTAAGGAAAGAGAAAATCCTAATCTAAACTATGAACTAGGAACCCAAATCCTATTATGTCCCTTATGCGGTTGCCCTCTCCCGCTTCGTTCTCGATCTTTTGTGGTATTTATACATTCTTCCCTTTGATGTGGCATGATCATGATAGTTGAGCTCCCATCGGGTGTGTGATGTCTCCACGTGTCCTGTAATATGTCAATCAGATAAGGAAATGAGATCACGTGCCCAGCACATAACTTAATCATTAAGCATGAATAACATCGAAATCATTCCACTGCTAAACAGCTTTTCCTAGTTGCTTATCTGCCACAAAAGACTTAGCTTATTTTTTACCATTTCACTCTTCCTAACGGTTACTTTGACAGTCCCTCAAGCAGCCACTTATGGCGGAGGAGAATGAGGCTCCTCTTCCAATCTCCTATCCTAAAGTTGTTGGAAAATCATATCAACCCTACAATGAACCATCCATTTCATTTGTGGACATTCAACACAAAACCCCTTTTTTCCTAGTTTAAGAAGGAGCCCGTCCTCTTCTTATCAGATGCAGAGGAAGAAGAACTAGCCCAGCAATTCAAATGGACACTAATTGGTAAATTTTCTTGGGGCCGTCCAACAATGGCGCAGATTAGAAAGGAAGTACTTGCTGCTGGTTTCTGGGGTGATTGCAAGGTGGGATTGTTGGAAAGTAGACGTGTACTTTTCAAATTCGACAAGAAAGCTGATTTTCAGAGGTTCTGGACTCAGAAAGTGTGGTACTTCCAAGGATTTCAGGCCAGAATCTTCAAATGGACAAGAGACTTTGATCCCACTGTGGAGCCATCAGTCTCCCCGATTTGGATCAGATTCCCTCATCTTCCGATCCACCTATTCCACAAAGAGAAACTATATTCCCTTGCCTCAGTCACCGAAAAACCTCTGAAGCTAGATAATGCCACAGCAGCGGCCTCCGACCTAATACGCCCAAGTGAAGCTAGGGTCTGTGTAGAATTAGATCTTACAAAAGAGACCCCATCACGTGTTTGGATTGGCAGTAAGGACAAGGGCAGATGGCAAACCCTAGAAGTTGAGGAACGCCCATCCTATTGTTCAAAGTGCAGAAAAATCGGGCATGATAGCAAGAGTTGCGATCCCCTGAGAAGAACGAAAGCTCCATTAGTCAAAATTCCTCAAGAGCAGAGAAAGACTGCCCAGTATGTAAAGCCAGGTCCGAAGGAATGGGTTATGGTTACCAAGAAACAAACAACTTAGAAAGAATTGAACTCTGCAGATGTTACAAATTCTAAAGAAAAGGAAGTGGATACTGCCAGTCTCCCCATCATGGGACAGCCCCACGAAATCCCAAAATCATCTGGTACAGCCTCTGAACCTCAATTACCCCCTGAATCTATATCTCAAGGAAAGGATCTGGTTATGTCAGCTAAGCAGAATATTCAGAGTGAAGGGAATCTTGTAATGCTGAACTCACCTGTAAGGATTGAAGTGGCTCCAGAGAATAGCCAAATGCTCAGCAATAGATTTGCTGCATTAGAAGGTCTACAAGAGATGGAAGACACCCCTCTAATTTCTCATAAAGATTGTGTTTTGACAACCACACCTTTGGGGGATTCCCAGCAGGATAGAGCCATACGCCAAACCATCTAAGAACAGGTCTTTTGTGAAGAAATCTTAAAACATATTACTAAACTGATCTCTTTTGATGCTGCGCAGGTGCTACCGGTCTTGGGATCAGAAGTTAGGGAAGAGGATTGCCCTAAGATTGAACAGACCACACACTTGGAGGAATTAGAGATCCAGGAGGCTTCTTCTAATGCCATTAGAGGACAGGAATCAACTCAAGAGAGAAACCCAAAATCCTGGCCTAAGTTCCCTTCTAGTAGACAACTTAGAGATAAGAGTACATATACGGGGTCCCAGGATAGTATTTTCAATGATTAAAATCGCCTACTGGAATATTAGGAGTATCAGCAAGAAGCCAAATTTTCGTAGACTCAGGAAAATCCTTTCAACACATAGATGTGACTTCTTGGCGATAGCAGAACCTTTTTCCAATCTAGATAAGTTACAGTCCCTGAAACGAAGACTGAAATTTGAAGTATCCTTTTCCAACTTAGGCAGTTCATTATAGGTCATGGCTAGATCACCTTTCTCATGTACCTTAGTTGTAGCTTCAGACCAACACATCACATTAGAAGTATAGCATCCTGACCTCCACTGCCCTATCATCATTTCTAGTGTTTATGCGAAATGCACTAAGGCCAAGAGAGAATCATTATGGCCATCACTGGCAGATTGTCAGGCCCGCACCCAACCGTGGCTGTTGTGGGGGTATTGGAACTGTATAAGAGCTAGAGAGGAAAAGAAAGGAGGCAAAGCTTTTAATATTAGAGAGTCGAGAGAACTTGCAGAATTTATGTCATCTCTAGGCTTATCGGAGGTGCATTACAATGGTGCTAAGTTTACTTGGTGCAATAATCGGGAAGGAAAAGCTAGAATCTGGAAATGATTGGACAGAGCCTTGATAGATAATCAGTTCCAGAGTAGTAAGCTAGTGGCTAACCTATCCCACTTAGCTAGATCACCTTCTGATCATGCCCCTCTTATTCTAGAAATCCAAAAAAACAAAGATGTAGCTAGTAGAGCTTTTAGGTTTCAATCCTTCTAGACCAGTCACACAGAATGCCTCCCTGTAATACAAAAGGCTTGGGATACAGAGATTAGAGGGAACCCTATTAGAATCTTCACAGAAAAACTTAAGTTAGTCAAAAATGCCCTAAGAACCTGGAATAAAGCAACATTTGGAAACATCTTTACTCAATCAGCAAAGGCTGAAGAAGAGATGTTAAGGTTAGAAAAAGAAGATGAGGTTAATCCTGTCCCTAGGGCTGTTTTGAACCAAGCTGCTGCCAAAGTCAAATACCACTTGGGAATAGAAGAGAAGTATTGGGCTCAGAAGGCAAACATAAAGTGGGCAAAAAAGGGGATAGGAACTCTAGATTTTACCACTCTTATGTAAAGAACAGACATGCTAGAGCTCACATACATAAACTCCAGGATCATGAGGGGGTCTGAAAAGAAGAAGATGAAGAAATAGCCCAGCTGGCAGTCCAGTATTTCTCAGAATTGTATAGAGCAGAACAAGTCAACCCAAGGATTCAATCTCAGCTACTTCCTATCTCCCTTTCGGATAGGGATCGAGAGAAGCTAACTAAGCTCCCTGATATGGAGGAGCTGAAGTTAACTGTTCAGAGGATGAACTCAGAGAGTGCTCCAGGGCCAGATGGATTCCCTGGTCTTTTCTACAATTTTGCATGGGATACAATTAGTAGGGATTTACTAAAAGCTGTCCAGGCTTTCATGAATGGGGAATAAATGAACCAGGCCATGACTGCCACTTCCATAGTCCTCATCCCAAAAATTCCAAACCTTTCTTCCTTCAAACACTTTAGGCCGATTAGTCTTTGCAATTTCCTAAATAAAATTGTCTCTAAACTGTTAGCTGGAATGTTAGGCTCTGTTTTGCCAAGACTGATTTCAGAAAATCAGAGTGACTTTGTGGCATGTAGATTAATCACAGATAATTTCCTATTAGCTAGTGAAATGATATCTACAATCAATAGGAAAAGTAAGGAAGGCAATGTAGCCCTGAAGATTGACATGGAAAAGGACGTATGACAGGGTACATTGGCCCTTCCTACTACAAATTCTGAGATCATTAGGATTTGGGAAGATTTGGATTGATCTTGTTTGGAGACTGGTCTCAAATGTCTGGTTTTCAGTGATAATCAATGGTGCGAGCAAATGCTGGTTTAAAGCCACTAGAGGCTTGCGTCAGGGAGACCCCATATCCCCCCTTCTATTTATCTTTAGTTCAGAGTATTTATCTAGGGTCCTAAAAATATTGGGAAGGGTATGGAGTTCTGTGTCCCTAGGAATTGTCCCAAGATCACTCATCTTGCGTATGCAGACGACCTACTAATATTTTTATCTGTTAGGCCTCAGGTAGTCAGGAGTTTGATGAAAAAACTACAGCACTATCAGGAAGTGTCAGGCCAAAAGATCAATGTAGGCAAAAGCTCATACCTGGTGCTTAGCAGCATGTCTATTGCTAGGAAACACACTATTGGGTCGATCACTGGTTTCTCTAGAGGCTCTCTCCCAACCACCTACCTAGGCCTTCCTCTGCATTTCAAAAGAATCCCAGCAACTTATTATGACCCTCTAATTGAGAAAATTAGTTTCAGGATAGGGGGCTGGAGCTCAAAATTCCTGACAATAGGGAGTAGAATAACCCTAATAAAGAGTGTATTGTCCTCCCTCCCATTTTACATCACTATGAGCATGAACCCACCTAAGAGAGTCATTCACCAAATATAGTCGATGTTAGCTAATTTCCTTTGTCAGTTGTAGACAAGGGCCCCAAATGCCATTGGATCAGCTGGGCTCAGTTGTGCTTCACTCAAGAGGAAGGGGGCTTAGGTTTAGGGATCTTAATCATGTGGTTTCTGCCCAGATATTTAAACTATGGTGGAGGTTCAGGGAAAAGACATCCTTGTGGTCTAAATTCTTATGGGCAAAATATTGTGGTCCTCATCATCACCCTTTACAGATTCACACCGGGAGAAGTGCTTCACATGTATGGAGAAGATTGGCAGAGTTTGGTCCCAAGGCTGAGGAATACATTCAGTTCCAGATTGGTAATGGAGATTGCAGTTTGAATTATGACAGATGGAGTTCCACAGGTAACTTATCTGAATCTTTTCATTTTCAAAGAAGCTACAAAGTAGCTGAGTTCCTGGGGGATCAGGGCTGGGATTGGGCTAAAATTCAGTCTATCCTCCCTCAAATTCCGAGAGAAATTTTTAGAGAATCACAGATCTTTGTAGGGGAGGCAGATAGAATGATTTGGTCTCCCTCTGTAGATGGAAATTTCAGCATCAAGTCAGCATATTCCATGATAAGGGGTACTCATGAACCACTGTTCCCTTACTCATAATTCATATGGGATTCTGTGCTCCCTGTTAAAATGACATTCCTAATGATGAGACTAATTAGAGATAAAATCCCTATAGGACACAATCTGCACAGGGTAGGTGTTTTAGGGCCATTTAATTGTCTCTGTTGCTGTGTTAATGAGGGAACATTGAATCACATCTTTGTATCCTGTGAGATGGCTCAAAAGGTATGGAACATTTTCGCAGCTGAAGTGGGAATTTCATGTCAGTCTCAGACCCTGGCAGGGTCCCTTCATATCTGGTGGCAAGCCCACACAGATATTTTAGAAAGCAGAAGATTTCTTATCAAGATATGTCCTTCCATAATCTATTGGTGGCTTTGGAATATGAGAAATCAGATCACCTTTGACAAAGCCAAGACGGATGTGGAAGATCTAGTGATCAGAATCTTTAAATCCATTAGAGAATTTACACACATAAAATTTCAAGGATTGCAGCTGCTGAACCTAGAATGGGACCCATTTTGGGAAGCAGGTTTGAACATTACAAAAAAGACTATATTGAAATGCATAAAATGGAGGCCTCCAGATCCATCTGTCATCAAAGTTAACTTTGCTATAGCAAGGTTTGGGGATTATTGGAGATCTGGAGGAATTCCTAGAAATCACAAAGGTAATACTCCTTTTTCACTTCCTATTTTATGTTTCTCACTAACTCTTTCAAGACTACAGGTAGAAATTCTGGCAAGCCTCAGTTATGTGGTCAGGTGCAGGGAATTAAGAGTGCAGAATATTGTTCTAGAAACAGACTCTAAGGAGTTATTTCAAGGTTTAGACACATGGAGAGGTCGGAAACTTAGGGCTTTACCGGAGAAGATCAAAAAGGTCTCCTGCCTATCCAACTCCTGCAAAGAAGCAAATCAACCAGCCTTACTCCTAGCTTCACAACAGGGGTCAAACATTTCTGCCTTCCTTACTTTCAATGCTCAAGCTGGATAGGGATCAAGTTCCCACCCTGGTTTTTAAACAAGGTAGTGAATATGTCTTGCAATATAAGGGTAATAGGAGGCCTCATCAACTCCTTCCCCGCAACAGGTAAATCTCTTGGCCCCAGCCTGCTGTTGTTAGGGCTGGTTTGCCTCACTGAAGATTTTAGGCTCCAGTTTGCTGATACTAGAACTGGTTTGCCTCTCGTGATGTCCTATTTGTTGTTATATGGTTGGGCTTGCCCTTTGTACTGTCATGCTGCTTATTTATAATTTCTAGAGGGGTTGAACTGGTTAAATGTGGCAAATGGCTGCTGTGTTGTCCTGATAACAGCATGTGGCCAACTGAGAAGAAAACAACTCCTTACCACTGAACTACTTTGGTATATTGAAAACCTTGTTAGTCTGAAATGTTTGCGTGGCCCTGATGGCTTTTGTCATGGCCACCACAGTGACAAGGCAAGAAGAAGCTCTAGCTTGCTGCTCTTGAAGACATGCCACATTTCTGATACCATCATGAGGCCAATTGAGAAGAAGTCAGCGCTTCACCTTTGAGCTACATTGCTTCAAGAACTCTAAATAACTTATGCTTGTTGTACTCTGATGAAGCTTTAAGACATCTACTTAATTTATGCTTGCGATATGTTGACCTATAACTGTCCTTCCGAAAAAAGGACCTTTTGTCACCCCTTGGGATCAGGGGAGTTTTTTGGATAAGTAGACTTTGTTACATTGACTCTGTAAATGGAGGAAGTACTCCATATTTATATTTTGATTAAATTTCTTGATCTTGGCTCCATTAGGCTATGTAAATGGATCCAACTTCAAGAGATCTTCCTTTTGTAAGGACGATTTTAGGGTAAATCCATCGTCCACCAAATTATCTAATAAAATTGGGAGTGGCGACCCACCTCACAAATGAGGTTAAAATTAAAAAAACAAAAAAAAACAAAAAAAAAAGCATGAATAACATCAAACACTTGGCGAACTGAGAGTAGTTGTGTTTGTGCTTTGCTCGTGTGCTCTAAGTCTAGTGCCTTGTGTGGATTGTGTTTCCGTGTATGCTAAGTGTCAAGTGGGCGTGGAGTGCAATGTGTATAACTAGTGCAAGTGTGCAAGTGTAGTAAATGAATGCATGAATTAGTGTAGAGGTGGAAGAGTGAAATGCATGAGAGTGCATATGAGTGAGTGAGTGTGTGCGGATGTGTGTGTGGTGTGGTGTGTTAGTGTGTGGAGTGGCGGGCGCACCATACGCCCGCCTTGTGTGTGTGTACGTGGGTAGTGAGTGAGTGAGTGCTTGTGTGCATGCGTAGTGAGTGTGTGAGTAAATGAGTGTGATTGTGTGTGAGTAATTGCACATGCTTCATCTTTCTCCCCCATTTAGCCCTTGATGCATGTCAAGTCTGATAAAGTATAAAACATCAATATTGTAGACAAGACTCTTAACTAAAAATATCACTTTGAATCACTTGATTTGGAGTTAAGATGAGAACGTTATGATCATTTTACTAAAATCTGGCAATGCTGTGCGAGTGTGCGAGTATGTGGTGCGGGCACACCATTGTGTGTGCGAGTGAGGTGTGTGAGTGTGTGTTAGTGCGCCCGCCCAACTATGTGTGAAAATGAGGTGTGTGAGTGTGTGTTGGTGCGCCCGTCCAGATGTGTGTGCAAATGAGGTGTGTGAGTGTGTGTTGGTGCAGTTGTGTGTGTGAATGAGGTGTGTGAGTGTGTGTTGGTGCGCCGCCCAGCTGTGTGTGCCTAATGGTGTAGGATTTTGAAGGCTTTCGGTTAAGAATTGGATTTTGTGGTAAACATAAGAAATGTAGATCTCTCTCTTATCTTTCTATAGGTTCAAGAATCATCAACTTTGGAGTTCTGTAGCTCAAGATATGAGTGTTCTCCCAAAATGTGTCAGTGATATCAAAATTGGATGAATGCCCAGAAAGAATCCCCCGTTTCTCAATAGGTTTAGCAAAATGGCTCACTTTATTACATGTGCTAAAACTAATGATGTAACTCATAATGCTGATTTGTTCTTTAAGGAAGTTGTTCGTTTGCATGGCATACCACAAATATTGTTAGTAATAGGGATGTTAAATTCTTGTCTCATTTTTTGCATACTTTATGGAATAAGTTAGGCACTAAGTTGTTGTTTTCTACTATTGCACATCCACAAATTGATGGTCAAATTGAAGTAGTAAATCGCACTTTGTCTACTTTATTGTGTGCTATAACTCAAAAGAACCTTAAGAACTGGGGAACTTGTTTGCCACATATTGAATTTGCATATAATCGTACTTTGTATAGTTTGATTAATTATTCTCCATTTGAACTTGTTTATGGTTTTAATCTTTTGACCCCTGTTGATATTCTTCCTTTGCCTACTAATGAGTTTATTCATTTAGATGGTAAAAAGAAAGATGAGTTTGTTAAACATATTCGTGAAAGGGTTCGAAATTCAATTGAAAGAAGGAATGGGCAATATGCAAAATAGGCCAATAAGGGTCATGTTCGAGTGATCTTTAAACCCGAGGATTGGGTTTGGATTCACTTGAGGAATCAAACATTTCCTGCTAAGCGGAAATCAAAGTTACATTCACGTGGCGATGGTCTTTTTAGAGTAGGATTAATTACATTTCTTATCGTAATGAATTACTTAGTAAGTATGTCAATGTTTCTTCATCTTTTAATGTTGCTGATTTATCTTTCGATGACAAATCGTTTCGAGGAGGGAGGGAATGATAGCAATCTTTCCAAGTTAATGAAATATTTGTTGGTTAATCTTAATGGACCAATGACGAGATCGCAGAAAAAAAAATGAAAAATCTAAAGTTATTATTTAGACGCAACAATCAAATAAAAAATGTATTAATTTTATATAACCTTGTTATTTTGTGTGAAAAATCTAAAGTTATTATTTATGAATAGCTTTGATGATGTTTTATAGTATGATACTATATATCTATATTTTTATAGAGGATGATGATTGAAACATAGATAAAATAATTTTTCTATTATGAGTAAACTATTCTAGAGTTTGATATCTTGTAGCAAAAATTGATAGTTCAAAGTTAATTAAAAATTAAAAAAAATATCGACATTAGTAAGATTTTGTAAATTAAATTAAATTTTAATAGAGTATAACTCTATCTATTATTTTTATGTGGGCTAGAACTGTATAGATTGAACTCTATTTATAAGAAATAATAATTTGATAATCTTTCAAAGAAATAGAAGTTAATAAAGTTTTAGATATCAAATAAAATTTCAATAATATTCTAATAAATGTAGATATTAATATTAGGATTGAAAGTTTTTCTCCAACTATTATAACATTGTTTATCCTATAAGTTTTGAACGATAGTTTACGTTGTAATTTTTAATTTTTAAATCAAAGTTTATATTAGAAGAATAATTTTAGAATAATAAATTATTAATTATAAAAAAATTATCGTTTCATTCCGTTTCCTCCCACTTTTGGACAGAAAGAGATATGAACTAAAATAAGTATATCTAATCTAAAAAAAATATGCAAACACACAAACTCTAATCCGTCATTTTCCTTTCCTTTCCTTTCCTTTCCTTTCCCTCCCTTTCCCTCAATCCAAATATAATCTCAGTGTTCATGAAAAGGTTCAACAACACCAACGCCAATTAAGTATTTATCCCACTAATGAGGTTGGATATATGAATCACATTTTGCTAACTTAGTCAATCTAAACTTATTTTCTCGATTATATTTAAATATAATATATTTTCTCGATTATATCTAAACTAAAATAAGTATTCTCTTTTTTTTTTTTTGTCTTTCTCTTTCCCTATTAATTTGATTTAATAGTTTTTTTAATTTTCTACATATCCCACAGGTACATGTCTAAACAATTTTAAATGTGTTTTTCTCATTTTCTAATATATTAGAATTACCCCTACTTAATACATTCATTACTTATTATATATAATATAATATGTTTACACATTCATTTTACCATTCTTAGTTTTGTTACCTTGATTTTTTGTTCATTTTTATTATTTATCGTCCATCACTTCAAGACAGGTAAAGCATCACCAAAAAGTTATGAAAACAAATATAGTTGATAAGTAAAATATTACATCACAAAAAATCCAATAAAATATAACACTTATCTGACGGAGAGGATGCAATCTTATTCACAATGACATAATTATTACCATCGCCAATAAAATCCAAGTGGCAATGTTTTATTTAACCTTCACAACAATGCACCCCCGGAATAGAGACTTTAGCAGTCACTAAATGGTTTAGATGTGGACAATGGTGTCCCAGATAAGAAGGCCTCGAAGATTTTAAGAGCTTCTTTAGGCTTATGTAGTGGAACTTCATGACCTGCTGCTCTAACTGCAACAAAGGTTAGTCCTTCATATTGTTGAGTCCAGCCTCCTACCTGTTTGAAAACATAGTCTAGAAAGTTCAAAATTGTGTATATATCTTGCAATTTTGTGCAATTCCAATTGTAGATTTTAGTAGTTTAACCTTCTTTTTTTTTTCTTAACCTAAAGATAGTTATGCAATGTGCACAATTTGTCAAACATTAATATTGCGATCTCAATTTCCTCTTCCATAGAAAGAATATTGATTTGTTTTTGGTTGTGTTTGTGTTTGTTAACAAATCTTTGCCTAAGAAAAGCTTAAACTCTTTCCAAAATAATTCCTTTGAATAATTTTAGTTCAATTGTAGTTTTTTATTTTTTTTTTCCACCCTTTTCTACTCTACTTACACTATATGCACACCTGCAGTTTTAAATATCCGACTTGAAGGTCATAAAGGATCTGAGTGATTTTTTTCTAACCGACCTATAAATGGTTTGTTATAGTACAAAAGTTTCAAAATGGTGTACCTCGTAACTTTAATTGTAGACTTCAGTATTTTAAACTTCTTTTTTTTACCCTAAACATGGCAATTGTGCAATGTGTACAATTTGTCAAATATTAATTTTACAATCTCAATTAAGTACTTTATAGAATGAATTTTTTTTTTTTTTTGCTATTTTCTTTACATCCTTTACATTTTTTTGTTTAGTTTCAGTGTGTTTTTTTCCCCTCTTTACTCTACCTATTTCACATGCACATCTTGAAATCTTGAATACCCGACTTGAAGATCATAAGCGATTTAAGGATCTCATACCTACAACCTACCCACTAATATTTTTAATTTGTTTGCTATATATTGAAAAAAAATAATGTTCGTCAACATCTTGGTTTTGCAGTAAATGAAACATTAATCAAGGAAGGAATTATCATTTTATCAATTGTTGTGGTCATGTCACAAAATGCCATTTTTTATTTTACCAAATGTGAAAGAATTCATCGGAAAGGGAGAAAAAAAAAGCAGAGTTAATGTAAAAGAGAGTTAGAATTTCATTTTACCTGGTTATCAGCATACCAAGGTTGATATGAACCCACTTTAGGAATTTTAAGAGCATTTATACTATATCTAGTGGATGTAATTGGAATCACGCCATCAGTATTACCACTGCCACAATTAGGAGATAATATTAGTAATTTCACAAAAACTTTTATGAAACCTGATTAATATATAAAATAAATATATAGTTAGTGATGCGTACACTTTCACCTTTTCTTTTAGTGGTTTTTTATTACTTTTTGAACATAATTATTTGAATTGATTACAAGCAAAAATAGTCCAAAACTATCATATGCGGAGATGAATTTTCTATCCAATATTATCATATTTATCATATTTATCATATTCAACATTAAAACTACGTCATAGGGTTCAATCATATCTTGGTTAGAGTGTAATAATTGTAAAGTGATTTTACTTCTTAATCCTTACTTTTAGTGAAATTTTATCGTTTTGAATATTAAATAGAACAAGACAGAGTTAAGTTGGACAGAAAATCTGGTCTCCTATTTGTGTTTTATTAAACCCTCACATTTTGAAATGATAAAATTTGGGATTCAACAAAAGAGAAATGAATAATTTTTGTATCCAATTTTATTCCTAACCATAATTTGGCCTAAAAAACATCGCAAGCACTTTATGAGAAACTAAATTTAGGTGCAAAAGGAAAACTACGCAGTATTTCAGTTCAAATATGTATTCTTTAAATATAGCTTAATTCATTCAGTAAAATTTCCTATAATTTAATAACATAAATTGGAAACCTAAATTATTTATTAATTTGTTGGGGATAAAAAGTATAATTGTCTTAAAGATCTAACAGAAACTTTCTTTTTTTTAACTTTTTTTTTTTTTCACTAGGACAACGTACAATTTTGTAAATTTTGGTGATGCTTTCTGTCAAGAAATTGCAAGAAATGATTATCTATCTATCTATCTATCTATATATTATGCTTTAAATTTGTGAGAGGTGGAATTTCATCATTTCAAATACAAGGGTAGAAAAAAGTATGTATAATAAATGTAGGGACTATTATTCCTAATTTCTGTTTCTTATTAAAGTAGTGTACTTTTATTTTTGAAAAAAAAAATGTAAACTTATTTTTGCTACTAATTATAAATTATTTCAGAAGTGAAAGCTTGCAATAGCTGAAAAGTAAATTGAAAAGGAATATGGTGTGAAAATAATAAAGATATTAACCTGTATATCCAAATGCGAATTCCACTATTTTGAGTTTTTTTATGACCGGTATAATAGATCTAGGCGAATCCTTCCAGGCGTAGTGCACAGTAATGCTGTAAAAGAAATAAGAAAAAAAGGAAAATCAAGAATCTAAAAATTATTTCCAAAATAAATATTCCTTTTCAATCAACAACTATGAGCAAAAAATTGTATACTTTTCAATCAGTTTTTTGCTAAAAAAACTGTTATTACCCAAAAAAATGAGATGAAGTTGAGGTTTTTTTTTCCTTTTTTTCCTTTTTTTTATTTGTTTATTTATTTTTTTAGGAAAGTTATGAAAGTGCAATGCCGGTGGGTAAGAAAAGGAAAATAAACTTATTTATCACAATTTCTCATACGGTCATAAGTATATATGCTCCAAAATTGTATTTAATGATGTCTTATGCCATTCTGATGGTTAATGATTATGGCTGTTTCAATCATTTTTTTTTTGTCTTCTAAAGCTTTCCTGTGATTGAGCCTCAATAGTTATTATTCTTTCATTTCAATATTTTAAGTATAATTACAATTTTTTTTTTGGTAAAATATAATAAACTCTGATGAACTATTAATATGTCTCTTATTGATTTATGTAGTTTCAATTATAATATTTAATCTTCTTAACTTTTTTTAAATGTTAAACAAATTGATTAATTTTACTAATTCTGGTCAAATAATTCAGGGAATTAATAAATTCGATTAGAACACCATATTAAGGGATTACATTCTAAAAATATTTGAATCTATCATTTAATTCAATTATTTACCTAGAATAAATAAAGCAAAATACTTTTTAAATTAACTAAATGAATAGCATTTTTTTGTATACACTCACATGCATCCCCTAGTCGAATTTTAAACTTAAGTTAAGATGATAACTTTTTGACCATTAGATGCCACTGTATTTAAATATGTTTTGGAACCGTTTTAATTACCAACTATTTTTTGGTATATAAATATTAGATCAAATGTTGTAAATGAAACATCCCGATTTTACGATCATTTATCTCATTTCATTACAATGAAATCACATCATGTTTCAAAGAAAAAAAAAATTACCCGCAAGTTTCCCATTTTACTGGTGCATTTATGACATGAAGAGCTTCTTGAACCTCAGGAAGATTGAAATAACTAATTGTATATCTCTCTGTGCATGGATCGATGTTTTGCTTCAAAAAGCGGCCCTGTCAAATTACATAATTTTGAAACGTACTAGATCAAACAATTTCCATAACTCACACAAAAATAAATAATAAAAAATGGAATAATAGAGACATGAAAGGGTGTCTTTATGAAAAACACAAGGCAAAATAGTTAGGCTGTCGATTGATGTATGAAATTTCTGGTACGGCAATTATTTAGCAGTGAGAAATAGAAAAACGTAACTTTTCAATTGAAATGAAAATAAGCAAAGAATTTTGCTTCTAATTTATATATTGAACCCCTTAGTTTCGGGAGATTGTCACAAAATTTTTATAAATTTGGCATCATCAATTGAAATGAAAAAAAAGGCAAGGAATTTTGGTTTCTAATTTACGGGATGGTATCTTCTTGTCAAGATTATTCTGTTTTATCCTGTCCAATATTAAAACTAAGTGATAAAGTTCACTCGTATCTTGGTAATGGTCTAATAATTATAAAGTGATTTTACTTTTTAATCCCTACTTTTAGTGAAATTATGTGGTTTTGAACATTAAACAAAATCAAACTGGATAATGTTCGACAGAATATTCGATCTCCTAATTTACATATTGTACTCCTTAGTTCTGGGAGATTAAGCAATGTGACCCCCGATTTCCCGGTAATTCTATGGTGAAAATGTCAAGAAAGAAAATAGAAATCATAATATTTAATTGGAAAACTCTTTTTAAGAAATACAAATAAAAGAATGACTATTTATATAACAAAGGCTATCTGAAGCAATATTGGAATTAACAGCCAGAATATACCTTTTTATTTTCGACAGCCACTGATATAATTCCTAGGGAAACAATATTAACTGAGTTACTTCATGGGAGTTCCTCCAATTCAGTAATTTTTTATAACTTATCTAACCAACTTTTTTATCTGGTTTGGTTATTGTTCACATTATTTTACCTTTATTTAATTTATGGCTAAAACTGAAAACTGTGGTAATAAGCAAAAACATTAAAAGGTAGTAACATAAGCAAAACATACAGCTCAGTTCGGGTTATTCAGAATTCGACATCTAAAAAATTCCAATTTCAATGCAATTGGAGAGGGGAAAAAATAATATTTTTACAATTGTAAAAAGAGAACTTTTTGCAAAAAAAAAAAAAAATACAACAAAATCATCGATCTTTTTTGTTTTTTCATTAGATGGAGAAGTCAAACGCTTTAAATTATATCCACAAATAACTTCTATATAAAAGTTGATATGTAAGTATCAAAGATAAACGTTTTAAATTATATCCACAAATAACTTCTATATAGAAGTTGATATGTAAGTATAAAAGATATCGAGTATCAACTGCTATTTTAGTAATAACAACTCAAAATAGTCACAAATGTCTACGGACGGGAGGGTAAATTGCTTCCAATAATTTGAAATTTTGTATTTTTTATAAATTTAAAATTTTTCATTATATTTTTAAAAAAAAATAGAATTTCATTCCTTAAAAAATTAAAATATAATAATTTTTTTCTCCCAAACCCATTTTCGATGTAAAGAAAGGAAATGCAACCCAAAATTAGTGCGATGTGATGGAATTAATGAAGAGAAAATTTTGTGTTCACTCACAGGCCATCTTTTCAATAGCAAGCTTGATGGGGTGGAAATGGAAGTGGAAGTGGAAGTGGAAGTGCATGCTGAGGTGAAAACACTATAGGAATCAACGTTTCCCATTTCTTTAGCAGCGGCAACATGGGCATTCCCACACTCCGTTGAGAAATTCAAATACCGCTCGTGGACACAATAAATTTCCATAGATTTTTTTGATTCATCAGAAATCATACCAACTGTCCACAAATAATCAAAAATTCCCCGCTGGTCATGGTAATCGTCAATTAAAACATTTCCCATCTGCAGTTACATCATCAATTTTAGATGGTAAAATTAAACAAGAATCAATTTCATTAGAAAAAAAAACTGCAAAGCTAAGGATATATATATATATATATACACAAGTGTAAGATGTTCATGCTATTACTTAAATTTTTAAAAAGGCAAAT
This sequence comes from Ophiorrhiza pumila, assembly GCA_016586305.1. NCBI lineage: Eukaryota > Viridiplantae > Streptophyta > Magnoliopsida > Gentianales > Rubiaceae > Ophiorrhiza > Ophiorrhiza pumila. Next base: position 17,330,827 of record BLIW01000011.1, read on the forward strand.
AGATTTATAAAGGTTTTCTTTTTTCGTGTGTCATTTCATTTAAAGAGGTTAGCATAAGTTTTAAATTGTTGGTTATTAAGTAGAGAAAATCAACATAAATATCTCTTACATATTTGTATTTAATTTTTTTTTGTCCATCATATTTAAAAGTTAAAAAAAAATTGTCCCTCACACTTAATCTTTACAAATATCAAGTGTGAGGGACATTTTTTTTTTTACTTTTTAAATGTGAGGGACAAACGATAAGTAAATGGGTTAATTACTCTTTGTTCCTCTAAACTTTTCATATATTTACAAATAATTACCCTGTATTTTTAAGATATACACTTTATCATATTTAAAGTAACAGTATTAATAAAGTTAGTCCTTAAAAGTAGTCCCACGGTGATGTTACTTGTATTTGGGCAGAAAAATCATTGCCTTTAAGCAATTTTTTTTTCAAAAATTCTATTTAGCATTTGTTTATAACAAGTATTTTTTTTTCTAAACTAAAAATTGACATAGTTTCATTGTACTTCTAACAAATAAGATATGACCAACTGACAAAAGTATTAATTTTAAATTTTAAATTGTGAAATGTTAGAAATAAGATATTCTTATGTGAATTTCAAATTTGAAATTTAAAATTTTAATTAAAAAAATTAAAATTATAAATTATCAGCAAAAAAAATTAATCAATCCAAACATATACAAAATATTCTTTTTCTGCAAAACGTTATAAAAAGGATTCATTTGCTAAACTAAAAAAAAAAAGCTTAATTAAATGAAGACGTACATTGATTTTTAAGCGAAGTCTTCATTTTTATTTGAATTCTATTTTTTTTAAATTCAAAACTTATTTTTACATTTCAAACATAAAAACCTCCTTAAAGGAGGAACTGTGAATGTATAATAAACATTAATTGTACGCTTTTAGTTGATATTTTATATTAGGCTTAATATATATATATATATATAGTCATTTTTTTCGATTTTCATTATTTTATTTTATTTTAAACTTTCCAAAAAAAATAATGAAGATAGCAATATAAGAGATATAGAATCGTAGTTTTTAATGAAATAACTATTTCACTATTTAAAAAAAAAACTATTTCACTATTTAAATATATGTTGAAAAAATAAAGTGAAAATTGCAAAAAACATCTATCACATTTGGTTGAAAAACTTGTTTCGTCTCTTACATTTCAAATGATACAAATTCGTCCTTTACATTTGGTTGAAATTATTTTCTTGTCCCTAACATTTCAAATTATTCAAATTCACCCATTCCATCAAAATATTGTACCAAATTGGTCATTCTATTATTTATATTAAAAAAGATATGTGAATGGATGGAATGACCAATTTGATACGTCATTTTAATGTGAGAGACAAATTTGCATCATTTGAAATGTGAGGGATGACAAAATATTTTGAAACAAATGTGAGGGATGAATTTGTATCATTTGAAATGTTAAGGATAAAAAAAAGTTTTTCACAAAATTGTGAAGGATGTTGTTTTGCAATTTTTCCAAAAGCAAATGATAAAGGCTAATTTCTCACTGGGAAAGAATAATAAAGGAAACTATAACAAAAGTTAGAAATAAATAAAAGAGATTTTTAGTGGTATTATATATTTCTCAATAAAATATTTTTTAGGAACTCCAATTTTCAAAAATTTTTATTAATTACTATCAAGTTAAAATCTCAACTTTTATTTTATTTGTTTAGAGAAATATTATAATTTAATTTAGTGAAATATCCATATTTAAAATATAGTATAATTGGAAAATGAGAGAACAAAATTTAGCGTTAATTACACTTCGATCCCCTAAACTTTGTGGAGAATATTTTTGTGAGTGACGTTTATGCCAATTCATGCATATTTGGATAGCATATATTTTTCTAATGTTTTATATGCTTTTGTAGGGTGGTAAACTGTAAAAGAATGAAGCAAAAGATTAAACTAACTGCAAAGTTTTAGGGGGGACATGTATAAAATTATATAGGTGAAATAAAATAAGGGGGAATTTGTATTAAGGGTGCTTCTCAATCTCTTATTACAAAATCGGGCACAACTTTATTATATTTATTAGTAAAGGCATTGAAATAACTTTATTATGTTATATAATTAGTTAAAGAGTTTAGTATCCTTCTTACCAATTATAAACAGATTATGTTGAAACATTTAACTTTTCATCATTTATTCAATATTTTATTTTGTTCTTTAATAATTTTTTGTGGATAAAATTTTTTAGGTAATTCAACTTATTATCAAGTTATCTTAAATAGTAAATATACTCATCCTCAAAATCTTTTATTATTAAATATACTCACCATCAAATTTTTTTATATTTTTGTTTTTACTGTTTTTATAATTGGTAACAGTTGATGATAAGTGTAATTTAATAATAAAGAGTATATTTAATAAAATAGTATAAAAGAGTTTATTTAATAAAAAATCATAAAAAAAATTAAATGTACTCATCATCAATCTCTTAATAATAAAAGGGTATATTTAATAAAAGAGTATATTTAATTAAATAGTATAAAAGCATATATTTAATAAAATTAAGAGTATAAAAGAGTTTATTTAATAAAAGTGTATATTTTAATAAACTCTTAAAAATTTGATGATGACTATATTTTACTATTTAAGATAATTTGATAATGAGTTGAATTACCCTCAGATTTTATACAAAAAAATATATTAAAAAACAAATAAAATATTGAATAAAAGATTGAACGTTAAGTGTTTCAATATAGTCTTTTTTTATAATTGGTAAGAAGGTTACTAAAGTCTTTAACTAATTATATAAAACAATAATGTTATTTCACCGCCCTTACTAATAAGTTAAAGTTGTGCCTCATTTTGTAATAAGAGCTTGAAACTCGCCCTTAATACAAATTCTCCCATAAAATAAAACTCTTATGGCTCAACTTGCTTAGCCTCTCTTTGTTTCCTCATTAATTAGTGTTTTATTTTACAAAATCAAAATTAAGTGTTTGTTTTGTTCATTTTTTCTACCAAAATTTCTAAAAATAAAAATTAAAGTAATTTTTATATTATTAATGAATAAAATATTAAATTTAAATTTAAATTTTATATTTTTAATAATAAGCAATTGTTACTAATACAATCTCCCAGCATAACAAACTTATAAAATATTAATTATAATTTGAATTTTAAATTTTTTTTTTAAATTCTCCACTAGAAATTCCCCCCAAAATAAACTTATTAATCTAAACACTCTCAAAAAATTCCTTTCTTATAACAAGTTTCAAGAAAAAAGATTTCAATATAAAACTAAAAAATACCACATCCAAAAAACTTTGCAAATTTCAAGAAAAAAAATTCTAATATAAAACTAAAAAATACCCCATCCAAAAAACTTTGCAGTTAGTTACATTTAAATGTCAACAGAATTTTATACCAACACTATTACCTTTTTCACATATGTAGTACCTTTTAATTCTTTCTTACCTCTTAAACCTTTCGATACTTTATTTTAAAAAAAAATCATAAGGATAAATATGATGTGAATAAACAAAAAGACTTAAAAGACACTGCAAATAATGCACAAAAGGTATTAGTTTTGATTTTAAAAAAATGGTGGACACCTAAGAAAAACCCCTTGTGTGATAATACAATTTTGTGTAGTATACAAGGAACAATCCATACCAGGAGACCCTTGAAATTAATCTTTTCCCCATTTGCAGTGTTGTACTTTAGAATAAGTTGACTTAGCTGTGGAATAAAATGTCCTGCGAGAAAAAAAAATTAGAAATTATTTCAGAACAATCAACAACTGATCGATATAATGAAAACTTCCTGAATTGAAGATGTTCAATTTTTAAATGGAATTTTCTTTAGTTAACCATTTTTCTTTTTTTTTTTTCTTGCTAGGACTTGAAAACAAACACGTTAAGTTGTTTTAATGGTAATCTAATTATTGAATTTTATATGAGGAATCACACATCGCAGTTTCTTGTATTTTTTTTTTTTTTTTGTACTTATACATCTTTATATGTATCCCAAAAAATTAAATATTTAGATATTGAAATATTAACTCTCTAATCAGTGAGTTAACCCATTGACTTAATTTGTAATTCTTGTTTGATTTGACCCTCAGTAGTAATGCTACATGATCACTCAACCAATGAAAAGAACCAAATTAAAAAATAAAATAAAATCATGTCAGAGCTGAAATAAAAAATGCTCTGTTAATTAGGTAGGGGACTTCAAAGGCAGGGAAAATTTCAGAACTGAAATTCGTTATTTCTCGAACAAAATAATTTGATGGATGAGATGATTATAAATTTTGAAAATATATATAATTTTTTTATTTTTTTCCTGTTCCACTATAAATTTTTTTTATATATATCTTCTTATTTGCACCAATATTTATATGGTTAATTATTCACTTTTGACCTAGTTATTTTAAACGGAGAGGTATTTTATATATTTTTTCTTCTTTAGTTTTTCATTTTTTAGTATTTTTTCAGTAAAAAAATATAAGAAAGTACAATAAAAATGAATAGTTGAAATCAAAAAAAATATCTTAACATTAAAATTAAGTACAAGTATAGAGTGAAAATTTAATGCTTAAAGCTCCAAATTCTGTAATTAATGTTATAAATATATAAATAAAGGATTGTTTACCTGCATAGCTCTCTCCTATGAGATAGAATTCTCTTCCTTTGAACTGAGGGAAACGCTCCAACCAAGCCAAAATAAATGCAAGGTTGTCCTTTGCTGGATTTAAGTTGAATCCAAAAAATAAATAAATAGGATTTCATGAGAAGTAAAAAATAAATAAAATACAAATATAAGTTCAGTACTATACATATATGAGCAAGATAGAAAAGTTACCGGTGCTTCTGTCTCCGGTGTTCAAAAGATCCGAGGAAGTATTTGAATATGAAAAACCAGTTCCAGCAGGGGACTCAACGAATATTATATTAGCAACTGCAATTTAATAATTATGAGATTAACTTAGGCTCTATTTGGTGAGTGTTTTTTTAGTATTTGTTTATAAAATAAAAATTAATCATGTTTGGAGAATTTATTTATAAAATATCTCATTTACAAAAATAAATACCAATGCACATCTTAAGTTCAGAAAACAATGCAACATGGGCGGACGCCACCAATGGAAATAATGGAAAAGTTGTATTTACATTTGAAATGGACTGCACATATTACATTTAAAAATGAAACTCTACGGATTTGTATAAAAAGTGGGTTCCAAATTTTAAAAAAATTAATTATTTAATAATATATAATTCAATCATTATATATACAATAATCATTTCTTCTACAAATAATTTTCAATAAATTAGCAAAATTTATCTATCCAAACACATTTAATCATTTTATAAATATTTCTTTCTCATAACAAATCCAAAAAAGTATTGTTTTAAATAAAACCAAAAAATACTTCATCCAAACGAAGTCTGGATTAAATAGAAACTGTTCCTATAAGACTCGAAAAAGAAAAATGAGTTATAATATCGCCTGAAAATAATCACATAGAATATTATTATTGATATTCTATATATTTATTTTAAAGCACTTGGTGTTGCTTGGCCATGGAACATTTTTTTAATAAAAACATTAGATATGTTAATTAATTTGTTAAATGCTAAATAAATATGATATTTTACTGAAGTAAAAATGTCGTGCAGAAATACACATGCTGCATGTTATAGCAATGGATCTCTTATATAAATATGAGACGTAATTTTTTTATTAAAATTAAAATTAACACTAAATTACACTATCCATAGTTATCGCTAGTGTAAAATTATTATTTGTTTTTACCTCAAGTTTATTCTTATCTTTATCCTAACATAATTTTTTTCTCTTTTTAATCCCATTTTTCGCTTTCATTCTAACAATACAATCATAGACAATTTTTTTTAATTAATTAGTGATTTTGCATCGCTAATACTAAAAGATGAAGATTTCAATACAAACCCATAAAAGACTTTAAGACAGAAGAGGGAACTCATGTTAGAAAATCCTTAATTTTGAATATTTGGAAACGGAAAAAAGAACCTATGTTCGAAAAATGTTGATTTTGAGAAAGTGAAGATAATTTTGATAGATGAAACCACACAATGAATCTTCTAATGAAAAAGAAAAAATTTATGGCGGAAACAGCTGACTTCTAAGATTCGGGAGGATGGATTTTTTTTGAAAGCCTTAACGTTGATGTTAGTTAGTATAATTATTTGTTAATTTAACTTTAATAAAAAAAATATGTTACATTTATATATAGTAAAACAGAGAGTGAAACACGTAATATCACAAAAAAATACATTATATTTGTAAATAACATATAAGATAAAAGGGTAAAATAATATGGGCTGGCGCAATTTTAAATTTTATCACTTGGACATCCATATTGAAGGTGCTTTCGTTCTTTAGAAATTTAATTGAAGTAGAATTCAAATTATATGAATTGGATTTCAAAGAATGTCAATTTGTTTGCTCAGCAAAATAATTGAATTGACAAAGAATGCATTTATGATTCTAAATTCTTTTGTTTGGATGCATAATATTAACATAAAATTAGAATTAACTTTCAATTCATATTTGCACTCTATACATATGCTTCTAATTTTAATTAGATAGATTTCTCGATTGGCCTTTTAAAAAAAAATTCATTAATGAGATAAAGCACTAAAGTGATTAATTAGAAAGTGCTTTTAATACTCATGGCTGTTAATTAAGACTACTTTTATCAAAATAATAAGGCAGACTATACTATATAGCGTTAATTACATTTATCACCACTATGGTTTGGTGAAAATACCAAGCGAAACTTGTGGTTTAAAAAAATTACGATCACCCCCTGCCGTTAATATTGACTATCATAATTGATGAAACTACTAAAATGCCATCACTTATTTTGTAAAAAAAAACAAAAATAGATGAGTAAATATAAAATGACAATAAATACTTGTTTTCACTTTTAAGTGTTTGTTATAAATTATCAATTTCATATTCTTTATTATAAATTGGTTTATCAAGTTAATTAAACTTTAATCAAAAAATCATTTTGTATCTAATTTTAAATTTTGGAAGGAAAATAATTATTTTTATAGAAGAAAATAAATAATTTGATTAATTAAGAAAGAATATTTTGTTTTTGAGTTTTTTTTGTTTGTGTAAAAAAGAAAATTTTCTTTGCTTTTATTTTAATATTTAACATATATATTTAAATTAATTAAAACAATATAATGATTATAGATCAAATTTTAAGGGCATGTTAGCTAATGTACATATATATATATATATATATATATATTGGTGAAATTAACACATTATTAATTAGATGGGGTTTGGTAGAAGTGGTTGCTTTGTTAAACGTTTATTCAGTCAAGGAAGGTAATCGTAATTTTTTAAAATCACAAAGTTTGTTTAGTATTTTCACCAACCTCATGGATGGTAAATATAATGAACCCTACTATAAATATATATGAATAGTTTTTTGTTTTTAAAAACTAGTATTAATCATAGATGCATTGCAACTCTAACTTTGCAAGTCCAATTCTGTAGAATCTGAAAATGAAAATAGTTCGTTGGGGAGGAAATTGCAATATGAAGGTCTAATTTCAATGAACTAAACAGAACCTTAAAAAACTTTTTAGAAGCTTTTAAAACTTGTTTTTGAGCAGTCAATGCTGTGAATGTACAAGATATATAATATTACATTATCTCACTCTGATCCTAAATAAGTTTTCTTTAAGTGATTTTCAAATTTATTGAAGAAGATGTAAAATGACTAATAAACATATTCTCTCTTCTCTTATTCAATAATTATGGGCTGTCTTTTGATCTTTCTTCATTATTTTTATATATACAAACAAGAAGCAAGATAAAAAATTATCTAAATAAACGTAAAAACATAAATTTCATAAAATTATAAAATGTAATTCAAGACAACACTTATTTTGCAAAGAGAATCAAAATTTGTAATACACTTAATCAGGATGGGAGGAAAACAAATTACAATACAAGTTCAAAATAGTTCAATCGAATCCCAATTTTCGATATTAATATATTAAAAATTCAAAGAGAATTGTACCTTGGTTCCAAGCGTAAGGATTTAAATTAACTGATTTTCCATCTGCATTAGGATGAAATGGTCCAATTTCCTCTGCCTCCCCAAAAGCAACGGATGAGCACGCAGGTCCTAAATACACACTAAAAATTTTTAGAGCGAATTACAAAATACAGCACTGTATTTTACTGACTTCGAAAAGGCATTTTGAAGTGTATATTATTCTTTTTAGCCAAAAAAATAAGTATAGTAATGAATAATGATTCATTTTAAACGTATAATATTATATATTTTTTTGTCATTCGTTCACAATGTTCAAAACGTTCCAAATGAAATACTTGGAAATGATTTCTTTTTCACATTCCAACGACAGCCAGGAAATAAATGACAGTTTAATTGTCGTAAAAATTCACAAAAATAAACATAGTTGGTTATGTTAGGAGTTAAATTTAGACATGCATATACTTTGAAATTGAATAACAATGAATTCAAGATGGAACAAATGGGAGAACGAAAAAACTTGCTTTTTGCAGATAGAAATGATCACAAAGATGATAGAAAGATTATGCATGTTTATTGTTGTTTTAACGTTTTTTTCTTTATTTAACAGATTGAACAAATTTTAGGAAAAATGCAAAATTAATCTTCAATGTCTATCTAGGTTATTTAGTTCCTAGCATTTGTAATTAGTGGTAAAAATGGATAAGATATAAATTCTTTTACAAATTAACAATCTAATCGACTTTTCTCATTATAAAAAAACCATCTTTTTATTTTTTATTTTTGTCCTCCTAGAAAACTTGATTTTTATTTTTGTTTATTTTCACAATACACATTAATTTATTATTTTTTATATGATAATTATTATATTTAAAAATTAATAATTTTGTAATGTTTAATAAATTAATATTTATAATATTTCATATATAATTAATAAAATTTGAAAATTAGCAACTTCACTTTTCATTTTTACTATATATATTTTATAGACATGAAATTACTTAAACATAGTGTAAAACCACAAATAATTAAAACAAAATATCTCAAAATTTTTTGCTAAAAAATAAAATAAAATTCAATATATAATATTACTAGATGTTAATTCTCAAAATTACTATATTATTACCACAAATGTTCAATTAATGCATTTTGAAGTGCATGCATAAATCAACTTTTATGTATATGTATAATTAAAAATATGTTTAAAATTTATTGAATAGTCATAATATATAATCATAAAATTATCATTTTAAAAATAATATAGAATTAAAAAACTATAGTACTAAATTTTGTGTTGTGAATAGTGCTTGGTTGAAGCAATATAATGTGAATCCAACACTATATTTGGTATGTTGGTGTTGGGTTGTAGATGCTATGGGAAAGTTTTAGTGATAAATGATTGAAGTAACAAGTAGCTGCATGCTGTGAAAAGCTAAAAATGAATATTTAATTACACTTAACTGTTGTCATAATAAGGTGAATGTTTAGAGTTTTTTTTTTTTTTTTTTTTCATTTTGTGTTTATGAATGCAATCTTTGAAGCCATATTGCCAATGAATTTTCTGTCTCACAATTATATCTCACTTCCTTTTCAATGTTTCATCATCTAAAAAGTCAACATGGTGTTCATTCATTAAAATTGTATATTGATTTTGTATACATACTGATATTGTGGCATTTTATTTTTGACATACTCACACGTCAGATTTTAAGGGTATTAAAAAAAACTATTCTTATCTTATAGTATTTTTCGTGACTAAGAATAAGTGTTTTTCTTTATTTTATAAAAAAATTACGTGGTAGAGACTCCAAACACATATGATCAAAGATGTATGACTCTTAAGAAAAGTGATACCTATTACACATTTTCACGTAAATAATTATTCCTCTATTATTGCTATTGTGTGCATGGTATTAATAAATATTTGATTGGTGACATTAGATTCTATTTCCCGAGTCAAAATGCCACCTGTATCTTTTTGTAATTCTTATATGATGAGATCTTTTGTATAATATTATCTTCTCATATCATATTCAAAATTAAAAATACATGGTAGGGTTCAATCATATTTGGTTAGCTTCTATTAATTGTAAAGTAATTTTACTCTTTAGTTCTTATTTTTAGTAAAACTACATCGTTTTGAATATTAAACATAATAAAATTGGATAATCTTAGACTGAAAATTGGTCTCAATTCTTCGTATTGCAATTCTTCTAACATTTTATATCAATGTGTCACATGAATTTTATTAAACATATAAACTGCTAAGGACTATTATTAAGGACATGTTATACATAGACACGTATTTATAAAAAATGCTATATATATAATTAATTTCTTGGATTACCGGCATATTTAATACATAGACACGTATCAACTATTTAAATAATGAGATATGAAGTGAGACTGAATAGTTGGAACAGTAGAACAAAGATTCTTTCTTTCGTGTTTTTTTTTTTTTTTAAAGAAAAAATGGTAACCAAAATATAATGTATTTGAGATAGTGAGATAGAAAAGAAGAACCTCCACTGAGCCAAAGAGCAAGAGGTTTAGATTCAGGCTCCTCAAAAGCCAAAACGAACCAGTAGAAAAATGCCCTACCGGCCTTCTTATCAACTGTGACATAGCCAGAGTAATGTGCAAAGCTGACATTGAAATCTTGACCAGGCAGCTTGTGTACTTCATCTAGTTTTTGCTCTGTGATTGGATCTCCATAACAACTGGAAATTATAGTATGATGGTTAGAACAAGTGAGGAAAAATAAGAGAGTGCAAAGCAGAAATCCTCTATTCATTTGTGTCATCTTATTGAATTTACTTTAGCTGGATGTTTCTGTTTTTGCATATTATGGTGTTGAATTGCATGGTTTTTTGATTTATAGGGAAAAAGAATGATTGAACTAATTATGGATGGGGCCAGTAGTTGGTGAAGTGGAGCCATGCAAATTTAATTTAGTTGTTGGGACATCATTATAAATTTGCATGTTTGATTATGGTATCAGTGTATAATAATTTGATAGTTGATATCATGGAAAACCCAACCATATCAAGTTAGATAAGTTTTCAGTATTAATTATACATCTCGGAAACATATTTGATTCATTATTCTGGTTAAGTACAAATGAGTGTTGCAAATTGCAATGCATTTTTTTAGTTTGTACAATGAGACTCAATATGTGGAGAACATGTTAAGTCGTTGTTCTAATTAAATAGATATATGGATGCCTTGGTGTACTTTTTTGGGTTAATTAAAAAAAAAAACTTGTGACTATGGGTGTAATTGAGTAAAGAACGAGTACAACTCTAATGCTCCATAGGAGTGTGTGTCATACTTGTCATCAGTGCAAGTCACGACTTCTACCATTTAGTGTTCAGTCACTACGGGTTCCTCGGAGGTTAGTAGAATATCACCACCGTCATTAGACGTATAGTTATTAGTTGAAACTTGAAAGGGGATGAAAATCTACAGGGTGGATTGAGAATTTTGTGTCTTAAAGATTTGATTAGAATTTTTTTTTTAAATCTAGGGTAAATTACATAGATGGTTCTTTAACTTAGGGGTAATTTTGAATTTGTTCATCAATTTCAAAACTTTCTATTTTAGTTTCCTATCTTACATTTTGAATTATAAATCGTCCTCGGTTTATTTTTCTTCCATGTGTAGATATATTACGTCTCTCACGTGTGTGAAGCATGACAAATCGAAAGGTAAGATGAACCAATTTCGTTTATAATTTATTTATTTCATAATATGTTTTATTTATTTTATAATATGTTTTATTTATTTTATGGTTATTGTTTCTTACCTTCATTATTTTTATCATGTGTCATACACGAGAGACGTAATTTGTCTACACATAAACTAAAAATATATTGATGATGATTTAAAACTCAAAATGCAAGATAATGGACTAAAATGGAATGTTTTCGAGTTGATGAACAAATTAAAAATCAATTCCTAAATTAAGGGACAATTCATTTATAGATTATGTGCTTTTTTCCTCAAAACTAAAAATAATTAAAAAAGGGAGCAGAAAAGTAGAAGTAAATATGCCGAACTAGAATCTCAATAAAAAGGGAAATTCGAATGGCAAAATGATAGGTATTTTTTGGCAAATGAAACCTACACCACAGGAGATATCCATATCTTGATTGTTGAATATTTATTAGTTTGTAATAAAACAAGGTAATTGACATGAGGCAAAATGTCTGTTTATAATTGTCGAAATTCATTTCTTTGACTGTTATGATGAATTTCTTTATGAGCATTGTTGCCTCTTAATGTCTAAACATTGCTTGTAATGGTTGTAACGTTTATTGATCATAAAACTCTATTAAGAAGTGTTCTTGATCAGATTTTATAAGAATAAAAAGTTACAAGAAACAACTGCAAGAAATATTCTAACTTAAACATTCTACATTCTTGTACAAACAAGAAAAGAACTTGCTGCTTTGTTATTTGTGAATCTATTGTATTCTAAAAGAGATTGTCATCTTAAATCTGGTTAGCAAGATAGTGAAGGGCAATAAACTTTTCAACAAAAGTAATTACATGCCTTAGATTTTTCCTTTGTAAAATACATTCCCTCATTTGATCATTTGACTTTTATTTTCTTACTACTAAACTATTCTAGTTTTGTTGTTCCTTAGTTTGTGTAACTCTCAAACCTCCAACTAATTGACCATATCTTGGACCATAGTAATAAATGAGACGGTGAATCCTCGCTATATTAGATTGCAACATATCATGTGGGAAAACCCCAATATTTGCTGTAGAAACTTGTTCGAAAGTTATGGATGAGATTTCAAGAATGATTACTTATATAGAAATGTCTATGTTAAGGAAACGAGACCAGATCCTCTGTCCAATATTTATCCAATCCTATTCTGTCTAACGTTTAAAACTACGTAGTTTCATTAAAAGTAGTGACTAAATGCATAAATATCATTAAAATTATTTTATAATTATTAGACCCTAAATAAGACAATAGTGAACCCTACGAAGTAGTTTTAATTATGACAGAATAAGACAGACAAAATCTTGGACAGAAGATCCCGTGTCTAAGGAAGCATGTTGAAATCTTTACATGTGAATAGCGACAAAATTGGAGAAAGTCGTTTGGAGGTTTCAAAAGTTATATTTTAATTTTAGGGGAATAAGATTTTAATTTTCTTTAGAAATTAATTAATTTTTTTTAAATTTTTTAACAAAAATTAGTATTCCCTCTTATTCTTAATAACTGACATTTTAGCTTTTTCCCCACATATTAAGAAATAGGTAAAAATACTAAACAATCCTTAATTAATGCTGAGAAATTTGTTGAAAAATTTTATCTCTATTCTCTTTCAACAAGAGATAGTGGGTAAATTTTATAGAGATTGAAAAATTTTAATGATAAGGACGAGTTCCAAAATAGGGAAGTGTATGCTTGAAAAATTAGAGAAAACGTCACTTATTTTACATTAGAAAAAAGTTCTAAAACGTCAGTTATTGTAGATCAGAGGAAGTATAATTTTTCAAATCTTAGTGGCCGTAACTAATCGCCTCCAATATCCGCAAGTGCATGTGATTTTCATGTTTCACAAAACACCACTATTAATTTTTCACACCACTAGCCATTGGTATTAGATCAATGGTTAGGGAGTTAGTATCCCGACTTCAAAGTTTAGGGTTCGAATTCTTGAGAATGCATGTGAGGATATGTGTGTTAATTTTTTTTTCACTATTTATTGATGATAAGTTGGTTTTATACCAACTTATATGTGTTAAATCACTTAGCTTTTGTCTTGTGTTTTCATGCAAATGTGTGGTGTTATGTGTTATTTTGTGTGTTTATGTGGATTGTATCTTGATGTGCTAAAATGGTGAAAAAAGATTAAAAATGATGTTCAAATGAGTCAAGTGTGCATGTGAAGTTCAAGAATTGGAAAAGGATGGAAATTATGTTTTGAAGAAACCTAAATATATTAATAGGCTTGGATTAGGGTTTTGGGCAGATTCGTTGTCGAACTTCATTTGAGTATAACTCTTTCAATACTAATCCATTTTGTGAGATCTTTGGTGTTTTGGAAAACTCTTTGAGAGTACTTCATTTCTCATGTTTTAACTTTCTTCTAATTCTGTGTGCAAGTATGCGAAACGGGAGGCTCTTTATTATTGCTCTTTCAGGTTTACATTGTTGAGCTAGCTGCCACAGTTTGGTAGATTGATTATAACTTGAGCTACAGACCTTCCATGATGCTGATTCTTGAACCCATGGAAAACCAAGAGAAAGCTCTAAAACTTTTATGTTTACCACGAAGTCTGATTCAGAGCCGAAGACACACGAATTCTGCATAGAAGAAGGAAGTTTTGCTGAAGCAAGAAATTTGCCCACGACATGTCGTTGACAAACTTTGAGAACAAAAGTTTGGCCTACGACATGTCGTAGGCCAATCTTGGAAGGACGAAAATGGCCTACGACATGTCGTAGGCCATTCTTGAAGAGGAAAATTTGCTCCACGACATGTCGTAGGCTATTTAAGAGGAATGGAAGTTTGCTCCACGACATGTCGTAGGCTTAAAATAATGTTTTGCCATGCCTCAGTGTTTCGGTCATAACGCTCTCATATAACTCCGATTTGGATGATTCAAAAGGCTGTGGAAAGCTAAGAGCTTGGGCTACAACTTTCCTGCTTTAGGTTTTGCCCCGTTCACAATGCATCATGGCCAAAGTTTGGTTGGAAGGTGACGGTTTGTAAGTTTTCAGAATTTGAGAGGTAAAAAGTTCCAAGTATATATGCTTGTGTTTTCCTTGCATCCTTGAGTTGGATTTTATGCACTCATTTGTTGTTTATCTTTCAGAAATTGATGCCATAGGTTATGAACAATACTTTGCTCGTTGTGGCATATGTGCACACAAGTACCACACAACCTTGCCAACACCTTGCCAATACTTTGCCACAACCTTGGCAACACCTTGCTAACGCCTTGCCGCACACATGCACCAACCTTGCCGGACCTTGCCAAGCACCACGCCACACTTAGGCACCTCACTATGCCATGCCACACATTTGCACCTTGGCACACCACTCATGTTGCACAACGAACTTCACAAACCAAGGCACACAACTTGGCATAGGAAAGAACTAGGTAGCCAAGCACATGTCGTGGGCAAACTTTGAGGACAGAAGTTTGGCTTACGACATGTCGTAGGCCAATCTTGGAGGGGAAAAAAATGGCCTACGACATGTCGTAGGCCATTCTTGAAGGGAGAATTCTTGCCCACGACATGTTGTGGGCAAAGTTTGAGAGAAGACATTTTTGCCTACGACATGTCGTAGGCTTAACTTTTTGTGCTCAGATTTCGATCTCCATGATTTTGGCTAAGTATGGATTTTGTGTTTCCTTCTGCAGGAGACCCGAAGGCGTGGCATCTGGAGGCTCGAAGGCGTGACGCGTTAAGCGGGTGCAGGTGTTGGTGAGCGAAGGCGTGATCCGTCTAGCTTATGAAGGCGTGAAGCTACTGGGCAAAGAGTGGGCTGTGAGCTGAGCTTGGAGGCGTGAATTTCAGGAGCCTGAAGGCGCGATGACTCATTTGAAGGCGCACGTCCGGAAGCATGAAGGCGCTGGAATGCTGAACAAATTCTTCAACTTCGGATATTTTTTCACATCTTAGGCTAATTTTTAGTCTTTCTATTAAAGGACACTTTTGTAATAATGTAGATATTCTTAGTTAGCGTATTAGTTACATTTCTACTTCTCTATATATAGGAGATGTAGTTAGAATATGAGGAGACTTTGGGACCCCGGAGACTATTATTCATTCCATTAGTTAGGTTTTGATTTTGGTAACCAACTTTTGATCTAGAGAGAGCGGGAATAAATTTGAAGATCTACTTTCTCTCTCTAGTTTCTCTCTCTAGCATTTGAGCTCCATTTTCTATTCCGATCAAAGATTTGCTCCGATGATTGTAATTCTCATATCAATTACGGAAGCTCTTGGAAGAATTCAATTGGTAAACTCGTTCCATTTATTGAAAATGAATTGTTTCAAGTTCCAAATTGTTGATCGTGAATTGGTAATGGAGTTCTATGGCTAGATCTCTCATGTTCTAGAGTTTCAACCGGTTAAATGTATAATTAGACTATGCAATGCTATGCAATTGACATAATTTCTTAAGGATGAAATCATATGTGATTTTAATGATTGAATCTTGTCGAGTTTCATGAATTCACACTTTTATGGAATGAATTGAACTTTGATTGTGGTCGCCATGCTGAGTTGAGGTGAAATTTACCAATATCTGTGAGAATTGCATGAAATGAAGACTAAATATATGATGATTGAGTCTTCCACTTGCTTTGCTTGAATCATGATTTGAGATGCGGTCGCCATGCCGGTGGAGAATCATTGAGTTGTTAGGAAAAAGTGAGAAGAAACTTTCTAAAGTGAGCAAACACTCTAGGTCCTAGGTCAGGCCTCGCCATGGGATACCGTAGGAATTGCATGCTAGCTTTGATAACTTTGGAGAGTTGAGGCATTGCGGGTTGAATCCATTCCACTTAGGCCTCGCCATGGGAAAAGTGGAATACTAAAGAGTATAGAAAACACTGTGGTCGTCATTCTAAGTGTTAGCTAGCCTCCTGGGCAATAGAGATCTCCTCATTGTTTTACTTGTGTGTCAAGAGCATTGCAATCATGGTCTAATGTGCATTCAACTGGTGGAAATACTCTAGAGCATTCATTCTCTTCCTGTTCTTACAATTTATTTGTTGCACTTAATATTTTACTAGTTAGATTTCCTACTAGTTCTTTCGAGGCTTGATTTTACTTTAGTGACATAATTGTGCAAATCGAAATTCTTGAAACTTCCTTTTCCCTTTGGATACGATACCTATCTCACTGCTACTACAGTTAGTGAAAATAGGATAAATTGACGAGCCACGACACTCGGTATCAATTTTTGGCGCCGTTGCCGGGAAAAAGACATGGTTTTCTTGAATTTGGATTTGCTCTGTTTTGTTTTCTTTTCCTTTGTGTAGCTTAGTAGTTTTGTTCTGTTTCATTTGGTAAATTTTGTTGTTTTTCTTGTTTTTGTGTTTTGTTGTCTACTTTGGTTTATTTGTGGCAAGTGCAGGATATTAAACTTGACTGAAATTGAGTATTGCACACCACAAGTACCCAAGCATGTCTAGATGGTATGAGGGCTTCTCTCCACCACCATATGAAGAGCAATGGCAAAATCAAGCACAAAGCAACAACTCATATCATAGTGGAACACAAGGACTCTCTGTGGAATACATGTTTTCTCAACTTCTGGAAAAACTTGATAGAGGTCTACAAAAAGGAGAGCAATGGCACAACCAACAACAAAGCAAAGAGTGTTATCTCAGAGAAGAGGACAAAATGGAAAACATGTTGCCTCAAGTTTTGGAGAGAATTGATAAAAATGAAACAAGGTTCGCTCAACTGGAAGAAGAGCTTCAAGGGCGACAAGAAAGGTTTGATCGAATCAACGCTTTAATAAGCAACCTATGGGAACAAATTGAGACACCAATTTTAGATGCACAATACCACTCACAAGGTACACCTCTAATTTCTAGCGTACCACCTCCTGAGGACAATCATTTTGATATGTATGCTAATGTTGATTGTGGCTTAAAGTGTTTAAGGGAGGAGGAGTCTACATGTTTTGGGGATGATGTACATGGATGCTATGTTGCTGATTCTTTTGTGCATGAATATGTGAACTTTGATGTTGAGGATGATGACTTCTTTAGTGATCCTGATAGTGATGATTCTAGTGATCTAAGTTGCCATGTTACTAAGCTGGAAAGTGTGTCTAAAGAGGAAACTTGTATTAATTTCATGGAATTCAATGAGTCATATGATGTTGATTGCCTTTCTTTAGTTGTTTCTCCTCTTGATAGCTTTGTGAATTGCATAGAGTCACTTCTTGAGGATCAATGTGATATCATAAAGGAAGATAATATTGCATTTGTGAATAAGAGTGTTAACACATTGTTTGAAACTCTTGTTGAGGCACCAATTTTTGAAATGATCAATGAATCTAAGTGTCTAAATGGTGATTCACAAGAAGTGCAAAATGAAATACTCTTGTTAATTGATGATAATGCTTCCTGTGTTGTTAACAAAGAAGAGACTTTAGAAATTCCTCATGTTAGCCTAGATGATGAAGATGTGCAAATTTTTGATGACATAGCTAACATTGTGGAGAATTGCTTTGTTGATGAATCCATTTTTGAACTTACTGGTGGTTTTGAATTTACTGATGGTTTTGTTGAGACCATGGATATAGAACCCTTGGTTGAGCCTTGCATGATTGAAATGGTTAGTATAGTGGAAGAAGTAAATGATGTGTTTCCAATGGAAGAAGAAGTAAAAGAGGTGCCTACAATGGGGGAGCCTCAGTGGTTCAAAGTTAAATTTGTAGAGATTGCTTCCCATATGCTTGAGTTTAAGCACTTCTTTGGACATATTCTTCAAGTGCCTTACAGGAAGATAATGAGTTCTTATGAAATATCATTTTTCTGGTACAGAGAGGGTTATTCCGATTCTTGAAGAAGGAAGAAAGTTACATAAATAAAGTCTAGCTGGAGACTACAAAACCCAGAACTACTTCTTTCATTTTTACCTTTACTTCAGTTTTTGGTTCAATTAATTGTTATGTTATTTTGCATTTCTGCTTATACTCACCAAGGCCATTCATGTTATAGAGGCATGAACATGAAGGAAGTTGCAAGGGAATTATGTCATGCACATATGAGGCTAAGTGTGGGGGAGAGGAGTCATGAACCACTCCCGCAATGCACATAATCCTTTTGTCTTACTTTTCAAGCATGATTGTGCATGTGCCATCTAGTGTTCTTAGTTGTAAAATTTTACACCACCGTGGTTCTTAATCATGATGCGACACTTTGCTTGCATGCTTCCATATCATGTCTACTTTGCCACCAACATGTAGTGTACTTGGGTGAGCAATTTGTAATAAGCTTTGTTTCACCATGTGCAAGGATTCTTCATGCAATTAAGAACTTCAAACAAGGACACTATACCAAGCAAGCATTGGATTTCATGACATATCAATACCAGGGGGTTCCTAAACCTATCTTTACTTTACATTGAGGACAATGTAAGTTTTAAGTATGGGGGAGGGAATGTTTGCTATGATTTGTGTCTTTTGGACCTGATATGCTTACTTTTTGTTATGGAAATTTCTTTTGTGCTATGTGATGCAAAGTATGTTACTTTTAAGTTTTGCTGTGTTATTTTGAGTTTTTGCATATTATACTTGGTATATGTTGTGTTTTTCATTTTTTGTGCAAATTTTCATTTTGAATGTTTTTGGTGAAATTTTTGAACTTTGTGAATAAGTGATGGCTTTGGTGAGCACGAGTTGTGTTGTGTGTCAATGGAATATGGTGTTAGTGTTGGTGTGTGTTGAGGAGGGTGACAAAAGTTTGAGTGTGTGGACTATAAAGTTAATATCACACATGTATTTGAAACTTTGTTCTTAGTTCACTTTGGCTTATACCAAGTTCATCAACTTTACTCTTTTTGAGCTTGCATGTGAAAATTTTTTGTTTCTGGTCCTAAGTTTGAGGAAATTGGTACATTTTGCTGGCTAAAGCCCGATGTTAAGGTAAGATAGATATGTCATGCAAAACTAAATGACACAGGAGGTATGTGTATGGAAGCTTACTCTTCTTGCTATGCATTCGTCTGGATGTTTCCATAATTCGTGCATGTTTAGTCAACTTGAAACCCTTATGAACATGTGCATGCATAAGAGAGGATATGGAAGAAAAAGCCTTTGGCATCTGGGATGAAAAAGCCACAAGAACCTGGCAAATGATTAAAGGGAAAAAACAGCCAAAATACCCAGGCAAATAGTACCAATGAGTATCATGAAAGCACTAATGTGCTTAATAAGGGCAATGTCCCATAGAGCTGTGTGCGCGTAGGATACCATGGATCTTATTACTGCATGTTCATGAGTGTGGCTAAGGAGATAGGCTTGTATTGAATGAGTGAGACAACTAGATGGTGTATAGCAAGGGAATAGACGAAGTGCATGTTCCTCAGCACACACTTGCACGCGTGGCATGTTGGTCTTTATTCATTGTGCATTAGTTGATAATTTGTGCTGAAATCTGAAGGCTTGGTGCCAGAAACCGAGGAATGAATTTTTGTGTGGAAAAATGTTTTGATGAACTTGGATGTGGCCATTGTGGATGAACGAACAATGTGTTTGTATACGGGTGATGAGAATGAATTTTGAATGAAAAAGTTGCTTGGGGACAAGATAATATGAGAATTGAGTTGAAATGGATAAGAAAGATGTTTTCAAAGTATGGTGTGAAGGTGTGGTATGATGTTGTGTGGAGTTTAAATGAAATTTTGAGTCTTTGCTTGAGGACAAACAAAAGTTCAAGTGTGGGGGAATTTGATAAGTTGGTTTTATACCAACTTATATGTGTTAAATCACTTAGCTTTTGTCTTGTGTTTTCATGCAAATGCGTGGTGTTATGTGTTATTTTGTGTGTTTATGTGGATTGTATCTTGATGTGCTAAAATGGTGAAAAAAGATTAAAAATGATGTTCAAATGAGTCAAGTGTGCATATGAAGTTCAAGAATTGGAAAAGGATGGAAATTATGTTTTGAAGAAACCTAAATATGTTAATAGGCTTGGATTAGGGTTTTGGGCAGATTCGTTGTCGAACTTCATTTGAGTATAACTCTTTCAATACTAATCCATTTGGTGAGATCTTTGGTGTTTTGGAAAGTTCTTTGAGAGTACTTCATTTCTCATGTTTTAACTTTCTTCTAATTCAGTGTTCAAGTATGCAAACCAGGAGGCTCTTTATTATTGCTCTTTCAGGTTTACATTGTTGAGCTAGCTGCCACAGTTTGGTAGATTGATTATAACTTGAGCTACAGACCTTCCATGATGCTGATTCTTGAACCCATGGAAAGCCAAGAGAAAGCTCTAAAACTTTTATGTTTACCACGAAGTCTGATTCAGAGCCGAACACACACGAATTCTGCATAGAAGAAGGAAGTGTTGCTGAAGCAAGAAATTTGCCCACGACATGTCGTGGACAAACTTTGAGAACAAAAGTTTGGCCTACGACTTGTCGTAGGCCAATCTTGGAAGGACGCAAAATGGCCTACGACATGTCGTAGGCCATTCTTGAAGAGGAAAATTTGCTCCACGACATGTCGTAGGCTATTTAAGAGGAATGGAAGTTTGCTCCACGACATGTCGTAGGCTTAAAATCCAGTTTTGCCACGCCTCAGTGTTTTGGTCATAACTCTCTCATATTAACTCCGATTTGGATGATTCAAAAGGCTGTGGAAAGCTACGACCTTGGGCTACAACTTTCCGGCTTTAGGTTTTGCCCAGTTCACAATGCATCATGGCCAAAGTTTGGTTGGAAGGTGACGGTTTGTAAGTTTTCAGAATTTGAGAGGTAAAAAGTTCCAAGTATATATGCTTGTGTTTTCCTTGCATCCTTGAGTTGGATTTTATGCACTCATTTGTTGTTTATCTTTCAGAAATTGATGCCATAGGTTATGAACAATACTTTG
This sequence comes from Ophiorrhiza pumila, assembly GCA_016586305.1. Lineage (NCBI taxonomy): Eukaryota > Viridiplantae > Streptophyta > Magnoliopsida > Gentianales > Rubiaceae > Ophiorrhiza > Ophiorrhiza pumila. The sequence goes on from BLIW01000011.1 coordinate 17,352,473, forward strand.
CCCGTTGTGGCATATGTACACACAAGTACCACACAACCTTGCCAACACCTTGCCAATACTTTGCCACAACCTTGGCAACACCTTGCTAACACCTTGCCGCACACATGCACCAACCTTGCCATTCCTTGCCGGACCTTGCCAAGCCCCACGCCACACTTAGGCACCTCACTATGCTATGCCACACATTTGCACCTTGGCACACCACTCATGTTGCACAACGAACTTCACAAACTAAGGCACACAACTTGGCATAGGAAAGAACTAGGTAGCCAAGCACATTTTGCCCACGACATGTCGTGGGTAAACTTTGAGAACAGAAGTTTGGCTTACGACATGTCGTAGGCCAATCTTGGAGGGGAAAAAAATGGCCTACGACATTCTTGAAGGGAGAATTCTTACCCACGACATGTCGTGGGCAAAGTTTGAGAGAAGACATTTTTGCCTACGACATGTCGTAGGCTTAACTTTTTGTGCTCAGATTTCGATCTCCATGATTTTGGCTAAGTATGGATTTTGTGTTTCCTTCTGCAGGAGACCCGAAGGCGTGGCATCTGGATGCTCGAAGGTGTGACGCGTTAAGCGGGTGCAGGTGTCGGTGAGCGAAGGCGTGATCCGTTTAGCTTATGAAGGCGTGAAGCTACTGGGCAAAGAGTGGGCTGTGAGCTGAGCTTGGAGGCGTGAATTTCAGGAGCCTGAAGGTGACTCATTTGAAGGCGCACGTCCGGAAGCATGAAGGCGCTGGAATGCTGAACAAATTCTTCAACTTCGGATTTTTTTTCACATCTTAGGCTAATTTTTGGTCTTTCTATTAAAGGACACTTTTGTAATAATGTAGATATTCTTAGTTAGCGTATTAGTTACATTTCTACTTCTCTATATATAGGAGATGTAGTTAGAATATGAGGAGACTTTGGGACCCCGGAGACTATTATTCATTCCATTAGTTAGGTTTTGATTTTGGTAACCAACTTTTGATCTAGAGAGAGCGGGAATAAATTTGAAGATCTACTTTCTCTCTCTAGTTTCTCTCTCTAGCATTTGAGCTCCATTTTCTATTCCGATCAAAGATTTGCTCCGATGATTGTAATTCTCATATCAATTAAGGAAGCTCTTGGAAGAATTCAATTGGTAAACTCTTTCCATTTATTGAAAATGAATTGTTTCAAGTTCCAAATTGTTGATCGTGAATTGGTAAGGGAATTCTATGGCTAGATCTCTCATGTTCTAGAGTTTCAACCAGTTAAATGTATAATTAGACTATGCAATGCTATGCAATTGACATAATTTCTTAAGGATGAAATCATATGTGATTTTAATGATTGAATCTTATCGAGTTTCATGAATTCACACTTTTATGGAATGAATTGAACTTTGATTGTGCTGAATAACTTTTATCGAGTTTCATATGTTATTCTCGAAAAACTTTTTCCTTCTGCTGAATAAAAATAAAAATAATGAGATTACTACCTATTTTGGATCTTTGTAACATTACATGTTTCAATCTATGTTTCACTTTATAAATATAAGTCACGTATATTTTACTAAAATGGTATCAAGTGATTAGTGAACTCTAAAGAATATGTATTAAATATACGTAATTTTTATTTATAAATTGAAATAGAGATTAAAACAGACAATGTAATAGAAGATCCATTGGGGATTAGTGCCACTTGAAAATTATGCAATCGGAAAAAAATTGAAAAAGCATAAATTTGTGGATTTTCTTTTTTGTCTATTGAGTTATTTAAAATTAACAAAAGTGGAATGTGAAGAGCAAATCGCAAAGTCCTAAAATAATTGCCTTTTCATAAATATACATTAATTTGAAGTAAATATTTCACTAAGCAGAAAAAACAAAAGTAATGAATCTCTTGAATTACAATATTCTTGAGTTTTAAGTATTTTCAAGATTATTGATTCTGTGTCATTTTTGAAAGACAAAATTGGGGAAATAACATAATAAAAATCCTCTACTGGCTAATGAGAATGAAAATTGAGGCTGCAGCGTCCGTGATTGCTATCAATTCATTACCAACCCAAACATTATCGACAAATTCAATACAAACAGTGGTCACTCTTTTGAAGTGTCAATTTCGGTGTGGCACTCCCTTTTACAATAATGAATCACTGGAACCGTTGGAAATTTCTCTTGCTGTCACCCTCTTGAAATCTTAAGAAGATAAGGGATTGATAGATGTGGACAACTCACCTAAGAATTTATAAGATTTTAATATATATATATATATATATATACAATTATTTATCTATATTTATTAATTATTTAATTTTCATTCCAATATAATGCATAACATTAATTGGACTTTATTTATAGTGATGCGTAAGTGGATTTTAGTAACTGTGGATCCCTCAATATATAATCCGTTAGCTTAAAACATTATTGGTTAAATAATTTGGAAAAATAAAACACAAAGATAAAAGAATAATTTTGTTAGTATTAGAGTAAATATTTTTTTTTTTAGTATTAGAGTAAATAGATGGTTAATAGTTACGAATTTATTAACTGAATTGATCATTGATCATTAATATTAAAAAAGTAGATGTTCAATTTTCACATGATACTATATTATGAATAAGGAGTCACGATACATACAATATTTTGCTATTCATTATTAATCATCTAATACTTTCTAATTACTATCATAGTAACATTGAGTTAGCTGATTCTATAATTTCTTTTCAAGAGTACCTTATTTATAAGTTGGCTAGTTTTTTGGTATTTGTATGGCCTGCGTTATATAGGTTACTCACTTGTAGGTGTCAAATTTGTGGATAGTGTCATGATCTTAGTTTTCGTTATCGGAATCCAATTGCCTCCAATTCCGATTTGATTTTGATCTTTGTTTCAATTTCGATTCTAATTTCGAATTTATTTTCAATTTGGATACAGATTGTATGTTTGATTCTATATTTTTATTTTTCAATGAATCTTCTGTTATATTTTATTTTATGGATACACGCCACGTATGTTTAACACTTGGACTATGTTTGAATTGAGGGAAAGGGAGGGAGAGGAAAGGAAAGGAAACGAGTGGAAAAGAAAAAAAAGTAGAGTAAAGGAAAATGGTTTTCTTCCAACTTGTTTGGATAAATTGGGAAAGAAAGGGAATGATATACTAATATATATATATATATATATATATATATAATTTAGGAAAAAAGAAAGAAAATCATAGAATCAATAAAATAAAAAATATATAGACATAACAATCAAATAAAATATATTTATTTTAGATAAAATTGTTATTTTTGTGTGAAAAATCTAAAGTTATTATTTATGAATAGCTTTGATGATGTTTTATAGTATGATATTGTATATCTATATCTTTATATAGGATGATGATTGAAATAAAAATAAAATAATTTCTCTATTATGGATAAATTATTCTAGAGTTTAGATATTTTTGTAGCATAAATTTGGTAGTTCAAAGTTCATTAAAATTAAAAATATTGAGATTAGTAAAATTTTATAAATTAAATCAAATTTTAATAGAGTATAGCTATATTATTATTTTTATGGGTGACTATAATTTTTAAAAGATTGAAACTCTAATTTATCATAAAATAATAATTTGATAATCTTGTAATGAATTAGAAGTTAATAAAGTTTTAGATATTAAATAAAATTCTAATAAATATAGATAGTAATATCAACTGTATTAGGATTGAAAGTTTTTCTCCAACTATTATAACATTTGTTTATCTTATAAGTTTTGAATGATAGTGTATGTTATAATTTTTAAATCAAAGTTTCCTTCCGTTTCCACCCAATTTTGGACGTAAAGAGATATGGACTAAACTAAGTATATCTAATCCCTTCCAATCCCTCCCTTTCCTTTACTTTCCCTCCCTAAAAAAAATATCCAAACACAAATTCTAATGCATCATTTTCCTTTCCTTTCCTTTCCCTCCTTTTCCTTCAATCCAAACATAGCCTTATTTCTTAAGATTCACTAATTACTTTAGGGTTTTAGTATCACACATGGCGTTTATCTATAAAATGATACAAAGAATGAAATAAGGAATGAAGCAGAAAATACAAAGTCTTTTTATTTTGTCTTTTTAGAAATTAAGTTATTTATTTAGGAGTTTTAAACTTTTAAATAAAAAATTTATAAGTTAGAAATTAATAAATGAAGAATGCTAAATTTTTATTTATTAACTTAGATAAAAAAATTATAAGTTAGGAATTTTAAATAATTTTTTTATAGATTAAAAATTAATAAATAAAAAATACTAAATTTTATTCATGAATTGTATATCAATAATTATATAACAATGACATTTACACAAAAAAGATATAAATATCAAAATTATAATACTTGAAAAAATAAAATAAAATAAAATCAAATTTAAATAATCTAAAATAATTGAAATATGTACAAAGATGTCAATTGTTTTTCTAATTTTTAATGAACTAATAGTCATCATCATCATTATTGTCTTACTCCTTAGGACTAGTGATAGGTCAACTAGCATTGTTGGTAAAGGTTGGATCAAAATTCTCCTCTAATAAGTTGCTTTTTAAGAGTGATTTTAAACCAATCACCCACTAAAGATGGAATCTTTTAGAATTCTGTTACGTAAATTATTAATATATTAAGTGAAAGTGGATACTATCGATATAATATAGAAAATTAATTGCAAGTGTCGTCCTTTGAAACTAAAAGTTTACAATAGAAATTAAATAACTCTAATAATAATTGAATTACCTAAAATTTAGAATATTTTATTTAAAATTAGCAATTTGATTATCTAGAACAAAACTTAAATTAACTTAAAAACACAAGACTTACACAAAGCAAAGACTTAATAAAAATAAAACGTACCTAGAATTTTTATTTGCGTGGATAATTCCTATTTAATAAATTTAATTCACTATCTAATAAATTAATTCTATGCCACCAACAAATTCACTAATTTAATTTCAAACACCTCTCGAGTTCAAGAAAATCTATCGAACTTAGAAGGCTTGTTTGGTTGGTGGGAAAGTAATGTGTTTTGGGAATATGATTTCTTAGATTTTGATTCAGAGAAAAATGAATCAGCAACTTCTCTTTCCTATATTTGGATAAATCATGGAATGTTAAGAGAAAAATTAATTAAAATTCATGTTTTAATATTTCATTTAAATTAATCAACCAAAAAATGCAATGCATTTTTGGTTCAATTGTAAAAAAGTATATATTTGTGATATATACAGGGTTATATAACAAAATTATTTTCTAATTATTCTTTAAAAATTTTCATTTATGTGTAATAAATAATTATTATCCAGCAAAATATAAAATACTTGTAAAATTATAATGTCAAAAATAAGTATTATTACAAAATTTATGTGTTATAACAAACAAATAAATAAAAATAAATCAAAATGCTAAAAAATGTAAACTACATATTTAATGCTATATTGTCATTATTATATAAATCACATTTATAAATTTTTTAAAATTAATGTTGTCTATTTTTATTTCTTAAAAGTGATTTATTTCCATAATAATTTTTTTTTTAAATCAATGCTGTTTGTTTATTTAAATTTTTTTATATTTTAAAGTGGGTTAGTTTTACAATGAAAGTTTATTTTTTTTTTATTTTAAACAAAGAACTTTATATACATACTAGGCAAAAGCGGTGTCGGACTTACCCAGCAACACCGTTACAAAATAAAAAGCAATAAATGTGGAGTACTACTCCATTACATTGTGTATTTGTTCCTAAAGATTGGAAAGAAGAAAGATTTATTCTAGGATTCCTGGAATATAGCTTTCTATTTCCATTACATACAATTCTATTAGGTGTACAAAATAGGTGAATTATATATAATGATTAGGGAGATCGGGCCAGCAACCCAAAAGCGATAAAAGTCCATAGCCTACTGCCCAACTTGTATCCTTCAATAGAGTAACATCATGTTGGGCTGCAAAGTCTTCAGCCCATTTTCTATCCTACTATTCTTCAGCCCAAAATACCCCAAAATTATCAAAAGCCCAACAACCCATCTGTCTTAGGGACAAATAATCGAATACCTTGAGGACAACCTCCCTTCATCACACTCAGCAATCAGTAAAAGCCTAGCAAAGCAGGGATTTTTGGGCAACATTTCCCACGTTTCCTCACCAAACAGTGTGCCCAAGCAAATCCCAAATCAGTATGCATATTATCAATTACATCCCACAGGCTCTCAACAATGTCGGGTGCTCCATAATCAACAAACCAACGACAAAATAAGGGGACTAACCAGCAGGATTATGAGATGAACAAAATGTAGCACTAGTCAAACAAGGCAATCAGTTTTACAATGAAAGTTTGAGGAACAAATATGTAAAATTATAATTAGCAAGAACTAAGTTTATAGTAAAAATTATTATGTTATTTAATTAAAGTTCAATAAGGTTGAATTATTTATTCATGTGGGTTGTATCATAAGGAATAAGATTGTATTAATAAATATTTAATGAAAGATGACTTACTTTCCTAAAGTAAGTAATCAGAATACCAACTTGGAACAAAGATTAAGAATCCAGAAATTTTATACTAACTTTACTGGAGAGCAGGATTCTTTTTACTCCCCCAAAAGTCAAAAAATGAACCAAACACTAGAATCTAAAAATCAGGAAAAATATTACTTTCCAACCCTAGATTCCTGTCAACCAAACGAGAGCCCAGAGTGTGCTTGGTTAGTGGGTTTGGAAAAGAGGTAAGGATATGAAAAAAGAAAATGGTGCTTGGTAAGATATAATAATTGCCTTAAGAACATTTTCATATATCACTATTGGAGAATATTCCATACCCCTCTATTTTAGAATGAATGAATGTGATTACTTAGTAAAATGAAAAAAGAGAATTAATTTTTCCTTCTAATTCTCTCATTTTTCACTCAAGCAATAAGAGATGTTACTTATCCCAATCCACAAAAATAACTCCTTACTTTCACTTAAGCAATAATATAGGTTTTTCATCCCAATCCACACACATAACTTCTCTTGACATTTGCTACATCACAAATACAAATTCAATCTATTGCAATATGTAGGATAAATTAAGGAACTTCTTAATTAGAGTTGCAATTAAAAGGATACAAAATTTACTATGATCCTTAAACTATCAAGAACATTGACTTGAACGTTTTACATTTAAAAACAAATTGTCATAAAGTATAACATCAAAACATAACTTTTTTGTCATAAATTATAACATCATTTAAACATAATTAAAAGTTATAATAACTTTCAAATTGTAATGAAAAAACGAAAAGTCTAATAATTTTAATTTCTAAAAATTGAGCAAACCAACCATTAATAGTAACTATTCCATCTCTCTAACCAAGCAATATTAATATAATCATTATCCCCATTTTCATTCTCCACTTCTATCATTATCATTTCTATTGCCATTTCTCTTACTTAACTAGGTACAACCTTAGTCCCATAGGATTCTTATCAAATCACTTTGGATTTTCTGTTTCATTCCCCTTTTCATCCTCTATTTCATTATATATATATATATATATATATATATGTCATGCATACTTAATTAAAACCATATCAAGAGATTAATAAACCCTAAGATATAAGTGTTAAATACACGTGGCGTGTATCCATAAAATAAATATTGAAATATAAGATCCAACGGGTATAAAATTAAACTACACAACATCTAAAAGTTAGTCAGACAATAATTACAAACATTAAGAACAAATTAATTAACAAGGCATAAATTGAAATAAATTATTTAAAAAGTTAAACCATAAATTATTAACTCAAAATGATTCCAATACATCTAAATCCTATGTTCTCAAAATTTGAACATAACTAAAAATAAAACACCAACACAATTTATAAAGAAAAATATTATATTAATAAGGATAACAATAACAAACAGTTATTTTTGAGGATCTAGAAGCTGAGACCAGATCATCTCTCTAATATTATCTTGTTATATTCTGTCTAAAATTCAAAATGATGTAGTTTCAGTAAAACTAGAAATTAAAAGCATAAATATTACTAAAATTACTTTATAATTAATAAACCATAACCAAGAAATGAGTGAACCCTATCACGTAATTTTAATCTAAGATAGAATAAGGCAGGATAATATTGGAAAGAGGATTCTATCGCCTAGAAGCCTCTCTAGTATCCTCATCCTTACACGAACATATGAATCCTTATTTCGATAAAAGAACTAGATTTTACAAAATTACAAATTTTATACCGTAATCCCAACGTAAATCCCCCAAAATATCCTCTATAGACCTCCAAAACCCTAGTAAGTAGTAGAATATGATTACAAAAGAAACAAGGAAAAACAAAGAAAAATGATTTTTTAAAAAATTTCCCATGGTTCCACAATGCGCCACAATAAAGCCATATTTTGAGGCTTTTGGCGTTATAGTCCATTGGCCCTAGACATGACCACAGTTCACGAACCATCGGTTCACAGTTCTACAAAGGGTGGAACCTGGACCAGCCCTTGGAGTCACAGTTACGGTTACAGTTCGTGAACTGCCGATTCACGATTTGGTCACGGTTACGGTTTTGGTTCCATCCCAGTTCCGGTTTCGCCCCAGTTTTGATTCTGATTCTGGTTCCAGTTTTGGTTCTGGTTCCGGTTCTGGTTTTGGTACGGTTTTCTCACGGTTCGACTTAAAAAAAAAATATGAAGTGTGATATACTTTACAAATTTACAAGATGAAAAAAAGAAGTTTTGTATAATTTAAAATGTGAAAAATAAGAGAAGTTTGATATAATTTACAAATTTACAAATGTACAATGTGAAAAAAAAGAAGTTTGGTATAATTTACAATGTGAAAAATAAGAGAAGTTTGATATAATTCACAAATTTACAAGGTGAAAAAAAAGAAATTTGGTATAATTTACAATGTGAAAAATAAGAGAAGTTTGATATAATTCACAAATTTACAAATCTACAAGGTGAAAAAAAAGAAGTTTGGTATAATTTACAATGTGAAAAAATAAGAGAAGTTTGATAAATTCACAAATTTACAAATTTACAAGGTGAAACAAAAAGAAATTCGATATAATTTACAATGTGAAAAATAAGAGAAGTTTGATATAATTCACAAATTTAAAAATTTACAAGATGAAAAAAAAATAAGTTTTGTATAATTTACAATGTGAAAAATAAGAGAAGTTTGATATAATTCACAAATTTACAAATTTACAATATGAAAAGTAACAAGTTTGATACAATACGTACAAGTTTACAAGTTTGATATAAATGAAAAAATACCTCATTTTATTATTGAAATATAAAATTTTGGCCTAAATATCGAATTTCGAGTTGGCCATTTACATATATGAATAATGAATCATGATACAACATTTACTAAAAATAAAAATTTTCAATCATAAAAGTAATTTGAGTACAAGTTAATTGACCTAAATTTTAATCATCTAACTCTTCAATATCATCATCGGGATTGGGATGGACAAAATCCTTGAAATAGGAAACTCCGGTTGAAGATTCGGTACTAAAATTGCTCATTTCGAAAATGTCGGTGTCGTAATCTAAATCAATGTCATCTGTCTTGTCCATTTCTTGTGCTTTCAAAAATGCCTTGTGCAAATCATCCACTAATGCTTGGATTTCTAATGATCTTGGTAATAATCGGGGCCGGTGCTCGTCTAAAATGATTCCTCCCGCACTAAAAGTTTGCTCCACCGCTACGGTTGATGCCAGAATTGCGAGAATATGTGTTGCGATAATAGCAAGGATTGGATAATCCTTCTCCTTTCCCTTCCACCATTCTAACACGTACCACTCGTGAAAATCCTTATCTTCATCACAAACCTCAAAAGTAGTTGTTAAATATCTATCAAGTTCCGTATCACTACCGGATCTTGGTTTTTTGTGTGAAGAATATATAGATTTACCAAGTTTACGTGGTGCTATAGAAAACATTGATGGAGTACTAGTATTTTGATGTGATGCACTACTAGTAGAACCATCAATATTAGATCCGGTATTAATAGGAACTTGACTACCATATTAAGAATGAAATTCATTAAATAAATCACGAAGAAGAAATTTTACTTCTCCTATAATCTCCTAAGTATCTTGAGGTTTATAACTTGCATTGTCAGAAAAAAATAAATCTACACAACTATTATATGCAGTAATATATTCTTCTAAAATATTAATTTTTTGACGTGGATAAAAAACATAAGCAATTAAATATTTAGGTAGAATTTTTATGTAATAGTTAAGCTATTTTATTAACATACCATATATAGGTGATAAAACAGCCATCTTTAAATTGTTGTAATATACCAACAACATCACATGCAATGTGAATAAATAGATGAGAAGTACGATAATAAACACCAGATAAAATTTCAGTAGCATCTTTAAATATCTTTAAAAGTTGTAATAATTTACAACAAATTTCCCACATATTAGGATGCAAAGAAATATTATCTACATGATTTTGCATAAAAAAGTACATAACAAAGTACTATATTGTGTAGATGCATTCAATAATTTATAAGTTGAATTCCACCTATTAGGAACATCTTTACTAAATCTTTTTGGTTTGCGTCCATTTTCCATACAAAAGTTTACCCATAGTTTCATTAAATTTGGACGGATCCATAAAAGACTAATTGCCTCTTTAATAGGCGTAATATACGTATTTAGTATTTTTAAACCATCTTGTACTGCTAAATTTAATATGTGGCATGCACACCTAATATGAAAAAATTTTCCACCTATTATAGGTTGACAAAGAGTTATTAATTGACTAATTGAAGCCGTATTAGCCGAAGCATTATCAAAACCAATTGATATTTTTTTTCTAGATAAACCATATTCATCTAAAATAATATTCAACAAATTAGATATATTATTTGCGGTATGTCTTGCTTCAAAATGATGAAAAACAATAATTCTTTTTTGTATTTTCTAATCACTATCAACCCAATGACAAGTTACTACTATATAAGAATACATTTCCCATAAATCACTCTAAATATCGAAAATATAGAAACAATACCATTTAATTTTGAAAAAGTTTCAATTAAAATTTGTTTTTCACCTTTATAAATTTTCTTTAATTCTCTTGTTATTGATGTTCTAAGCATTCTTTTAGCTTGTGGATTTAATGCATTTTGACAATAATAAGTAAATCCTACTTTTTCACCAAAACCAAATGATAAATGTTATATGGCGCTATCATTTTAGCTAATTCTTTTCTATTTTTTTATCTAAATATTTAAAAGGAGGAGTAGTAGAGGGAACAAACCCGGATAATTGCGATTGGTTAGTGGAAAGGCCGATTTCATGTGGATGTTTTTCCTTCAAATGTCGTGCCAAAGTTCCATAGCCCGATCCTTTCTTGAAAGCATATAATTTATTTCCAGAACAATAATTACATTTTGCCTTGATTGGTTATTGGTTGGAATCTAATATCTTTGTGTAATGCTTCTTGAACATATCCAATTTTAGCATTTCTTCAACGTTGGGGCTTTCGGTTTCTCCACCACCACTAAAACTTTGCTCACTTTGGTTTGCACCAAATTGTAAGCTACCAGCAATATCTCTATTAAAACTATCAATTTTATAGTAAATTAAAATTAAGTAATTGAATAAATATAAATAATTAGATAAATAAAATTATAACTTTATAAGTCTATAATAAAAGTATTTAAATAAATTAAAATAATTAAAATAATAAAAACAATTAATGAGGATTCAATATTTAATAAAATAAATAATTTTAAAAAATAATTAGGTAAAAATTTGAATAAAATAAAACAATTTAAAGTAAAGAATTGAATTTTGAATATAATGAATTAATGAGTAAAAATAATTTAATAATAACAAAAAAGTAGATAATATAAATGATAATTGAGTATTGAGAGAATTGGGAGAATTGAGAGAATTGAGATTGAGAGAATAGAATGGTGTGAAAATTGATTTAGAAATTTTAGATATTTATAGAAGAAAAAAAGTAGCAACATGAAACAACTGCCACAAGCCCACACAGCCGTTGGCTTTTAACGGCCTAATTTATGACCGTTGGATTGCCAACAGTCATTTCATAAATGGATGGCCGTTGGATGCAACGGCCATCTCACCCTTTTTAATTTTTTTAATTTTTTTTTTCAATGAACCAGCGGTTAACCACCAACGGCTAGTTAATCCTGACCGTGTATTTTTTTTTTAAAACCGACGGTTTTGAACCGTCGGTTTGCGGTTCACAGAAGTGTGAACGAGAACCGGCCCGCTTGGGCAAGTTCCGGTTCACGGTTTGGGACCGGAATGGGCCTGTTCCGATTTCGGGCCCAACCCGTCAAGTCGGTTCCGGGCCGGTTTCGGTTAAAACTGGAACCGGGGTCATGACTAATTGGCCCCAGTAATTACGTTCTTTTTTTAAAACTTTTTTCTTTCCTTTTTTTCTTAAAATCTCGTTTCTCAATCAATTTGAATTCTAATCAATCTCAAATTGTTCTTTTGGTTCAAATTCTTTATATATTATTTGAGGGCAGTGGACCGAAGTGAATCCTCTGTAACAGAGCCTTCATGCACTACAAACGGAACATGTGTCCTAGCAAATGTGGTGTCTTTTAATGAAAAATAAAACGAAAATTATCACTGAGTTTAAAAGCTAACATTAGCAGCACGTAAAAAATAAAAATACCGTCTTTTACTTTAACGATACCATCTTCTTCTAATTTGAAAATCTTGCAGTTAACTTGTTTCTCAGCACATTGAATACAACTTTCGATCATTAGCAAATACCCTAAACTCTCTCCAAAAGTAATTCTCTGGGCATATCTCCATGGTATGTAATTTGATCTTTTTGGATTTTAGTAATTCACTTAGAATGTTTAATCCTTATTAATTTGCTTATAGTTATGATTGGAAAGTTTTTAATTTATTTTTCTCGCATTGCACCCGTGCCAATGGTTTCGTTTTAGTTTTTCTTTTTTTCCCATTTTTCTTAATTTTGTCATTTAACTCTAATTCTTAATACTTATACATTGACACGAAGTTGTGATTTTAAATAATTTTAAGTGTTTTAAATATTGCAATTGTTATGAAGAGGTATTAGGACTCTATTATCTTCTTTAGAGTGATTCCTATCGGGAGGTCTTCTTGAGGGGAAGATTAGTTCAGAGGGTTCGATTCATGGAAGAAGATGAATAGTGAATTTTTGGTAGTAACGAGTACTCATTTATTTAAGCTCCCAAATTGGCAAAATTATGAGCTTTTTAACAATCTATTTTACTCATATTGTTTAAATTAACTGAAATTCTGAAATTGAAGTGCTATGTTATCAATGTGGTGGATTTTTTTTATTGGTTTGGAGCATTATTTATATTGGTTTCATCTATTAGAATGACTTTGGAGAGTTGGCTTACTATAGGGTGAACAACACAAAATGTTACATTCACATGTGATGAGGGTTGAATTCTACTACAGATATGATACCTCAGAAATAGACTTCTAATACAACAAGTGTCTTTCAGTTCATATGAACTCATTTTCAGCAATTATTTCTATTACTCATGTATGCTAAGAGTTACAATCCTATTACAACTCTTACAGTACAACAAACCCTTCTTTAAGGTACATTACTAGTGTTTCATTACAACTCTAATTCAGGTATGTATTCTATAAATACCTCCCTTTCATCACTTTCGAGAGGAATTCGAGATTCGTACCCTCAATTACATATCGATAACGCTTAAGGCTCATAACTGACTTAAGCTTCGGAGTTTATTCCCTGCGTCAATTCTGGGAACTTCTTGTAGGTGTTCGATGCGTCCAGACGACCAGAAGACCTGCCCAGACGACGTGAGATTTTCTAGACTCATCAATTGGCGCCCACCGTGGGGCCGACGACAACATGCCTACTACTCGTTTACAATTGTCCAAACGTGACAAACAACCTAATCGGAATCCTTCTGATCCTGATCATCAAGAGGAAAATAATCCTCCGTTAAGAGAAGACCATGTGAGTTCATCCACCAAAACTCCTATCGGGATGGAAGAGGTTCTGATCCTCAGAACCAAGATGGAAGTTCAATCCCCTTCATTGATTTGAATTCACTTGATGTACTCAAGTTCCTGATTGAAAACGAAGAACGAATTCAAATGATGATAGAGAATCATGCTCCTGTTAATTTAACCGAGCGAGAAGCTCGTACTGCTCGATAGAGAGAAGAACGGAATCAAGCAATCCATGAACGAGATCTCTGCCAAAAGCTTTAGGAAGAGCATGAGCTCAGGTTGTGAGGTGAAGAACGTGCAAACAGAAGGAATAGAGATCATATTTCAGTCTCATCTCGCTAAAGAGATTCAAGATCTCTGACCATAAACAGAAGACCAGTGCATTATCGTCAACATACGAGAGCAGAAGATTGTAATGATGACCTGTATATGCCTTATGAACAACCAAAGGATCAGAACCTGCGTTTTGGAGACATAGGTCCATCCGATCTGCCACCCACTTCGCGACCATAGTATAATGATACTTCAGAGGTAGCTTCTCCATTTGTGGATGATGTAGAAAATTATCCTCTTTCACACCGTTTCAAAATGCCACAATTGATGATCTATAATGGTGAAGCGGATCCATCAGAACATTTGCATCATTATGTGCAAAGCATGAGGATTTATAACTATCCAGATCAAATCCTATGCAAATGTTTTGGCATAAAAATGATGGGAATGACGTGATTGTGGTATAATAACCTTATGCCTAAGACTTTTCGCAATTTCAGTGACATCCAAACAACTTTTAAGAACAGATTTGTGTAGTGTGAAAAGTTTATGAAAAAAAATGTGGAGCTCCTTAATGTAAAACAAGGAGATTGGGGTCATTAACTCAGTACGTTAATAGATACATAAATGAAAGTTTGGAAGTAGGTTACAGATCGGAAGAAGTGGTCATTGGAGCTTTTACAAACGGTTTGCGACCTGGAAGATTGTACAAAGATTTTGTAATAGATCTTCCTGTTAATGTTGAAGACATGATGAAGCTAGCTCAAAAATTCGCAAAAGGCGAAGATGCGGATAAGCAAAAATGAGACAATGACAGAGGACCTGAAAAGAAGAAAGAAGAAAAAGCTAAAGCATCCGGTGGTGGAAACAAGAAACAAAAATTTGATAAAGTGCTTTACAATGCGTCTACAACTGGTGAAGACAAGAATTACACTTTTCTAAATATGACGCGAACTGAAGTGCTTGCTATCTTAGGGAACCGAGGAGCAGTGAGGTATCCAGAACTGATGACAGGTCCAGACAACAAAAGGAGTAAGAAGTTTTCTATAAATTTCATAATCAACATGGTCAGGATATTGAGCATTGTAAAGATCTTAGGAAGTATATTGATGAACTGATTCAAAGCGGTCACTTGAAAGAATTTATCTGTGTTGGAAATTCATCAAACCAACATGAGGATAAGAAGGATCCAGATCATCATGATGAAAAAAGGAGAAAGGATAATGTTAATGACAAAAATCCCGACGTAGATAAGAATATCACGGGAATAATTCATACCATTATCGGAGGGCCCTATGATGGGGATTCAATGACCTCTAAAAAATCGAAGAACAAAGGAATTCCAGAGCAAGAGCCAATTCAAAACGGTTCAAAGTAACAGATACCATCACCTTTTCAGAAGAAGATGCGGTACCGATCAGATTTCCACATGCTAATGCATTGCTGATTAAAGCAATCATTGTCAACAAGGAAGTTCACAGAATTTATGTAGACGATGGCAGTTTGACCAATATTCTCTATTAAAAAACTTGCCCAAAAATGGGTATTGACAAGAAACAGCTAAAACCTTGTCATTCACACCTTATCGGCTTTTCAGGAGAAACATCGATGCCAATCGGAACGATAAACCTGCCAGTGACATTGGAAGAATATCCCAAGAAAAGACTCATCTATGTTGAGTTTACAGTCATTAATGTCACGTCTCCATACAATGTTATTCTAGGATGACCTGCCATGGTACAATTAAACGATATCTGGTCCCCATATCACATTGTTATGAAATTTTCTACAGAAGCTGGAGTGGCTACAATACGAGGTGACCAAAAGTTGGCGAGAGAATGCCATATGATTGCTTTGAAAGGAAATAAAAATAAGCATGCGGAGAATGTAAACTACTTTGGAATAGAAAACTGAACTGAGCCTGTTATGTTAACAGATCAGGTAGAGGCTATTTCTTTAGATGCAGTAAAAGGAGATAAGATGGTTCTCATCGGTAGATCTTTACTAATGGAAATAAAAAGATCGTTAACAAATCTCTTGTCAGAATACAAAGATGTTTTTACTTGGAGTCCAGATGACATGAAAGGAGTATCTGCCGATCTCATGGTGCATAAGCTGAACATTGATAAGTCTACTCAGGTAGTTAGACAAAAGAAAAGGAAGTATGAGCCAGATCGTAATCGGGCCATATCTGAAGAAGTTGATAAGTTGCTACAGGCAAAGATAATCAGAGAAGTGTTTTACCCAACCTGGCTTGCCAATCCCCGTCATGGTTCCGAACCAGACACTTCACTAAGGATATGTATAGATTACACAAATCTGAATAAGGCGTGTCCAAAAGATTATTTTACTTTACCGATAATTGACCAGAAGGTTGATGCGACCTCCGATTTTGAGGTTTTATGTTTTCTGGATGCTTACAAAGCTATCATCAAATTCAGATGGATGAAGACGATGCGGAAAAAAACGGCTTTCATAACTGAAAAGGGTGTATATTGTTATACAAAAATGCCATTCGGATTGAAGAACGCCGGTGCAACATACCAGCGGTTGGTAGATAAGATATTCTCTGATCAGATTGGGCGAAATATGGAAATCTATGTTGATGATATGCTTATTAAGAGCAAAAGAATAGAAACTTTTTTGGATGACATGAAGGAGACTTTGGAGAAATTGTGAGAAACCGGTCTCAAGTTAAATCCAAAGAAGTGCACATTCGGAGTTGGATCGGGAAAATTTCTTGGTCATATGGTCTCAAATCAAGGAATTGCAGCAAATCCAGAAAAGATTAAAGCGATTTTGGACATGAAACCACCTCAAAATTTAAATGACGTCCAACGGCTTACAGGTCGTCTAGCTACTTTAAATCGCTTTCTATCAAGATCGGCGGATCGAAGTTTACCATTCTTTAAGGCATTAAGGAAAGCAAAAAGCTTTGAGTGGGATGCAAGCTGCAATAAAGCATTCAATGAACTAAAAACGTATTTGGAAAATGTACAAGTATTGTCCACCCCGGTTTATAGAGAAGTCTTGTATCTGTACTTGGCAGCAAGTGATGCAGCAATTAGTGCAAGTTTGGTCAGAGATTGTCAACTCATCATAAACCAAGTAACTGAGGGGTATAAAGCCCGAGATCTGAATATGAAGAAGTATTTGGAGAAAATTGAAGACCTCAAGAAACAATTTTGAGAGTTTCTGATCGAACGGGTCCCCGAGCTCAGAACAAGTGAGCGGATGCACTTAGCAAATTGGCATCATCAGCACATGTTCACCTCACAAAGAAGGTTTTGGTTGAGGTCTTGCCAACTCGAAACATTGAAGAGCTGCAATTATTAGTTGTTGAAGAAGTGGGTGATACTTGGATGACTCAAATTATCAATTTCTTGACAAATGGTGAATTGCCACAGGACAAAGCTTCAGCTCAAAAATTGGTCTTACGATCAGCCAGGTATGCTATCAAGAATGGAATCTTGTTTAAAAAGGTTATCTTATGCCTTGATTGCGCTGTACAGGACCTGAACAGGCGACATATGTTTTGAAAGAAATTCACGTCAGCTCATGTGGGAGTCATGTCAAAGCACACATGTTGGCTAAAAAGGCAATGCTATCAGGATATTACTGGCCCACGATAAGTGCAGATTCTCATGAATTAGTACAAAAATATTCCAAGTGTCAGATCCATGCCGTTGTCAGACATGTTCCACAAACCGAGATGATCACCATTCAAAGCCCATAGCCGTTTGCTCAATGAGGAATCGACATTGCTGGACCATTTCCTGAGGCTCCTGGGTGACTAAAGGACTTAGTAGTGGCTATTGACTACTTCACAAAAGGGATAGAAGCCGAACCACTTGTGTAAATTTCTGAGAGAAGTATGGTTAAGTTCATTTGGAAACAAATCGTGTGCAGATTTGGCATACCGAACATGCTGATATCTTATAATGGTACCCAATTTGCAAGCAATCCGTTCAGAAGTTGGTGTGAAGAGCTGAATATAAGACAGCACTTCACCTCAGTAGCGCATCCATAAGTGAATGGCCAAAAGGAGGTCACTAACAAGATAATCATTCAAGATTTTAAGACAAAGTTGGAAAAACCTAAGGGAGATTGGGTTGAAGAACTACCGAATGTTCTATGGGCGTACCGAACTACCTCAAGAATGGCAACCCAAGAAACTTTGTTCAGCTTAGCTTATGGCTCCGAAGCTGTAATACCTGCCAAAATCGAACTCCCGAGCCCAAGGACAATCCACCACTTTTCAAAAGCAAATTCTGAAGAGTTGCGATTAAGCTTGGACGATTTAGAGGAAAAACGAGAGATGGCACATCTTGCAGAAGCTAAGTATAAGGCAGAGATGGCTCATTATTATGATCCGTGAGTTAAAAAAACTCAGTTTTGACTTGGAGATTTGGTCCTGCGGAAGAATGAAGCGAGCTGAGTTGAAGGCCTCAAGAAGCTTGATCCGAACTGGGAAGGACCTTATAAGGTAGCTCAGGTCGGAGGAACAGGAAGCTATAAGTTGGAAACTCTGGATGGACGAACTATCCCGAGGATGTGGAACATTACCAACTCACAAAGATACTATTAGTAGCTTTAGTTATATTTTCAGTTCATTTTTATCAAACCAAGCACATTGATGCTTCAATAAGTGTAATTCAGCTTAAATGCTACACATCAATAAAATAACTCATTATGAGTTCATTCTTACAAGTTTGATTCTAATCGGATTATACGATTTTATATCCCATTATTGATTTTTGGCCAAAAAGGAAAAACATATAATCAAAATTCGATTAAAATCGGATTACTCGATTTCAAATCATATCATTTATTTGCCGCCAGAAAAGGAAAACATACAAATTAAATTTTGATTTAGTTCAAACTATGCGATTTCAGATCATATAATTGATTTTCTGAAAAATAGAAAACACGCAAATCAAAATGCAAATCGAAGTTTGATTCAGGTCGGATTATTCAATTTCGAATCGTATCCTTATTCGCTTCTCGATCATATCGTTGATAGCTCGCTAAAGGAAAAAAAAATATAAATTTGGTTTAGTTCAGAATATATGATTGCGCGTCGCGACAATTTGGATTATCTAATCACAATATGATTTATTCGTCAAACCAAATTGAAGAAGTTTGTACTGAATACGGCACAACGATATCAGAATGTGTTAGAAATTTTCAAATTGAAAATTCAAATATTAATACATTATCCAAAAGACCAAAAATTGGTCTAACTGCTGTTCAGGACATATTAAACAACCTACAACACTATTACAAAATATTTAAGCTCGTAGGCTCAGTTCTCTTCTTCCTCTTTCACTTCGTCATCTTTCTGAGGGGTTGGAGGCACATACTGACGACCGTCAACCTGTACCAACTTCAGATCTGCAAATGCTTGGTTCAAGGCCTCATCAGATTTGGCATTGTAGCCTTTCTCTAAGGTTATGTCCACCCCGGGACATCTTGGACAAAAGGCAACCAAGGCTTTATGGTAGCCAAGGTTACGAGATGGAGCACACAGTCGTGCGAGCAGATTCCTCCTCTTGTCAGAAGACAAAAAATTCGAGACGAGCTGAGAAGAACTCTCTCCCTCCAGGAAAGGACAAGTTTGCATTTTTTGCCTCTAATTTTACATTTTTTACATCTAACTCCTCATTTAAATAGCGAAATACGTTTAAATCATCCTTAAGAAGATTTATTTCCTTCTTCTGCTTGGCGGTCCTCTTCTCCTCGGCCTTAAGCAAAGACGAAATCGTTGAGATCTCCAACTAATTGGCAACTTTTTGAGCCGTCAGCTCGTCAACCTTGTCAAACGACCCGTCCAAACGGTCGATAGCCTCGGTAGCCAAACCCATGACCTGAAATATAGACTATTAATAAGTGATAATATAGTAGATCTGAAGTGATAGAAGAGAAATGCACAAGTTACTTTGCAATACCGAGAGCAAGATGTTGGGTAAGAGATGAGGTCTCCATCTTCCTCAACATCTTTCTATCATGACGAGGGATGGTGTTGTAGGCAAACTCAAGGGCTGTCTCCGTGGTAAGCCTATCATTAATTCCCATCTTTGGATCAGGACGGAACGAGGATAAAGGGTAAGATCCTTCACCCTCAAGAACCTTAGAAAAAGGAACAAAGATGTCCCCAAGCAACGATGGGCCGGTCACCTCGGCTTCATCAACTTCGATCTACTTGGATTTGATTTCATGAAAGGATCGTATGCCGAAGATGCTAATTTTAAGCTTGTGTATAAAATTTGTTTGCATAAATCTGAAGGAGAGTATTATTTGCATGATGGTTTCTTGTTTAATAAGGATAAGTTATGTGTGCTTAATTTCTCTATTCGTGATTTATTAGTTGTTGAGATACATAGTGGTGGATTAATGGGTCACTTTGGTGTTAAAAGAGCATTATATATTTTGCAAGAACATTTTTATTGGCCTTATATGCAAAAAATTGTTCAGTTAATTTGTCAAAAGTGTATTTTTTGTAAACAGGCAAAGTCAAAGATAATGCCTCATGGTCTATACACACCACTTCCTGTACATTTGCATCCTTTGTTATACATTTTCAAGGACTTTGTTTTTGGATTGCGTAGGTCACCAAATGGTAAGGATAGTATTTTTGTGGTAGTTGATAGATTCAGTAAAATAGCACATTTTATTGCATGTTAACGAACCAATGATGCTACACACATAACTGACCTTTTCTTTAAAAAAGTTTTAAGATTGCATGATATTCCTACTTCTATTGTTAGTGATAGAGATGTCAAGTTCCTCAATCATTTTTGGTGCACACTTTGGAGTAAATTGGGAATTAAGTATATATTTTCAATTGTTGCATACCCAAAAACTGGGTAAACTGAGGTAGTTAATAGAACTCTATCTACATTGTTACGTGCTATTATACAAAAGAATCTAAAGAAATGGGAAGATTGTTTACCACATATTGAGTTTGCTTATAATCGCACTATTTATAGTTCTACTTTTTTTTCTCCATTTGAAAATGTGTATGGTTTTAATCCTTTGACACCTTTGGATATTTTGTTTATTCCTATTAATGAGTTTGTTAATGTTAATGGTGCAAGCAAAGCTACTTTTGTTAATGACCTTCAAGATAGGGTTCATGACAATATTGAAATGAGAAATGAGAAATGAGGAGTATGCTAAGCAAGCTAATAAAGAAAGACGCCAAGTAGTGTTCCAACCTAGTGGTTGGGTTTGGGTACACTTGCACAATGAAAGATTTCTTGAGAAAAAGAAATCAAAACTTCACCCTAAAGGCGATGGTACCTTCCAAGTTCTCGAGCGTATTAATAACAATGCATATCGCATTGATTTTGCTCGGTGAGTATGGAAATATTAGTGCTACTTTTAATGTTTATGATCTCTCTTTGTTTGATGCAGGTGATTTGAGAACGAATCCTTTTGAGGTGGGGGGAATGATAGGAATCAAGATGCACTTGATAAAGAACAACAGTTCGTTAACCCTTTACATGGAATTTGAGGACCAATGACTCAAGCTAGAACAAAAAAGTTCAAGCTTGCTCTCAATAGTTTGATCATGGAAGTTGTGGATACGCATACAAGTTGCTGGATTAAGGTTAGAGAAGGATAATTTGAAGCCTTAGAACCTCGTGGTTTTGACACTACATGATGATACATCAATGGAGAGCAAGATTTGACAAGTGTTGGTCACCAATGCTTCCACATCACGACATGCACTGATGTTGCAACGTCCAGAAGACTCCACGTCGCGACGTGCCTTGCTATTTTTTGAGGCTGTGAAAATTGGAATTAAAAATAGAATTTAATTGCATTAATTTGATTTTTCACACGTCGCGATGGGCAACATCCCAAGTCACGACGTCCAGATCGCTCCACATCACGAAGATGAGGATTTCGACAGATTTTAGGTTTTCAATTTTTAGTTCATTTTGTTTAATCTTTTCAATAAAAAGCATGATCTAATATTCTTGCAAGAACATTGAAATGTTGATCATGGTATTTTCAGATGGCTAAAGATCATGCATGATTGAGGCATGTGTTATTTAATTTTTTAGGAAGTTAAGTCCTAATAGAAAACTACTTTTTTGGTATTTAGGGTTTTGTTTCATTTGTTATTTTGCTTCCTATATAAAGGAGCTTGTAAGCCACAAATTTGGTTGTTGAAATTTGAAATTAAAAGTTCATTATTTTGAGAAGCAAAATCTGAATAAAAAACCCCTTAGAAACCTTAAGCGAAGTTTGAGCTTTTGAATTCTAAACCATAAAGTGAGATTAAGACCCTTGATTTGCTTTTGTTATAAGTTTGAGATTAGACAATTCTAATTTAATTTAGATGTTGCCGGACTCAAGTTGGTCTTGTAATAATGTTAGGGCTTTGGACAAGTTTCCACTTAATTGCGTTCCATATCCTTTCTTATTTTTTTTTTTTTAATTGTTTGCCAGTTCTAATCATTTCTTTCTAGTTTTTTTGTTCTTATGTTTATTCCTGGTGTGTGGATTGTTGGTGGAATTTTTCAAGCTAGACATGTCATATGGTTGAATAAGATTTTCAATCTGCCCCAAGGTAGATCATCACAATGAGAACCTTATCATATTGCGAGTGCGGAATCCTCACTCCAATATATTTTTTAGACCTATCAAGGAAATTCCCAACAAAACCAATAATAAAAATTATGGGAAAGAGCTGTGGAATGAGTAACCTTGAGTATATTACACCTAAGACCCCTTCTTTAATACAAATAATCAAATTAATTTAAGAACTCTTGAATTATTCAAATCACCCCGCCTGTTCTCAATTACGAACAAGATCAATTTTAGGGGCTACGCTTTAAAATCAATGGTTTCAATTTAGGGTTGTGCGTATTCTAAGCACACAGCTTACAAACATAAAGAAAAACAACTTTTTAAAATTCTCCTATAATTAAAAACGAATTTAAGGCCTATTTATAGGTTACAAGCTTAACCCTAACTTGCTAAACAAGTAGTCTTATTGATAAAGGAAACTAACACTTAACTAATTCAACTTAGGGAACTTTTGCTATTTGTAAAAAAATTATTAACCTAATTCAAAATAAATAAAACTAGAAACTTACTAATAACTCACTCGTTAATTCCATGCAGGATTAACAATGTGAAACCAAAATTACTAAATAATTAAATAAAACATAAAACAATTAAATTCCTTTTGTTAATTGTTTTTTTTGTTAATTTTTTGTTAAACGTGGACGGACGTCGTGACGTGGCTCACTGTCCGCATATGATTCTCCAGGCTTCCACGTGAAAGACTTATCTTCCACAATTGTCTTGAAAACCTTCAATTTGGCACATTTGTATGGTTTGCTACTCAATTTGCTATCAGTCCCTCCCCCCTCAAAAAGATTCCATCTCGAATCATGTTATTGGAAAACAAGATATCTGGATTCAAAACTTGAAAAATTTTCAAGACAAAGAGAAAGAACAAATACAATATGATCTTCGACACTTAATATGTTCTCATCTTTTCCTCTTTAATCAAAACTTTCATCAAGTCTTTTTCCACTTAATTTACAAACTCATTTTTTCCATACTCTTCATATTAGACAATTTCATCACTCAAATAATAATCATGAAAAACATGACGAGAAGTTGAATTTACTTTAGATTGTACTTCAAGTAAAAGTATTGGAATTACCACATGAATTGGCTCCACCTTTGTTGATTGAAATTTAACCAAAGGAACTTCAATCTCCATGTCCTCTTCATGGACGGATTCTTCCATGATGGTCGTTTCAATTTCTATCCCATTCTTTTCTCACTTTTTTCTTTTTATTTCACCCCTCAATTTACATTGATTGAATATAATTTGTTGATCTTCATGAGCTTCAAAAAGATCGAGTAGAGCAAGGTTTAATTTTTTTAACATCATTCACTAAAGAATAACAACCTTTCAAACCATTATAGACAATATTGTGAACAAGTTGCCACAGCTTCCCCAATAAGAGAACAGTGGTCTGCATTGGAAATACATCACATAGGATTTCATCTTTGTAATTTCCAATTGAGAATGCAATATTTACTTGCTTTGACACCAAAACTTCACCACATTCATAACACCATTGTAGCTTATTTGGATTTGGAGGTTCAATTGTTGGAATGTTCAATTTTTCCACCATTAACTCACTAGCCAAGTTAGAACTTCTCTCACAATCAATCATCAAGGAACAAACGTTATTTTTGATATGGATCCTTGTATGAAATAAATTCAAACAACATTGAAATATGTCATTAGATTCCTCCATTGTACCTAAATTTATTGCAATTGATCTTTGATACCACTTGATGGCGTTGCGAGTTCGAAATCCTCACACAAATATATTTTTCAAACCTAGCAAGGAAATTCCCAACAAAAATAATCATAAAAGTCACAGGAAAAAGGTGTGGAATGAGTAACCTTGAGTATATTAAACCCAACCCCTTTGTTAATACGAACAACTAAATTAATTTAAGAACTCTTGAATTAATCAAATCACCCGACCTGTTCTCAATTAAGAACAAAGATTAATTTTAAGGGTTACGCCTTAAATCAATGGTTCCAATTTAGGGTTATGCCTAAATTGCATTTTCTAAGCACATAACTTACAAAAGCAATTTTTTTTTCAAAATTCTCCTATTGTTAAAAAAGAATTCAAGGCCTATTTATAGGCTACAAGCTTAACCTTGACTTGCTAAACAAGTGGCCTTAATGAAAAAGGAAACCAACACTTAACTAATCCAAATTAGGAAACTTTTCCTATTTGGAAAAAAATTATTAACCTAATTCAAAACTAAATAAAACTAGAAACTTACTAATAATTCACACGTTAATTCCATGCAAGGATTATTAACTATGTGAGACCAAAATTACTAAAAATTAAATAAAACATAAAACAATTAAATTCCTCAACATCACGAAGTGGGCTTCTCGACATCGCGACGTGGCTCACTGTCCGCGTCTGAATCTATAGGCTTCCATATGAATTACTCGTCTTCCACAATTGGCTTGAACACCTTCAATTTGTCACAACTATATGGTTTGTTACTTGATCTGCTATCAGTGGCACCCTATGATGAAAAATGTAGAAGAAGAGAAAGAACAAGTTCGACTAAAGAAAATAAACTTAGTGCTATTGAGAGGCAACCCAAGGATTTTTTACATTTTTACAATTGAGTGATTTTTATTATGTATTTATTTTATTTTAATTTAGTGTGGTAATTTTAGGTGAAGAAGGATACAAGGATTTAAACAAGTGAAGACCATGAAGAAATCAATGTCTTACCCAAGATGTTAATTTTTGAGCACATATTAAGCATAAGGTAATGAAAACTGCACATGCACTTATGTGGGGCTAAGAAAGCTTGAAAGTAAGGTAAAGATTCAACCTTGAATCTAGAAGGTCAAAACTAAACTGTGTTAAGAGACCCACTTTCTGTCTCCCTTGTCTTTTCAAAACCAAATTGCACTTTTCTCTCTCCTTCATCTCGCCCCAAAACCAAAACATACTCACACACTTGTACTACATGAAAATGATTTCTTAAGTTTGAATTAGAGATCACATTATCTATAGATATCTCACAAGAACACTAGCACTAGAATTCTCACTAAGAATTCCTTTCCCACAACAATTAAGAACTCTAAGAAATAGAAAAAAAAGAGACAAGGAGCAAAGTTGAAATTGATCAAGAAAAATTCACTTCTTAAAGCTAAAGGACCTAAGCTATTTTCTTCCTAATCTTACTTTATTTATGCTTTAATATCTTGAAAATTATTGGGAAACCATTATTTAACATGGGATAGTACTTTAAAGTGAGAATATTCTTGATTTGACAAGTGGGTTTGAAAACCCACTTGTTATCTCTCTTACCTTTTTAACTTGGTAATGAATTTGTCATAGATATAAGAAGAATTAAGGCTTATGCTTTTTTTATATACTATTTTTAACATTTATTCTATGATTATTCTTAAGATTTATGGTTATCTTGATTTGGGATGAAATGGACAATTAATCACATAACACTAGGAAATGATTTTGAAGTGAGGTTACTAATTGTTTGATAATTTGTACCTATTATGTTACCTTTGTTTCTTTGTGCTTTCTGAGTCTTATTGGAATGAATAATCATGTGGAAAGATGTGGAAAGATTATGGAAGTGACAATCAAGTGATAATTGAAGAAAATAGACTAACTGCATAAATGTAGTGTGTGTTTGTGTATGTGTGTGTGTATGTGTGTATGTTTGTGTGCATGTGTAGTGCATGTAAGTGGTGAGTAGACCGGCCTTAAGGCCAAAAGTTAGTGAAAACAAGTTTTTTACGGGCAAGAAAAATTTGAGAGCTTAATTGAAAAATGTAATATTTGAGGAATGAGGTGAAATTTTATTGCATGCATAATTTAAATTGTCCTATGAAGCTTTCTAGAGCCATTATATGTATAAATTCACTCTTTGAATTGGAACTAAGCACCAAATTTAGGGTGAGGGGCAAGCTGTATGCTACTGATTTGAAATGTTCCATTGTGCAAGCTTTATTTTGTTAGTCCTTACTTTTATTATTTTCATGTATCATGCCTTTGTAATTTTTATGTTTTCAAGTAACTAGAGTAGGCTGTTGTACCTATGAATTTAAACCTAAATCTAGTGTATTAGCATTAGAGAGATCATTTTCACATGGAAAGGGAGGTGTTGATACTGTCTATGTCACACTTTAACTGAAGAGATATTTGTTACCACAAATGAAGAAACACACGCAAGAAAACTTGGTTGCAAAAAGTAAAATTCTGCCTTGAGGTCTTTCTATGTTCTAATACTCAGTTACGGCTTCCTTTACGCTTGCAATCTGAATGAGAAGACTACTACCTAGTAGCTTGAATTTCAGCTAGTAGGTTGACTTAGCCTTGTATAACCTACAACCTGTATTGCTTTTCAGTTGAGACAAGCACTAGCACGAATGAAAAAAAATGTAGATCTATACATTCGATGCGGTAAACCAAAATCACTTTAGTAATCTCTCCTATGACAAGGTAGAAACTGTTATATGACCTCAATTTACCCTTTGAAGGCATTTCTAAACATTTTTCTTGAGATTTTACCAACATTCGTCAGTTATTACTGCACTCAAGAAAGTGAAGAAGAAGCAAGGCTTAGAAACTCCATTTTTAAAATCATCTCGCTCAACTTATATGAACTCAACACCAGAGAATTTAATTCAACATCACCTTAGTTGTTACTACAAGTTAAGCTAAATTTCAGCAAATTATTGCCAATTAATGCTTGCTAATCTAGCAAAAGTTTGTGAAAACATTTAAAATATAAAATTCATACTGTCTCAGCCATTAACGAGCATTAAAATACAAGTTTCTTGAGACAACTCCAAAATTAGTCGATCATATCAATGATCGGCTCAAAATCAGCAACATAGAATGAAAATGTAATACTCGTAAATTAAATAAGAATTGTACCGATTATAGTGTCAAACTGTAGTTTTAGAAGTCTTCTCAAAGCAATAGTAATAGAATCTAGTTTGAATATATCAATTCTCAAAGAGATTTCTAGAGAGAGAAAGTACAGAGTGGAAGACCGAGCAAAAAATGGGAAGTGGGAACAACTTAGTACAAAAGTGCGGTTCCTGAATCTTTGATCTCACAAAAATTCTCTTTGAACTGATATTTATAGACTGACCATGATGGAATCCTGCGCTTTTGCAAGCACATGCATGTGTTCATAATCACTCTCTTCTACTGAGCTTCAAACACGTG
This sequence comes from Ophiorrhiza pumila, assembly GCA_016586305.1. Taxonomy (NCBI): domain Eukaryota; kingdom Viridiplantae; phylum Streptophyta; class Magnoliopsida; order Gentianales; family Rubiaceae; genus Ophiorrhiza; species Ophiorrhiza pumila. The sequence continues at coordinate 17,380,525 of BLIW01000011.1, forward strand.
TCCCTGTAAAGACATATCAAATAAAAATGAGTAAAATTGTTTTTAAAGAAACATCACTAACGAAATACTCAACACAAATTTCTAAAAATTATCAAACACATAGGGCTAGTGCCCCATGTCGTGCATGCATGTGTGGGCGGGAGAATAGTACTCTCATACTTATGTGTACAAAAAGAAGGTCGGTGCACTAAGAGGCCGCATGAGGCTTGGAAAGGGGCACAGTGCCCCCGCATGAGTTTGTTAGTGAAGAAGGAGGGAGCACAGTGCGCCTAAATGAGAGCTTGGGCGGGGGTACAGTGCCCTCACATGTGTGTGTGATAAATTGGTAAATCACCAACTTATTGGGCCTTATTTTATCATGAATTTGCTTAAGATCTCAAGTAATTACAGTTGTTAAGGTTGGATTATGCATTCTTTTAAGTGGAAGATCACAAAAAATCTTAAAAGAAGAAAAAGTGAAAAGATTCAAAATAGGACACAAATTCAAAAATCATAATAGTTGGTGTGACTTCGTTGAAGCCACGCCATGAAATGTTAAAAGGCTGAAGCACATCGTGACTTCGGGCAGATCACACCAAAAAGAGCATTACAGGATGAATGGCAGATCCCATGTGGTGCACTGCAAGCCACACTGTGAGGAGCAAAATGAGCAAACAAGCCAAGTGTGACTACACATAGCCAACGCCAGCAAGAGAGAAGCAAAGAAAGAGCATTCCAACAATTGAAACAAGAAGAAATATTACTAGTATGGTTGGGAGTAAGTCACACCATGAAATGAAACTGCAAAGAAGAGTTCAGCAAAGTCTCGCGTAGCATGAACTAGCCTACACAAGAAGTCTGTAGAGGTTTGGCGTAACATAACCTTACCTATGTAAGAAGGAAGGAAGTGTTTACATAGCTAAGGCTTACCCACACGAAGTGCAAAATCAGTGAAGAAAGGAAAACGTGACCTCATTTATCCTATACAGCATTCAGAAAAAGAGAAACTCATTACGTGATCATAGCTCACCCACTAAAAACTGTTGAACTGCTAAAGAAGGAGGTCACAAGACTTGCCTTATGCTATGCGAAGTATACTGAAGCAGTCTTTGTACAGCACAGCCTGAGCTAGCCTATGTGAGCTAAGGTATTTTTGTACCTGGTGTGCACTTTTTGTATTTTTTACAGCTTTTAACATTAGTGGTCCTCTTGCCACCTACTTTTTAGGGTCTAACATGTATTCCTAAGTTTTTCTTAGGCTGCTTTACGATTTGTAAGGCTAAAAAGTAGCTTAAAAGAGGACTTAATTTGTAAATGTTACAAGGAACAATAGATTAAGCAACAAGACTTTGAGAGAGAACTTCTTCTTCTCCAAGCAAGAACTACACAAGAGCTCCAAGGTTAGAGAGCAACTATTGATAGAAAAAGATAGGATCTTTTAGTTGAATTTGCAAGAGAAGCTTTCATCTTTTACTAAGGGTGACATCTTTTTTATTATTTATGGCTTTTATATCAATTTTATATATGTTTAATGTTCTTGAAGCTACCATGAGTGGCTAAATCTTGAAGGGTTGCCATAGGGATGACTAGTTGATCTAGGAAAGCTTAATATTAGGAAGAATCTTGTCTTGGGTATGTTAATGAAATACCTGTGTGGTTAATTTTAGTGGGCTTCTATAGTAATGCACATTTGTAGACTGTTGAAGTCATAGATAACCTCATTGGTCTAATGGGGGAATCGAGCTATTCGTGTGACAAGGGGTTGTCTACGATCCTTTCACCTAACTATTAAGGTAAAGAATTAGAATGACTTTGCATGGCTTCTTAGTAAGGTCATGGGGTATGGCTCTAGGTATTAGGTGATGAGACAAAAGGGAATGATACCTTTGTTTGGTCTTTTCGTAAGGCCATAGGCAATTTTATAAGCCAAAAGCACATAAAGAGAGTGGAATTCCTACACAATTGGTTAGGTATTGACTTGAGAGCCAAGGTGGTTCTTAGTAAGCCATCCACTATTGATTCATGCACATTGAGAGGTTGCTATAGGTCTAAGTAACTTATAGCCTCCAATGAAAAACCTCTAGAACCTTGCACCCAAGGCAAGAGAGTAGTCTAGGTATTGGTTTGAAGTCCACAAGGCACCTAATGGTTCCCCCTGTTTTTTCTTTGTGTGTTCATTTAGTTCTGTGTTTTACATTTTTATTGCTGAAACGCCAACTCATTCACAACAATTTGAAATCTTTTACTTGTCTAAATTTTTCTTGCTTGCAATTTGACCACCGAAGAATTCCTCCCTCTAGTAATGATCCTTAAGCTATGCTAGGATGATAGTTAATAGATTATCAACTAGAGCAGTTGAGGTTTAACTTGTTAATTAGACCACCTACCTCTATTGAGGTATTGATTTATGATTATTTCTAGTGATTGTGTGACACTATTGGAGGATTAATCTATAGCTACACAATTTGTGGTGGCTCACGATCGGGAAAGGTTGTGTGCCGTTGCCTGGGAGGCTAATTGGTGTTGACAATATTGCTTGAAAGTAGTAGTTTTGTTTAGAGTAGATTGATTTTGTTTGTGTATTGTTGGTAATTCTGTTTTGAAAGTTTAGTTACTTGTTTTTATTTGTTTTTGTAGGTATTCTCAATAGCTTGTACTTCTTTGTATATGCAAAAGAAAAGAAGATCGAGAGGAGTGATTGAGTACGAATTGAATCAAGAGTTGTAAAGAACCATGTTGGCTGAAAGAAGGCTAAAAGTAAGAATGAAGGATAGACAAGAAGAACCACCTTTGCCTCGTTTAGGTAATTACTACCAACCACCTATGCAAAATGTCAACAATCACTTTGATATTGAAGTCGAGAGCGTCAAAATACCATCTCAAATCATGGCTATGATTAGTCAAGGAGCTATTTTTCAAAGAAAGGAGCATGAAGTCTCTCATGATCATTTGGAGTCATTTCTTGAATTGTGCAACACATTTAAGCTACCTCGAGTTCCTCAAGATGCGATTAGACGTGTGTTATTTCCATCCTACTTGAGAGGAATGGCGAACAATGGTACAACTCCATTCATGGAGTGAGAAAAGAGTCATTTGATGATCTTCAAAAACAATTTCTAGTCAGATACTTCTCACCTTCAAAATTGGAGTGCATGAGGATAGAGATTATGAATTTAAGGCAACATGATGGGGAGACTTTCAAGGAAGTGTGGGACTGATTCAATGACTTGATCAGTGCTCCCAACCATGATTTGGGAGATTTGAGGGCCATGAACATTTTTCTTTGAGGGCTGAATGCTGAATCAATCATCATGTTGCAAGCAAGTGCTGCAGGAGCTATTAAGGAGAAAATGGTGTTGGAAATTTAGTCATTGTTTGCAAGAAGTCACGGATAGATGTATTTTGCCGGACACAAGGCGATAATCATCAAAGAAGCCAACCAGGGCACTCCAATTGGATGAAGGTTCATGGGCAATGCATGGCTTGATGCACTTATAAAGTTGATAATAGACATACAAGTAAAGAATGAAACCAAAAAAGCACTGGTGTGCAGTTAATGAAAGGAAGATCATCATACTGATGAATGTTATCTCACAATGGAGTCAATATAATTTGTGAACAACTTCAACAAGCCCTATAATGACTAGGGAAATTAGCAAAAGAAATGAGAAAATTGGCAAGGTAACCAACAAATGCAAGGTTACTATCAATAAGCCCAAGGGCAGAGCCAATTCAAACAAGGACAGAGATAAGAGATTGTTCCAACAAGACTAATGTATCCACCAAGATTCCAAAATGTGCAATCGATTAAAGAGGATAACAATCGCAAGGAAATTACAGATGATGCTTTGAGCATAATCATGAAGAGGCTTGACAAGAATGACATGAAAGTTGAAAAATGGCTGAATCATTTAGAAGCAATAGTGAGAGATCAAGATTCCAGGTGGTCACAAAGTTCGGTTGCGATAAAGAATTTGGAAAGGCAAGTTATGCAATTGGCCAAAGCTCAAAACTCAAGGATGCAAGAATCAATCTCTAGTGATAACATTCCAATCCCTAGGGGTAAGAAACAATGCCATGCCATTATATTGAGAAGTCACAAAGAAGTTGCTAAGCAGAATGAAGTAGAGCATGAGTTAAAGGGTGAAGAGATATCCTAACCGCAACAAGAAGAAAATGTTGGGACTGCATGGCAAGATAAGGAGATTAGTGAAGAACCTCTAGCCAAAAAGAAGATATTAGAGTTGAATGAAGCATTGAACTTCAAGGAGTGTGTTCCATCTCCCCCTTTCCCTCAAAGGGTGAAACCCACTACAAAAAAGGTACAATATGACAAATTTGTAGAGTTCATCAAGAAATTGTATGTGGAGATACCTCTCCTTGACTTGTGTAAGTCAGCTCCCACATATGCCAAGTTTCTTAAGGACTTGGTGACAAATCATGTGCAAATCTTACAATGTGGGGAGATAATCATGATGAAGAAAAAAAGGAAGTATGTTGAGAAAAAAGACCTCTCCCCAAAGTTAAAGGATCAAGAGAGCTGTACAATACCATGTGTTGTGGGATCAAGATACTTTGCTAAAGCTCTTTGTGATTTCAGAGCGGGAATAAACCTTATGCCACAATCGACCGCTGTAAGTGATGGGTTTGACAAGCTGATCAAACTAGTTGCCATCACCTTCCAATTAGTAGATCAATCTATAGTGCAATCAATAGGGATAATTGAGAACGTCTTGGTGTGAATTGATAAGTTCACAATTCCAGTTGATTTTATCATATTGGATATAGAGGAAGATGAAGATGTGCACATTATCTTTGGTCGACTATTTCTAACAATGGGAGACGCTCTCATAGGAGTGAAAAGCAAGACTATCATATTGCGAATCAATGGAGAGGAGGTAACCTTTGATATTAACTATGCCATAAAAATCCTCATTTTTTAATGCATGCTATGTGATTGATATCATTGATGAGTGTGTTAGGAAGACTGTAAGTGACAAGTTTTTGTCTTATGAGCATTGCTATGATGCATGTGACCTTACAAAGTGTGGGTTGATATCTTGTGATGAAGAAGATATAAGAATAATGCATGATCTTGAGAATGATGTTCAATTGCTTGTGTTGGATCATATGAGTTTAATTGAAGGCTTTGATTTGCTAATGATTTGTTTGAGCCCATTGAGGTGAGGCTAGCCAATGGTTTATAGTGCAGGCACAAAAAGTTGAAACCATTAATTGAGAAGCCACCTACGTTGAAATTGAAACCCTTACCAACTCATTTAAAGTATATTTTGCTTTTGTGACAATGGCACATTGATGGTTGTTATCTTAGCTTATTTGGAGGCCGAGCAAGAATAGAAATTCATTAACTAAAGAAATTCATGAAAGCTATAAGTTAGGCTATTACCGACATCAAAGGCATTATCTCATCCATTTGCATGCATAAGATCTTACTAGAATAAGGTGCAAGTCTAACTCGGGAGAGGCAAATAAGGTTAAACCCAATCATGATAGAGGTGGTGAAGATAGAGATCATTAAGCTTCTTGATTTTGGAATGCCATATGCAATATCTGATAGTGAATGGGTCAGCCTGGTACAATGTGTGCCCAAAAAGAGTGGAGTGATTGCAGTGAAAACTGATGCGGATGAGCTAATTGCAATAAGACTTGCAACCGCATGAAGGGTTTGCATGGACTATAGGAAGCTAAAAAAGTCTACCCACAACGATCACTTTCCTCTACCATTTCTCGACCAACTCCTTAACCAGATGTTAGATATGTTTTTTATTGCTTCTTTGATGGTTACTCTCGATATAACCAGATTATGATACATCCGAAAGAGTAAGAGAAAACAACATTCACTTGCCCTTTTGCAATATTTGCCTTCAAGAGGATTCCATTCGGGCTATGCAATACACTTTCTATGTTTAAAAGGTGCATGTTATCCATCGTTCATGATATGATTGACGATATAATAGAAGTTTTCATGGACAATTTTCAGTTTTTTGCGGTCATTTGATGATTGCTTGGAAAATTTGGTCCGGGTGCTCAAATGATGTGTTGATACCAATTTGGCGCTTAACTGGGAGAAGTGCAAGTTTATGGCCCAAGAGGGGATTGTCTTAGGGAAAAAGATCTCAAGAAATGGAATTGAAGTGGATAAAGCCAATATTGAAGTGATTGATAAGCTAGCACGTTCAAGCAGCGTGAAAAGAATCCAAAGCTTCTTAGATTGTGCCATTTTTATAGACGATTCATCCAAGACTTTTCCAAGATAGCAAGGCCATTGTGCAACTTATTGGAGAAGACTGGGAGTTTATTTATGATGAAGATTGTGAAGAGGCATTCTGGGTATTGAAATAGAAATTGGTAAAAGCCCCATTCATTACTACACCCAATTGGAATCTCCAATTTGAAATCATGTATGACCCGAGTGACGTGGCAGTGGGAGTAGTCCTTGGGCAAAAGAAGGAAAAATTTTTCACAGCTATCTACTATGCTAGCCGAATGATAGATGAAGCTCAAGCTAACTACACAATGACAGAAAAAGAAATATTAGCCGTTGTGTTTGCTTTTGATAAGTTCAGAGCTTACATCTTGGAAGCATGAGTCATAGTGCACACCGACCATTCAGCACTCAAGTATCTTATGACAAAGAAAGATGCAAAATCGAGACTCATTCAATAGCCTCCTCCAAGAGTTAGATGTAGAATTTGTTGATAGAAAATGGACGGAGTAGCGGATCACTTGTCAAGGTTAGAGAAAGGAACTAAATAAAGAGAACTTAGGGTACTTGATTAGAGAATGCTTAACGGATATAGCAGTTGTTTGTAGCTAATGTGATTACCAAGGCACCTTGGTATGCTGACACTGCCAATTTTGTGATTACCAAAAGAGTACCTAGGCAGATCCCTTACAAAACGAGGAAGAAACTCATGCATAATGCTAGATACTACTTGTGGGAAGGACCATATCTTTTCAAGATTTCAAATGATAAAATTATCTGACGATGCATCCCCGAAGTTGAGCAAGGGGAAATTTTGAAGGGATGCCATAGATCTTCTTATAGAGGCTATTTTTGGGGAAGAAGGATAGAATTCAAGGTGCTGCAGTTGGGATTCTATTGTCCAACATTGTTAAGATGATCAAGACTGTGCGGCTAGGTGTCAACAGTGCCAAAGAAATGGAAACATCTCGTGGAGACATGAAATGGCACTCAACAACATCCTTAAAGTTGATATCTTTGATTTGTGTGGGATTAATTTTATGAGGCCTTTCCCTCAATCTTATGGCAACAACTTTATCCTGGTTATGGTGGACTACGTGTCAAAATGGGTAGAAGCCGTGGCACTTCCAACAAAAAATAGCAAAAATGTGGTGAACGTCTTGAAGAGAAACATTTTTGACCTGATTTGGCACTTTAAAGGCAATCATAAGTGATGAGACATCCCATTTTTTCAACAGACGTTTTAAGGCTTTGCTAGGAAGATACGATGTTCGCCACAAGGTTGCCATCCCCTATCATCCCTAAATTAGTGGGCAAGCTAAAATCTCAAACCAAGAGATCAAGAGGATTTTTAAGAAGGTAGTTAAACTAACTCGCAAAGATTGGGGAAGGAAGATTGAGGTTGCATTGTGGGTGTATAGGATTGCCTTCAAAATCCCTATCAGTGCATCACCATATAGTCTTGTGTTTGGAAGATCATGTCATTTCCCATTAGAGCTGGAGCACAAAGCCTTTTGTGTTGTCGAAAATTTGAATATGGATTGGAAGGTGGCAGCTAATGCAAGAATGGGAGTTCTCAATGAAATGAACGAATTCAGGTTTTATTCATACTATAGTTCCGCACTATACAATGAGAGGATGAAGGCAAGACATGACAAGAGTTTCTTGATAAGCACTTTGAGTTAGGGCAAAGAGTAATAGTTTATAATTCAAGATTGAGGTTGTTTCCAGGCAAGTTGAAATCAAGATGGATGGGACACTTTAAATCCAAGTTATTCTCATATGGTACTCTTGAGGTCACAAATGAAAATAAAGGGTATAGTTTCAATGTTAATAGACAAAGGGTGAAGCACTACCTTAAAGATTTGGATAACTTTGACAAGTGCAAGACGGAAGCAAGATGCCTCGAAGAACAAGAGGATGCTTGAACTTGGAAAAAGCAGTAAGTTGGGCTAACGACAATAAAGTTAGCACTACTTGGGAGGCAACCCAAGATTTCTACACTCAACATTATTGTCTTTAGTTAGTAGAACTAGAAATTTAATTGATTAGGTTAAGTGTTTTTGTTGGATTTAAGATGCCAAAGGGTCAGCTGGAGTTGAGCAAAGGGAAGCTTGACTTCAAGGAAGTGAAGAATGAAGATTGATAAGGGAGGTACTAGATATCATGTGCATGCATGCATTCATTCATAAAATTTTTTGACTCATTTCATAAACACCTCCAGAAAGACGACCAAGCTTCATAATCATACTGAAAGTGCAAGTTGGCTACATAACTTGAGAATATTTGAGTTCAAACCTTTAAGGAGTCAAGTGTAGCTAGATGTTGGTTAAGCTTGTTTATTTCAGAGTAAAAATCAGGTTGAAAAGATGATTTTGAAATTAGACTCCAATTAACTGGTTCAAACATTTCCAAGAAACATGGCGTAGCTACACTTAACCCATACCAGATATGATGTGTGAAGTAAAGTACCTCAGCGTAGCTTATGCTACGCCACATGAGAAATAAAATTCAGAGGGAAAGAAGAAATGTTTTGTAAAATGTTGAAAGATTCAACCTTCCTGAATCTCATTTAGGCTCACTGAAGCTATACCGTGGTGAAGTTTTCAATAATTTCAATCTTTTGGAAGTTAAAATTCCTGACTTTCATGGTGTAAGCAACCAACAGGCCACGCCTTGTAAAATTTCCTACATAAATCACACAAGCACTTAAAGATTTTTGGATGACGTAAGGTGTTTATAGCCACACTGTGTTTGTGTTAGATATACAGTGTAATCTAATGTAGACCACTTGACTTGTATGTTTATAACCCTGAAGGCAATACAAAAATCTCGTATATGCTCACTCAGGCCATGCCATAACGAAAATTTAGAAGAAGGAAAACTTAAGCTAAAAAATTGGTACCTTCTGAAAGGATGCAAAACTCACGTGGGTTACGCTTGGCCATGCCAACTCACATTTATGAACGTTTTGATAGTTGAGAAAATCGCTAACATGGCATAGCCAAGCGAAATTCTACACAAAAAATTTTTTGCCTAAAGGAAGAGCGAAGCATTTTTGCAGCATAGCTTGTGTAAGGCTATATCTATTGAAATTGTATAGCTATTCCAAGGAAAATTTAGCAAGGCGTGAGATGACCTCTACCACGCCAAAAATTATACATCAGTAGTTCATATGTCTTCCTTCATCTCTACCTAAAAATGCAACTACTAATGAAAATTCTGAAAATGATTTTCTCACGTGACTTATTGCATGCCACGTCGTACTGTTAAATACAAAGGATCCGAGAGTTTACAAAAACCTCAACATGGTGCAACCTAAATAAAGTCTACATCGTGAGAAAAATTGCACGGCGTAAACTGGCATAGTTTACGTGAAAAATAGGCAAAACAAGAAAATCTTCTTAAGTGAATCTTTGTAGTTTAATTGCACCCACGCCATGAAAATGCATATTCATGCACTAAAAACAAAATTTTTCCTAAGTGTTAAAGAAATCTTGCACAAGAATCACTTTGTGTGACTTGTGACAGCCTACATCAAAGATAAAAAATAATTTTTCAAGAAAATGTCACAAGTATTTAAGTCATATGGTGTGGTGTGAAAGAGGCTACTTGAATAGTGCAATTAGATCTATCACTCTAATATAGATAAACTCGTGTAACCTACAAGAGCCCATGCTATTATGATATTTACACTACATTTGAAATTGTGAATTTTTGCTTGTACGGCGTGACTAACCATCGTCCCACGCCGTGTGATTTGCATTGCTCATTAGTTTGCAAAAATTTACAAAACCACAATTCGCATGGGATGAAGCAGCCTACGCTATGATGCATTCAGGACATTTTTGCACGGCGTAGGCAGTGTTAGGTCATGCCAAGGCATATCTATAAGTACTAACAGTTAAAAAAATTTCAAAATTTTCTCATTCTCATTTCATGTCAACCCAGCGTGGCCCAGAGCAGGTCGGCGCTATGTTCAATCCAACTCATCATCTGTAACAATCAATAAATTTTACACAAATCCATTTGTAGGAGTTTGAATACACATGACACACACAATTCCACCAAATCAGCACCCTAGAAAACATCAAGGAATCAATGTATTCATTGAAACCCTAATTTTTGCAAAAAAATGTAATTTTTTATTCTTTCTTCTCTAGTTACTGAATGTTTAATTGAGCTTCATAGAATGTTTCTTTATGTTAGACAGTGCGTATCTAGAACTAATTTGGCATGATTAACACCTAGAGAATGAGAAATGAAGTTGGTGCGGAACTGATTTTTTGTGCTTGATGAAGTGCAATTTCATGATTTATTATTTGTAAATTGGTGTTGTAGATCCATTCTATATGTTTAAGAGATGTTATTTTGAGTGTTAGAGCATGAAAAACATAAAAGCTGGTACAATTGAATGTTTAGTATTGCCTAAAATTTTAGTGCCTTAGTAGGTTTAGTGTAAGTGTTTCTAAGTTTTGGTTTGCTTCAGATATAGTTGTATATAATTGCTCTATTTTCTTGTGATGAGAGAAGTGTTTCAATGTGTACAATAGATTGCTGAACATGAAAACTCATTAGACTTGAATCTTTGAGCATGCCTCTTAGTTTCACTTTATTGTATGCATGTCATTAACTTCTTGAATTGTGCAAGGAATTTGGTTTAAATGCTTGTGATATCTTATATGGAAATGAATTGAACTTCATTTATTCATAAAGTACAATGTATTCATTTTTAAGATGAAATTGTGGTTTACTCTTTCATGAGCGCACCATTCTAGTTTGTGATATATAAGAGAGGAATGATGTTGATATTGTAAAAATTGAATGTGCGAAATAGGCCCGGGCTTGTAAGCAAGATGTTGCTATACTGAAAGGTTGATGCCCTTTTAAATTGTTATTATGGACAAATGGTTAAGAAGAGTGAACCATGCTTGCTTATCTTTTACTTCTCTAGTCTGGTTGTTACCTTTATTTGTTCTTGATATTGCATATCCTATGCCATAATTAGAGCAACATTTAGTGAATTATTGGAACCAAGTCCCCTTCCCTATGGATCTATCCCTCTCACTACTCCTACAGTAGTTTAGGGTAAAATTGGAGCAATACGACTTTAGCTTGTCAATTTTTGGTGCCACTGCCGAGGAAGGCACGGTTTTTTGATTTCTTTGTTTTGTGTTATTTCTGTTTTGGTTACTTCTGTCTCCAAATTACATTCTTGCAACTCTGTTGTTGCATTTCTCTACTACGAGGTGTGATCTATTCTTGAAGTTCTTGTGTTGAGTATTTTGTTCTATTTCTTTAGTTTACATTTACAACTTTTGTTACTATTGTGTTGTTTTTGTTTTTCTATCACTTGTTGTGTGTTGTATGCCCATGCTTAGATATGAAGGAGAACCATAATTTTCAATAGATCTTGAACTGCCAAAGACTTTGAGAATTCAAATGAGACAGAGAGAAATGGCCAACCAAGGAGTGAGACCACCAAGATTTGGTGATCATTATGCAATCAATTTTGAGAATAGTTTTGATCAACATAATATCGATGTTTAAAGTTACCACATTCCAACTCAAATCATCTCCATGATCACTCAAGGCCAGTTCTTCCAAGGTCTTGACAATGAGAATCCGAATGAACATCTTGATTAGATCTTAGGCCTCTGTAGTACTTTCAAACTTTAGAGAGTGAATCGGAGTGAAGTTCATAGAATTCTTTTTCCTTTATCTCTGAGAGGCAAAGAAATGCATTAGTTCAAATCCATTTGGGGTACAAACGCCGTGACAACTTTTGAGGAACTCCAAAAGAGATTTTTGGCCAAGTACTTTCCCCCGTTAAATTGGAGAAAATGAGAATTGATATAATGAATTTCCAATAGCATGATGGAGAGTCATTCCGGGAAGCATGAGAGCGTTTTAATGATTTAATATGACAATGTCCTAACCATGATCTTAGGGAAATAAGAGAGTTAAACACTTTTTTCAAAGGACTTACAGCTGAATCTTCCATAATGTTGAAGGTATGTGCCAATGGTGCATTGAAAGATAGGAGTGTTCCTGAAGTGAGGGAACTCTTTGACAAGATTACTGAGGATGAGTACCTTTTCCCTGAAATGAGAAAATCATATGGTAAGAGGCAGATATGTGTACTAGACCTTAATGAAGAGACATCCCTAAGTGCTAAGTTTGAGGCCTTGGCTAAGCAAGTGCAAACTTTGAAAGCTACACAAGCCAAGGCTCCAGTGTTATTATGTGGTTTGTGTAAGAGAGGACATCATACAGACGAATGTGCTATCACTACTGAGTGTCTATAGTATTTGAATAACTATAACAAGCCACAATACTCAGGCAATTACAATGGAGGCAACAGACAATATGGTGGAGGCCAAAGTAGCTTGGGGAATCAAAATCAAACTCAAGGAGGCCAACACTTTCAGGGAAATGAGCAAAGAAGATCTGTCCAACCACCTTCAGGTTTTGAATCATCTAATGCTTCAGAGCAAAGGAAACTTTCTATAGAGGACATGTTCCATAAACTTATGTAAAAGATGGACAAGAATGAACAAAGGTACATTGAAAAATATTGAGATGCAACTGGGGCAACTTGCCAATATTGTGCATCATAGGCCTAGTGGTTCAATCCCAAGTGATTCAATTCCAAATCCAAAAGGGAAAGAAGTATGTAATGCTATCACGTTGAGAAGTGGAAAGCAAGTGCATAAAACCACTAAGCCTGGAGATGAAGCTTGTGAAGATGAGGAGGCAGTAGTTGTTGATACTGAGAAAGATTGTGCCAATAAGGACATGGCACCAGAGAATGAGGAGGTGCAAGATAATGGAGATGGAGATAAGGAAGTGACTAAAAAGCTTAGAGGGCCTCAAAGTCCTTACAACTTTCTAGAATATGCTCCAAAGCCTCCATTCCCTGAAAGAGTGAAACCAAAGCCGAAGAGAGGGCCACAATTTGATAGGTTCTTAAATGTGGTTAAACAAGTGAATGTGAGCCTACCTCTTCTTGATCTTGTGACTGGAGTTCCAAAATATGAAAAGTTTCTAAAGGACCTTATATCAAACAAAGAACAGATTCTTAGGTGTGAGGTACCTTTGACACTTACAGAGTCCAGTGGAGTTTGGGTTGGGCATAATTTACCACCGAAACTAAATGATCTGGGCAGCTTCACCATACCATGCAAGATTGGCACTAGGTTTTTTGCGAAAGCTCTCTGTGACCTTGGTGCTGGGATTTATTTTATGCCTTTGTCTGTTTCTTTGAATGTAGGTCTTGGTGAGAGGATACGGCCTGTGGCTGTAACATTGCAGCTTGCTGATAGGTCTCTGGTAAAACCATCGGGCATGGTCGAAGATGTGCTGGTCTTGGTGGACAAATTCGCTCTCCCAGTGGACTTTATTGTTCTTGACATGGAAGAGAATCCTGAAGTGCCTCTCATTTTTGGAAGACCATTCTGGAAACTGGTGATGCTCTGATTAGAGTACGAAGAAAGACGGTAACATTCCGAATCAATAATGAACCAGTTGTTTTTTACGTAGATTATGCTATGAAATATCCTATGCATGTTGAGTCCTGTTTTGTCATTAAAGCTATAGCATGTCCTACTTTGCATGGAATGAATGAGAATGTTAAGCATGACTTTTCTTAAGTTGATAAATTACATGTTTTTGAAGAATAATTTGACGAGTTTGAGTTAGATGAGAGAGATAGAAAAATTTTGTCTGAAATTGAAAATGTTGTTGAATGATATGTCTTAGATGAATCCATTTTTGAATTGCAAAATGAAGTTGTTAAAGTAGAAAGTGAATGTATAATAAAAGATACGTCTGAGAAAAAATGTGCTAAAGATTTGGAAAATGATGGTGATTGTGAGTTTTCAACTAATGAAATGTGTGCACCCACTGAGGTGAGGAGCAAAGAAAGTTTATGCAGGAATGAAACGCTCATGCCTTCCATGTGGTGCCTCCAAAGCTGGAACTCTAGCCATTTCCTCCATATTTGAAATATGCTTTCCTAGGGGAAAATAAAACATTGCTAGTGGTGATTTCTTCTAAGTTGGAGACTTGGCAAAAGGAGAAATTATTGGAAGTTCTAAGGAAATACAAGCAGGCCATTGGGTGGACTATCGAAGATATCAAGGGAATAAGCCCAAGCATTTGTATGCACAAAATTTTGCTAGAAGAAAATTCTGTTCCAGTACGTGATGGACAGAGAAGATTGAATCCTCAGATAATGGAGGTTGTGAAGAAGGAAGTAATCAAATTGTTGGACTTTGGTATGATATTTCCCATTTCAGATAGTGAGTGGGTAAGTCTTGTGCAATGTGTGCCAAAGAAGAGAGGAATTACATTTGTGAAAAATAATGCAAATGAGCTTCTTGCAGCAAGGATAATTAGTGCATGGAGAGTTTGTATAGATTACCGCAAGCTCAACAAGGAAACCAAAAAAGATCACTTCCCACTTCCTTTTTTGGAGCAATTATTGGATAGAATTGTCGGCTACCTTTTCTGCTATTCTTTGGATGGATACTCGGGCTACAATCAGATAGCAATCGATCCAAAGGATCAAGAGAAAACTACCTTTAATTGTCCCTTCGGCACTTTTGCATACTAGCGCATGACTTTTGGTTTATGCAATGCTCCTGCAACCTTCCATCGCCATATTTCATGATATAGTGGAGTCTATCATTGAGATTTTCATGGACGACTTCTCTGTATTCGACATGACATTTGATGGTTGTTTATAGAATTTGGCCAAGGTATTACAGAGATGTGAGAAGACACATCTAGTGCTAAACTGGGAAATGTTTCAATTTATGGTTCAAGAAGGGATAGTCTTAGAGCACAAGATCTCTAGCAAGGGAATTGAAGTCGATAGGGCATAGATTGATGTAATTACAAAACTTCCTCCTCCAACCAATGTGAAGGGAATAAGGAGTTTCCTTGGACATGCGGGGTTCTATAGAAGATTTATCAAGGATTTTTCTAAAATAGTAAGGCCATTGTGTAGCCTATTGAAAAAGGATGTAAAATTTGAGTTTGGGACAGAATGTGCTGAAGCCCTTTGAGCTATTGAAAGCAAAGTTGGTTGAAGCACCAGTCATAGTCACTCCTCGATGGGGTGAACCTTTCGAAATAATGTGTGATGCAAGTGATTATGCACTGGGTGCTGTTCTCGAGCAAAGAAGAAACAAGGTTTTCCATACTATTTATTATGCAAGTAGGTTGTTAAATGAGGCTCAACTGAATTACACGACTACTGAGAAGAAAATGTTGGCTATTGTGTTTGCCTTTGATAAGTTCCGTGCCTATATATTGGGATCAAAAGTCATTGTGCACACAGATCACGCAACATTGAAGTATCTGTTAGCCAAGAAAAAAGCAAAGTCGAGACTCATATGATGGGTTCTTCTTCAAGAGTTCGATGTTGAAATTAAAGACAGAAAGGTATTTGAAAATGTCGTAGCTGACCACCTTTCAAGTTTTGAGACAGAAGCCCAAGATGAACCTAAAATTTGATTAAAGAGAATTTCCCTGATGAGCAAATCTTCAGAGTTGATAAAGAAGGCTTGCCATGGTATTCAGAGATAGCCAATTTTGTGGTGGCAGGGCAAGTGCCTTCTTATTACTCTTATGAGCAGAGGAAGAAATTAAGGAGTAATGCCAAATACTTCTTTTGGGATGAGAATGCTTTGTATAAGGTATGTAGTGACCAAGTCATTCGGAAGTGTGTGAAAGAAGAAGAGAAAGATGAAATCTTGAGAGCTTGTCATGAAGGTCCTTGTGGAGGACATTTTGGTTCTTCAAGAATTGGCTTCAAAGTATTGCAGTCGGGAATTTATTGGCCACACATCTTCTTAGATTCATTGGAAACATTTCTTTCACAAAATGAGATACATCTGAACAATATTCTTGAAGTGAAGTTATTTGATGTTTTGGGCATTGATTTTATGGGGGACCTTTTCCAAGGTCTTGTGGTATAGAGTATATCTTGGTTGCAGTAGACTATATTTCAAAGTGGGTCGAGGCTGTTGCACTATCGCATAATGATGTAAGGAGTGTTGCTGCATTCTTGAAGAAATATATATTCTATAGATTTGGGGCTCCGAGGGCAATCATCGGTGATAGAGGATCCCATTTCTATAACAAGATCTTTGCATCTCTTTTAGCTAAATATGGTGTTAAAGACAAAGTGTCTACTGCATACCATCTCCAAAGAAATGGCATGGCTGAGATATCTAATAGGGAGATCAAATGAGTTTTGGAGAAAGTGGTCAATCCAAGTAGAAAGGATTGGGCTCTAAAGTTAGATGATGCTCTCTAAGCATGAACATTGAAAGGCATAAAGCTGATGTTTTGGTTTTGGTTCTTTATGACATGTGAATGAATAATGTCGATTGGCAAAGGGAAGATAGGATAATGCATATAATTGAATGAACGTGGTCCCACATTTGTCTTGATGTTAATGGATACTTGTGTTTGGTTGGTGAGTACTACTTTGCTTTGCTTTGAACAAATGGTGAACAACTACATTCATGGTTCTATAAATGACCAACACCATTGTTCACTTCTCTCCTAACTCATAAACTGAATACTCAAGCTCGGCTTTTGCTTAAGGAAATATCTTTCATCTCAATTTCTATTTGTTTTCAAGTTCCTTCGTTGTTATCTCCACTAGAGGTACGTCTCGGTTATTTTATCTTAACATTTTTGCATTCATGATATACTTCAAGGATGAGTTGGTAAGTTCTATATGCATGTTCAATTTGGTGTAAGATTTCAAGGAAATGATGCTTTAATGGGACAATATGGTGATTGAGTATTGAAAGTTGAATACATGCTAAGTGTGGGGAAAGGGATGAAATGACTTAATGAGATTAGTTTCAGCTTTGCTAAGTTACTGTAAATCTCACATAACTTGAGCATATGGTATCCAAATTGAACGATTCTAGCTGGGAAATTTAGTTAATGTGATGGGTTACAATTTTTATATTTACCCTTTGGCTAGTTATGGACAGAACGTTGTCAGGTAAGGAAGAAAGAGAGCTTTTCATGCTGAAATTAGTAATTTGATGTTGCTGGATTTGCCCAGTTTGACACCTTGCGGTTTCTTGGCCATAAATGTTTCATTTTAACTCCAAATTGGACAATCTTGGTCCCTGAATTTCGCCAAGAACTAGTTTTACAACTTTGATTTTGTAAGTTTTGGCTAATTCTTCCTTCCTTAGCATGTTGTTCCCAATGTTCCGTTGGTATTGAAAGTTGGAAACTTTGTGATTGTTCTATCCAGCGCTGCCACACCTCGGTATTATGTGCTCAATTTGTTCAATTTTTGTCCAAAGGAGGTGATTCAACATACTACTTGCAGCTAACACATTGGGCTATAACTTTTTTATTAACAAGATTTTTTAATTCTATTTGTTTTGAGTTTCTCTTTCGGTGCAAAGTTCATGTTTCTACTAAAGTGTCTATGCGGGTGTAGTGTACTTTGTACTCTTTGTGGCCTTTGGATAGTAATTGGGTAATATCTCATCATTTGCGTGTTTGTGTTCAGCTGGTTATGGCATATGAAGTAGAGTTTACCTATGAGTTTCTCTTTTTTTCAGGTTTAGCTTACTCCTAGCTCCAAAGAAAGGTGAAAGTTCGAAGACCTGTAAAGCCAAGGGCAAGGGCAAGGGCAAGGCTCAAATGTCCATGGATTCTGAGAATACTTTCCAGAGGATTTTCCAATCTTTGAAGATCCCCCAGAAACTACTATGCAATCACCTACACCAAAAAAATGAAAGGGCACATTGACATTTTGTTAATGCTGCGGAACAGAAACGTTGCGAAGAAGGATTAATTGTCAAGATGTTGGATTTGGAACTTGCTTTTATTGTTGTTAAGGGACCATTTAAGAAGTTGATGCATTTTCACATGAGAAATTGGTAATCGAACCCGAGTTCTACAGTGTGAGTCTAGCCCGAGAGTATTATGCAAATGGCAAGTTTCCAAACGAGAGCGGGGCTGTATATGTTCTAGGAGTATAGGTCGACATTACAAGTGAAATTATCAATGAGCATTTGGGCACTCCTAGTTTCCCCACAAATCCCTTTCAATGTCCAGATGATGAGGATGCCGACCAAGACTTGCTAGAGGAGCTTGCACACATAGGGACTACGTGGGTTGTAAACCAACGTGGAAAACATAAGCATGTTCGTCATCAGTCTCTGTGTTGTCAAATTGTGGTTGATGTTCATTCTATTGAGACTTATGCCAAGCTCCCAGATGTCCGAGGTTCTACGCAAATGCCTTTATCTGATCTCAGCTATTAAGGGACGAAGGTCTATCGATGTTGGCCAAATTATAGTCCATGACATCAAGGTGGGTATTGAGGAGAAGTATGCATCAATTTATTTCCCTGTTCTTATTGAGGAGCTGTGCAAGGCTTAAGGAGTGAACGATGAGATGGGCGGTGACAGGAGAAAAACTAAAGGACCTATTGCTAACCCATTGTATGTGAAGTATCTACGCCGAAATGGTAAAAGCACAGACAGCAAGAGCAACAGCTGTACCCTTATGATTTAAGTTCATTCCAGAGCACCCTTACTTATTTCCAACAATCTGTCGATTCTCATTTTCAGGTTATGGATGATCGTCAATTGCCCAGTAAAAATTTGAATTGCTCTATGACCGACAACTAATGATGCAAGTAGTACTAGACAGGTGCAACAAGATGGCTATTTATTATCATTCCCCTCCTGGGCCACCAGAGCCACTACCATCTCAGGCACAACTAGCAGGTTAAAGAATTCCCAACTTCTCGATGGATGAAACTGGTGATGTGCAAGAACTTTCCCCAGCTATCTCGACTAAATCTTCCCTACAGCCGTTGCCAACATTTGGTCGTATTCCACCAGCACCTCCTACTCTTACTTTTCATGTGGATCTAGAGTTTATGCCAACAACGAGGATACCGATGTTTGGTACAGGGCAACCACTCCAAGGGCCTCTGCATGGTCCATTTCACTCGGTAGCACCCCCTTTCAGCGAAACTTCATTTTCAACTATGGCATCATTCTCATCTTGTCTTCTTCTGCGCCATCATCTTTTTAGGGAGCTCCTCATTCTTCTTCTTCTCATTGAGGAAAATGTTTGTTGCAAGTGTGGGGGGTTTGGATGATTGCTCGTGAAGCCGTCGCGATGCCATTTTTTTAGTATGCTGGAGTTACTTTGGGGGTGATTGCATAATGGGGGTTTGTTGTCCTGCTTATTCGTGTTGGCTGAATTTGTTAAGTGGTTTGCTGTGATTACTCCTTTGCCATGATAGATGCTGTGATTGTGTTGCTATTTGATGAAGTTGATCTGGTGGTGTGCTAGGCTTATGGGGATGCTATTGTTCTGAATGATGTGGAGTCTTGAATTTTCAGTCTACTTTGGTGTTTTTAAGTGTTCTAGAAGCATGAAGTCGTGTTGTACGGTGTTGTTTATTTTGTGTGAAGAGCCTTGTGCTAGTATGCTATCATGTGCTTGTACTAGATGTTTGAAGTGTTGAGTGTTGCTGTTGTGGCAGTGTCTTTGAGTTTTTGAGTTTTTAGGAGTGTGAGTGTGACGTAATAAAATGTAGTGTGTGTAATGAAATGAAAAGAGGCGTAGTTATAATATAGGCAGAGAAATGAAGTATCACTTTGCATTTAAACCTTTGTTGTTTTTTTTGTTAACTATGTTCAATCTCTAGTTCATCAAGTTTCTTTTCTATGGTAATGGATGCGAAAATTTTTCATTTCTAGTTCCAAAATTGAAGGAAATTGGCATGTTTTGTTGGCTAAGGCCTGATGTTAAAGTAAGATAGATATGCCATGCAAACCAATCTTTGACATAGTAGGTAATTTGGTTTTAGTTGTTCTTTTTGTATGCATTTCCTTGGTATTTTGGTGTTCTTGCATGTATAGTCCCTTAAAGACATCTATGAACAAGTGGTTACACAAGAAAGGATTTGGTGGAAAAAGCCGTTGGCAACTAGGAATGAAAAGCCGTAAGACCCTGGAAAGCGTATTTAGGAAAAAATAGCTCGCCATAAAACCCAGACAAAAAGTGGGAAAAAAGCCATAAGACTCAGGCAATTCAAACACCAATGTGTGTGACAAAAGAAAGCACCAAAGTGCAAATTGAATGGTTTAATAGAAGCACCAATGTTCACCTAGGTTACCAATGATCTTGTGTGTTATTTGTTCCTAAGTGTGGATAGGTAGATTGTTATGCAACAAAGTGTGAGACAAAATGAAAAAGGATATGCATACATGAAGAGCACTAAGCCGGCATTCCTCAGCACACACTTGCACGCATGATATTTTGGTCTTTATTCATTGTGCCTTGGTTGATAATTTTGTTGAAATCTGATTGTTTGTAGTCAAGAAACTTTAAAGAGTTTTGTTTTTGGTGTGAAAAATGTATTGATGAACTTAGAGATATGGACGTAGTAAACAAGGAAGAGGGAGCAAAGTTTTGAATGAAAGTGATTAACATGTGAAGTGTGAGTTTTGCTTGAGGGCAAGCAAAAGTTCAAATGTGGGGAAATTGATAAGTCAGTTTTATACTGACTTGATGTGGTCAGTTTCTGCTTGGTTTTTGTGGGTTTAGTGCATTTTATGGTTCAGATGTGTGAAAATGAGTGAGTTGTGCAAAGTACGGTATTAATTGTCAGTTGGCAAAGAACGAGCTGAAAATGGCCAAAATATAATGTTGAGTCAGATGTGGTTGTGTAGGGTTAGTGGTAACGCGATAAGGCATTATGTATGAATTGAGAGTTTATGTGATCTCGTGTGAAGTGTTGTGATAAAATTCTGTGATACTTACGTGTGAAGTGTGTTCAGTAAAAGAAGAGCTGAATTTGTGCAATTGAGTTTTAGGTGTTCAAGTGTTAAGGGTTTTTGAGGTGATGGCATGGAATGCACAGCACATGTACACTTATGGGTATCACACTATCATCGTGGCTAGCATCGTCGCACACATGCACGAGGTCACCACATGGACTAGGCGAGGTCGCCGCACAACCTTACATACATGCTCGCACACTCTCGCACACATGCACTCGACTCGTCGCATGTATGCACGTCGCATAGTTGTACATACATTCTCGGATAACCCGCGGCACCGTGCGCGCAGCAGCTCCACATGCCGCACCACTCTAGCACAACACTCGCACACAATGCACAGCTTTTGCACACATTGCATGAGGTCGCTGCAAGAATTCCCTGAGGTTGCCGCACAACACATACATCTCACAACACATTCTTGCGCACTTGATGCACTTCACATCTTACATCTCGCAACACCTTTAGTGCACACAATGCATGCTACTCTCATCATTTCACTCTTCACCTTACCTACACTCTTCATACACTTCACAGCATAAACACCTACACTCACACGGCGACGCATTGTGGAGTTGCGTCGCAGTGGAGGTATTAGGCTTAAAGGCGTGAAGATGGAAGTTTGAGCTGAATTGGGGTTAACGCCGTGCACAGTTCTTGATACAATCTGTTCATCACATTAGCATTTATGTAATAAGTAATTAGTTTACGTTTGCGTAATGTTTACGTTTTGTAACCTCTATATATAGAGGAATTAGCCAACTTTAGGGGGAGGGAGGATTTTAGAATCGTAACAGACTTTTGGATTTTGAGAGCGGGAACTTCTCTCTCTAATTTTCTCTCACTAGTAATTTCTCTCTCTAGAAATTGTTCTCCGATTTGGATTCCGATCGCACCTTCATGTCGAGCATTGCATTTTGATTCTCGATCGAAGAAACATTTGAAAATTCTACGCATTGTAATATGTAAATTTGTTAAATTTGACGGGAATGAATTGTTCAATGATGTTTCGTGATGATTATGAGTTGAAAATGGAGTTTCTTGGCTAAATCGTGTGATGTCTTAGGGTTTGGAGTAGATGAATGCGTAATTAAACCGTAAAATGCTATGCAATTGACTCAATTTCTAAGATTGAGATCATATGTACTTGTTAATGCATGAATTTGTCAAGTTTTATAAATTTTGCACTACATTGAAGAAATTGAATATCGATTGTGGTCGCCATGCTAGGTTGAGGCTCAGTTCACCGATAATAGTGAGTAATGCATGAAATGAGGACTGAATATATGAAAATGGAGTTTCTCCACTTGTTAAATTTTGTTCATGATCCGAGATGTGGTCTCCATGCCAGTCAGAGGTCATTGAGTCACTAGAATAGAGTGTAGAATGACTATTCGATGCTAACTAAGGTCTAGAAACTTAGGTCAGGCCTCGCCATGGGAGACCTAGGGTTTTGCATGCTTAAGTAGTTAGTGTTATAGGTCGAGACGTTGCAGTGTTCACTCATCTTGTTTAGGCCTCGACATGGAAAAGCAAGATGTTAGAGAGTATATAAAACATTGCGGTCGACATGTTGGGTGTTAACTAGACTCCTAGGAAACCTTTGTCTCATTCTGTTTTGATTGGCATGTGGTCAAATACATAGGATGGGAGTTTAGTTTGCAATTGTCTAGCACCTAAACCCTAGGATGTCTGTCTAAACCTCGTTATTTCACTTCTGGTGTTTGTTCCTTCCTTTCTTTTCTAGCTTTTGAATTTTGCTACCTTCTTGCATTTGATCTTGATATCTTTTACTTCTTTAGTCTGGTTGTTATTTCACTGGTTCTTGATATTGCATATCCTGTGCCATAATTAGAGCAATATTTAGTGAATTCTTGGAACCAAGTTCCCTTCCCTGTGGATCGATCCCTCTCACTACTCCTATAGTAGTTTAGGATAAAATTGGAGTAATACGACTTTTTCTTGTCATAGCTCAACACAAATACCTAATGAAATACAATATATAAGTCAGTACAAAATTGACTCATCAATTCCCCATACAATTGAACTTTTGCTTGTCCCAAGAAAACCATAAGACTTCACAATACACTTCACAATTAAAACCATGTACTCCTCATCCTTACTCAACACCCAGTCACTTGTTTGCAATACCAGTAAGCAATCTAACAAAAAAAATGTTTTCACACACAATGATTTTATTCATGTACTTTACCCAACTTCAGACTCTTAGAATTATAACACAAATTTGCAACAAATAAGGTATAATGAATAAAGACCAACATGCCAATTGTGAAGTGTTTGCTGAGTTTCTCCAACTTCACCTATTCTTTGTATATGCACATTATGTAACACTTTCACTTACCATCCTTTACACAACAGTCACCTTGTCCACACACATGAACACATAGAAACAAGAAGATTAATGGTTTCCCTATTTGCAAATTGGTACTTCTATGGGGATTTTCCCTATTTTGGTGCATTTTTTAACATTTTACTCAGGCATTTCCCTATTTGCACATTGCTGCTAAGCTGCCTGGGTTTTACGGCTTTTGATCTTCCCTTTATTTGCCAGGGTCTTAACGGCTTTTCAATCCCAGTTGCCACATGATTTTTCTCATTCCATATGATATCGAGTTGTCGCACCTCGTCAATTTTACCCTAACAACTACTGTAGAAGTGGAAGCAGGGATCGTAATCCACAGGGAAGGCGTAGGTCAAGAAAATTGAGCGAACTGTTCTAAAAATCTTGTCACTGAATCTAAGTACTAGAAAGAATGAAATTTCAACACAAAAGAACGAGGACAAAATACAAAAGAAAATGATAAGCAAGGATGAAACAGATATCTCAGGATTCTTAAATTGGACGAACACAGGCTTAGTAAATCTATGCTATGCAATCAGTAAACAATTAAATGCATTGGAGACTTAAATTGCCTAGAAGTTCAAGCTGTGGTTAGCATGGCGACCACACCACTTCTTGTACCCCCAAATCACCATCCTCTCCCATGGCGAGGTCCGAGAATGGTGGAATAAGCTCCGCAAAGTCTCAACTCTCCCAGCTAACTACTCTAACATGCAAAGTCCTAAGAACTCCCATGGCGAGGCCCATCCTAGGGTTCACAAATCATTGTTGTTAACACAGAAAGATACTTTAACACTTTTCCTAATATTTCAATTCATTAACACTTCCTATGGCGAGGACTGAGTCTCAGAATTGATTTGATTACAGAAAACAAGTGCAAAGACTTAAACAATTACAATTTAGTTCTCAATTCATGTAACTTAGCTAACTTTGATTAATCACTCCTCAATTTAGCATGTCGACCACAATTGAGGTTTGATCTGTTCAAGATTAGCTAGGAATTATGAAATTCAACATATGTTTATGCTTAATTCAAATGTGATTTCAATACTCAACAATTAGATCAATTGCATAGCATACAATCTACTACAACACTTATTCATCCATTAAGAATCCTAAGATATCATAGATTTAGCCAGAAAACATCTTTCTCATTTCAAAATCAACAAATTCCAACATTGATAAGCTCATTCTCATTTAATTGGAAGAATTTACCGATTTAGTCGAGAGAATTGTGGATTCCTTTGTCAATTGAGAATAAGAAAGAAGAATCCAGTCCAAATTCATAATCGGAGTTATCATCGGAGAAGAAATGTTTAGTGAGAGAAAATAGATCTAGAGAGAGAAAAATGAGAAATTCAAAAAATGATAATTCTCAAAAATCTAGAATCCTCCCCCCTCCCCTGTCTAGAATATCTTCTACATGCTAGCTACCTTCCCTATATATAGAGTTGGGAGAACCTAACTAATACGCAACATAAAATGTATAAAGTGTTACAAAAGTGTCTTCCAAAGAGAATAACTAAAAATCAGCCCAAGTTATGAAAATTCAAAGTTTGGGGATAAGTTCAGCATTCCAGCGCCTTCAATGTTCATTTCCAGCGCCTTCAGTTACCCCATCAGTCTTCCAGCGCCTTCCAGCTTCAGCATCAGCGCCTTCAGCTTATCAGAATTCCAGGTGAAGAAATCAGGATCGGACCACGCCTTCAAGCCGCAACCAATCACGCCTTCAGCATCCTCGCGAGCTTGCAAGCAGAACAGCCTTCAGGAAATCACGTCTTCTAGCTTTCGAACTTCACGCCTTCAGCTACCTGGAAATTCAGAAAATCAAGGATTCAACACTTAGCCATTTTCCAGCAAACTCAACCACAAAACATTTCATGGCAGCAACTTCCCACCAAGATTTGATCATGATGCACTGTGAATTATGGAAATCTTAAAACATGAATGTTATAACCCTATGTCTAAGCTTTCCATAGCCGTTTGAAACACCCAATTTGGAGCTAAGACGAAAGAGTTATGGCCAACCAAAGGGAGTGCGAAAAAACTGAAAGCTTCCTGGAAAAGTTGCATGGCGAGACCTCGGGGCGAGGTCTCGCCGTGCAGTGTGTGTGTGTGGCTAGACCTCGCCGCGAGGACTCACCGTGTGATGATTTTGCAGGCGAGGTCTCGCTGCGAGACCTCGCCGCGCGTAATGTTTGTGGGCGAGACCTCGTCACGAGGTCTCGCCACTTAGTGTGTGAGTGTGAGAGTGTTTGGTGAGGTTTGGGTGATTAAACAAAAATGTGAAATGTTGTGTGATTTATTCGTGAAATGAAATTGTAAGATAATAGTGATATTGTGAATGTGTAAATGAGATGAATTGTGAGGTGTAGTGAAATTAAACTTTCAGGAATGAAATGTATGAATTGTTGTAAACCAAATATAAGTATAGTGTTGAGCACAAGCTGGATGTGAATAAAATTTCTAAAGATTGAGATGTTTGTGAAAATAAGTTATTTAATGAGACCAAGTGTGGTGTTATGAAATGAAAGTGTAACGTGAAATGTAGTATGAAGTAAAATGTGCATGAGTGTGCATGTGTGGTGAGATATGTAGCGAGAGTAGCGTGAATAATGTTGTGCAGTGTGAGTGTATGCAGATGATTGAATGCTTAAGTTCATGTGTGTGCTCAAGTGCATGCGGCGAGGTGATCTCGCCGCATGAGTGTGTGCGAAAAGATTGTGCAGTAAGTGCGAGTGTGCAGGAGTGTTGTGCGAGAGTGAAGTGCCCGTGTGCGCATGACTGTAGTGAGGTGTGTGCGAGTGTGCAGGAGTGTTGTGCGGCGAGGTGACCTCGCCGCACATCGTGTGCGTGCTTGTGTGCAAGTTGCTGTGCGAGTGTGCAGGTGAGCTTGTGCGGCGAGGTGACCTCGCCGCATGAGTGTGTGCGAGTGTACAGCTGTGAGGTTGTGCGAGAGTGGATTGCTTGTGAGGTGTTTGTGAAAATGCTCGCTAGAGTTTTGTGAGTGCATAATGTGTGATGACACCACTTCAGTACAACAAACAACGTCCATGCAAGATTCGTGTGTCTTAAAATCTGAATAAGGTTCGATGGTAAACATAAGAGTTCTAGGGCTATCTCAGGGCTTTACAATGGATCAAGAATCACCTTAATTGGATGTCTGTAGCTTAAGTTATTAACAATCTACCAAACTGTGGCAATATGAACTTCATAACTAAATTCTGAAGTAGCAATCATCAAGATGCTTTCGATTCTTATATTTACACACAGCATTAGAAGAAAGTTAAAACATAAGAAATGAAGTACACGCACAGTGCTTTCCAGAACATCCAAGAACTAATCCTTTGGATTAATATTGAAGAAGTTATGCTTAGATGAATTTGCAAAACCAATCTGCCAAAACCCTAATTTGGCCAAATATGCATCCTTGGTGTCTTAATTCTCAACCTCTACACTTTACTTTGCATTTACCATCATTTTCATACGTTTTGCACCATTTCTTCATTTTCACCTAGCTCATCTCAAATATGCACAATACACATAAAACACCATACAATCACATGAAAATCAAAGCAAAAGCCAAGTAAATTAACACATATAAGTTGGTATAAAACCAACTTATCAAATTCCCCCACACTTGAACTTTTGCTTGTCCATAAGCAAAGACAAAACACAAAACTCACATTTCAAAACCACTTTGCACTAGACCTCACTCTTCTGTAAAACTTGTTCTCATTTGAGTTCATCAAAATAGATTTTTCA
The DNA here is from genome assembly GCA_016586305.1 of Ophiorrhiza pumila. NCBI lineage: Eukaryota > Viridiplantae > Streptophyta > Magnoliopsida > Gentianales > Rubiaceae > Ophiorrhiza > Ophiorrhiza pumila. The sequence goes on from BLIW01000011.1 coordinate 17,407,712, forward strand.
TGCAATATCAAAACTCTTAACATATCCTCAATTCCAACCTATCAACTTTCAGCACAAATTATGAACCAAGGCACAATGAATAAAGACCAAAATGTCATGCGTGCAAGTGTGTGCTGAGGAACATGAACTTCATCTATTCTCTTGCTATACACCATCTAGCTGGTCGCACATACCATTCCATACATGCCAATCTCCTTGTACACCCTTATGAACATGCAATCACAAGATCAATGGTACCTATGCGTACATTGGTACTCTATGGGACATTGCCCTTATTCTGCACATTGGTGCACATTTGTTTCACACATTGGTGACTAGAATAATGCCTGGGTTTTATTGCTTTTTTCTCCAAATTTGTATGCCAGGTTCTTATGGCTTTTTCCTTCCTAGTTGCCAATATGGCTTTTTCTGCCATATCATTTCTTGTGCAAGCACATGTTCATAAGAATCCCAAATTGACTAAACATGCACGAATTTTGGAGACACCAGATAAATGCATAACAAAAAGAAACGAATCCATACACATTACCTCCTATGTCAATTGAGTTTTGCATGGCATATCTATCTTACATTAACATCGGGCCTTAGTCAGCAAAATGTACCAATTTCATCAAGATTGGAATTAAAGACATCAAAACAATTTTCGCATGCAATACAAAAGTAAGATGGATGAACTTCAATTTTTTGAACATAGCTTAACAAAAGAGTAAAAGCATAGTATAAAGTGTTCTCCATTCTATCCATTTCACCACTTTACTCACACTTTCACGAATTTCCTTCTCATAACTTTACCCACACTCATTTTTCTCATTTCGGCTCAACTCACATTTAAAGAATTGAAACCACCAACACACAACCTACATTTAACACCATCACTTTATTCATAAAAAGTTCAAAAATTCACCAAAAATTTCACAAAACAATTTCAACATGTCAAATGTCAAAAAGATCTTAAACTTCGCACAAAACGTGAAAAATTCACCAACAATAAAACACCACACATAACTAAACATAATATGCTAACACTCAAAATTCACCACAAAACTTAGAAAATAGCATATTCTTCATCACATAGCACAAAAATTTCACAAAAAAAAATTTCATTAAATTTTTATCACTCATGCAAGTTCATCACTCATGCAAAACAAATAAGCATCCAAAAATCAAGAGATACAAACCATAGCAAACATACACTCCCCCACACTTAAAACATACATTGTCCTCAATGTAAAGAAAAGATAGGTTTAGGAGCTCCCTGGTATTGATATTGTCATGAATTCCAATGTTTGCTTTGTGGAAATGTCTTGATCCATCTTCCTCATATGAAAAATTCTATGGCATCACTCCCCCACACTTAGCCTCTTGAGTGCATGGCTAATCTCTTGCAATGTCCTTCCTGGTCAAACACCTTTAACATGAGTGGTTTTGATGAATGAATTCCAAAATGAAAGAAACGTAAAGACAAAACAAAAAGATGAAAACAAACTACTTATTAAAGCTAAAGGAGAAGAAGTAGTTCTGGATTTAGATAGTCACCAGCTAGACTTTATTCATCCACACGTATGTCTTGGTCATGAAAAGAACTCAGTAAATCCATCTCTGCACCACACAAAAGATGAACTCTCATAGGCATGCTCCTTCTTCCCAGAAGACACTGGAGTGTTGAGGAGATGTGTAAGCACAGGATCATGAGAAAAACTTTCTCCAAATTTCACATTCATTTGAAGCGCATCATAACCCTCTTCTACCACACTATCCACAATAGTCTTGCAAGGCTCAACCAAGGAATGTATACCCATGGTCTCAATCAACTCATCAGAAAGTTCAAAAACAAATGCCTCAAATTCACAATTGTTCACCATATTATCATTGTCATTCAAAATGTTAACATTTTTATCCTTAAAACAAACATTTTTGACTCCACAAATTTTCTCAACATTATCATCACGAAAAACATTGTCATTGTATAACAAAAATTTCGCATTATGCAATGGAATTCAAGTACCAATTACACACTCAGATTCAGTCACAGTTTCACAAGTTGATGTTTTAGAAAGAGTCTTTACAATTTCCACATTATATGGATTTATGGTATCACAATGTCCTTCCAGATGTGACTCTATGCAATTTATCAAAGTATCAAGAAAAGAACAGTCATCATCATCATTAAGTAAAACCTGTTCATCACTATCATTTGAACAATTCTTTACACATGCTTCCTGTGAGGTATGCTCTACCAAAGATTGACTTGGCTTTTCAGAGTTTGATATATCTATGTAACCACATTCTTCTATGCGTGCACTCTCTAATGAAAACATGCAATCTTCTACATCAAGCTCATCACAATCAATTTCTTCATCATCCACAATTTCATCAACAGAAATATAGTCATGCTTAACACCGTCATCAACGAAAATTGGAGAACATTCAACAACCTGAATGGAACAACAAGATTCTAAATGCATAGGTTGTTTCATTGCATAATTCACGTCAAAAACTACTTCCTCATTATTAATTCTAAAGGTGACAGTTTTGTTTCGAACTCCAATTAAAGCATCGCTAGTAGCTAAAAATGGCCTACCAAAAATGAGTGGTACCTCGGGGTCCTCCTCCATATCAAGAACAATAAAATCAACAGGCAAAGTGAATTTATCAACTCTTACCATAACATCTTCAACCAAACCTGTAGGAGTTACCAAAGACCTATCTGCCAATTGTAGAGTTACCGCCACTGGGCGAATCCTGCTTTCCAATCCAACACTAATAGCTATGGACAATGGAATTAAGTTGATCCCAGCTCCCAAATCACATAAAGCCTTTGCAAAATGCCTTGTGCCTATTTTGCATGGGATAGTACAACTCCCGGGATCCTTAAGCTTCGGAGGAAGATCATGAACCATCCATGCTTGATTGCACTCAGAAACCATCATGGGAACCTCACATCTCAAGATTTGCTCTTTGTTGGAGATGAGATCCTTGAGATACTTAGCATATTTTGGCATTGAAGTCACTAAATCCATCAGGGGAAGATTCACATTCACTTGCTTGAGTACTTCCAGAAACCTCTTGAACTGAGGGCCTTTTGTTGGTGGTGATTTCTTTCTCTCTGGAAAAGGAGGTTTAGGAGCATACTTAGGGTAGTTGTAAGGATTGGAGTTCTTAGTGATCTCATTTCCTTAGCTGGTATGTCCTTCTTCACAGTCTTACCATCATCTTGCTCATTATCCTTCTTAAGTTCCAAAACTTCCTCAGCTTCATCTTCTTTGTCTTCTTCTGCATAATCACTCTTAATTTCTGACGGTTTATTTCCTGGCAAAAGTTTTCCACTCCTCAAAGTAATGGCATCGCATGCTTCCCTTCCTTTTGGATTCGGAACAGTGTCACTTGGTAGTGCTCCTTTTTTCCTCTGATGCACATCATTAGCCAATTGACCAATCTGCATCTCAATATTCGTCCAAATGGCTTCATGATATTTAACACTTGATTCCAAGCTTCCAAACCTTTGCTCAGACCTCTACTCATTCTTGTCCAACCTCTCCAACAACTTTTGAAACATTCCTTCCATAGATGGCTTTTCTTGTTCTTGTGCTGATGAACTAGCTTGGTGATCAAAACCTGGTGAAGGATTGGTAGTTCTCATTTGCTCATTCCCTTGAGTGTATTGACTTCCCTGGCTTTGGTTTTGTTATCCCCAAGGTCCTTGATTGCCTCCATATCCTCTGTTGTTCCCTCCTGAGTAATTTCCAGAGTACTGTGGCCTGTTGCCATAATTATTCACATATTGAATGGATTTAGTAGTGACAAAGCACTCATCAGTATAGTGTTCACCCTTGCATAATCCACAAGACAACACAGGTGTCTTGGCTTGAGTTGCCTTTAGAGTTTGCACTTGCTTAGCCAATGCTTCAAACTTTGCACTGAGTGATGTTTCCTCATCTACATCAAGTACTCCTCTTTGTCTTCTGGCATGTGGCTTCCGAATTTCTGGGAAGATATACTCGTCCTTAGCAATTTGATTAAATAGCTCTCGTACTTCAGGCACAGACTTGTCTTTGAGTGCCTCGTTAGCACATGCCTTAACCATCAAAGAGGATTCAGGAGTTAGGCCTTGAAGAAAGTGTTTAGTTCCCTGATCTCTCCCAAGTCATGATTGGGGCATTGTCTGATTAGGTCATTGAATCTCTCCCAAGCTTCTCTAAATGTCTCACCTTCTTGTTACTGAAAGTTCATAATTTCCAGCATTCTCTTTTCAAGCTTAGCTGGAGGGAAGTATTTGGACAAAAACCTCTTCTGTAAATCATCAAATGACATTCCAGCATTTGTTCCCCCAATGCTCTTGAACCAATGTTTAGCCTTTCCACGCAAAGATAAAGGAAACAAAATCCTGTGAACTTCACCCCTGTCAACCCTTGGCAACTTAAAAGTGCTACATAACCCGAGAAACCAATCAAGGTGGTCATTAGGGTCCTCATTTTCAAGACCTTGGAAGAATTGGCCCTAGGTAATCATGGAAACAATTTGTGGAGGAATATGGTAACTTTCCACATCAATGTCCTAATGACCAAATCGATTGTCAAAATTTACTGCATAATTGTCACCAAACCTCGGTGCTTGTGCTCATTGAGCTGCCATTTCTCTCTGTTGCTTCAAGTGTGCTCTCAGAGTTTTCTCCAACTCAAGATCCAATAAGAATTGTGGTTCTCCTGCAAACCTGCTAGACCTTGGCATACACAACACACAGTTGTGGAGTGTAATATCAAAGAAACAAGAACTTCAACTATGCAACACAGAAATAGATCACAAATCTCAACACGTACTAAAGAAATTGCAAAGAACAGAACACAAAACAAAATGAAAGCTAAGGTAAATGCCACAAACAAAAACACAAAGTAGAACAAGTAAAAATCAAGAACAATTCAACAAATTCCAGAACCGATTGCCTTCCCTGGCAACGGTGCCAAAAATATATATCGAGTTGTCGCACCTCGTCAATTTTACCCTAACAACTCATGTAGAAGTGGAAGCAGGGATCGTAATTCACAGGAAAGGCGTAGGTCAAGAAAATTGAGCGAACTGTTCTAAAAATCTTGTCACTGAATCTAAGTACTAGAAAGAATGAAATTTCAACAAAAAAGAACGAGGACAGAAATACAAAAGAAAATGATAAGCAAGGATGAAACAGATATCTCAGGATTCTTCAATTGGACGAACACAGGCTTAGTAAATCTATGCTATGCAATCAGTAAACAATTAATGCATTGGAGACCTAAATTGCCTAGAAGTTCAAGCTGTGGTTAGCATGGCGACCGCACCACTTCTTGTACCCCAAATCACCATCCTCTCCCATGGCGAGGCCCGAGAATGGTGGAATAAGCTTCGCAAAGTTTCAACTCTCCCAGCTAACTACTCTAACATGCAAAGTCCTAAGAACTCCCATGGCGAGGCCCATCCTAGGGTTCACATGTAATTGTTGTTAACACAGAAAGATACTTTAACACTTTTCCTAATATTTCAATTCATTAACACTTCCTATGGCGAGGCCTGAGTCTCAGAATTGATTTGATTACAGAAAACAAGTGCAAAGTCTTAAACAATCACAATTTAGTTCTCAATTCATGCAACTTCGCTAACTTTGATTAATCACTCCTCAATTTAGCATGTCGACCACAATTGAGGTTTGATCTATTCAAGATTAGCTAGGAATTATGAAATTCAACATATGTTTATGCTTAATTCAAATGTGATTTCAATACTCAACAATTAGATCAATTGCATAGCATACAATCTACTACAACACTTATTCATCCATTAAGAATCCTAAGATATCATAGATTTAGCCAGAAAACATCTTTCTTATTTCAAAATCAACAAATTCCAACATTGATAAGCTCATTCTCATTTAATTGGAAGAATTTACCGATTTAGTCGAGAGAATTGTGGATTCCTTTGTCAATTGAGAATAAGAAAGAAGAATCCAGTCCAAATTCATAATCGGAGTTGAGATCGGAGAAGAAATGTTTAGTGAGAGAAAGTAGATCTAGAGAGAGAAAAATGAGAAATTCAAAAAATGATAATTCTCAAAAATCTAGAATCCTCACCCCTCCCCTGTCTAGAATATCTTCTACATGCTAGCTACCTTCCCTATATATAGAGTTGGGAGAACGTAACTAATACGCGACATAAAATGTATAAAGTGTTACAAAAGTGTCTTCCAAAGAGAATGACAAAAAATCAGCCCAAGTTATGAAAATTCAAAGTTTGGGGAAAAGTTCAGCATTCCAGTGCCTTCAATGTTCATTTCCAGCACCTTCAGTTGCCCCATCAGTCTTCCAGCGCCTTCCAGCTTCAGCGTCAGCGTCTTTAGCTTCTTAGAATTCCAGGTGAAGAAATCAGGATCGGACCACGCCTTCAAGCCGCAACCAATCACGCCTTCAGCATCCTCGCGAGCTTCCAAGCAGAACAGCCTTCAGGAAATCACGCCTTCTAGCTTCCGAACTTCACACATTCAACTGCCTGGAAATTCAGAAAATCAAGGATTCAACACTTAGCCATTTTCCAGCAAACTCAACCACAAAACATTTCAGGGCAGCAACTTCCCACCAAGATTTGATCAAGATGCACTGTGAATTATGGAAATCTTAAAACATAAATGTTATATCCCTATGTCTTAGCTTTCCATAGCCGTTTGAAACACCCAATTTGGAGCTAAGACGAAAGAGTTATGGCCAACCAAAGGGAGTGCGACAAAACTGAAAGCTTCCTGGAAAAGTTGCATGGCGAAACCTCGCGGCGAGGTCTCTCCGTGCAGTGTGTGTGTGTGGCTAGACCTCGTCACGAGGTCTCGCCGTGTGATGATTTTGTTGGCTCGAGGTCTCGCGGCGAGACCTCGCCGCGCGTAATGTTTGTGGGCGAGACCTCGCCACGAGGTCTCGCCACTTAGTGTGTGAGTGTGAGAGTGTTTGGTGAGGTTTGAGTGATTAAACAAAAATGTGAAATGTTGTGTGATTTATTCGTGAAATGAAAGTGTAAGATAAGAGTGATATTGTGAATGTGTAAATGAGATGAATGGTGAGGTGTAGTGAAATTAAACTTTCAGGAATGAAATGTATGAATTGTTGTAAAGCAAATATAAGTATAGTGTTGAGCACAAGCTGGATGTGAATAAAATTTCTAAAGATTGAGATGTTTGTGAAAATAAGTTATATAATGAGACCAAGTGTGGTGTTGTGAAATGAAAGTGTAATGTGAAATGTAGTATGAAGTAAAATGTGCATGAGTGTGCATGTGTGGTGAGATATGTAGCGAGAGTAGCGTGAATAATGTTGTGCAGTGTGAGTGTATGCAGATGATTGAATGCTTAAGTTCATGTGTGTGCTCAAGTGCATGGGGCGAGGTGATCTCGCCTCATGAGTGTGTGCGAAAAGCTTGTGCAGTAAGTGCGAGTGTGCAGGAGTGTTGTGCGAGAGTGAAGTGCCCGTGTGCTCATGAGTGTAGTGAGGTGTGTGCGAGTGAGGCGTGCGAGTGAGCAGGAGTGTTGTGCGGCGAGGTCATCGTGTGCGTGCTTGTGTGCAAGTTGCTGTGCGAGTGTGCAGGTGAGCTTGTAAGGCGAGGTGACCTCGCCACATGAGTGTGTGCGAGTGTACAGCTGTGTGGTTGTGCAAGAGTGGATTGCTTGTGAGGTGTTTGTGAAAATGCTCGCTAGAGTTTTGTGAGTGCATAGTGTGTGATGACACCACTTCAGTACAACAAACAATGTCCAAGCAAGATTTGTGTGTCTTAACATCTGAATAGGGTTCGATGGTAAACATAAGAGTTCTAGGGCTATCTCAGGGCTTTACAATGGATCAAGAATCACCTTAATTGGATGTCTGTAGCTTAAATTATTAACAATCTACCAAACTGTGGCAATATGAACTTCATAACTAAATTCTGAAGTAGCAATCATCAAGATGCTTTCGATTCTCATATTTACACACAGAATTAGAAGACAGTTAAAACATAAAAAATGAAGTACACTCACAGAGCTTTCCAGAACATCCAAGAACTCATAATTTGGATTAATATTGAAGAAGGTATGCTCAGCTGAATTTGCAAAACTAATCTGCCAAAACCCTAATTTGGCCAAATATGCATCCTTTGTAACACCCCGCCCAATTCCCTTAATAGAAATGTGACGGGAACGTTAGATTACGCCCGACTCACGTCTGGGCCCTAACCTTGAACATTAATAAATTATAACCTGAAAATTTCCATCTAAAATTTTGAACACAATATTCTCCTTATCTTACATCCCAAAAAGACAAATCATTCAAAATAAGAAACTTTTGTTTATCAACGTGATTATAATCCAAATCTGAACGATAAAAATACCTTAACCTTCTACACTCCTATTACTTCAGGGTATCTGAAAATCCAAAATTTAACTCACCATTTAACTTGAGTCGCCCTGAAAGTATTTTCATAAAATGGGTGAGCTCAAAATAGCTCAGTGAGGGGGTAATAGATAATTTTTTAGAAAATTAACTTTAAGAAAGCACAATTTCAGTTAAACATTTTTCCAATTCAAATAACCATATGACAATCATTTTTCCAATGCAAATAACTATACGACCAAGTCTCAAATATCACATAAAAGATTGTGAAATGCACATATCCATATATCACATAAAACATTGGACATATAATCGGTACCTGTCACGATCGGTCTTGCCGACCTTTACCAACCTTATATCCCCTAACAATTTATTGTTGCGTGCACGACTTGAGAAGCTACCTTATCCTTCCTAGTGGTCAGTGACCAGAACGGCCCCGCAGGCCTAACGTGGCATCCGGATTTGCCACTCCGACTCCCGTCAACGGGATTAAAAACTCCTTAATCGCGTGACGGGGCTCACCGGTGTGGTCTTGGCGTAATCGTCGGCCCGATGCTGTCTCGATCACCTTCCAAGCCAACACCTACTAGGGCCCATGCAAGCAAATACAATACAAATATGATACGTTCACAAAATCCGAAAAATCATATAACAATCACTTTTCACCAATCGGTGGTAACGTTGGACTCTAGAGGTGGCTCGTACGGACTCTAGAGGTGGCTCCTGCCTTTAAAGTGGCGTAGCACTTAGCTCCGTGCAGCACTTAGTTCCAACTTACCTAGTTTATCAATGCATAATTTATGGATGTAAAGTCCCACATATACACCGACATATCAATTACAACAATTACTACAGATTCCAGTTGGCAATGGATGAGAAAACTTATTCATCCGAGGGGGCCCTTTAAATGCAAGACAAGAAAGTGTCCACAATTCAAACAATGCCCATATCCCCTTCACTTATCAATTGACACAAAAACAAAACTATCCCTCCAAATTCAATAAATGCAAGATCACAATGAATTATAAAAATTCATTCATCATGAAACATCCTTTTTGTTAATATAAGAAAGGAGATTATTCATAATTTGAATAAGGCCCTATTACCTTTAATCATTATAAGGACATGTATACACAAAATTATACGAAACATTTAATAAGAGAGGTTTCCTTATCCTAATTCTCTTTTCTATAATATTTTATATTATCATTATTAAAACAAAATATCTACATAAGAGAGGTGACGTAAATTTTTCCTTTAAGGTCGGCAATAAACTTGAAATGAAGCATTAATTTTAAAGCTTAAGGCTTATAATTGAATAACAACACCAAATCCCATTAAAACCATTTATGTTATTAATTCAATAGCCTATAGCCTAAACTGATAGTGCCCAAAAGCCCACTCTTAAAAGGTCCACTTCATATTAAACACTAAACCCACTTTGAGTTCGTAAGGGATTAGATTTTACTCACATTCATTTTAATTCTTGATGGACTAAAGGCCAAAGCCATAATGCACTGAGGCCCATTCTTATTACTCATATTCATTTTACTTCTTGATGGACTAAAGTCCAAAGCTGTAATGCACTGAGGCCCATTCTCGTTACTTATATTCATTTTATTTCTTGATGGACTAAAGCCCAACTTGAAAGTGCAGAAGGCCTATCCTTTGTCAATTAAAATTACTTTAAGAAGTTATTGTATATTCAAATAACTAATCCAACTAGAGCCCATTTCCACTTGTATTTAAATCACCAAACATCTATGTACAAGAGTCCTAGTTAACCATTAACTCCCATCAGTTTATTCCAAGCACCGAAAATAATTACATTAAACTTGTAATAATTTTTCCCTGAAACCTCAAGTTGCTCTAGGAGATAGCTTATCTCTTCCAACCAACAAAAGAATAAAGATCAACCAAATTTAGGCTGCCACCATTTTACATGCTATTAATTTATTTTGCTCCCAAAGGATCCAGAGAGCAAGGTGAATTCAGCAACACCATATAACTTTAGTTCCCTAGAATTAATGGAAATCCAAAATTCACTACATAAAAACCCACTGTAATTAACTCCAAATGAACCAGAATTTGTAGTATTCCTCCAATAAAGGTTGGGACAACCTCGACATAAAGGAAAAAAAACATATATGATTCAATCCTCTTCATTCACTCTCAAACAAAAATCCACAACCCTCTGTAAATCATCTAAACTTGCTCATCATTTTTTCACACCATACTTAAATAACTTAAACCCCAAAAAGTGAAAACCCCATAAGTTGTTGTCCTATTCGCCTTCACTTCCCAACATCTGCCTTCAACTGGTAGGACAATTTCGCCATCTTCACATATACATGAATCCAATCCCATAAAACTTATATTAAGATTTCAGACATCAAATACTCTGGTGTTAGATCTCAAACAAGAAAATAAATTTCATGGTAGCAATCCCCAAGTTTATTCAAAGTGGAATCACAGAGCAAAATAATTCCAGCTGCTAAAAATATTGCAACAAGAACAATCAAAATGGTTTGAAGCAATTAACCCACGAAATAGCAACAACCTTTGTAATATATTGATTTAATTCACCAAAAACCTAAAACAACTCATGGAGCTATGAATTTAACGAGAAATACAGGGTTCACAAAAAGAATTTAACCAAAATTTTGAAATCGAAACACATCCACCTGTTGAAAGTCTTCTCAAATTCCTCCAAGTTCAACAAAGCAGATTTGTAAAGTCCTCTTCTTCTTCTTCCCTTTTTCCCTCTTCTTCCTCTCTCCTTCTTTCCTTTTCTTCCTTCCTTCTTCTCCGGTTCTCTGTTTCTGTCTCTCTTCCTCTCTTCTCTACTTCCTTTTTTTTTCTATTTCCCCTGTTCCCGTCTTTCTTTGTACGCTATATTTTTCTTTTTTTTTTAAGTCTTTTAAATTGCTATATAACCCTTTATATTTGAAGCACTCACGAGAGTCCCCAACATTATCATTTCATAAAATTAACTCCTATAACTTTTTTAGGATTTTACAATTAAACCATAAAATTTTCCAACATTGCCTTGTAAACCAATAATTAAAATTTAACACATGTTTTCCATTTAATAATCTTAAATCAAAATTCTTATCCGTTGGTAAAGCTAGTTAAATATATATTCATTTTTTAACTAAATTCATGTGACGGAAAACGTAACATTTTAAACTATTAAATACAATATTTATTTATATGAAAATTCCGGGGTTTCACACCCTTCTCCCCTTAAAGAAATTTCGTCCTCGAAATTCTTACCGTTTGTTAAAAATGTTTAGGGTATCATTCTAGCATGTTTTCCTCAATTTTCCATGTAACTTTCTCAACATCAAATTTCCCCAAATAACCTTAACGAGTGGTATTTTCTTACATCGAAATCGCTTAAATTTTTGTATCATGTATGTCATAATCATCTTTATTTTCCTAATATATGATACTGCCAAATAAAATTATTTCCGTAAATAATCACTTTATATCAATTGTAAGCATCAGTTAAGTGCCTTAGTCACCAATAATATATTTTCATTCAACATCAACTTTTTAACTTAAAAAAAATATAGATACCTCGAGTCATATTTGATCATATCTCTAAGCCACTATATCATTCCTCCGAATTCTATATCCATCTTTGACATATACCCTAATGTGCAAAAGTCGTCTCTTTCATTGTTATCCTTTTAGCTCTCATTCATTCTTCAAAAATCTCCCAAATATGTAAATCTATTACACTATTAAATTGTTGCACATTGACTAGTTCACATAACATTCAATATCTGATGGTGGGAATTTCTCATAAGGATGTAAAGCTTCACACAAGTGTAATACTATCAATGACTTCTTACCATTTAGGTTATAATACTAGTAAAGAACTATTAAAAATGTATGTCAATACTCTATTCTTCAATTTAAAATAATTAATCATCCATCCATCATAAGCTATATCACACTTATATTCCCATTAGAAAATTCTATTTCAATTCTTAATATTTAATCTTATGTATCCCGTGCACACACCAATTTCAAATAAATCTTTTTGTGCATCAATAGTAAACACCAATAATTTTCCATCGAAAACCGCTATTAAAGTCTTTGTTTTTCAAACCTAAGCATCTAATGTTCACCTTGACTCCCGAATAAATTTCCTTATGTAAGATAGGTAACACCAATTGTTTCTCAACAATCATTTCCCATTGGCATCTCAATTGAACAATAAAAAAAATAATCATTCTCTAATGATTCTTAAGATTGGCGTTAATTTAGTTCGTAGCATATACTAAGCATAACAATGCTTCTTTTTTTTTTCTAATAAATCACCATAAGTGGGTTCTTGCAAACTTGTATTCTCTAGGCACTCACTAGATATCAACTTAGCTCAAGGTGCAGTATACCCTTACACTTTTTCAACACCTACCATGTGCTTACTATACTAATCCAATTTATTCCTAGAGTACAAAAGTGACACAAGACTTCAAAGAAAAGCAAATCGTTTAGAGTGTAAAGTCAACCTAATTTAGGAATAAGATATATAATTTGACCGACAATTTAAATGATACTAGTTCATAGTTCTAATATTAATTTAGAACAAATTTAACCTTTTTTTTTTTTACACATGTTCAAAAGTTCAAGAGTAGGAAGTCCAAGAAATAGTGTTTATAATATAGAAACAAGAATATCTCTTATTTGAGTTGCTGGAGAATTAAAGTTGAGGTTAAAGTGAAAGGATTAAAAGAATTTTGGAATAGTTTCAAATAATCATTAGGTTTTAATAAAATATTGCCATATTGGCAATAAATTAAAGTAAATAAAAGCACAAGCACACTTTCGGACCAATGGTCGTATAAGTGCTTTGTTCAATCCAATTAATTTCCTATTAGTTCTTTCAACTCCTTTGGACAATAAAAAAATTTCTCGGTCTCATTATCCAATATCATATCTCGGGCTCCCATATTGCCAACTCATCTTTCCAGTGTAAGAATATTTACTTTTTTTTTCCTCTCAATTCAATTCATTTATATACAAAGATAGGTCATACTCAAATCATAAACCTAAAGATTTATGCGTCTTGTGTCTTATTTATTTTGCCACCTGAACAGCTAACACAATTTCTATTCATCAACCTTTTCAAATTGGTAAAGTCAATTTCTTAGTATTACACCAAGAGCACAACAATTTTAAGAATTCAATTTAGGCCTAACACCATTAATCAATTCTAAGAAATTGATAATTCCCATTGTCTTACAATTAACTGTTCCAATGTCTTGCTTCAGATTTATCCATTATCAATAAACCTTTATTCTATATCCTTATATGTTTAATAATACCACCAAAATGAAATACAATCTCTATTATCCCGAGTGTGAAATTTTATCAAATTCCTTCAATTCTCCCAACAATTCTTTGGTTTTACATCACACCTAACTCTTTATAATACTTAAAAATAGAAAATCTACTTTATGTCTTTTACTATTCACGAAGTCCTCTGAAAATTTTCTTACGATCATAGCTTAAGAAATGGTTTAAAAGAATCCCAAATATAAAGTTGAACAATCACAAACGAAAATAATCCAACCAAATCAGAATTCAAACTTAAATTTTAACATTCTTTCTTAAGGAATTCATTCCTAACCGTGGAACCAATAAGGTCCACAATGTTTTCTTTAACGCCTATCAAATACGTCTCATCTCAATTCAAACCAAACAAATTACCATTTCAAAGCCCAAGAATCTTATCCTAGCTTATGAGCAAAAATGCTCTGATACCACTTGTAACACCCCGCCCAATTCCCTTAATAGAAATGTGACGGGAACGTTAGATTACGCCCGACTCACGTCTGGGCCCTAACCTTGAACATTAATAAATTATAACCTGAAAATTTCCATCTAAAATTTTGAACACAATATTCACCTTATCTTACATCCCAAAAAGACAAATCATTCAAAATAATAAACTTTTGTTTATCAACGTGATTATAATCCAAATCTGAACGATAAAAATACCTTAACCTTCTACACTCCTATTACTTCAGCGTATCTGAAAATCCAAAATTTAACTCACCATTTAACTTGAGTCGCCCTGAAAATATTTTCATAAAATGGGTGAGCTCAAAATAGCTCAGTGACGGGGTAATAGATAATTTTTTAGAAAATTAACTTTAAGAAAGCACAATTTCAGTTAAACATTTTTCCAATTCAAATAACCATATGACAATCATTTTTCCAATGCAAATAACTATACGACCAAGTCTCAAATATCACATAAAAGATTGTGAAATGCACATATCCATATATCACATAAAACATTGGACATATAATCGGTACCTGTCACGATCGGTCTTGCCGACCTTTACCAACCTTATATCCCCTAACAATTTATTGTTGCGTGCACGACTTGAGAAGCTACCTTATCCTTCCTAGTGGTCAGTGACCACAACGGCCCCGCAGGCCTAACGTGGCATCCGGATTTGCCACTCCGACTCCCGTCAACGGGATTAAAAACTCCTTAATCGCGTGACGGGGCTCACCGGTGCGGTCTTGGCGTAATCGTCGGCCCGATGCCGTCTCGATCACCTTCCAAGCCAACACCTACTAGGGCCCATGCAAGCAAATACAATACAAATATGATACGTTCACAAAATCCGAAAAATCATATAACAATCACTTTTCACCAATCGGTGGTAACGTTGGACTCTAGAGGTGGCTCGTACGGACTCTAGAGGTGGCTCCTGCCTTTAAAGTGGCGTAGCACTTAGCTCCGTGCAGCACTTAGTTCCAACTTACCTAGTTTATCAATGCATAATTTATGGATGTAAAGTCCCACATATACACCGACATATCAATTACAACAATTACTACAGATTCCAGTTGGCGATGGATGAGAAAACTTATTCATCCGAGGGGGCCCTTTAAATGCAAGACAAGAAAGTGTCCACAATTCAAACAATGCCCATATCCCCTTCACTTATCAATTGACACAAAAACAAAACTATCCCTCCAAATTCAATAAATGCAAGATCACAATGAATTATAAAAATTCATTCATCATGAAACATCCTTTTTGTTAATATAAGAAAGGAGATTATTCATAATTTGAATAAGGCCCTATTACCTTTAATCATTATAAGGACATGTATACACAAAATTATACGAAACATTTAATAAGAGAGGTTTCCTTATCCTAATTCTCTTTTCTATAATATTTTATATTATCATTATTAAAACAAAATATCTACATAAGAGAGGTGACGTAAATTTTTCCTTTAAGGTCGGCAATAAACTTGAAATGAAGCATTAATTTTAAAGCTTAAGGCTTATAATTGAATAACAACACCAAATCCCATTAAAACCATTTATGTTATTAATTCAATAGCCTATAGCCTAAACTGATAGTGCCCAAAAGCCCACTCTTAAAAGGTTCACTTCATATTAAACACTAAACCCACTTTGAGTTCGTAAGGGATTAGATTTTACTCACATTCATTTTAATTCTTGATGGACTAAAGGCCAAAGCCATAATGCACTGAGGCCCATTCTTAATACTCATATTCATTTTACTTCTTGATGGACTAAAGTCCAAAGCTGTAATGCACTGAGGCCCATTCTCGTTACTTATATTCATTTTATTTCTTGATGGACTAAAGCCCAACTTGAAAGTGCAGAAGGCCCATCCTTTGTCAATTAAAATTACTTTAAGAAGTTATTGTATATTCAAATAACTAATCCAACTAGAGCCCATTTCCACTTGTATTTAAATCACCAAACATCTATGTACAAGAGTCCTAGTTAACCATTAACTCCCATCAGTTTATTCCAGGCACCGAAAATAATTACTTTAAACTTGTAATAATTTTTCCCTGAAACCTCATGTTGCTCTAGGAGATAGCTTATCTCTTCCAACCAACAAAAGAATAAAGATCAACCAAATTTAGGCTGCCACCATTTTACATGCTATTAATTTATTTTGCTCCCAAAGGATCCAGAGAGCAAGGTGAATTCAGCAACACCATATAACTTTAGTTCCCTAGAATTAATGGAAATCCAAAATTCACTACATAAAAACCCACTGTAATTAACTCCAAATGAACCAGAATTTGTAGTATTCCTCCAATAAAGGTTGGGACAACCTCGACATAAAGGAAAAAAAACATATATGATTCAATCCTCTTCATTCACTCTCAAACAAAAATCCACAACCCTCTGTAAATCATCTAAACTTGCTCATCATTTTTTCACACCATACTTAAATAACTTAAACCCCAAAAAGTGAAAACCCCATAAGTTGTTGTCCTATTCGCCTTCACTTCCCAACATCTGCCTTCAACTGGTAGGACAATTTCGCCATCTTCACATATACATGAATCCAATCCCATAAAACTTATATTAAGATTTCAGACATCAAATACTCTGGTGTTAGATCTCAAACAAGAAAATAAATTTCATGGTAGCAATCCCCAAGTTTATTCAAAGTGGAATCACAGAGCAAAATAATTCCAGCTGCTAAAAATATTGCAACAAGAACAATCAAAATGGTTTGAAGCAATTAACCCACGAAATAGCAACAACCTTTGTAATATATTGATTTAATTCACCAAAAACCTAAAACAACTCATGGAGCTATGAATTTAACGAGAAATACAGGGTTCACAAAAAGAATTTAACCAAAATTTTGAAATCGAAACACACCCACCTGTTGAAAGTCTTCTCAAATTCCTCCAAGTTCAACAAAGCAGATTTGTAAAGTCCTCTTCTTCTTCTTCCCTTTTTCCCTCTTCTTCCTCTCTCCTTCTTTCCTTTTCTTCCTTCCTTCTTCTCCGGTTCTCTGTTTCTGTCTCTCTTCCTCTCTTCTCTACTTCCTTTTTTTTTCTATTTCCCCTGTTCCCGTCTTTCTTTGTACGCTATATTTTTCTTTTTTTTTAAGTCTTTTAAATTGCTGTATAACCCTTTATATTTGAAGCACTCACGAGAGTCCCCAACATTATCATTTCATAAAATTAACTCATATAACTTTTTTAGGATTTTACAATTAAACCATAAAATTTTCCAACATTGCCTTGTAAACCAATAATTAAAATTTAACACATGTTTTCCATTTAATAATCTTGAATCAAAATTCTTATCCGTTGGTAAAGCTAGTTAAATATATATTCATTTTTTAACTAAATTCATGTGACGGAAAACGTAACATTTTAAACTATTAAATACAATATTTATTTATATGAAAATTCCGGGGTTTCACACCCTTGGTGTCTTAATTCTCAACCTCTACACTTTACTTTGCATTTACCATCATTTTCATACGTTTTGCACCATTTCTTCATTTTTACCTAGCTCATCTCAAATATGCACAATACACATAAAACACCATACAATCACATGAAAATCAAAGCAAAAGCCAAGTAAATTAACACATATAAGTTGGTACAAAACCAACTTATCACCATATCATCTCTCAAAACCACATGTTCGCATGTCTTCAAAGGACCATAAATGCAAGAACACAGTATTCACCAAAAATGTACACAAAAAAGAATAGGCTCCATATAGAATCCCTCTTATGTGTATTGAACAATATCATGGCATATATATCTTACCTTAATATATTGCCTTAGCTGTTAACTAGAATTAAAATTTTCAAATCCATTGCTAAAATTTCTGCATGCAAGTCTAATGACAAGAAATAGTTGATTGAATGAATTGGTTCATCTCAAAGCAAACTATTGACCTCTGAGTTGAGTAAAAGACAAGAAACACTTCACACACAATGCAGCATAATTCTTCATTTAGTATATAGCACACATTCTTCCAAGGCTTCCACAAACATTAGACAATTCCCAAGCACTAAAACAAACTGAACCTTACACAACTAGGCAAGTGCTACTCACTTCCACTTTCTTTCCATACACTCAAGTACATACATAATCTTACCCTCTAGAAAACTAATCTATTATAACCCACCTCTAAATCCCAAATAATAGTACACAGTAGAAATTCATAACAACGCTTCTTCTCCTACAAACAACTTCATCTTCCTCTCGATATACCAACAAAAGCAGCACAAAATTATGACTTCAGCTTGCAGACTTCAAACTCCCTAACACACCATGGCATAAAAAAAACATTCAAACAACACACATTCAGCATAATCAATATAACCCCTCAAACACAAGAATCCCTCCCACACTTAAAATGACGATGGTTCCAATTGTGAGAAAAGAACAAGAACTCCATGATTTACAGAACTCCAGTTGGTGGAGGTTGGTTAGAGAACTTAGTGATATGAATGGCCGAGGCTTGAAAGTCCTGGACCACCAATCCACACACTTCGGATCATTGTTGACAAACAAATTCGAACAAACACAAGAACACAAAAAAACTAACAATGGCGGAATAGAGTTATAAAAATGAAAAGGTAAGATATTAAGCCAATCAAACTCCAACATTATTACAAATTAACCTAGCTTATATAAATCAAGAGCTAACTTAATTAGTTTGGCTTTTTCCTGACTCAAGAACGGGTAGGCTAATCCTATAGCTCCTCACTAAAGGCTTCGCGGGAATTTTAAAACACAAAGTGTTTTCAAGACTTAGCAAAAGCTAAAATTCTTCTATATTTCATGATGAAAAAAACATACAAATCATGCCTTTAAATAGGCTAAAAAATGTGAAAATAATAAGCCCTAATGAAGAAGTCAATTTCTAATTGAACTTCACTAACTAACCAATCCAATTTAAGAAACTTTCCAAATTGGATTAGGAAACTAATAACTACTTACTTTCCTAAACGAATCACTTTTCCTAAAAGATAGGAAAGGTCCTAGAAAATAGGAAGCATATCCTAAAAAGTAGGACACTTCTAAAAAGTAGGCTTCCTCGTAAAAAGTAGTACAAAGCCTTAACCCTACAATAAAGGACACGATTTTGGCTTCCTATAAAATAGGACTCTACTTTTTTAAATCCATTACTTGCCCATTACATGCCATTATCATGCAAGATAATTTGGGCCATGTAATTAATCAATTAATCACGAAATTAATAAGCCCAATTAAAGTTTAATGGATTTAATTTATTAAAATACAAATAAATCCTAATAAATTAAAGGTGGCGTGATCCAAGATTATAAAGCCCAAGCATGCCTTCTTGGTCTTCAAAAGGTCCATGAAATTCGCAACGGTAATCTACCAGAATCACGTCATTCATCTTTGTAGGCATGTTTAAAGATGATAACGTCAGCATCTCATAAAACTTAAAACATTATTTAGCTCTATCCGTTATCTTTCCAGAGCCTCTTGAATCACAAAATTCTGAGTTATACTGAGAGAGATATGTCAAGAATACCAAAATGTGACAGAATTATTCATCATTTAATGTTTGACGCCTTGTTAAGATCTTCTAAAAAATCGTCCAATTCTCCACAATGTGTTGACTTTGGCACCGTGGACATACACACGGAAGATTGCTATCAATTAGCAAATTTCGATAGTTGACCAAGAAAGTGAAGTAGTGTCACGACTACATGAGAAGCTATACTAGGCTACATGACTACACGTTGACTAGCAGTGTCAACAATAAGATGTAGGCGATTAGTGGCATCCAATTCCTCATAAGTGGGAAACTATGGGGGCTGTCCACAAGACTAGTGATGATGTACTAGCATCAAAATCATATAATTCATCTCAGACTGATATTGATTCATATTTGTCTCCATTGTAGTCCAATGTGAAGCCTACTTGCGTAAAATGGTATCTAATCTTGTACCTTTATCAGTTTGGAAAACATTTTGACAGTCATCCAAAACATCCATATGCCTAATCACGGCATTATGTTGGTCAACTATAGAAGACTGTATAGTAGCTATAGCCTTTTGTAATGGCATCAAATTTGGAAAGTCAGGCTATGGAGCCACTAAAGAGGGAATGAGTATCACATATGGTTCATCCTCTTGGTATGCATGCTCAACATGCTCTTTCTTCTAATAATTTTGTAGCTGAGAACTATTAATAGACCCCTAGAATTGTCGGCATTCTTCACCCAACTTAACTTTCACCCCTTGATTCATGGCAACTTCCATTAAGCATAATGCAAAGTATATTGTTATACCATCATGGCCTATAGCCTCCTTAATGTACCCTGCAATAAAATTGCAAACATTGATATTGAGACCATTCTTAATTACATAGATCATGAAAAGTCAGTCCTTCAGAATTTTTGTGTTGTGAGTAGTAGGCATTATCCGAGAACTCATAAACAACAACAAGATCTTTGTTTCGGGCTTCAAATCTTTATGGATCACGTGCATTGACTTTTCATATGAAGAACAACACTCAGATTTCCAGACTCTACCAATTCAGAATATTCATCCACCTCATAGTCAAGGAGTGAGTAGTGCTTGTTGATAATCTAACTAGTGACCTTCACATACTTGCCACGAACGAAAACTCACTGTGGGTTGTTCTTAATTGCATTGGCATAATATTCCTTGGTCACAAAAACATTACATGCCTCAGGGGCCAATGTCAAAGGTTCCAATTGATAGTATTTGGTGATGTCGTAGAAGGCACTCTTAATGATGCAAAAATCACGCTCTACATGAATAGGTAACAAAGCAAAACCATAGAATTTTTCTTTTGCATAATCATTGACAAATGGATCAAGGACTGCTGGAGCCTTTTCTTTCTTTAGTGTAGGCATCAGTGCAACATGAATGTCGTGTTCCTCCAGAATGTCTTCTTTATCAGAGTCAGACGAAGTTGTGAACATTGCATATTTTTCTTTGCACGACCACTTGGATGTCGATACCTTGGTACTGGAAGCCTTGGCAGCTAGTGCTTCTTGGGTGCCATACTCTATATAAACCAAAACAATGCACATGCTAAAATCATATGCACCAGAACTAAAACACAAGAATAGCAAAACACGTTATACCGTGGCATCCCCACCAAACTTGGTCATGTCAAAACAAAAGAATATAAATACCAAACATGTTTTGACAAACAAACAAAACCAAGCCAATAAACAAAAACAATTTCTAAGACAACTACATAAAATCCATACTAGAACTATACCAACTTGAATAAAACAAGAATGACATACAAGTATACTAAGAAAATAAGCAAAATCCTTCCACATCTAATCAAAATGTAATACTCAACTACCTAAAAATTGGATCAACATCTCGTTCACACCCATCAAGAAGTGTCACTAAGAACTTGCAGCACTACTGAACATGACACTTGACAATGGAAACTTAAACCACCAAAATTGAACTAGAAGCATTTTGATATAACAACCACATAAGCTGGAATATTATACCTTGTATAACATTTCATGACTATATAATTCTTTACATATTAAAGCTATAAATGAAAAAAAAATATCCATATCATCATACATCATGTTAATAAAACTAACTAATGAGAATGAGCCCGTGTCCATGTCTATGGTGTTAAAGTCAATTATTCATCCTGAAAGTTTCTATCACATTTTGGTATTCTTGACATAACTCTTTCGATATAATTCAGCATTGAATGATTCAAGAAGCCCTGGAACAATAAGAGATAGAGCTACAATTTTCATGTTTTAAGTTTTAGAGATTCTGCCGTTATCACCGTTGAAAGTGCCTTCCAAAATTGATGACGGGATTCTGGCCGATTTTTCATCTCGAATTTAATGGACTACATTGAAGGCCAAGATGGTGTGCTTGGGCTTTGCCATTAATGGATCACGCCATTGTTTAATCTTTAGAATTTATTTTGTTGTTAATTAATTAAGTCCAAACTCTTATTATGGGCTTTAATTAATTCGGTTATTAAATAAATTACTTGGCCCAATTATCTTACATAATAATGGCAAGTAAAAGTTTAGGAAACTAAAGAAGTCAATTTGGTTTTTACATCTTTAAAAGTTTTAGTAAAGTTAGTTATTGAAGGAAGCAAAAACGTGTTTTGATTTCCTTTTTAACCGTGTTTAGAATCCTTTTCCATAAAGGATTTAGTTAGGGTTTCATGTTTTTGTAGCCTATTTATAGGTGAGTTTTTCACATGAAATAATAAGAATATGATATTTGATAAAAGTTTAGCTTTGTTAAAGAAAATTTATAGTGAAAAGTTGTAAGACGTGCTTTGTTCTTCTAATTTCAGTTGAATAATCATAAGACCCGCAATACCTTTAGTGAGGAGCTTTAGGTTGAGCTTACCCGTTCTATATTTATAGAACACGCCAAACTGAGGAAGTTTAACTTTTGATTTACAATAGTTGGACTGAATCTATTTGTGCTAATGTTGGGGTTTGGTTGATTTCTTCCATTCCTTCTCGTTCAATATCTTTTACCGTTTTTGTTGTCTTTTCGCATTGTCTTGTGTTGTTCGTGCTTGTCCAGGGATTATTGAGAAACAACGATCCAAAGGGTATGGAAAACGTGTGGAATAGAACTCAAAAGCTACTCCATTCGTATCAAGTGGTATCAAAGCAAAGGTTGTTGTCTCAAAAATTCAGGTTAATCCGTTTTATGTTCTTCCTTCTTGTTGTCGCGAATTCTTGCTATTTTTGCGTCAAATCTGCTGCTATTTTTTTGCGTCTTTTCCTTGCTGTTTTCGAGTCCTTCTTGCTGTCTAAATTCGTGATAGTCCACCTCTTCAATTTCTTCAAAATCGCATGCAACATCTTTGTTGAATTTCGGCCTGAATCTTCCTGGTTCGTGATAGTTTTTTCCTTGTTGATTCTTTGCGTCTTAGCTGCTGTCTTTTGCATTTATTTTGTTGTTTATATTCTGCACTCTTGGATTGTCATCATAGTGTTGAATTCCTTGTGTTTTCATTGTTGTGTCACACTTTAAAAAGAATTGTAGGGTTTCATCAAAAGTTTCTAAAAAAAAGTCGTCAGAAAAATCAAGGGTTTCACCCAGTCGCGACAGTTTTTGCCGGCCGAAACTACAACAGGCGTCTGAAACTCTGCAGAAAAGTCATCGTCCCAGAATTTTAGGTTCGGACGGTGGTGGTCGTCGGAAACAGGTTTCCTAAAGTTTAAAAAAAAGTGACCGATTAAAAAAAAATACGGTCAATTAAAAAAAACAAAAAAAAAACAAAAAATATATATATATATATCTTCGGACTTTATTTTATTTTATTTTCTGTTTTTATTTTCCAATTGAAAGAACTAAGTGTTCTTGATTGTTCTTTGAAAATCACCAATATTAGAAGTGACATATCTTGCTTGAGTGAATCTAAAATCATTCTTCTTGTTTTCTTGCCTAGTTTTTAATTTCGTAGTTTTCTGAAATAAACCATGTTATACCCCATACGTGATCTTTAAAATACTGTTGTGACGTGTTTCTTTCCAAACTTCATTGGTTTAACTTGTGTGAATTGATTTGTTGAACTAATTGGTTGAGACTTGTTCTTTAAATTGATGAACGGTAAGTTTCAATTAGTTTGAGAGATTCATTGTTGAGAGATTAGATAGGGTAAACACGAGAAAAGCTTTCTTAATAAGAGAGGAGAGTACCTACTGCCCTAAAGTGAGGAACCCATGAGGATTTTATATACATTCTTGCGCTTTTCTTAACTAATCTTACAGGTATCAATGGTGAAAAAAAATACAAATACTCTTAAGTTGGAGATTGATGAATTAATGCAGACACTCCAAAAGATGATACAATCTCATGATGAAATTAAGGAGTCCAACACCACATCTTCAGCACGTGTAAAAGAGTTTTATACAAGGTGCAAAGTCCAAGATAAAGTGTGTGCTGTGGTGATTGATAGTGAGAGAAGCTCTAACTTTGCTATTGAGCTAATAGTAGAAAGGTTGAATTTGCAAACCACTCCACATCCAAATCCTTACTTGCTGCAATGGAGTGATAATTGTGGTGAAGTATGGGTGTCCATGCAAGTCAATGTTGTATTCTTCGTGGGGAATTACAAAGATGACGTACTATGTGACATATTTCCTATGCAAATAGCCCATCTTTTAATAGGAAAACCATGGCAACTTGCTTGCAAGGGTGTTTATAAAGAGCTCAAAAATTGCTATTCATTCATGAAGGATGGTAAAAAGTTTAACCTTCGTGCTTTAATGCCTTGTGAAATTTCTGAAGATCACCCAAGAATTGCACAATCTTGTGCTAAATTGAGGATGAAAAAGAGAAAGAAAAGAGTGAGTTAGAAAAGTAAAAGATAGAAAAAGCTGAAAAAGAAAGTCAAAAGAGTGACTTAGTTAGCCTAGGCTGTAAGCAAAATAAGTGTAATAGAAAGAGTGAGAATGAGAGTTCATTGAACGCTAAACAACAACATCTTGTACTTATGAATTCTAGTTATCACGATTTACATTGTTTGCTGCCTAGTTCTTTTGTTTTGCAGGTTTATGGAGTTCCTAAGTGTTTAATGGAGTTTGAAACAACTCATTATCAATTGGAAGGAGTCCAATCTGCCTTAGCTTGTTTTCCAAAAGGTAAGCAAGGTAAGTTAGGTAAGTTTTCACTTGATTTTGATCTTAAAAATGTTAAGAACTTTGTTATTATCAATTCGGTTGAGTTTCAAGGTTTTCAATCAATTTTTAATCAATTTTAAAAGCTTCCCTATACTTTTCAAGAAATGGTTTGAAATTTTTCCAAGAGTATTTTAGAATCTAACATCTTGTGTTTTAACAAGCAAATTAATTTACATAATTTCAACCATAATCAAATCCTTGTGTATAAAAGTGTTAATTATATAGGATATACTTGTTGAAATGACTTTTCCTTTAAATATTGGGATCGAGAGTTTACACATATTGTTTTCAATCGATTCCATAGTCAATTTCATGAAGTTCAAACAGATAATCATGTATTTCAACACTTGGATGGTAAGTTGTCTAAGTTCCTAATATCTTTTCAATTCCAAAAGGTAAAGTATGGTGTTAATATCTATTTATTAGATAGTTTACATTCTGTTTTTAATCTTTGGAATTGCGTCTTTATATATGATAACTTAAGCATGTTTACAAAGGGATTAAAACGTTATTGTGATTTACACTTCATCTGGGCTGCATATATGTTTAGTTGCTATCAATATTCTTATGTATCTTTGGATAATCTTTGTAATTACATTAATTTATGCTTATATCCTTTTTGTATTTTACATATTAAAGTACTTAATTTCTATGTTAGTGCTAGTGTGTCCATGCATATTGTTAGAAGGTTTGTCTTGCATAGTTTCATATTTTCGAAATCACTACATGTGTCTTTATATGAAGTTTTTAAATTGTTTCATGATGCAAATCAGAATAACTTGTTGCATTTAATACATTATGCTTATTTGCATAATTGTTATGAATTTTCTTTAACAATATCGTGTTTATATGCTTCATGCATACATAAATATTCTGCCAGAGAAAGTTTATCTTATACACTTGTTTTGATCTCTCAGAATATTGTGCATTGTTGGCCACGAATTGTTTCATTCCAACTCGACTTGATTCTTATTGAGTTCGTGATATTGATGTTTGACCCTGGAGCTCACTTTCAAGATTCGAGGACGAATCCTTTCGAGGAGGGAGGGAATGATGAGAATGAGCCCGTGTCCATGTCCATGGTGTTAAAGTCAGTTATTCATCCTAAAAGTTTCTGTCCAGTTTTGGTATTCTTGACATACCTCTTTCGATATAATTCCGAATTGCATGATTCAAGAAGCCCTGGAACGATAAGAGATAGAGCTCAACTTTCATATTATAACTTTTTAGAGATTTTGACGTTATTACCGTTGAAAGTGCCTTCCAAAATTGATGACGGAATTCTGGCAGATTTTTCATCTCGAATTTCATGGACTACATTAAAGACCAAGATGGTGTGCTTGGGCTTTGCCATTAATGGATCACGCCATTGTTTAATCTTTAGAATTTATTTTGTTGTTAATTAATTAACTCCAAACTCTTATTACGGGCTTTAATTAATTCAGTTATTAAATAAATTACTTGGCCCAATTATCTTACATGATAATGGCAAGTAAAAGTTTAGGAAACTAAAGAAGTCAATTTGGTTTTTACCTCTTTAAAAGTTTTAGGAAAGTTAGTTATTGAAGGAAGCAAAAACGTGTTTTGCTTTCCTTTTTAACCGTGTTTAGAATCCCTTTCAATAAAGGATTTAGTTAGGGTTTCATGTTTTCGTAGCCTATTTATAGGTGAGTTTTTCACATGAAAAAAATAAGAATATGATATTTGATAAAAGTTTAGCTTTGCTAAAGAAAATTTACAACCTTGAAAAGTTGTAAGACGTGCTTTGTTCTTCTGATTTCAGTTGAATAATCATAAGACCTGCAATACCTTTAGTGAGGAGCTTTAGGTTGAGCTTACCCATTCTATATTTATAGAACACGCCAAACTGAGGAAGTTTAACTTTTGATTTACATTAGTTGGACTGAATCTATTTGTGTTAACGTTAGGGTTTGGTTGATTTCTTCCATTCCTTCTCGTTCAATATCTTTTACCGTTTTTGTTGTCTTTTCCGCATTGTCTTGTGTTGTTCATGCTTGTACAGGGATTATTGAGAAACAATGATCCAAAGGGTGTGGAAAACGTGTGGAATAAAATTCAAAAGCTAGTCCATTCGTATCACTAACAATGATGTTCAAGTCTAAGTTGGTAGAACTGGAACATGAACCTACCACATTTCAACACCTAATGACGTGAACTACACTTCAATAACCTCACACTCAAGATGCGGCCTTCAACATATCAAATATAACAAAATCATGTTTTCCTGTAATTCTTATCACCATATCACCATTAAAAACTCATGTACTAGTCAAAACAACATCCTATGTGCATTTATTCCGAAGTGATGTTTTCATTTAGTGCCGTTCACAGTATAATTATTACTCTAATGAAATGAAAATAGAATCCATATAGTACCTTAAATAAAGCACTAGAGACCATATATTCTAATACCATTACCATATCACTAAGTAATCTGAACAATAACAATCATTCTTACACTAAAATTCTGTAACACCAATGCAACTTACCAAAATGATTAAACAGTGGCTAAGAAACTTACCTAGAATTGAAACACAATTGAAACAAGCTTGGGAAGAAATGTGGTGTAAGTATCCATAAAAATGCAAGCTTATGGGGGAGGGCACCACCACACCAAAGAAAATTATCTCTTAAGTTTGTTTCACAATTCAAGCATCTCTCCAATACCATGGAAGGGAGTGAACGAAAATGCATTCCACATGACACAGTTTATAGGACAATACATGAAGGCATTCGGTCAAGGCTAGAAACAAGCAAACAAAAACATGTGACTTGCTATCAAACAAAATTTGAGTTTCCAACATATGATCCCACGTCCTTACAAAGCTGCTCCACTTTTCATTTGTCAATAAAACTTACAACACTCATATTAACATGCACAAGACTAATATTTCAGACAAGAAGACAACACTTATGTATGAACTGTGAAGCCTACCATTCATATAACAACATGCACAAGATAATAAGCATTCTATGCATGAATTTTGAATTTTGCATACCTACCAGCCACTTAAAAGCAATCATCATGCATGTGCTCAAATTCAACAATGTTGTTCATATACTCCATGTCATGCACAAGAAAGCTATTGAGATTGCAAATGTGATGGACAAAACAATGCGAGACTTGAAAAAACGTACACTTCTTGCATGGTCACAATGGAATATCGTGACCTATTGCAAAAGAATGATGCTTACCAAGAATCAAATACTTCTTCTCACAGCACACGCAAGAAATGCAATACATCATTCATTCAGACTCTTCCTTGTGAGATGAAAATAAAGTGACGTACTCACTCCAGAGATTCCTGATCCAACCTAGATTGACTCTGAGTTAGAAGACTTTTTAATTAGATATCTATATGACAAAGAATATGTACTTCTATATCAAATGCAATGTTCCCAACTCCCTGGTTTAAATCTTGGTGCTTTACACATGTCTGCCCTTCAACATGGTACAGAGTAAAAAAAAATAACACATAATGATTAACAAAGAAATTTGTAAAAAATGACTTGTAAACAAAATCAACAAAATTGAAAATAACACAGAAAAAATGCTTGGTTTAACGTGACCAGCCTGACAGAGCGAAGCACCCATCAGTTTGAAGGGTTATCCAAAAACATGGTTGAACTATTATTCTTGTTAGCAAACTAGTCAGCTGAGAAGTTTGAGTCTATGGCCATTTACTTGCCAAAATCCTCCAGTTATTTGATCTTTTAGTTCCACCACACCAGAAGGAAACACATTGTTGATTGTGAATAGACCAACCCATCTGGACTTTACCTTGCCAGGAAACAATCGCGCGCAACATTGAATCATAAACAAGCATTTGTTGACCAACTACAAATTTCTTCAACTTGATCCTGGCATCATGCCACCTGTTAGTACGTTTCTTATACAAACTAGCACTCATATATGAATTCTACCAACATTCGTCAAGTTCTTTCAAAAGCATCATTTTATTTTCTTATGCCAAACCCAAATCCATATTCAACTGCCAAACTGCCTAATATGCCTTGTGTTCTAATTCTACTTGAACGTGACATTCCTTTCCAAAGACAACCTAAAAGGAGAAGCTCTAATAAATGTCTTTTAGGCTATTCTATAAGCCTATAATGCATCATCTAATTTTAGAGACCAATCCTTCTTACCAGGAATCACTACTTTTTCCAAAATTTGTTTCACTTTTCTATTGGACACTTCAGCCCGACCATTTGTTAATAGGTGTTATGTTGTAGAGACTCTGTGTTTGACAAGCTATAGTCATAAGCTCCAATTTTACCCTAGCTACTGTAGAAGTGGTGGTAGGGATCGATCTACGGGGAAGGAAATTGGTTTCTAGAATTTGAGAGTGTTGCTCTTTAATGTCACACAAATGAAAGTTGTACTAGCGAGAACTAAGATAACTACAACTCAAAACACAAGAAATAAAGTCTGAGTGCAATCAATAGGAGAGGTGACACCCTAGAGTTCCGTAGCTGGATGAATACACATTTAGATCACTCATGCGGTGCAACTAAACATACATGCTAATCTAGAGGGGAACTTCGTTGCCTAGAGTCTTAAGCCACAAATGGCATGTCAACCACACTATGTCTTGATCCTCCTGACACCATCCTATCACAAGGCGAGGCCTAAGGCCTAAGGACAATGATTGGCGTTAATGGACCTTTCCGTTGTGTGTTATGTAAGGAGGAAGAAGAATCAATAGAGCACTTGTTTGGTGCTTGCAAATTCTCCTCTCGGGTGTGGGCATATTATTCGAGAGGAATGGGTATTTTGGGAGACGGTTTGGATTGGAGGGCTTGGTGTTTGAAGTGGTGGAGTTATAAACAACCAAAGTTTGGGCGGTTTGTGGTCAAAATCGTGCCCCTTCTCACTTGCTGGTTGATATGGATATATGGTGTTCTTATATATTTGATGATGGTAGGATAGACTTTAAGGTGATTTTGCAGAGAATCCTACGACATATTCAAGACTTGTTACATGTGCGTTTTAAGGTGGACTTGGTAGGAAGTTCATGGCAAGCCATTGTTGGATATTGTAGTGATTGGAAGCCTATTTATCGGTCAATTTTAGTGCAATGGAAACCGCCGGTAAGAGGGAGAATCAAGATTAATAACATGGGAAAGAGTCGGGGGAGTGAGGAACAAGGGGCTGGCGGGGTACTTGTAAGAAATGATCAAGGTGGATTCCTAGGGGCTCTTGCCATCGATTGTGAGTGCTGTACTTGCTTAGAAGCGGAGGCGGTGGCATTAGTGATGGGTATTCAGTTTTGTGCACGTTGGGAGTGTGATGGAATAGAGGTTGAAGGGAGTTCATTGGCTCTTATTCGGATATTGAGGAGGGAGAGAGAAATTCCTTAGCACTTAAGGGGTTTATTGAATGAGATTTGGCATGTTGATTTTGGTGGTTGTGCGCATATCGCCTCAGAGGGTAATAGGCCGACGAAACTTCTCGCGGAATTAGGTCTACCAAGGAAGAAAATTACAGAATTTCTTCAATTTCAAGCGCTCCCAGCTCTTGTGAAGAACCTCATTATCTTGGATGAAATGCAATTTCCAAGTTTTAAAGTTGTACGCCGATAGAAGTATTTAATGTAATCTATATGATTTGCGAAAAGGGGTAGTACCCCTTAGTCTTATTATAACTTTATTTGTGTTGAATTAATAATTTTTAATAAAATAATGGGAGTGGGGACCCCAACCCGCTGAGAGGGATATTGCCGAAAAAAAAAGTCATGCGGCGACCTTAGGCAACTCATGCGGCGACCTTATGCACTCATGCAGCGACCTTAGGCAACTCATGCGGCGACCTTAGTCAACTCATGCGATGATGCAAGTGTGGTGCTGGAGTAGAGTGGAAGAGTGCAAGTGTGCAGCAAGTGTGCAAAAAAATAACAAACCATCACATTCCAACAAAAATATTACCCAGATGCGTTGTGAATTTGGCAAATTCTGAAACATGAGAGTTGTAACACCAAGCCGTAACTTTCCATAGCCTTTTGAATCACCTAATTTAAAGCTTGGACGATAAAGTTATGGCCAAAATAAAAACATGTGGCGCGGAAGAATTTCATGGTGATGCATCGCGCCACGATGCATCGTGGTGCAAATGTTTTCACGATGCATCGCCGTGTAATTTTTCCCTTCAGCACAACGTTCCAATTCTATGCAATATATGTGTATTGTTGACTCCGAATTGGACTTTGTGGTGAACATAAGAGTTGTAGAGCTTTCTCTTAGCTTTCTAGCGGTTTATAAAATCGGCACATTTGGAGGTATGTAGCTCAGGATATGAACAATCTACCAAACTGTAGCAGTAAGCTCAACATCTAAAACCTGAAGTAGCGTTAACAAATAAGCTCCCGTTTCTCAGCCTTGCACATAGAATTAGAAGAAAGTTAAAACATAAGAATTGAAGTACACTCAATGCGCTTTCCAGAACATCCAAGATCTCATTATTTGGATCGGTTTTTAGAATGTTACATGCAAATGAAGTGCACTATCCATTTTGCCCAACTACAAAATAAGCATTTTATGGCATTCTTCAAACTCCACAAGCACCATTTAAACCCTTTTGAATTCTTTCCTTGATCTTTAACCTCAAACACAAATATGTTTCATTTAATCATCATTTTTTATCTTTTTCTCATTTTAGCACACCAAGTTGTAGACCACATAAAATGCACAAAATGACACATAACACCACACAAATAAATGAAAAACAATTCAAAAGCTAAGTGAATAAGAAATATAAGTTGGTATAAAACCAACTTATCAATTTCCCCCACACTTGAACTCTTGCTTGCCCTCAAGCAAGGTCACAACAATACACTAACACAACTCTATCTTGCCCTCAAGCACGGTCACAACAACACACCAACACATAACACACAATGCAACATAGTGAACTCTCTTGTAGAAAACATTAATTACCTATCCAATTCAAGAACATTTCACACTATTATTGGATGTGCACATTACTTAGTAAAACAAATATACTCTAATTGTAAAGATATGCTCAATTCTTCATGGCAATAATCAAAACTAAGTTGTACTCAGTTGAGCTCTAACATAGATGTGTGAGTGGTGTGCAAAGGATTACATACAACTTAAGTCTCACTTATGATCAAAGCAACAATAGAGAATGCAAAGATTTTATTATTACTTCTTTTCAAATCCTCAACTTGTAAACACTGTATAGACCTAAATGCACCAACTTAAGGATCATTGGTTACCCTCGTTTCTTAACATTCTCTGCCCCAAGTTGTCATCCTTTAGCGCTTTACCTTCATTTCGCACATGACATTATTACACTGGGGTACTCCTTAGCCTTTCCAATTATTGCCTCGGGTTTTATGGCTTTTGAATTCCATCCCCACTCATGCGGATTATTCTCTTAAAATGCACACTTAGTGTGATAGAGCAGTCCCGCAGAAGAGTTGTTCATAATTGTGTGCTTTTGGAACATTGTCCACACACTTAGCATGCAACAAATTTCGCATTGGCATAACTTGCCTCTTTTCCAAATTATCTCCCCTAGTGCCTAAATGTCACTAAAGTTATCCAAGGATTACTCAGCATAATTCATGAAAAAAAAATTCTCTATTTTAACTTTTTCACATAAGTGCAACAATCCTTGTATGTAATCCATTTAAGTGCTCGAAGACAACTATGTTAAAGTTCAAACTTTCCCACTATGTTTTAACTCCTACCACTTAGCATTGAACTATCCTCACAATTAACCATTTTTAGTCGAGTTTTCAAACACAAATCCAACTCTAGTGCTAGTGCACTTTCCATGGATAGTCAAGTTCTTCCACAAAAATGTAAACTACACACAAATTGTGTTCAAAACATCACTTATTCACAAAAATTTCAAAATTTCACCAAAAAATTTAAATTTTGCACAAAAAATGCAAAACACAATATCTTTGGGTAATAAGCTCAAAATAACACATCAAAACTAAAAAGTAACAAGCTTTGCACAACATAGCACAAAAGCTGCATTCATGAAAAAAAATATGCATATAAAGTCATAGAGACACAAACCATAGCAAACATTCACTCCCCCAAGCTTAAAACTTACATTGTCCTCAATGTAAAGTAAAGATAGGTTTAGGAGCTCCCTGATATTGATATGTCATTAAATCCAATGTTTGCTTGGTGGAGTGTTATTTTCCATAGTGCTCTCACGCATCAAAAATGTCCTGCACATGGTGAAACAAAGCTTATTAGAAATTATTCACTCAAGTACACTACATGTTGATGCAAGGTAAACATGACAAGGAGGTAGCATGCAAGCAAAGTGTCGCACCATGACTAGGGTCATAGTGGTGTAGAAATT
Organism: Ophiorrhiza pumila; assembly: GCA_016586305.1. NCBI lineage: Eukaryota > Viridiplantae > Streptophyta > Magnoliopsida > Gentianales > Rubiaceae > Ophiorrhiza > Ophiorrhiza pumila. Next base: position 17,440,949 of record BLIW01000011.1, read on the forward strand.
TGCAACTAATAACACTAATGGAATATGCACAATTCATGTTTGAAATTTAAAACAAAATGATTGTGTTCAGCACGGGAGTGTTCCATGGCACTACTCACTCACACTTAGCCTCATGTGTGCATAGCCTATTCTTCTTGCAACTTCTGTCATATGCATGTCCTGATAGCATGAATGGCTAAGTGAGTATATCAAAATGCAAGAAAACGTAAAGACTAGTTTAACCAAAATGCTTTATTAAAGGTAATGTGAAAAATAAGTAGTTCTGGGTTTCTTAAGTCGCCAACTAGATTATCCTCATAAATCATTCTTTAAAATTTGAAATATCCATCTCTGCAGAATACGGAATATCCATCTCTGTACCATAAATACAATATGTCATACGCACTTCTCGTCCTCTTGTAAGCCACTTGAGAAGTATCTTCAAGGAGGTGATTAAACTCATGCACATTGGGAGCAACCTCTTCAAATTTCATTTTGAACCACTGAGACTCACCAAATGAACGCACCTCGTTTTCTTCTTCCACTATACTAAGCTCAGGAACCCTGCAAGGCTCAACCACGGGTTGTACATCCATGGTCTCAACACCCCCATTAGTAATCTCAAAAATGGATGTATCAATAAAACAATTCTCCACCATGTTACCAATGTCATTAAGAATGCTCACATCTTTTTCATCTAGATTAATATTAGTAAGCTAAAAATGGATGTATCAACACAACAGTTTTCCACCATATTTGCAATGTCATTAAAAATTCGCACATCTTCATGATCTAAACTAACATGAGGACTTGTTTGAGAATTTTCTTTGTTAACAACACAACAAGCATTATCATCAAGTAACAAGGATATCTCATTTTGTTTTGCTCGTGAGTCACCATTTATGCACTTAGATTCAATCACCGTTTCAAGAATGGGTGCATCCATAAAATTTTCACTCAATGTGTTGACACTCTCGTTAGCAATTGCAACAATGTTTTTGTTCATGCTTTCATGATGATCAACAAGAAGTGACTCCGTGCAATTCACAAGAAAATTGAGAGAAGAGGAATCCAATGACTGACTATCAACATAATCAGATATAGCATAGCAATCACTATCATTTGGAAAATTCGTAGCACATGTCTCCTGTAAGGTATTTTCTACCAACACTTCTTCTTACATTTCGATAACTTCAATTTGCATTTCAAGGATTGATTCATCTAAAACACAACATTCTACTATGTTTGAAATTTCAGAAATAATGATGCAATCTTTGTCATCCAACTCTAAATTAGCAACATTCCCATTAAAATAATTCAATTTTTCGACAAAAATGCAACCACGTTTCACATCTTCATTAATCACATGCAAGTTCCATACGATGGCTCTAATTGCAAAACATTCTATATGCCTGGGATGCTCAATAACATAATTGACATAAAAAATAACTTGTTCATTATTAATTCTAAATGTTACCATTTTGTTCCTCACGCCAATTAACGCATCTCCAGTAGCAAGGAATGGCCTTCCAAAAATTATACGAACTTCGGGATCCTCTTCTATGTCCATCACAATGAAGTCTACTGGCAATATGAATTTATCTATCATCATAAGCACATCTTCTACCATGCCTGTGGGCTTCACCAATGATCTATCAAGAAGTTGCAAAGTAACCTCCACTGGATGAATTCTTCCACCCAAACCAACATCGATAACAATTGAGAGAGGCATGAGATTGATTCCAACACCAAGATCACAGAGTACATTTTCAAAATATCTTGTGGCTATTTTGCATGGTATGGTGCAACTCCCAGGATCCTTCAATTTGGGTGGGAAATTGTGCATCATCAAAGCCTCACTACACTTCATTGGCATCGTAAGAGCTTCACATCGAAGAATCAGTTCATTGTTTGAAATAAGATCATTAAGGAATTTTACATACTTAGGAACTGCACTCACCAAATCTAGAAATGGTAGGCTAACATTAACTTTTTTCACCATGTTTAACAATCGGTCATATTGCGGCCTTTTCTTTTGTGGTGGTTTCACTCTTTCTAGGAAGGGAGGCTTTGGAATATACTCGGGATAGTTGTAAGTACTCGTTGATCCTCTAATCTTTTTAGTCACCTTTTTCTCTTCATTTTTCTTATCCTCTTTCTCTTCACATGTCACTGCCTCTTGCGCACAATCTTGCTCAACTTCACTTCTAGTTTCCTCTTCGTGCTGGGCATTCTCGCATCCTGAATTGTTATTCCCTTGCAAGAGCTTGCCACTCCTCAGTGTAATAGCATTACAAATCTCCTTGCCCTTAGGATTAGGAATTGTGTCACTTGGTAGAGAGCCACTGGGCCTATGATGCACTGCCTTTGCTAACTGCCCCAACTTCATTTCAATGTTTTTGAGTGTGGCATTATGATGTCTTACAGTTATCTCCAAAGCAGCAAATCTTTCATCATTTTTATCCATCTTTTTCATAAGATGATTAACATGTCTTCTATGGAGGGCTTTCTGAAATTATGTGTTTTGAGTTGATTTTCAAATCCATGAGGTGGCTGTGAAGACATCATTACCTTGAAAAAATTGGCCTCCTTGATTTTGATTTCCCCAATTGCCTTGGCCACCACTATATTGTCTGTTGCCTCTATTATAATTGCCTAAGTATTGTGGCTTGTTATAGTTTTTCACATACTGCAATGACTTAGTTGTGATAGCACATTCGTCTATATGATGCTCGCCCTTACACAAAGCACAAGATAACACTGGTGCCTTCATCTGTGTAGCCTTCAATGTTTGCACATGTTTAGCCAAAGCCTCAAACTTAGCACTCAGGGAAGTTTCCTCATCAAGGTCTAATACACCTCTCTGCCTCCTACCATGTGGCTTTCTTGTTTCAGGAAAAAGGTACTCATCTTCAGATATTTTATCAAAGAGCTCCATGACCTCAGGCACACTCTTATTTTTCAATGCACCATTAGCACATGCCTTAACCATCATGGAAGATTCTGGTGTGAGGCCTTTGCCGAAAGTGTTCATTCTCTGATTTCACCGATATCATGGTTAGGACATTGTCTGATTAAATCATTGAAATGCTCCCATGCCTCTATGAATGACTCTCCATCATGCTGTTGAAAGTTCATTATATCCATTCTCATTTTCTCCAATTTAGCAGGAGGAAAGTATTTGGCCAAAAATTTCTTTTGGAGTTCCTCAAAAGATGTCACACTATTTGTACCCCCAGTGGATTTGAACCAATGCATTGTTTTGCCTCTCAGATATAAAGGAACAAGAATTCCATGAACTTCATTCTGATCCACTATCTGAAGCTTGAAAGTACTGCAAAGGCCTAAGAACCAATCAAGATGTTCATTTAGATCCTCATTACCAAGACCATGGAAGAATTGACCCTGAGTGATCATGTATACTATTTGAGTTGGAATGTGGTAACTTTCAACATCGATATCCTGCTGATCAAAACTATTCTCAAAATTGATTGCATAGTGATCACCAAATCTTGGTGGTCTCACTCCTTGGTTGGCCATTTCTCTCTGTCTCAGTTGAATCCTCAGTCTTTGGCAACTCAAGATCGAGTGAAAATTTTGGTTCTCCTTCAGATCTAAGCCTGGGCATAAAACACACCACAAGTGATAGAACAACACAATAGTAACTCAAGTTGTAAAAGTAAACTAAAGAAACAGAACAAAACACTCAACACAGGAACTTTAAGAATAGATCACACCTCGTAGTAGAGAAATGCAACAGCAGAGTCACAAGAATGTAATATGAAGACAGAAGTAAAGAAAGAAGAAATAACACAAAACAAAGAAATCAAGAAACCTTACCTTTCCCGACAGCAGTCCCAAAAATTGACAAGCTGTAGTTGCAAGCTCCAATTTTACCCTAACTACTGTTGAAGTGGTGGTAGGGATCGATCCATAGGGAAGGGAATTGGTTTCTAGAATTTGAGAGTGTTGCTCTTTTAAATATCACACAAATGAAAGTTATACTAGCGAGAACTAAGATAACTAGAACTCAAAACACAAGAAATAAAGTATGAGTGCAATCAATAGGAGAGGTAGCGCCCTAGAGTTCCATAGCTGGATGAATACACATTTAGATAACTCATGCAATGCAACTAAACATACATGTTAATCTAGAGGGGAACTTCGTTGCCTAGAGTCTTAAGCCATAACTGGCATATTGACCACACTATGTCTTAATCCTCCTAATACCATCCTATTCCATGGCGCGAGGCCTAAGTACAGTGATTTCATCCCGCAACATCCCAATCCACTATTCTTAACAAGTTTAACAATCGACTCTTAGAAACTTCCCATGGCGAGGCCTGTAACTCAGTTCTAATGCGGTCGTTAACAATAGAGGACTTTTTTTCGCTCTAACCTTATGGTCTCATAAACTACGATCGGCATGGTAACCGCATCCTAGAAGATTAGCATGCAAAACAAGTGAAAACACTTGATTCATGTTCTCATTCTACAGAATTCATAGCAAGAGTAGATGTATTAAGCTCAGACTCAGTATGACGGCCGCAGTTAAAGTTCAATTCAATTACTCTAGAGCGAATACATGAAACTTAACTAATATTCACAATCAAACAAAATATGAATAATTTCTTCAAAGATTGAAATTATTGCACAGAATCAAAGCAAATGTACATTCATCCATTGGAACCCTAGATCATCACTCGATTAGCCAAAAATCTCTTTTGTTATTTCAATTTCATCAATTTGCAACATTAACAAATTTATTTCCATTCAATTGGAGGATTTTACCAGTTAAAGTACAGAGAATTGTCAATTCCTTCATTTATTGAGAATAAGGAAGCAGTTTCTAGTCCAAACACGCGATCGAAATCGAAATCAGAGTACAATTTCTAGAGATAGAAAATCTAGAGAGAGAAAGTTTTAGAGAGAGAAAAAGTTCCCGCTCAATATCAAAATTCAGTTAACTATCTAGAATTATCCCCCCCAAAATTAATGACTTAATCCTCTATTTGTAGAGGTTACAAAACGTAAAGAGTACACAAATGTAAAATGACTAAAATATTACAAGAATGCCACTACAATATAGACAAAGTCCAGAAATCAGCTCGTATAAAGCATAAATTCACGCTTTCAAGCTGTTATGCATCACACTTTACTCTATCACGACCCCGAGCCTAAAGAATACACGCTTTCACAAACCCTGCACGAGAACAAGTTTTCAGTACTTAGAAAAATTTGGCCCAAAAAATCACCATTTACATGGAAATGCATTGTGGTAATGCATCATCGTGTAAAAGTTTTCATGGCGACGCATCGCCACGATACGTCACCATGAATTCCTTTCTATGGCGATGCATTGCCATGTAATGTGTTCATATGTGTGAAAAGAATGTGTGTTGTGAAGTGAGTGTTGAAGACATGAAAATCTGTGTGATGAAATGCATTTGTTATGGAATGCTTGTGTGATCAGTGTAGTTATAGTGTTGTGATGTGAGGTGTATGCTGAAGAGTGTAAATGAAGAGTGAAGCATCATGCATAGGATGAATGCACAAGCGTTATGCAAATGATGAATACATGTGTGCCAAAGTTGCGTGTTGCGTCCGCCAAAGTTGTGTGCATGTATTGCTAGAGTTGTGTGCATAAAGTGTGTTTTTGGTGCATAAGATGAGCATGAAGAGTGCAAAAGTTGTGCATGGAGTGTGTGCTGTGATGGACATGATTATGCTGTGAAGTGCGCATGTGTGTGCATGAAGTGTGATGTGAAGTGCCCATGTGTGTGCATGAAGTGTGCTCAATTGATGCGGTGATCTCATGCTTTTGTGCAGCAAGTGTGCAGTGACCTCATGCTCTTGTACAGCAAGTGTGCGGCGACCTTAGGCAACTCATGCGGTGACCTCATGCTGATGCGGATGTCGAGGATTATGATTCGGGACTACCACTTACTCACAAGATTTGGATTGTTTGTTCAGTTCAAGTCACGGACAAGAACATGCAAAACTGCGGAAAAACTCAAAACAAACAAGAACAACACCGAATGGAAATCAAAGGGAGTAGTTCGGCCATGTAACAAAAAGGATACAAAACCTTAGAAGAAGCAAAGTACAACTTGACTTCTTAACTAACTAACTAACTAACTAATCCTTTTCCCAATTGGAAACTAAGACATGGTTTTTTGCTTTCTAAAAATTAGACATGCTTATCTCCTTAACTGTAGGAATTCGGCCAAGCTCCTAAAATATAGGAGATTACTTTCCTAATTATCATGCAAGATAATTGGGCCAAGTAATTGACACTTAAACGAAAAACTCAAGCCCATCATTAAATGTTAATGGACTTAATTATTACAACTCAAAAGTAAACCCTAAATTACTTCAAATGGCGTGATCCAAAGGTGGCAAAGCCCAAGCACGCCATATTGGTCTTCAATGTGATTGATCCATGGAAACTCCTTAAGGTGGCATTTCTTCAAGCTCCAAGGTAGAACTCTTAGAAACATCTTAATGAGTTGTGATTGAAGAGATATTCCAAATAGCTTCATTGTTGGAAAGCAATTGGACCGAAGTGAAATCATCCTTAAAACATCCAAATCTTCACAATGAGTTACCAATAATGCTTGCAATGCCTCTTTCATCCTCTTGCTCCTTGATCTCATCAATGGAACATCAAGATTCGGCAATGGATGAACAAGAGGAGTCAGCTTTGGCACGGACATGGGCAGATTGCTATCATTCCCTCCCTCCTCGAAAAGATTCGTCCTCGAATCACCTACATCATAAAAAGATAAATCAGAAACATTAAATTTAGATGAAACATTGCCATAATCACAAGGAAGTTCGATCTTGTAAGCATTATCGTCAATCCTTCATAAACAAGAAAATGACCATCTCCTCTTGGATTAAGCTTAGATTTTCTTCTTTCAGGAAACCTCTCTTTCCTTAAGTGAATCCAAACCCAATCACCCAGTTCAAATATCACTTACTTCCTACCCTTATTGGCTTGCTTAGCATATTGTTCATTACGCCTTTCGATTGTGTTTCAAACCCTTTCATGTAACTCCTTAACAAAATCAGCTTTCTTTTTACCTTCGACATTAACAAACTCATTAACAGAAAGAGGCAAAATATCAAGAGGAGTCAAAGGATTAAATCCCTAAACAACTTCAAAAGGAGTGCAATTAGTAGAACTATGCAAAATTCTATTATATGCAAACTCAATATGAGGAAGACAATTTTCCCAATTCTTTAAGTTCTTTTGAATAATGGCTCGAAGCAAGGTAGATAAAGTGCGCGTGATTAACTATTTCATTTCGTCCATCAGTTTGTGGATGTGCAACAGTAGAAAACAACAATTTATTGCCTAACTTATTCCATAGAGTAAGCCAAAAGTGAGACAAGAATTTAACATCCCTAACACTAACAATACTTTGTGAAATTCCATGCAATCTATCAACTTCCTTAAAGAAAAAATAAGCAATATGTGTAGCATCATTAGTTTTGGAACATGGAATGAAATGTGTCATTTTACTAAATTGATCAACAACTACAGATATGCTATCTTTACCATTGCGTGACCTAGGTAATCCAAGTACAAAACACATGGAAATATCAACCCAAGAATGACTAGGAACAAGCAAAGGCATGTACAAACCATGACGCATCACTTTCGATTTTGCTTGTTTACATACAATGCATTTATCACAAACACTTTTTACATCTTTGATCATATTAGACCAATAAAAGTGTTCATTCAAAACAGCAAGAGTTTTAATAATTCCAAAATGCCCCATTAACCCTCCCCCATGGGTTTCCTTAACAAGTAAATCACGAATGGAACAAGGGGGTATGCATAATTTGTCTTTTCGAAACAAAAATCCATCATGCAAATAAAAGTCTCCATTCGGCCTTAAAGCACAAGTATCAATGATGGCTTGAAAATCAACATCATTTTTGTACAAATCTTTAATCAAATCAAAACCAAGTAACTTTGCATGCAAATAGGTGAATAACATGTATCTCCTAAACAATGCATCAGCTACTACATTTTCTTTACCAGATTTATACTTAACCACATATGGAAAAGTTTCAATAAACTCTAACCATTTAGCATGCCTTTTATTCAATTTACCTTGAGTTTTCAAGAATTTAAGGCTTTCATGATCAGAATGAATAATGAATTCTTTTGGCCATAGATAATGTTGCCAAAACCTGTAATGACCTTACCAAAGCATACAACTCCTTGTCATAAGTTGCAAACTTCAAAGCTGACCCATTAAGCTTTTCACTAAAGTAAGCTCCCGGCCTTGATTCCTGTATTAAAACAGCACCAATTCCTTTTCCGGAGGCATCACAGTGTATCTCAAAAGCTTTATGACAATTTGGTAAAGCAAGAAGAGGGGCGTGATTCAACATGTATTTCAATTTGTTAAAAGCGTTTTATGTTCATCTTTCCATTCAAAAGAGGTATTCTTTTTAACAAGTTCATTTAAAGGTGCAGCTATAGAACTAAAGTCTTTAACAACCCTTCTATAAAAACTTGCCAAACTGTGAATGCTTCTAACATCACTAGCACATGAAGGTCTTGCCCAATCCATGACTGCCTTGACTTTAGACTCATCAACAGATATACCTTGAGAACTAACAACATAACCCAAAAAGATAAATGATTCTATGCAAAAAGAACAATTTTTGAGGTTAACATATATTTTGTTCTCACACAATACGGAAAACACGAGTTTAAGATGTGCAACATGTTTATCAAGTGATTTGCTATATATAAGGATGTCATCAAAATAGACCACAACAAATTTTCCAATGAATGTTCGAAAAACATGGTTCATAAGCCTCATAAAAGTACTAGTTGCATTAGTTAGACCAAAAGGCATTACTAACCATTCATACAAACCATACTTTGTTTTAAAGGTTGTTTTCTATTCATCACCCTCTTTCATTCTAATTTGATAATAGCCACTTTTTAAATCAATCTTGGTGAAAATACACGAACCATACAATTCATCAAGCATATAATCTAATCTAAGAATTGGATGTCTATACTTAACAGTGATTTTATTAGTGGTACGAAAATCAACACACATTCTCCAAGACTCATCCTTTTTAGTAACCAAAATAACAGGAACGAAACATGGACTAAGAAATTCTAGCACAATACCTTTGTCAAGGAGTTCATCCACTTGACATTGAATCTCTTTTGTTTCCTCGGGATTTGCTCTATAAGCTAGACGGTTTGGAATTTCAACACCTGGCACAAAATCAATTTGGTGCTCAATACCTCGAATAGGTAGTAAACCTATTGGTAAGTCCTCGGGAATCACATCTCCATATTCCCGTAAAAGAGACAAAACAACACTAGGCAAAGAAGAAATGTGATCAATATCATTGATAAGTACATCTTTGTGATACAACAAGTACAATAGTTGTCTATCTAGTACTTCTCTCTTTAAATCACTCATGGAAACAAAACAACAAGATTTTGAATTAAATAACTCTCGGCTATCACTATCACTATTTCTAGTTACAATGTTTCAACCCATGCTAGTTATATTCTTGTGATTCTCTTGATCATTCTTTGTTATATCTTGATGCATATCTCCATAAGCCTTTGCAATCTTTGCTTGGTCTTTAAAGATTTTGGATGGACTTAAGGATTGCAAATTGAATTTCTTACCTTGATGTTCTAAATGGTAAAAATTCTTCTTTGCATGATACACAACATCTCTATCAAATTGCCAAGGTTTTCCAAGCAGTACATGAGCAGCTTCTATTGGAACCACATCACAAAAGATTTTATCAACATAATTTCCAATGGTGAAAGAAAATTTTACTTGCTTGGTAACTCTAGTCTCAGCTGAATTATTAAGCAATTGAAGTCTATATGGCTTTGGATGTTTCATGCAAGTCAAATTTAGCTTGTTCACAAGTATAGTACTTGCCACATTTGTACAACTTCCACTATGGATATGGATTAAGTACTCGGTGAGAGACTAAACAAAAATCACAAACCTTTTAAGTTTCAATGTCTTCACTACCGTCACTTGCATATTTCTCCACAAGTTCGAGCATATCAGCACATTCCTCATCACTTTTCACTTTTCCATTGTCAAGAACATCCATTAACTTACGAGTAGGACAATAAGATTGGTAGTGGCCATAACCTTGACACTTAATCTTTCATTGGGTGTTGATGCCAGTTTTGAGAAAGATTCAGCAACATTATGGACTGGTTTTGGAGCATTGTTCGGTGTGTTTGATGGATGATTTGATATGAAATGCCTCGACTTTGTTGGCAGAGTGAATGACATAGAGTTCGGCTTAAGATCTCTCTTCTGTGTCGGTGGTGGTTGTGTGAATCACCCCTTGGATTTGAGATTCTTTTGGATCTTAATTGCTTTATGAACTAGCTCATTAATATCAACATAACTTTGAAGATCAATATGGTAAGCTAGTTTGGAACTCATACCTTAAAGAAACTGTTCAATTATGGAATCGGGATCTTTTTGAACAATGGCCTTTATTATAAGGGCCTCCATCTCATGGTAATATTCCTCCACTGTTCAATTTCCTTGCACAAGAGAGTGCAATTTGCGATTGAGTTCGCAGTTGTAATGTGAAGGAATATACTTCTTTCTCATGAGCACCTTCATTTGATTCCAAGTTCGGATTGGTCTTTCACCATCTTGGCGTCTAGTTTTTACTACCTCATCCCACCATAAGCTAGCATAATCCTTGAGATACATAAAGGCTAGGCGGTACCTTTTATCCTCAGGATAATCATTGCCTTCAAAGAAGTGATCTAGGTCTCAGACCCAATCAAAATATACTTCGGGATCTGCATTTCAATGAAAAGTTGGTATGATTAGTTTAACAGAACCAACTGCAATTTCGGACTTTCTACCCTTTTTAGAAGACTCTGAGAAATCCTCCTCCTTATCCTCACCATTGGATGCATCCTCTTCATAATGGATTTTTCGTGAGGCGGAACTCTTAGATGCCGAACCCAAATTATCAATTTGGAGTTGCATCTTTTGTAGCATTTGGAAAAGTACCTCATTTGCATACTTTTGTTTGGCTTGGGTCACTTGTTTATCACCTTCCTCTATTGGTACCTGCAAGATTAGTGAAGAAACGCAAGAAAAATTTATGTATATTCCTCACAGGTTCTCACTTTAGGGAGTAGGTACAATTACTCTCTTTTTGGTAGCTTTTCTCCTTTTTTTGTATACCCTATATACTTCACTCCTTAATGATTAATTACCTAAACTAAGAATCCAAGAAGTAAAGTTAATTTATAGAACACAAGAAACCAATAAGTTCAATGCATCATAACGTACACAAGTTAAATTAATTAGAATTTTTAGTGAAGAAACCGTCTAGAATATTTAGGATACGTAATGGGTATAATTCAATTCAGTTTATGAAACTACAAAATTCAAAAAGAAGGGAAGAAAAAAAATTGGCAATTGGAATGACTTCATTCCCGATTTATATCAAGAAAGATATGGCACTTTGAATATGGTGATATTTTCAGAAAAAACGTAAGAACACTTAGTTCTTTTGAATTTAAATGTCCAAAAATTCTTTTTTTTTTGTAATTGACCGAACAGCCTTTGGGCTGACTTTTTTTTAAGTCGGTGTTCTCTTTTTTTTTTTGATTCGGACAATAACCTATTACAAGAAAACTATGGTTTTAAGGTTTTAAGACACAAACCTAGGATTTTAAGGTTGTTTGTCTTGTCTTAACCTTAAATTTCAGCAATCAAAAAGTTTAAAGATCTCACCAAATAATTCGAATTTGAGAATGCCACAACAACAAGATTTGCAAGAAAATTGCCAAAGAGTAAGATTATGGATCAAGAACTCGGTTTTTATGCAATTTGAATTTTCAAGAAAATCATGATTCTCAAGAACTCAACCAAGAACTAATCTTTTTGAAAAGAAACAAAAGCTTAACCAAAGTGGACAGTTTATAGAAACGAATTGGAAACTATAGCAAGAAAAATGAAGTCAATCGGACACCAAACAAGAAAGTTCCAAAATTTAAAACCCTAACCCTAGTTTTAGGCGATTTGATTTCTAATTTTTAGCATGCAATTTCTACACGATTTTAGCTTAATGATTAACACAAAATAGCAAAATTTGGGACAAGAATAAGACTCAAGAAAGATGCAAACAAAACTGAAGCAAGATAACAACAAGCTGACGCGAAACAGCAACCAAATTTTTAAGGATTTGCCATCTAAGCCATCAAAGAAAATAGTGGTAAATCTTAAGCCATAGGTGGCCAAGGCTGTGGAGCCACCAAAAGGACATGAAAAAGGAGAATGCACTTAAGGAAGTGCAAGAAAAAGGAAACCCCTCTTCCACAAATGATAAGGAGCACTACCCACTTCAATTATGCAAATAGTGGATACCCAAGTGTCTTGAACACTATCTAGGTAGTCACGTTTCACACATAATCTCTTTCCATTAAAGTATTGAAAGATCTTAAGTGTGAGAAAAGAGGGGGAGGGGGAAGAAGTGTGAAATTTCTGATGGTGTACTTTTTTTTTATGTTTTCTAGTTTGAAGTGAAGATGTTTGCTTGATTATTACTTGTGAAGTTATGCCAATATGCTTGAAGTGAAGACTTGTGTTCAAAATTGTGCCTAAATGCAAGAATTAATTCTACATGTTTAGGTTTTTTTCTTTGTAAGATTTCAATAATTGTGTTTGGGGTTTGAAACCCTAGTTGTTGTTTAATTGTTCATTGTGAAGTGATTATAAATATATATTATGTGTTTGTGATAAATGATTCCTTGTCTTAATGATATGTTGAATCATATGAAAGTGCACTAATATGGTTAAGTGGATTGATATGCTCATAATAAAGTTTTGTTTCAAATAAATGTTTATGGAACTCATTACCAAGTAGTAATTTTGGACTCTAGGTGTTGGAAGTTCAAAACCTTAAGAAACCTTGTTAATAAGAACATATATTTGAGGAATTTATGGGAATAGTTAGGCTCTAGAATAGATGAAACTTAATTTTTTGAAAATTGTAATGAATAAAAGTGACACTTCAATTTATAAATACTTGGAGGCTAGTATAAACTAACTAACATTACAAGAAATGATATGTGCATGAAGGATTTTGCATTACCTTTTCTTCTATCACTTTCAAGATTGAACTTCATAACTTGGAAAATGCCAATCCTCCATGAGATTGCTCCTTGATAGGTAACGTTAAAAGGAGAACTCATATGATGAAGCATGCAAAACAAGCAACAAAACCAATGCTAATTCAATCAATAAATCAAGTGCTCCAAGAAAAGTAACATGGATATGACACTTTGAGGAAAGAATGAATAAAAGTAACATGGATGTTGAATTGATGTGAAAAGGTGTATGACTAGAGTACAAGTGAATATCAAGAAGAATGTACACTTACTTTACCTAATTCTATTATGTTTCCTTGAAAACAAGAGCTAGACTTGAACTATAAAGACCTCATTGCACATAACCAACACAAGGAATGTTAATACTTTGAATGAGTACTACTAGTTAGATTATTATAATGATGTATGTTGTGATTCATTTGCATTTAAAGGTTTGATGAATAAGGGCGCTAAATCCATTGAGTATATGAAAAGCATTTCAAAGTGATTTAAATATTCTTGAACCGTAAAGTAATTAATATTTGAAGTGTTTGTTTTCATTTTCTATTTTATTTTTCTCTCTCTTTTGCTTGAGGACAAGAAATGCTTTAAGTGTGATGGGCCATAGAGTCCATCTTAGACTATCTCTAATCTCTCTTTTCTTAAGGATTTTACTTTGTTTTTAAGTGTTTTTACGGTACTTTTTTTTGGGCATAATTAGAGAATTTACAAGGTGGAGAGTTTGAAGTACTAAAAAGGCTTATTTAGAGGCTTTTTTGACCTAAAAGTCAACAAGTCAACAAAAATTCATCAAAGTCAAAGAAGAGTCTCCAAGGAATAGATGAGAAACCTAAACCCAAGGGTATGCCTTAAGATTTTGACCTCCAATTATGCACAATTCATGGTGAGGATGAGCTTTGCTCAAGTTAATGCACTTTTTGGGAGTAAGGTTAACATAGAGTCCATCTTAGACTATCAATAATCTCTCTTTTCTTAAGGATTTTACTTTTTAAAGTGTTTTTACGGTACTTAAGTGCTTTTTGGGCATAATTATAGAATTTACAAGGTGGAGAGTTTGAATTACTAAAAGGCTTATTTAGAGGCTATTTTGACCTAAAGTTAACAAGTCAACAAAAATTCATACATGTCAAAGAAGAGTTTATAAGGGTATGCCCTAAGATTTTGAGCTCGAGTTATGCACAATTCATGATAAGAATGAGCTTTGCTTAAGTTAATACACTCTTTGGGAGGTAAGGTTAACATAGTATAGACTTAGTGAGCTTTTGGTTTGTGTTTTACCATAGAAAGACCACCTTAGCACCACATCTTCTAGGCCATGGCACGTAGCCGAGGACTAAGTTCGATGCACTTAGGGCTAACATTTAGCACACATGCACAAAAACCTAGCCACTAAGATGGCACTTAGGGCTAACATTTAGCACACAGGGACCAAAACCTAGCCACTAAGATGGCACTTAGGGCTAACATTTAGCACACATGCACCAAAACCTAGCCACTAGGATTCGTAAGGCCATCACCAAGCAATATAGCCAAGGTCCACCATATATGCACAACCCTAGAACTGAGTATTAGTACACCACATATGCACAACCCTAGCACACTTAGGCACAAACCCTTAAGACAAAACACTAGCACATGATGCATTTCTCCAACCTTAGAACACCGTAGGAAAGCAATAACCCTTAGAACTATACTAGGATTCACCAAGCTCACACAACTCACAAAATAAACAAACAAACAAACACACACACACACACACAGGCTATTTTTGCTGTTGGATGAATGCCACAATAGAAATGTATATAGTTTTCATGTTTTGAACTATTTCTTCATTTCACTCTTCTCTCTCTATTTCATGTACATCCTGGTCGTGGAATGGCTTCCATGACAAAGATACACTAGGTTTCTTTCATTTTATTTTCAAATTTCATTTCTTCATATTCTTAGGCTAGTTTAGCCGTGGCAATCATGCCTCAAAAATAATACACTAGAACTTCATTTGTACACACTTCACTCTAGGCTAGTTTAGCTTTAAGACATTATCATGCACGTTTTTATTATGGCACTCACACAACACTCACACACATGCACAATTTTTCCACGGCCAAAATACATTACACTCACACACACTTGCACTTTTTCACTAGTTTTATGATTTTCATGTGCTACCGCAAAAGACACTATTTTTGCATTCTTATATACTTTGTTTTGAGTATTGTTGTGTGTGTTAGGTGTTAGAACATGTAGAACTCATATCTCTACCTTTAGGTACTTAGAATCTCTCTAAGGAAACTATCTCAAACCTTAACCCTCCACACCTTTAGAGAACCTTTATAACCAAACCTAAGAACTTATAACCTAGCTTTATGCTAGAATTAGAGCGCCTTAGAACCCCAAAGGCCATTATTTCCATTGAAATCAAGCCACAACAATAATACACTCAACCATAACTTTCTCACCAAAACTCTAAGACACCCAAAAGTTAGGGCCATTTATGTTGTGGTATGAATGCAATGGTAGAAATATACTAGAAACCTCCATTGCATTCAAAACAAGCTAATTTAGTCATTTTATTGTCCCGGCAAGATTGCCACGACAATAATATACATAAATTCTCACTTGTTTTCATCTTTTGACCTTAGCTTAAGCTTTTTTTCAAGAAAATACCTTATTTTCTAGTTAGGGATGCCATTCCTTTAAGTTATTAACTAAATAGGAAAGGCCGAGGCCATTACAATCAAATGCATAAAAAATTTTGAAAACCCATCCTATCAAGATTAATCAAACCAAGAACAACTTGGGGCAGCTCACAAAAATCCAAATATTCCACATAACTTTCAGAAGCATAACCAACATTGGCAAGTGCATATTGAGGGTCATTTCATTCCCTGAAAATATGTAAGTACTCCTCCACATGATCAATTTTCCAAATAGCCTATATAGATTGCCTAATTTTCTAAGGAGGTGAAACCTTTCAAATGAGAATAAGCTTTAGAATTAGTGAATCAACATCTATTTGCATAGGAATCTAGTTGAGTTTAACACAAAAATTGAGACCCTCCAAGAGTACAACGGCCTCCGCCTCCAAGTTGGATACATCTTTGAAACACAAGGAGTTTGCACTATGAAAATTTACCAATAACATTCCGTATAATGACACCCCCTCCTCTATCACCAGGATTATACTTCGAATAGCCATCAGAATTCAACTTATAGACAACAATTGTTGGCTTATGAAATACTACTAGAATCATACGAATAGAAGACTTCTTAGACTGAATCTTTTGCAAACCATCTAGCAAAGAAAAACCAACCTCCAGGCCTAGAAATCTAGCCTTACAACAATCCTTAATATTCGACAAAATCCTATGGGATAACTAGAAAACCAATCGTATAACATCCTCTAAGAACATCCTATTTCGATTCTTTCATAAATTCCAAATCATAAACAAAAGAAGTACAACCTATACAAACTTGAGAAATTTGTTTTTTGTCATATTCCAGCACTTTCGACACCATTCATTTACATTCCTATTTTCCCCGAAGGAACCAGCACCCCCCACAAAAAGATGACAATACCAAACTGGCAAAGCCATAAACAACAAACACATGAGATACAGTCTCTTCATCATACTAACAAATCAAACAAATAAATGGTCCTTGAAGACAAAATTGATATAGCCACTCCTTCAACAAGAGACACCTAAACCAAAACCCCATAACAGGAATTCCCTTACCCCAAAACCAAGTCCAGATAATCCAATTTTGTACTGACTTATATGTTCCATTTCATTTGACGTTTGATGTGTTTTAAATGCAAATTATATGATATTATATGTTTAATTTTACTTTTATATGGTGCATAATGTCTAGTGCTAAAAAAGAGAAAAAGTCCTAAATGGTTAATTTGTGCTTAGATTTGCATTAGAATGCATAAGTGATTATGGAAATCAGCCCAAATCCTTCTTGCTGAAACCAACTTCACAAGATCCCTTGTCCAATCTTGATGGTCCAATGACAAGATCAAGGAGTTCAAAGATGAAGGCGGCTTTGTATTCATTGATGGCATCATATTGTGAAGGACTTGAGGAAGCCGATATCGCCAACTTTGTGGTCACCAAGTGAGTGCCTAGAGAGATCCCATGCCAATAGAGAAAGAAGTTCATGCATGATGCCAGGTATTACTAATGGGAAGAACACTATCATTTCAAGATTTGTAATGATCAAATTATCAGGCGATGCATATCCAAAGGTGAGCAACGAGAGATTATGTATGGATGTCATGGATCCCCGTATGAGGGACACTTTGGAAAAAGAATGAAAGCCTTCAAGGTATTGCAGTCCGACTTCTATTGGTCAACATTGTTAAAGGATGGTAAAGAGTGCGTGGCCAAGTGTCCACAATGTTAAAGAACATGAAACATCTCGTGAAGACAAGAAATGTCACTAATAACATTCTCGAGGTGGATATCTTTGATGTTTTGGGAATTGATTTTATGGGACCTTTCTCTCAATTATATGGCAATACTTACATCTTGGTTGTGGTGGAGTACATGTCAAAATGGGTAGAAGCCGTTGCACTCCCCACAAATGATAGCAAAAATGTGGTGAGCTTGTTGAATAAAAACATTTTGAACCAATTTGGCGCTCCAATAGTGATTATAAATGATGGGGGATCCCATTTTTGCAACAAACGTTTTAAGGCTTTGCTATGAAGGTATGGGGTTCTCCATAAGGTTGCCACTCCATATCACCCCCAAACTAGTAGGCAAGTCAAAATCTCAAATCGGGAATTCAATAGAATCTTGGAGAAGGTTAGTTGGACCATCTCTCAAAAACTGGGCAAGGAAGCTTCCAGATACATTATGAGCATATAGGACAGCTTAGAAAACCCCCATCGGTGCATCACCTTATCTTCTTGTGTCCAAGAGGCCATGTCATATGCCGGTAGAGATGGAATTCAAAGCCTTGTGGGCCATCCAGAAATTGAATATGTATTGGAATGATGTAGCTAGTGAAAGAATGAGAGTTCTCAATGAAATGGAAGAATTCTTATTTCATTCGGACAATAGCGCCGCGCTCTACAAGGAGATGACCAAGGCATGGCATGACAAGGGAATTTGAGATAGAAATTTTGATCTAGGTTAGAGAGTATTGGTGTACAATTTAAGATTGAGATTGTTTCCAGGCAAGCTGAGATCAAGATGGACAGGACCTTTTGTGATCACCAGGTTTTCCATATGGCACACTAGAAGTCACAAATGATGAAAAAGAGTATAAGTTTAACATCAATGCACAAAGGGTGAAAAACTACCTTGGGGATTTGGATAGCCTAGTCAAGTGGAAAATGGTAGTGAAGCGCCAAGAAGGACATAAAGTGTTTGAGAATAGAAGAAGCAAAAATTCAAGCTAACGAAAATAAACTTAGCGCTACTTGGGAGGCAACCTAAGTTTCCTACCCTTAACTCGTCCTTCCTTTTGTTATTGTTTTTAATAGGTAAAAGTAGAAGTTTTAATTAGACTAAATAATTTTTGTAGGATTAAATAATGGCAAAGGACAACTGAGCTTAGTAAGGGAAGTTTGACTTCGAAGAAGTGAAGAATGAAGATTGACAAAAGAGGTAAAAGATGGCATATGCATGTAATCATTCATGAAATTTCTTGACACATGAAATAACACATAGGCACATGCACAAACACCTCTAAGAAGTAGTGAAAATAGTCACGGTCATGGTATCAGAGCAAGTTGGCTACAAAACTTGAGAATTTTAAAGGGAAGTAAAGACGAGAAGGCGATTTTGGTTGGCTGACTGCTGGTCATGCCATGAAATTAGCATTCAATCAAGTGAGTTAGAAATTTTCAAAGAGCATAATGTGACCTCTCCTATGTCATGCCAGACCTGAGTTGTGAAGAGAAACAAGGCAGCTAGGCGAGAAGTTACTTTCAGAAAGAGAGAAAAATTGCTTTGAAAAACATTGAAAAATTCTCACCTCCCGAGTCTCGCGTAGGCTGACTCAAGCCACGCCATTCTTCAATTTTCAAACTATTTTGAACTTATAGAAGTTAAAATTTTTTGTTTCCAATGCGTGAGCAACCACTAGACCACACTATCTAATATTTCCTACAGAAATCACACAAGTACTAAAAGATTTTTTCATAGCGTGGGTTCTTTGTAGCCACGTTGTGTTGGAAGATAAGTATGGGGAGGCATGTCAAATATATGGCATAACTTGGCCTAGACCACAGGAGTTGTGTATATGTACCCTTGGAGGCACTACAAAAATCTCGCGTAGTCTCACTCAAGCCTCGCTAGAACGAAGATTCGTATTGAGAATGATTTGAGGCTAAAAATTGCTAACAACTGAAAGAGTATAATCTCTCAAGAGGAACGCTTGTGCACGCCAACTAACAAATTGTGATGGTTTCAAGGGTTGAAAAAATCTCTAACACAACGTAACCAAACAAAATCCTATAAGAGGGAATAGTTTCTTTATGAAGAAGCAAACACATTTGCAGTGTAGCTTGCAACATATCACACCTATATAAAACGTGTATCTCTCCCAATGAAATTTTAGCATGGAGTGAGGTAACATCTACCACACGAAAAAATTGTTCTTCAGTTGTTATAAAATTTCTTCGTTTTACACCTTAAAATATAAGTGCTGATGAAAAACTCAGAGACTTGATTTCTCGCATGACCAAGCTCACTGATAACTCGGGGTTTGTACCAACTTATATGCTATGATTTTTTGAGTTTTTGCATGAAATACCTATGAAAACAATGTATGATGCATGACTTATGAGCGAGATTGTTCATAACTTGATAACTGTGGAAAGTGGCAAAGTGTTGTGAAAATGTTGTGCAAAATTGGCATGATTTGCTGCATGAATTGGAAGCAGGCACACACTTAGTCACAAGTACCTCACAATATCTCAAGCAATACATAAAGTCCCAGAGCGCACACAAGAACCAAAAACTTACCTGCATTCACTACACAAGACTCAACACGCAAATAGCGCACAAGGCGCCCGCACACATGCTAAACACACACAACATGGCGGGCACGCTAGGCTCCCCACCACCAACACACGCACACATAGTGCGAGAGCGCCAAGCGCCCGCACCTTGCACACACCATGAACGGCAAGCAAGCTAGGTGCCCACAAAAAAATCACACGGCGCACGCACTCTCGCTTGCCCGCTCACACTCCACATGCACTCGCTCACTTGCACACACTTGCACACATTCATGTATACAGTTGCACACTAACACTACGTTTATGCATATCACTCCCCACTTGTTTGACACTTAATGTACACAGCAACACAATCTACTCGAGTATAAGGCATAGTGTTTGGCACCCACCAATGCACGAGCACAAACACAGCTATGCTAGATCACCAAGTGTTTGATGATGTTCATCCTTAATGCATAAGTTATGCAACGGACCCATGACCTCACTACATCTTATGATTGGCATTTGTAGGACACGTGGAAAAATCACAAACCGAATGGGAGCTCAACTATCATGATCATGCCACATCAAAGGAAGGAAGGTATAAATACGAGAAGAGGGACAACAGAAGGATCCAAGAGAGAGAGCGGCGCACAAGAGAACATTGAATAGATTAGGGTTCTTAGACTTAGGCAAGTTTAGGACTTTCCCTCTCTTTTCTCTCTAATATCCTGCTATCTTAAGGGTTCGATTTGTATGGATCTTAAGTTGTTTTGACATTTGAATTGCAATATATATGTGATTTATGTGTTCTTTATTCATTGAGTGTTTGATTTTAATAGGCTTATATGATTTTGTTCAAATCTAAAGTGGATTTGTGGTGCCCACTGAGATCATTTTAGATCTACCGAAGGAAATTAAACTCAACATTACATGAATTTGAGAACCATCCATGTGTGGGTTCTAAGATCTGGCCTATTTGTGATCCCAAATGTTCGGTGCCCACTGGCATTTGGAATCAAACCTTTGGAAAAGACTTAGGATTATTCACGTAAAATAATTTGAACACATGAAATGGTTAGCTGCCCTGCCAAGTGTGTTGATCGAGGACTGAACTAGAATAGTTGTATAGAGTAGGGATCTGAGTTCCTAATTTGTGTCGATGACTTACCCCACATGAGAAAGTTTGAGGAGTAAGTGGATTGGGGTTGAAAGAACCGCCTAGTTGATGAATCCCATGAAACTAGCAGGATAGTCCCCTCATGCATATGTACACTATTCAATGATCTAGGAAGAGATCTGTGCTGGTTGATATCGCTCAAGGCAGTATCTTATTTTCTTGTTTGAGCACTAACATTTTGCATTCACCCCTAGTTAGCATGCATTTGTTTCCGTCCTCGCATCATGCATCTTAGGCCATTAGAACAAACAATCTCTGCCCAACCAACCCTTTTTTGTTGATCGATCCCTCTCACCGTTACTACAGTAGTTTTAGGGTATTTGTTTGTTTAGGTTATGCGACTAGCCTACCAACAAATTGCCGCTGTCAGGAAAGGCACGATTGTGAGAGATTGTTTGTTTTCTTGACTTTTTAGTTTTTGTGTTTTTGTCATTATATTTTTGATCGGTTTTCTTCTATTTGTGTGTTAGTTTTTTGTGTTAGTAATTTTTTTTTGTTATTCTGTGTTCTAGTATGTTGTATTCAAGTTGCGGTAATGCAAGGGATTTAGGATTTCAATGAAATTGAATTGTGCACACCACAATAGACCAAGTATGTCTAGGTTGTTTTGGGGACTTTGTTGAGCCATATCATGATTGCCCACCATATAGGGTGTTTAACACACGACCAACACCCTGAGTATTTGGCAACTTCTCTCCACCCACATATCAGGAACCATGGCACAACAAAGCAATGGGATTCTCTTGAAGAAAAACTCTATTTAGAAAAAATATTGTCTCGGATTTTAGACAGACTTGATATAGGAAATATGGTTGGTTCAAATGGAAGAGGAGCTTCAAAGAAAACAAAAGAGATTGATCAAATCAATGGCTTAATAAGCAACTTGTGGGAACAACTTGATATACCAGTTCAAGATGCTCAAAGCCACTCATAAGGTATATCTCTCTTTACTGAAACACCAATTCTTGGAGAAAATCATTTTTATATGAATGCAAATGTTGATTGTGGTTTAAACTATCCAAGGGAGTTGGAGTCTACAAGTGTTAGAGATAGTGTACATGAGTGGTCTGTTGATGATTCTTCCATGCATGAACATTTGAGTTTTCTAATAAGAATGATGTCTCTTGTGATGAGCTTACTTATGATGAATTTAGGGCCTTTTGGTTTCTTACTGTCAAAATGGGGGGTTTGTATAATGCTAGGTCTTATATTAAATCCATTGAATTCCATGATAACAATGACATTGGTAGACTTACTTTAGATGCTTATTCCCTTGAAGACCCTGGGAAATGTACAGAGACACCTCTCATAGAACCATGTGTGAGCATGAATGAAACTAAAATTGCACTGGCTAATGAAAATGACAACATGATCACTGAGCACTTTGTTGAGCCACCAACTCATGAAATTTTGAAAGAATTTGAGGTTGAAAATGGTTACCAACAAATAAAGAAGAATGAGATACCTTTGCTAATTGCGTAGAGTGAACCCAATTTTTTTAACAAAGGAAAAAACTGAATAGGTAACCATGTTAGTTTGTGTGATGATAATTTAATTCTTTGTAAGGAAATAGCTAACATGGTAGAGAATTGCTTTGTTGATGCATCTATTTTTGATATTATTGATGAATTTGTTGAGACCATGGATGCACAAACTATGGTTGAGCCTTGCAGGGTCTTAGAGCCAAATTTAGATGAAGAAGAAAAGGAGGTGTTTCCTATGGGGTAACATACATGGTTTAAAGTGGAGTTTATTGAATTTGTTCCCTATGTGCATGAGGTCCAATACCTTTTTCCTAAAGATATACCTCCAGTGCCCTACTGGAGGAAAAAGATTGCTCATGAAAGAGCATTCTTCTGGTACAGAGATGGGTACTCTGAATCTTGATGAAGGAGGCTTCATGATTAAAGTGTAGCTGGAAACTAAATAAATTCAGAACTACTTACTCTACTTTTCTTGAATAAATGGTTTTTTGAATTCTTAGTTGTTTTTTTTTGTTTTTGTTTTGTTCACGTAGAAGGTTGTCTCTTATGTGCAGGAGCTTCGAGTAAAAGCCACTCAAATGCTAACTGTGGCGGGTGTTGTCAAAGTGCGATTAATAGAACACATTAAACACTACCAAGACCAAAGGTAATGGTGTGCTACTCACTTGCACACCTCACTTATTCTCTACTCTCTCTTGTACATCACAAGCCATAACTCACTCACATTCACAATATGCTTATGTAACACCACCACTTTAGCACCAGGTTTCCAACAAGTCATTATTCACTCATATTTGCATAGTATAAGGTATGAGCTCATTTTCTTGCGATTTATTGAACTCTATTCTTTGTGGGAAATACCTTCTTGAACTCTCATGGTCTTATTTGAGGTGAATGTTGTCTAGTTGATTAGATTTCATGCATATCATGCGTGTGAAGTGGTAACCATGTGGGAAGTTGAAACATGCCATGAACATAAAGCATTATTAGGACACCTTTATTGCATGAAGTTCTACTTTAGAATGGAATACATGGTTATAGTGCCTACATGAATATATGATTTACACTTCATACAATGAGTTGTGTTCATTTGAGGCAAGGATTTATGAGTCCAAGTGTGGGGGTCTTCAAGTACAAGGGTTAACGAAAAAAGAACAAAAGCTGTTGAGTATGGTGCATGTGGACTCTAAAAGACTACACTTATGAAGGGAAAGTTGAGGACAAGGGCATTCAAACCAAAAAACATTGGACAACATAGTCTACAAATGTAAAGGAGTTCCTAAACTTATTCTTGTATCTTACATTGATGACAATGTAAATTTTAAGTATGGGGGAGAGAATGTTTTCCATGGTCTATGCCTTTGAGAATTCATATGCTTATTTTCCTTTATGAAATTTTTTTAATGTTATGTGCCAGCTTGGTTAGCTATGCTTTTGGTTATGTTATGTGCTTGCTTGGTTAGCTATGCTCCTGGTGATGCTTTTACATGATGCTGGGTTATGTTGTTTGCTGAACTTGTGCCAGGCATAGTATGCCTTTGGATTCTGATTTCATTGTGTTGCTATATGCGCCAAGGGAAATGGAGGTGGTGTGTAGTATATTAGTAATCATATAGAAGGTGTGAATTTGTGTTGTGTGTTATGAAAGAAAAATAGGCAGCGATTAGTACTGGCTTTGCTATGCTTTTCATTTCAGCTGCGATAAATGTGAAGTTTTTTGTTATGGTTGTGTGAATAATGTCTCAACCCATTGGCAGACCAACACCTCCACCACCATCATCCAATCTATCATTGTTTTTCAATTACTTCATGCATGCAAAATTTTTATTTTTAGTTTATAACATTCAGCTTATTCATTCAAGTTACTGGCTAAAGTGTGATATTAAAGTAAGATAGAAATGCCAACACTATAGTTGACATAGGATAGAACTTATGAATCTCTTGACTTGTATGTGCATTCTACTTATAAACACTTGTTCTTGCATTTTGAGTATATAGTTTTTTGAAGACACACATGAACATGGAATGTTTGGGAAGATATGGGAACAAAAGAGAAAAAGCTAGTGACAAATAAAGGGAAACATAGCCATAAAACCCTGGCAGCCAAGCTCCAATGTGCGGCATGAATCTGAAGAGAAAACATCTTGCACCAATGTGCATTAGAAAAGGGAACAACCCCAATAAGCATATAAAGAAAAATCTATCTCCTATTTTTACTGTAAAGTGTTTGTGTGTGTGGACAAAAGAATTGTAATGCAATATATACTGTCTAAGTGTTTCCTTGAGTATTTTCATGAGTAGTGTGAGGGGACAAAGGAAACTCTCAGCACACATATCATGTTGGCGTTTTGATCTTTATTCGCTACACTTTAATTGACAATTAGCATGAATTAGATGAACTGTGAATTAAACATGTTTAAACTTGTGCACGCAAATGTTTTGCTTAGGGAATGGAAAGATGATGGTGTTGCAAGTGTTAAATGTGAAAATGGATGAAGATTTTGTAATTGTTTTACTTTGCTCGGGACAAGCAAATATTATAGTGTGGGGGGTTGATAATTCGGGTTTGTACCGACTTATATGCTTTGATTACTTAAATTTTTGCATGAAATGCTTATAAAAATAGTCCTTAATGAATGACTTCTGTGCGAGAATGTTCATAACTTGATAAGTGTGGAAAGTGGCAAAGTCTTGTGAAAATGTTGTGCAAAATTGACATGATTGCTGCATGAATTCGAAGCAGGCACACACTTAGTCACAAGTACCTCACAATATCTCATGCAATACATAAAGTCCCAGAGCGCACAAAAGCCCCAAAAACTCACATGCATGCACTACACAAGACAGAACACGCACACGGCGCACATCTAGGCGTCCACCCACACGACGCACACACTCAACACGGCGGGCGTACTAGGCACTGGCCCACCAACACACGCACACACGGTGTGGGCACACCAGATGCCCGCACCTTGCACACGCCACCCATGGCGGGCACAATAGGTGCCCCGCCAAGAACTTGCATACGCCCGCTCACGCTTTGCATGCACTTGCACACTTGCACACACTTGCACATATTCATGCATACACTTGCACAGTTAGACTACGTTTATCCATATCACTCCCCATTTGTTTGACACTTACTATGCATAGCAACACAATCTACTCGAGCATAAGGCACAGTATTTGGCACCCACCAATGCTCGAGCACAAACATAGCTATGCTAGATCACCAAGTGTTTGATGATGTTCATCCTTAATGCTTAAACTACGCACCGGACCCGTGACCTCACTACATCTTATGATTGGCATTTGTACGACGCGTGGAGAAACCACACACCCAATGGGAGCTCAACTATAATGATCACGCCACATCAAAGGAAAGAAGGTATAAATACGAGAAGAGGGACAACAGAGGGATCCTAAAGAGAGAGAAGCCGCACAAGAGAACATTAAATAGATTAGTGTTATTAGACTAAGGATAGTTTAGCACTTTCTCTCTCTTTCCTCTCTAACATACTACTGTCTTGAGGGTTCAATTTGTATGGATCTTAACTTGTTTATACATTTGAATTGCAATATATATGTGTTTTATGTGTTATTTATTCAGTGAGTGTTTGATTTCAATGGGCTTGCATGATTGTGTTCAAATCTAGAGTGGATCTGCGGTGCCCACGGAGATTGCTTTAGATCTTCAAAGGAAATTGAACTCTACATTACATGAATTTGAGAACCATCCGTGTGTGTGCTATATGATCTGGTCTATTTGCAATTCCAAGTGTGCGGTGCCCACTAACATTTGGATTAAACCCTTTAGAAAATACTTAGGATTATTCACATAAAACAATTTGAACCCATGAATTTTTTAGCTGCACTACCAAGGGAGATGACTGATGACTGAACTAGAATTGTTGTACAGAGTAGGGTTCAGAGTTCCTAATTTGTGCCGATGACTTGCCCAGCCCTAGGAAGTTTATGGGAAGGGGTTGAGAGAACCGCCCGGTTGATTAATGTCATGAAACTAGCAGGATAGTCTCCTCATGTATATATACATGATAAGTTAGTTTTATACTGACTTAATAATGATATTTTCACTTGATTATTGCTGTGTTCCAGTGCATTTCGTGAGCAAATTGTATGTTGATTTGTAAGATCGTGTGATTGTTTGTGTGTAGAGGTATGTGGGAAAAAGGGTTGAAATTGGTGTATTAGTACACACAAGTGTTGCAAGAGAATTCAAGTGTAAGCTAGAAGACTTAACACATTGCCACACAAAGAGGCAGCACACCGTGCACGTTTTTCCTGCTTGCCGCACGTACTTATCGCACTTATCTTGTACACTCTGCACATACTTGTGCACATACAAGCACTCACTCGCTCCACATGCGCATGCACACTCGGTCATACTTGGTATACATGTGTTGCACAAGACCAGCAACCACCACACACACCACTCGCATGCATCATGCACACAGCTTCCGCACACCATGCACACACTTCCTACACATTCATGCACGCACCATACACACTTGTGCACAAGACAGCACACACTTGCTTCACACTTGCTGTAGACACTTGCTTCAAACTCCCTACACACATATGCACCATAATGCACACTACATGCAGTACTCTAGTGCACATGCTTGCACACAATCACAAGCATCACAAGCACTATAAGCACCACATAAGCATAACACAACACAAGCATTCAAAGCAATACGCATAAATTCACTACACCAAAACACTACACACCATATCCACAATACTTATCTCACACACATATTCGCACCCATGCATAATTTATGAGGGGGCAATAGAAAATTTTACACGAGGTGGCTGCCTTAATGAAAATTATCACACGAGGCAGCTGCCCCATGAGAAGTGAATATGTGTGGGCGGCTGCCCCATGTATTCTTGAGTTTTCTTCGTCCAAAATTTCTCTACGTGTTGCGTTTTTCATTTTCGCTAGTGAATAGCGTGGATGGAGGAGTGGATACATCAAGGGTGTTGGCTCGAAGGCATGAAGTTCTATGGTGATTGCTGATGTGGCATGCAATGCACGTTCACTATTTGGACATTGGATTATATACCAATGGCATTTCTGCAATATCGGCTTATTTTACGTTAGCGTGTAGAATAAGCTTTAGACCTCTATAAATAGAAGGATTTTGCCATTATTAAGGGACTTTTGACAGATTAGACATTTACTAGATTTTAGAACTATAAAGCGGGAATTTCTCTCTCTAGACTTTCTCTCTCTAAAATTTGGTCTCCGTTTGCGATTTCGATTGAACTTTTGGACCAATCACGGCATTTCAATTCTTAATTAACGAAGCATTTGAAAATTCTCAGCAATTTAATCGGTAAATTCTTCCAATTTACTGGAGATGAATTGTTCAATGTTGTATTTTGATGATTATGAGATGAGAATGGCGTTTTCTGGCTAAAATCATGATGTTCTAGGGTTCTGAATGAATGAATGCTTAACTTAGACAACTTAATGCGGTGTGATCAATGTAATCTATGATGAAATGATGTCATGCTCTATTTTACTATATGAATTCGTTAAATTTCATGAATTTGCTCGTGTGATGATGAATTGAACTTTATTTGCGGTCGACACACTGAATTGAAGCTTAATTCACCATTATTTGTTGTGAATTTTGTGGAATGAGAATTGGAGTGTGAATTGAGTCTTTGCACTTGCTTAGCATGTTCGTTTTCTAAAATGCGGTCGCCATGCTGACTTTATGATAGGGTGAATTATATTCACTATATCTAGATCGTTTCATGCATACTTTGCGCAACTCTCATTATTATTTGACACGTTTTGTGCATGTTTTGTAGGACATTGAGGAAAGGAGGGCTAGAGACGGAAGAGGAGCGAAAAAGACAACATTTTTTGAAGAAATGCATAGAAACTGAAACAGGCCTCTCCGGCGCGCCGCAGGAAGTTCTCTGGCACACCGGATGAGATTTTTGCTGAAGTTGTGTTTTACGATTTTTATCCTTCATTTTCAAAGTCAACAAGGGCAATTATGGTAGAAACAAAATTGTAAAGCTGAGATAAGGGTTTTTGGGGTCTTTTGGTTAGGGAGTAATTCATTAGTTAGAAAACAAGTTAGGGTTAGAAGTTAGAAACAAGAGCCCTCTCTCTTGTGAGTGTTCTTGGAGTAGAGATAGCTAGGGTTCCATCTTTGGAGCTCATTCTTTTGTACAAGGAAGGGAATTCCATCATCTACTTTGGGCAAGCTTGTAATGAATGTTAGCATTTATTGAAGAAGACTTATTTCCATCAAAAAATGGTAGTTTTCCTTATTTAATGTCATTTATTATTGTGCTTGTGATATTTTTTGCTTTCATGATGAATGCTTTAGCCATGTTAGGCTAGAGTTTATTGTGCTCCTTGGGTTGTTGTTGGCTAGGTTCATGCATTAATTGTTGATTGATAGGGTTTATCTAAAGGAGACTTAGTGAATGGGTTCTATGGACATTGAATGAAAAGGTAGCTAGTTGGCTTAGTTGTTGACTAGTAAGTGTTTGAAAAAAGGCTTGAGTGAACCTTTAAGCCTTAGGGTTGGAAGTAGAATAGAGGAAGTGCTTGAGTTGACCTTGCATCCATCATACATGAGGAAAGACGAATAGCATTCGTACATTACGTTAGGTTGTGCACCCGGAGTCGAGGACTAAGCTAATTCTTTGCCTCCGTCACAAGGGAGAGTGGGCTTAGGAAGAGACTTTAGAGGGGAGTGACTAAGACCAGTCCTTGCCTTAGACATAAAGTGGGGAACGGGTCTTGAGAGTGGTTAGAATGGGAGAACATAGATGATACGGTTAGCTAGGATTGAGTAGTTTTGCCTCCACCATAAAGGAAGACAACTTCACCTAGCTAAATCCTCTAGATAGATGCCCATTTAGCTCTAGCTTCCGCCATAAAAGTGGAGCCCAAAAGTGGCGATTATCCCTATTCCCTAGAAACACTTTAGGTCGAGCCCTTGGTTGATACACCTTTAGTAACCCTAGCCGACAACACCCGGGAGCACATTGTAACTTCCTTGATTTTAATTCGATCCTTTCAAGCTTTTTATTTGCTGATTATCTTTCTTTCCAAACTACTTATTTTAATACATCTAAATATTTGAAAAACATAAAATCTTTTGACATCGATTCCCTTCTTCGTGGGATCGAACCTTACTACACTACAATATCGACCACCTCTCTTGGGTGAGATGTATGTGTAAGTATTGATTAATTTTGCTAGTCTAGGATTTCAACTAGACTAGAGATCATTAAATCTCATTCTATTTTGTTAATACAATACGTCTATCAACATTTTGGCGTCGTTGCCGGGGAAGGCAATTGGTGTTAAGATTTTGCTGTAGGATAATATTTAGATAGATTTTCAATTTTCTTTTTCTTTTTACATATTTGGTGTGATTATTTTTCGTTGGTTCAACTTTACTCGTTCAAACTCTATTCCTTTGTAGGTGAACTTGGAGTTCATTGGAACCCCATTTGTGCATGCCAAGGACAAGAGCTATCGGAAGAGCCGAGTTTGAATTCAACGGGGAATTAGCAAGGACCTTAAAAAGGGCAAGAAGGAGAGAAGCCCTTGAAGAAGTCATGGAAGAGGGACTTGGACGGTGAGAAATGGCCAGAGAGGAAGCACCGATTCCAAGACCAAAGCTTTTTGGCAGCTTCAATGAGCCGAGAGTGGAGTACTAAACAACCAAGACAAGATAGTGGCCGACAACTACCTTTTCCCACCACAACTCATCAATCTTATTCAACATGGCTCAATATTCCAAGGGTTGAGTAATGAGGACACCAATGTGCACTTGAGGGCATTCTTGAAGTTGTGTAACACGTTCAAGCTCAACGATGTGCCACATGACGCCATTAGGAGGCTCTTATTTCCATTTTCATTGAGTGGCCTAGCACTTGGGTGGTACGATTCGTTGAATGGGCCAGCCATTGCTGATTTTGAGGAGCTTTCTAAGAAATTCATCACGAATTACTTCCCACCGGCAAGGATAGAGAAGCTAAGAGCGGAGATCAAGCAATTCCGACAAAGAGATGGGGAATCCTTTACCGAAGCATGGGATATGTTCCGAGAGATGCTAAGGGTATGCCCGAATCATGGATTGGAGCCCGGTAGAGAATTGAACATTTTCTATGCCATTTTGAATGGTGAAACAATGAGGCTTGCGAGTGCTAGCGCCAGAGGAACGTTGAAGTACAAAACCATTGAAGAGGTGGAAGCACTCTTTGATCTTTTAGCCGAGAATGAGAGCTCGTGGACAAATGGAAGGAGTGGGACTACAAGGAGACAATCGGGGGTGTTGGAACTTGATAGGACTGCAAACTTGGAGGCCCAAATAGCAACCATTCAAAATACATTGTCTAGTATCAAAACAGCCATGGGAACCAAGTCGGTTTTAGCATGTGGATTGTGCAAAGGCAACCACAACATGGATGAATGCCATCTCACCAAGGAGTTGATTCAATTTGTTAACAACTACAATCGACAATCCAACTCCAACCAATAGAAAGGGCAAGAAAGTGGTAGTCAATGGCAAAATACAAACCAAGAAAGGCCATGGTACCAACCAAGTCAAACATACCCACCCGGTTTTAGCCATCAACATTCGAAGCAAAAAGAAAACAAGGCCACTTCTTTGGAGGATTTGATAGCAAGTTTGGGCTCCAAGATAGACAAGTTGAGCACAACAAATGAGGAGAAATCTGCTCACTTAGAAACAATGGTGAGGAAGCAAGAAGCCGTTATGGAAACTCATGGGGGAATTCTTCGGGAACATGGGGCTGCTTTGAAAAATTTATAGACTCAAATGGGGCAATTGTCTCATCTAATACATCACCGGCCTCAAGGGTCACTCCCAAGCGACACAGTTCCAAACCCCAAAGGCAATGTGCAATGTAATGCTATCACATTGCAGAGTGGAAACAATGTAGGGGCACTGGAAAGAGAGGAATTCAACGATGAGGATAAGGATCAAGAACCCATGGTGAACCATGAAAAAGTGGAAAGCTCTACCCAAGCGGATCAAGATGATGGAGTAATGGCAAAAGGGAGAAAGAAAGAGCCTCCAAGTTCCTTCAACTTCAAAGACCATATTCCACCCCTACCATTCCCTCAAAGAGCCAAGCCGGAGAGAAAGCGGCTTCAATTTCAAAAATTCATACACATGTTGAAAGGGCTCAAGGTGGAGATTCCCTTGCTAGACCTAGTGAGGACCGTTCCTAGCTACACAAAATTTCTCAAGGACCTCGTGACCAATAAGGAGGAGATCTTATAATGTGAAGAGGTATTGTCCTTGAGTGAAGTAGGAAGTTGTATGGTGAAGAAGGATTTGCCTCCAAAACTCAAGGACCATGGAAGTTGCACAATTCCATGCATCATTGGCACACGACACTTTGCCAAGGCACTTTGTGATTTTGGAGCGGGGATAAACCTTATGCCTCACTCTATTGCTTTGAGTGTTGGATTGGAAAGCCGCATCAAGCCGATGGCAATCACTTTGCAACTAGCGGACCGTTCAATTGTTTACCCAACGGGTATTATTGAGGACTTTCTTGTCACCATAGACCGGTTCACCATATCGGTAAATTTTATCATCCTTGATATGGAGGAAGATGAGGAGGTCCCGATCATATTTAAGCGACCATTCTTGGCCACGGGAGACACCATAATTGGTGTGAGGAGCAAGATAATCACCTTTCGCATCAATGGCGAGGAGGTAACTTTTGATGTCAATTATGCAATGAAGCATGCTAGAGATTTTAACACATGTTATTTTATAGATGTTGTGGAGTCAAACATGAAATTCGATGGCCCTATAAAATCTTTGTGTGTTGAAATGATTGAAAAGCATGAATTGACAAAAAGTTCTATGCATGAACCGTTGCATGTTTTTGATTAAAATGATGAATTGATTGCATGTGCACTTCAAGAGATGATTGAATGCATGGTTATTGATGAGTCCATTTATTAGGTGACCCACATATCTTGTGAGCCCACCGCGGCGAAGCCGATGGAAAATTTTGAATGTAGGAAAAACCAAATCAAACAATCCATAGTGGAGCCACCAACCTTGGAGCAAAAATCGTTACCACCTCACCTCAAATATGCATTTCTTGGTGAAAATAACACGTTATCGGTGGTCATTTCGGCTTTGTTGGAAGAATGGCAAGAGGTCAAGCTAGTTGAGTTTTTGAAGGAGCACAAGGAGGCGATTGGGTGGACTATAGCCGACATCAAGGGCATAAGTCCATCCATTTGCATGCATAAAATTCTCTCGGAGGAGAACCAAGTGCCGGTGCCAGACCGCCAAAGAAGACTCAACCCAATGATGATGGATGTTGTAAAAAAGGAGGTCATTAAGCTATTGGACTTTGGAATGATATACGCCATATCGGATAGCGAGTGGGTAAGCCCGGTCCAATGTGTGCCAAAGAAGGGAGGAGTCACGGTAGTCAAAGCCGATAACGATGAAAAGATATAGGTTCTGAATTTGTCAAAAATAAACACAATGGCTAACACTTTCTTTTCTGTTGCTGTGTATTTTGCTTGAGCTTTATCTAGCATCGGACTAGCATATTAGATAGCCCTAAAGACATTGTCTTTCTTCTGCCCTATGACTGCTCTAACTGTCACATCGCTTGTGTCACACATGATTTCGAATGGGATGTTCCAATCGGGTGTAGCAATAATGGGGGCTTCCACTAACTACTGTTTCAGCACTCGGAATGCCTCTTTACAATCTTAAACAAATGCAAATTTTCACTCATTCTCAAACAAGTTACACAATGGCTTGGCTATCTTAGACAAATCTTGGATCAACCGTCTATAGAAACCCGCATGACCTAAAAAACTTTGGATTCCTTTGATGTTGCTCAGAGGTGCTAGCTTGGCAATCACTTTAATTTTTGCCTTGTCCACTTCAATACCATTTCATGATATCTTATGCCCCAAAACAATCCCCTATTTGACTACAAATTGGTAATTTTCCCAATTAAGTATTAAGTTTGTATCGACAAATTATTTCAGCACCATTGCCAAGTTTTCCAAAAAACTATCAAATGACCGACCAAAATAGAAAAGTCATCCATGAACACTTTGTTGATGTCATCAATCACATCATGAAAATGTATAACATGCTTCTTTGGAATATGGCCGGTGCATTGCATAGCCCAAATGGCATCCTCTTGACGGCAAATGTTCGGAATAGACAACTGAACATCGTTTTCTCTAGGTCCTTCGGATCTATCAAAATATGATTATACTTTATGTGACCATCTAAGAAACAATAAAACATAATCCAGTAATTTGGTCAAAGAGTTGGTCAAGAAACGGTAAAGGTAGGTGATCCTTGCGGGTAGCTTTGTTTAGATGCCTATAGTCTATGGAAGCACTCCATGCAGTTACAAGTCTTTTTGCAATCAACTCATTGCACCAGGCTAACCCAATTACTATCATAGATTGCATATGACATTTCAAAATCAAGAAGCTTGATGATGTCTTTTTTTACCACTTCTATCATGATAGGGTTCAATCTCCATTGCCTCTACCGGGTTGGACTCGCCCATTATTCCACTAAATCCTCGTGCATGTATATAGTTAGACTAATGACTTTGATTTCAGGAATAGTCCAACATATCGATTCATTGAAATCCTTTAACACATTGATAAACTTCTCTTCTTGTTCAGCTTCGAAGTAAGCTAAGATAACAACTAGCAATGAGTCATTATCTCCCAAGAAGGCATTTTTCAAATAGGTTTGTAGGGTTTTCAATTCCAAGATAGGTGGCTCCCCAATTAAAGGTTTCAACATCTTAGCCCTGCACTCAAATCAATTGGCTAGCCTCATCTCGATGGGCTCAAACACATCATTATCAAAATCAAAGCCTCAAATTAAACTCATATGATCCAACGAAAATAATTTCACATCATTCTCAATATTATTCAACATTCTTTCATCTTCCCCACAAGGTATTAAGTCACACTTTCTAGGGACACATGCGTCAAAATTGTGCTCATAAGATACAATCTTTCCATTTTCATTCTTGCTAACGCACTCATCAACCACATTTATCACATAACAAGCATAAAAAACACAAGGATGTTTCATGGCATTATTAATATCAAAGGTTACTTCCTCGACATTGACTCGCAATGTGATAGTCTTGTTCCTCACTCCTGTGAGAGTGCCTCCCGTTGCAAGAAATAGTCGACCATAGATAATAGGTACATCTTTGTCCTCCTCTATATCCAAAATAATGAAATCAACTGGAATTGTGAACTTGTCAACCCACACTAAGACGTCCTCAATTATTCCTATCGGTTGCATTATGGATCGGTCTGCCAATTAGAGGGTAATGGCAACCAGTTTGATCAACTTTTCAAATCCAATGCTTGCAGCAATTATTTGTGGCTGAGATTGATTCCACCCTCTGAGTCACATAGAGCTTTCGCAAAGTATCTCAATTCCACTACACATGGTATTGTACAGCTCTGGGGATCCTTCAACATGGGTGGTACATCTTTCTTCACAACAAATTTTCTCACCCCTTTCATCATAATCGTCTCACCATGTTGTACAATTTGCTCATGGTTTGTCACTAAATCCTTGTGAAACTTGACATATGTTTCAGCCAACCTACACAAGTCAAAGATATGGATCTCCACATATATCTTCTTGATAAGCTCCATAAATCTATGATATTGATGCCTTGTGTCTGACCAAATACATCCATCCGTGGTTATCTTGTCAAATAATTAGTTTCTTGATGGGTTCTTATGGGGGTTGGTTGTGGGTTGAATAGGGCATGATGACATGAGTTAGTACTTGCTATGGGTATTATAAATGAAGACCTTGCATGCTTGTTTTGACTGGTCACACAATAGTAAGGCACACTGGTACACTATCTTTTATCATTGATGAACTCCTTTCTCTAATGAGAGTATAACTAGTAGTGTGAAAATGAGTTGTTTAGGATCCACCAACCTAACTAGTATGAGTAAAGAATTAGAAATCTCTTAGAGTGGCTTCTTTGTAAGGTCATGGGGCAGGGATCTAGGTCTTGGGTGATGAGGCAAAAAGGAAGGATACCTTAGTTTTGTCTCTATCTAAGTCCATAGGCCATTCTCCTAGCTGAAAGCACAAATAGATGGTGGAACTTCTACTCAATTGGTGATGTATTGATTTTAGAGCTAGGGGGTAGTTCTTAGAAGCTATCAACTCTTGATTCATACTCATTGAGGGGTTGCTGTAGGTCTTAGTAACTTATAGCATCTGAATGGAACACCTCTAGTTTGTTTCAAATAATAGTAAGGAAACTCTCATGTCAAAGGCTTGAACGTCCCATACCAATGCTCCCACAAGGATTCATCTCTCAATTAAATTACTTATACTCACTTCACTTGTTCATTGTTAGTGATGGAAAAGGAAGGGGTGCATATTTCACTCTAATTTATATACACTTGGTATCTGTAATTGTCCACACACTCATATGCTTTGATTATTCGCACAAACTCTTAACAAGACCCCCCTCCATGTGGAATTTGACCCCTTTCTCATCAATTGCTATATATTTTGAGTTACGATATTTGTTTCTTTGATTGGGTTATGCAACTAGCCTATCGAACAAAATGGTGCCATTGCCAGAGTGGGGCTATTTGTGTTAAGATTAGCGTTTGTTGACTTGAGTGTATAGTGTACATATCTTATTGTTTTGTGTTTGTGTACGGTTTGTGTTTGGTGATTTTCTTTTGAATTCGTTATTATATAGTTGCATTGTGGTTTTGGTTTGCTAAATCTAGTTGTTGCATTTGTTTTTATTCCGTTTATTGGTTTAAGTTGTGGGAAATACTGGGTGATTTGGGCTTAGTTGAAAACTAAAAATTTCTTGCCACAATTATTAGAATTGTCTAGGGATTTCCTACCACTAGAGTATTATACTTTTTGGAGGTCAAGTTGGCTAAATTGACCAACGCTTTGGATGTCATTCAAACTTTATTGGGAGATATTGTTGCCCACTATAGCAAGTTTGAAGCTAAATTTTGCTACAAGGAGCCATAGTCTATGATGAAACAAAGCCCTGATTCACTGAAGATATTTAATGCTCTTTTTGAAAATAGGCAAGCAAGTTTAGATTTATTCATTGCATTTGGGACGCAAAGTGAGGTAAAACTTGATGAATTCTATTCTCCTACATGCATGAATGGTGAGCCCTTGTGTGGTAATACTTTTATTGGTAGTCACATAAATGAGAAATTTTGTTCTAATATTGACTTTAGCAAATGGAATGTTCATTATATGAAGACATTGTCATCATAATGGGTAGTTGGTCCAAAACTCGATCTTTTATGAAATCTTTTTATTTGAAGGCGGACTTTGATGGTTTCTACCCACCTCATTTGTGTTGCCTTATACCTAAACAGGAGAATCAAAATTATCTCTATGTTAGTTTGAAATATCATGATGTGTTGATTAGCAAGGACATAGCTAATATAGTAAGGTCATTCTTTGTAGACACACACATTAATGAGCTTACTAACTATTTTGTTAAGTATGTGTGTGAAAAGTGAAATGATAATTCTTAAAGAGAAGCATGGCCAAGCCTATTGGAGATGAGGATTTGATCGATATATATGAAGCCATTTCCAACTCAAGCACTTTCTATTGATGGAAGAGAAAAGGTGCCGACAATGAAGAAAAAACAGTGGTGCAAAGTAAAATATTTGCAAGTTGTTTCTCATTTGCACGAGCTCAAGCACCTTTTCTATGATTGTCAACAGAAACCCTGTTGGAGGAAAATGAGTTCATATTTAAAGGCATTTTTTGGTATAAGGATGGTTACTCCAATCTAGAGGAGGAAATCACAATAATAAAAGTCTAGCTAGGGACTAATAAACCTAGAACTACTTCTAATATCTTTTATTTTCTTTTCATCTTAGTTGTTTTTAATTTAAGTAGTTTATTTTTCTTAATTTATAGTGATGTAGGTTGCTTTCTATTTTGTAGGAGTCAATAAGAAGCCATTAATGAAGAAATTGAAATAGGAAGGAAGCAAAGTGGTGAATGGTAAAGACTTAAACAAAGAGAGAATTTCAGCCAAGGAGGTAAAATTGACACTATTTGGCAAAACAGTTGACTATGCCATGTAATTTTGAGAGGAAATTGTACAATGCAAAAACGCTTTTGGTTACTCCACTTATTTGGCTGAATCTTCAAGTGTTTCCAAGAGAAAATATTTTCACAGCTTAGCTATACTTCAACCACGCCAAGTACACTTGGTGACAAAATTCTCATAGCATTGTTGAATGCTTCGCTGTGCCAAAAGGTGTTTTAGAAGATAGAAAAATTTGCACTACAACCTTTGCTGAAATTAACTTTTTTAGAACATCAAGCATCATATCGTAAGATGCGTTAAGTTGTGCTGTGTAAAATTTTAAACTACATCTGGGAATTGAATATTTTTGTTACATAGCACGACTACATGAGAGGCTATGCCATGGAAGAAAATTGTGTAGTGTAGCCAAACTCTTGGTTATGCTAAAAATGGGCAAAATTTAAACTTCCAGGATGAATTCGCGTAGCCAATCATCATCTTAAGCCATGTAAAAATCTTTTCAAAAATGTGCAAAAAATTTTTAAGAGTTGAAAATGCATGGTTAGCATACGCCACAGTGGGCTACGTCATGTAAAACAATTGCACATTCTTAGAGAAATGTTCACAGAGTAGCCATTGTCACCCTACACCATGAAAAACAAATGAAATTTTCATGGCGTAACAACTCAACATCTATGCCAACAAGAGCTTAAAGAGAACAACACTTAGCACCAACTTCGAAGTTTCAAGTCTCAATCCTTCTCGTCTTTTACCCCTTCTTTCAAATCACAAACACCTACTCATACACAATCACCACACTTATTTGCTATCATTGAATCACCATATACAACACAAGCTACAACTCACTTGAATTCCTCAAGACATAAGGTTGAGCTCATTCCCTTTGCAATCAACTTTTAATCTTAATTTTTTTAAGGGAAATACCTTCTTTAACCTTAATTGCATAACTCATAGTGAATCAATACCATATTGTGAATTAAATTGTGCACATGTGTGGAGATCATTGCTAGAGTAAAATGCACACTGTGTGCTTGATTCAGTGTATCTTTACAATTAATGCACCCTTGGGACACCTTTGCTTGCATTATATGTACATAATGAATATGTGCTAATGAGTAAGATCTGTTACATATGAATGTGTGAAATGAGATGTTCATTGTACAATGTTATTGCCATGAAATTATATTTTGGTGAGTAATTATACTAGAAAGTGTGAAAGATTGGCTATTAATTTGAGTTGTGAAGAAATGATTGGCATTCGAATGTGAATGAGAATGCAATCCATTATTTTAATTTGGTTGAAGTATTTTTGTTTTGTTTTTTTATTAAGTTAGCATTTTATATATGTTTGTTTTGCTTATTTTAGGTAGTTACACAATGGCACTGGTAAAGCAAAAGGTAAAAGACAATGCAAATCCATCAAACCCACTGATGAAAAGGCAAACGAAACTAAGATTGGTGCAAAGCGAAACATTGACATGAAAGTTAACTAAGGTGCCACCTCTAGCAGATAATGACAAGGGCTAAATGGTAGTTGAGGAAGACGTCCCTCAACTACAAAAGGAAGAAAAAACTGACAAAGAACATGGAAACACAATTACGAGCTTTAGAAAGCACATTGACAAAAGGAAGTTCTTTAATCTTATCATATATTTGAGGACAAGCACCCTATAAGTGTGGGAGTGGTTTGCCTTTCGTTTGTGCTTGAATATTTTGGTGGTTGCGTTTGAAGTTGTTGGTATGGTTTTAAAATGAGAAGATAGATGGCGTTTGATATGGAAAAAAGTTTCATTTTATGTGGTAGTTTAAATTTAAAATTTAAAATTTTTTAATTTACGTTGATAATTTGTTTAATTGTGTTGCTTTTGTGTTAATATAAGTTGCTTCAATTCGAATCATGAATGGTGTTTGTGTTCATTTTTTGTTCATGTGTGAATAAGTGGTGTTGTACACAAGAATGAAATTGAGATTGTCATGAAAAGTGAGAATTGTTTGTTAGGGATTGGAATATGTCAATTAATGATAGAGCCATGCTTGTTTTGGTTGAATGATGAATAAGTGTAAACAAATGATAGTTGTTAGACACCCTTGTTCTAAAGACATAATATGGAGAACATATATGAGAGATTAGAGCTAAGAAATAAAATTGGATGTGGAGTTAAGTAGTTTTGAAACCCCAACAATGCTCTCTTTTAGCTAAATACCTCCAAGTAACATGGTGTGAATATATGTGCATTGAAGAGATGATGTGAACCAATGTTTAATTTATGTACTTGATGATGCTCAAAGGAGCATATATTTCCAATACAAGAGCGGGACTGCCTTTCAAACTTGAAAGAATGTTTGAACTGTATGAGGAAATTGTCTGACTAGGAATGAGGTATAAAAGCCATAAAAACTTTGACATGTGTTTATAATGTTTAATGTCTTATCAATCCTTTATGAGATTGCCTATTGAATGGAAATTACAATTGTACATGGAAATCATATGATTGGGTGAGGTAAAAAGATGCAAAAAACCCGAGACACATTTATTTTCTTATTTCTGTAGGGAATAAGGTTCATTGATCTTTGATAAAATGTATGAGTGTAAGGATGCTATCTGACTTGTGAGACATTGGCTAAAGGAAGATGCTATTGTATAAGTAAAAGTGATGCTTACTCCCTTCTTGCTTGATTAATAGTGAAAGTTTTTAATATATGGTATCTATGAACTCACACTTCCATAAAAGTGTTTGTAAACATCATGATAACCTTAATCTTTGATATTGACACACTAGCCATGAACTTAATGAGAAATTGGAGAATAGTAAAAATCTAATTTTCAGGTGAATGCGTGAAGTTTAGGATTACCATGGAACATGATTATGCTCATGATGAACTTATATCTTATGCTCAAGCTAGTCTGTAACTTCTTTTGATTATTTTTCTTTGTTCTTGCTTGAGGACATGTAATGTCTTAAGTGTGGGGGTTTGATAAGTTGGTAAATCACCAACTTATTTACCTTATTTCATAACGAATGGGCCTTAGTTCACACATAAATTGTAGTTTTTATATTAGTTTTTGTGTTGTTTAATGTAATAGGGACCAAATGAGAGCTCAAGGGAGAGAAATGTGCAAAACAGCCTAAAAGGAGCAAAAAGAAGTGAAAACTTGTCATCTGGCGGGACCTTTCTTAGGTTGCTCGATGGAAGGTATGAAGTAAAAACACAGCGCAACCTAAGGAAAGCACGCCAATTAGTGTTTCAAAAGATGAAGATGCATAAGTACTGAAAGGGTGCATTGGAGCAACTCGATCCAACCCACACGAAGTTTTATTTCAATCAAAGTAAATGAGCACAATTTGGACAGAACGCAAGGTGAATTCTAACAGTTGTATCTTTACCTACTCTAATCAAAATGAGGAGATTCTTTATACTTCGGAAAGCTTTTGAAGGGTACTAAAATACATGACTTTTAAGCATTTCTCATATAAGACTACAAGCCGGTCTCAATTGAGTGTCAAGTGAAAATGCAACAAGAATTTCTAAAAAAAAAAGATAGCAATGTCACAGTTTCGGAGAATGGGAATAACTTGGGATCCACAACTTCAAATTTGATGCTTAATGTTGCATTCGAAAGCTAAGAGGGAGAGCTACAACTTGGATGAAGAACAAAATGCCCAGTTCACCTAGAAAGACGCTTAAATGTGTAGTAGAAATTGCATCATACAGCTATTCTGAACACAAGGAATCTGCTCAAAGGAATTGATGTTTTGGTGTAGCCAATGCTACCCTAAGCAAAATTGCAGAAGTTCTAAAAAGAGGGTTGTGTAACCTTCCCCATGCTATGCTGTGTAATCTACAAAACTGAAATTCATGGCGCGACCTGAGGTTACCTACACGAGATGACTCAACAATGTACTTAATGTACTTTTTGCATACATTTTATACTTGTGGTCCTTCCCTACCAACATTTTGGGGTTCAACTTGTATGTTTTACTTCATAGAAGTAGGTTTTAGTATTTTTAGAAGTAGTAGTAGTACATAAAGTAGCTAGAGACGAATTTACAAGGGACTTTTGGTGAATGAAGAATACAATTTGGAGAAATATTATAGTTTCTTCCTCCCTTCTTCTGCATTAAGAACCAAGATTAGAAGTGTAATCCAAGGCTGAAAGTCACCATTTTGAGGGTTAAAGCTTGGACTTTTTTAGTAGAATTCAAGAGAAGAAGTCATCTTTAATTTTATTGTACAAAGAGGAGTTTATTATGTTTACTTTTATGGCTTTACCATTGAAATTAAACATGTTATTTGTCCTATTTTCAGCCACGAGTGGCTAGTTTCTTGATGAGTTCTTGTGAGGGTTTGTTATAGGTTCAATAAGCATGATGATATGAGTTAGTACTTGCTATAGGTATTATAAATAAAGACCTTACATGCTTGTTTTGATTGGGCAAACAATAGTAATGCACTCTTGTAGACTATGTGTTGTGATAGATAAACTCATTGGTCTAATAAGAGAGTCTAACTAGTAGTGTGATAAGGAGTTGTTTAGGATCCACCAACCTAACTAGTATGAGTAAAGAACTACAAATGTCTTAGCATGGGTTCTTTGTAAGGTCGTGGTTTAGGGCTCTAAATCTTGGGAGATAAGGCAAAAGGGAATGATACCTTAGTTTGGTTTCTTTCTAAGGCCATAGGTCCTTCTCCTAGCTGAAAGCACAAAATAAGGGTGGAATTTCTACTCAATTAGTGATGTATTGAATTGAAAGCCAGGGGATAGTTCTTAGAAAGCTATCCACTCTTGAGTCATGCTTATTGAGGCATTACTATAGGTCATAATAACTAATAGCCTCTCAATGGAATACCTCTAGTTTGTTGCAAACCATAGCAAGGAAACTCTCATGTCTCAGTCTTGAACGTCCCATATCAATGCTCCTATAAGGATTCAACTCTCGATTAAATTGTTATTTCACTTGTTTATTGTTGGGGATGGAAGAGGAACGGGTGCATATTTCACTCTATTTTTTGCACACTTGTTATCTCCAATTGTCCACAAACTCATATGCTTTGATTATTCACACGAACTCTTAAGAAGACTCCAATCCCATTCAAATTCCACCCCTTGCTCATCAATTTCTACATATTTAACGTTAGTGTATTTTTTTGTTTAATTAGGTTATGGTATTAGCCTAGCAAAAATTAGTGTAAATGCATCCCTTTAGCACTCTTGGCAAGTTCTCGAAGCATCTATCAAATGATTGGCCAAAAAATTTAGAAGTCATCTATGAAAACATCAATTATGTCCTCAATCATATCATGAAATATGGATCACATGCACCTTTGAAAAGTTGTCGGTGCATTGCATAGACCAAACAACATTATCTTGAACGTGAATGTA
This sequence comes from Ophiorrhiza pumila, assembly GCA_016586305.1. Lineage (NCBI taxonomy): Eukaryota > Viridiplantae > Streptophyta > Magnoliopsida > Gentianales > Rubiaceae > Ophiorrhiza > Ophiorrhiza pumila. Next base: position 17,484,257 of record BLIW01000011.1, read on the forward strand.
CCAAATAGGCACATGAATGTCCTCTTCTCTTGATCTTTTGGGTCTATAAAAATTTTGTTATATCCCAAAAACCCATCCAAGAAGAAATAAAATAGACATCCGACTATGCAATTAAGAAGTTGGTATAGGAAAAGAAGGAAAAAATTATAATTGTGGATGGCCTTGTTGAGCTTCTGGTAATCCATACACACTCTCCATGTCGTGGCAAGTCTTGCGGATATGAGTTCATCATAATCATTCTTCACAGCCGTTAGTCCACCATTATTTGGTACATTATGTACTGCGCTTACCCAATTGCTGTCGGATATAGTATATTCCATGCCAAAATCAAGGAGTTTAATGATTTCTTTCATAACAACGTCGTTCATAATGGGATTAAGCATCATTTGACGCTCATGAGTTGGGGTTGCACCTTTCTCAAATAATATCTTATACATGCAAATAGTGGGACTAATACTCTTGATATCCACAATGCTCCAACCGATGGCTTCCCCAAACTCCTTGAGCACACCAATTATCTTTTTCTTATTTTGGCTCTAAATAGGAAGATATGATAAATGATAGTGCGTCATTGTCTCCCAAAAAGGCATATTTTAGATGAGATGACAAAGGTTTCAACTATAATATTGGTGTTTCCCTAACTAACGGTCTCAACGTTTTAGGCCTTGAACGTAAACCACTTGATAGCCTCAACTCAATGGGCTCTGAAACACTATTAGCAAAATCATAATATGTATTCAAACACATCAAATATAACACAAGCCAATGAATATCATTGGCAAGATCATGCATTAATCTTGTCATCTTTCTCATCACAAGATATCATTTAATAGCATGCCAAACCATCATCCATAGCCACAATCTCATAGTTTAGGGCTTCACAAGTCAATCTTTGTTTAGCACACTCATCAGTTACATGAATCATGAAGCATGAATCAAAAGAACGAGAATGTTTCATAGCATAGTTAACATCAATTATTACTTATTATTCATTGACTAAAAATGTGATGGTCTTGCTTCAAACTGCAATGATGGCATCTCCTATAGATAAAAATGGAAGTCAAAAAATATTTGGGACATCTTCATCTTCTTCAATGTCTAATATGATGAAAACAACCAGTAATGGGAACCGATCTACCTTGATAGGAATGTCTTCAATGATCCCTACCGGTTCTGCACTATAGAGCAATCAGCCAGTTGTAAGGTAATGGCAACTGGTTTTATGAGTTTTTCTATACCGATACTAGATAAGATGGAATATGGCATGCGATTGATATCTGCTACCAAGCCACAAACGTCCTTGGAAAAATATGTTGTACTGATCATGCATGGTTTTGTACAACTACCCAAATCTTTTAACTTGGGTAGGAGATCTTTCTTCACCACACATTTGCTATCTTCATTCGTCACAATTATTGGTCCACGTTGTAATATTTGTTTCCTATTAGACACAAAATCTTTAAAGATATTGACGTATGTTTACACGGACCAATAAAGATCAAGAAGGGTGATTTCCACTTAAAACTTGTTGATAACTCCACAAACTTGTCTTATTGCACCTTTTTATGTGGGCCTGACCCTTTGAGGGACGGGTAGAGATGGCACACAATCGTTGAAATTTGAATGAATCCTTAGTTCCTCTTCTTCTCTTCTTAATATGCACTTCTTCATTCAATTCCTTACTTTCAGAAGGTTTTGTAACATCTTCACCTTCCCCAAGTTAGGATTTTTCCTTATCCCTAAAATTTTCCATTGCTTTGTCTTGTTCTTCTAACTTTAATGGTTAACTTCTTTACCACTCCTCACAGTGATATCATGACATTGCTCTTTACCTATTGGGTTTGGTACTGTGTCACTTTGTAGCGACCCTTGTGCCTTTACATTTTGTGCCCAACTTGCATTTCAAAATTCTTAACTGTGGCTGAATTTTACAACAACTTGTCATCTTCTTCCTTAACCATGATTTCCAGCCTATTCATTTCTTTATTAGCTTCCACATCACTCTTATGAAGTCGTTTCATGATCAAACCCACAGCTTCCTCCATAATTGTCTTGCAATAATCTTCTTCCTCACTACTTTCATGATTACTAAAGCCTAGTGCTTGTATAGGTCTCATTTGAACCAAAGCGTTTTGACGTTGACCTTGTCCTAGCTATAGTTGTCCTTGATGTTGATGATTTTAGATTCAATTTCCTCTCCTTCTCATCCAATTGTTGTTGTTATTGTGTAAATGATTATATTTATTCAAAAATTGGACCGATTCAACCGTGAGGCTTTGCTAATTGTTGATGTTTCACTAGGCTTTGCACTTATCGATGTGATGGTCTTCATGACGAATTCCATACATAAGAGCTCACTTGGTCTCATTTGTAAGAGCATCAAATCGTGCAATTAAAGTATCCTCACTGGTTTCTTTGGAGTTAAACGTCTTGTATTCGACAAAATACAACCATCTTCAACAATTTTATCCAACAAATCCTCAATTTGAAGAACCATTTTATCCTCGATGGCGCCCTTGGTAATAGTATTCAGCATGACAATTGACTCAACATTAAATTCTTGAAGAAACATGTTCATTGCCCCCACATCTCCCAAAATCATGCTTAAGACAAGCACGGATCAACTCGTTCAACCTCTTCCAAGCTTCCTTTCTAGACTCATTCTGTAGCTGGCCGAATTCATGATCTCCATTCTAATGTGCTCTGGCTTCAAAGGTGGGAAGCATTTTGGGAGAAAATGCCTTTGGAGTTCATCAAACGATTCCATAGTGCCCCTACAAATGGAATTATACCATTGTTTGGCTCGTCCTCTCAAGGAAAATAGAAACAGGACAACATCTTGAGGAACTCTTGGCAACTTGAATGTATTATATAGAACTAGGAATGATTCCAAGTGCTAATGAGGATAATCATGCTCCAATCCTTGAAAAAATAGCCCCTTGGCTAATCATGGCAACTATTTAAGATGATATTTGGTAACTTTCAACCTTTATCTCAAGGAAGTTGTTGCAATTTTGCATTGGTTGCTCATAATAGTCTCAAAGGCAAGGCAAATGTTGATTCCCTTATTGGTTTTCCAATTTTTCGTTCAACTTTTTTTTACATCGGAAAGTTCTTTCTAGATCTTGATTAAACTCAAACTCAAGCACTCTTTTTTATTTTGTACTCCTTTGCTTACACAAGAGAGTCAAAGATAATCTGCCAAGTACATACAAAAACAATTCAAAAGAGAAAAAAGTAAAGTAAACTATACAACTAGATGAAAAGTAGAAACTGAATTAAACACTCAAAACACTAACACTAGAACTATCAAAATCTTCAACTCCAATTGATGAGGAACAAACCAAGCACAGTTCGAGGCACGTGGTGGACCCGTTACAAGGTGTAAGAGGCCTGTTAACCCATTCGAGAACTAAGTTGATAAGGGAAGAATTAAACTCATTGATCGTAAGTCAGTTCGTGGAGTTTGTGAATAAGATAACCATTTTTTGTTTTTGATAGTGTTTGAAGTGGGCTAAAATGCATAGATGGTATGAAATGGTGCATTAGAGGGTAAAGTTGGTGAAAACAATGGACAAGAAGCTGAAATAGCCTCCACATCACGACGTAGGTTGATGCACATTGCGACGTGGCTCTCTAGAACAAGAAATATTTGAGGAGCAATATTTTTTAGAAGATTTTTGAAGAGCAATCCGAAATTCGTGGTGTGAAAAAACTTAGTTGCATTAGAATTTTTGCTAATTTTAAATTTTTACATAATTATTGTTACTAATTACTTTGGGCTGCAAAATGAAGAGCACTTTGAGCCATATTGGTTAGTAATTGGAGTGTCTAGGCTAGGGTTTGACCAAGGGTTCATTTAACTTATCTAGCCTTAATAAGGTTTTCTTTAGGATAATGAAAATAGATTGATTTTTGGTAAAACATAATTTTCAGAGAGGTTGAAAACATTCTTTCATTCTTTGCAAAGAACATCAATTCTGGCAATTCAAGGTTCTCAATAGGTTAGGATTTTTCTTGATTACTAGGGTTCTAAGGGAAAGTTTTTTTATAGTGTTCGTTCCTAGATTTGATAGGTTAGGTTTTAATTCATCAATTGAATTAGGGCTGCCTACTTTAAACTGATCAATCCCTCAAATGGATCTTGGGTTACGTATCTAGATTTTTAGGGTGTTCTAGGTCTATATCAGACTGGTATCAAAGCCAATTTTGAGTGAATTAATTGTTAGTCTTAGCTTATATCAAGCAAGGAGTTTCTTTCATTCTTAATTTCATTAAGTTTTTTGGAAAGACTTCCATCTTTTAAAAAAAGAAAAAAATTGTTTCCTATATGGTTTTGTATTGTTGTTTTGTTTCCATCATCTTGCAGATGGCCAAAATAAAACATGCAGAGAAAAACTACATAAAATAGTGCAGCAGGATTGCATAAAAAATGAAGGCCAGCCAATGTTCTCCAGGACTCAACATTTCAATGTAACATCTTGTCGTTGTTTCCTTGTTAAATTTGTTGCAATTTTTGGATTCCTAAATTAGTGTAGAAATTGTTTCTGGTTATACAGTCATTACTTGCTGGACTATTTCCCATCTAGAAAAAAATTGTAGAATTTTGTTTTGTTCCTTGATTAATAGTGATAATTTATTATTTCACTTAGCTGAATTTCGTTATCAGCCGTGACCTTCTGGCTTCTAAATTTGGTACAACAATTTGAAAATTTTCTATATCTATGTGTGACTCATTATTTCTTAATTTCTTTAATATCTCTAGAGTCTCCATTATTCTTGTTTCTTGTTGTTTGACATTTCCTAATTACTGTTGTATCTTGAGTGGTACATTGAGTAGTTGTTTAACTCACAGAACTCACAAAGAAAGTAAAGAGTGTGTCATCAGTTTTTGAGCGATACACGAGTGTGAGTGTAAACACTTAGGGAATAGTTAGGATATTTTAAAGTGCCTAATGCATAATGAGTGGGAAAGGTACTAGTGGTCAATCATTTAACATTAAAACAACTTTCAAAGCCATACAATCTCAATTTGACAAAATAAATACGAGGCTTAATTTTCTATAGTCTAGTGAACCACCAAATAAAGATAGAGCTGCTAGGAATCCTTTGTTTAAAAGGGGGAATTATGAGGATTTGTCCAAGGATGAAGAAAAAGTGACCCCTAGCAGAGGTAGGAATATTAGGAGAAATGATAGTCAAATGGAATCAATTAACGTGAAATATCCAGAGTTCCATGGGAAGAATGATCTTGAGTTTTACCTAGAATGGGAAATGAGGGTAGATCACGTTTTTGTTTGCCATAATTATTCTTAAGAAAAGAAAGTAAAATTGGCTGTAGTGTAATTTATCCATTATGCTGTAATTTGGCGAGATCAATTAGTGGATAATAGAAAGAGGTATTGGGAAAGGGTAGTTAGGACATGGGAGGAGGTGAAAAGAATTATGAGGAAGAGATTTGTCCCTAACCATTACCAAAAGAGATGTGGTGAGGAAGCTCCTAACCTTAACCAATGGGACTACGAGTGTGGAGGAGTATATTCAGGGGATGAAGATAACTTTGATTCGGGCCAACATAAAGGGGGATCCATTATCCTTTCCTTGGAAAAATTGGCCTTGGATAATTATTGACAAAATCTAAGTAGGAATATGATAACTATCCATATCAATGTCCTGCTGGTCAAATCCATTCTCAAAATTAATAGCATAGTGATCCGTAAATTTTGGTGGTCTAGCTTCTTAATTGGTCATTCTTCTATCTTTTTGTTGCTTCCTCAAAGTGCTTTCCAACCAAGATTAAGCTGATGTTCTGGTTCTCTTTCAAACCTACGAGATCTAAGCATACAAGACTTGTATCCTACGAAACAACACTCACGTATCGAGAGTAATGTACTGATCATAGAAAAGCACAAATAGAGAAATAAGAATTGAAAATTGGAGTAAGAAAAAGAAAGAAAATAGAGGAAATCAAAATTCAAGAAACCGTGCCTTCCCCAGATGCGGCACCAAAAATTAATGTGGCTTATCACCTATCAATTTATCCCTTACTTATTGTAGTAGTGATGGTAGGGTATCATTCCTTATGGAAAAGTTGGTTCAAAAATTCTAAGAATTAGTTAAAATGATGTTAACAAAGACAGAACTAACAATTAAAGAGTAAATGCAGAAAGAGAGAAGATGTCCTAGGGTTCCTCCACTAAGTGAATACTCAATTTTGTAACTCAAGCAGTACAATTAATGTGTGTGTAAAATCAAAGGAGATATAGTTGTCTGAAAACCTAAAGTCCAGTCTTTATGATGACTTCACTATACCCTAGACTCCCTATTATCACTCTTTTCCCATGATGAGGTCTAAGAGTGAAGCTTTTACCCCTAAACTTCTCAATTCCCTATTTCTAATCACCTTAGCAATCAATTCCCAAAAATTTCCCATGGTGAGGCCTAAATGTAGGTTCTTATGTCTTCATTAGCTCTAGATAATTTCTTTACACTTAGATCTTCATACAAGACAAAGCAAGTGTAAAGACTTTATTTCATACTCCAGTTCTCATTTCAATTCAATAAATGAATTGCAAGGAAAGTTCAACTCAACAACACCGATTCAAATTCATGAAATTTAACAAATTTGATTGAGTAAAATAGAGTATGATTTCATTCTCCATAGATCACATTAATTGCACTACATATAATTGTCTATGTGGAGTATTAATTCATCAAAACCCTAAAACATCACAGATCTAGCCCGAAAAAGTCATCTATAACTCACAATCAACAAAGTACTGTATTAAACAATTCATCTATAGAAATTGGAAGAATTTACCGATTAATTGCTTCAAAAGCTCAAAGTCAAGAAGAGAATTGTTATATACTTCCTCAGTTGTGAAATGAATTCCAAAGACCAGTCCAAAATTCCAAACGAATTCACGATTGGAGTACAAAATTATGGAGATAGAAAATTTACCACTCACTAGTCTAAAAATTATTCAAATAATGTTTCACCCTAAAATAATGAAAATCCCTCTATTTATAATGGTCAAAAGATAAATCAACGAAAACACGTAAGTTAAACACTTATTTATAGAAATGGCACTATGAAAAAATCATCCCAAATGCACACATGCACGCCACTCCATGTCACCCATCTGTTCCACCACTTTACGCCTTTGAGCCAAATCAGGTCACGCTTTCTTTTTGAACTCCATGCCTTTGAGCCACAAATTTTATACTTTCACAATCTACATAGCAAAACCAATATTTTGACCCTTAAATAAACTTTCAGCACAAAAACATCACACTTGGATAGTGCGGCCGCTAGCCATAGCCACACCACACATAAAAGTTACATGGTACATTGCACTACACAAAACGCAATACAGTGCGGCTGCAAGCCACGGCTAAACCACACAATTTTTTCCATGATGCTGGTGGCTGCATCATACAAAGGTTTTCATGGTGTGGCTGCCAGGTGCAGCCGTACCATGCAATATGTATGCATGCTGTGTGCATGTGTTGTGTGCAAGTGTGGTGTGCTAATGTATGCTACTTGTGAAAGTGAGCGCTTTTTTTTAATGGCAATATCCCTCTCAGCAGGCTGGGAGCGCCAATCCCAGGAATTTTATTAAATAACAGTAAAGCCATTACAAAATAAAATAATAAAAAAAGAGGGATACTATCCCTTTACAGAATTCAAAAACTCTATTGCCGAACAAATCGAAAGCTAGGGAGGCGAAGCCGACCCAACTTAACTAGACATCGCACCTTAGCCGGAATCTGTTGTAATTGCACAAATTCCTTTCTGGACTCCATCTCCAATCTTATTCCAGCCACAACACTAGCTGACCAATTACCTTAAACATGGATATGGGAAATATTACCTATGTTGGCTTGCCCTATTTCCTCCACCAAATCCCTAACTCTCCAAGGTACACCAATCTTCCTACTCAAAATTTTCATAAGCAACTTGGAATGCAATTCCACATCAATGCAAACCGAAGACCATTTCGCACAAAAGCGAATGCCTTCTAATAACGCCTTTACCTCCACTTTTAACATGAATACCGCCTGTACTCCAAAGCAATTGCCCCAAGAAAACTCCCATCCAAATTCCGAACAATAACACCCCTGCTACCATGGCCATCTCTACTCCAGGCATTGCTCATCCATTAATCTTGAATCTGCCAACTTGAGGTAGGTTCTAGCGAACAAGAACAGGATGAAAAGAAGACTTACTAACACAACACTGTTCCAATATATCCTGTCACTTAACCCCTTGAACTTCAACTCTGAAATGGGTCTTCAATAACACTTGAATCTCCTGTAATATAAGCTATAATACCCCCTCTAAACTCACCCTAGAACCATCAAACATAACAGCATTGTGCAACTTCCATACATGCCAACATATAAGAAGAGGCATAACTCTTACCACAAATTGCGCACACTTCGTACTACCAAATTCCACCACTCAATGCACCGGCTCCTCCAATTCATGATCCCATTAAGGATGCCTATATCCATCGAAAAATATTCCACACAAGAGATGTAAATCGGCACAATCTAAACAAGTGGTCACCAGATTCTTTTTCCTCCTCGCACAACTAACAACGAAACGGGCCAAGCATGCTAATCGTCATCAACCAAGGCAGTATTGGCAATCTTCCATTCCACAGACATATCATAAATATTAAGATCTTGATGGGAACTCCATTGCACCACACATTCCACAGGAAAGGTTGTTTCTCCCTAGATACAAAAAAAAAACATATATGCCGATGCAACTGTAAAACCACCCCCAGGCTCTAAATGCCAAAATAGCTCTGTCACTTCATAAAGATTTTGTTTCAAGATCAAGGACACGCTATCTATAGGTAAAACATTCATCAGTTTCTCCACCATTCTTCTACCATCTTTCTTGAAAGCACTAACCGGACAGTAACCCAAAGTTATAGCAAACTCCGCTAGAGTCCCGGAAGGCAGCCACCGATCAAAGAAAAAATCCACATCCGATTCCCCAAAAAACTACCTAATATGCTCCTCTACTTTATCCCAAACCCGTAGCATTCTCCTCCAAATCACCGAATCTGAATGTCGCAACTAAACCACCGCAGGATTCATCTTATGACAATAATCCCGCCTCATAAAATCCGACCACAACGAATCTCCTTTATGAAAGACCCTCCACAATTTTGCAAAAAAAGAATCAACAATATGCTCTAGCTGACGCATGCCCTGGCCGCCACTTTGAATCAAGAGGCACACCTTTTTCCAACTTAACCAATGCACATCCCGTTTATCGTAATCACAACCCCATAAAAATGATGCAAAAATACGCTGAAGTTCCTATAATATTAACTTAGGTGGGTCATATGCTACAATCAGTTAGACATATAATGACATTAACAACGACTTTAACTTAATAAGTCATCCCCAACTAGATAGCTTACCAAGCTTCCAAACGCCAAGAGTCCACCGGACTTTCGTGATCATATGCTGAAAATACACCACTCTTTTACGTCCTAGAAACAACTGGCACCCCAAATATGTCATTGGATTCCCTTGGTGCTTACCCTGTAACTTTAGAAACACGGCAAGCTAAGCCACTCTTCGGGTTAACAAAGTACCCACTTTTAGAGATATTCACTAACTGTCCCGACACCTCCTGATAATCTTTTAACACCCCATAACCTGTCTTAACTATCCACAATTTCCAGAAGAAAAAATCAACACATCGTTTGCATATGCAAGCTGTGTAACTGGCATACCCCTCTTAGAGTTACAATACACCTGAAACCGTTGGGAATGAATAAGCTCATTCAATTACCACGACAAATACTCCGTTGCCATAATAAATAATGCTGGCGATAATGAATCCCCCTGGCAAATTCAGCGTGATGAGAGGAAAAACCAACCTAACAACCATTAATAAATATAGAAAACCAGTAGTTTGAAATGCACCTATATATCATATCTATCCAAACCTCTCTAAAACACATCTTTCGCATAATGTTGCACAAGTAAACCCACGACACCCTATCGTACGCCTTTTCCATATCTAGTTTGACGATCACATTACCACCTTGTGCTTTAGCAGACATATCTTGAACCAATTCTTGGGCCAACACCACATTCTCCACAATTTAATGCCCCTTGACGAAAGTGCTCTGATTATTAGATATAATACGTGGTAGTACCTCAATCAATTAATTAGCTAATAACTTTGTAATAATTACATTAATCACCATGCAAAGACTGATAGGTTGGAAATCCCCAAACGAACGAGGATTGTCACACTTTGGGATAAGTTATATGAGTGGGCAAGGCTTGAAAGTCCTGAACCACTTATTCACACACTTTGGATCGTTTTGAGAAACAAATTAAAAGAATCACAAGAACACAAAACGAAATAACAAAGGCGGAATAAACTTATGGAACGAAAAGGTTGATATTAAGCCAATCAAACCCCACCGTTATTACAAATTAATTAACGTAGGTTATGTAAACAAGAGCTAACTTAATTAGTTTGGCTTTTTCCTGAACTCAAGAACGGGTAGGCTAATCCTATAGCTCCTCACTAAAGGCTTTGCGGGATTTTAAAACACAGTGTTTTCAACTCTTGCAAGGCAAAAATAAGGTTGATTTTCAACTTCTTAAAAAAATGTACAAATCATGTGTTTAAATAGGCTCAAAAATGTGAAAATTAAATTCTAGTGAAGAAGCCAATTTTGAATTGAACTTCACTAACTAATCCAATCCCAATTTAGGAAACCTTTCAAATTGGAACAGGAAACTAATAACTAACATACTTTCCCTAAAGATAGAAAGCTCCTAAAATGTAGGAACACTCCTAAAAAGTAGGACAAAGCCTTAACCCTAAAATATATGACACAGTTTTGGCTTCTTATAAAATAGAACTCTACTTTCCCAAATCCATTACTTGCCTTTATCATGTAAGATAATTGGGCCAAGTAATTAACTTATTAAATAACAAAATTAATAAGCACATACTCAAGTTTTGGACTTAATTTATTAAAATACAAAAAAAAATCCTAATAAATTAAAGGTGGCGTGATCCAAGATGATAAAGCCCAATAACGCCTTCTTTGTCTTCAAAAGGTCCATGAAATTCGTGACGGTAATCTACTAGAATCACATTATTCATCGTGGTAGGCACGTCTAATGATGATAATGTCAAAATCTCGTAAAATATAAAACATAAAAGTTTTAGCTCTATCCCTTAGCTTTCCAGGGCTTCTTAAATCACAATATTCTGAGTTATACTAAGAGAGATATGTCAAGAATACCAAAATGTGACAGAATCTTTCAGCATTTAATGTTTGACTTTGGCACCATTGACATGATGGACACGGCTTGTTCTTATCAATCCCTCCCTCCTTGAAAAGGTTTTGTCCTCGAATCTTGAAATTGAGCTCCTGGATCAAACATCAATATGATGAACTCTACAAGAATAAAGTCTAGTTGGAAGGTAACACCTTGCGGGCAATAACACTTTATTTCTCTATAGAGCAAAATAAATCTATTATTCCAAGGAACAAAATTATTAGTAATAAACATAAATATATATGGCTAATATATGCTCTTATATAAGAGAAAATTGCTTCAATGTCAAAATAATTCATAAGTGTGGATAATGCATAAAATGTATCATAATAGCTTTCTCTAAATACACTATGACAAAAATGTAAATCAATTTGAAACAATAAAGAACAAAGAAGTTTAGTTAACCAATTTGGAATGATGAATTCAGATGAACAAAAAAATTCAATACTTAACTTTTCTAACTTAAACTCGTCAATTAACCAACTTGAATTATCTTCACATTGAAAATATATGGTTAATCTTAAAAAGTTATCATTCTTTAGAGTAACAACACTTAAAGAAAAATCAGAATGTAAATAATCCAAATAATAGAAACTGGCATCATGAATTACCTTTTGCATTGAAAAATTCATTAAAGAACAAGATAACTTACCAACCAAGTGTTGAAAAACCAAAGTACCTCTTTAAACTTGATGAATTGGAACGTGTAATGACTCATGAACCAAACAATCAAAACAAAGGTTATTCCAGCAATTAAAATTAACATAATTAACACGTTGATTAGTACACACAAGATTTTGATTTTTTTCAAAATTCAAAGTTTGAAATTCATATTGTAATGTATGTAATAAATAAGCAACATAACAAACTAACATGTTGTATATAGATTCATTCAATTCAAAGTATTTTGATGTAACCATTGAAGAATTATGTAAATCACTTTGCTTATTAATATACAAGACATTAAACTTGAAAACACAACTTACAAAATTTCAAAACAATTGTTGAAAAGTGTAGGGAAGCTTTTGAAATTGATTAAAAATAGATTGAAAAGTTTGAAGCTCAACAGAATTGATAACAACAAAATTATTAACAGTTTTAAGATCAAAATCAATTGAAAACTTACTTACCTTGCTTACCTTGCAAAAAAAAAGTCATGACAGATTGAACTCCTTCCATTGCATATTGAGTTGTTTTTTTAACTCCATTAAATGTGTAGAAACTCCATAAATATGCAAAACAAAATTATTAGGCAACAAACAATAAAAATTGTGAACAATACAATTCATAAGTACAAGATGTTGTTCAACTTTGAATGAACTCTTCTCTCTCTTTTGAGTTTGAACACTCATCTCACTTTCTAAATTTTTTAGCTCATCACTCTTTAAATTACTCTTATTTTGCTCATAGCCTATACTAGTATTTACAATCTTTTGTTTCTCTTTCTCACTTCTTTCTTTTGCTTCTTCATCACGTAAATTACTACAAGCCTTAGCATGTCTTGCTTGGTCATCAAAGAATTGGGATGGATTCAAGGCTCTAAGGTTGAACTGTTTGCATTGATACTCAACACTGTAGTAATTCTTCTTGGCATGATATAACACATCTCTGTCAAATTGCCAAGGTCTTCCATGAAGGATGTGACCGGCTTCCATTGGAAAAACATCGCACAAGACTTCATCAACATATTTACCAATTTTAAATGGTACCTTTACTTGCTTGGTCACTCTTGTTTCGGCGGATTGGTTAAGCCATTGAAGTCGATATGGCTTTGGATGTTTCGTGCAAGTCAAATTCATCCTCTTGACAAGCAGAGTACTTGCCACATTAGTGGAACTCCTACTATCAATGATCACACTACAAACTTTATCTTTAACCATACAATGTGTGTGAAAGATATTTTACGTTGAATTAAACCATCATCAATTTGTGGTTGTGCATTAAGAACACGTCGGGTTAACAAAGAAGAAACTCCTTGAAGTGCTTTTTGTTCACTACCCTCCATTGTACTTGCAATGTTAGTGAGAACAACAAGAAAATAATATATCTCCTCACGAGTTTCTCACTTTGGTGAGTAGGTACACATCACTCTTTAGAAGTAGCCTTTATCTTGTATACCCTAGCTACACTCTTATTATTGAATTGCCTAATCTATATTAGTCCTATCAGTTCGTTAACAAGAGGAACAAGTCTCAACTAACAAGTCCAAGCAACAAAACTTACACAAGACAAGTTAATAGAATTTTTAGGCAATAACCGCAAAGATTATTTAGATCACATAGGGGTATTGTTTGATTGAGCTATAGAAATTAAGGTAATCAGAAACTAGACAGAAAGATAAGAAATTGGCAACTTGAATCACTCAAATCGGAATTGTAACAAAAACGTTACGGCAATTTCAATTTTGGTGGTTTTCAAAACACTTAGTTCTTTTGGCTATGAATTTTTTTGTTGAATGGTCCGTATTTTTTTTTGTATTGGCCCTTTTTTTTAAGTTGGCATTTTTTTAACGTCAGCCCTTTTTTTTATTTGGACAATTAGGGTTTAAGACAATAAGCTACGGTTTACTGTTGTTAAGACAAAAACTTGGGTTTTGTTTTGTCTTGTGTTGTCTTAACCTTAAATTTTCAGCCACAAAACCTAATCAAGATCACACCAAATATTTTGAATTTAAATATGCCACAAAAACAAGATCTTCAAGATTTATGCCAAAGAACAAGATTATAGTTCAAGATTTCAAATTTGAGCAATTTTAAAATTAAAGAAAATCAAGAACTTCAAGAAAACTATCAAGAACTTATCTTTTTAAGATGAAACAAAAACATGACCAAAGATAATAGACTCTAGAAACAATATAGAAACGATAGAAAGAAGAATGAATCAAAAAGGACTAAAAAAAAAGAAGTTGGGAGAACTTATCTTTTTAAGATGAAACAAAAACTTGACCAAAGATATAGACTCTAGAAACAATATAGAAACGATAGCAAGAAGAATGAATCAGAACGGACTAAAAACAAAGAAGTTTGGATTTTAATGTAAACCCCGAAACCCTAACTCTAGAAATTTTTATGTTTTGAATTCAACTCTAAAGCATGTAATTCCTATGCGGTTTTCAACACAAAATTCAATACAAAAACGTGCAGAATTATAGCAGAATAACGATGAAACAAAATAGGACGGACAATAGCACAATTTGACAGAAAGTGGAAGCAAAACGGCAAGCAAGAGTGGGACGATTTTGACAAAATTTTAGCACAAATTTTAAACAATTTTTGCTCAACAATTATGACTGAATTTAGAGCAGAATTAACACAAAAGAACAGCAACAAGATGACTATAGGACAGTAGCAAAAAACGCAAAAAACAACAGCAAAAAAATTCTAGGACAGCAAGACAATCTTGGCGCAAAAATTGGAAAAAAATACGAGAAGAAGTAAAGACACAAAACGGAAAAATAACCTAAATTTTGAAGCAACCACCTTTTCTCTGATACCAATTGATACGAATAGGCTAGGCTAGAAATCATGAACCACTGAATCTCCACACCTTTGGACCGTGTTGCACAAATTTGACTCAACAAGAACAACAAAATCAACAAACAAGGAAGAAAAGAACTCAAAGAAAATGCACTAGATTTGATGTTAAGCCATTCAAACCCCTTATGTTATTACAAACAAATCAATTTAGCCTATATAAATAAAGAGACTAAATAAACAAATTTGGCTTGTTCCTGAAGTCAAGAACGGGATGGCAAATCCTATAGCTCCTCACTAAAGGCTTCGCAGGTTGGGTAAAAACACAAGGTGTTTTCAAATTTAGCGAAGCTAAAATTCCTATTATTTAACTTATTAAAAAAGTTACAAGAGGCCTTCCTTATCATTCAACTTATAAGCTATAGGAAATCCTAGTGAAAGCCAATTACAACCCGACTTCTTAACTAACTAACTAGTTTCCTAAATCAAAACTCAAGCTAAAAACGTTTTAATCCCTATAAAATAGGGCACGGCCTAGCTCCTAAAATGTTGGAGTTTACTTTCCTAAACTTTCCTAAAAAGTAGGATGTTACTTTCTAAAAAAATTACTTTCCATTATCATGCAAGATAATTTGGCCAAGTAATTAACAAATTAACCAACAAAAATATAAGCCCAAATTAATATTTAATGGACTTAATTTATTTGAAATCATATAAATCCTAAGACTTAAAAGGTAAAACAAACTGAAAGATCTAGGTTAAATATGCGGTGTCCTAGTGGGTGTGTGACACTAGGTGTAACACCGATATTAAAACAGTAATGGACAATAATAAAAATGCGGACATTAAAAAGAAAGGAGGTTGTTAACACAGTTCGGCAAATGCCTACGTCTGCGGGGCCACGCCCAGAAAGAATAATCCACTAAGTTCACAAGTTACAAGACATTCAGTATGACACTAGGTAAGACACCATCTTATCTTAGTTACTGCTGTTTCCTAACTTTTGCAGTGAACGGATTGTGCGAGCTCCCCTCAACTTGTATTGATTCCTCTCGGAATCCGTGATTATGCAAGATCCCCTTGCCCACGTTTGAACTCCTCCCGAGCTCTATGATTGAATCAAGAACACAAAGATTGCATCTTCATAGATGTTGCGTTAAGATGCTTCAAGCCAACACACTTTTAACTAAACTCTCCAATCAAAGAAGTATGTGTACAATTTTTAAGAAGACCGAAAATAATAATAAAAACTCACACCCAAAACCGTGTAATTGGAAAGCTTCATATAGGCACACAAAAATCTTTCCAAGTTTATCCCAAGATTATTTCCAAATAATTCAAATAGAAAGATCACAGAGACATTCCAAGTCATCACGTTTATCTTCAAGATTGTTTCCAAAATAATTCCGATGAGAAGATGGAAACTCTTGTGCCTTCAATGCTTATCTTTTCCATAGTTAGATAGTTTCCAAGAATACCAAGATAAGTTTCATAATTATCCATATGGCATTAATCTTTAAATCAATCTTCCTTCAATAGATTGATTTTATTTGATTTTGCCTTAAATAAAAGCTTTTCTTATCTTTGCCAAAAAATCAATGCCAATTCAAATAAATGCCAACTCACGTGTGCATTAACAATCTCTCCATTTGGCATTTTTTGGCAAAATCCAATCTCTCCCTGTATGCTGAATCGGATGCGCTTGAGACAAACTCCCCTTGAATTATTACTTGGTAAAGAAACATCTGCATAAGACATTATGCGAGACACAGCAAGAGACACCAAGTTCCCAGCATACATAGTTATAGAAAGTACTGACCAAATATCCAAAATCCCAAAAACACTACTCCTTTTTGCCATAAAAGGACAAAAGGGCCACAAACACAATAAAAACACAGTAAATTGTCTTAGATCAATCATCATAAAAAAAAATATCAAGAGAATTAAGGAGAATCCTCTGCATCATTAGGCACAAGGCCAACTGTATCTGCAAGTAGGTGACCATCTGTAGCAGCTTCAGGAATGCTATCATCTTTACCCCACTAGATTGGGCGCTGGAAGATGCATGACTGTCAGGGACATCAGGTGTTACACTGGCCGGAACAGCATCAGATACAGTAGTAGGAACAGCAGTGTCTGACTCAATCATGTCCATATCAGGACCTGAATAATCAGCTTCTTCAACAACGGGATTTCTAGCATCCATTGCTGTCTCTGCAAATACATGAGATAGAGTTTGAGAGATATCTTCTATGACATCCGGATTGACATCATGTTGAACATCAGAAGATTCAGCAACATCTGCTGCAACAGTTTCAGCTTCAACATTTGCAGTTACATTCCTCTTCTTTGCAGCAACCTCAGCAGTAGCTTCTTTTGCAAGCTTGACAGCAACAAGATCATCAAGTATTGCAGAGACCTCCTTTCTCCTTTTCTCAATCTCAGTCTGCTGAGCCATCAATGTCTTCAATTCATCCTCAAGCACTTTTATAGTGCGTGACAGCAAAACCTGATTTCCAAATTCTTCCTTCTCAAAGTCAGAGACATCTGCAGAGACATCCTCCATATCATTCACATGGCTGCCTATCAAGAGCTTGTAACTGATCCTTATTTCTTCTTTATCAGTCTCCAAGATTTCCCTTGCTTGAATTTGCATAAATTAAACAAGAAAATGGATAAGCAAGCCTCCCATTCTTACAAACCGCATGTCTCACAATCTGATCAAATATAAACTGCCCAACATCAAACTCCACAAAATTTCCAATCTTCTACAGCAGGGTAGCCATTCCCTTATTCACTCCAGTTCTATGGGAGGTTGGAAGCCAATTCCTCATAGCAATCTTATGCAAGATTGCATACTTCACAGATAGTTGGGAAGCTAGAAAATCTTTCCCCCTTGGCCAGACGCGTCTAACATTTCCTGTGACATCAGTAATAATCTTACTGAAATCAGGAATGAATTCTTCCAAATTGGCCCAATGACATCCGAGATATGTATTTATAACATCTGGAGAAAAATTTTATACATGGTTCCTCACAAATACTTGGCCACCATCAGGATCATCAAAGTCCTTCACCTTGGAATCTAAGTTGCAATAGAATTCCTGCACTACCCTCCTCACATATGGTTTAATTACTTTGATTGTGCGCCCTAAACCTTGGCTAACTAACTGATCAACTAATTTTTGATAGTCTTTAAAATCCCCTTCATGAATGTTCCTTTCTTTCCAGATATTCCTCCTAGACACTTTACTCCACAATCCAGTATTGTATCCAGATTTAAAATCATCAAGATTTACAGCAGAAATTGATGACTTACTTCAACCTGCAGGGGACTTGCCCTTTGACATCGACCTTGAGCGGGTCATTCACTGAGATACTGGGGCCTCTTGAACTTTATGGTGCTTTGCTCTGGGGGACTTTACTGGTTCTGAGTCAGAAAGCTCATGAACTTCAGCGTCTTCAGAGGAATCATCATCAAGAGAGTTATCATCATTAGAAGATTTCTATTCATCATCAGAAGGATCATCCTTAGAAACATCTCTTTTGACATTTTCTTCTCCAGCCCAATCCTCATCTGAGGAACTCTCATGCACCAAACAAAACCTTTTCCTCTTGGATTCAACATTCACCTTGGAAGCATTTGGTGCCTTTAGAGGTACTGCACTTGTCTTGAATTGAGTATCACTGGCCTGCCCAAATCGTGTTCTTACACCAGATCGATCATTAGATTGAATTGGTGTGATTTCAAGAACTCTTGGGTTTAAAACATCTTCAGGAGCTAGAGCTTGCTCTTGTTGTTAGGGTAAATTCTCATCATTGTTGAGTGATTCTGGAGAGGTGTTAGTCACAACAACAAGGACTTCATCATCATCAAGGGTCACATTGCTTGTTCGTGATGAAGACTTTCTCGTAGACATCTCTGAAATTTTGAACTTCTTGACTAGATAAAATTTTCAGGAATTCTGATTTTGTTCAAAATAGTGAAGACGGCTAAGATAAGTTCACAATCTTGAGTAGTAGAAATTTAGAAATTCAGAAACCCTTGAAATTCAAAATAGGGAATAGAGCCCAAAATTATTTCCGTCAAAATTTGCGTAATCGAGTCCAACTCTTCAATTCCATGTATTCAGCCGAGAAATCACCAAAAATCCACGTGTCATACGGAGTGCTGAAGATCAAAATTTCATAAAAACATATCCACAACTACAATTTCGCCCAAAACCTGAAAGCGGGATTCCAGAAGAGACAAAACACCAGCTATTCTACTATTTTTTCTTTTTCTGTTATTTTTGTATATATTGCTGTACATAAAAATACAAAAAAAAACTTACAATGTCGAAGATATTGTTCACATAACACAAAGGTCTAGAGCAGACCTCAGTTCTTCAAATCTTGCCCCATCCAAGGCTTTGGTGAAAATGTCAGCAATTTGTTTTTCTGTCACCATGTGTTCAAAAGCAATTATTTTATCTTCCACAAGAGATCTAATAAAATGATGTCGATTTTCAATGTGCTTTGTACGAGAGTGCTGAACAAGATTCTTAGAAGTATTAATAGCACTCATATTATCACGGTAAAGTGTCATGACATCCTGTGTGACACCATAATCTTTCAGCATTTGGTTCATCCAGAGGAGTTGAGTACAACAACTACCAGCTGCAATATATTCTGCCTCGGCAGTAGATAGGGAGAAAGAGTTTTGCAACTTGCTGAACCAAGACACCAAATTATTTCCCAAATAGAAACATTCAACAGAAGTGCTTTTCCGATCATCTGAACTTCCTGCCCAGTCAGCATCACAATAACCAACTAAGTTGGTATTTGTATCAAAAGAGTACCAAATTTCATAATCAGTTGTTCCAAAAATATATTTGAGAATCCTTTTGACTGACACCAGGTGTGACTCGCGAGGTTTTGCCTGAAATTGAGCACATAATCCAACACTGAAGCAGATATCAGGACGACTAGCAGTTAGGTGCAAGAGGCTGCCAATCATACTTCTGTAAAGACTTGTATCAATGGGGATTTCCTTCTCATATTTGGAGATCTTCTCATGAGTTCCCATAGGTGTTCTCCTTGGACGAGCATTTTCCAATTCAAATTTCTTCAGCAAATTCTTTGCATACTTGCTTTGAGAAATGAAGATACCATCATGTCGTTGCTGAATTTGAAGTCCAAGAAAGTAAGTAAGCTTACGAACCATGCTCATCTCAAATTCGCCAGTCATTTGAGCAACAAACTCATCCACCATTGCCTGTGACACTTAACCAAACACTATATCATCAACATAAATTTGGGCAAGTAAAAACTAACTTTGCAATTGGCGAATGAAAAGGGTTTTATCTACTCCCCATTGCTCGTATCCTTTGGCTAACAAGTACTGAGTCAGCCTCTCATACCAAGCCCTAGGAGTTTGTTTGAGCCCATATAATGCCTTCTTCAATTTGTAGACAAACTCGGGATGATGAGGGTCTTCAAAACTCTTTGGTTGAGCAACATACACCTCCTCATTAAGAAGACCATTGTGGAACGCACTCTTCACATCCATTTGATATAACTTGAACTGTATTATACATGCAATTGCTAGCAAGAACCGAATAGACTCAAGGCGAGCAACTGGAGCAAATGTCTCATCCAAGTCAACTCCTTGAATTTATGTATACGCCTGAGCAACTAATCGAGCCTTCTTGCGAGTGATATTGCCATGCTCATCACTCTTGTTCTTGTATATCTATTTGGTGCTAATAACATTCACATAAGAAAGACATGGAACTAGATCCCAAACTTGATTGCGAGTGAATTGATCAAGTTCTTCTTGCATTTCACCAATCCAATATTCATCTTCCAGAGCTTCTTTCACATTCTTTGGCTCAATAGAGGAAGTGTAGCAAGCCATTTGAATCATATCTCTATAATTTACTCTCGGCTTTTCTCTTGTTCGAACACCATCAGTCAAAGTTTCAATAACTTCAGCAGTAGGATGATTCTTCTGTACACGAGTAGAGGGCTATCTGTGAGGTAAAGTGACATCATTCACATTATCATTTTCTGCATTCTGACCAGTGACACTACCTGTGACACTGGTGAAACACTGCCTAGAACACTGGAACTTACTTCAGGTAAAGAATCTGTAATATCTTCATTAGAAACAACACTTACTTCCAGAGAGTCATCAATTTGAACATTCGCAGATTCCATCACAGTTCGAGTCCTTTTGTTGTAAACTCGATAAGCTCGACTATTGATAGCATATCCAAGAAAAATAGCTTCATCACTCTTGCGATCGAGCTTCCCTTTATATTCCCTGTCATTCAACACATAACAAGTACTACCAAAATGATGAAAATAGTTAACATTTGGAGTTCTACCTTTCCATATTTCATAGGGCGTCCTCTCAGTTCCTCCACGAAGATATACACGATTTATCTTGTAGCATGTTGTGTTTATTGCTTCAGTCCGAAATTTCTATGAAATATTTTTCTCGTGTAACATGACGCGTGACATCTCTGCTATAGTCCGATTTTTCCTTTCTACGACTCCGTTTTGCTGAGGAGTTTTAGGTGCAGAGAACTCATGACCTACTCCATGCTGATTACATAAGTCTGAGAAATTTGAGTTTTCAAACTCTCTCCCATGATCACTACGAATTCGTGCAATCTTCAGAATAGCACATCTCTTTTCACGCTGAAGGCGTATACATAATGCTTTAAAGGCATTACACGTGTCAGATTTTTCACGAAGAAATTCAATCCATGTATAACGAGAAAAATCATCAACAGTTATATATGCATATCGTTTTCCTCCAATACTTTCTACTGACATAGGATCCATCAAATCCATGTGAAGCAGTTCTAGCACACGAGTTGTTCCTGGTGTCTGTGACTTAGGATATGGCATCTTTGTTTGTTTACCAATCTAACATGGTCCGCATATTCTGCTTTCATCAAATTTTAGTTGAGGAATCCCTTGGATCGCTCCTTTAGTAACTAAGTTCTGCAGCATCCGTATATTCATATGACCCAATTTTCGATGCCATAGAATTGAATCTTCTATACTTGATCGAAGACATGTTGATGAGGCAGAGATAAGATAGCAATTATCCCTCGATCTTACTCCTTCCATGATACACATGTTGTTTTGATCAATCACCTTGCAATTTTTCTTAGTGAAATCTACATCCAAATCTTGATCACACAAGTGACTAATGCTGAGCAAATTTGCCTTGAGGTCATCTACTAGCAATACATCATCCAACTTTGGTAACCAAGGCAAATTTAGAGTACCCTTTCCAATAACACGAGCTGTGACACCATTGCCGAAAGTTACTTTTCTCATACTTCCAAACACAACATCCTTCAAAAAATGGTTGTCACCAGTCATATGACTGGAGCATCCACTGTCAAAATACCACTCATCAGTTGTGATAGCCTTTAGTGAAGTGTATGTGAAATTGCACCGGTAATTAGGCTTCATCACCCAGCTCTGTTGTGTATTTCTGCGAGAAGTAGAGTTTCTAGCAGTACCTTGTATTACTTCAGCAAGATATATAAAGCATCTAGGACGAATATGACCACGATGATTGCAGTAATAACAAACAGGTATAAATCTGTTACCTCTTCCATTGGGAGCATGATAGGAATAATAAGAATTTGACCTATTCACAGCAACCTGCTTCCATTTTGATTTGTCCACTGACAGAGACACTGACTGTGACATGGTGTGTGGCACGGGCTATGACACTGAGCTTTCTCCTTTGTACCCCTGTCCTGTATAGTCACCATTTGATTGACCAACCTTAAGAATTTCATCCAGCTTGGAAGTTCCTGAATTTAGCATCTTAACTCCTTTCTTTATGTGATTTAACTCTTTGGTCAATGTCTTTACTTTCTCTTGACTTACTCTCAGTTTGATAACCAGATCAGTGTTAGATTGTTGATGATTGTCCATTTCATTTTGCAGACCTCCAACTTGTGTATGAAGTTGTTGATTCACTCTAGAAAGTTCAGTCCACTTGTCATTAAGATTCTTGAATTCCACTAGAATATCTTATTCTGTAACATAATCTTCATCTTCATCAAGATAAGTTGACCTTTCACCAGTGACACTCCGTGTAACATCCGCTTTCTTGCCATGATCAGATTGTTCCGTCTTATTGGTGAGAACCACGTGGTTGTTCTGAAAATCGTCTTCTTTGTCTGAATCATCTTCACTCCAAGTTGTGTTAAGTGAATTCCTCTTTCTTCTCATATTATTAGCACAATCTGCTTGAACATGCCCATAACCGTCACATTCTCTGCACTTAATTCCTTTATGTTTGAATGCTTGATCAGACATATGATTTTCTTTCCTGTTCTTTCTATTGTTTGCCACTTCATTCTTGATGTTACTAACACTGCCTCTGACACCCGGATTACTTCTACCATATCTTTTCAGTATTTTGCTGAAGTTCTTAGATATTAATGCCAAAGAGTCCTCAAGGTCATCATCTCCAGAATTGTCCAACTTCTACATTTCTGCTTTTAAGGCAAGTTCTTTGTTTTTCTTTGCTTCCATGTCTACTCCTAGATTCATCTCAAATGTTAGAAAGGATCCCATCAATTCTTCCAGCTTCATCTTTGAGACGTCTTTTGCTTCCTCAATGGCAGTAACTTTATGAGCAAAGCGTTGAGGCAAAGATCGTAAGGTTTTTTTCACAAGTTTTTCTTCTGAAAAATTTTCACCAAGGGCAAATGCTTCGTTGGTAATATCACACAGTTTGACAATGAATTCTGTAATGCTTTCGTCTTCAAGCATCCTCAAGTTTTCAAATCGTGTAGCCAGAATCTGCATCTTTGATATTTTTACACTTGAGGTTCATTCATGAGTGGTTTGCAGAATTTCTCATGCCTTTTTAGCAATCATGCATGTGGAAATAAGTCTGAACTGTGCTGGATCTACTCCGTTAAATATGGCATTAAGTGCCTTTGAGTTACTGTTTGCCAAGGCATCTTCAGCAGCTGACCAACTTTTTTAGGGCTTAAGAGATTTGACAGCATCAGTATTAATAGTCGTTGGAGAATCCCATCCAACCAGAATTGATTTTCATGCCTTCTCATCAATGGCTTTGATAAATTCTCTCATTCTTTCCTTCCAATACGCGTAGTTGCTTCCATCCAAGAAAGGTGGATGCATTGTTGAACCTTCTTCCTTCATAGAGTCCATCACACCAAACAACCAAGATCAAGTTCTGCGGATCCCGCCTAAGAAACAAAGACGACCCTCTCTGATACCAATTGAAAGATCTAGGTTAGATATGCGGTGTCCTAGTGGGTGAGTGACACTAGGTGTAACACCGATATTAAAATAGTAATGGAAAATAATAAAAATGTAGAAAGTAAAAAGACAGGAGGTTGTTAACGCAGTTCGGAAATTGCCTACGTCTGCAGGACCACGTCCCTAAAGAACAATCCACTAAGTTCACAAGTTACAAGACATTCAGTACGACACTAGGTAAGACACCATCTTATCTTAGTTACTGCTGCTTCCTAACTTCTGCAGTGAACAGATTGTGCGAGCTCCCCTCGACTTGTATTGAATCCTCCCGGAATCCGTGGTTATGCAAGATCCCCTTGCCAACGTTTGAACTCCTCCCGAGCTCTATGCTTGAATCAAGAACACAAGGATTGCATTTTCATAGATGTTGCCTTAAGATGCTTCAAGCCAACACACTTTTAACTAAACTCTCCAATCAAAGAAGTGTGTATACAGTCTTTAAGAAGATCGAAAATAATAATAATAACTCACACCCAAAACCGTGTGATGGGAAAGCTTATATAGGCACACAAAAATCCTTCCAAGTTTATCCCAACATTATTTCCAAATAATTCAAATGGAAAGATCACAGAGACGTTCCAAGTCATCACGTTTATCTTCAAGATTGTTTCGAAAATAATTCCAATGAGAAGATGGAAACTCTTGTGCCTTCAATGCTTATCTCTTCCATAGTTAGATAGTTTCCAAGAGTACCAAGATAAGTTCCGTAATTATTCATATGGCATTAATCTTTAAATCAATCTTTCTTGCATAGATTGATTTTATTTGATTTTGCCTTAAAGAAAAGCTTTCCTTATCTTTGCCAAAAAATCAATGCGAATTCAAATAAATACCAACTCACGTGTGCATTAACACAAACAAAACTGGAAACGAAACTAAAAACGAAATTCCTACGAGTCTAGCATGTAGCGTCATTTTTACCTGCCAATTTCACCATGATACATTTCGAATCTTCGAAAGTTTAAAACATAAAAGTTGTAGATATTTCTCTTATGTTGCTACAATCACTTGAATCAGCGTAATCAGAGATTATATGAGAGATATATGATAATAATACGAAAATGTGGCATAAGTCCTCAACAATGTAATTTCCATAGTGGCAACACCTTAAATGTCGTGAAGCAACAAACCTCTGTGGAACGTTTAGGAACTGTGATTTCAACATGATTCAAAGCTTCCAAGTATATGATTCGTCACAAATTAATGGAATGAATATCACGAACCACATGCTTATTGACCACCTAAATAATAGGCTTCTTAGGTTCGTATCATACTCCCTTTCTTGTAGAAGATTCGACCTCGAATCTTCCACAATTGTTGTGACACCAAGTAAATCATAACCTACATGATCTGTTAGACAACAAGAAGAACCAAATACAACAATATCTCCAACAACTTTTGATATCTCTTCTTTGCCTTTTTCATCAAGATTCACTTCTACACTTTTTCCACTCGCAACAACAACCTCACTTTTTATATGTTCGTCATTGGGTATTATATTCTCACAGATATTAACAAAATTCAATACATCAAAAGAAATCAAATATGTTTGAGAAGTTTCTTCAAGTGGATTAATTGGAATTATCACAACTTCTTGAATTGGATCCTCCATGACATTATCGATTTGAACCATATCAACCACTAAATGTGTTATATCTCCAAGACAATTTAAAGGAAAAGATGAATCCTTTACCTCATCAAACACATTCTCCATGGTTAATGGTTGAAGATCCACTAGAAGTTCATCCTTCGGCTCATCATACCAATGAGGGCATTGGATTACACTTTGCCCAACTCCTAAACAACTCAAGTATTTAACAACACGAACTTTGGGAGTATGTATAGAAGTTGATTTTACTGATGTGGTTTTGTCAATAGCCTTTTTCCGCTGCTCATCAATTCAAACATTTTCTTGCAACAATTCATGTGCTTCATAGTCATCCCTAGATCTCAGAAGCATCACTGAAAGCTCCTCTATAGTTTGCAACACATCGCGACAAGACTTTTGAAACCTTTTACTTTGAAAAGCCATAATTGATGAATAGGGGTATATGTTTGTTGGAACGAAATTTCACTAGACTTGAGAAGATGATTTAAGAAGATACAAGAAGACATAAAGAATCAAGAACAATCAAAAGATTGAAACTTGACAACACAAAAATGTAAAGAAGACTCAAAGCACTATTTTTTTCACGAATATTTTATGGAATGGGATAGATCAAACAAATTGTGTCAATAATAGTATTTAAAACAAGGAATACACTGCAAAAAGTAGAATCAAATTCCGTATTAAAATGAAAAAGTTATAGTCAATCTAATATTTGCCCTGAACAAAATAAAGACTAAAAGAAAACTGATATTTTTTCAATTTTTGGGTGACGTTTTTTGAATATAAAAATCGCGTCC
The DNA here is from genome assembly GCA_016586305.1 of Ophiorrhiza pumila. NCBI lineage: Eukaryota > Viridiplantae > Streptophyta > Magnoliopsida > Gentianales > Rubiaceae > Ophiorrhiza > Ophiorrhiza pumila. The sequence continues at coordinate 17,510,788 of BLIW01000011.1, forward strand.
CAGTAACTAAAAGGCTCAAGGATCACAACGCAAAAAATGGAACTCAATTTCAACTCCAAACGAATAAGATATGAGCAAAACATTATTGCCCTGATCGAAAAAAAACAAAAATTTACCTACGAGTAAAACCTGAATTTTGATGCAATAAACGTGAGCTCTGATACCAATTGATATGAGTGGGCAAGGCTTGAAAGTCCTCGATCACCAAACCACACACTTCGGATCGTTGTTGACAAACAAATTTAAAGAATCACAAGAACACAAAACGAAATAACAATGCCGGAATAGACTTGTGGAACGAAAAAGGTTGATGTTAAGCCAATCAAACCCTAACGTTATTACAAATTAATTAACCTAGCTTATGTAAACAAGAGCTAACTTAATTAGTTTGGCTTGTTCCTGAATTCAAGAACGAGTAGGCTAATCTTATACCTCCTCAATAAAGGCTTCGCGGGATTTTCAAACACGAAGTATTTTCAACTTTTGCAAGGCAAAAATCTGGTTTATTTTCAACTTCTTAAAAAAACGTACAAATCAAGACTTTAAATAGGCTAAAAAACGTGAAAAAAAATCCTAGTGAAGAAGTCAATTTTGAATTGAACTTCAATAACTAATCCAATCCCAATTTTGGAAACTTCCCAAATTAGAATAGGAAACTATTAACTAACACTCTTTCCCTAAAAGATAGAAAGCTCCTAAAATGTAGGAATGCTCCTATGAAGTAGGAACACTCCTAAAGAGTAGGATAAGCCTTAACCCTAAAATATAGGACACAGTTTTGGCTTCCTATAAAATAGGACTCTACTTTCCTAAATCCATTACTTGCCTTTATCATACAAGATAATTGGGCCAAGTAATTAACTTATTAAATAATAACATTAATAAGAACATACCCATGTCTCGGACTTAATTTATTAAAATACAAATAAATCCCAATAAATTAAAGGTGGTGTGATCCAAGATGATAAAGCCCAAGAACGCATTCTTTGTCTTCAAAAGGTCCATGAAATTCGCGATGTTAATCTGTCAGAATCACGTCATTCATCTTGGTAGGCTCATTTAACGATGATAACATCAGAATCTCGTAAAATTTAAAACATAAAAGTTTTAGCTCTATCCCTTAGCTTTCCGGGGCTTCTTGATTCACAAACGTGCGAGTTACACTAAGAGGCATATGTCAAGAATACTAAAACGTGACAGAATCTTTCAGCATTTAATGTTTGACTTTGGCACCATGGACATGATGGACACGGCTCATTCCCATCAATAAGTACCAACAATGTTGAAGTTTAGCCTCGGGGTAACTAATCACTACAAAGGAATTTAGCCACCGCCTTATAGATATCAACACCAATAATCTCCCATGCCACTTGAACGAATTTAATAGAAAATCCATCTGATCCAGCCGTATTATCACAATTAAACCTCCATCATGACCTCTCAGACATCATCAATCAGCGGCACCTCTTGAACCTTCTCACTCTTCGAAGTTGATAGTTTGTAGTTAGGAAAGCCCAGCCGTAGATTTATGACAGTAGATTCGTATCAGCTGTGAGTAATTTTTCAAAGAATCGAAAAGCTGCCTTTCTAATATCCTCAACATTATCTAGATGTATACTGTTATCGTCAACTATCCCATGTATATATATCTTTTTCCTCCCCGACTTAACATGTGAATGGAAAAATTTAGAGTTAGAATCCCCCTCCTAGGACCATTTTAAATTCGTTTTCTCACGCTAATGTGCCTTCTCATCCGAAAGAACATGATTAAGGTCCGCTAACGTACGACTGTCTTCAGTTCTCCACTTGCCAGATTCATGTGGACTGTTTTGTAACTCATTTTCTAGTAAAACCAATCTATTCTAAACAGCCTTTATGTGTACCTCAAATCTTCCAACCTTCCTCTTATTCCACCCAATCAATGCCTTCTTTACATTCATCAGCTTTTTCCAAACAGCAATCAGCCGCCTACCTCCCACATTTTCCTGCTATGCCTCTTTCACCACTACAAGGAAATCATGCCTACCAGTCCAGAAATTCAAGAACCGAAACTGCGGTCGTCGTTGTTGAGTCATTAATCGATCCAATCTCAAAAGCAAAGTAGAGTGATCTGATGATGCCTTACTCAGATGTTGCAATGAAGAAATAAACATATCTAGCCATGTATCGTCCACAAGAGCTTGATCCTGCCGTTTCCAAATTCTCATATTCTTTTTCTAGTTATTACACCAATGAAAGGAAGACCATGTAAAACCAACCTCAGCGAGTCCCATGTCATCAATCAATAATTAGAAATCCTTACCTTCAACATCACGGAAAGGTCTGCCACCTTTCTTCTTCCCCACCGATGTAATTATATTAAAATCCCCCTAAACAATCCAAGGAGAGCTTCTTACCATCAAATTACATAAGGATTCCCATAGCTGCTCTCTTTCTTGACATGTACAGTAATCGTGCACACAAGATACCATGCAATCAATATCACCATTAAACATTACTACTCTAAGAGACAATTCTTGTTTGGACTAATCAACAACAATACAAATCAAAAAATCCGAATGAAATATCCAAATACGATTAGAGAATTCGCTAGAGCACATGACCAACCCAACAGAGTAGCAACATCCTCCACTTTTTATGAGTCTAGTTTAGGTTCTACAATACATAGAAAATTTAGTTTATGATCACATACCATTCGACGCAGTCGGCGTAATGTAGGCTTATTGCCGACTCCCCTTGCGTTCTAAAATAACCATATTATTATTATCCTTCTAATGAGTTATAGTTTTCTTCTTGAATGATCGAAGGAGATGAGGAGAAGATCGTTTCATTAAGGGCAACAAATTTACCCCCGAATCCAAATTCAACTTGTTTGTAACCTATTGAATGATATTACAGTGTGCCTCCCACCGAGTATTCTCCCTATCTAGCGATCTCGTTCTACCACCAACCTTGACTTTTCCATCAAAATCTTCCTCCGCTATGACTAAATCAGCTATACCCTCAATGACTCCCTCCATTAATTGCCTCGTAATATCCTCCGCAATTTCCTTTAGTTTCTCCAATTCAGCTCCTGACAGAAGATTAATAACACTTAGTTGCTGCATCCTTGATTCCCTCTCCATACTGATCACAGGTTCATGAATATCTTCCATGACCTCCACATCTTATTCTTCAAATTCAGTAGCTACCTAAAGATCTCTTAGTTGTGGCGCATTTAAAGCCATCGCAATATGTCTGATCACAGGTTGATTACCATCCTCTATAACCTCCTCATCTCCTTATGCCACCACAGTCTCATCACTAACCAATCTATCAGACTGGTAGGTAACCATCTCCTTCTGTCGAAACACAGGTTTATTGATAGCATCAATGACCATCTCATTGCCCTTCTTCACATCGTTCTCATTAATGACCGTCTCCTTGCCCTTCTTCACAACGTTCTCAGCACCATCCCTACTATATATTAGATGTGAATCCAAGGTATCAGTATTCCCCACACAAAGAGGCATATTCACACAAACATTTGCATACCTTGTATCATCCATCTCTATTAAATCCATATTACCAGGAGTCCTAATGTTTTATTGAAATTTTCTTCCCACCAACGATAGGATTTTCCCCCATCACTGCATTCTTTCAAATTTCCACTCTCTGCCAATTCAACTTCTGCATTCTTCAATTTTTTCTGCCACACCTGCATTTGCTAATCCACATTATGCACATAACAAACATCCTTTATTTGTTCCCTCCCAGCATGCTTAACAATAGTAGAGCTCTTCACCTTTCCCTCTGTCTTCCTCTCAATATTATTCCTATAGTTCTCAGCATTGTGTCCTTGGTGAAAGCATTAAGAGCAATAAACTGTAATGCGATCCAAGACAATTTTCTACCAGAAACCCTCACCATCATCTTAACATTCAATCCAAATACGCATTGGTAATTCCCTCAAAAGATCGACCTCCACATATACTCACGCCGTGATGGGCCTAGTCAAATTAACTGTAGCTTTATCCATCAATAATGGATTTCCCACTCACAGCATGATCAAAAACAAAATACATTTGTTGAAAAACTCTGCTGGAAGATTCAATAGCGTGAACCACGCGGGAGTAAGAGGTGGTTCCCTTTGCGTATTGAACAATGGTGTCCACTTAAAAACTCGCATTGGGAATTAGCCTAACTGCCACAGACGCCTAGCCGAAAGCCGATGGTAATCTACCTCAAGCTGCAGTTTCAGCAATATATGTCTGTTATCCAAAAGGCCAGCCAAAAAAATTCCTTTTAAATCCAAAGACGTAATGAACCTTATAATGGATTCAAGACTTGGATGTCTATGTGAGAATTTGCCAATCAGCGCACGTTTAAAGGGAAGTACAAATGCCTCTAATTCAGTCTTTGAAAATTTCACCACCACTTCCCCTCGGTGAGATGATAGAGGTTTCAGATCAATTATAGCTTCTGCAAGTTGTTGGAAGAGTTGGGAGAAAGATTTCTTGGTAAAAAGACTCACCGATGAAGGCTCTGACTGACCCATGAGAGGCTCTGACTGACCCATCAGCAGGGTGCTAGAGGGCGACCATGGTGAAACCTAATTATGGAAACTTAGGGTTGCTATTTGTGGAAAGCTTTTCAGAGTGTTTTAAGATTTTATTTAGGTGTTTTAATTAGTTTGGTATTGTTGACTAAATTTTTTTTTTCAAAGTTAGTGCTGTGTGTACATAAGTCAAGTTTATTCAAAAGTTTGTTAGTAGAAATACTTTTGTGCACTAACTTTTGCATTGTGTGCATGAGGTAATTTTAGATCGATCCTAGAATTAACTTGTTCAAACCAATTGGTTATAGATTACCGAGAATCAGCTCTGAAATAATCCAATTTTTCCTTAATAATAGATAATTAAGAAGAATCAGCTATAAATTAATTACCCCTAACTAAATCTTAATTTAGCTGGAATCAGTCAACACTAAATTTAAAGATTTAATTGCATTAGTAATTAGAAAAACCCAATTTTAGCAAATTACAATCATCAACAGTATGTCATAATTTACTAACCTTTAATTCCCTCCTACCTGATGGTAGTTTTACCACTTAATTAATTAACCAATTAATTACAGATAATTAATAGGAAACTAATTTAGCATTGCATTGATTAAAATAATGTGATCAAGATTAAATTAATCGCAACATTATCATTAAACACAGGGAATTTCAAGAATTTGATCAAGTTAATTTAATAAAAACATTTTGGTCTCACGATCATATTCTAATTAGCACTTCATTATTAATGCCGGAAAATTAAATTAAGCTACAGACATAATTAAAAGAACACTTAGACTAATTAATTAATAAAATTTAATAATAAAAGATAAAGGTAAAAGAAAGCTTATTGGTATTCTGGTGAGAACCACAGTGAAGTAATTGGAAGCTGGTTGAACTCTGAACTGGACTCCAACTTTGCCACTGTTAATCCACGAATGATTGCTCCTGAACTGGATTGGTACTTTATTTGATAGGATAAACTTAACTAAGAAAATGATTTAATTTAACTAAAAGAAAGACTCATGATTTAAATTGGAAACAAGACTTATCATTTTAGAAAATGTCTTCAGCTCATTACACGAAATTAATGGACATAATCTTATTAAGAATTTGATTGAGTTCATAATTCTTATAGAAAAGTAAGACAATGATTAAACATCAAAATTAAGACTTTTAATAATCTAAACTTCTAGGCTCTGGACAAAAATTCGATGGTATTGATCCAGAAGTTATCCATTGCAAATTCAACTCGATCACTTAATTAATTCAGTGTACTGCAACTTAAGATTTTAATACAAGTAAACTTGCATGTCTTAATTCTTAAGAAAATATGCTTTAACAAAACAGTGCTTGAAGAAAATTCAAAATAAACACAACAATTCAAGATGAATTCAAGCTAAACGGATATAAACTAGAATGCGTAAAAGAATTCTATCAAAATACTGAAATAAAATACTTCAAAACATTCAAACTTAATTCGGATAAAATTAAAAACAAGAAAATTAAACTTGAAAAATTCAAAAGAATTAAAAAGATAGAATCGGGGTTGGGTATTTTTCAAACTAATCTATCCCTTCTATTTATAGGTAAAAACACAACCAAAAATTCCTAAAAATCTTCAATGTCTTCCTGCTTAAGCTCAAAAATCAAATCTTCCACAATTTAAGGAAACAAAATTGATATTCCGAAAAACCTTCAACGTATCAACAAATTTGACTTGACTACTTCACATGTTCTTATCAGCAACTTCTACTCTAGATTTTCATCATTTACCATATTAAATGTTTTTTCCTGATAATCTCCATAAAACCTGCACAAAATACGCTTATTATTGCTAATAAAATAACTTAAGATATTAAATAATAAAACCTAAAAATTATACTTATCAATTTCCCCACACTAGAACTATGCTTGTCCTCAAGCTTATTCAAGACACTTTATTCACAAGAAATCCAAAAATTAAATATCTCTCATTCAAATCGAGTTATACCTTCATTCCACAATCCCAATCCTTGTATTAAAGACACAAAATATCCTTTTCTTCAAAATTAAAAATTACAAGAATGAATACTCTCATAAATATCAGTTAGGCTTCAACTAAGCACTCAAGATCTCTCATTTAGGTAATCCACTCAAACAGAATTATACAAGACTTCTTACCATAATTTTGCAAATATATCACATTTCAACCATATCTTGCCAAAATCAAATATATGAATCAAAAGGACTTTTATTGGTTGTATTGGGGCTAAGGTAAACAGGTAGGATAGAAAAGAAGAATGAAATGGCTAAAAATAAACTTAAGGTGCTTTCAATCACGAAGAAGCAAATAATCCCCACACTAGGTCTTTTGCATCAACTTCAAACAAGCAAATATATATTCCTTTTTCTCTTATTCTTCTTTATTTTTCTTCTTTATGTTCTTGTTTGATCAAACAGAACATTTTTTCTTTTTCTTCTCTTTCTTTCTTTTTCTCTTTTCAACATAAGAACACTTAGTTCTTCACACTTTCAAATTGTATTTGATTTCTTCTATACCAACCTAAAAGGATTATTTCAAACATTATTCATTTTGCTATAAGCACCTTGAAGAAAAAGGAAAATAGAAAGTTAAAAGGTTGAGGTGTATTGTAAATGGGTTAACATATCAAAGAAAAAGTTTCAAGCTTCAAAAGGGTTAACTAAAGATTTACTGTAAGGTAGGAAAGAAACTAAAGCCAAAATTGGTTAACCTAAATGCCTTTATCATTTTCATGTAATAATAATTCCAAAATCAATGATTCCATGTGCACAACAATGCAAAATTTGTAAGATCATCAATGTACATTCTTTTCACTCAACAATAAAAAAAAATCATTCAAGCACCAAAAAGTGGTTTTGCATGCTTAGGCTCAATCCTCACTTTAGGTAGGTAAGTAAAATTCATTCTTGCATTTTATCATTTTTTGAAACATACAAGGACATATTTGAACTCTAAATACAAGGATTCCACCAACTTCCAAACCATACTCGATTATCATGATTAATATTTAAACTAGATTCTTGTCAAAAAAAAAAACATAAATCACTACAGAATTTTTGAAACACTTAATAAAACACATATAATCCACCTCCCCACACTTAAACTTTGCTTGACCCAAGCAAAAGCATAAGCTGGACAAGGTTTCAACACGTAACCCACAAAACTAAAACAACAAAAACTCTAGCAAGGGAATGAAACAAATACTGCCCTTTTTATGACTTTTGTCCTCGATGAAAATAGTATTGCAGAAATTGAAGCATGACATAGTAGTGACTTCTTTTGGATTTCAGATTTGGAATAATTGGAGGATAGATTTGGATATGGTTTTGACAATCCCTGACTTCCGTTTGGGTAAATGGAACCTTTATTCAGCAATTAAACACTTGTACTCTGAAACAAGAAAAAAAAATAAAATTTGAAAAATAAAACTAAAAATTCAAAACAATGAAAATAACTAAAATAATAATAATCATTGGGTTGCCTCCCAATCAGCGCTTTTGTTTAAAGTCTTTGGCTAGACTAAATGCGTTGCATAAGATGATTTCAACCATTGTCCAACATCGGAAGCTCCATACTAGAATGCAGCAATTTATCAGGCGGCTTCCGTTTGGGCGATTGAGACGAATCTATTTTAATAAAAAATTTATCCAGAGAATGCAATGATTTTATTGCATTCTTTATCTCATCGTCATGCTTTTCTTTTGCCTCAAAAGTTGTTGTGACGACTTGCTCTAATTTATCCTGCATAAAATTCGTCTCAAGATGATCTTGGACAATTGGTTGAAAAATATCAACGACATTACAATTTTCAATATCATGGGAGTGTTTCATAGCATCATAAATATTAAAGGTCAAAAAATCCCCATTGAATTCACAAGTTAAGGTTCCTTTATCCATATTAATTTGGGCTTTCACAGTCTTTAAAAATGGTCTTCCCAACAATAAAACTGCAGATTTTTTATCATAATTTTTTCCTGTGTCAAGAACATAAAAATCTGCAGGATATATGAATTCATTCACCTTAACTAGCACATTTTCAAGAACACCAAGTGGATATGCCAATGATCTGTCTACCAATTGAATTACAACTCGTGTTTCAGACAGGGGTCCCATGCTAGATTCATCATATGTAGACAAAGGCATAACATTTATTGATGCTCCTAAGTCAAACATAGCACTTTCTACCATTTTATCCCCAATTATACATGGAATGGCAAACATACCTGGGTCCTTGCATTTTGGTGGTAATTTTTTCTGAATATTTGCCGAAACATTTTCACCTACCACCACTTTCTCATCCTTTGACTTTTTAATTTTTCTGGCCAAAAAATCTTTTAGAAACTTTGCACATTTTGGCATTTTCCTGATTGCTTCAAGAAAAGGCATATTAATTTCAATCTTGCTGAATATGGTGAGAATATCACTCATGTCGTCATCCTTCACATCTCGGTTTAACCTGTCAGGAAAAGGAGGAGGTATTTTAATATCAGAAATATTATTATTCAAATCAACTTTTACCTCAGATTTCTGACTGTCATCTGCTTGGTCTAACGGAACCCTTTTTCCTGTTTGTTTTTCCTTGATTTTCAACGTAGGTTCCTCCAACTGCTTTCCACTCCTTAATGTTATTTGACTAACATTTTCCTTTGGATTTGGTAAAACCTGTGAAGGCAGCTTCCCTTGATTTCCTTCTAAAGCATTTACGGCGGTGGATAACTGAGTAATTTGATTACTCAACCCTGTTATACTTGCACGAGTTTCCTGCTGAAATTTTTGCATCTCCACTTGAGACTTAATAAATCCTTGCTGCATACTTTGAGTGGTGGTGGCTAATTGAGTAATCAAATCCTCTAAAGGCACACCTCCTCTTGAAGTGGGTATGAAAGGTTGTTGGACAACCGGAGCCATTACTTGCTGTTGTGGCCTAAATTGTGGAGGATATAAAACTCCAGGAACTGGCTGTTGTCTATTCCCATATCTCAAATTTGGATGATCTTTCCACCCCGGATTGAATGTATTAGAATGGGGATCATATTGTTGATTTGCTGCATTTACCGAAGCTGTTTGGTCATCTTGAACTGATGGGCACAAATCATTTGGGTGTCCTGGATTATTACACACTCCACAAATCTGTTGGGTATGATCCAATGTTGCCACTAAACGTTCCACTGAAGTGGTCAATGCATCAAGTCGAGTCTCAAAAGATGACATGTTCGCCGTATTTACTTGTTTGGCCGAACGGGAAACATGATATTGTTGTCGGGATTCACACATTTGTGTAATCAAAGCTCTAGCTTGCGCCGGAGTTTTATCCATAAATGCACCACCACTTGAAGCATCAACCGTCCTCCTTTCTTCCGATAGCATACCTTCATAAAAATATTGGATTAGTAACTCTTCAGAAATTTGATGTTGAGGACATCTATTACAAAGTCTTTTACATCTTAACCAATATGCATGCAAGGATTCATCAATATCTTGTTTGATTCCACAAATTTCTTTACTTACTGATGCAATTCTTGATGCAGGGAAAAAATTATGCAAAAAGATTCCTTGTAAATCTTGCCATGAACGTATAGAATTTGGAGTTAGACTACTAAACCATATATTAACTTCTCCTGTTTGGGTAAACGGAAAACTTGCCAATTTTATGTATTCTTGCGTCACCCCCCGATTGTTCAATGTTCCACACACTCTTAAAAATTCATGCAAGAAGTTATACGGATCCTCTCCAACTAAACCGTTAAATTTAGGCAACAAATTCAGGTATGACGGTTTGAGTTCAAAATCAACAGTTATAGCAGGCAATACAATTCATGAGGGCTGATAATTTATTAAGGGACTAGTTAACTCCCTTAATGTTCTTTCTCGAACAGGTGCTTGTTGTCCTCCACCCTGGTTATTTCCATTCTGATTTTCTGCCATGTAAAAGTTATCAAAGGATGTGTCTTGATCCGATTCTGTTGCTGAAGTATCTTCCGTTTGGGCAAACGGAGGTTCTGGAACAGAATCAGAAAAACGCCCTTGGCGTCTTTCCCTCGTCTCTTTCCTTAATCTTCTTACTGTCTTCTCGATCTCTGTATCAAATAAGAGATTATGGTTAGACGAACGGGTCATACACCAAGAGATAAAAAGAATTAACTAAAATGAAAAGTATAACGCCGTTCCCCGGCAGCGGCACCAAAAATTGGTACGTCGTTTAGTACCAAATTAATTCTTACTTCAAATAATACAATTAGCACGTGGAAGTAGGGTCGATCCCTCGAGGAACAGGTACACAATTAATTTTAGTTAATTCTAAAGTGTAACAATTCAATTTTAATGTGTCAAATTAATTAAACTTAACAATTAATTAAACAAATTAGCCAAAGAAAATCACAAAGATTATAATCTATCAAATAAGTAAAATCCGGCAATTAATAAATCCATACTAATTAATTTTAGATCGATCCTAGACTCACAAATAAATTAACTTGTTCAAACCAATTGGTTATAGATTACCGAGAATCAGCTCTGACATAATCCAATTTTTCCTTAATAATAGATAATTAACAAGAATCAGCTATAAATTAATTACCCCTAATTAAATCTTAATTTAGCTGGAATCAGCCAACACTAAATTTAAAGATTTAATTGCATTAGTAATTAGAAAAACCCAATTTTAGCAAATTACAATCATCAACAGTATGTCATAATTTACTAACCTTTAATTCCCTCCTACCTGATGGTAGTTTTACCACTTAATTAATTAACCAATTAATTACAGATAATTAATAGGAAACTAATTTAGCATTGCATTGATTAAAATAATGTGATCAAGATTAAATTAATCGCAACATTATTATTAAACACAGGGAATTTCTAGAATTTGATCAAGTTAATTTAATAAAAGCATTTTGGTCTCACGATCATATTCTAATTAGCACTTCATTATTAATGCCGGAAAATTAAATTAAGCTACAGACATAATTAAAAGAACACTTAGACTAATTAATTAATAAAATTTAATAATAAAAGATAAAGGTAAAAGAAAGCTTATTGGTATTCTGGTGAGAACCACAGTGAAGTAATTGGAAGCTGGTTGAACTCTGAACTGGACTCCAACTTTGCCACTGTTAATCCACGAATGATTGCTCCTAAACTGGATTGGTACTTTATTTGATAGGATAAACTTAACTAAGAAAATTATTTAATTTAACTAAAAGAAAGACTCATGATTTAAATTGGAAACAAGACTTATCATTTTAGAAAATGTCTTCAGCTCATTACACGAAATTAATGGACATAATCTTATTAAGAATTTGATTGAGTTCATAATTCTTATAGAAAAGTAAGACAATGATTAAACATCAAAATTAAGACTTTTAATAATCTAAACTTCTAGGCTCTGGACAAAAATTCGATGGTATTGATCCAGTAGTTATCCATTGCAAATTCAACTCGATCACTTAATTAATTCAGTGTACTGCAACTTAAGATTTTAATACAAGTAAACTTGCATGTCTTAATTCTTAAGAAAATATGCTTTAACAAAACAGTGCTTGAAGAAAATTCAAAATAAACACAACAATTCAAGATGAATTCAAGCTAAACGGATATAAACTAGAATGCGTAAAAGAATTCTATCAAAATACTGAAATAAAATACTTCAAAACATTCAAACTTAATTCGGATAAAATTAAAAACAAGAAAATTAAACTTGAAAAATTCAAAAGAATTAAAAAGATAGAATCGGGGTTGGGTATTTTTCAAACTAATCTATCCCTTCTATTTATAGGTAAAAACACAACCAAAAATTCCTAAAAATCTTCAATGTCTTCCTGCTTAAGCTCAAAAATCAAATCTTCCACAATTTAAGGAAACAAAATTGATATTCCGAAAAACCTTCAACGTATCAACAAATTTGACTTGACTACTTCACAGGTTCTTATCAGCAACTTCTACTCCAGATTTTCATCATTTACCATATTAAATGTTTTTTCCTGATAATCTCCATAAAACCTGCACAAAATACGCTTATTATTGCTAATAAAATAACTTAAGATATTAAATAATAAAACCTAAAAATTATACTTATCATGAGTGGTGTGCATGCATCATGGTAGTAGTGTGAAAAAGTTGTGTGCTAACACAGTGCATGTGGTGTGCTTTAGTACAACAAATATACAAACATGTGCAACAAGGACAAAGATTGTGCAACACGTAATGTGGAATAAACAACCGAGATAGCAAGAGTGTATGCAAATGTTGTACCAATTAGAGCTACCGCACGCACAGCTGGTGTGAGTGCTGCGTGCGCTATGCGTGCAACGTGTTCATGCTATGTGTATACCGCAAGCATTGTGCACGTAGAATGTGTGCATGTCTGTGCGCATGTGCGGGGGTCTTTGTGTGAGTGTTTTACTATGCACGATTGATATCAAGTGTCGTACCTCGTCAATTTTACCCTAACAACTACTGTAGAAGTGGAAGCAGGGATCGTAATCCACAGGGAAGGCGTAGGTCAAGAAAATTGAACAAAATTGTTCTAAAAGTCTTAGTCTCGGAATTTAAGTACTAGAAAAAGGAAAATTCAACACAAAAGAACGAAAACAAAGATGCAAAATATAGCAACAAGCAAGGATGAAACAGATATCTCAGGATTCTTGTATTGGATGAACACAGGCTTAGTAAATCTATGCTATGCAATCAAATAGCAATTAAACGCATTGGAGACCTAAATTGCCTAGAAGTTCAGGCTGTGGTTAGCATGGCGCGACCACCCCACCTCCTGTACCCCCAATCACCATCCTCTCCTATGGCGAGGCCTGAGAATGGTGGTATAAGCTTCGCAAAGTCTCAACTTTCCAAGCTAACTACTCTAACATGCAAAGTCCTAAGAACTCCTACGGCGAGGCCCATCCTAGGGTTCACTTATCATCGTTGTTAACACAGAAAGCTCTTTTAACACTTTTCCTAATGTTTCAATTCATTAACACTTCCTATGGCGAGGCCTGAGTCTCAGAATTGATTTGATTACAGAAATCAAGTGCAAAGACTTAAACAATCACAATTTAGCTCTCGATTCATGCAACTTCGATAACTTTGATTAATCACTCCTCAATTTAGTATGTCGACCACAATTGAAGCTTGATCCATTCAAAAATAGCTAGAAATTATGAAATTCAACATATGTTTATGCTCAATTCAAATGTGATTTCAATTCTCAACAATTAGATCAATTGCATAGCATACAATCTACTAAAACACGTATTCATCCATTCAGAATCCTAAGATATCGTAGATTTAGCCAGAAAACATCTGTCTCATTTCAAAATCAACAAATTCCAACATTGATAAGCTCATTCTCACTTAATTGAAAGAATTTACCGATTAAATCGAGAGTATTGTCGATTCCTTTGTCAATTGAGAATAAGAAAGAAGAATCCAGTCCAAATTCACAATCAGAGTTGAGATTGGAGAAGAAATGTTTAGTGAGAGAAAGTAGATCTAGAGAGAGAAAATGAGAATTCCCGCTCTTTTAAAATCAAAAGTCGGTTACAATATGGAAAAATGTGAGTAGTCAATAATCTCTCTTTACATGTTAGCTACCTTCCCTATATATAGAGTTGGAAAAACGTAACTAATACGCAACGTAAAATGTATCAAATATTACAAAAGTGTCCTTAAGGGAAGGAACTAAAAATCAGCCAAAAACGTCAAAAATTCCAAGTTTGAAAAAGTATTCAACACTCCCGCGCCTTTGGTGTTAATTTCTAGCGCCTTTATCAACCTCAGCCACGAGCCGCAGGCCTTCAGGCTTAAGTTGTCCCGCCTTCGATGCTCACAGATCCAGGTGAAGAAATCAGAATTTCACCACGCCTTCAAGCCGCAACTGATCACGCCTTCAGCAACTCAGCGAGCCTTCAAGAATCCAGCGCTTTGAAATTCACGCCTTTCCGCCAAAGCAAACCGCGCCTTCATCAACCTGGAATTTCAGAAAATCAGGAGTTAAACACTTAGCCAATTTTTTAGAAACTCAAACACAAATTATTTCATGGCATCAATTTCCTACCAATATTTGATCATGATGCACTGTGAATTAAGTAAAACTTAAAACATGAAAGTTGTAACACCATGTCTTAGCTATCCATAGCCATCAAAATCACCCAATCTGGAGCTAAAACAAGAATGTTATGACCAAACTACTAAAGTGTGACAAAGCTTAAAACCTATGAAACAACACTCCAACACTTTGCCATTTTTTCCACAACTTCTCCAACAATTTAGCCTACGACATGTCGTAGGCTAAAATTTGTTGTTCCAGAATTGGCCTACGACATGTCGTAGGCCAAAACATCATGTCCACATTTTTGCCCACGACAAAAATCAACTCCTCAAGAATGGCCTACGACATGTTGTAGGCCATTTTTTTTCTTCTTGAGTTTGGCCTACGACATGTCATAGGCAAAATTCTTCTTGTTCTCGGCTGCTTAGCTCTTCCTATACCAAGTTGTGTGCATTGGTTTGTGAAGTTCATTTTGCAACATGAGTGGTGTGCCAAGGTGCAAATGTGTGACATGAGTTTCATGGCAAAGTTATGGCAAGACTAATACATAAG
This sequence comes from Ophiorrhiza pumila, assembly GCA_016586305.1. Taxonomy (NCBI): domain Eukaryota; kingdom Viridiplantae; phylum Streptophyta; class Magnoliopsida; order Gentianales; family Rubiaceae; genus Ophiorrhiza; species Ophiorrhiza pumila. The sequence goes on from BLIW01000011.1 coordinate 17,525,950, forward strand.
TGTTGTGCATAAGTGTTGTCAAGTTGGCATGGTTTGGCAAGATTGATTGGCAAGGCTTGGCAAGTTCTTGGCAAGGTCATGACACAATGGTTTTGGCACATTGGTTTGGCAAAGCTCGGCAAGGTCTTGGCGAGGTCTTGGCACAATTGTTGGCCGAATTGGCAAACAATGTTGGCAAAGTATCCATTCCAACACAACACCCTACTTTCATACCAAATAAGTGTATCTTAGCCTCTGATTCTGACTTGGTGGTGAACTTAAAAGTTCCAGATCTTCCTCTTAGCTTTCCAATGGTGCAAGAAACAACACCATTGGATGCCCAAAACTCAAGTTATCATCAAAACACCAAACCGTGGCAGGCAGATAAAACCCTAAAAAACCCTAAAACCCTAATGAATGGTATTCCGAAAAGAACCTCATTTTTCATAGCCTTGCACACGCAATTAGAAAATAGTTAAAACATAAGGAATGTAGTGCATTCAAAGAGCTTTTCAGAACACCAAAGAACTCACCAATTGGATTAGTATCAAGAAAGGTATGCCCAAAACAAATTCACATTCAAAGCTGCCTAAAACCCTAATTTGGCCAAATATGCATTTTCGGTTCCTCCATTTGCCTTTTGACAATTTTCACTTCAATTATCACCATTTTTGCTCTTTTTGCACCATTTGATCATTTTCATATTGCAAACATATAAATGCCTAAAACCTTTCAAAACATCACATATGCACATAAAACACACTACAAAAGCCAAGCATTTTAACACATATTAGTTGGTATAAAACCAACTTATCAAATTCCCCCACACTTGAACTTTTGCTTGTCCTCAAGCAAAGACATAACACACAACTCACATTTCAAAACCACTTTGCACTAGACTTCACTCTTCTGTCAAACTTGTTCTCATTTGAGTTCATCAAAACAGATTTTTCATGCAATATCAAAACTCTTATCATATCCTCAATTCCAAGCTATCAACTTTTAGCACAAATTATCAACCAAGGCACAATGAATAAAGACCAAAATGTCATGCGTGCAAGTGTGTGCTGAGGAACATGCACTTCATCTATTCCCTTGCTATACACCATCTAGCTGGTTTCACATACCATTCAATACATGTCAATCTCCTTGTACACCCTTATGAACATGCAATCACAAGATCAATGGAACCTATGCGTACATTGGTACTCTATGGGACATTTCCCTTATTCTGCACATTAGTGCTGCACATTGGTGCACATATTGATGACTGAAATAATGCCTGGGTTTTATGGCTTTTTTCTCCAAATTTGAATGCCAGGTTCTTATGACTTTTTCCTTCCCAGTTGCCAATATGGATTTTTCTCCCATATCATTTCTTGTGCAAGCACGTGTTCATAAGAATCCCAAATTGACTAAACATGCACGAATTCTGGAGACACCAGATAAATGCATAACAAAAAGAAACGAATCCATACACATTACCTCCTATGTCAATTGAATTTTGCATGGCATATCTATCTTACATTAACATCGAGCCTTAGTCAGCAAAATGCACCAATTTCATCAAGATTGGAATCAAAGAGAACAAACCATTTTCGCATGCAATACAAAAGTAAAGATGGATGAACTTCAAATTTTTAACATAGCTTAACAAAGGAGCAAAACCATAGTACAAAGTGTTCTACATTCCATAGCCTCACTTGCACCACCCTCTGTTCATTTCATTACACTTTCTAGCACACTCACACTCCTTAACACTTAAGATTTTAACCCACCAAAACAGCACCACAAACACCACAACTTTCCATGGTTATGAATACTTTGCCACAGAAATGTCAACTACACAAAACTTGTGTTCAAACATCGCTTATTCAACAAAAATTTTAAAACTTCACCAAATGTTTGAATTTTGCACAAATCATGCAAAAACATCACAAATAACTAGACGTTATATGCTCACACTCAAACTTCACAAAAAAAATTTTGCATATGGCACAAAACTTCACAAACGATTTCATCACTCATGCAAGACAAATAAGCATCCAAAATTAAAGAGATACAAACCATAGCAAACATACACTCCCCCACACTCAAAACATACATTGTCCTCAATGTAAATAAAATATAGGTTTAGGAGCTCCCTGGTATTGATATAGTCATGAATTCCAATGTTTGCATTGAGGAGATTTCTTAGTCCATCTTTCTCATGAGAAAAATTCTTTGGCATCACTCCCCCACACTTGGCCTCTTGAGTGAATGTCTAATCTCTTGCAATGTCCTTCCTGGTCAAACAACTTTAACATGAGTGGTTTTGAAAAGTGAATTCCAAAATGAAAGGAACTTAAAGACAGAATGAAAAGAAAACAAACTACTTATAAAAGCTAAGGGAAAGAAGTAGTTCTGGATTTAGATAGTCTTCCAGCTAGACTTTATTCCTCCACAAAGTATGTCTTGGTCATGAAAAAAACTCAGTAAATCCATCTCTGCACCACACAAAAGATGAACTATTATTATGCTCCTTCCCAGAAAACACTGGCGTGTTAAGGAGATGTGAGAGCACAGGATCATGAGAAAAATTTCCTCCAACTTTCACATTCATTTGAAGCACATCATAGCCCTCTTGTAACACACTATCCACAGTAGTCCTACCAGGCTCAACCAAGGAATGGACATCCATGGTCTCAACCAGCTCATCAGAAAGTTCAAAAGTAAAAGTCTCAAACTCACAGTTGTTAACCATGTTATCATTATCAATAAGAAACTTACATCTTTATCATCAAGACTAACATGATTGGCTTTCTCATGTAACACTTGTTGTATGTTTCCAGTGACATTCAAAGTTTCAAGAGTTGATGATTCACAAAGAGTCTCAGTAATTTCCACATTATTTTGATTTAGGATATCACGATGTTCTTCCAAATGTGACTCTATGCAATTAATCAAGAATCAGGAAAAGAACAGGCATGATCATCAAGTAAAGCATGACCCTCCCTATATTTTGAACAATTCATAACACATGCTTCCTGTGAGGTATGATCTATCAAAGTTTGGCTTGATAATTCAAAGTTTGCCTCCTTTATTGGACCAATTGAACAACAATCTACCATAGATGCATTGTCAGGTAAAATCATGCTATCTTCTACATCAAGTTCATCACAATCAATTTCTTCATCATCAACAAGTTTATCAACAGAAATGTAGTCATGCTCAACACCATCTTCAACTAAAATCGGAGAACATTCCACAACCTGAATGGAACAACAAGACTCTAAATGCATAGGTTGTTTCATTGCATAGTTCACGTCAAAAACTACCTCTTCGTCATTAATCCTAAAGGTGACAGTTTTGTTTCGAACTCCAATTAATGCATCACCAGTAGCTAAAAATGGTCTTCCAAAAATGAGAGGAACCTCAGGGTCCTCCTCCATGTCAAGTACGATGAAATCAACAGGCAAAGTGAATTTATCAATTCTTACCAAAACGTCTTCTACCAAACCTGTGGGAGTCACCAAGGATCTGTCTGCTAATTGGAGGGTGACTGCAACTGGTCGGATCATGCTTTCCAATCCAACACTAATGGCAATGGATAATGGCATTAAATTGATCCCAGCACCCAAATCACATAAAGCCTTTACAAAATGTATTGTGCCTATCTTGCATGGGATAGTGCAGCTTCCTGGATCATTAAGCTTTGGGGGAAGATCATGAACCATCCATGCTTGAGTGCACTCAGAAACCATCATGGGAACATCACATCTTAAGATTTGTTCTTTGTTGGAGATGAGATCCTTGAGATACTTGGCATATCTTGGCATTGATGTCACCAAATCCATCAGAGGAAGATTCACATTCACCTGCTTGAGTACATCCAGGAACCTTTTGAACTGAGGGCCTTGCTTTGGAGGTGGTTTCTTTCTCTCTGGAAATGGAGGTTTTGGAGCATACTCAGGGTAGTTATAAGGATTAGAGTTCCTGGTAATCTCATTTCCTACCCTAGCTGGTATTTCCTTCTTCATAGTTTTTGTATCTGATTGTTCACCCTTTTTCTCAGATGCTAGAGCTTCCTATTCAACATCCTCCACATCCTCATTGATACTATCTTTCTCCATTTGATCACCTTCCTCCTGAATAACACATTCCTCGTTTTCAGGCTTAGATGACTTCTGAACTTCCTTACCACTTCTCAGCACAATGGCATTACACCCAACCTTGTTCTTAGGATTCGGCACCGTATCACTAGGAAGAGCTCCACTAGGCCTATGATGTATATTATTAGCAAGTTACCCCAATTGCGTCTCAATGTTCTTGAATGTGGCAAAATGATATCTTACAATTGTCTCCAAAGCAACAAATCTGTCCTCGTTCTTATCCATCTTTTCTATAAGACTTTGGAACATATCCTCCATGGACGGTTTCCTTTGTTCTGAGGTGCTGGCTTGGTGATCAAAACCTGGTGGTGCAGTGGTTGTTTTCCTTTGATCATTCCCTTGGTAATAGTTTCCTCCTTGGTTCTGCTGATTACTCCAACTTCCTTGGTTGCCACCATATGATCTATTGCCTCCATTGTAGTTGTTGCAAGAATAGTTCCCACCATATTGAGGTTTATTGCCAGAGTTGCTCACATACTGAATGGATTCAGTAGTGATGGCGCATTCATCCGTGTGGGGATCCCCTTTGCATAGTCCACAAGACAACACAGGTGTCTTGGCTTGAGTTGCCTTTAGAGTTTGCACTTGCTTGGCCAATGCTTCGAACTTTGCACTGAGTGATGTTTCCTCATCTACATCAAGTACTCCTCTTTGTCTTCTGGCATGTGGCTTTCGGATCTCTGGGAAGATATACGCATCCTCAGCAATTTGATTAAATAGCTCCCGTACTTCAGGCACAGACTTGTCTTTGAGTGCCCCGTTAGCACATGCCTTAACCATCAAAGAGGATTCAGGAGTTAAGCCTTTGAAGAAAGTATTTAGTTCCCTGATCTCTCCTAAGTCATGATTGGGGCATTGTCTGATTAGGTCGTTGAATCTCTCCCAAGCTTACCTAAATGTCTCACCTTCTTGTTGCTGAAAGTTCATAATTTCCAGCCTTCTCTTTTCAAGCTTAGCTGGAGGGAAGTATTTGGACAAGAACCTCTTCTGTAGATCATCAAATGACATTCCAGCATTTGTTCCCCCGATGCTCTTGAACCAATGTTTAGCCTTTCCACGCAAAGATAAAGGAAACAAAATCCTGTGAACTTCACCCCTGTCAACCCTTGGTAACTTGAAAGTGCTACATAGGCCGAGAAACCAATCGAGGTGATCGTTAGGATCCTCGTTGTCAAGACCTTGGAAGAATTGGCCCTGGGTGATCATGGAAACAATTTGTGGAGGAATGTGGTAGCTTTCCACATCGATGTCCTGATGACCAAATCGATTATCGAAGTTTACTGCACAGTGGTCTCCAAAACGAGGTGCTTGTGCTCCTTGGGCTGCCATTTCTCTCTGTTGCTTCAACTGTGCTCTCAAAGTTTTCTCCAACTCAAGATCCAATAGGAATTGTGGTTCTCCTGCAAACCTGCTAGACCTTGGCATACACAACACACAGTTGTGGAGTATAATAACAAAGAAACAAGAACTT